>OX438880.1:12669289-15169289 GCA_949315895.1 Anania crocealis | reverse complement strand
TATAAAATAGCAAAATCTTCCTTCGATGCTGTTCATTTAATTCTTATTGATATAAGTAATTATTAGTCATCATCCAATTAATAAATGCTATAAGAAAATCCTACAAAAGCTAAGCAAATTTTAAAGCAACCTTGAACATGTACATACATGTAAAAAACACGTTCTATTTCCATTTATTGAATTAGATTTCAACGTGATTCGGGTTCACTGTAACAAATCTGATGCTTTGACTGGCTACAGAATAACTTTACTTTGCGCAAAATTACGGTCGGTCCGCATCGTAAGGAACGCTTGAACTTTTCCTAGTTGGATGGTAAAGCAAACGTTTTATATGTATTATCGTCAATATTTTGTAGTAAACAACTGAATTTTTATAAATGGTTTTGCAATGTGGGAGGGCGCTGGGAAGGCGGCGGTATCGAGCGTGGGCGACGCGCCCTACCGAGCGAAGCCCTTCAGTTGAGTCCGCGGGGAGGAACGGCGCGCACGCCTCAGTCCGGCATTCTCGGCACGACCGCCCCACCATACACTACCCTCTACAAGTATACACTACCCATAACCGTGTAAGTACACGTGAAACAGTGCGCGTGATACCGGCACCGACGCTGTGAGGACGCGCGTTGAGGCCACGCTAACCTTTTACCGTAAATCAAAAACAATCCCAATTGCTTGTGTGATAGATAATAAATAACATGATAAGTGACAGCAGACCAGTGTTTACTGAATAACTTGGGCGGCGGCGGCTAGTCTACGTGATGATATGGGGTAACGTATACTCTTTTGTTATTCTTATTACATTGACATTACGCTAATTTAAAATCTCATGCAAGATTTGATGACACATACCATTTTTTTGTGTATCGAATTTAAGACCTTTTTAAATAGCGAAACTCAACTTTTTAAGATAAACAAAATGAATGTAAAACTTGTTCTAAATTATTGAATACCTCAATTTTGAACTTAGTTTTATTGTTTATTTTTATTTAACTGTTTATTGTGTCTACATAAGCGTTAAAAACACGTCGTCCCGTTTTTACGATTTTAACTATACCTAATTGCTAAATGACATCACCATCTTTAGCAGGGCGTAATTCTTATTAACACATCTACTAATTATGTAAGTAGGCCAGAAAACGTGTACATAATATGAATAAACATGACAGTGTCAAATAATTTGTTACAAATTATACGCGTTACATGTATTATTAATTTTATTGAGTCGACTCTTATAGTTCAATGCTAAGTCTGTTTTATTATAGAAAGTTTGCTTGACACTAAATCTAGAGAAGGATTTCGATTAAGAGGGGAATTTTCCTTTATCTTTCATTGCCAGTAGACCTTTCAACACTATCCTTGATATTATTGTGTGCGCGCCAGATCTGACGTCATTAAGTTTCTGGAATATAACATACAAAAGGGATTGTTTTAAAAATGCTACACTAAAGATATTTTTAATTACCACGATTAATGTTATTCAGTTTGTCACAAATGGTATAGTTGCAATAACTACATTTGTAGAGTAACTATTTTTTGTGACATGGTAGAGTCAACGATAATTTATTATTATATTTTATTACTGATTTTTAAAAAGCATTTTCCTTTTACTGTATAGTGTATAAAACAACAAACAATTATTAAGATTCACTAATATTCTAGACTTTTTAAAAAACTTTTTAATCTTATTGTTCTTGTCAGAAACAAAACTTTCAATCCGTTCTTAACTTTACAGTTTTATAGTGATATTGTTTTAAGTGTTTCTGTTTCATCGCAATTAGACTATATTAATAAACTTTTAGTCATTGAGAATTTTTCACATTCATAAATCGTGGTTTGTTAGTTTCTTGAAAAATTTAAAAATAATTAAAATTAATTGTTAGAAGAATTAACTAGGAGTACCTACTTTAGTATACGTAACTCAAATTAGTTAGCCGACTGTAAGTTCAACGTTAACAAAAGACTTTAAGTCTCAGGCAATAAAGCGAATATATTAAATATTTACGATCGAGACAACAATAGAAAATAAACCACCCTAGCTAGCTTGTTTTGTACTTGATATAAACTTAAGTTCGCCCGTGGGGGCTGGCCGGAACTAAGATCAAAGCAGAGCCACTTTCTCCTCCCCTGAGACATTTCAGATAGCCTTTCAGAATGTTAACGGAGAACAAATAATAGATAGCAATTAATATAATACCTGCTGAGATGAAACTTCGGGCTATAGTTTAATTAATTACATCTTGAAATACCTTGAGGGCTAAGAGAATGATAATAACCTCTTTACAGTGTTTGCAATCGCAGTTTATAATAAAATAAATAGGCTTCTTTTACTTACAAAATGTCCTTTAGTCAGTGTAAAGAGAAAATAACAAGCTGGTTAAAGCAACTAAACTATGATGAAACTGAGGGCCTGTTACTACGTCAGTAAGTGAGTAATAAAGCACCCAAACACACACCCCCATTTATTCACTCGTACACACACACGCACGGACACACTTTCACAGACACACACGCACTCAATCTTATGTATATATAAAATGAGCAATACACCATCATTTTATTTATTTTTTATTATTTTTACTTTAAACCAAAATTATATAATTTTTACATATTATTAACTTTGTAATGTATACGAAAGAGCGGGCTTCTCCTAATACTGGTTTTTCCCATAAACTTAAAAGGAGACTCCCAACCCATGTAATACGTTTTATTAAAAAATAAAGAATATTTTGATTTTTGATTTGATTTTGATTTGTGTTACAGTAATTTCCCTAGACGACGTTCGTTTCGAGTTCTATGGAATGTGTAGGAGTTTTTTATAGTTACATATAAACTCCCCTCAACAAAGAAAGTTAGTTAACTAGATTGCTTACTGATTGCCGTATACATTTTTAGTAAAATCTGCTGTGCACATCTTATTAAAACACGGCCATAGTACAATATTAAATGTTTTATTGTATGTACATCAACCTAATAAAACATTCAGTAAGCATTCGTAGCGCACTAATAAATTAAGTATAATATATATTTTTAATTTCATACTTTATTGTTGTCAAGTTTTATTCAGATCTGTGTTCTTGCCCGATTGAGCAACTAACATCTATCGATACAAAGTTTCGCATTTATAATATGTATAAGTAGAAAGTAAGATATGGCTATCAATTGCGATGTGCTGAGAGCAGATGTGTCTCAGTGGTCTAATCCTCGAAATTTGCAGAAACTTGTAATCTTAGGTTGTGAGTTCGTGTCACTGCACGTTCGAGTACTTACGGATTTTTACCACTTTGAGGTGACCGTGTAACATCGTGAGGAAACGTGAATATTAATTAGGGAATATTGTGTCGCTATAATAGATATTGGTCTAGTTTGCCTGTTTAAAGTTGCTAAGGCTAAGGCGGCTTAGTTACACTATTTGTAACTCAAGAACAGACATATTTTAATGATATATCGATAAAAAGTTCGCCGGATTTAAATTAAATATACTTTGTTTTCAACCCTTTGAGTATTCAAAGTTTCAACCACAGCGAATAGTAAATTTTCTATCATCATTCAATATGATTACTTACTTAATAGAGAAGTCACGGGAACTGATACACACTCTACAATAATTATGTGGATCTATTTACTATGTTGTTTCATGTCATTATCAGCAATTATGTAACTGGTAGAATGCTACTGCTTGTGCACTCATTTTATTATTTTGATGCATAATGCATAATTACCAACTTTTCCTAGGTTTGTTAACCCTTGTATGACATTTTATGTCGTCTGTCTTACTTTATTTAATCTGTCACAGTCCATATAATTAAATGATTATCATACTATATTGAATGCTCCAGCCTCTTGTATCTTTTATTTTCAAAAGTCTGTATATGTTTATGCCCTTTTTTCATCTGTAAAACCCTCTAGTGGGTCATTATTTTTATCCAGCTTGCTCTTTCTATCTGTCGCTAACACCACGCCTCACGAGGTTCCATTATTTCTGTCTCGTCGGGTCACCGGCCATGCTTAACTGACGTATTAATCTTTTCCGCGTGTTGGGCATAGGCGTATATTTAAATGATTTTCGAGGCAAATAGTAAATCGTTAGTTAGTTTAACAAAGTCCATAAAAAATAATAGTTAGAAATAAAAAGCCTAGTTTGAGCAGTTGGAAGTATTAATAAATAGTGCCTGCATTGTTAAAGGCCCAGCCGTTATGGCTGCATTCCAAAGGAGGTTTGATAGTTTTTTACAGCCGCCTTTTATGTAATTTCATTCATGTTTTTTTTTCATAGTGATTTAAATCGTTGAGCTAATTGTTGCATAAAAACGTTGTGGTACCTAACTTTGGAAGACTAAAAGTTCGTGATGTAATATAAAACTTAGCTTTTTTTCCGGATTCAGGAATCTGTATTTATATCCGAAAAATATATCTCCTAAATTTATAGTTATTTACTAAAACTTTTTTCTGTCTCTGTATTGGTCAAAAGCAGTTCTCACTGATATCTCGACGACGCCCGTGGTAGGTACGCTTAGTACGGAAATATCCGGGGTTTATTTACCAGTCGAGTAAATTACGGAAACGATTTTTTTTAATTGACTTAGTGCTTTACGGTTGTGGTTCGACATAAAAATAAAGCCATACGTTCAGGCTTCTATCGTAAGTTAAAAGTCGTAAAAACAAATCACAGAGGCCTGTAATTGGCTCGGAAAAGTCTAACACCAGACTAACCTTGAAGAATAGTGAATAGAGGCCTTTTGTCTCAAAAATTCAAGAACTTTACATTTGGTTGTTTATTCTTGATTCTGCGTGACTTTAATATTTTAGGAAAATTATATTTCGGAGATATGACAGGTGTTTTCTAAATAGTACCTACCTATTTAGTAGTCGTAGTAGTGACGTGAAGATAAATGTTTGGGCTTAGAACATAGGCCATACTGTAAATGTGTGTATATCAAACTAATTAAGTTATATGAAAACGGTCGGGTGTACATAACGGGATCATATTCCAATTAAGCCGGTAGGTAGGAACAAATATCGCAAATGATTTAAGAGAGCCCCTGGGTTGGTCGCTGTTAGCTTTACATAAATTAGGTGCTTAGTCTCAGCCGCTTCTTTCATAAATAAACGATTACTCGGACCGCTTTGCCGGTAAAATTTTATCATACGTAAATCAAATAATAAAATTAAGTAAACTGTTCGAATAGGCTATTTTACTTGTAGAGATTTTTACATGACCAATTTATTGCCTGGATACTGAAAGATGTCGGTTTTTATTTTACCTAAATAACAAGATAGTTCTATAACTAAGTGATTGTGTTCTATTTTTTAACACGCTGCATGCATCTAAGAGCCATTGTTTCTTTAGGTATCTATTAATTAAGTAACATTAAGTATTTTTCAGTTAAGTTTTGTATGTCAAAAATAAAAATAATTTGTTCTTTTCGTTTCTTCTTAATCATTATTACTAATTGACGATGCTCACATAATGCACGCAGAAACAGTATATTAATTAAATAATTTTACAACAATGAGTTGATATATTAAAGCCATAAGATCTCTAATGATAAAGCTATCTTTTAACTTTAAAAAATGAATGGGTCGGCTGACAATCCGAATGGAATTCATGTTAGGAGCCAGCACAAGGCCAGATTAAAGAAATTCCTGCCGTTCATTGTTGCACGAGTCCTCCTTTGACGCGTCGCAGTGGTAGATCTAGTGCTCTTTAGACGTTACGCTATTTATGAGTGTATTTAGAACATGTTTTAAAATATCACTTTTTTCAGCATGAGGTACACGATAAGAAAAGATTCCCACTTTATCACTAGGTGCGTCAAAGTAAACAAGTCTGTTTGTCTATAATATGTAAGCCGCCAAGCAGAAAGACGGACACGTCTAAACTAAAAGGTAACACAGGTACATTGTAACTCACTCATTCATTGGGATTACCTAGTATAATTAACTTCTGGTTAATTATACTAGGCTACTACATAACTATACTAGATTAATTCTTGCATAAAAAAATCTTGCATAGTTTGGTAACAAGTGTATGTTCTTATTCTTATATTATAAAGAATGTCAAAATTAAAAATGTTTGTCTGCTGATGCATGTGACGGCTTGTTGTGTAGATTCTGGTAAACAGATATTCCGGTTAGCTAACGGTTCGCTCTTTGTGCGGGTATCCTTTTGATATGTCCATTCCCCAATGATTGAATGACGAGAGAGCTGCTTCCACCAAAGCGCTGATGGAGTACGTCAATTTTTGAGCAGCTACATGTATTGAGTGAATAAATATTTACGTGCACGGTTGAGCATCGGCACAATACAATAAGCAGGGTGATTACGCAACGTCTCGCGACGTTAAACCATTGGTGGCAACATGGCGGCCCGCTCAACAAACTAACTTACTAGGCTATAGGTTACTTATTCATGCATCTATATATGGTATTAACATAGTTTTGAGATTATTCTACTATATTAGGGACAAAGTGGCGAAATTTTTGGTTGGTAAATCTAGCCGACTATACGAGATACTCGTCTCCATCTAAATCCAATCATCCACATTACAAACTCCTTTATTTACTTACACAAACATGCGATTAAGATCCCTTATTATAATAATTGTTGAATAAAAACAGATGGCGTTCCTTCACGTTAGTTTGTATTCTATTAAAGTAATATCTAAGAATAATCACTATTCTTCAAGGAGCAGGCCTAACGTCAAAGCCTATTGTGAGTGTTTTGGTGATTTTAAGAAATTAAACTATTGCAGAGGGAACTAGGAATAGCGAGGCCGCCGGGGACTGGGGGCCGATTTTTTTTGTGGGGTATTCATGTTCGGGGGGAGTTTGCCATAATCGCCACGCTTGGCAGGCGGGTTGGCGATCGCAGTATGGTGTTGTTGTTAGGAGACGCTGCTGCCCATCTCCTGATGACAGTTTTCCCTCTGTCGGCTCTTGAGACACCTACGGGAAGGCAGGGGGTAGTGCTGTTTTTATGTGCCGGCACTACACGGCACCACGGTACGGCACTTCCCGCGAACTTGACTGGAGAGAGCGATGCTTGGTATTTCCCTACTCGATCGAATCAGAAATGATGAGATCCGCAGGAGAATTAAAACAACCGACATCGCTTGAAGGATCGTTGAAGTGGCAGTGGGCGGGACACATAGCGCGGAGAACCGATGGCCGTTGGGGCGGAAAGGTACTCGAATGGCGACCGCGTTGCGGACGACGTACCGTTGGCAGGCCCTCTACAAGGTGGACCGACGATCTGGTCAAGGTCGCGGGAAGCCGCTGGATGCGGACAGCACAAGACCGATCGTTGTGGAGATCCTTGGGGGAGGCCTATGCCCAGAAGTGGGGGTCGTTCGGCTGATATTGATGATGATGAGAGGGAACTTGGCAAGCTCATGATTCATGGATTGATCAATCTATAAAAAATATGCTAATATCTTTTATATATTTGAAGGTAAAAACTGTTCAAAACAATAATTTTGCTGAACGACTAAAAGTCCAAAATCATTCAGTTTTTTCATACACACGTTTACATAATATAATAGCTACTATGTTGCTTGTTTTGTTAAATAAATCTTAAGTTAGGCGAGCAACTCGAGTTAAGCCACCACGACGCTACGACTACGATCTATGCTACGATAAAGTATATCGCTGAGAAGACTGGTTTTTTATCGAAGTATTAGGGGTTAAAGTATGAAATTGCCGTTTTGTATGGACGAAATCGAGAAAAGTAATTTTTCCATACTAACAATTTTTTAGTTTTTTTAAAAACGCCTGAACCGTTTTCGATGCAATTAAAGGTTAAAGTTAGATGGTTATAAAGCTACGCATTATAGTATTCAAATTTCTGAAAATCAAAGTATATAATACAAATATACTTAATTGAAGCAAGAAGTTCAGCTGACACATTGTAAGGGGTCTTTTCAACGACTTCCTTTGAAGTAATAGGCACTAGTATTGCATTTTTTTTTAGTCAAAAGTTACTTTATTTAGTTTTTGATACAATACAAAAAGAATTATGCAATAATACGACTATACTTAAGAGCTATAAACAAAATAAAAAGTGGGAAAATAATCGGCAATTTCATACTTTAACCCCTATTACTATATGTATTAGGTAAATGAGTTTGCCAAAATAAAATCACTTTCATCTGTATTTATGTTTTGATTAGTTTATTAAGCTTAACGTAGTTATGCTTTATAGGCAAAAACTTGAGGTTTTGTTTCAAATTTATAACCATTGTTTACAGTTAGCTGATAGTTTTTCTTTTAAAAAAGAAATATCTGCATTCCATAGTTTACACGCGTCATAATTCTAAAAAGGTAAAATATCATTACAGAATATAGTAATAAGAATTTTAACTTACATTTTCGAGTTTGTTAGTGTTTTGATATCTTGAAGAGTTCAAAAGCTGCGAATAAATAATTTTAAATATTTATAAAATAATTTTCGTGATAAACTAATCTGAGCTACCGGCTATAAAAATTAGTACCTAAATAATAATTATGTTGAATCCAGATCACATTATGAAGCGGACTAATTTGCTTATTCAGTTCTATTCTAATGGTAATTTTCGACGTTAAATATATAAATACAGCTTTTTGAGCCAACCTAGTAGCCAGATCTTATTAATTTTTCATAAGAATTTCATTACTTTCTGAGGTAAGTAAGGCTAAGGAGGTAACATAATTCAGAACCTATCAAGTAGCGTACAAAACGATTTCATTATTACATGTGCATCAAGTATGCACATGTAATAATGAAATCGTTTTGTAAAAAAACCGTTATTTCAGGTCACCATTTACCTACCTAAACTTACCCAAAAAGTTTCATTTACTTGAATGATGTCATTTTTTAACTCGCCAAAACACTAACGTTTTGTTTATTAGACTACTCAATAAAAAATACAGAGCTATGAGTGATCCTATTCTGAACCGCTTTGGTTGCGCCAATGCTAGATAAGGCGCGAAGATTGAGCATGCTCTTCGTTGACTTGAAAAAGTAGTCTACTACGGCAACAACAGAATTTAAGATCACCTAACGTAGGTACCTCAGATCAATTTGGATCAGTATGAAAAGCAATAATTAGGTAAGAAAAGCGTTATATTGCAGATATCTACTTGTCCTCTTTCCAATCATCATTGTTACCAGCCCATAGTTCACTACTGGACAGGGCTCTCCAAACTGAGAGATCGCAGTATTGTTGCCCGTCTGGCAGTTTACCTTTAGTAGCCTCTTATGACATGCCTAGAAAGAGAAGAGGTAATGCTATTCTTTTCATGTGCAACACACGACACACTACCGATACTTGACTCGGTTGTAAAAGTAATTATTTACTTAAATCTACAGCAAAAGTCACTCATGTGAAGCTGCCTTAACCCCTTGTTCTGCCTCCCGCACTCAGAGCGTTCGGTTGCCTAATGGCTTCTGTTTATTCCTGGAGGGCTTGATCTGTACTCAATATTTATTACTGCGAGCGAAGCCCGAACAACAGCCGGCGCATTTAAGTAGCACGAATGTTGCTTGTTAGCTGTGGAGGCAATCCAACTTTATATATGGGTTAAAGATTAAAAATGGGTATTGTTGCGATAGTCAACATTGAAGTTGTCATCACTATAATGATATACTTATGACTAGTTTTCTAATTCGCTATATATAAAGACTGATTATATTATATTAACGCAGACGAAAGCTATAAACTATAAATGCCAAAAAATGGATACATAGTGTTAAAGTCAAACTACTATAAAATAAAAACCGGCCAAAAGTTGGACTTGCGCACTGAGGGTTCCGTACCAACTTTAACTGAATTAGGGGTCGACTAACTTTTTTACCATTCGGTTACGGAACCGTAAAAAGACAAATCTATATCGTCTAACCATTACATGACTAGGTTTGGGTAGAATGATACGATGACTAAAGGCGGCCATTGCCAGTTAAAGGTAAAGGCAGCTTGTTAAAGCTGAAGGACCAAAATGGGTATTTGATTTAATAGACAAAGAAAGAAGAAAGAAGGAAAGAAAGAAAAAAAAATTATATTCACAAAGCTTCGACACAGTATATCGCCGCTGCTATTCAGCAATAACTCAATCAAATGCCATATCCAAATGAATAATAATAAACATTAGAGTATTATTACTACTTTTAAACTTTCACGTTGCTTATTTATTTGAACGTTATCGGGAAAATAACCGCGATCATACTTCATTATTTTGGCTGACGTTTCACACGAAGTGAGTGAGTGCATCGCTGATTCCAGTCAGACTGCGTCCACGGTAGTTGAAACCCGATTGAAACGCCAGGTATAATAATAAGGTTTGATAGAGTAAGTAAGGTCAGTCAGTCCCATATATTCTGCATCGCATTTTAGCATAACGTTAATCATGCAACATAATCTGCATAAATTAAGTTACATTGGATAATGATACCAAGATGTTTTTAAATCAAAAATGGTTTACTGTCAACTATGACCATGTATTTGCAGCTTTGTAACTGTTGCTTTAGATATGCATAATGGCTGTCCAAATTGCAAAAGTGAAGACTTGTCTGAGGGTTGCAATAATAAAAATATTCACAAAGTGGAGAATTGCTTATAATCAATCAAACCGGTAGCTATTTATAGCTTGTGAATAATAAAGTTAACAGTCAAGTCGATATTCATTGATTCAATTTATTTAGGCATCAGTTCGGAAGGTTAAATTAAGTTATCAACCGATTCAATATAGTACCTTGCGAAATAGTAACAGAAGGCGGTTTTTTATTTTTGATACCGCCAGACGAGAATAAATTCGTTTACAAAAGGTATTGTTCGACACACACGTATAAATCTCCCATATGAACCATCACAATAGTTATACATAGATACACATATTTAACCAACAAAAAGGATGTACTTAATAAGTGACGATATTTGAGTCGAGACATGACTTGCTTGTTAAACTCCGATTCAAAATAAGTTACTTGGTCATTTTAAGAAAAATTTTAAATCAGTTAGGATTAACAAATTTTTTTTCCAAATTTCACAAGTGTAATCTTTACTTCACCTTAACAATATTCTCCTACCGTAGCCCAACCGGGTAAGAAATCTTAGAATAAAATCATAAAAAATGTTTACACGCATTTAATTGCGAACGTCTTTTCTTCGTTAGTTGATCAGCGCCACGTTTACGGAATAATACTGAAAAGTTCTTCTGCGATCATGGCGCTAGGAACTTTGCCAAATATCTGAAATTCATGAAAACCGATATCTTGATACATGGTACAAATCCCGAAACGATCAACCTTTATGTCGACTAAGCTGTAATTTCAAGCCTCTGATACCGATACTCCTGTAATTTTAAACTATTATTGTTATAATCCATACCTAAGCGGCAGAAGTTTCGGAATCGGGCATAAGTATTCATGGCGATTATTTACATTCATTGAACTCTAAATAGATTAAACTTTGACCATTGATTTCTCTAGCATTTGGCGGAGTTCATTTGGCAGAGCAAAAAGTTCACACCACATTAAGCCCTAGTGTAGTTTTGGCTCAAAGCCACAGAGCTGTATTCGACCGGGATTCAGATATAATTTTTCAATGCTATTCCTAAAATTCACGTTTGCCTCTATCGGATATGCAAATGGGGTTGCACTTATTCACAGAGAAACAGGATATTTTTCATCTCAATTTTTAAGATGTTTTTGCAATTTAATGTCTTTTAAAGGTAAATTTTCCTTTACATTAAATAATTCAGAGCAAGAAAAATGCATTTGCCTATTTGCTTGTCCCAAAGCGTTGCATCACCTTGTTGTTGATTTCCTACATTAGAAATGTGTGTTAGTTATTCTTTAGTAATTTTTTACCATATACATAGTAGGTATAGTTTAACAGAACATTTGAAATGTAGGAAATTGTCAACAACCAACAAGGTATCGCGACGCTGGGACGAGCGACAAGGCTACAAATACCCATCACGAAACTTGAAAAATTATGTATCAGGCGGGACTCAAACCCGCATCTCCTCGCATCCGGTATGCAAGGAGATGCGGCGCTTTACCATTTAGGTAGATACCGAGACACTACGTCATAGGCGTCAATTTTTCAAGCATATTCTTATCACTGTAAGCTTAATGTTAGGAGTTATCGCTGTAATGTTAGGAGTTTTGCACTCTTAACACCCGAAAAAAACATTTTTATAGATATAGACAGTCAGATAAGATGAAACAGCAATTTATATACTTTATATGATATTTTAGCAATTTAATTGCAACTATAATATCAACTTGAAAAATTATGTCTTAGGCGGGACTGGAACCCGCATCTCCTCGCATACCGGGCGCGGCGCTTTTCTTCTTTCTCTTTATCTGTCAGTAGAAACCCAAAATCTGATTGAAGAAACCGAATTTAATGAACTGTTTTCTTTTATGAATAAGTTGTTTCGAGATTTCTACCATGCTTCATTTGTGTTTTTTACGAGTTTCCAATATTTCGACACTGTTTTGCAAGCGCCATGATCACGAAATGTTTTATCTTTCTTCCTTTTCCAATATTTTCTTATTTGCTTTGCCGAGCTAAACAAATCATCACGCGATCGTTTATTTCATAAATTCGTTCGTTCGTTTAATTAGTACTAAAAAACTGAACACACACTGTTTGATAAGTTTGATAAAACATCGTTGAGATAAATAGAATTAGTGACCGTATCATAGGTGTCAAACTAGCCTTAGAGAAGCAGGCATGCCTAAATGTCGTCTCTGTTTATGCGCCACAAAGCGGTTGCCCAGATGCAGATAAACAGGAGTTTTGGGAAGAATTAAGTATTTACATAAACGCAATACCCGCAAATGAACAAAGACTCATTTGTGGAGAAATAAATGGGCATGTTGGCCTGGACGGGAACGAGTTTTATGGGCATCATGGTGGCTTTGGGTATGGGAAACAAAATAGGGAAGTAATCACAATATTAGAATTTGTCGTCTCACAAAATTTAGCAGTAGTAAATACTTTTTTCCAAAAAAAAAGATGAACATCTTATAACTTACAAAAGCGGTAACTCTGCAACACAAATTGATTATATTCTTACTGATAAGGCAAACCTCAAGCAATTTAAAGACTGTAAAGTAATACCAGGAGAGCCGCTCACAAGTCAACACAGGCCACTCCTAGCATCGTTTAAGTTTAAAAGGCCAATAAAAATACGGACTCCAAAAATGGAGGGCATCAAATGGAAAGAACTCCACTCAGAAAAAGGATCCGATTTTCAAGATGGTATCAGAAACTTCATGATAGAAAACCCCCCTAGAGATGACTCTCCCAACACAACTTGGTCGAAATTTGAAAATGTGTGTGTAAATTTAGCGAAGAACGTGCTAGGAATCAATAAAGCCCCCCCCCAAAAATGGAAAGACTCTAAGTGGTGGAATAGCAATACCAGGGAATATGTGTTAGAGAAAAAGCGCTTGTTTAAATTATGGCAAGAAACCGGCCAGAATCATGATAAGGAGCTGTACAAGGAGGCAAAGAAAAAGACCCGAAGAGTCGTGGCAATTGAAAAAGAGAAAGCGAATGAAAACCTGTATAAGCGCCTAGAACTAGCAACGGAGACTGAAATTTATAAAATAGCAAAATGCAGACATAATAACACTAAAGATATGATCATGACTAAATACATAAAGGATGACAAAGGTTTGCTGCTCACGAATGACAAGGATATATGTAGGCGGTGGTATTGCTACTACAAAGAGCTCCTTAATGGAGAGTTCCCACGAAAACCTGAAATAGACGAACCAAAAATACAAGGGCCTGCCAAGGAGATCACTATAGCAGAAGTTAGAAAAGCCATTTGTAAGATGAAAAATCACAAAGCGAGTGGACCAGACAACGTACCAGCTGAAGTTTGGAAGGCACTCAAGGACGGTGAGGTATGGCTTTGTGAATTTTTTAACAAAATCATTAAAAGTGAAACAATACCTAACATATGGCGTATGAGCACACTTGTACCCTTTTATAAAAATAAAGGTGATGTTAGAGAGTGTGGTAATTTCCGTGGAATAAAGCTGACTTCACACACCCTGAAAATCTGGGAAAGAATCCTGAACGATCGCCTTTTAAACCTCATCACTATAACTGAGAATCAATTCGGCTTCACATCGGGAAAGTGTACCACAGATGCAATTCATGCTATTAGACTGGTGATGGAGAAGGCTCGCGAAAATAAGGAGAACCTGATAATGATCTTCATAGATCTCGAGAAGGCCTTCGACTGTGTACCGAGGACTATCATATGGCAAGCCTTAAGAGCTCATGGCGTCCCTGAATGCTATGTCCGACTTATAAAGGACATGTATACAGATGTGCAAACACGGGTTAGAAGCCCAGCAGGCCTTTCAGAGAGCTTTGATGTAATGGTGGGGGTGCATCAAGGTAGTGCACTGAGCCCGTTACTCTTTAATGTAGTAATGAATTATCTAACAGCAAGTATACAGAAACCGACACCGTGGAATCTCTTATATGCCGACGACGTAGCCCTGATATCCAATAACCCACAAGAACTTCAAGAACACCTCGAACAATGGAGAGAGTCACTGGAAGCAAATGGATTGCGCATCAGTAGAAGTAAGACCGAATATATGATCTGCAACTTTGACCCAGAAAGTTCCATCAATACTAGTATTAAGCTTGATGGCATAGATCTACCGCGAGCAAAATCCTTTAAATACCTGGGATCGGTTATCTCTGAAAATGGGACAATTGAAGCTGATATTTTACACAGGATGGCGTCTGGATGGAACAAGTTGCGTACGCTAACCGGAGTCCTATGTGACACTAAAATGCCCATTAGGACGAAGGGAAAAATCTATAAAACAGCAGTGAGACCAGCTTTACTATATGGTTGCGAAGTATGGCCGACAACCAGAGCTCATGAGCAAAAACAGCACACAACGGAGATGCGTATGCTGCGGTGGTCGGGCGGAGTTACCCTTAAAGACAAAGTACGCAACGAACATGTAAGGGGGAGTTTTAAAGTGGCTCCCATTACCCACAAAATTTCTGAGGCTAGACTAAGATGGTACGGTCACGTTATGAGAAGACCGGACGATCACGTTGTCAAAAAGTGCCGCTGCAAAAAAGAGGGGTAGAGGAAGGCCCCAAACCACTTGGATGACAAATGTTCAAAAGGACATGAAGGTGTTGGGACTCCGCGAACGAGACGTTCAAGAAAGAAGCAAATGGCGTCGCATGATTGGGAAAGCCGACCCCGCGTATCGGGATAAGGCGAGGCGGAAGACACTGTTTGATAAATATTATGGAAAGCCCTAGAAAACTTAAGTTACAATATGCATATTAAATACTATGGCGAGGACAAAAAAAATCATTAGTAAGGTATTATGTTGTATAAACATTTTTATTTCATAAAGTTTGATATCAATTTTTGACACTGTTTAGCAGCCTACTTTAACATACTCGTGTATATACTATACATGAGTATGTTAAAGTACTATATTATTTACATGCTTATATTACGTAGGCTACTTTTGGTTTGTAATAGTACTCGTATTAACCTAACACCTTAATTAAACTACTTAGATCTAACATCTTCTTCATAATAACAAGTTAGATGATATTCATAGTTTGATGTTTGGTTGGTTACAGTTTTTAATTACATTACATTAAAAAAAAGTTGGTTGAGTACGTAGATACTATTATTGCTTACTAAGTAAATAATAGCAAAGCAAACAAACTATTGGTGTTTAAACATTGATATTACGCTACTTTGGCATGGTATGTGAAACACGAAGACAATTAATTCAGCTTGAAAATCAAAACACTTTCGCGTACGCAATAATTGCAAAACAATTTCCTCGTTTTTGCAATAAAAATTAAAAGGGGTTAATAGCGTTGCTGGCACCATGTGCCGTGCTTGTATAACGCAGGCTATGTCGATCGTAAATATTGACGTACATGTAGCTATCGTTAACAGGGCCCGCTAAAGTGTGGCATGATTGGCAGAGAGCTGTGGCTGCGGCCTGGCACCCTGCCACACGCGTCCCAAGCTGATTCTGCACTAGTGTAACCTCTCCACATCACTGCTCATACTTGGGTTAACAGCTTTAAAAATAGGACAAACATTCTAGAGAACAAACTTGAATCTAGCCGAGGTTGGCCTGGAAAGAATTTTATGTGCGTTGGCGCGTTTCATCTAAAGCACCTACTTATCTTCGTATGTGTGAGTATGTTGGAACTTGGACAATAATGCAATGTTCTCTCAACACTCCATACCTATTCCCGATATTAATAATTTTTAGAAGCTTATATGAAGAGACGTCTATCCTATAGGTTGACGACCTTCATGATGAAATGGCGTACACACAGGTTCTTCAGGTCCAGGGTCCGAACAGGTTGATGTTGAAATCCTAAATGAAAGTTCTGTCAGATGCTTGGGTGATTGAGGTACCATTGTTGTTTCTGATTTCCACAAAAGTAGTGCTTTAACTCACTTTTAAGGTCAGAACAATGTGTGTGATGCTTTTCACATTTATTGTTATTTATGATGAGCTTTATAGTGGAGATGCCAATTGTAACTTTTAATTAAGTAAAATACACAGACATACCTACCGTTGGTCCCCAGAACGCCCCGTTGCGCGTTGGTCTAGTGATGCGAATACCGGGCCGAGATATCGGGGTCCCGGGTTCGATCCCCGGGTCGGGCAACAAAAGTTTTAAAATTTCGAACAATGCTCGGGTTTGTGATCACTATCCCGCATTTGGCAAGCGTGGTAATTATGCCTGTACTCATCATTGCTATGGTAACTTGAATTTAATGACGGAGGCCTTTGCCTTGCAGTGAGATGATTATAGGCCGTATGTTTAATTTTTTTTTACTTTTACACATACAGAACGGATATTTAAAAAATATTGTGCATAGTTCACAATATTTTTTAAATACACTAAACTTTATTATATTGTGTTTTGTTGTTAAGTTAAACTCTTGAATGTATCCCATTATGGAAAGCCCTGGAGAAAAATTCTAGAGAAAAATTAAAACTACCTAGAGAAAAGTTCCGTGATACAGTTATCCAAATTGCGGATTAATTTGCCTTCAGTCAACAATTTGGTTGCGATGCGACAGTGAGCGATCGAACGATGTGCCCTAATGATGTCGCTGGGCGCCCGAGAAATGCCACTGCCAACAATATCTACTATTTTACTTATTTTTCCCTATCAAACGATCGTTGGACACAACTCAATCAGAGACATAAATTTAAGCTAAACGTCCACGATGATGAGGTATGTTAATGATGTTAAAATTGGACACAATTTATAACAACATACCAACAATATGAGTAAGTATACCTACTAACATTCAAATAACCTAATTTGACAATATCACAAACTTTTTTTTAAATGTGTGCAGTGAAGGCTATGACAAAACATCATGTCATAATAAAACATCATTTTGAATGAGAAATTAAAGATCTTTGAACTTTGATCTTGAGTAACTTTGTGAATTTTGGTCTTTTAATAAATAGCCAATAAAGGATTGGGTGGCAATGGTTTATCAATGAAGATAATCTTATATATAAAAATCTCGTGTCACAATGTTAGTTACCTTACTCCTCCGAAATGGCTTTACTAATTTTTACCAAATTTTATATGCATATTCAGTAGGTCTGAGTATCGGCTACTATCAATTTTTGTACGTGATAAGTGTTGTTCAACGTTAAATTATAAAAAAAATAATGGTCAACATTTTTGGGTTTTCTATTTTTCTATAATGTGGCATAAAAAATACATACAACCCTTAATTTTTACCCTTTTATCACCAACCCCTATATTTTAATAGCCATTTTAGTAATTTAATCATTTTTATGGCAAAACAACGTTTGCCGGGTCAGCTAGTAATAGCAAATTGTCTGTTTATGACCTCACACACCACCCTTTACACACTTTTAATAATATGGATATTTCAAAACACTTTAATATCAGTATTTAAACTTGAAAAATTATGTCTCAGGCGGGACTCGAACCCGAATCTCTATGCATACCGGGCGCGGAGATACGGGTTCGAGTCCCGCCTGAGACATACATTTTCAAGTTAATATACTGATATTATAATTGAAATTAAGTTGCTAAAATATCATATGAAGTATTCCAATCATTTTTTTAAATTATAGGTATTATCAAATATTTTACTTCCATACAAACCTCCTGAGTATTCCTAATCTAACAATAAAATATTTATACAATTTGGTGCCGTCGATCGTAAGTTATACGCGTACATCATTTTGATGATAATTTTTTATTCATATAGATAGATACCTATAATAGTAGATAAACTATAGTTGCTAGATAAAAAAAATTATAGTAGATAAAAAAAATTGCAGCAGCAGAACTTTACATAAAATATTACGAATTCATTACTGTGTGCTGTTTATGTCATGAATTCGTATTTTTTAAGTTTCTAAGAATATCCATGGTAACTATTTTATGCATTCGAGCTGGAAAACCAATCTGCTAATAACACAAAAATATTTTAGAAATTACATTATTTAGGAAGTACAATACGTATTTAATAGCGATCACGGTATCGGGTGCTATTGGTACAACGTGCGTTAGACGAATTGTCATTTTTCAACCATCTGGATTTTGATTTACCGTGGGTTCGACTTTGAATCCACAAGAAGTCATTTTATAACTAACTTCTGTTCAGGATTTTTTCTTATAAATACTATCATACTCGATGTCGCTATGATAGTACTCGTATTTATAAGAAAAAATCGGATTCGAGTCCCGCCTGAGACATGATTTTTCAAGTTTTAAATACTGATATTATAATTGCAATTAAATTGCCTAAATATCATATAAAATACTCGATCTGCTAAAATTTTAAGAGGGTAGAGGTATGATAACTGCTCTGTGTTTGTCGATTAGTAGAGCAGCACTGAGATAAATATTATATATATTTAAGGTTAAAAGTAGTTTAAATTATAAGTTTTTATCTAAAAGGAAAAAAAAACTAAATGTCTTATAGTAATTAAACCTTCGTTAAAATAGTGAACAACTTGGAATGGAACTCGATGCTAAATAAACTATATCTACTACAAGTGATTCGCCGGTTTGTTTGTACATGACATTGCGGTAAATACTGTCTTGGCGGTTTGGCAGCGTGGCGCCCTTCCTGTGACAAGATCCCGCCCTTGTGTCTAAGGATGACAAGTTAGGCTGACATGTTCTTTTTATGTTTAGTTTTACAGACGAAATATTTGGACCTGAAAAAGGGACACATTTAAATTTTAAGTAGCTGTCCTGTTTTTCATTATTATCGAATTAAGCATGTGTATGTTAGCATTAATGACTTATTATTAGGTGATTCCATCTTTTTTATCCATCTGTAAATATGTATGTAAAACAAAGTCTTTTTAGTTACACCTCTAATAAGTCAAGAACAGCTGAACTGATTTTTGTTTCTTATCTTACTTAAAACTTACATAAAACACAAAAACTAGTTCAGCTGTCTTGGGCTGATTCAGCCCAATCTCATCTATTAAAATATCGGAAAAATTCCACGTAGAAAGAAAATGTGATGTATGAGCCTGACATATCATGGCAAACTTAACATCAGATAAGATCCCTGTCTGTAGTATGAAAACTGCAACCTCTATACTATACTATCTACTACTCTATACTCTTTGTTCAGTTTAATGAAGTTCTCATCGCCGATATAAACATGTCTGTTAGATATTTTTGTGTGTGATTTTTTTAACGGATTCCGTCCTATTATTGACAATACCACGACCCGCAAACTAATTCTAAGGCAGAACAAAGTTTGCTTGGTTAGATATATGTTAACAAGTTATTTTTCCCATCGTCCGTGTACAACAGTTTGTCAAAGTTTCATGGAAATCGAATTAATGATTTAAAAACGTTTATGGTACAAAGAAGGGAAACATAAATATGAAAGTTAACGTTTTGCTTTAATATGTGCATAAGTTATATATATATTTATATAGAGTTATCTCGTAATTTATTTTCTTTAGCCATACAACAGTTGAAACCAAGTCGCTGGCAAAGGTATTTTTATGATGGTTTTTTTTTTAATTTTTTTGGTGAAAAGGCCTTTTTTTTGGTGATGCACATGCCGTTCAGTTCGATTTTCAGATTTTTAAACGTAAACACACCTGCGACCCGTTCTAAGAATTTCACATATCCGTTGAATTATACAGTTTTCTAGGCCACGTCACGTAGCAGTCGTCGACTATTTGTATTTTTCATCAAACACGTCCGGAGCCGGCTTTCGGCAGCCCTGGCGCAAAAACATTTCTGTCGCTTAGTTTCTTGTCACTCGACGGCTGCCACTACACTGTGAACGTGCCCCTGACGTTTTCACGATCCAGTTTTAGTTTTTGTTGTATTGCAAGTGTATCGTTAACGTATCGCGAGTTAACGAGATACCTTTTTAGGGTTCCTTAGTTAACAAACCTTTATAGTCCCGCCTTGTATGTCTGTCTGTCTGTCCGTGAATGTCAGTAACTCTAAATTGACAGGACTCTAATAAACACGAAAACAGAGTCTGCAAATACATTTGAGTTTTTTTTTAAATATAGCTCCCTCTACTACTAAAGGGCTTGCTTCTTCTGCTGATCTGGCTGAATCCCTTCTCAAGTCTGTTGTCGATACGTGCAATTCTTCGTTTAATTTTAGACATATAAACCCTGACATAATTACAAAAACTTTTAGAGAATTCAATATGAAAAAAACGGAGGATCTTTGGGGAATTTCTGTCAGCATTATCAATACAATTATAAGTTCATTAGCCCCTTAACTCGCTATTATTTTTAACAAATGTATTGATGACAGACAGTTTCCAACTTTAATGAAGTTTAGCAAAATCATTCCTTTATTTAAGTCTGGCGAAAAATTTGACCCCTCCAATTTTCGACCTATATCTATCTTGCCAGTGCTAAGTAAAATCTTCGAGAAAATAATGTTTAATCAGCTTTTATCACACTTTAGTGTAAATAAATTATTAAATAGCAACCAATATGGCTACAGAAAAGTTAGAAATACTACCGATGATGGAGTTGCTCTTCTACAACATGTGTTTAATGCTTGGGAGAGTAAGCTAGATGCCATAGGTTTATTTTGTGACCTTTAAACTTAAACATTATGGTGCATCGAATGATTCCTTGGATCTAATAAGTTCTTACCTTAAGGACAGAACACAAAAGGTTTGCATAAATGGAGTTGAGTCTTCAGGGTCTGCCCTTATTATGGGTGTCCCTCAGGGATCAGTCTTAGGACCCCTGCTATTTTTAATTTATATAAATGACCTTCCGTGTTATTTACATAATCTTTGTGAGATGGTATTGTTTGCAGATGACACATCAATGATTTTTAAAAATAAGAGGGGCAAATTTTCATTTGATGATGTTAACAATACCCTCTCTAAATTATTACATTGGTTTACAACAAATAATCTTTTACTAAATGCAAATAAAACAAAATGTGTAAAATTTACCATGCCCAATGTAAGGTTTGCTGCTACTCATAAAATTGTTAAAGATGAACCACTAAACTCTGTAGATTAAACTACCTTTTTAGGTATAACTGTAGACTCTCATTTGCAATGGGATGCTCATATTAGGGTGCTGTCTGGAAGACTTAATTCTGCTGCTTATGCTGTGAGAAAGATAAGGCAATTGACTGATGTTGAAACGGCAAGATTAGTATATTTTAGCTACTTTCATAGCATAATGTCATATGGAATTCTGTTGTGGGGCTCAGCGGCAGATATTGAGTCAATTTTTATATGTATTACAAAAACGTGCTGTACAGGCTATTTACGGCCTTCGACCCCGTGACTCGCTGAAAGAGCTCTTCAAAGAGATTAATATACTTACAGTGTCTTCTCAATACATTCTCGAGAATATTGTTTACGTTCGTAAGAACATACATTTATTTCTTAAGAAAAGTAACGTACACAATTTCAATACCAGAAATAAAGATAAACTTGCCGTTCCAGGCTTCAGACTGCGAAAAGTAGGAAAATCGTTTATGGGAAATAGTATTCGTATTTTCAACAAATTACCTCAGGGTATTGCTGAACTCCCTGTACATAACTTTAAATCGTATGTCAAAGTAATTTTAATGAAAAAGGGCTATTACACTGTCAATGATTATTTAAATGATAGAAATGTATAGCATTAAATTTTCCCAGCTCGTACTTGCTTAAACCTTGTAAAAATCACCTTACCTTGTAAAAATTTATTTAAAAGGAGGCTGACAATAGTGATCGAGTTTCTTGCGCTGCTTCTTCTCGGCACTAGCCCAGACTTGTCCCGAAGCAGTGGTAGGTTTAAATTGGAACGTGTAAAAGCGCCTCCTGGGGCCTATTTGCAGAAATAAAACTGATTTTAACTGATTTTTTTAACTAAGTACTAGAAAACAGGGATTAAAATATCTATTGTTTCACCAATCCAATCCAATCCAATTCCACCAAAATGTGAGTTTGTTTGTAAAGTTTTCATGCAGAAACTACTAAACCGATTTTGAAGAAAGGTTGACATTGGCTATTTTACATACTGCATCTGCTAAGCAAAGGTTGTAACCTGTGTCTAACAGTGGCATACCGACGATACCGGTAGGATACCCGATCGATGTAACGTGTGGTTCACGCGGGCAGAGTTTATCGCTAGTATTGTGATAAAATAAAATCTTCTTAAACACTTATTGTTAGTACATACTTTTTTTCAATTTATTTACAATAACAAAAAAAGTATAAAACAAGTTGACGTTCTGCCAAACTGTGAAACAGTTTGTCGGCACTTCGTGTTTTTTTTTCTAATCTAGTGGTGTAAGATGTCGATGGATAGGTCTTCCAATCATTGTGTGTACGTGAACATAATTTTTCAATTCAAGGACCCTAATATAAATTTACGAACCATATGAAATTTGTTACGTCGTTATGGAACAACAAAGAAAAAAACGCATTTGCAACGTCCAACTACGGAACCACTGTGCATGTTCCATCAAGCACTTAGTCGGTATTTCGTTAAAATTTTACGCCGAAAATTTAAATTGCATACTTAAACGCAGGGATCTACGACAGAAATCTCTTACTTCGCTGTTTTGGTTTAACTAATTCATATAATTTTAAAAAGATATTTCACAGTTAAGGTAAGAACACTTGGCGAAGTTTTTAAAGAAAATGTGCATATACAGGATGAAATTTTAACCACCTTCCAAATTTTAATAAAGCAATCTACGAGACATAAAACAAATGACGTATTTTTTATTTTGGTATAGCCCAGTACAAAAATGTCAAGATAAAGCACTAAGAAAATGTTTGCCAAAAATATAATTTTTTTGATACGGCCTTCTAGCAACACTTTTTTTACGCGACGCGCATCTCATTCATTCATTACGATGCCATTCATAAGTTTTTGATTTTCCCTTCATCCCTACCATAACAGGCTTTGGATCGTAAAAATTGAAAACTATGCTGCGAAAATATTTTCGGGTGAAAACTTGATTTACATTTCTTACTTCTTATATGGGCTCTAACGCCCCGTTGGTCTAGTGGTTTGAATACCGGGCCAAGATCTCGGGGTCCCAGGTTCGATCCCCGGGTCGGGCAATAAAAAGTTTCGAATTTTCGATGGTTGTTCGGGTTTGTGATCACCAACCCGCATTTGGCAAGCGTGGTGATTATGCTTATTATATATTATATGATTATGAATTCAATGATGATTCAATGATGAATATTATATGATTATTATATATTATATGATTATGAATTCAATGATGGAGGTCTTTTCCCTGCAGTGGGATTGATTATAGGCTGTTACTTTCCTTACTAAATGTGCTCTAAACACGATACGATAAAATTATTTGAAGATGATGAAAAAGTCATTCCGTATAATGATTGTATCGAGTGTTTCTATATTTCTTTCAATGGATTTTTTTTTTCAAATTTACATTTAACTAAGATCTTATATTTTATTCTTCACCTAAGCCCACAGTTTATGTTTGTCAGAAATCATGTGTCTATCAGACACCAAAACACTTAAATGTTTTTCAATATTAATTTTAGCTTACCTTAAATACTAGTGATGCAGAATGTTTAAGATTTTACGGTTTGTTAAAGTAGCCCCTGTCCTAAATACTTGCTCCAGTAAGTAGTAAATAAACTGTCAAAATAACCAAGTAACCTAATATAAATATAGATACTTATCATCTACCGGATTACAAGTGCTCTTTAAGTCCAAGCAATAATTTTGAATAGCAATACAAAAACTGTTTTAAATAAAAGTGATTACAGGGCGTGGGTAACTTTAACTCGAATATTTACAATGCAAATGATCTTTCAAAGACTGGAGGAACTCCTAAAAAGATTTCACGAGAGTCGTTTATTAAAAACGTTAAGAGTTGCGAGAGAAGTTGGTAACTAGGCTTTTAGAGTGGCCCTTTGAGCGGAGACAAAGGCCGATAATCGGGGCTGCTGACGGAATTACAATCGGGAACTTCACCTCTTTGTGCTGAAGACCGTTGTCATTTACAACTAAATAATATAACATGCTAATATAGATTGAAATTCGTTTATCGAGACAAAGGCGCGAGCCACCGATAAATGTTTTCTAAAAAGGTAAAAACTGAGCTCAAATTCATTCTATAAGTTATAATTATTATATTTATTATTATACTAGCGGACCCGACAGACGTTGTCTTGTCCAAACTATGAATATTGATTACTAAATGGTATAATATATATTTTTTAATAATTGTTTATTATTGTTATGATTTATGATACACAACATTCTTTGTTTTTTTTCTGGCCGGTATATAAATTATAGTTTTTTTTGGTATTCCGACACGAGAACAGGCGTCAGACATTACTGGCCATGTGCAAAATTCAGTTTTTTTTTACCAGCCATTCACGCGTGATGCGATGACCAAGGAAATTAGGGATTCATTTATATATATATAGATTATATACCTACAATACAGTCAGTAAATGCAGCCCTATTTTAATATTATCACAAACTAAACGTAAAGTACCTATATTCTATACTAACTTTAGAAAATGGATAAACATACACTTACGAGTACATAATACATTTATAACATTTGTCACATAAAAACTTTAACCTGCAATTATATTTGCTGTTCGAGCTGCACTGTATAATTTACAAAAGAAAAAAGCTGGCCTTGATCGCGGTAAATGTATGTTGTCAAGAGAATGCTGTTTCATGCTAATAGTATTAATACAGTCATACAACATTTTAATGATGTCAACTTGTCAATAAGAATTGTACTCATTTGGATTTTGGACAGTAATTAAAAGCTTAAAGGCAATGTAAATTAATGAACAGAGTTGTTATGAATGTAGCCCGCATAAGGTTTCAAACCTTCAAACTGAATTGTGGTTATTTGATTTAACTTATTGTTTATATATTATGGTTCGTTATTTATTGATCACAGTTGTGACCGTCGCACTTTAGTCAAAGAAAACTAACAGTTGGCGTTGTTCCCAGTAACTTAAGTTCCCAGAATCATTATCAGCTACTTAGAAGTATTAAGAAGTGAGTAACTAAATAAACTGAATGGTCCAGGATTACCCGCTCGTTTATACGTAGGAATGAGTTTTAAAAGCATTATTTTGTTCGGTTTTAGGCAGGTTTCATTTATTTCACTTACACTTACGAAATTGTATTGATAAGAAGATAAGTACCACTTTTTTCAATCCAAAAACACGCACGGTTGTTTGTCTTGATGGTTGCAACAATTTCCTCAAGATGTAAGAATATTTCTTATAGGCATACGAGAGATACATATTCGTTTCATCATCAACATCAACAGTCTATCAGTCCGTTGCTGGATACGGGCACACGAGAGGAGCAATTTGCCATAATTGCCATGCTTGGCAGGCGGGTGGTGAAGAACGGTGAAGAAAATACGCTTCTCCTATCCTTTAGTTGCTTCTTACGACACCCATTTGAAGAAAAGGGCAGGTGCTATTATTTTAATGTGCCGTCAGCAAACAAAAAGATACTTATTCAGAAGTTTAGGTTGATACAAAAGTTTTTGTTCCACAGTAACTAATCCTGGCGCAGACGTTGACGACAATGGTAAATCAATGGCAGTGACAGCAGTTTAAAATTAGATCACACAGAATGACGACGCCATAGATTTACGATGAAGTAAATTAATCCGTCGCCAATCGATACGCCTAACGTGAAGGTTCTTTGAAGTTTGCGAAACACCAATCAACTTATTATCGTCATAAAATACTATGTCTTACGCGTTATATCATATTATTTGATACTATTTATTTCGTATCTCGGATATATGTCACGTACTGATGCAGAACACCTATAATTAAAGCCAGATAGGAGTAAGATATGGTTGGTTTAGTATCTACCCATCTCAACCCCAGCAATGTTAGTTAACTTTAACAACATGTCAATTACACAAATTACACCTTATGGAATAAAAACAGAAAAAAGTCGGAGATTTATTACTTTCTTATTAATAATTGAGCACTAATAAGTTAATAAAGGAAATAAATTACGAGTTGCACAATTTAAGCCGCCACATAAGTGGTCACTACCATACAACCTTCACAAAGAGGATGGTATCGATGGAAAAAGATTGTTGTTGCGTGCATGGAAATCGTGGTTTTACTAAGTTAATAAAGGAAATAAATTACGAGTTGAATTTTGGCTAAGATCATTTGAAATTAACTATTCATTGTACATATCTTTGGAGTACGGGGCTCAGTTAAATGAACCGCTAAATGTAGCTTGGCCGCAACAATGTTGAATCATGAGTTTGATGGACCTGTAGTCACGAAATAAAATAGTAACTAATAGTCTAATGATAAGGTAATCCAATCCAAAAGTATCAAATAGATTTGTCCTTCTCAGGTCAGATCATGCTCAAGAGTACCTCATCTAGTTTTTGGTCATCGTTACACACACTGTAAAGGTTAACTACCTTCATTGTAGAAAAAAATAAAATAACGAAACTAAGTAATGTTAGGAAAATCGGGTCGTAGCTACTGAAATTTCCGCATGAAACTAAAAAAGCCAATACAATGTACTGAAACCTTTTTACTGATATTTTTATCAACTAAAGATTTATACCAAACAATACGTCATTGAAATCTTAAAACTGTTTATTCATACAAAACGTACAGTGTCGTACGCTTTTTATATAAATTGCTTTGCCGTAGTACGCCGCGTTGTCGTAGTTACCTAGGTAACACTAAAAATGTTTAGGAAATGAAAAACGGCTTAATGTAGAAACTTTTATTGTTTTTCGGAGTAATCTCCGTTCCTCTCTACACATCGTCGCATTCTATGGAACCACTGAGAAAAGCAGTGGGCCCATTCTTCCTTAGGGGTCTCTTCTATGGCATTTTCGTACGCTTTCACCGCATCTTCAGGGCTCGTAAAGCGAATACCTCGAATTTTATCTTTAGTTCTTGGGAATAAATAAAAGTCGCAGGGCGCCAGGTCAGGACTGTATGGCGGATGACTCATTATCTCGACACCTGCCATAGTCAAATATTCAACAGTCTGTTTTGCGGAGTGCGCTGAAGTATTGTCGTGGTGAAGGAGGATCCTGCTTCGAGGGCAATACTGTCGAATTTATTCCAAGACAACAGGCAAACAGCGATTGACATACCAGTTTGCAGTAACTGTCCTGCCATATTCTAGCACAACTGTCGCGAAATGACCTTTCCGACCAAAGAATGAGGCAATCATCTTCTTCCTTTGACTTATTCCTTTCTTTACCTTAGTTGGCCGATCCTCGAAAGGAAACACCCACTGAGCTGATGTCTTTTGATTTCGGGTTCGTAGCAATATATCCAGTTTTCATCATCTGTGACGATGTTAAATACGGCATTTGAGTCACCGCTGTTGAACTTATAACATTTGGCGACACCAGTCCATGCGAAGGTGTTTCTGGTCGTCGGTTAAAATAAGGGGAATCCATCTGGTACAAAGCTTCCTGACGCCTAAATGTTCGTGTAATATTTTTTGAACTTGACTCATACCAATACCTAGGCTTGCCCGTATCTGCTGATAGGTCACTCTCTTATCTATCTTCCTCTATCATGCGTCGCACAGCACTGATGTTATCTTCAGTAGTCATTGCTAAAGGACGTCCCTCACGCGGATCATCATTGAGATTGCTACGTCCACGCTTAAACTCGTTAAACCAATTGTAAATAGTGGCACGAGATGATGCTTTATTAAGAAATACTAATTGCAGCCTATCATAGCTTTGTTGTTAAGTAAGTCACAACGAAAGTCATAATAAATCATTAACCGAAAATTTTCTCGCGTTAGGTTCATTTTCACGTGTAACAGGAGTTTTAGATTTGCCGCCAATTCACAAAAATAAATGACAAATAAATGCAATATATACTACATTAGGTTATCAAAGAGTTTTAAAATTGAAATTCAGAAAAAGTTTTCATTAGCAATGTTTCTAACTGGCCAGTTCTAAACATTTTCAGTGTTAGCCACGTACTACTATGCTACGTGTCAGTGCATCGTCCACGATCACATTTATCTTCGGGACAAGATATTCAGATAACGTATAGATACCTAACCAAGTAAAGGATGGCGCAATACATCATTCTCATTTGAATAAGTCTTCTTATCCTTTTATGGTTTTGTATAATTTTAAGTATTTCATATAGAAATGTTGCGTGCACAACCTTCACTTCTGCATTTTTTTAATGCTAAGGTTATTACAATTTACGTCTATACGTTACGTTTGTAAGTAAAATGACCTTACTACCTATGTATATTCCATACATTATAATGTATGGAATATACATGCGTTTTAGATGCATGCATTAACATTATATATTGATGTCTCTGAAAGTTTTGAATGCAAAATTTAAGTACTATTTGCTTTGCTAACTAAGCTAATATTAAAGATATTAAAAATAAAGATTTGGAACTCAAGTGCTGAATTATGTATTTAGAACGATCCTTGCCTGAAAATAATTCCTAAACCTCGATAGAGCGCTAGCGCACTAAGTTTCTATCAAAGTGGTTACGTATACGGCAAAGGAATGATATAGTATTTGCGACGCTACACACTCGCAAGTAGTTTCGATCCAATGTTATTATAACTTGAACAAGTTTCGTTCAGAACTGCTGTGGAACCAACGAGTGTCTCGGGCTATGCTGATAATATTTTGCGACTCAATTTGATATAACGCCTTTGGACAGGAAAATTGACATTGAAGTCATTCAAATTCTTATAGGAGTATCAAATGTATAAATGCCGTGATTCAATGTGCTTAGCCGTAGTGCCTCGTCTTGAAAGTATAAAATCTGGTGCATATTTATAATTTTAAGTACAAATTTGACAGAATTTCAGGGATGTAATTTGTTATACTGTTTTCTTGAGTTTACAAGAACACTATACATTGAAATAAAAGATAAGTTTACGGATTTAGAACGCGTTTTTACCTACTCGGGTAAAAGAATACATAG
Organism: Anania crocealis; assembly: GCA_949315895.1. NCBI lineage: Eukaryota > Metazoa > Arthropoda > Insecta > Lepidoptera > Crambidae > Anania > Anania crocealis. The sequence goes on along the minus strand of OX438880.1, from coordinate 15,139,792 downwards.
CCGATATGAAAAACATGCGTATAACGAAATCTGCAGTCTGTGGTCATGCGTTTGATAAGCCCAACCATTTCATTAGATTTGATAAACCTGAAGTTCTTGCTAAGGAAAACCGATATGTACCTAGAATGATACGTGAAGCAATAGAAATTAAAAAACATCCTAATTTCAATAGAGAAGATGGTTGAAATTTACCAGCTGCTTGGGACCCCGTCTTACCATCAATGAAGTCCACAAACCATGGCAACACTGCGAAGATTCCGACCACAGTTAGCTCATTTTGTGTGAAAAGGAACATAACTGACCATAAAAATTAGAGGCGGTACCTTAGTCTACCCGTGACCATGAACGCTGTAAAGGGTTCGAAACGTCGGGTTATATCAAAAATAAACGCGTTCTAAATCCGTAAACTTATCTTTCATTTCAAAGTAATTTGTTCTATCTATTTCTGAGTGACTGTGTAAACTCATTTACCTAATATCTATATGTAAGTATCAACAAAATGTGTTTCAACACGCAACGTCAACGTTTTCACGACGATCCAATTTAGTATATTAGCACATGTCTTTCTTTACAATATTCAATTCGAATCGAAACGAAATCTGTAGAAGTTTTAACAGTTTCTGAGTAGTTTTGTGAGGCGTGCCAGAGCCAGAAGAATTGTATTGAAATACTTATATAGACTAACGGCAGAATGCCAGAATCAAAGTTTGTGAAGAAATATTTGATGCAGAATTCATATTGTAGGCCTATTTAAGTTTGTAGAGCTTTTTTTTTAAACATGAAGTTTTGACATTAAAGGTATTCAAAATCGTTTTTTTTTATAGTTAACTAGCTTGCTTGTTAAATGCTTCAAAACGTGGATGAATAATCTTAGTGTATTTTTAATTATTATTTTTAACTATCTATTAATAAGTGTCTTTATATTTCTTAACACTAAGTATTTACCCATAGGAGTCTTAATGTAGCGGAGATATGCTCCTTAGCTTCAAAGCTTGGAAGACGTCGGTTAGTGGCCCACTCAGTAGAGCCTCCTTCGTGCGACTTGCCGACGTTTTCAGTTTTTAGCTAACGCTCCAGAAACTCTCGTTAAAAAGGTTTCCAGCTTCGGAGCCCTACTCGTATTTTTTGCTTCATACATAATTACAATAATTTTAGCATTTCAAAAAAATCGCCTGCTGCTTGGTAAATTTGTAATTAAGTTCACTGTACACCGCCTTGACGGCGAGTTTCCTTTTAAACTTTGCAATACGGACATAGATGAGCTACGGAAACAGTTTTATGACAAATGGTAGATCTTGCGACTTTTTATTTCTTTTTTCTGACGGTACATCAGACTTTCCAGTGACACTTTGAAAATTAGTTTTCTTGAAGAAAAATTTCGTTCCTTCGCTATTCTACGTTGATAAGATGTGAAATTATATCTTTTGGTAATTACGGAACGTGCTTTTCTTTGGACCTTCCAATATTGAAACATTCTTATAAGAAATGATTATTATCACGTACAGTTATCACTATCTTTAGTATTAGATATACATAATTTAAATATAAAAATTTGTCGTATGGTGCCGGCACATTATAAGAATAGCTCAACCTTTTTCTGTTGTTCATGTTCTGTTGCTCCACCCCTTCCCTTGCTTTGGGTGTCGTAAGAGGTGACTAAAGGAGTGCTGCGAGGAAAAGACGGCAGCAGCGTTTTCTTTTGTACCATTGGCCAAACTGTAACTGTCGTAGTGTAGAATATTTATTATTAAATATGATGAAAATATAGGCAATTAACATATTATTGTCAGGGGCGACTGACGAACGACACACTCAAACTAACTAAATACCAAAAATAGTTTCCAAACTAACGCGATCCGGGAAACGAACCCATAACGTTTGCATTCAAGATGATTCAAAGCATAAAAAATTTGTAATGTTGTTCACCATGCAATTAATTCTCAATTCCAAACTTAATAACACAAAACCTTTTTATTTGCAGTTATTTAGCACCAGCAACTATTTATGAAAGACAGAGTGGGAGAATTATATAAATTAATTTAAAATTTTGGAAATTAATGAAACCACAATAACCGTCACTATTTGATAACATTTCAACTATTTTTCACTTAATCAAATGTTTCGGAAAACGCTTATCTTTTTGTCGACGTTGGAAAATTGCTTATTTAAAAAACTAAGAATTGTTATCCGACTAGCTTGAAAGGAAGTGTGGTTTCGCCTCTTCCGCTTTGCTGTTCACGCAACATGGCCGAACTTCCGGCGTTGAAAATAGTAAATGTAGCGGCAATGGTCGACTACTATTTATAGTTCATGTCTAAGATAATATGGTTGTATTCCTCGTAGAAATCTATGAACACAAGATTTTTTTATTACAACACCCTTGTGTTGGATTAAAAGTCTTGTGAAACAAACAGCTACTGCAAGACATATTCATTATCAGATGAAAATGTTGGTGTATTTTAATTTTATTTAATTTTAAAAGGTACACCAACAGCAAACCACATGTATAAAATATAAAATATAAAAAATTGTTTACACATTGTATACAATTATGTCTATTAGTAATATAAATGTATAGCGTTTCTTCTTATCGCATATATTTCCAGAGTTTCTAAGTAACACATAAAGAGGGTTGGAAAAAGATAATTCTTTACGCATTTAAGTCGAAATTTTAAATCCGAAATTGAGTTATTAAAACATCTGTCATTAAACGTTATTACAAGGTAAACTATCTCGTTAGTTGGATTTATTAGAAGTAATACGGGGTTTTACTTCGATGAAAATTCTTACATGTCTGACACCCTTTTTTAACACCCATATTCCCCTAATCCAACATTATGGACCATTGTTGAGCATTGTTATTAGAAGAGATCATTTAATTAAGTACCTACATGACTAAAAGTTAAAGAACAATTAGCGCGGTTAAAACTTCAAATAAATCACATATTATTTCTTGCAATGATTAAACACCTCAACTTTTAACTTCATACGTTACGTAGCGTAGGTACGCCACGCGTAGCTCATAATCGCATTACAATATTCTAGCTCAATTTGGTCACTGAGCCACTTTGCGCGTCATATTATTTATTATCCTTATTATCTGCTATATTATTGATTGAATGTGATACTGGCAGAACAGAAGGATCACGCTAAAAGTTTTCAGAAAATTAAACATCATTTGTTTAATTTTTTAGAAGATATATTTAAACCAGCTGCTGCTTGGTACGCGTGGAATTTTTAAGGAATTTTATTATTTTGCGAAGTAGTATCCGTTCCTTACTGAGCACTAAGTACCTACATACTCACACCTACCTAAATCAAACTTATCATGATCAGTTCTGAAAAAGCTTTGACCAATTCTTTCTCTGAGCCATCGATATCTGAACAGGCTTTCTAAAGTGATTATAATTAATCATAAATCCATTCAAATATTCCTTTTTATGATTCCAATGAGACAAAAAGACCAACAAATACTGACAGCACAAGAATGAAGTTTAACATTGTTTTTTTGGTCCGTTTGATTTTCACACCTTGGCGTACAATATGGTTAAGACGACCCGGTCGCATACGATGAAACGTTTGACTGAAGCAGTGGACCCAGTTATCACAAGGGGATCAGTTCCACACCGATTACAGTCATCATTTACTTCGTCAGAATTTACAAGAATCATCAGTGAATTTGCTTCGACAGCGTTAAACTTATTTACCAGCTGTTAAAATATCGAAGTTTTATTGGCACATAATTGCAATAACAAACCGAACGACTATTTAGACTGGCCAAATTCATTTCAGCAGACGCGTTTGAAAATACCATTTAGTTAATAAGTAAAGGCAAACGACCGTGAAATTTTAGTAATAAGAATTTTACATAACAGTTCCTAGTTAACTAAATATTTTTAAACGCATGTTTTTAATACTGTTCTACAAACTTCGAGTGTGTCCCGCATACTATGTCAGTTGTAAAGAAATTCTACATTATTAAAGTTAAGTATAGCTTTAATCCGCTAGTGTAGTAGTAGCATTAAAAGAAACCTTTTAATGCCGGTATCATATTCGAGTCATTAAACTCTTCGGAACTCTTATGTTGTATTTAAGAATGGTTATTAACTTTCTTACTGATATACAATGACATAACCAAAGTGATATTACCTACGCAAATTTTAATTTTGAATATGCTTACTCAATTATCTTGTCAAAGAAGATATTAGTACTATCTGTTTCCCTTAATTGTCTTTGACGATACTGCAAGTTTCCTAAATAAATACAATTACTCCCTTTCGCATGGCACTGTCGTATAAATGAAAGAAAAACAAAGATAAGTTAAGATCGTCTGAATGTGCACAATTAATTTCTACAGTGTTTTTAATCGGTACTGGTAATAATCTAAAACATGTTTGACTTTTATTAATAGAATATTGGTAGAATGTACTACTAATAGTTAGTAGGTATAGGTGCCTAGCGAGAGATAGGTTCCTTTTTTTTTGAGTTTACGACTGATCAGCAGCGTTTACGCGCTTCTCTGGTTTCTCAACATTTTTCTGGTTTAAATAATTTTTACATTTTCTTGTAGGTATATACCAGGGTGTGAGGTATAAGGTATAACAAGCCGAAACCTAGGCTGGTTAACATGTGCATATAAATGCTATAGTAAAGTCATCATTTGATATCATCTTTTTTTTATATTCATACAAACTAAAATTTTGAATCCTTTATAATGCATATTTAAGAAGTTTAATAGCAAATAAAATATCGGTCTTTAAACTCGAAAAAATATTTTAATTAATCACAAATGATGATATCAAAGTCATTCTGACTTCACCATAGTACGTACTATAATATATGCATATGTTTACATAGGCTGGTTTTGGCTTGATATACTCGTACTTACCTAACTGATGAACAAAACTGTTTCTGCTTCTGATTCGGTTTCGGATATGAAAAAAATGTTTTTCTTAAATTATTAAATTCAAAAACAAAAATATTAGTAGAGTTATTTAAGTTTATTCCACTGTACTTTTATATTTTGGTAGGTCTGTCGGTCAGAATCATAATTAATTTCGTATTGGACGAACCAGCAAAAATCTGTTAGAACGTGTCCCATCTAGACTACACCCCTACTCGAAACTTTAACTTTTGAGGTAGTTACGAATGCGGTATTTTTTTTAAATTTCGGATATGCGTTAGTTTCGGTTACGATTACGGAGCTTAATAACATCACTGTTATGTATTTGTGAAATCTAGGTATTTCTTATTTCCTATAAAATATCCTTCATCTAAACATCTACAAAGATTAAATAAGTTTTGTATGATGCAACCGCATAAAAAGTATTTTTCATGTTTAAAGTATTGTACCTATATTTTGAGAATCAGAAGCATTTAGAAAATTATCGCATTTATATAATATTTACAACATAAAGCCCTTAGCCTTTAGGAAGGTCAGTCCTTTGGGATACCAACATATAGTATAATGCTTAAAGCGCGTATTCGATTGCCCTGCCTGATATAGGATGTTTATGGCTTAAAGGGATTTGTTCGGAATATACGAGGAGTACGATGTCAAAGAGTACCGTAAAAATAAAAATTATAGTTATGCCATGTTTTTGGTGCTTTTATAAAGCTAAACGATATTTGTTCGGGACAGCCATACTAATAAGGCGAATATAGGTTTTATTAACAAAAAACCGCGCCATGCTATGGAGTTAAACATTTAAAAAGTACCGATTGGTCACATAGAAATAGTCATTCTTACAAGATGTTTTGAATTACCTACTGTGTAAAATGTTTCTTTAACTCATTAATTGCTTCAATTAAAGTACTCATGAATTTAAGTAATTATAATTCTATAATTACTTAAATTCATGAGTACTTTAATTTGATGTACCTATTCAGGTACATCAATTAATTTGGTATTGAAATATCTTAAGTACAATTTATAACACTGAAAAATTTTACGGCAGCGGTTATCCAAGGATTTTATATTATTTTAGGAGGCTATAAGATGGAAATGACAAACTGTCGCCAAGTGTTGCAGATCGCCTTTGCCACTGACCGTTTGTCAAGTTTTTATGATTATTTTGTCAGAAAAGTAGCGCTACCTACTAGGGTCCGCTACCAATTGTGCTTTCAAACCATCTAGGAACCCATTCAATTATAAACAAAACAAAAAACATTAAAATCGCTATAGCTGATAAGGAGAAGTTAGGTGACAAACACAATATGTATTATTATTATTATTTATTTCCTGATATGACATTATTATAACACTAGTTTCGCACTTCGCAATGTGTCAATAAGATCTTTCTCCTTTATATTAATATGAGGTAAACGGTGTTGATGTCAAATAGATTAAGACTTGAAACTGTAACTATAGGTACATTATAATTTTTATTCGTCACTGTTTGTTTATCCCAATAAATGAAAAAAAAATGTGTAGAGAAGAATTGTATATTTTAAAATAATAATAGTAGTTTTGTACATCTATTGACTCATTTAAATTGTAAGCATGTTCAATTATTATCAGGGCAATACCGACAGTTGCTCATGACGCTAATATATTGTATGATGACGTCGGGGTTTTGACCGGAAACGGAGGTTGCGTGCGGAGAGCCCTCGCGGAACCGCCAGTATGTTATTACCATACAGGACCATTATGCAGAGGATGTATTATACTAAATTGACCCCAATTTCTCGTTTTATCTACATCCTACGCTATAAAGATTGCCGGATAAAATTCATATAAATTAATAAAGACGAGAATTGGGTTCGAGTTTGTATTATGTTACTTTAAATGTTTTGAACCTTTGTTTAAATTCAATTAAAATATGTGTATTAGTACTTTAACTTAATATTAAACTTGTTATATTTGATTCTGAAGGTATCATATATAAAAATAGAACTTTACATTAATTTATTTTCATAAACGTTTGAGCATTTTACTGTTCGCCCTGGTAACTTCGAAAATTAAGTTACACCTGTATATTATTGTAAGTAATGAGGCAAAAGCTCCTTTTAAAATCCATATTAAGAGCAAGGCACTTTGTGGCATGTTTGTTTGTGGTTGGTTAATGGTATTAGCGAAACTGAGCTGGAGCCTCCATATAGAGACGCCTCTTTCGTTTATACTCTTTGCTTGATAGTAACGTTGTTATAGAACGAAGGAGAGAATTATGATTTCCTTTTTAAAGGTTATTAGGAGGTTCCAACGGAAAAGGTTCTGTTTCACTACAAAAATGATGCAATTTATTAAGTAAAATAAAGGCATTTAATTGTTTAGCAGATGCCAATCGTATTAATTTTGCCAGGATATGAAACTGATGAGTCATTCGTTACATTTTATTTTCATCAGTCGTAATATCTATTACAGCCTGGCAAATTTTAATTTTCGTAAATTTGCTGTTCAATCGTTAAATTATAGTTACATATGTTCTCAACAGTTTTGCAATATAATGGTAGGTAAGTTTTTTTTTTAAATATAATAACGAACACGAAAAATATTGACTTTCACTAGTTACAAAAAAATTAGTTCTGAATCTGTAATCTGCACGAGAATAAGTCTTATAAGTATTCGTATATTATATTACAATTTACAATAAACGAGATCACGTACAAGTAACATGTACCTAGTTAGTTACACTTATTGTTTCATACTTAACATTTTAACTTAGGTCACTAAATAACGTATTTATTACTACAGTATCATAGCTAGTAACACTGGTTAAAATACTTGATATAGATATAGTTTTCCCTAGCTGCTGAGTATGTCCCGCAGTAAATTATTATAGTTTTTGTTCCTATTGTGTGCGATTATGGTAAATTTTTACTCAAAGATTATCTTCAAAGCTTTCTAAATTATGAATAAATATAAAAAAATCTTTTGCAGAGTGTAGCTGTCCCCATCGGACGAGCGATTCGCCACAATGCGGCTCGTTAGCAACCGGCGCAGCGCCCAACTGAAAGGTACCACAACAACAAATCAACCTTTCTATACATATTATATATAACGTAGTAATACAATTCACAAAATATGGGCGCTAGTCGAAATTGTCGCATTTGGTATTTTGAATTCACAGAGTCGTATTTGTCGGTTTTGATTTTAATAACGTTTATTAAGTTAAAAGTATTTTATTGTTTGTAGTTTGTAATAAATGAATTCCTAGATTACCCAATAAAATTAAATGTTAACTTCAAAGGCATTTCACGCATAAAGTATAAATTATGAAAATGTTGTTCTACATTTTCATAATTTATACTTTATGCGTGAAACAACCATTGTATATTGGCTAACAAACCATATACAGCAATAGCTTTACTGTTAAGACGCAGGTAATCCATTAGATTATACATAAACATTTTCCAATGCAAATCTGAATACAATTAATATTCAATTCCTGAATCAGCTAAAATCGAAACGTAAACAAGATGTCACCGGCATTCCTAGAGTTTAAGTTAAAATTGAATTGTACGTTGAAACGTGTCCAATACTTCGACTGGTTTGAGTCAGCTTAAATTTGTTGCATTACCGCGGCGGGTTCTCGAGTTGACATTTACCAATAGCAGTTTTGTCTAATTCTGTAGAAGTGAAAATCGCTTGGTATCGAATAGATCGCTGCATTGTCAACTGAAATTGAATGCGCGGTCGTCGTTTCAACGAGACATTGTCTTGATATCAGATCGAGCGCGATGTTATTACGATTTGTATTCAGAATTCCTTCGGTTTGTCTAAACAGTTTTAAAGTTATTCTTAATCCAGGTCCCCTTAATTGATTGTAGATTATGGCTGTACTGTTATGTTATACTCAAGTATTAATCGAATTACTTGACGATTAGTTGATGTCCAACTTGCCACCATCATACTGCTGTGAGCCGCCCTCAAGATCGATAGTTGAGAACTAGCGGTCGTTTTGATGTACTAAGAAACTCTGAACTACCAAGGTATTGGATTGGTCGACCTCCGAATATTTCAGATAAATCCTGTAACCTTCGATAACGCTGCTGTACGAGCGATGGGATAGCGTGTGTTTGATTTAAGATACGCACACTTTAGTAGTTTTCTGTTAGCTAAAAAAAGCGCTGCATCCTTTCGGAAAATGCCACGTCTTATCGAGTACGATATCACTTAGGTCACACAAAACTAAAATAGTTCAGTTTAAAGATAGCCTTATCACGAATGTCATACAAAAAACGGAAAAACGGCATTAAACATCAAGTCCGCAGAAGTCAGCCTAAGTCATAATTAGACTGGTGGGTTCTATCAAAAGGACATCAATTTGCAGAGCAGCGCTTAGCGCCTCGTCACATTCAGCATTTACCCTCTATCTTAGTACAGTGTCTCACAGTACCTACCCTACTCTATTGTTAGTACATTTGTTAGAAAACCGATAAACCGATATCGGCTTAGAGAATAGTAGATACACCTTATCGCGCACTAAACGTATATATAGATATTTTCCTAAGCTATCTTTCTAAGCTCATAAATTTTAGAATTTAAACAATGTCGAATCGCTCTTTTGAAAAATGATATCATATTCTGTGTGCTGTTTGGTTCGATGCACTCTTATAAAACAGCTAGAGAACTATTAAAAATAATTGTTTACGCATGAATAAAAATACCCTTGATATCGACAAACTCGTAGTTAATCACATTGATTTAGTAAAGTGTAGGGGCGTGCCATGTTATCGTAGTAGGTTGTAATTACTTAATAACTATTATTATAAGAAGGTCTTCCTCATAAACTGTCATCACGATAATACAGCTATTTTTCTATTTCAGTGCGCAATATGTAGCGAGGGCCAAAAGTTATTTGTACTGCTTCCGCTCCTTAATACCTATCTTGATGGGATTTATTCGAGTGAGTCGCGTCTTGTTTCGGCATTTATTTCCTTTGTGCTGTGTAATTAACATCGTCAGCTACAAGTTTCATCGTCAGCCATTTCAGTTGTTTTTACCCATTAATTATTTTTCATTTTTATATACACAAACCTAAAATATTTTTCTATATTTTTTTAATACACGTTTAATTGACAACGAAATTCATAGCTACTTTAGCGATAGTTAAATAGGACGACTAAACACTCTATATGAGTAAGATTTGCTAGATTTCTATAATAAATTTTATCTGGGCCAGAAAGACTCAGTAAAAAAGAGGATGTCCCCGCTTTTTTACTCGTGAGCAATCGATTGGTTACGTGGTCTCGTTCGGTCCTATCAGCCGTGGATTAGTTGGGACTTCGCTGTTCTATACCTACATTACCTGTATGTACGTACCTATAGGTAACCTTAGTCACTAGCCGGATTATTAGTAGAGATGGGCCGTGCCACAACAAATTCAACCCAAATTTAGAAACAAAGAGGGTTGTCCTATTGTATTAGTGCACTTATAGATATGTTGAACAAAAGATTTTTGAATAAATATTATCTGTTTACTAAGCATATTATAGGATATCTAAACTGTGCGAATAATAAAGTGGAATATATTTTAAAATTGAAGGAATTACTTACGTTAGATAAAACATTCTACTACGCCAGCAAAATTCAAAGCAAGTAGCTACTTGAACAGTTTTTTAAATGCATTTACTTCTTATTTTTTAGGAACTAGTTCTGTCTCAATATTCATAACTGGATGGTTGATGGAGTTCATTTATATATAATACGTTAAATTAGTATTAATCAAAGCAGTAGTGTTTCCACATTTCCTTATTGATATTGTAAAACGCAAAAGTTTGTATGTATGGATGTTTGTTACTCTTTCTCGCAGAAATTATTGAACATATTTTAATGAAAATTTTCAGTAATGTACTTTAAACACTAGAAAAACATATAGGAAAAAATGTATTAATATTTTAATTGAAGTCACGTGACACACACAAGCACACATCATTTGTTTCTCTCTAAACCGTATTACGAAACCTACGCGAACGAAGTCGCAGGGAAAAGTTAGTATCTATAGAATAGAGGAAAAAGTCACTTGTAAGCAAGTTAGAAAAATTTACATATTGCGGCACCAGCACCGATGCGAGTACTGTGTCATGCTAAGCTTACAACATTTAACGCTCAATGAGCTGTCATTAGGTGCCTGAGTTTGAGTACTAACAATTTTGCCGATTAACCACCCGGTTACAGTCGAAAGCCGATACAGAGGATACAGTCTGCACACTATTGTTTTCGTAACTAATTTATATACTGGGTTACAAAATACATTATTAAGAGGAAACACAAGAGCCGTTTTTCCGTACAAACGTAGTCCCCTGTTTCCTCCCTGGATAAAGCCAGTAGAGCAATAGTTTTTATTACAAAAATCTATGGCCACTATTAGCATGTTTCTATGTTTTCTCTTTTTTCATAAATTAATTAATAAAAAATATATGAGCCCTCAAAAATCGAAAAAATTCGCCAGATTTTCTGCTGTGTTCAAACATCCAGAAAACAAATTTGGCAAAATTTTAGAAAAAAAGGAAAACATACAAACACGGCCAAAGCCTTTCTTTAAATTTTAATGAAAAAGTATTTAAATCGGTCTAGTTTTGTAAAAGTAATCGGGTTACTACGAAACGTTGATTTGGTGTGCTTTTAGTAGGCATTTTCGGTCCAAGAAGCAGTTGTCTCTATCACACTCTGCGGTGAAGACGTTTGGCACTGCGCGACAGCAATAGATTTTACAAATACCTATTTTTCAATTCCCTTCCCCGTAGTGTTTCCTCTTAATTACTTAGATTTCAAGTTTAAATACTGATATTATAATTGCAATTAAATTGCTTAAATATCATATAAAGTATTATTGTAATGGTTTATAAAACTATTACAAAATAATAAATATATTATTCTATAAAGTGTGTGCAACTTGGAAATGAGCGCCTATTTACACTGGAATGATTTTTTATTAATGTGCTTAAAACAAATTTATATTAAACGTTGCTTGCCGTATGAATAAAATCGAGATTTCCCTTATTTCATTAAAACTTAAAATTGTCTTACTATTATGCCGTCACATTTTTAATGTTACCGTTTGTAGAAACCGTAAAATCATAGATGTAGTATATTACATCTATGGTAAAAAGCACATGAGATCAATCATCCTTAACTCCAAAGCGTTTTTTTAGCGCCAGTTTGACAATACTGCCATTGCATACTGCCAATACTGCCATTGTTTTAATTGACATAGTAGAACCCGTGTTTTAATTGAAAAAACGAATAGCAGTACCACCTTCCAAATTATTGTAAATATAAATCTACGAGACAAAAAACAAATGACGTATTTTTTCTTTTGGTATAGCCCAGTACAAAAGTGTCAAGATAAAGCACTTAGAAAATGACCGCCAAATATCTGAAATCTTTGATACGGCCGCCTAGCAACACTTTTTTTACGCAATGTGCATCTCATTCATTCATTTCGATACTTTTCATAAGTATTTGATTTTTCCTTCATACCTTAACAGGCCTAGGACCGTAAAAATTGAAAACTATACTAAAAATACTTTCAGGTGAAAACTTGATTTACATTTCTTACTTCATAAATGGGCTCTAAATACGATACTAAACGCCTATAAAAAATTTGGAAAGTGGTTAAAATTTTATCCTGTATAAAAGTACACACTTCACGAGTCAGGTATATTAAGCCTATATAGTCAGGAAATCAAATCAATCTCAGGTTGGTAATTGCACTCGAAATAATTGAAACCTTTACTTCAAGTGATGACCTTAACTTCAACCGGACGATGTGAAACTACATCGAAATATTAATCTTGATATAAAAAAAAAGTTTAACAATAATAGTCACGCAACAAACAAAAACAGCAATGTCGGAGATGTATAAATGATTTTAATTAAAAATAAACCGGAGGATAATAACCGTGTCATATCAAGACGTAGACATTTTAATGGCCATATTTCACGTTTTTACGGTCTCGGAAAAATACGTGACGTGTCTATCGCTGCCACATCGCCCCGGATTTTACACTGATCGTATATTTTCTTCTGCGCCACAGGTTTATTAAGCCTTTTTGTTTACCAAATATAACTTATTTAATTTCGGATCTTATGTTTTTATAAACTGTAAGCGTATCTGCTCGTACTTTTTATTACTGGGTTTTAAAGCAGCAAATATTACTTTTTTGCCTGCTATTTACCAACACTAGAAAAATTTGTCCACATCACGTGCTTAGAATAATAAGATCACGTGCATGAGACGTCGGATAAGTAAAAGTGAGCTGAGCACTTGGGCGAGGTCAAGTCTTGGATGAAAGCAATCACCTGATAGAGGTGCCCCGTGCCTTATCGGCATCGTAACCTGCCCGGCCTGTGCGGGTCAAACGACAGCTTGTCATAATAACCATCGAAACACGCTGAGCGTTTTCTAATACACCAAAATAACGAATTTTGGGCGGTATTTTAAGAAACCCTTTGCAAAATTTGGTCAAGCAATTTTGCTACTAAATATAATATTAAAAAAAATAAACCCAAATATTTAGTGATTGCTCATTTAACGAGGGTGTTTTTACTTTGATGATGGCGGGTCAGTTGCTTGTGTAAATTGAAAATTCCTTTAATTCACATTCGACTACTTTAGGTGGGACTTGAACCTGCAACCTCCCGTATTTTGCCTATCGCTACTTAAATTTAGCTAGACTAAACTTACAAGTTTAAAAAGCCCAAAAACCTATGATGTCTCTCGGGCACTATTTGCTAAGAATTAATTACAACTCAATAAACTATTTACACTACATAACTTCACACGGCCTAATTCAAAGAACAGAATATCATCTATAATTAAGAATATTCGCTCAGTTCCCAAAAGCTCATTAGTAATATACAAAAGGGACTATAGTCCCTTTTGGGAACTGAGAGAATATGTGTAAACAAATACCTTGTAACTTTTCTTTTTTTCTTCCATTATGTTAGATATACCTACAGGTGGTTTCAAAAATACGCCATACTGAGACTAAAAATAGCATAGCCTTTCCTTTCCGATGAAAACTACATGACTCTAAAAAGCTCTCCTGGTTTGGGGTTTGGGATATATTGCAACTTTTTGTATCAGATACTTCACTAAAATATGACAAATCTTGATTGGTGTTGTTTAAAACAACTATTCAGTAAAGCTAACGAATAAATAGAATAAGGCTTGAATATTATTTCTAGCTTAGCTAATAGGAAAATAAAAGTATTATTTTCAGAAAAAGACAGAAAAATGACATTATCTTCTAAACCATGAGACTTTTGTCATGTTTTTTCATCTGCAAGGTCTATAGCTAAGCTATCTCCAGTGTCAGTCTGGCGTGCCATTTTTGGGACGACCTGTATTTGGAAAAACTATTACACGTGCGGAGTGTCGACATTGAAACATGGATCTGACGCGCTAGTATGTAGATTAACTTCTACGTCCCACGCACCGCGCGTGGGCGGAACATCGCTGCTCAGCCATTCATGCTCCTGTGAGCGTGTTATAATTCACCCTAAAATAATAGTTACGCGTAAGCATATCGTCATGAAAACTTTCGAAATATTATGTCTACGATAGTAAAATGTAATCCTGAACTAATAAGAGTCCAAAATAATTATGGATTCAATAGTGGGGCTTCTACTAATATTCCTTAATAAATGATTATGAAACATCAAGTTCTAATTTACTCTTTTTTTATATAGATTTGTGAATAACTTCAACTTGCCTTTTAATCTTCATTTCAATAAACTTGATTGATATATCTCAGTCATATCATTATCCATTTATAAGTCCAAACTATCAAATATCAGAAAGTATTATCGTAACCACATTTGTGAATATTTTAAATTGGTAATTTATTTTCCTTCATAACTTTAATTTACCCCTAAATGAAAATGAAGAATCAATATCAAAGCTTTGTAAGAAAAAAGTTAGACAAGTGCAAGTCCGACTCGCCTACCGATTTGACTGACACACAGCGATTTGACGTAGTTGTAATATCTGTATTGCAAAGTAAAGTAAAAATAAAGAATGCAGTTAGGCCGGCGGGGCTATAAGTTACCATCACCATAATTCGGTCAGACTTTTTTTTAAATAAATTTCACGTTATTTTGATTTTATGATACACAGCTACCTGGGCTATTAAATTGGCGTTCACAATGAAAAAAATTACAAAGTATGTTTTTAGAATTTTACCTAGGTACGGTATCGTTTAAAAGTTCTTTTTTAATGCTTCAAGCATTTCCTAAACAACAAAGCCATTCATACTAGTTCCACCAAATTGTATTCTCGTACCCTAGTAAATCTAAAAATATTTCGAACAGAATTTAACCGTGTAAAAATAGCTACGAGTAATTCGAGCCGTAGCCGCACGCTACGTGCTACGGTGTGCTGTGCACCGTAGTCGCCGTAGCGCCACTAATGGTGAATCGGCTACTGCGCGTATTCGCGTAATATTTTTGAATGGTGTTCATTAATCATTTTACGGGTACCTATTACATATATTATTGTGTTTCAAGACATACAAATTGTTTTCCAAACAATGTAAGCGAATATTTTTTACGCCGATAAAATCGTATTTTGTATACATCATGCATACGTACGTAGGTTTAGCTAGCTCACTCAATCTGTTTTGAAGAATATTTTTGACTGGAAACTACGTTTTGTTAAGGTAACAAGAGCTGAATATAATATTCAAATATGTTGGAACCAAACTTTTTATCATTCGCGAAGGCGTGACCGCACGATGAATAGACTTGTTATGATTGATTCGCTCTCCACACGAATGTCTGTTAAATTTGATAGATAGTTCAACGGTTCCTTCCCGACGTTCGATGTTTCGTCTTTATTGGTATTTTTGGTATCGATTCCAACTTTCGCACTCCGAGTTGTGTTGGGCGGGTCTTATAAAACTTGGATAAAAGACAGTTATACGAGTGTTTTATGTCATGACGTGAATCGCGTGTCAAATATCGGTTTAAGGGGCACTTGAAGTTGGAAAAACAACGAGCAGCTGCTTAGGCTATGCAATTAAAGTTTTATAATAGTTTTTATTGTTTTATACTATTTAGGTACATTTTGCCTACGAAAAAAATCTTTTAAGTAACACACACGAAAGGTTTCAAATGTATAACCAATTTTAAATGGGTGCATGACCTCATTTTTTAATGGCTTTGTTTTATTTTTTTCCACTTTTTCATTAATGGCTTTCCATTAATGAAAAACCTGAAATTCTTTAATTTCAGGTTATTTAGTTAAAATATGTAGTTATTTTCAAAAGGCCTACCCTGTCGAACGGACGCAAAGCATCGAGATCGGTCAGACCAGACACTTAAAAATTGACGTGTAATATGATATTGCAAACCGAACCTAACTTATGTGTACAAACGCATAGTAAATACTATAGTGAAGTTAAAAAATATAAGTCTTTTGGCATTAAATATTTTCATACATGCCCCAAAGTATGAAAAAAACTAGAATGGAAATAAAAAAAAGCTGATACCAAAATTTTTGCCTCGCTGTTATACTACAGCGTATATTACATGCATATCGTAATGTTTTTGGTTTACTGTTTACCCTGTTTATACATTTTAACGAGCGCCGAATTGAATACCATTTTCGTCGTTTGAAAATATTCATATTATAAACACTCATACATTACATGTTTGTGACACATTACTCAATGTGGACTTTGAATAGCATTTTATGTGGTTGTCATTTTAGCACATACTTTAGCGAGTCGCGTGCGGCGCGGCTTTGTCGTTCGGCCACGAAGGCACTGCATTGTGTACTGCGCTATACTACGCCCCAATAGAGCGGCCAGATCATACCAAAGCTTATTTTTTATAGTTTTATGTCATATCTCTGCAAAGATCAATGCATAAACCCAATACACAACCCATTTCTAGAAAGCAGCTTCTACCATTGAGCAAACTGTGCTCGATAACTTGCTGGCTTAAGCGTCGTGTTTATGGCAAAATCTTCCTTTTGGAGAGGCTTGTGTCTAGTAACGGACTGATATAGGCCGACGATGAATCACCTGAATGGAGTCCGTCCTTTTTTAAAGTAATTTAAAAAGAACTTACTCAGTGTTCGAGATTACCTTGACAGATATAATACAAAAGTATTGTAGTGGTCATGACAATTTCTCCAAATAAAATGTAGACTTGAATTGATGGGACCAAAGCTTGGCATAGCTTGACTCGTTAATGTCTTCTGTCGCAAAATGGAAGTAATAAAAATAAGTTACGTGGCTTAGAAAACTCTGACATAATGACCATACGACAAAAAGAAGAAAACTTGACATTTAAGATAATGGACATAGGTACATACGTGACTACCCATACCTACCTAGACCTCCTCGACATACCTACGCGAGGGTAGGAACGGGACTAGGAGTTTTTTTTAATATACATGTCGATTTTATTTTTATTAATACCTAACATTGACTGTTCATGTTTATAATTTTCGGGTTATACAATAACTGAACAAATAAATACCTTGAAGACAATGGCATTAACAAATCCCAGTGTATGTTTATTAATCGGCAATTAGAAAATATGGAAAATAATTTGTTCTTTATGGGCTGTGCCTATACGCCATATTGCGCTAATTCATCGTTCATACCTCACTGGTACCGCTATCGAGTTTCCGGTGGCGTGTGCAACGGGCCCATTCTACCCGAGCGTCCATCACTCGCAATCTATGCAAAACGGGTTGAATGAACCTGCTTAGTAGATACGAAAAACATATTATAGTAGAAATTGCTGGGTTGCCATTGTTGTTCCAATCGTACTTTTAGTAATATATTTTGTCCAAAGTGCACATTACCAACAGTGCATGAAACTTTAACGGACTCTGTGTTTGTGATTCCGTAACCTATTGAAAATGTTATGTGGCGTCTTATTACCGGGTCGGAATTAGGTAGTGTGTTTATGTAAGTACTTGCAACAAAATAACATGAAGATTAAGTATTTCTGAGCATTATCAAATATAAACATGTTACCTTTTCTAAACAAAGGCAGCATAAAATGTACTAACAAAGTAATAATTTGATGTGAGTATTGACTAACATCAAATTGTAAGCCAAACGCAAACTCTGGGATGAAAGGAATATTAACATTATTATTTTGCTTTAGGATATTTTGCAAGTAGTTAGATCACACTCCGACCTTTGCTACTGCGCTAACAGACGCCCGAACAACAGAACAGGAATAAAAAATGTCAGCGAAGCTCATTTTTTGTATTCTCACACACGCACGATGTCAGTATTCTGACTTTAAGATGATACGAAATCAATAGGCAAGAAACCGTTATCATTGTGTAATGTAACTGTAACAGAAGTCTAAATTCTAGTTATATTTTAAATTACTTATGTAGGTACACTTTCAACAGGCAGGACTGTTTGAACTTTGAAGTAGATACATTCTAGGTTAACTACCTACTTACGCAAGCTTAATTAATTAGAATTGAAGGGAGGCCAAGTGGTGGATTTTATAAAAAAAATAAAAAACTGTAAAATACGTGAGTTGTTTTTTATTTGACAGCGATAAAAAATTACTGTTTTAGTTTCTGTTTTATGATTTTTAGTGTTATTGGCTGTAGTTTTTATAAACATTACATTTTCTATTCCTTGTGGCGTACGACCTATTTATACACTGAGTGGTGGAATTATTGCAAAATATTTTTTGAAATTAAGGTTTTTGAATCCACAGACAAAGTATAATCGAGAATCAACGTCAAAGTATAGGGGCATGATGAGTCATTGGCCTTCCAAACCTCCTCTTCTATCATATAGTTCCATTGGTTCTATTAAAGAAACTTTAACAATTAATGGCAGTTTAGTACTCAATGACACAAATAGAAGTTATGAATATAGCTTGAAATTTGTTGTAACTCACATTACAACAAATTTCAATTTTGAGATTCAGTGCAAATGAAAACATAGAAAGGAATTATTTGTCCCGGCGGTAGTTAATATGCGACATTAGTCAGATCGAAGTTTTTGTAAGTTCCTATTAAATTTTCTAGTTTAGATTGCTTGTAAGTGATTTTATGTTATAAGCAAGTGCTTATAGAGTCGAGTGGTTTTAAAAAAATAGGTTGTATCAAAAAATCATTCAGTATTCGAATTGTTTTTTTCAAAACATTGCATTCAAACACAAAAACCAAACGCTTCACTCGAATATTTTACTGTTTACTTTTCGGGTGCAACGCTAAGCTACATATTTTGTATGAAAGATACCAATATTTTTATGTGTTTATGAAAATTACATTTTAGGATTAAGAAACCGTAGAGCCATAAAACGCCTTAGAAAGAAAGGAAGACTAAATTATTGCATTGGTTTGCTACGAAAAATCTTTTGCTCAATTCAACAAAAAAACAAATGTGTTAAATTTACTTTGCCTAATGTAAGGTTTTCCGCCACAAATGTTATCGTAAAAAATGAGCCATTAGACACTGTAGACTCCTCTACCTTTTTAGGTATAAGAGTAGACTCCTGAAATGGGGTGCTCATATTAGGTCTCTGTCTGGAAGACTTAGTTCTGCTGCTTATGCTGTGCGAAAAATAAAACAGTTGACTGATGTTGGAACGGCAAGATTAGTATATTTTAGCTACTTTCACAGTATAATGTCATACAGAATTCTGTTATGGGGTTCAGCGGCAGATGTTGAGTCCATTTTTATACTGCAAAAACGTGCTGTGCGTGTGTATTTATGGTCTTCGACCCCGTGACTCTTTAAGAGAGATATTCAAAGAGATCAACATACAGTTGCATCTCAATACATTTTCGAAAACATTATGTACGTCGTAAGAACCTAGAGTTATTTGTCAAAAATAGTGACGCACACAATTTCAATACCCGAAATAAATATAAACTAGCCGTTCCAGGATTCAGACTACGAAAAGTGGGTAATTCGTTCATGGGAAATTGTCTTCGTATTTTCAATAAATTACCACTGTCAATTGCTGCACTCCCAGTACATAAACTCAAATTCTATATCAAAGTAATTTTGATGATTATGATTATTAATGATTATAATTTATATAATACTGTGGTACGATAGGAACGTGTGGCTTTAAATTGTATACCAGCTCGCACTGGCTTAAAGTATCTTATGTAAATATATTTATTTAAAAAGAGGCTGACTGCGCTGCTTATTCTCGGCACTAGCCCACATTTGGACGTGTAAAAGCGCCTCTAGGGGCCTATTTGCAGAAATAAAACTAATTTTATTGATTTTACTGACGCGGAAGTATTTTCAGGCTAATAGCCAAAATAATAGCTCGTTAAGCCGCTTAGCCGGTTTACTAACTGAATATGTACCCGACGTCCTTTAGGTCCCCTAACCAAGCCACTTGACTTTAACGGCTCAAACATGTGCAAACTATTAAATCCGACATTTTTGTGTGGGCTTAGGAAATCCTAAAGCAGCTTTACCAGCTCTTAAAAAGGTGTCTGCATGGAATTAGTAAATCAACACTGGATGCATTCCACTATAAGAACCGAGCTAACTTCTGCACGATCAGGAGCAAAGGAGCTAAATAGTAACTATTGAAAGCGGTTATCAAAGACATTGTGATGAAACGACAAATCCAAATCTTTGCTGCATATTTGTATTGATATACAATACTCAGTTAATTTCCAGAAAACTTTCTTAGTATTTTGATAACAAGTCAATTTGGTATTAAAAATCAAAGGCAAAGAGGCAGGGAAGAAAATAAGCTGTGAAAAAACAAAATTTGTACTTAGGTATTACGACTTTTAGCGTCATGTGTGCAGCACGTAGACCGCGCCGGCCATTCCAGAACATTGAAGACATTTCCAAGTCTAAATGTTCACATGCACATTGCCAATGTATTTTTCTGACTTTAACGATGCGTTTTAGTTGAACGTAGAGTCATTTTAAGGTGCAATTTTCTTTTACCGAAACTTTTTGCGTTTACATAGTTCCATTCTCAACTGTGAATGCTAGGTACTATAAAAATCAAAGCGCGCTCTTGCTAGTAGGTACTCGAATATTATTTAACAAAAACATATGAGCCAAGAGAATACAACTTCAGATAAACCTACCACACAATATCAAATTTTCTTAATAGAAATTGATCTTTAATATTTGGAATTATAGTTGAAAATCAAGTATTGTTTAATAAAATAAAACTCGATGTAGAATCGAGCTTAGTCCTATTCTACTCAGACAAGAGAGAGTAGATTGTGTCACTCCATTGCACACTGGTTTCATCAACAGCTTACTATCCGAGATAAGGCTCGATCTAATTAGATCGCCCTGCTTTTAACCATTCCGTTATTAAAAACCGATACTCATCGAATGTTATCGGAAAAATTAATTAGATGATAGATGGGAGCTATTAACGCGATGATTAATACTAAAAGCCTTGTGTAAATGGCGTTATCGGAGTGACATGGCGTTGCCGCGCTATCTCTTATATTATGTTCGTGTTGGAGCTAGTGGGTGTGTTTACTCTTGTTCGATGTGGTTTTGTGTGAGTCACGGTAAGTTTAAATGAAACATTTAGAAAATCAGAGTTAATATGAAATTCCTCTTCATTTTAATAGGCCTTTTTTAAATTTCCTATATCGATGATTACCTGCTTACAATACTCATTAAAAATACCGAAATATACGCTCGACAATAAGACGAGGTTCTTAAATTGACGCGCTTTCAATTTTAATCCGAAGAGGTTCTCAATTCGACGTATCTATACTATAACTGTGGGTTTATTTTTTATTTAGGACCACGCATAACTTTTTACCAGGTGGCCCGTTTTTTTTGTTTAATGTAGGTTAAAATTTGTTATAATTGATTTTTAAGAAATTCACTACAATGAGTGAAATTAAAGGGTTAAAAAAACTTTAATGTATATTCTATTATATTCTAACGGCGTTTTTAAACTTATAAGGTTTTTTTTATCCTCTCTTTCTAGAAACACCGCTAGTCGCTAGAGTACTGTGTACTCGATAGAACCTTTCTATAAAACGCATGTGCTGCTAAAGTAAGCTCAACGTTATATCATCTGCTGGGGACTATTTGAACAGGTGTTTCCTAGTACATAAGTAAATTTATATAACATACGTATTTGCATTTCCTATCTGTCATTTACTTCAATATCGGTTCAAGCAACTTTATTGATACATCATATCAGCCGAACGACGCCCACTGCTGGGTATAGGCCTCACCCAAGGATCTCCACATCGATCGAGCCTATGCTGTACACATCCAGCGGCTTCCCGTGACCTTGACCAGATCGTCGGTCCACCTTGTAGGGGGCCTGCCCACGGATCGTCGTCCGGTACGCGGTCGCCATTCGAGAACCTTTCCGTCCCAATGGCCATCGGTTCTCCGCGCTATGTGTCTCGCTCACTGCCACTTCAACGATGCAATCCTTCGAGCGATGTCGGTTGTTTTAGTTCTTCTGCGGATCTCATCATTTCCGATTCGTTCGAGTAGGGAAATACCAAGCATCGCTCTCTTAATTGATCGCTGGGTAATCTTGAGCCTTTTTATGAGACCCATAGTAAACGACCACGTCTCACTCCCATATGTCATTACTGGCAACACACAATTGATACAATAAAGCACAAATAGTACGCTAAATTGGAAAAACAACAACAAAGTTAACATTCCCATAGGTGTTATTCATAATTAGAACACAATTGCCATCAACTTATAATTATATTCATCAACACAAAAGTCAAATATTCATGACACATCATTGATGTTACAATCGATATAACACGACTGAGTCTTAATCTTCATTTTGACCTGTGTATTTTTAACATGAGAACATCTGTTGCCTTTTCCTTGAATTGTACTGCTTGCAACTTTACTAAAGCTGCCTTTACTTTAATACCCTATAACAACAGTAGTTTTGTAATGTCACTGTTACGACAAGGATTACCACATTTTGCCTGCTGATATGAGTTACTGATTTTTAATTGCCCAAATATTTATCAGCTAATTTCAATTTTACACGTAATTGTTGACTTAAGAAATTGTTAACGAACATGTTCTTTGTTTCAAATGTTTTTAAAGAGTTTCGCTTTGCTGGTTACTTTTTACCAGATGTTTAACTTGGTGTTCTGTTGATAGCAGTTCTGACAGCTTCTTACCAATAAATAAGAGGCATAAAAGCTTGTTTATTCGCAACTAGCGCTCCGCCCACGACTTTTCCGCTTATATCGCGCTCCAGGTTATATCGCGAACCCGGTAACATAGCGTTCTAGCTTATATTGTGCTCCAGGTTAAAAATCACTTAAAATTTTTACAACTACTTACTATCTATCTTTTTCTTTTCTCCCAATATCTTTTTGACACCTTTAAGTGTTCAAATCCTACATAAAAAACTATTTTATGCTCTTTCGGTTCTGAATTTCTTAATACAAAATTAAACTCATCCCCATAGTCTGGGATAAAAACTATGTTATTGCCCTAATATCCTTGCCCAAATCTGAAACTCGTAACTATCTCCATTTTAAATTTATTCATTCTGGACTCCTTCTGAGAATCAGCGTCACAACATGCCTTTGGTGCGACCAATGCAAACAATTTTTTGGCACAATAATTACTTTTGGTATTAGATAATTTGATTTTAATGTCAAAGTGCCATATAAACTTATTCTATTCTATTCTAATATAAACCGCTAAATATTGTACATGAAAGATCTGTACATAATTAATAATAATCACAAATATTAAAAAGGATATTAAGATAAGATAGCACTTTCAAAATTACGATTGGCTAAATATAGACATTCATAAATGAGACTTTTACAGATGCTGACACATTTGAAACTAATAAAGCGTAGCGTGCTTTCATATGATTATGTCAACATTTAATTGATTCATATAAACTTGTAATTTATAAATAAGTATAATAGTGTAAAGGTTACACCTATAAACTAGTTACTTTATATGAATAACGTAATTTTATTATGATGTATTTAAGAGTAATATTTAATCTACTAAAAGAAAGGATAAATTAACATGAATAAACTAACACACAGGCAGACTGAGTTTATTTTGCATTCATAAATAGATGGACAAATAACGTATTTTTATAAAATTTGGTACTACACGGTCGTATAATTTAGAACAACCTTTTTTGTTTCTATAAATATTAATTTCAGTAAAAACGCGTTTGCGTTGTATGCCAGCGAAGCTTCAGTGCAGACATTTGTTTCAAGGTCTTTAATCATCATTAAAGTATCCAAGTATCCAATGTAGCATAAACGTAATATCTTAATAAGGCAACAATGCACGATGTGGACTTAAATTTAATTTGCTCGTCGTAGAGCGCCACTCAAACAGCAGTTTCAGAAACTTCGCTCCGAGACTTCGCCGCGCTCACGTGCATCTTAGATCTAGGGCTGCCTTAAATCTTTAATGGGCACAACATGTTTAAATTATTCATTGGTTTTCGACTTTGCCTTAACTGCATAAGGCTCAAAATATGGTGTACAATATATCGACAGAGCCCTGTACAGGATTAAGCAAAGAAGTAAGTTTGAAGTCACAATTTATTTTACTAAAGCAAAGATTAAGCATTAAAGTCCATGTAATGTACATGTAGGTTTACTCTTTACAAAATAATATGTTCTAAAATATTATTTTTTTAATTAACGGAAGAGGAAATCACTTTTCACTGTTTTGAACGATTTCAAAGATTTAGGTTTTATGTATAGCTGATCCTATTGAAACTTGAATCAAAACTCTACACTCAACACACAAAAATGAAAACAGACCAAATAAAAAATAAAAAGCGGAAGCAAAACAATTACTAATGAACTTTTATCCCCCGTATTTATAAAGAAGTAATTACTTATTGCTTAAGAAAGTCATAACTTAAAATGTTCATACCTAGTCCTTAAGTGAAAGAAATTGGTCAACATTAAAAGTCATATTATTTGGCTGGAAATGCTAACTTTTGGTAGTTATAACTTCTAGTAATTTCTTGATTAGGGCATACAAATTGTCTCTCAAGTAATTACTTTTAGTCAAGTAATTACTTTTACGTAATTATAAATACGGGGGTAAGTCAGTGCCAACCAAATTATTCACAACAGTCGACGTTAGCTCACGTTAAATTATTGTTTAATTGTTTTTGTTAAAAAACTTATAGTATAGTACTCTATTTATTAATCGGATTTATAATAATAAGCTCAATACGTGATAGTGTTTAGTATGAAAATTATATTTTCATTTAAATTATAATCATAAACTACTTATTGTGTACTACTTATGTTGTTCAAAATTTAAAGGACTTTTTTGACTTAAGAAGGTGGAATATAGATATAATACTCTCGATTTAACTTCATTTACACTATTTTTAAACTAATAAAATGTAATCAGAATAACATAAGAAATAGATATGACATGTGTCAGCCCTTAAGATGTACTCTAGACGGAGCGTAAGCGTAGTCGCTCGCGTGGAACTAGCTGACGTGTCTGTTTGTTCATAACTCTATGATTGCTAGAGAAAGTTGCAATAGTGTTCTAATTATAATTAGGTTCATTGTCTACGTTGTACTATCACCATCAGCCCATATTAGTCCACTGCCTCTCCAAAAGGAGGATTATTTCATAATCGCAAAGGTACATAAACAGTTAGGCCTATGGCAGAGGGAAGATGCTGCTGCCCCTCTTCTTCTAACCGTACTTCTTTAGTCGCCTTTTAATACGAATATAATAAGAGAATTGGTGCCGGCAGCAAACGATTTTGGTTATCTACATGACGTTGTTATACTACATACATTTCCTTATAAATATACTCGTAACAAAGCTGAGTTAACACTTTACTCTGGTCTAAAGTACTCGGTAGAACAACAGTCCGAGCAGCCGTCTGATAAACGAATAGGCATGGATTATTCTCATTTGAGGCGGTCGGTTAATTAATTGTTATTATCTTAATTATTATGTACTTAAAATTAATAATTTTAGTCTTTCCTGTCATCATAATTTCTAAGCGTCTATCACAAGCGCTTAACAGCATTACCTATCTTAAAGTCTTACTCTAAATGCTTATGTGCTTATGACCGTCAATCAAACGTAAATGGTATTGTGAATATGTCTGCAACTATTCCGAATATTAAACCTTTGGGTTAATTATTCTGAATAGTTGCAGACAAATTACGTAGCTACTAAGTTGATACTTAAATTTTCGTAGGTAATTTTTTAACATGATGTCGACAAAATGTCCAAATAGACTATACCTAGACTGAAATTCGACTCAATACCTAATGGAACACAACGAACAGTGCGCGTAGCTTGAATGTTCATTTAATGAGCTTGTTGGCTGAGTGCTCTCTCATGACGCGCTAACAACACTCCGGCAGTAGTTGAGTCCACAGTGACGATGACACTTGCTGCATAATCGTCAACGAGCCAATCTCAAAGGCAACATCATTTATGTCAGTTCATAGTTTTGAAACATTTATTCTGCTCGCAGTAATCTAATCTAACACTGACAAAGCATAATCCAATAGTCAGAGACTCTTGTTATGACACAGATGCAGCAAACGCAAAAGTATTCTTTATTCATCAACGAAACACGACTGGTGGGTGCCGCATCGTGTTAAGAAGTCTGTTCATTTTGAAATGCTTATTTTATGAGCTGCGCTTTCGCGCTTTTTGAGCTACATTCTGAGTTATAACAACTTCTATTTATGCTTTGTTACTAAGATATGTAAACGATACTCTAAATCATTGCAACACAGAGTTAATAGTACTATTACTATAGTTGCATCGGTTTGATACACTGTAAAAGTCAAAGGTAGAACGTACGCAATCTTTTGCTTAAAGCAAGCAGCACAACAGCTGTATCTATTTGTTCTTTTAGCCACTAATTGTACAAACAATCTACCTTTATAATGTGTTGTTTTTGACATGTTTATTTAACGAGCACTGGGCGGAGAGCTCTCATGGCTCGTATAACAACATTCTGACAACTC
Source organism: Anania crocealis (assembly GCA_949315895.1). Taxonomy (NCBI): domain Eukaryota; kingdom Metazoa; phylum Arthropoda; class Insecta; order Lepidoptera; family Crambidae; genus Anania; species Anania crocealis. The sequence goes on along the minus strand of OX438880.1, from coordinate 15,112,886 downwards.
GGATGACACTCATTGCGAGCTCTCGTAGCGAAGGTAAATCGTGGAAACGAGCTGTTAATGCTAAAAGCAGTGAGCTAAACGCTGTAACGCCTTAATTACAGTTAAATGTTTAGTGTTAGTTAACAGCCTTGCTGTTTATGCACGGCGATAAGCTCTCTACACATGCCTGGGTTTAGTGCCGTTTACTATGCATTGACCACATTCGCATATAGCTTATAAAACTAGAAAATACGCAAGCTTTTATCGGCTAGAGAAGAAAGGAAAATTCACAAACATTTTAACGCAAAAACTTCAATAGTTTCTCCTTACAAAGCTGGGATTTCAATGCTACATTCCGAAGTATAGGAATACGCTTAGTCAGTAAATAGGAAGGTCGTTATTCCGGGAGAAAGGATTCTGTCGTCACAAAAACGTTCGGCAGTCGGCGCCCGCGGGTACTTAATAACCGGCGGGTACAGCAAGCCGGACAGCGGGTACGGGGCGCTAGGCAGGTACCTCCTGATTGCATATTTAACGAGAACTCGCAAACTGCGAGACCAGCGCGGGAGCCGAGAGTCGTAATTGGATAAGGCTATTTTTAGTGCACTATTGCTAACTGCTGGGATTCTGTCGTTTGTCGGGAAATCGTTTCCAACTACGGAACGGATATGGCGATTTTGTTTTTCGCTTCAATTCAATTACGCATACCTTTGATGTTTGTTTTCTATAGTGCATTCGTTTAAGTGCAGTTCCGTGTAGTTGTCGTTTGCCTCATTTATTTCTTTCTCCTTTGTTTTGTTCGGTAAACGTTTCCCATTTCCTCGGGAACACTGTCTAAAACGATTTTCCTGTACTTCATAGCTGATCTTTTTGCCTCGTTTCAGAAAGCAGTCTCCTCATATAATAGCTGTCGCATAACTATGTTTTAAAGGAGGTCTTCTTGAGAGCAAATACTTCCATTTCAAAGAAATCACGTCGATGCTTGTTATTACTTTTGGCATATTTTTATTATTCTAGTCTTGCAAGACAGTTTTAATTACATGCATTTAACGTAATAAAGAATAAACTTAGCAGATAGAATTGCGATTGTGCGAGTTGTATCGTCCGCGTCCCCGATACCTATTTATTAGGTATTTAATATTTTTAATATAAATGTAATGATCTAAATTCAGTACGTTCTATTTTATCCACAAGACTTCGACTTATTTCAAGATTCCCACATAGATTACTTACAGTCCGTAAGTTGCCACAACGTTTTTAAGCAAATCAGAATCGTGATCGATTGCTGTCCTGGCGTCGCTTTGTTGGCAACAAAGAGAAAAATATTTAAGGTTAGGCAGTTATAAAGAAGATTGTGGAAAATTCGGGGTGCCAAGTCGAGATATAACTATCTTCCTAGCCAGATATATCACAGTTTTGGGTTTTTGCAAACCAGGGCGGCGCGCGGCAGTGAATATCAGATAATACATCAGGCTGTTAGTGAATAAAACTTTTTTCATTGTTTTTTTCGGCTCATATTGATTAAGTTTTGAAAGATTGAATGTCTTTGATTAAAAACGTGAAATGTGTACAAATAAAAAATAGGATTGTGGTACATTGATATTAAATGAACTTATTGATAAAATAAGCAAATTCAAAACAATGTTTCTTCGAACTTTACCGAAATTGATACGAGTTAGCGTCTATTAATAAAAAAAAAAACTTATATCACATTTAAAAACAGAAATAATGTTACTTCTGTTAGGTACCTACTATTTCACCGTAGCAATAATCTATGATATCAACCTTGTTAGTGCAGTGCAATAGAATGATTTCATTCCGTAGCATTTCGTAGTACTTATGGATTATGGAAAATTGCGAAGTCCGTCTGGATGCCACTGGAGTCCTTATATTCTCGCAGCCGTATTAAATCTTGTTCTTACTGGAATAAATCATGTCCATGGGGTGTGTAGGTCTTCCTATTCCCCCTCTCCCGTTCCCGAGGGCAGAGCCATTTCGAGGCCACACAAACAGACCAGAATCTATTTTTAGAGCAAATGCCTGTTTATATTGGTGCTTACGCCCTCATTTACTTATTTATGCCTCGACTCATTTTAATGGACTAAAGATATTTTGGGTAAGTATTCCTACACTTGACAAAATCGGCAAAAAGTCCTGAATAGTAAGAAGATACAATTAAATTGTTTCTTCAATAAAAAAAGCATGAACTTAAATATATTTTCGTTAGGTTTTATCATTCGTATTCTAAAAAATGGCTATGCTAGAGGTATTATCCCTTGAAACTTCATAACTTGAGTGTCGGTGTCGAAAAAAAGATAAGGCACCCTTTATCTGTAGCTCAAAGGCAATAAATTGTAGTTTGTGTGGAATCCCTAACACCGCGGGCCCTTCGAGACGATCGCTTATGGAATCCGACTCTATCCGGCCTAGGAAATATCTGCGCTATTTCCCACGGTAAGCATATTTTTATTCTATTTAACAGCCACGAACCTCTTAATATAATGGAGACTTTTCACCGCCCCGCACCGTTTAAATGTAATTGAATCAGTTAATATGTTTTTTTATTTCTCTGCTGAGAAACTAAATATTTATCATACGTACCTAAATTATTGCAAACGAAAAATTTTAAGTAGTAGCAGTGGAACAATGTCGTAAATAAGTAAATAACTAAAAACAATAAGGTATTGGTTATTGTTTTTAGTTATTACTTATTGGTTGATATTTTCTTTAATTTACTACTAGAGCTATGTGCTGCCCTTTTTGCCAATTGATTTAATTTTATTACTTCTAAACAAAATCAATTCTCAAAAAACTAGAACGATATCATTTTAGCAAATTACCTCTAGTAATTGAATCACTCACTCGTATGTACCTACCTACCTACCTACATACAAGACAAAAATTGAAATGTGAATATAATTATGCAATTCCAGCACGAGAGTTTGCACAAACTGGATTTCTCTCGGGCGTTTTATGAAAATGTTATTTAATAATTGTATGAGGCAAAGAGAAACTAATTTTACCCTCCAAGTGGCAATTCGGTTGTTGGCAAGCTAAGCTAAAAGATATTAATTAATGGCCTGCCTGGTATAATATTGTTGTAACCAAATTGTACATACAACCAACAAGCGTCGTAATAAATCATCAACTTTTAATAATGCTTTCTAATGAGTAAACAAATTGATTTAAACCAAATTTACAGTCATATAAGCGAAAGGATGTAGTGTTAAGCCAATTGAATATTACTGCAGTTATTTTCAATGTACTACGATTAAATACTACTTCTATTTATAAATGATTTTTTTTCTAATATATTTAAAAAAATGTATTTGTGCTTTCAGACTTCGAAACGAAATTCAGCATTTGTAGTGATTGCCTTGTTAAATATTGATGATTTATAAAGTGTGGCTTACTAAAAACATATTTTCTTTATAAATTTGTGTGGTAAAAATATTCTCTCTTTTAATAATCAGCAATTTTTTTCCTCCCACCTTCAACAATGGTACTTTAGTTATGCATTTGGTCATAAATGTATAGGCAAATAAATTTGGCCTTTAGTTACTTCTATCAGGAAGTAGCCTTTCTTCTTCTTATTAACATATCAAAACTTTAATGAGTTGATTACGAAATGAACTGAACTTATCGATGTCATGCGGGGCTTCGGTCTCGTGCCGTTACGTTACGAGCTGTGAAGTGTGTTCGTGATCACGAATCAATCGCTACGACTTACATGCCACTTGAATTAGGAATAATTTAAATATGAAAGTTTGGATTGATGTTTATTTCTCAATCAAGCCAAAACAGCACATCGGCTACTTTTAATCCAGAAAACGTACGGTTTCCGTGGGATATATTTATGTTTCTTTCGAGTGGGTTGGTTTCAAATTTTAAAATTCTACGCGTACGAAGTCGCTAGTAACAGCAAGTATAATAAAAAAAATTAAGTTATACATCAGAGGACAGTGACGAATTAAATTACCATACCATACCGTAACAGTTACTATAAACAAGTTCAAAAATGAACATTTCGTAATTTTTTCGAAATTTGTTTTCAATTGATAGATTGAAACACATAAATGAATTCCACGTTACCTTTAAATATATTAGTCATATCTTAGTTTTGTCAACGTAAATGTTATAGAACAGATTGACAAATATACGTGGCGGAGTGGCGTACACACCGGTTTCAAAGGTGTCGCCTGCTCCGAGGTCCCGAGTTTGATTCCCGGACGGGTCAATGTAGAAAAAATGTGTTTTTCTACATTTTCTCGAGTCTGGGTGTTTGTGGTACCTTCGTTGTTTCTGGTTCCCAAAATACAAATGCTTTAAATAGTTATTTAAATTGGGATCAGAACAATACGTATATGTTTTTTTCCGACATTTATTTATTTATTTAAATATTTTAAGCTCCTTAACTAAAAACATCGGCGACATCAGTCGAATTGATTTGGTAAAATCATGGTAAAATCGATTTTGATCGAATACAATCACCCTACTCTACACAAAAAATCCTACTAATAATAAATTGTTGTTGAATGTTTGTTACTAAATCACGTCAGAACGGCTGGAATGTCAGAATGGATATGGCTGAAAACTACCGGACATGCTGCTGTCAGGCTATAGGCAAAACTCTATTAGTTAGAAGCGTTAGAAGTCGTGGGCAACAGCTATACTTAATTTAAACTTGCACCAGTGTAAAGTTTGATACATTTATCAAATTAAAAAGCAAACTATCACTCAAAATGATAACGAATCTAAAGCTACCTACGCTGTACAGCGTTCACACGCAACCGTTCAGTTAGTATTCATTAATATAAACAGACGGTAAATGGAAACAAAGAGTCTTTTATTTGTACCAGCAATTAGGAATAAAATGTAAAATGCAGATGAGCCTTATGGTTAGCGTAAACGCTATTCAGTATCTAAATACATAATAACTTATTAGATTATAAAGAATAATTTTGATTTTACATTGTATAGCTGTATTTGCCTCCTTGTTTTTTTTTTTAAATTTAAATTATATAATACATACTTAGAAATATAAAGTTCATGTGAAATAGGCAAAGCACACTCTTTTCTTAACCGTAACATCGTTATTTTCTTAAATTACGAAAACCTAATAAAGTTATTTAACACCTGCTTGACTCACGCTTTGCGTTAAAACGGTCTAACAAGGGAGATCTTGCATTTTTAATGAATGCTTGCGTAAACAATCTTGTGTGAGGATTTATGAGTGCGTGACCTCCACCGACGGCAGGCGCGTGTCTCAGCTAAATTAATCCTAATTACAAAGCCACCTGCCAGAATGATGCCATTAGTGTATACATAATCGCTGCACATTTTTATGATAACCCCTAATGAATTGATAATTAAGCAAATGAGGAGTAATTTAACAAGGTATTCCGCGTTAATTAATTAACAATATAGTGCCGTAATATGATTTCGCAGAGAGCAAATAGAGTTGGCTGTCTATTAGATACTGGTAGGCAATAACTACACACTTTCAAAATAGTGCAGTGTATAAATGCAGACGTGTAAAATGTCCCCTTTTCTATTTCATTCTTCTTTACTGAATTTATTGTCTATCTACTTGCTAATTAGGTACGTATATCATAAGGTTCGCAGGTTATTCTGTTTTTCCAGGTTCTCTAGTTAGAGCAAAACGGATTATTTTGGATTTTACAAAGAGCAATAGCATTTTTATGTTGTATAAATAGTCACTACGATTATAAAACTATTCGGATACAATGCCAATGGGGATTAAAACGTAATAACCATAACGTTTAAACGTATAACTACTTCATTTAATTGAGATACTCGTAATTGTTTTGGGTTATGAAACCAATGGTTAGTTATTGACCTTTTTCCACTGAAGTCACTGGACCGATAAAAACTAAATGTGATTTCCATACATTAGAATAGTGCTGAACCCTGGACCGAACTTGGTAAATATTAGGGGTTAAAATATGAAATTGCCGTTTTATTGTAGTAGGTTCTTTGAATTGACATAGAATCTTCATGGTTTGAGGTTTTCGAATGAAATTTTTTTCACATGGTTTCTATGATGTTCTTCTTTTAAAAAATGTGAAACATTTGAATATCGACTTTCAATTGTTTGATTTTGAAAGATGGATACTGCGAAAATTCGAGTGATTTTTGAATACGAGTTCCGACGCGAAAGTAACGCGGCAGAAACAGCCCGCAATATCAATGTTGCGTTTGGAGAGGGATCTGCTAATGAACGCACCGTGCGATTTTGGTTTAAACGCTTTCTTGATGGAAACTTCGACTTGAAGAACGAGCCACGAGGAAGACCGCCCACACAGGTGATTAACGATGAATTAAGAGAGATGGTGGAAGCCGATCCTAGTCAAACTACCCAGGAATTAGCGGCATGGTTTAACGTAACCTTACTCACAATATTGACTCATTTGCGTAAAATCAATAAAATAAAAAAATACGAAAAATAGGTGCCTCATGATTTGACTGATGTGCAGAAAGAATCGCGTGTTGAAACTTGTGTTGCCTTGTTGAATCGGTACAGAAATGAAGGAATATTAAATCGAATTGTGACATGTGATGAAAACTGTTTGGTGGTCTCAGCATGGTGTTATTCACTATAGTTTTCTCCGATCTGGTCAATCAATAACGGCAGATGTCTATTGTGCCGAACTCCGAACAATGTTGGCAAAACTAGCAGTAAAACAGCCCCGACTCATGAATCGATCTTCACCATTATTGCTCCATGATAACGCGAGACCTCATACAGCACGAGAAACCGTTTTGACCCTTCAGGAACTGCAATTAGAAACCATTCGACATCCTCCGTATTCGCCAGACCTTGCTCCAACGGACTACCATTTTTTTCGTGATTTGGACAATTATCTACGTGACAAGAAGTTTTCTTCCCAGGAGGCAGTACAAAATGCTTTAACACAGTTTGTGCAGTCTAGATCCTCAGAGTTCTATCACAAAGGCATAAATGACCTTCCTATTAGATGGCAGCAATGTATCGATAATAATGGTAACTAATTTGATTAAATAAATTTGTTAAAAATTAACAAATAAACAATTTTGATTTTCAGTACAAATCGGCAATTTCATACTTTAACCCCTATTATGTTCAATCAAAAACATAAAGGTCATCCTCACTACCACAAAATTTGGCTTCAGTAACATTATTTTGCACAAAATTTACTAAACATACGCTATAAAATTTATAGTAGCATCGTTAACGGTTTAAAGATATCTATGGTTGCCATTTGTCTCCGGCTCTGCTCGTTATTATAATACATATTATTATAAACCTATATTATTATTATTATTATTTATAGGCCTCTAATTAATTGATTTATGAGTAAACTCTAGATCCTGCAATATCTAGGAGTTAGAGGAAACCTTATCTTCTAAACAGCTCTTAAAAGTATTCCTTTAGCCTTCAAAGGACTGAATGTTAAATGATAGAACTATTCTATAAAGACACCATTATATACGATATCGATTCGGCCAAATAGAGTTCAGGGGTAAGTTGCATTGCAGTTGCAAGACTCTAATACAACAGCTAAAAATCATCAAAACTATGACTTGAAATAACCGAGAAAATATTTACGTTAGCACATATTTCATTTATCACAAAAATTGCAGAAAATTTAGTTAAACCGTAATTACTGCAAAAAGACAGTCTTTGTAGAGAGGATTTATTTAGCGGTTATGACGAAAACGTTATGCAAGCCATACGTGCGTCACAATGTGTATGTATGACGTTGACGTTGCTTGACTTCTATTTATTGCTGCTGTAATTTTAGTTTTTCAGTTAAGAATCTGAGGTCCTATTGCGCAAAGCAAACAAACAGATATATCTGTATCCCTTATTTTCAGAGACTAGCATGAGTAAAAGAGTCAGTTTAAGTTAAATGTACAGACATCGTTTATGGCCTCTGGATTTCTGGGTTGGACATTTCCGGAAACATTTTAATATGGAAATATGGAAAAATGTTGTGCAAAAATGTAAAATTCTGCAAAAATGCAGCATTTCCCATTTTGGCATCTTGTGTATTTTCTGTACATTATAAAAGTTGTTTTTACAAATAGGTGTGTATACTTATATGCATCATTTTACGAAGACGTAGGTTTTATTTCTGTAAGCTGATGCTAATTTAAATCTTGCCAAAAATATTGTCAACCAATAGATTTCATATAGACTTAACTTTCATATAGTCAAAAAACTTAAACATTATGGTGCATCGAATGATTCCTTGGATCTAATAAGTTCTTACCTTAAAGACAGAACACAAAAGGTTTGCATTAATGGAGCTGAGTCTTCAGGGTCTGCCCCTATTATGGGTGTCCCTCAGGGATCAGTATTAGGACCCCTGCTATTTTTAATTTATATAAATGACCTTCCGTGTTATTTACATAATCTTTATGAGATGGTATTGTTTGCAGATGACACATCAATGATTTTTAGAACTAAGAGGGGCAAATGTTCATTTGATGATGTTAATAATACCCTCTCTAGATTATTACATTGGTTTACAACAAACAATCTCCTACTAAATGCAAATAAAACAAAATGTGTAAAATTACATTATTTGATATTTTAGCAATTAAATTGCAATTATAATATCAGTATATAAACTTGAAAAATTATGTCACAGGCGGGACTCGAACCCGCATCTCCTCGCATGCCGGGCGGGCGCTATACCATTAAGCTTAATACACCATTAAGCTATACCATTAATGAATTTATATACTGATGTGTAAAATTTACCATGCCCAATGTAAGGTTTGCTGCTACTTATATAATTGTTAAAGATGAACCACTAAACTCGTTAGATTCTACTACCTTTTTAGGTATAACTGTAGACAGTCATTTGCAATGGGGTGCACATATTAGGGGGCTGTCTGGAAGACTTAGTTCTGCTGCTTATGCTGTGAGAAAGATAAGGCAATTGACTGATGTTGAAACGGCACGATTAGTATATTTTAGCTACTTTCATAGCATCATCAATCAGCCTATTGCAGTCCACTGCTGGACGTAGGCCTCCCCAAGGGCACGCCACAGTGCACGATCCCCCGCTTTCCTCATCCAGGCACTACCAGCGACCTTCTTCAGGTCATCGGTCCATCTGGCAGGGGGGCGTCCTACACTACGTTTGCCGAGACGTGGTCTCCATTCGAGAACCCGTCTACTCCAACGCTCATCGGTTCTGCGACAAATATGGCCAGCCCACTGCCACTTCAGCTTGCTACACTTTTGGATTATGTCATAGCATAATGTCATATAAAATTCTGTTGTGGGGCTCAGCGGCAGATATTGAGTCAATTTTTATATTACAAAAACGTGCTGTACGGGCTATTTATGGCCTTCGACCCCGTGACTCGCTGAAAGAGCTCTTCAAAGAGATTAATATGCTTACAGTGTCTTCTCAATACATTCTCGATAATATGGTTTACGTTCGTAAGAACATACATTTATTTCTTAAGAAAGTAACGTACACAATTTCAATACCAGAAATAAAGATAAACTTGCCGTTCCAGGCTTCAGACTGCGAAAATAAGGAAAATCGTTTATGGGAAATCGTATTCGTATTTTCAACAAATTACCTACCACAGGGTATTGCTGAACTCCCTGTAAATAAACTTAAATCGTATGTCAAAGTAATTTTAATGAAAAAGGGCTATTACACTGTCAATGATTATTTAAATGATAGAAATGTATGGCATTAAATTGTCCCAGCTCGTACTTGCTTAAGACCTAAGTTCACCAACATTTAAACAGCCGGTAAACAAAGAGTGACGATTAATTTGACACAATTCCCATACTAAATATGTCAAATAATATTTTAGTCGCTGTTTAAACGCTTTTTATTATTTGACATATTTTACGTTTTTTTATTATTTGACATATTTTGTATAGGAATTGTGTCAAATTAATCGTCACTCTTTGTTTACCGGCTGTTTAAATGTTGGTGAACTCGGGTCTAAACCTTGTAAAAATCACCTTACCTTGAAAAAATTTATTTAAAAAGAGGCTGACAATAGTGACCGAGTTTCTTGCGCTGCTTCTTCTCGGCACTAGCCCAGACTAAGATTTGTCCCGAAGCAGTGGTAGGTTTAAATTGGGACGTGTAAAAGCGCCTCCTGGGGCCTATTTGCAGAAATAAAACTGATTTTAAATGATTTTGATTTTCTATAATTGTATAAAACATGGTTTTTAACACTTTCTATGGTCAAATTTCAAACTTATTGATTTTGGTCAGAAATTAATATATTTTTTAAATTTATTTAATAGACAACAACTTGGAAATGCCTTTTTCTAAGTATACAATTTTTCGATATCAAATTTAATAAACAGGGTTATTGTATTTTTATTTATTTTCACTTTATCTAGTAAAACCTTCAGGTTTGTCAGCTAGTTGTTGTTTGGGGTTTTAATTTAAATCTTCTCTACGTATAAACAAGATTTAAATAAGAACTAATATTATTTTAGTAAGTTTTATCCCTTAATGAGCACGAAACTTATTTTTTAACATTTACCAGTAAGATATGTATTTGTAATTAAGCTGAACATGTAATTACTTAAAACGTTCGTATCCGTAATAGGTTCGTTAAAATTACTCCGAATGTTCCGTTTTACGCGTAGGTAAGGTGATAAAAACGTGTTTACTGCTTTTGCTTATCTGCATATAATATTTACATTGTATGTAGATAATGTTGGTATCTTTATAATTCCCAAAAATTAAAAAAGTATAGAATTACTTATCTTACTCAATTATTAAACTTAAAGGCACTTACCACCAGCCCATTATTTTAATATTTGAGTGAACTATTTGTATTGTATTTACACTAAACGTTATTCCAAATACGCTTTATCATTGATAAACCTAACAATTATTCAGAGGGGTACAAAATATATGTGTAAAGTTCATTTTAAATACATATATTTTTAAAAGTGTTCTTAACATCAGCTTTCGTAGCTCGTAAAACATAGATTTGAAATGAAACTATGTAGATAAATACATAACCAGTGGCAGACGTTCTCACCAAATGAGCATCCACTGAACTTTTGGGTGCTTTTAATTTTGCACGTTTTATTTGAACCAAATTCTACAATCTTTGGCAAAATTTTTAAGCCAATATTAATGTTAAGTAAACCAGCCCCAAAGTGTATTGCTTTGTATAGCTGTTTATATTGTTTAGTATCAAACACCCGTTTTAGCATAAGGATTTCATAACCATATTATTTGAATGCCTAGCTGAAACTTAACTAAGATTTTCTATCAAGATATGATGGAATCTCACTGTACATCGTTTCTTTCTCTCCCTCAAATAAGATAGTTTATTGCATCAAATCTCTTATGAGATTAGGGCCATAGCTATTCATATCCCTGAAGCTATTACTATATTATCACGGTACAAGGGTATATTGACAAAATCAATGAAGCGTCAATTCCGAGTCGACGCGCAGGTTCGAACGATAAACAATGAAAATATCATGTTATTAGCGCTAAATGATTACACACTGATGTTCCTATATGTGAGCGTAAAATTGTGAAATCTGTTAGTATACAAAACAACGCATGAGATTATAAACTAACGGTGGGTTAAGTTAGGTTAGATTGTAATCCATCGACGTTCCATCATGAGCTGATGAAGTTTACAATTTTACGGTGACTTATACAAGCATTGCATGTACTCACTCGTAATTTTTTTTTTCATTACAGGATATTTCCAGGGTGTTCAAACACTTCGACATGCCACCTAAGTAAGACTTTATTACTTCAATCTAGTCGTTGTGTAGGTTAATCACATTTCGATTTTCGGTGTTTGATATAGAATCATTGCCTTTCTTTCGTATTTAGATAAATAATTCACATATTATTATGATCAACCTTTATAAAATCTAGCTCAAATATCGTAACTATCAATGAAACCAACAAGCAACGTACTGTAATGCTAATATCGTTGGAATTACAACATTAAGACCCTACATAGGTCGTATTGGTTTTGATCACTTAAATTATTGAGATACAAGGGAGCTCATTTACAAATATCTCTGTTAAATTAAAAAAAAATAAAACATAATTATTATTGAAGTTATGACAATCGGCTTCTATAAAACTATGGTAAGATTATCTTTGCTTTAGTGTTACACTATGAAGTCTGAATTGTTTTCCTAACACTAGTGCTACAACACATTTTACACTTACGCTTTAATGCTTTACGCTTAAAACCAGTTTGTTGTCGTGTATTTTATTTTCAGTATTCGCTTCAGCTCGCATATGATGTATGACGCTATATATTATCTGCGCCACATCTCCATAGTATTGTGTGACAAAAGGTCGCCGGGCGCTGGGTAAGGATTTAAAAAATGACCTTATCTATGTTTATCTTTGATATACTGATGTTTATGACTGCAATATTTCATTAGTAAAACTTTTAACTGTATTTCATTGATTATTGTTAAGTAAAAAGCTAATAGAAACGGATTGTATTCATGAGAGATGTGTGTTATTTAATTTACATAAAACTGATTTGCTATTCTGTTAGGTCATAGGAAATGCAAATTGCATTATTTGAATTAATATAAAATAACAATAAATAATGTTTGTAATATTTACTCACCTTGCCCCTGTTGTGACCCAAGTTTGACCAACTTTTTTATACTAAATTCAAGGTTTATGTTTGTATATCAAAACTATGTACCTTTTCAATAATTAACATATGCTGACCACTATTATTATCACATATGTACCTACTTGTGTGTAATATTTAAAAGGTTTCTGATTTTAATCCTTACTACACTAACTCACTATGGGCTCATTGAATATTTGATAGAATGTGTTCAAGTTGAAAAGAACTATAGCAGACACGTTGAAGGACGTTCATTTACAACAAACAAACACGACATCAACTTGATAAAATCATGGTAGATTTAATGCTTCTGAGATTTATATCATAGTTACACTTTTTGAAACATAAAATGATTTCAACAAGCTTGGTTGGTGTGGAAGTTGCATGCTAAGGGAAAATGGTTTTTATATCTTTGAGTGCTGTTATTGTTATCCTTTATACCGCGATACAAAGGATTCTGAGCTGACAGTATAAGAAGCAAACCACTTGTCAGTGACATAATTTGTATGAATGAATTTAGCATATTATGAAACTCTGTAATTGGCTGAAGTGTCCGTATTTTATAATATTATTTATAGTTTGTCAGATTGTCATGCCATAGCTATTGAGTATCTCAATAAATAAACATACAAGATACATAATTGCATTATAGCTTTCTAAACTTTTACCATGATGACGTTTGTTTAGCTTAAATTTTTAAGGATTAATTATCAGTGAAGTTCTACATTACAGTCGAATACTCATCAACAACCATAAAACGATTATTTTATCAATTAAAATTTATTTCTATATATCGGACTGCAAGTTGATAATCGAATGGAAAAATTTTTACTTATCGAAAGGTAGACGTTCTTTTTTTTGTACCTTTATCAGTATATAATATTATGCATTTATTTTATGTATATATCAAATCGAATGGTCTTACTGACGCTTAAATGTAATACGATAAACAAGGTTTATTTATTTAGCTACTTACTTCTAACATTGATGTGCAAGAAACGAATTATATATGTCAGCGTAAAATTGTGAGAACCGCAAGTTTATAAAACAACGCGTCAGTTTATAAACTAACGGTAGGTTAGGTTAGGTTAGTTTATAAATTTCCTAGAAAATTTATAAATTTGCGGTTCTTGTTGTTTTCCGGTGACATATACATATATTTTATGACATATAATTCTTCTACCTCTAGAAGACCGCTTGATGGTACTACCAATATTATCTTGATTGTACCATTTTATCACTTTTTATTTTGTGTAATGAAGGATATCTGTTTAATTATTTTTTTAGCTATTTATCATTTGTTTTTCACTTCCATTTTTAAATTAATTTTCATTAGAGGCTTGAATCACATCTTTTAAGAGCTAATATTTATTAATTAGGATTGGTTTTCATTTTAATAATTGGTTCAATTCTCGAAGGTCCTACTTCAGATCTAATTATATTAACTACTAGCTGTTGCCCGCGACTTCGTCCGCGTCAATTTCTGTTATTATGATTGCAACTATTTTTGCAATATTTTTCACCAATGCTTCGCTCCTATTAGTCGCAGCGTGATGTTATAAGCCTAAAGCCTTCCTCGATAAATGGACTATCCAACACAAAAAGATTTTTTCAATTCGAACCAGTGCTTCCTGAGATTAACGCGTTCAAACAAACAAACAAACAAACTCTTCAGCTTTATAATATTAGTATAGATATGTATATCCATTTTAACATTTCCGCGTGTTTATCTAAATTATTATTGTTTTCTCAGTGGCTATGATTAATATGAATTAAAGTGTATCAATATTTTTGTTCATAGTCGTTCATCATTTTCCGTTTATAGTGATGTTTTTTTTATCATGTGAGAGCTTTAAATTCAAACTATAGGATCTGCACAAATATCCCAATTTGCCTTAAACCTATAAAAATAACAAAATGTTTACTTCACACAAATACTTTTAAGCAGCTGGTTGATATCTGTCGTATAAATAACAAAAAAAGATATCAAGGGTTAATGTAGATTACTTTGTGTCGTGTCTACAATCGTTAGCCTTACTGCAACTTTTATCACATGGCAGTTAGTTTGGGCTGCCTTTGTTTTAAATAAACATGAAAATATCCTAGGCAAATCAGTTTGACTCTACGAGATATCTACAGATTTATTCATGCTATTAATCGTCCAGGACAAATAGGTTTGGCTGCGTATATTTGGCGACTAGTTTAGAATAAACGGCTTTACAATGTGCCAATAGATTTTTTACTGTTATAAATACAAACAGTGGCAAACAACTGTCCGGATACAATTTATTGCAGATAACCTAGCGTATATGACTGTTTCAATAAAAGAGCTTTCTTTGTTGCAATAATAACAATAGTTTACATTCTATACAAGCTTTATTATTTTAAACCTAAAGTTATTGTTGGACTACTATTTATTTATAAAATTATGAAATATGTTTATATTTCGACGACCATTTGGATCAGCGGTAGTTAACGCTGCTTCTGAGCCATGGGTCGCGGGTTCGATCCCCGCACAGTACAAATATTTGTATGCATGAACATGTCTGTTTGTACTGGTGTGGGTGTTTTCTATGAATTATAAGTAAGTATTTACAAAAAAAAAAGAAGTATATAAGTAAGTTTATCGGTTGTCTAGTACCCCATACGACAGGGTACTTAATAGTACCTTAATTTGGGACTAGATGGCTCTGTGTGGCCCAGTGTGGCATGTCTTAAAATAAATATTTTTTATTTTCGAAAAAAAAAAGATTCTCATATCAAAAATACACAAAATTTTGTAGTCTGTAATCACGAAATCAGTTATTGTGGTCACTAATTGTTGCTGCTCAAGGAAAAGTAGTTACAAAGTAAGTAACTTTCTGGTGTCTTGTCTTGTTTGTTTCACTTCGGTAATCCTAATGATTTTTAAACGACTTCAAAATGTCGTGTAGAGAATTTTGAAGTTTATTGAAGTGAGTAATTATTATAAATTTAAAGATTATTTTATGCCTGTCAACGAGTTTTGTTTTATGCGATGTCAAGCTGCTAAACACTTTGAGTTGTTACAGTGGTTGAACCTCTACCTACTTCAGAGTTATTTTCGTTAGATCTTCAAGATATCAACCACACCAATATACTCGTACGTGATTATTTTTACAATAACAATCAATAGAGCTATTTGGATTTCCATAATTCCCCAACTTATTTATTAATAGCTTGCACTCGTTTAATTCTAAGCAATATCAAGTTACTTCATTACCAAAAGTTTTGAATTTACTATAATATATACAACCAAACGCCCCGTTGGTCTAGTGGTTTAAATACCGGGCCAGATCTCGGGGTCCCAGGTTCGAATCCCGGGTCAGGCAACAAAAAAAAAAGTTTCGAATTTTCGAACGTTGCTCGGGTTTGTGATCACCAACCCGCATTTGGCAAGCGTGGTGATTATGCCAGTACACCCATCATTGCTGTGGTAACTTGAATTCAATGATGGAGGCCTTTTCCCTGCAGTGGGATGATTAATAGGCTGTTACTTACTTACTATATACAACCATATGTGAACTTATAGACTGGTTTCGCCTCCTATCATTTACCTAACGCCCTGTACATAACTTGAAGCTGTTTGCACCCCCAAACCCGTAAATCGACTTGGCCGTTATTGACGTTTAATGCATAAACTTTGGCCTGTTTATTACCAAAAGTTTTGCGCCAGTTTTTAGGCTTGTTTTGAAGGAGCGTGTGTAATGACTGAACCATTAGCGGCATGGTGCAAGGCACCGCCTGGTGGAGTTGTAACCCGGTCACTGCACTCTGTATTATGCTCTAGGCACATATTATCATTTGGCTTGACAGTTTTATGGATGCCCTAGTTTATCATGTGAAAATATCGTCATTAAAACTCATTATATTGGTTAACGGAATAGTGTGAGACTAGGTATAGTAAATTAATACATTTTATTTTAAATGTTTCAAAAGTTTTAAGGATAGAGCCCTACATAGCGTTTTCAGAAAGCTAAAACCGTTGTTGTTACTACGAAACTACGACTTTCGGCTACGACTCGCCGACGCGTAGCAACAGTGTCTACGGATGCGACTACGGCAATAATCGTAGTAGCAGATTAATTAGATAGATGTCAATTTCATTAAACACCAGCTATACCCGCGACTTTGTCCGTGTGGAATAGTGACTGTTGGTAGCATTTTTAATTATTTAGGCTAATTCATTTACAATTAAGACACGTACGTACGTATAAATTCCAAAAATAAATTTATAGCATTTCTTTTATTTCGTCTCTTGTTTGCAAACTTATAAAACATTTCCATGCTGAAATCTTAAATATTTCCGTACAAACTTTCATCCCATATTTTTCCCTTGAGGGTAAATTTTTTACAAACTTTTAATGTTCTTTTTTATTTATATCTAAATCAACAGCTTAAAAAATAAGTTCTAAGGTTTTAGATTTAAAAATGACGATACTTCCATAAAACCTTTCAATCTCCCTTAACTCAAATTAAAAAAAACCCTGTTTTCACATTAAAAAGTAACCTTTGTCCTTTCTCAGGCTCTAAAGTGTCTGTATACCAAATAACCAAAGTTATGGCATAAAAGCTTGACGGACATACAGACAGAGTTACTATAGCATTTATAATATTAGTAACGACAAATGTAACATTTGCCTTAACAAATAATTTTAAAAGTGAAAGACAAAAGCAAATTTATTTCTTTGTAATAATGAAATAAAAATATATATAAGCTGTTATAGTTTCACGGCATGAATTTATAAAACAAATAACAATATGCTTATTTTGATTGAGCTACACTACAAAGTAAATAAATGAATATGAATATTAAATCAACGCAAATTCAAATTGAAATGAACAAATATTCTCTGATTTTATTTTCGTTGTTAGTCGGATAGGTACGGGACACTGCACACTGCGTGAATTTTAATAAAACTTGTCCTGTCTCACTTGAGCTTACATCAAAGCCAAGTAAAAGTGTTGTTGAGATTTCCAACTCGTCAAACGGCCTTTTTTTCGCCCGTTCCTTTTTCAGCTCGAATGTATAAACATTTCTTTTTGTGGGAGGTGTTACGATGCTTATCAATAAAGCGTGCCATTTTGCTTGATCGCTGTTGTTTTGTCAAGTAACACATATAAGTAATGAGAGATTTCCTGCCAGCCACTTTGGTAAGTGCCTTAGTTCTTGTTGATTGCTATTCCAAATGGACGTAGGTCTGCATTTATTATACTAAACTGAGATCGTATAGTACCTATATGAAAGTACAAATAAAAAGCGTTAGTTAGAAGAAAATAGCAACTGTAATGCAACAATGATACGATTCTAAATACAGGAATTATATTTTGGTTACATATAAGTTACTCGAATGTTTGGTCAGATGCATTTATACATTTTGGGCAATCCGGAAAAGTGGTGTTATTACTTACTGTCACAATTGCTTTCCTTTAAGTGACCCACATTTAACATCCAGTAAACATTCAAATGTTAAAGAAAATAATATGACAAATGGAATAATCTTAGTGTTTTTACAACAGAGATTTTAATGAGATTGGTAACAAAAATTTTTATTTCGTTATCGATTCATTTATATATTTTTAGTTATTTTAGAAGTCTGCTATTACTTTACTACAGTATTTTTTACTAGACTAATTTTTTACACTACTGTTTCCTGACGACCCGAATCATGTAAACCATTGACATTAAACCTATAATCAAAGCAACCAATTGCCATTTTTATTTTTTACTAGCGGACCCGGCAACGTTATCGACCCGTCCTGCCCCGTCCCCATAAATTTTGCGATTTTAAAAGCTATTCTGCTATTTGGGGCGAAAACAATAATAATAATAAATGGTGTAACATCACATCGTAAAGATAAATATTGTCTAACGGGCCTCTGCGAGCTAGCTTAGTCCCCTCGTACGCCTTCCAAATGTCCGAGACTCCATACTCCCGTGATCGGAAACAGACCAACATCATGATAACAAATTTCACAAATCAAAAATAAGAATAATCGGTCCAGCTGCTTTCGAATTATAAGTGGATTAACTAAAACGACTTTCTTTTATATATACATATTGTTATCTTCAGATTCTACGAACTAACGTATTCGGATACCGATATCATTTAAATGTTTTTGATCACCAGATATTTGGTATTTTGCTTCCTCTGACACTGTTACGAGTATCTCGCTGATAAGGGATAATCCTTCAATATACATGACACATTGTTAAAAATTTATGGTGTTTTTCCTGGTAGGGTGGTTCCGGACTCCAGGCACCGTTACATAAATTGTCAATATTCAGTACGATCGTATTGGAACGAAGTTTTGGAACGAAATTCCTTATCGCACGTTGCGAAAGGGGGCTAGACGGAAAAAATTGTAACGACACTTTTTGACCGACACTTTTAGGGAGAGGGAGAGGGAGAGGGGGAGAGATATAAAGGGGGGGGGGGAGAGATAAGGGGTGGGGAGAGGGAGAGAGAGAATTAAAAATAAATTTAAAATAAAATAAAATTTTATTACAATTCCTTCACTAAAAATGAACCTCGTTGCATCCGGGTGTCCCTTGACACCTCTCAAGTTTTTTTTTTCTACATTTCTTTGGTCTTGTAGAGAGGTTAAAGTTGACTTAGTTGTTTCAAAATACTTTCTACGCAGCTCTATAGTTCTTCTTATAACATGTATCTCTAAAGCAATTAACCCTTTTTGTCTCGTCACTCGTTTAATATCATAAATTCATCATATGCAAACAAATATACTAATTTACTTTTTTTAAATAGTTTATATACTGATTACGTGTTAACCAACTTTGTCCGTTTTCTATTGTGACATCTGAGGGAGAGAGAATTTGCTTATGTAAGTTAAGATGACGTACTGCTTTATTATGCAGAGTATCCCTAAAGGTGTGTGCTTAAGTGCTGGTATTTTCTGGCCATGGTATGGAAGAAGCGGCCGTATGAAATGTCAATAGAATTGTGAAAGTTAAGTTGCTTCAAGGTTTCTGTTCTTCAGTGGTCATGAACCAAAACTTACAAACAAACAGAGGTTTAAATCAGTATATTGTAAAATATCATAAAAAACTACAATAATACCAATTCCATTTATCGAGGAAGGTTTTAGGCTATATAACATCACGCTGCAACTAATAGGAGCGAAGCATAAGTGAAAAATGTTGCAAAAATAGTCGCGATCATAATAATATACGAGTAAATTGACGCGGACGAAGTCGCGGCCAACAGCTAGTAATTATGGAAAGCGTAAATTTTAAGGGATTTAAAATGTATTACACTGACCTACATATACTAATACTCGTCGAGATCGTATAACACGAGCCCAGGCGTGATAGTTAATAGGTGTGGCTTAATACACGTGCACCGCTTGACTCCGTAATACCTCGTAAGCCTAGAGATTATCAAGCGCATGGCTACAAGGCGTGGACATACGAGTGTTCTCGAGTACTTGAATCATATTGTAGTAGATGATAGTCTTAGGCTCGTCAAGAGATATATCGATATTCTTAAGGTAAGGTTCGATTGTCTCGGTCGTAAACGGTTTAGTTAAACATTCTTCTTCAAAAATCACTTCACCCCCACACCGATTTACTTGCATAAGATTCAACCACATCTGATATGAATCACGTACGTTGTTCGTTGCTCTTTTGCGTAGTTAACAATGTTCTTATGATTATTATCTTTGAGTGTAATTATTGTACCATTTAAGGAAACTAACAGTATTCCACCAATCACCGTAAAGCTGACAGCGTCGCCATGTCAGAGAGATGCAGACCTATATCTGGATAACTGAGTTAAGGGGACTACTTGAACACAATCAATTTTCAAAAATCTAGAACAGTATCATTTCAGCAAATTACCTCTAGTATTTATTGAATCACAGTAAACTTTTCATTTAGTTGTTTATAAAGTCAAATTGGCCGCTAACGCCAAAAGCGGCTGTTATTAGCAATAATGTACAGTACGAAAGAATGCCAGAATGAAAAGCAGTTAACAGTGATTCAATAAATACTAGAGGTAATTTGCTAAAACGATCTGTTCTAGTTTTTTTAAGAATTGATTTTATTTAAAAGTATTAAATTTAAATCAAATTGGGGCAGCACTTAGCTCTAGTAGTCCTCTTAAGAAAAATAATTGGCGGCCTAATAATTTGACTGTGGAAAAACACTAACAAACATTATTTTGGTTTAACAAACATTAAAGATTAGACTTGCAGACGATGTCGTAGCGCGTAGTCCAGGAAGATGTAGACCGTCCCACTGGATAAAATATAGTTTATTTTACTTTCTACTTTAAAACTTATAATTTGAATACGTCGAAATTCAACTCGGATAAATCGAATCCGGTAGTTCAGGCTGTATTTTGTACCAACATTGAGCTCTTTCACAATGTCGAAACTAATTTCCTGTGGCACAAAGCAAGTGCCAGATCGATGTGTTATATCTCTGATGCGACTAGATACGTAACTATGTCTCATAGGCAGATAGACACTTTCTTTTTGTACTTTTTTTTAACGAAGCAATGTTTTAGTTTGTTTTCAATGCAGCGTACAATATTTCCACAGGCCTAATAGTGAACAAAAAAGGTGTAGTGTTGTTTTTAGATTAAATCTGATTCAGCACACATATCAAAATTGAAGTTATCTTTGATGATATATAGGCTTAATTAGGAGGAGGATATTTTAAGTCTAAAATTAATATTTTTGGCAGTCAGTAAATGAACTATGACATGGCCCATGTTACAGTTATTTTAATATTTTAGTCACTATTAGGTGACTTGAAAACTCTGATACTATCATGGGATGATTTACTAAATAAAACTACCACACTTGTATACTTTTCAGTGTTTCAAAATATCGCCATACTAAATTTTATCCATATCAGTGGAGATATTATTAATTCCCCACGAAAGACCTATACTTTTTTCACGGGTCTACCTTTTATCGCAGAGTTTTTATTGTCGTGATATTATTATGCATATCAGCGGAAGGCATCATCTTCATTACGCAGAAACTTATTTGGCATTCACTCATTAATCAGACACTTGAAACGCATAATTTTTTAAGCTAGAATCATCTTTAGGCATACATTTGATATCCACAATAATTAAAAAGCAGAACCATCATATCGCAGAAAGTTCACAGTCAGAATCGTCTTTTGGCATACATTTTATAACTATAGTCATTAAAAGGCAGAATTATTATATCAGATAGTTTACATTCAGAATCATCTTTTGGCATAGGTACTTTTCATAGTTGATTGTGAACATATTATGGTTTTTATTTCCCTGTGTATCCCAAGCAATGCTATGTAAGCAATACTAGCAGCATACACTATGCATGCAGCATGCAAGCAATCATGCATGTAGCATGCATGGCAAACATGCAGCATGCAAGCAAGTATGTAACAAGCAAGCAAGCATGCAGCATGCAAGTAAGCATCCAGCATGCATGGTTTCTATCACGGCTCCGGCACTGCGGAGCTCCGGCGGTCCCACGCGAGCTTATCGTTGCAGATGATTTTAGCTCACCACCGCAGCCGCGGCGGCGAGCTTTGAAAGCACCTGCTCCTTAGCTCGCGGGCCGCCTCGCCCCTCGCGGGTTTAAATTACACTCTAGGGGTAGGGCAGACAAGACTGCGTGGAGTCGGTTTTGCAACGATTCGTTTCTGTCACAGACTTTTGTAACACAACATGTTGACTTTTTAAGACAATTTCTTTACACAATTTAAGGTTAAAATACTTTTTTATAGAAATAACGATGCCTAATGAAATTGTACGAAATGAAATTCTGCCATATGCATAGTATGCCAAGTAAAATTGTGCCAAGTAATCGTCGCATTAAATATACGTTATGCTTAAAGAAATTATGTCTAATAAAATTCTGCCATCTTAAGAGTATGCCATTGTAAATTCGGCCATATAAACATTCTGCCAAACAATAATTATATTTCTTGTAAATATTCGATGAAAGAAGATTATGCCAAGTGTGTTATGCCTAATGAGTTTCGGAGCAACAAGAGTCTTCCAAATAAAGGGAACCCCTTTTTTACTCTTTACAGGATTTTTAGGATAGCTATTATCCTTTACTTTTCGGGACCCTATCTATTTCTATAAGTACTATTTGAACGTGAAGAGGAGACAGACACACTTGCATTCATAATATTAGTATAGATCAAACAGCGACTTAACGTTATAAATTCTATTTTATATGGTCTGTAAAAGCCATAAATGATAAGAATTATTAATTTCGTTATTTATACCATTTAAAATAATTTTATAAATGTTAAACTGCACCTAGTATTGTGAAAAAGCTTTATTGGAAAAAGTGTTGAAGCCCGTTCAGTAAGCGTTTATAAAACGTGTGAATAAATTAACGACAGTCATTCACTTGCCCATGAAAATGTAAATGAGTGGCAATAAAACGTCCCCGTATAAAGGATACTCAAAGCTTTGATGCAAATAAACATACGGACAAAATTCTACCGCCAAAATGAAGCCACTACTGGGATCTCATAAAATAGCACAGGTAAATTGTGTAGCCGATTTTGTGGTAAGGTGAAATGAGTTTGTGGATTGTGCCACGGCCTTTCCCGGCCGGCCCTCGAGCCTGAGGCTTTGAGCGGGACCTTCGAATAATTAAAAATACACACAGAGTTTGTATGAATAATATTTAAACGAAACGATGTATTCTTATGATCTTGTTAAATCAGATTTATTAAAGGCTGAGTGGTTATGTTTAACAACAACCGAATTATAAGCTTCTGTAGTACCTATTGATATTATTTTTGAAATATATTAAACGTATTGAAAATCTTATAGTTGATTAAATATTATCTATACCAGAGCTTACTAAACGCTCTGCTCTTTAAGAAAACATTTACAACAAATATTGTTTCAGTACATAGGAAAACAGCTTTAAGATTAACAACATCAGGTCGTCTCTCACAGTACCTACGTCGGAAATAAAAAGTTTAACTTGTTGCTTTAGTAGTTTGTGTCTTTTATCTGAGGAGATATAGCTCAGAGTAAACAGCAGTGGTTCGCACTCCATTCGAGTCCGACTGAGAGGACTAAATGTTTGCTTAGAAACAGATTCGCGTGTACTTTAGCTCATTTTAGCTCAAAATGAGCTAAATAACGAAGCAGGACGTGGATAAAATATTGGTGCTTGCAAAAGCGTATCCTAGGGCTTATTTGCAGATATTACTGTAATAACAACACAGATTTTTCTAAAATCACACGGTTTATATGAGCAGGCTTAAATATGATGATTGCTATTGGACACAGTCTGAGGCCCTGTGAAAAGCACATAGGATATATAGCGTTTGTCTCAGCAATCACATTTGGTTAGATAGTAAAAAGTTACAAGTAAACGGATATTGCCATTGCAGAAATTAGATCTCTAACAGCGACGTGACGCAACTTAACCAAATAATAAAAAAAAAAATTAAACCTTATTCAAAAGATTAAAAAATAATAAGTTGTATTTTCACATATTTACAAGTATATTAAGATTTAACGATCAGCGACCAAGAACGGTATTCTTAAGGGATAACTCTGATAAATGATGGATAAATGCTACGAAACTCCAGCCATACTCGAAATGGTTTAATGGTCACTTTAGAAAATCTGTGCTTAGGAATTCATTATCTAAATGCGCTGAAAAGTTATAGCATAAAACAGTATGAATGCGAGATATAGCATGAGGATCAGCTGATCTATGAGATTGATTGGTTTTTACTTTTTATCAATGATTAACTATTGTTGCCCACGACTTCGTACACGTGGATTTTGTAATTAAAATAATATCTTCGGAAAACATTAATTGTTCCATGATAAAAAGTTGTCTATGTGATATTCAAACCTAAAGATAATAATGTATGCGTTGTAAATTATTGGTTTGACTATTTTTATTATTTACTTATGACTATAAAT
Organism: Anania crocealis; assembly: GCA_949315895.1. Lineage (NCBI taxonomy): Eukaryota > Metazoa > Arthropoda > Insecta > Lepidoptera > Crambidae > Anania > Anania crocealis. Next base: position 15,088,320 of record OX438880.1, on the reverse strand, counting down.
AGTAATATTATAAATTATCATTGATGTTTTTTAAAACTGTTTTATAAGCAAATAAATTGCTGGTGTAACATAATATTTTATTCATGGAATTGTAATTCCAAGTTACTATTGGTGGTTTAAATACACTAAAACCCTCATGTGTACTTTTATCCCCGTTACAATTAAAACCCTTTCTCTATATCCCCAATCTGCCGATATCATAACTCACGATCTTTCGCTATCTGTGAGACTATTTTTTATTGTAACAACAGAATTATAATTGTTATTACAAAAAACATAACGAAGTTAACATACCTACTTTTGATTAAGTTTATTGTTACAGCCCAAAAGATTTTAAGATTAATCTAAAATGTTTTGCAGTAGAAAAGTACATCGGTCCGCCTAGCATTGCAGCTCACTAACGTAGTTTGCGCGATGCAATGAAGCCGACGAGCCGCCCGCGTCAGTAAAAACGGATTTCCATGAACATCGCAGAGAACAGAGCGGTTGTAAGCCATTTGCGCTGGAATCCTTTCATTGCCGCTCTGCCTTATCCGCGCACTAAGCCACTTGTTAAGACGACAAATCACTAACTACAATAGGAAGAGCGCTATTTCGGATCTAGCTTTATAATGATATTATGTAAAACTAGTAACATTGCGTAAAATGTTACTTATGTAACAAACCTAAATAGGTACTATAATAATAGGGGTTAAAGTATGAAATTGCCGATTATTTTCCCCTTTTTTTATTTTGTTTATAGCTCTTAAGTTTAGTCATATTATTGCGTAATTCTTTTTGTATTCTATCAAAAATAAAGTAACTTTTGACTAAAAAAAATGCAATAGTAGTGCCTATTACTTCAAAGGAAGTCGTTAAAAAGACCCCTTATAATGTGTCAGCTGACCTTCTTGCTTCAATTAAGTAAATTTGTATTATATACTTTGATTTTCAGAAATTTAAATACTATAATGCGTAGCTTTATAACCATCTAACTTTCACCTTTAATTGCATCGAAAACGGGTTAGGCGTTTTTAAAAAAAACTAAAAATTTGTTAGTATGGAAAAATGACTTTTCTTGATTTCGTCCATACAAAACGGCAATTTCATACTTTAACCGCTAATACTTAAAACTTAACACTACACGGGGTTTACTGCAACCGAATGAAATTATTTAAAGGTAAAATATACTAATTTACCTTCCCGACGTTTCGATCCGATTGCACGAAGTGTAGTGTTCAGTTTTAAGTGTTTAAAAAAATGCAACAAGATAGTTTAAAATCCTAGGTACTACTCGTATAATAGTAATGTAAAATTTGTTAATGGGTGTAATACTTGTACTAGTAAATGCAATTAAGTCAAATTATAATTATTTGACACAAATCATAATCATAATCATTTATTTATTGCTTCATTTGGTTTGTCTAGATCTTAAATAATAGAAGGTCACACAAAATTAAATAAGCTAGGGCGTTACAATTATTAAAAATTAAAAATTAAAATTACAATTAAAGGAGTAAGCACTGTTTCTTTTGTTTTATCTCTAGATTAGGAATATGCCTTTTTTCTACGTTGTGTACTGTTTTTTTTCTTTTGATTCCTTTTTATTGATCCTAGTCATTTATTTATTTACTCTCTAAAGGACAATGACTTATTTATTAGTCCTACCGATTTATAAAGATTGAACAACGGAACAGCTAACGTCAATAACGTTATTGCATGTTGTGTTTTTTACTTCGTATATATTGCGTGTTTTACTTGAAAACTATTTTATTGAAAGTGCTTCTATGCGTTTACTTTGGGTGAAAAAATTTACAAAGACAATTCAAGATCTTGTTGTATTTTATTTAGTATTTCCATAAATAACAACATATTACAAATATATTACTGTTCCTTAGAATCATTAATCGGAGTCAAACTCGAGTGTGCATAGATCCCAGAGTCCCCAAAAATGTAATTCATTTAAAATTGGAAATTATTTATCGCGCCCGCAGTAAATTCCATTCATAGCGAAAGTTGACCGCGGAGGGCGGAATTATAAATCGACCATAGCCAAAAGGATAAAGAGCATATCAGAAATTACCTTATACCTTACCTTAATTACCTTATATACCTTATTTATATTTCAAGAAGGTAATAACTTGTAAACAAGATAGACGTCATTTTAATTGACCTCTCAAAAACAGTAAAGAAAGTAAAAAAAATGTTTTTATATAAATTTGATTGTTCCAAAATTCAATGTGTTTTATGATTGATTGCTTTTACTTATTGAAATTTCTTTATTATTTACTCTCTACACAAAGTAATGTCCCGTCGGTCTGGTGGTTTTAGTACCAGGCCAAGATCTCGTGGTCCTGGGTTCGATCCCTGGGTCGAGCGAAAGTAGATTTTCGATTTCGAATATTGCTTATGCTTGTGATCATTAATTAACCCGCATTTGGCAAGCTTTGTGATTTTGCCTGTACCTATCATTGCTGTGGCAACTTGGAATCAATGATGGCAGCCTTCGTCTTGCAGTAGGATGATTATAAGATGTTACTTTTTGTAACTATATAGGTAATATGTGTATAGTTACAATGATATCATCATTGGAATTAGAGATATGTCGAAATAAAATGGCGGATGTCGATTGAAACAGAATTTTCGTATTCTCGAAATGTCACCTTAGAGATATGTCTATGCCTAGCGCTCGACTTGCAACGAGTGTCGTAAGTAAATGTCAGTCGAGATGAATGTCGCGCGGAGTTTTGCGAGGGAAACGAGAAGAGAAAGATGGACTTTGTTTCGTAATTTAGTGAAATTATCCTAAGCAGCATTTATTGTAATAAAATGGTGGCATTGTTATAATAATGTGTCAGTGAGTAGAGTTTCACTTTAAGGTGTTTTTACGGTGGATTATTCGTATTATGATTAGCAAAATATTTTTGTTGTTGTTATATAAAGCTAATGTATATAATAAATATTAATAAATAAATAATAAATATTTTCAGACACAGAGCCATCTAGTCCCAAACTAAGATACTACTAAGCTTATACTATGAGTACTAGAAAACCGATAAACTTACTTACACCCAGACTCATACAAGCAGGCATGTTAATGCACAGAAATATTTGTACTGTGCGGGGATCGAACCCGCGACCCATGTCACAGAAGCAGCGTTTACTATCACTGATCCAAATAGTCGTCCAATATATTACATACAATATTGGACGACCTTATTTAGTTTTAAAATATTAATGAAAGTTGAGGAGAAATGAATGTACTGTTCCTTTTGTGCTGGTGAAAGGCTCTAATTAATTGCGCTTGCGTCTATTTCGGGCGCGAAGGACAATCTCGAACGTGACGGGAATGTTCCCTAACATAATAATGTACGTTTTATTTTATGGCTATCGGCTGCCAAACTAGGGTCGTTTACCTTGTAAATACATTATTATGGTAATAGCTGAAGCTAATGCCTTTGCTTAGGATGTCATTGAATAACAGATGGTTAAGGTCGTCGACATTAAAATAATTAGTTTACTTAGATATTTTTTATGTATGAGAAGTATCTATTTCCTAGCAGTTTTTGAAAGATAAGTTACGTACGTAACATTGGTTTAAAAATTCTTCATATGATATTTTAGCATTTTATTTGCAATTATATTATTATTATCGGTATTTGAACTTGAAAAATTATGGCGTGACTCGAACTCGCATATCGGGCGCGGTGTTTTAACATTTATAAATGGAGGGATTTTGTATTTTTGAGAAGTTTTAATCATTTTAAATAATTTATAAGAAATCCAAAAATATATTTTTAATATTTTTAACTGTTTTTTTAAAACATATGACTCGCAATTTTGTTTCTTGATTTAGCCATAATCGCTTCTTTTGGTAGGCCGGTTGGCGATCGCGGTTTGGCGAATGGTGAAGAGAAGAAGCTGCTGCTGGTTTTCTTCTGGAAGTACTTCCGCTGGTACTCCTTAAGAGACCCCCCACAATAGCGTCTTTCGAGCCGACGTCGAGGCAGCAACCAATCAGTGTTGACGCAACGCAAGCGCAGCGGCATTTACTTAACGCTGATTGGACAATGCCGCTATGTCGACGCTCGAGAGACGCTAGTGTGGGGAGGCCTTTAGTCGCATCTAATGACACCCATAGAAAGGGATAGGGAGGCGCTGTTCTCTATTCTCTTTTATGTGCCAATATGACCTGCTGTTTGTTGAATATTACGAACAAATAAAAATATACAAAAAATGCAAATATAACCCTCACTTGTCATCGGATTAATTGTATACTCTCTATACATAATTTGAGATCAATTAATTGGGCCTCATTTGGGACGCTATTATTGAAATTATTCATACTATAATTGGCAGGTTTACAACGAATACTGTTAAAAAATATAATCTACTCGTGCGTGAATATTGTTACGATGAGGATATTATGTTAACGGACCCGGAGCGGGTTGAAAAATGCAAATAAGCTTTGTGTGTTGTTATATATAGCGATGTAGGTATGCAAGGTTTTACATCATTACTTTTTTATGGACAAAGTTGTCGGACTACAAATTAGGATAATTGGCTGGTCCCAAGGAAGTAGTTGCCTTGAGTATGGGAGGTCATTTGTTTTTATTTTATGCGGTGCGGACGAACCCGAAACCGTAACGTGAATTATCACTTAGACTGGATCCGTTGGGTAGCGTAAACGAATATAGAATTCATTTGCCTACCTATAAATAAATCCTTATACTAGTATATAGTTAAATATATATATATATATATATATATTTAATGTTTTTTGGTCTGCAACCTGTTCTTGTTTTGCAAACAGTCTTTATGTAAGTATAGTTTATTGGTATTATTTGTATATTTTAAAGTTCTACTCATTTTCACCGCCTGTAATATTTCTAATTGGCCTAGTGGTTGACTGGTAGAGAATGCTTTTAGCATTAAGTCCGCCATTTGTACCACTATTGTATGTGCAATAAAGTGTTAATAAATAAATAAATAAATAAATAGTTATAGTAGTACTACTTTAAAATGTAATAGCATCACCCCTTATCGTCCTTAACAGTCGAATGAGTACAGGTAGAAGAAGACAATTAGTATTTTCTACACCATTTATCAAACTACGATCGCCAACTCGGTTTCAAATCGTTGTGATTATGGCGAAAACCCTCCTTATGGAGGGGCCTATGTCCAACAATGGGATTGTGTAGGCTGATGATGATGATGGTGACGAAAAATGTCAAACTCTGTCTTACTGAAATTTTCAATCGGATGTAACTCTAAAATGGTTCAACAAATTTCAATGAAACTTTACGAAACGTTCAAGAAGAATTGAAACAAACACATTTGTAAAACACTAATGTGTCGTGTTGTATTAAGTACTAGTATGTCCAAGTTCCACCCAAGTGATGAAGCAGATTCTTCTAGTTTAAGTAATGCTACATTAATTATCAGTTATTCGGCTTATTAATGTCCATTGGTTTTCAAACTTTCATTGTGTATTTAAGTTTAGCCGAATAAACGCTACAGTTCCTTTGATATTTTCTTGATTTCTACAGATGTTGTTTTTTATATCTGTTTAGAATCATGACAAAATTAGCAGTTATACAATGAACCCATTATATTATAAATAATAAACATATTCGCAACCGTATTCATCTTCAATATTGCATAATTTATTTAGTTATTGTGTCTAGTAAACATATTTCAACATTGACATTTTCTTTCGCCACCGGTAAACTTAACAAGCTTTGAACTTGCAGTTACTCGTACAACAAGAAATGTACAAATAGTGTTTCAGCGTCCTCACGAAGTAAATACCTGGGCACTTAGTTTTTGCAAAGAATTTCTACAAACTGAAAAACCTAGATAATACTCGTATATGTTCTATATTCGTTGAACTACTTTTCTCATCTCAACACTGCAACTAAAACAAATACGCCGAGTTACTAATCTCGTGCATATCTAAAGTCTTGTTAGTACTTATTTTTTAATTAATTTTGTGTTCATGAACGTTGATGGGAAGAAATTAAAATTTCAAAGAGTGTGTATTTCTTTGACGAGCAGTTGGATCAGGTAGTAAACGCTGCTTCTGAGCTAAGGGTCGCGGATTCGATACCCGCACAGTACAAACATTTGTGTGCATGAACATGTCTGTTTTTACTGGTCTGGTGTTTTCAATGTATTATAGGTAAAAAAAGTACATACATAAGTTTCTCGGTTGTCTAGTACCCATAGTTATGCTTACTAGTAGCTTAGTTTGGGACTAGATGGCTAGTGTGGTGTGTCTAAAAATATTTATTTATTTCTTTCTTTCTTTTACCGCAACAGTGACTAACATAAATTGAATTACATGATACATTTCAGTGTTTCTGCATGACTTTAACAATTGCTATCCTCAACATCATCAGCCCACATCAGTGCACAGCTGGGAAGATGTTTTTCTTATTTCGGCACGACTCATTACGCTTGGCAAGTGGGATATAACGATAAATTATGGTTCAAGACCATTTTAGTTTACACTACGCGGTTTATTATTTTCTTGAATGCTTAAAATATAATGATGAAGATCATAGTTGTAAGCCTTGTACACCTTGATAATGACCAAAAGGTTCTTTTGTGTGCGAGCCTGACTCGCTCTTGGCCATTTATCTATACTATAATATTATAAAGCTCAAGAGTTTGTTTGTTTGTTTGTTTGTTTGTTTGTTTGAACGCACTAATCTCAAGGAGTACTGGTTCGATTTGAAAAATTATTTTTGTGTTGGATAGTCCATTGATCGAAGAAAGGCTTTAGGCTATATAAAATCACGCTGCGACCAATAGGAGCGAAGCATGAGTAAAAAATGTTGCAAAAATAGTCGCGATCATAATAATCGAAATTGACGCGGACGAAGTCGCGGGCATCAGCTAGTAGTAAAATAAAACTATACGGCAACCCGAGCTAGCTAACGTATGCAGTAAAAATCGAGGATGAAAGCGAGCGAGGACTCTCCGTATATATTTGTTTAGTCGCACTGCCCCAGAGCATAGCTCGATAACGGCCATTTGCTATTTTCTATTGGATCTTCGCCAATAGTTTTATCATGACGTACAAACGCAATGCAAATACAATGCGATGCGCATTTTACTAATTAAAACTGCCGTTTAATGACTATAGTTGTACAACCTAAGATGAATGTTAGAAATACTTGTATTAGATATATTTCCAAGGAACTCGCCGATTTTTCAATAGAATATTGAGTTGCTTCTTCATATTACCAGGAATTCAATTCGTTTCATCCTCTAACATTCGCTATTACTTGATTTGAAGATGATTTGAAATTGAAATATTTAAATGCACACACTTGTTCATATAAAATAGATTGTTTGCAAAGACGCATTATTTTATCAATCCCTGATCCCGGAAACTTGAAAATTGTTAGATACTTTATACTTCGAGCGCCGGGCTAGGAAACTTTTGTGTGACTTAACCCTTTTTAGTTTGGGTTGAATCTCTTTAGATCCTCGGATGGTCGTTAGTTTGCCATAAAATATTTAGAGTCACGTTTTTACAAAACTTTTTATCCTTTTTGTGTAACAGCTTTAGGGAGAACATTGATCGTCTATCATTCGGAAAAGTATTACCCTACTTTAACGTAACTGGGCAAGTTTTGGCTACTTATCTAAATTGTAAAAGAACAATTATTTTATTTACACCATTGATATAATCTAAATAACTTTTATTAAATAATACATACATAAAGATATAAGAAATATGGCTTTGAGTCACAACCATAATGGAATTTCAATCTTTGTCGCTCTTACTTTGTAACTTAATAATCTCATATACCTATATTGAACCTATTGGCTTATAAAACTTCGAGCTTCGAAGAAGGACTTTAAGTATTTGATAATGAAAAGATATCATAGTTGTTGAAAAGGGTGTGCTAAGAATCATGTACAAAAAGAATGTTACAAAATTTGTTAGGAAGGCTAAAAAATTTTGTTACATGATCAAGTTCCACCACTTAATCAGTGTATTGAGTTATTATAGCAATACTATAATATATGTTTTAATAGGAATTAGTGCCTATTCAAATTATTAATGCTAATGGTATAATTTTGTAATGCTTCTTAAACAATAAATAGATATGTGAAGTTTTTCATCCGTTCACTTTTCATACAACCAACCATCAACTTCAACTAAGGCTGTAAACATTCATGAACATGTTAAAATATTTTCATAGCCATATATATGAGTTAGATGGAAATACCGAAGGGCGGGTCGGCTACGGCGGAGATGATGTACTCTTGCCAAAACATTTGCCGTGCTTGTATACAAAGTATCTGTTTATAGCAGCGCCTCTCAAAGTTCACTGTTGTATCCCAACTTTTAGATTGATTATGTATTTTATAAATTTTATAATCAGTTTTAGAGATAACTTTTCCCATTTTTTTTAAATACTTTCAAAGTAATAGTATGTTCAAGCATATAAATGGCTGAGTCTAGTCCGTAAATTCACATAAATACCTCTTAGCGTCCGGAAATAGATTATCGGGAGCGCTGTTGCATCTGCAAAAATGTTACTATTATAATTTACTTTCCCGCCCAATATCATATTAGTCAAACTGTTTGATTGTCCTCCAAATGTAACAAAAAATCTCTTACTGTATTGTATCTTTAAATCCTTAGACAATGTTTATTAACATAATACGGCTATGAGTTCATATTGTAAGAATAAAAATCATCAACAGAAGGAAATATATACTTGGCTTAAATATTGTTCGTCCGTATTGTTGCCACTCAAACCTAAAGTCTGATATTCGGGTATAACTTACTCCTCATGAGATTTGTCATAAAAACAACAATTACGGTTTACGTTTACGATTAAACTGGTAATCCCTGATCTTGTTGCGAAAGTTATTAATAGTGTAATCATAAGCCAAGCAACCGAATAACAATTTAAAGGGGTTTACACTATGACAAAGGTTGAGTTACACTGTCTAAGAGAAATATGGCAAACGCACGCGCACATCCATCCATCATCATTCCCTGTTATCCAGCGGTACTCCGTCTCATTTAATCAAGTTTCGGGACAGGTTAATATAATTTTCCAGAGTTGATAAATAGAATGGATGCAAGACGGGAAAGACTTTATGCTCAAATTTTAAATCGCATGAAAGTAAATAGATTTGCTTAAATTCTGATTTCTGTTAAAATAAGTATTAATTAGATTTTGATGTAGAAAAATAAGATCACTTTTGTAATTTCAGATCTAACTTATTATGACAATGACCGTTTCACCGTAATAATGTATTTATTTATAGTAAGAGCATTCATAAAACTAGGTAAAAAGTTAGTTTTATTTGTGTGCTAGATGACCTTCTCTAAAAGTGTCGCATATTGTAATCGTAAAAAACATAATATATTGAATTGTTTGTTTTATCCTTATATGTTTGTTTTTGTCGATGAAATAGTTAAAACTATATGCTTTGATACTATCTCCTTTCAAAAAAGAGCCTGTGTCGCCAACTTCAAAAAGAAACGTGATTTCTTTTATTCATATAAATACACAGAGATTCCGTACGTACCTAAATAAATACGACTTTCAACATTTGGGCCTCACAGTGGTCAAAGGGAATACTTTAAAATAATATGTAAAACATGTTTTCAAAACAAAGGACAAATTTAAACATCGCTTAATTTACAATGTACTCGCATAAATTTGTGTTATGCGACAGGTTTGTTTCACTCTACACATTGTGTTATTTTGACAGTAAGACATTTTGCTTTAGGAGTAGTAAGTTTCTGGTGTCGTGTGATGCCGACACGTTAAAAAAATGGTTCCACCCATTCTCTTTTTATGATGGGCGCCTAAAGGAGAATTGCCAGAAGGACACGAGCAGCAGCATCTCTCCTCGATATTGGCCATACTGCGAACGCCAATAAACTCTCCTGTCTAGGCTGATAATGATGAAGTTTTCGAAGTCGCATGGAATATTTTAAGAAATATAAACTTATGAAATAAAAATTTATGTTATTGGTTTCTTAAATTTAAGCGAAAAAATTTAAATTATGATGATTCGCGTTTATGAAAAAGTGAAAATTGTTTATAAAATCCTTATAAATGAGAGTTAAATACGTAAATGTTTCTTTCATTTCAATTTGATATAATGTTTCCAGTTTCATTATTATTATGATAATCAACATTGGTTGTTTTCATTGTTGGAGAAATACTGCGAATACGTACTTTTATATTCTACCCTATCTTCGGCTTGCCACATTCAACTTCTGCCTAAGACCTATACAAATTAATTGTCACTACACCTAGCTGTGACCTAAATATCTTTCGGCAATTTCAAGCATTGAACAGCTTTCTTTCTTCATATCATATTCTATTCTACCGAGCATTGATTTCTTTATTGGCCGCTGTACGACCTTGAGCCTTCTTGTCTGACATCGTTTGAATAATTGCTGAGCAAAAGTAGTAGTGGGCGGTAAGGAGGAAAATGGGGCGAAAAGACACTGGAATGGCAACCGCTCATCGGAGTACGACCTCTGGGTACTCCAGGTGGATCGACGATGTGGTGAAGGTCTCAGGAAGCCGCTGGATGCTGGACATGCGGGGCCGATCGTTGTGGAGATCTTAATTCGAGGTTTATGTCCAGCAGTGTGTGTCGTTTGGCTAAGATGATGATGTTAATGAGTTTATTAGGAGAAGCACCACTAGAATACGCAAAACCACTTAGCTTTATTCCAACAAAGTGTGACCGTGATAAATGCTTTTATCAACACAATACCGTGACAATAGCCTTGTGCATATGACCTATAACGATCCTATTTGCATGTTATGCTTCATAAAATTTTCTTGTAGAGCTTAGGGTGTGTCTATGCACCCATTTCAAAGATGTAGTGCTGCACTACAATGGCACGCTACAAGTCAAAAGAAAATACACATACAAATTCAAAATAATCCAAAAAAAATCAGGCAAGTGCGAGTCGGACTCGCGCACCAAGGGTTCCGTCCATTGACAAGATAAACAACAGTAGGTACATAAACTTAGTTCATGTTGTGCCTACCTGTTACCATTTACTGATATCAAGCAAAAATAGACCAAAAATGGCGTTTTTTGTATGGGAGCCTTTTGTTCCCTGCCACGCTGCTGTGGCACATTGTGATTGAATAGTTTTTGTTTTTTTTTTATTGTTTTTTATTGTTTTTTTTCGCGGTCGCGGATAGCTAGATAAAAACAATCCTAGATGCGATATATCATGCTAAAATTTCAGCTCGATTGGTGCAGAACTTTTTGAGTTTTTGAAGCATACACAAACCAACATAACATTTTAAATTATTAAAGTAAAAATACAACTAAGTGTTTTGTGAATATTTCAAGTGACTGCTTGTTGCCATTATTAATATCGAGCAAAAAAGGGCAAAAAATCGCGTTTGTTGTGTAGGAGCCCCCCTTAAATATTAATTTTATTTTGTTTTTAGTATTTGTTGTTATTGCGGTAACGGAAATACATAGTTTGTGAAACTTTCAACTGTCTAGCTATCGCGGCTCTTGATATACAGCCTGGTGACAGGCAGACGGACAGATGGATAGACGGACAGACAGCGAAGTCTTATTAATAGGGTTTTTACCCTTTGGGTACGGACCCTAAAAATACTAATGGGCAGCTCACGAGTTAAAAGTGCAGCGACGTATTAAATTAAATTGACTGAATTTTCGAATTATTAATTGTGGCAACAGCAAAAACCTTACGCTTTCCAGTAGAAATATTATATCAAATTGAAAAACAATAAAAATATGAATATTTTACCAATTTTTAGCCACTAACTATCATTTAATGTTGATTAGACCATACCTGATTAGAACTTTAATCACTAAGTTTGGTAATACTTCAAAAATATCTTAAAAGATTTTTATTTTATGATTATAAAAGCCAACTAGATTTAATTTGCGACAAATTGTAACAGTTATTACAAAAAAAATCAAGAGGAATAATTTGTCTATAAATTCAAGCTCATGCGACGCAAAGGCATTTGATTGGCGACCGTGGAGAAATACTTTTAGCGAAATAACATGGTATGAAATTTATCGTCTCGCTACGGACTGTCCTAGTTGTGACTCCATACAATATAAGAAAGCTCCTGAAATATTTAGGTTAATGACCTAGTAAAAAATTAGTAAACCTATTATTTAATGATAAATTCATCTGGCTTAATACTTTACAATGGCAAAGTTTAAAAAGCGTACTAAACATTCGTAAAATGAATACCTATTTAAAACTATGTTTAGTTTCATTTTTTAATAACATTAATCTATTACACAAAATAACAGAGGAAAGCAATTTTCATACTCTTATTAGCATTTTAATAAAAATAGCACCTACAATTTTTATAATTAATTATTTTGAATAACTTAGCTAAAATGCCGGTAATATTTTTAAGACATTTCTTATTTTGTATTGTATATTTGGTTAAGATATTTAGTTAAGGCACAAGTCAGGTTACCAAGTGATACCAGACTAAAAAAACAATTAAAATAGAGTTAAAACTTAATGTTGTTATTTTTTGAATTGTCTTTTAGTAATGGCGACGACACCTCTTAAAATTAATATCTCGCAAACAGGATGGCCAGCAAAATTGACGACACAAAAATAAATAACGTCCAGCCAAATGTATGTTGCCTAATGGTTTGATTCGTTCCTTGGAGATGGGAGGCCTTCAATATGCCAAATGTGCCGGACATAGAGTGACGACACATTTGGCGTTATCTCATCTTTTATCGACTGACAACAGGGCAGATTTTGCCTACATTTGAACCTTTTGGGGTCGAAACCCTGGGACCTTGGGAATCAAGGGCTTTCAATTGTATCGTGATATGTTAAAAAGGCTAATCGGGACATCTCACTATACCAAGGCTGGCCTGTGCCTGGGCCAACGGATAAAGTTAGGCTATTCAGTCAGCACGGCAATGAGGCTAGACTACTGGACACCTTTTCTCAAGACAGTGATCTCAAACAGATTTTATATTTATAAGTTATTGACTTATGGATAATATTTGTTTGATTGAATTAGTATAGGCTTTGTTTTGTACATATTTATATTTCGTTCCATTCATTTTGCTTACCTTAAGTAGGTTTTTTTTAAACCTTTTTAAAGTACTTATTTTTGTAAACAATTAGAATTCTCTGTAGAACCATACGTAAGGCATCGTTATGTAGCGTGACGTGACGTGGCGTAACATAACGAGCGTGATATTGCCGCACTATATCTACGGTGCATTGACAGCTACTTAAGTCGATTGATTAGTGGTCCCTAGTAGTTATGGAATACGTTTATAAATTGTTGAGCGGTAAGTTTATGATCGTTGAACAGTTATCTTTTCGGGAATCAACCCTGTTTGCTACAGTCATATTATAGTAACATTGCACGCGGGCTATATTTATAAAGGAATGGCACCAAATTTCGTATTTATATGGGTTGTCCATTGTAAATTCCTCTACTTGGGAGCCAATCCTTGGATAGAAATCAGGTCATGCTACAAGTACGTATTACCATAAAAATACATTATTATTGGAACTGAACCAACATACAAAGTTTTAACTCAGAGTAAGAGGAAGTGGTTCTATTTTAGCTTGCAAAATTTGACCTAAACAAAATATTTTATACGGATAGATTTTTCGACTGCCTCAGTTCTTTCTATATCTGCCTTTCGCGGTCCGAACGTCACGGCTAAAAATTTTTTTTTAATAGTGGTAATATTTGGTATAGTCGATAAACAGAAGAATGAACATATTATTATTTACCATACTTTACATGATATTTTAGCAACTTAATTGAAATTATAATGTCAGCTGTATTTAAACTTGAAAAGGTTATGTCTCAGTCTGTTATGACTGAGTCACTACATCACAGGTAGAGATGAAAATGACTAACGTGACTGAATTTGACTGACTGTCATTTACGGTCAAATTGGTCAAAATTAGTCAAAAATGGTCATTTTCAGTAATTTTTATTTCAATCATATTTTAGTACTTTTTAAGTTTTTCTGAGTATTTTCTAAGTTTAACACAACAAAAAAGGGTTGTAATGAGTTATTACATAATATTAAACATTTTAAAATGTCCCGGCGCGATGCCCCCGCACCTCGCGTGCGTTACCTGCGGAATGGCAACGTCGCATCGCCGCGTGCCTACTTTGAGGCATTCTATTCTCTAATGAAATAATAATAAGTAAAACCTTACTTGATTAAAACTTACGTATAAATTCCCAAATAAATCAATTATTTGGCAGAGGTTGGAAGTAGACAACACAGTAACATTTGAGTCAAATTGACTGAATTTGACTGTAAACGACCGATCATTATAACATACACATACATATTATCACGCCTCCTTCCCAACGGGGTAGGCAGAGACCAAGGCCTTCCACTTACTACGATCCTGGCATACATCTTTCGCTTCTTCCACATTCATCAATCTTTTCATGCATGCTCGTCGGTTTAGAGTACTCTTGACCTGACCTTTCTTCAGAACATCCTCGATTTGATCGTGATAGGTTCGTTTAGGCCTTCCTCTTCCAACGTTCCCTTTCACACTCGTCTTGTAGATCTGTCTAGTCATTCTTCTCTCATTCATCCTCTCTACATGCCCAAACCATCTAAGCATCCCTTTCTCAATCCTTGTGACAATATCTTCTTTCACTCATTATAAGGTCATTATATCATTATAAGGTTTATTATATCATTATAGGACAATTGTGACTGGTCAGATTTAGTCATTTTACAAATCTAGTCACAGGCCTCAATTCTTCAAGCATATTTTTATCGCTGTAAGCCAGCGTAGTTTCATAAAATTTTAGGAGCTTTGCACTCTTAACACCCGAAAGAAACATCTTCACAGGTGTTTGACAGTCAGTTAAGATGAAAATACTTTATAGGATATTTTAGCAAATTAATTGCAATTATAATATCAGTATTTAAACTTGAAAAAAGTATGTCTTAGGCGGGACTCGAACCCGCATCTCCATGCATACCTGAAGATAGTAAATATAGTAACATTTAAAGCGCAACGTTTAGAATTTAATCCGCTGAGCTACACATTCAAACGTGCTCTTACTTCTAAAGGTATCCATGGTGTCATCCAAGGTGTACAAAATGTGAATGTTGTTAAATTGTTCTCGCACTTTCGAAACGCCCCATATTTTGTCTAGTGGTTTAATTACCGGTTCTAAGTTTGTTTCCCAGGTTAGGCAACAAGTTTCGAATTGTCGAACATTGCTCGGGTTTGTGGTCACCGACCCGCAATAGGCAAGAGTGCTGATTATTGCCTTTACCCATGATTGCTATGGTAATTTAAATTCAATGAGGACGAAGACATTGACATTGCAGTGGGATGGTTATAGGCTGTTACTTTACCTTGTTTTTATGAGGAGTCATTGCTCTTGCCAAAGTGTTGAAATATCAAAACCCGTCTTAAACAAGGTACCTATAAGATATAAACCACGAAGAAATTCAATCTTATGATACTTGTAGTGGCCATGTAAGTTAAAATCAGTAAACGAATTGCCCCTATTCTGCTGTTTTACGAAAATGGTACTTCACTCTTAAACTGTGGCATTCACATTAATATGTTATAAAATATATGTCAACCATCCATCATAATAGTCGGTGATTTCGAATTTATTGTGGTTCACAATGTATTCCCCCATCAAAATTTTGAGGTTTAATAGCTCTAAATAAACCCTAAAAAGCGGCTATTGTTCCCTTTAATTTAACACTTTGGGATCTCATAAAGCCTTGATACTTACACAGTTGTATCTGGACAGCTATGTGTTCGAAGTCTCGTCTCTTAACGTGGTGGGTCGTGGACCAGGAATTTACCATAAAAACCACTTAAAAATCTGCAAGTGTACCTAAATAGTAGAGACTTAAAATTATACTTTTATTTATAAAACACAAATGTCTGATGGTGATTGCAGGCATGCCTTGACGCATCAAGACGCGGCAAGGTTCGCTTATTGGCTAGGCTACCCCTTGATGACTGACTACCCTATGGACTAGGATAACAAATTAACATAAGCGCAAAGCCTTAAATAAATTTGTCAGCACATACAATCTTATTTAAAATGAGCAGACGCCTGGTAAAAGGTTGTGCGTTCGAGTCTTACATATGACAATATTATTTTTTATTAAGTAATCTCTTAAGTTTCAATAAATGTTAATGTCAGTATGTTATGTAGTAATCATTGATACAGTCAACAACTGACTCATTAACCTACCACACAACCTAATTACTATTGTACCTTAAAACAATTTGTTCTACTTTAAGTTGGAAATCAGTTGAGGTAAATTGCTATTTCGTAGAAGGTAAACCGATATATTTTATACTGGTGACCAAAATATTCGATGTCAGCTTATCTAGCACATATAGAAGATTTGCAAAGTAAGGATTTATGGGTAACACACTTCTTAAAGTACTGTTCATTAAGTGATCGCTCGCAGTCATCGCAAGGTCGTCCTGACTGGCGCGGAGCCAGCCGCAGATGCTACACTGTAACACTGTATTTTTCTTAGGATCGGAACATCGTTCCGCTCTTGATTTTCTGTTGCAATAAACGCTCAGCTATTCAGTTTTTATTTGCGCTATGTTTTGTATCCATTCGGATGTTTTAGTGTGAAGTAAACCACTTTCCTCCTCACTCTGTGTTAGACTTTGCAATCAGTTCGAATGTTAATTAATTTTCAATAAAGTCTCTTAGTTGTGCCTCACAAGGAAAAGCGACGTGTAGACATTTTTGTAAAATGGAGTGAGCACTACAGAGTAACATTTAGTATTCTGTGAAACCGTTTAAAAATACTGACATTTAGCACGGAAAGGCGACACAAGCGTTTTAATCTACATTGTGCTATGCTACACGAGCTGGCTGCTGAAAGACATGCATATTCATGAATTTCAATACCTTTGTATTTCACAAAGTCGATATTTTTAAAACGTTTTTGAGGAATTAAAAAAGTATTGTACTCGTATATATTGAAATAGCTTCTGTTAGTGTAGATAAAGACAAGCCATTGCTAAAAGATTTCAAAAATAGTGACAAGTGTGTATCAGTTGTTAGGCACCTCCTAAAAATTAATGATGAATCTGATGCTTTCTGTTAGTAAAATTATTTACAATTTCTTTTTTAATAGTCGCCTGAACAGTCGCAGGAGCCAAACGCGTCGCAATCATAGCATTTTCTCCTGGTCTCAACGCAATCTACACCACACGCATATTTTCGAAATCTTTCAAAGCGTTAAAATAAACGTTTTAAAAATAATTTGAAGTAGAAGTAGATTTTAGACTAGATTAGCCAAAATGTTGCTATAATTTGTGATATCACTTTACTATATGCCGCATCGTGCACTCGCTGTTTGGATCAAACAAACCGCATTTGAAGACGATCATCTACATCCGCCAGTGAAATCTGCATTATTTATATCTAGGTACCTACATCCTCTATTATAAATAGATAAATGATAAGATTTTATGCGACTTTTAGGTCATATGTTTATAGGTACTGGCTGTGGCCCGCAGCTTTGTATTAGTGGAATTGTGGTAAACTATACCAAAGAAAAATGTAGGTACATTTTTTACAGAATAAAAAGTAGCTTATGTGCTATTCTAGCCAGATATCTATTTTCTGCCAAATTAAATTCAGATCCTTTGAGCTCTTCTCGCGTGATTGAGTAACAAACATCCATTCAAACTTTATCATTTAATATTATCTTTGACTCATTGACAAACTTTATAAGCTACCTACACGGTAGTCTGCTTAGATGGATTGACTCGTACATACGAAATCGAAGCCAAGCAGTCTGTTTAAAAGGTTACTGCTCACAATATCTCCAGGTACCTTCTGGTGTGCCCCAGGGTTCGCATTAGGGCCCTGTGCTTTTTTCCTTGTATATAAATGACATGGGAGATATCTTCGAAAACACCAATCATTTACCAACCAATGAAAATGATTGTCACAAATTGCAATCTGACATTGACTCTCTTTCAAGATATTGTAGCAAAAATCAACTTTTTCTTAATATCGACAAATGTTCTGTCATAACTTACACCCGCAAACGAGCACCAATTATGTTTAATTACACCTTAAGCGATTGCTCCCTCAAACGTACTGATACTATACGGGACCTTGGAATCATAATGGACCACCAAGTCAATTATGACAAACACATTGACACTATTATTGGTCGAGCCTTCAGAAGCCTAGGATTCATTTTACCTTAAAAATTCTTTACTTCTTTTCGTAAGATCAATCATCGATTTTGGCTGTGTTGTTTGGCACCCTCATTTCAAATATCACATTAAAAGAATTGAAAACATTCAAAAAATCTTTATTAAATACCTAACCGTAGTCATCGTAAAAAAGAACCTTACGAGACATCACTCTCTTATTACCGTCTACTCTCATTGAGTGATCGCCGAAAGCAGTTCGACCTAGTATTTCTGCACAAGTTGCTTAATAATAAAATAGATTCACCTCATCTACTATCAAAAATTAACTTTCTGTCAAAAATCCACCTTCCTCTTTGTCGCTCGCGCACTATAGATACATTTGTGCCACCCCGGTTTTATAAAAAATACACCCAAAACTCATTTTTTAATCGCTGCTTGACAACATACAACAAGGAATTCTCGCATATTGATTTATTTAACACCCCTTTGAGAACATTCAAACGTAAACTTACTAATGATTTACTGGAGAAGAAATGTTTTTTTTTTCTTAGTTTTTGCTAAAATCTTCACTGTTTAATAATAATAGCCTAAATGCTTTTATACTATTTACTTTTATATGCTTTAATGGACTGTTAATAATAACATCGCAGAATGTAGGTACATGTGAAATTGGATAGAAACCTTCTCGAATGGACTTTTAATTAATATAGAAACTAGCAACAAGTTCTGTTTAGAAATTATCTACTACTCATTAATTTTCGGCACTGTTTTGTCTTTAAGCATAATTTTACTATATGTACATAAGTACTCTAAACCTATTAATAATATTGACTGTTTGTGCCAAAATAAATTAAATTTTTTTTTAAATCAAATTTAGTAAGATTTGAACATGATAAAACAAAAAGTGTAAACTACTAAAAATCATAAATTTTGATCTCTGTTTTAGTATGACGATCTAATTAGCCTTCAAGCGTTAGTAACTTTGTTAAGCTCATACTTACCAATCAATCTGCAGGACTCTAAAAGTGATCGGTGTAAAAATGTCTTAGTTAGTTAGGGACGCAGCAGTTACCTAGGTAGGTTTAAATTCGTAAAAGTAGTGATTGACATTGGTGATTAACGTTCTCATTGTTATTGTCAATCTGTCAAAAGCCTGAGTAATATATGGTAATATGCATGTATGGGTCGGGATGAAATTACTTGTATTAACTGGATGCCTCCGTTCCGGTTTCCATTATCTAGGTACCTATTCAATGATGGAATAATGATGAACCAATTTCCTGTATTAGGAAGCTAATACTTATGCCTACATATTTGAGATAAACGTAGATTCGAATTACGTAATAGACTTACTAGATTACTAAGGATAGATTACGGTAATATTGGTCCTCAGTTCGGTAAAATTTTAGTAGATAAATAACTTTTTGTTTACGACTTTAAAAGTGTCATTTTTTTATCCTCATCTCTGAGTTTTATACAAATATATCTGACATATCTGATTAACGAAATTAAATGTTTAACAGATAAACGAAAATTTAATTTTACCGTATTTTATAACTGGATGACAAGCAAATATAACGAATAAGTCATACATAACCAGGCAATTTTAAAGTGATTTGAATCTGTTAAACTTTTGAATAAATTGCACAGCAGAATAAATAATTTATTATCTTGTTACAGTTGCCATAGAAGCTTTATTTAGTTTGGGGCTCGGTTAGTAATGTGATTATTATATGAAAATTTTGTGTCCAATATGAATAGATTTCATTAAGCTACTGAGTCTTCAACTAAACTCGATCGATCTAGTAGACAGACATTCCATACTGTTATTAATATATTAGTATGATCTCCAAATAGGTGTTATCATCATCATCATCTTCAGCATATATCAGTCCATTGCTGGACACAAGCCTGGACAATAGGAAAAGAAGGCGTGTTGCTATAAAAAAAATACCACACCCTTATTTTCAATTCATAGGTTAAAACTAGCTTTAGTCAAGCGCTACAGGTGAAAAGTTGCTTTTAAGTATAAACACTGTTATTTTATTCGTGTTAAAACACCAGCATGAATTTATAGCGGCCATGCATTCCCCTCTGCCAAGCTAAGTTTATACAGTATACAGAGAACCTGGGATTTCTGACTTGTAACTTTGTGGATTTTGTGATTAAACGCGTACCGAGCAAAAGTGTTTGAATAATTTATCACGCATTTAGAGTAAAAATTTAAATAAAAGGGAAATTTATCTGTGCACAAATGAATTCACACCGAGTCGTTAGAACTTAGAAAATATATTTTTCTAAGTTCTCTCACAATCATTTTTTCTATACAGCTGGAGATAGGCCTAGTAAAGGATTTTGCTAAGTTGTTGTGCTTGGCAGGCAAGTTAGCAATAGCAGTTTGACTAATAATATAATTGAAAGCTGCCGACGCTACTGCTAGTCTTTTTCTGGTAGTACTCCATAGTGGAATCTTACGACACCCATAGGGCAAGAACGGGGTTGGGAAGTGAAGATATTAGTGCTAACACATGAGCCAGCTCCAACATGCCAGGGTTTTTTGCTATTAAGGAGGAATTGTTATTTAAATCAGCTTAGAAATTGTTCTGGTATTTCGGTTCCGATTACAACTGACATTTATGTTAGAAATTTCTGTGACCTTGTTATTTATTTTTTGAACTATTCAAAATTCTCATTGATTTGAGCGAAGTACACAATTCTCCTTTCTGAGGGCACTGTTTTTATTTGACCATCATCATAGAACCATAAAACACATAGGGTAAACTGGGGGTACCAGAGGACAACTGTAACATGGGCGATATTTCTACTACTATAGCCAAAATGTCTGTTCCCGTGAGCTTAAAGACGCGTTCTAGGACGCGACGCGTAGGAATATCCCTTATGCAAAAATTATCGTCTGTTACTTCTGTCCCCATTGCAGTCTACCCTATGTAAACACTCCCTACACTTATCACGGTTTTATGATTAATCACAAAATATATTGTCGCCGCTACTTGAACTTTCTAGTTTTGCTAGAAAAAAATGGCATTTCGCCAATACTGCCCAAATATTTTTTCAAATTGATGAATAACTGGAATGAAATATCGTGAAGTCACGTCAGTCAATCCCGAACTAAACCTACAAAAATCCGGCAGTGAACAACAAAGCGGTCGTTGTTGCGAATGAACCAAAAGCTCGACAAATAGTGACAGTGGAGTCATCAAAATTGAAATGGATGGCGGCACAAAACGAAAGTACTGGACACAACGAACCGCGCGAGGGAGCCGGGATTGCGTTTTTGGATCCATAACAATGTCTTGTTTTTCTTATTTTCACTTTCAGACGTGTTCGGTTTCGATCGATGCATATTTGTCGACGGACGATTTATTATTTAGCTCTGTTTGTATTTGTTTAAATTTTATGTACTCGTATCTACGAAACTATATCATCCCAGATTAACGACAACCTGTTAAACGACTAGTTTGGTTAATTTAATGTAAATAAATCAACGGAGTGTTTCTGATAGGCTGCCCGTACAATCATTATAATTATGCAAAAATAAATACGCTGTCTCCAAAAAGAATAGCAGATTGCCCTTCGTTGGACATTTGAACTAATGAATACTCGTACAACCCATTCAATGACGGCAGTGACAAATTAGCCACTTTGGCGCATTAGTATCTCGGTATCTCCTGTAACTGACACAGCTTTTACTCTAGCTCTGCTCGTTAATTCGGCAGTGTAGTTAATATACCGCTCACTAAAAGTTAAGCCGAAGTTGTTAAAAGAGTTTGAGTGGGGTTAAGCTCGAAGCATGAAAGTGTCTTAAGATTTAAAGCTATAATTGAAAATAAACTTTGAAGCTAGCAACTAACTGACTAGCTCGAATAGTAGACGGTCAAGCTGTTTGAACCTGCGTTTTTTCTGATTTCCACAATACGGGTGCTTTAAATAGTTACTTTAGGATCAGAACAATGTATGTGATGTTGTCAACATTTTGAAGTGAAAACTTCTTTAGCGGCGCTGAGCACTTTTTTGTTGGATGGGTAAAAACTTCCAAACTCGCGTCAGGGTCACGTGATGCTGATCGAAAAAGCGTAAGATCGAGGGGAAGGGAGAGGAACTAGTATCTCCCACTCTTTCCACCGTGCCTGAGTGTGCTGTTTTCTATTATTTTTGAAGTGAAACTTCTTTATCGTCGTTGGAAAAAATTTACCGTCACGTTTTGCGTCAAATTTTCGTCACATTTTTCGGTTACGCGCCATCTTTTTCTTGCCCCTACCACGGTTGGTTCAGACGATAGCAAAAAGGTAAAGTGAAATAATATTTAACCAATTTAACCAATTTAACCAATTTAACCAATTTAACCAATTTAACCAACTTAACCAACTTAACCAACTTAACCAACTTAACCAACTTAACCAACTTAACCAACTTAACCAACTTAACCAATTTAACCAATTTAACCAATTTAACCAATGTAACCAATTTAACCAATTTAACCAATTTAACCAATGTAACCAATTTAACCAATTTAACCAATTTAACCAATGTAACCAATTTAACCAATTTAACCAATTTAACTAATTTAACCAATTTCTGGAAAGTTGCGTCAAATTTTCGTCACATTTTTCGGTTACGCGCCATCTTTTTCTTGCCCCTACCACGGTTGGTTCAGACGATAGCAAAAAGGTAAAGTGAAATAATATTTAACTAATTTAACCAATTTTACCAATTTAACCAATTTAACCAACTTAACCAACTTAATCAACTTAACCAATTTAACCAATTTAACCAATTTAACTAATTTAACCAATTTAACCAATTTAACCAATTTAACCAATTTAACCAATGTAACCAATTTAACCAATTTAACCAATGTAACCAATTTAACCAATTTAACCAATTTAACCAACTTAACCAACTTAACCAACTTAACCAACTTTACCAACTTAACCAATTTAACCAATTTAACCAATTTAACTTATTTAACCAATTTAACCAATTTAACCAATGTAACCAATTTAACCAATGTAACCAATTTAACCAATTTAACCAATTTAACTAATTTAACCAATTTCTGGAAAGTTGCATGTAGATCATTTTTCGAAAAATAAGGCCATAAAGAAGTTTCACTTCTTACGTGTGTACACTAGTACACGCACAACTTTTTTTTTTTACACTGAAGACTCATCAATTTTGTAACCCGGTATAGTTAAACGGATTTAAAGCTGTGCATATAAATTATTTGACTGTACCTACCTAAATCTTACTAAAGCAAGGTAAAATATTATAGCATTGATAAAAAAAAACAAAGCCGCGCCCGGCATGCGAGGAGATGCGGGTTCGAGTCCCGCCTGAGACAAAATTTTTCAAGTTTATATACTGATATTATAAGTGCAATTAAGTTGCTAAAATATCAAATAAAGTATAAAAAAAAACAGTTTGGTTTCATCTCTAGATTAAGAATTGTCAAGGATTTGTCATTTTTCGAATCCATCCATAACCTTATTTTATCTGAGTGTAGTAATAGACGAGTGAAGGTATTAATAATTATTCCACGTCGAATAATTCAAGCTGCACTTTCACATCGATCCCTAAAGTAACACTAATTACGTTTGAAGGTGATCTTTGGGGCCTATTCTAAATTATTCATTAAGTCTCCTCGAACATACTTCTTGACTTCCGCCCTGAATGCAAAATGTGGCGCGTGCCCAAGCCGAGCGAGCAAACTAATTTATTACGGGACTCGTTGATTTACGAACTCCATGGTCACGTTGAGGCATGATTACTTTACTTACTTATATTTAAAGATGTTCGCGAATCCCCTCATAATCCCATAAATAATGTTCCCGGTATTTGTTCGTACTGCTAGTCGTTGAATATTGATTTTATTGAAATGGCATGATCGCTTTGACTTTCCTTTTTTGCATTTTCATTTTATTTACGAATTTTGATAGCCAGGTTTGCTATATAACGTTTGAAATAAATTTTAATACATAAACTGTCTATGAGGAGACGTTCAAGAATATACTCGTAGCAGTCATTTGGAAAACATATCTTACTTTTTATCTAGTATTATCAAATTAAATCTACATCGGTTTTATTACAGCGACACTTTTCAATTAGTCATCAATGAATTTTCAATGTTCAGCAAACGGTTTTCCATTTGAAAAGACAAGTTAACGTTTTCACAATAGAGGCAGTTAGTTGCAGTAGGTCCTGGGCCTAACCATAAACTTTAATCAGTAAACAATTTATTTTTAGTGTTAAACTATTTTGTACAGGAAAAAAAGATACTATTGATTTAGCATTGTATTATTAGATACAGGTAATACTTCAGACTAGAAAACTGATTTTGTAAGAATACAAATGTTTAGAAAACTACATTCATCTGCAACATCTAAAATGAAATAAAGTATCATGATCTCATAATAATTTGTTTCATTTTAACACTTAACAATAATTCTCGAAATGACTTTATTAATGCATAAGTTTGAAAAAATGATCTATAAATCTTGCAAACCCGAATACTTACGCATGTGGCCTTAGTGAAGCATTGACTTGGTCAACAATTTAAGATAAAAGTTCTGTTGAAATTATAGCATAGTTCAAGCGTTAAAAGGGCCGAGTTTCATTTCATGATATCGAAAGTCGCGTCCAGAATCTGGCATTGAAAATGTAGCACGAAACATCTGTTGATAAGCGCCATGCAGACAAAGAGTCAGTTGATCATTAATAAGCGTTTAGCCTAAGGTAAAATTGGGACTGTGTAAAAGCGCCTGCTGAAAAATAAAACTGATTTCATTGATTCCCATTCAGAAAAAGTAGCGTTGTTTTGCTAAGGCTATAGTAAAATATTAGAAGTAAAATGTAAAAAAAAAATTTGCCCAGCCAATAAGGGGCGCCCTGGGCGAGACAGAGTTCGCGTTACGTAAATTCCATTTTTTTTTATAAGTCACATAGTATAACACATCATATGCAAAGAAATATGTCAAAAGGTTTCAAATTACTAATACCTAATATTAATATTTGATTAAAACTTATACGGATGAAATTTTAACCACCTTCCAAATTTTAATATATCAGTCTACGACATAAAAAACAAATGACGTATTTTTTCTTTTGGTATAGTACAATAATGTCAAGATAAAGCACTTAGAAAATGTCCGCCAAAAATCTAAAATTTTTGATACGGCCGCCTAGCAACACTATTTTTACGCGTTGCGCATCTCATTCATTCATTACGATACTATTCATAAGTTTTTGATTTTCCCTTTATACCTTAACAGGTCTAGGACCGTAAAAATTAAAAACTATATCGCGAAAAATATTTTCGGGTTACAACTCGATTTACATATTTTACTTCATAAATAGGCTCTAAATACGATACTGAATGCCTATAAACATTTTAGAAAGTGGTTAAAATTTCATCCTGTATTTAGAATGTGGGACCATAATAATAATATGTAAGCTTCCTACGCTTCTCCAAAACTGGGTAGTTTTGGAATATGAACATTCAAAAACATTTTTGCTAGTGTTAGCTAGACTCAGTTACTAGATAATTTGGCCAGGTCTGAAGATCCGCGGAGCCGGATGCTCACTCGCGCACTTCTGCAACGATACTCGGTTCGGATATGGCTCTTATTAAATTTTCAGTCTTATATTGCGCTATGTACGAGTATCTCGCGTGCATCATTTATCCGCAATAAATGTTTTAGTGGCCGTATCTTCCTTAGCGAGAATAGTGAGCCTGCTTAGACCTAACTATATTACGCCAATACCGTAGCAGCATCGAACCGGGCGGCACCCTCATCAGGCTTAATGTTGCCAATCAGTAAGGAAAATTGCGAAAACAGGGGGAGATCAAGGGGCCTTGGTTAGTACATCTTGACCCTGACTAGGACGTTTTCCTGAAATGCTTTGACAATATTCTTCATATCAATAAGCTGCCAAACGTAGACATTGATTAAATGTTACCTACATGTTCAGTTTGTAACGTTGGAGTTATTAAAGATACTCGTACTTTCTTTTATTATGATAGAGTTCAGTTGGTATACGCTACATACAGAAGACGCTAGTCCACCTTATTCATGCCTTGTTTCTTAGTTGTCTTACGACACCCATAGAACGAGAAAGGGTGGCTACTCGATTTCAAGCCATATTTGTAGTGCTGGCACTTAAAGTAGCATATTTATATAAAAAACTCAAGTAAAGAGTAAAACGTATTTTTATTGAGCTTTTTTGCACAAATTATTTTGTTTAATGGTATTTGAGAATTTTACAATCTAGCAACAGTACGAAATCTGCGACAGCTTGATTTATGAAGATTGTAATATAGGGGATCTACCTTCCGAAAGTCTTTTCAGGATAACCTTTACGGTCGGAAATCAGTTCGGTCCGCGGCTGTTTACTGAATGCCTTTGCCTACATTTATTAGCCGTAACGCGTAAATGTCAAGTCGTCTATGCTCGGCTGATCGCGTAGGTAATGGCGGAGTTTTATTTTTAGCATGGCATCTACACCGCAGCCTTCGACTCTTTGGATATCGGGGTTTTATACTTATGTGTTAACGAGGGTCACCACATCGATCCCTTCAATCTATTTTACAATTGTTTATTATTACGCTTGTTTTAAATTCTAAAACCTAATTTAAAAAACCGAACAAGCACTTACCTACCTATACCTATGTTCCTGAGAATAGCTATAGCGATGTCTGACTCTTCGGTAAGTATTTTCAAGCAAGGATTTTATTTGTAGTTTGGCCAACGGCCATGAGGAGACGTACCCATCTTATTCTATTTGTGTGCGACCAATCAAATGAAATGAAAGATTCTTATCGATTTACGTTTAAGGGCCTTATTTTTTAGAGGAAGAATTTTCTTTTCGAATTGATATGAAATAAACTTGAAGTTTTCCCTTAATATGTTATGCCTATTTTGCTAATTTGCAGACTCTAGAACGTGTCAAAAAAATATACCTACGTCCAATTTATAACATCTTTTTTTAAAAAAAAAACATTGTTTCCTGCAGTCTTGTAAAAGTTATTGTCTATTAAGTATATTGCATTAGTACAGTTTTCAATTATACTTTAAACAACATTTAACAGTTTTAAGGTAATTTAGTTATTTGTGCACATGAAAATAGCAATGAGCAACATAGATCAGACAACGATGACCTCCATGGTGGAGTGGTGTACACACCGGTTTTCAAGGTGTCGTTTGTTCTGAGGCCCCGCGTTCGACTCCCGGTTGCATTGATTTAGGAAAAAAAGTATTTTTCTATATTGTCTTAGGTTTGGGCGTTTGTAGGACCGTCATTGTTATTGACAAAACAAAATGAGCATGTAAGCAACTTCTGATTTACTAATAATGTTATAGTTTACCACCACATCGAATCGATACATTATTGCGATTGATTTAAATTATAGCAAATTATTAAGCATACCTACATTATATGATATATAAGCAACTTAATTGCAATTATCATATCAGTATTTAAGCTTAAAAATTGTTGTCTTAAGCGGGATTGAGTCCCGCTTAAGACAAAAATTTTACCGCCTCGGTTGTGACAAATTTTTTCAAGTTTAAATACTTACTGAAAAAACTAAGCTCATAAAAATTAAAAGATCAAAAATAATAGAGTATTTTTATTTCCGTCTAGAGATAAAAAGATTGAGCACATAAAGTTCATTAGGGTAATCGGTCATTAATTTAAATGACCGCAGTTTTCCGCTTAATTGCCGATGGGTGAAAACAGTGGAAAAAGCGATTCCCATTCTCTCCCGCTACCCCAGCTTGTTAGCATTCAACCGATGTCTGAATGCGAAGTTAGTCTATTAAAACTAACTGAAAAAGGAGCAATATCGGTATCGGTAGTTGTTTAGTCAACCATGAAAAAGACGCATATACAGGTTTTAAAACCATTAGATAGTTTAGATTATTAAAAGGCTATTTTGCAAGATTGCAGTAGCTTTCTATTACCGTCCACTTTGACGAATTGAATTTAAAAAAATAAGGAAACAAGAGCGACCTTGGATTAGTGTTATAATAAATAATTTAAATCAAAATAACCTAGGTAATTTTTCAAATTTTTATTAAATTTGTGGATACAGAGGCGTTATAGCCCATAAACACTCAATGTTGATTATTCTATTAACCATTAACGTACATAAAATTAAGACATTTGTCATACAGTTGGATTTATATAATCTACAAACATTCATGGATACGCAGTAAAAAACAGCTTCAGTTCAGTATAATTTTATATGGGTTAAAGCTTTAAGCTTTATATTTGTTTTGTTCTTTTAGCACTTACACATTCTTTACTGCTTACATGACTCGCCTTGATAAATAGGTACTAAATTATTGACAAAAAATATATATGTATTACGGTAGTAGATAGCAAAGTAATGTTAAGGCTACTATACCCAAAATAATTGGTGTACATGCCTGCCATTGCAATCAGCTTGTAGAACAACTATCATGCTACATTGGCACCATGTAACATTGTTTGGGGGTACAAGAAACTCTGCGAACTAGCCTTTGTAACGTCGCGACGTCGCTTGCATTGTTGGCGACATCGGCATTATGCCGCGACATATTCTGCACATTCCGCCCATTGAATGCCAGTTACTGGCAGCCGCTGCAAAAGTTTCCTCTCCAACAATTTGCCGAAGATAACATAACCTAACAATTCAGACACTATAGCTTAAGAATTTTGGTACCGGATTGCCGCATATCTGAATTAATTTTGTGGGCGTTTTATATTCAACTCTTTAAAAAAAAACAAGGTTTATTCAAAACTACATAGTGTTATAAATGATCGCCCATCGATTGACGTGTCTCTCACTTAGAGCCATATTTCCGACTGGATAAACTATCGTTTGTGCATAATTTTAAGCAACAATTAAAGTAGACAATTATCATGAATAAATGATGACGCCACGCTGTAAGAGAGTGGTAACTAAATAATTGATGTCGGAACAAAATGTGCAAGCGATGGACTCGATGCATTTTGCTGAAAAATATGCATTTGCGCAGTTGAGAAAAAGCGTAAAAGCATTAATAAGAGGTGAAAGGTAAATGTGATGTAATTGCAGTTAACTGAACTTTAAAACATTAGTATTTATAGTAGACTCTATATTTGTTTTACCGTGCTTGATGTTACTTACAAACGTTTACCTTTGTAGATCTTTATTTAAAATGGCAACTATAAGGTCATTTAACGCTTTTACGAAGCACTCGTAACATCATAAAAACCTACAATAATCCTAAGCTCTACGCATTTGTTAAACTGAAAACAATTATTTATTTTTTCCTTGTCCATATGGTGTCATTAGCCAGCCTTGTTCCATGTTGAGTGTAAATGAAAACTACCTATCAAGTAATTTATGGCACGATAAAAGCCAATATGAAGTCCATTAGGCACAAGCCTCGTATTAAACCGTCATAAAGCTGTTGACAATTCAATCTATTGCAATCGTTGGAACGATTAAGCTGAGAGTCATTATCTGATCTTAACACTGTGGGACAAGAAGCAGGGTAGTCGAAGATAGTGATAAAAGCAATCTTTAATTGGAGGATTTTTAAACATACACAGAATGTAGATAAAAATGGTACTCGTATCACAGGCCCAAACCAGCATCAGCAGAGATGTTAAATTAGTTTTTAAATACTATTTAGAAGTCAAATATTATTATTAGATACCAAAATAGTCTCTATAGAATTGTGTCTTATAATAATATGAAAATTAAATAAAAAAATTGCTAATAAGTATATTTTTTTTACCTGTGCCATGTAGGTATTATCGGTTAGGCAAGTGATAATTTACGAGTGTAACTAACGACAAGCTCAAAAAAATATTAATAATATATTTAAATGTAGTGAAATGCTAACTGGAATTAAACGCGATCATACCTTATTATTTTGCCACGTTTCGATCAGGTTGCACCGACCATGGTCACAGGCTGCATGGAGACAACGATGCACTCACTCCGTGGGGAAGGTAGATTGATATAATCTAACTACAAATGTTTATTTCTCCAAGCACCGTCACATTACACTAACCGTGTGCTTCTTATTCCGCACGCACATTTAAATAATTATGCAACGCGAATTTTTTAAGTATTTATTTAAAAATATACCTTCTAAACTGGTTATACAACTTAATACTATTGACATTTTTAAAAATTGGTGTCTTCTGTTTTATATGTATTAAACAAGGGGAACTATATTTCTTGTCACCAAAATTTATATTTGTCATCAAGTTGTATCACTCAATAAATAGATCTATCGCCACGGAATATTTTTCTTTTCAGATAAACAAAAAGTGTTCCCAGGTATGAATTATCAAAATAATGTTAATAAAATATATGTATAAAATAAGAGATGGATTACCAATAAAATTGTAGTGCATTAGATAAATATAAAGTTCGTTCTTATAATAATAGTTTTATTACTTAAATCTCAGAATGGTAGATCTGTCACCAAATAAATCGTTTATCGATCCCTGACTCATGACCCATGAGTTGTTACATTTTATTTCGTTCGGTTATTAAAATATAGTATTTGTTACCAAATACATTATTTTAAAATTTCAATGAAATTATGTTCAAAGAGGCGGAGACAAATTGGCGCGACCAGAAGCATAAAATGTGCTTATGAACCAGAAAAAAAAACCACAAACCAGCGCTGATTATTCAGTGATTATTATTTTTAACAATAAATATTGATTAGTTTTATTTACTATTCTGCTCGATATTTTATTTAAATATTTATACTACCTGTGGAAATTAAGATCCTTGAAGGAGGCATATGTCCAGTTATGTAGTAGGTAGTCTCTGTTGGTTGAAACGATGATGACGACAACCCTTATTTTTATTTGGAACATTATGAAATTTTCTAGTGACATAATATATGATTTATTGGTGATCTCTTTAAATTAGTTTGCTTAAATACTTATTAGGACAAAACTAGGTCAGAGGGTATCCTTAGGCTATTATAATACATACAAAAACATTTATTTGTTATTAGACCCTATATCTGCATGATTTTAGGTGATTTATTGTGGAGTCGTTCTTGCCACTGTTCTTCGTAAGCACTCCCAGGTTCCGTACGACCCTAAGTTTACAGAGCTCTATCGTTGATCCGACAGGGTCGGTAAAATTGTACCACGTCGAACTTCTCTTGCAGCTCGTCATTTTTATTACATAAGTCCCACTCTGTATAATAAAGTAAATAAAAATTTAAATATCTACCCGTTACCCTCCTATAAGTGTAAATTAAATGCCTGGATTGGCTTCTTACTCTATCTTATGAAGATACCGAGGCCTTAATTGGAAAATCCTTTTAAAATCCTGACAAACTTACAACTCGTATTTCTACACGCAGTTACATACATACACACCCATGTACGCATACACACACATGAACACATATACGCACACATCACACACGTACACATCACACACGCACACACACACACACACACACACACACACACACACACACACACACACACAAACACACACACACACACACACCACACATACACGTTACACTAAACCTTAAATAAGTTTGTATTTGGAATTGTATAACTTCTTCGGAGGGGGGGGGGGGCGTTGACTTCTGCGCCACAGTTTTAACTTTTGCAGAGGTCATCGTTTTTTCCCAATTAAATTAGGAACCTATGTTAAAATTCCTAATAAAGATTTATTTATTATTATTATTATGTTGGTCTGTTTCCGATCACGGGACTATGGAGTCACGGACATTTCGAAGGCGTACGAGGGGCCGAAGCCAACTCGCAGAGGCCCGTTAGACAACATTTATCTAAATGATGTAGTGTGACACAAACCGACGATTATCCCTGTGCGCACTATACAAGTACACCCAAGGATAACCCCCGGACAGTGCAGGACTATTGTAGAATGTGGATACAAAGGATACTGGGCTATGGGTTTGGGTGCTAGTGGACTGGGAAACTGGGACTATGGAAGGACTATGGCCCCTGCCTGACCTATGTTACTCACACGGATAAAATGAGGTGACTCGCACACTCGTTTTATGGGCCCCCGAAAACGGCCGACTCGTTTTATGGGCCCCCGAAAACGGCCGTTATTATTATTATTATTAATTACTTTTATATTGTTTGGTGACTACCTACACTTTGGTGACAAATCTACTATTTTGCGGGCAAACCCTATTAATTTAGAAACACAAAATTGGCGCTACACTAATTTAATTGTCGATAGCTTAAATGATACCCTTAAATAAGTTTTGTCATTGTTACAGACCTCGCACAGGCGTGTTAGGCGTGTTGCTCAGGGTCGCGCGTCCCCTCCTGTGACTAGCAAGGGCTCTCGCGAACGGAACGGGCGGCGGATTGTAAGTAACATTTGTTTATTTTTTGCAACCCAATTTGTCAAATTATAAGTTCTAATGTGCTGTAATAATTTAAAAAAATCTCACTCTTTCATCCGACTACCTAGAGACGTAGCGATTGTTACAATTAAAAAGAATAACTGTGAGACCAATTTTTTGAACATCGCTTCACACGTTGAACAATTGTACCTACAGTTGTTTTAGCATTGCGCATGTTTGACACATATTAATATTCGGCCCTTTCGCATGATCTTTACACGTAAAAAAAATTAGATCCATACAACATTCAAACCGAATGAGTTATTTTTATTTTCTGCATTTAAAATCCTTTTTCAATAGAGAGAGACTAGGCGCGCGGACTACGCTGGATGTGCAGGTGCTGTATACATTTTATTCAAGACGTTCTCCGCATAATCTTTGTAAATACATACTATGTTCTACATTCGAAATGTAGGTTGTGGTATGTAGAATACCCCACAGCTCTGGGGAAATTTCTACTTCAACAGGCAGATACGTAATAATATTTGCTTTCCCTTCAAATCACCGAAGCCTCTCATGTGTAAATAGGAAAATGAATCAATTTAAATTCAACTTTGATCTGGAATCAGCAATCAGAATTCCGTTACGCTCATGTTCCCTGGTCAGCTTGGAAAACACATTTCGCTTTAATGTTGGTGAGACAATTTGTATACTTATAAACAAGCATGTACCAAATATCATGGTGTTGAAGTAATAATTAGAACCCTTGTTTTCCTTAGTACTACACTACTGATTTGGAATAATATGCCAAACAAATATAATTATTATCTTATAACGTTAAGGCAATAGGTACTACTCCCAATAATATTTTTAAGAATTAATTGTCAAGATTATGGGTCCTATACGTGTAATACTTTTTCAATGTCTGCAACTAACTTTCGTACGGGTACAGCGCCTAACTCGGAATGTTGATTAAACAAACGATTTATTTTTTGAGAGAAAAAAAAAACACTCCTTTTTTAATTAAACTATAGATTTAGTACGTTTTATGTTATATAATCCGGTATTGCACATTATTTTTTCGACAATCATCTTGTCGACAACAACTAAATGTTTATTTACATGCAATAAATATAATATTAACTATTGCAATTAACAAGTAGCTAAATATTAAAATGATGATGTTTATTGTCCTTATGATGACAGACGTAAGAAATATTTTCAGAGGAAGTTGGTTTGTAACTTTGTAAGTATTCCACTTCGGTAGCGTTCCTGAAAATAAATGAGCTATAAATAACAACAGCGATGTCAGCAAGGATTTTGCTTTGAATCAGATATTATATTTTTACAATAAAGTAGTGCGTTAACAATGGTTTGTAGTCCTTATGAGGTTTCGAAAATATGAAATGAAATAAGTACTAGTTTCGCTTTATCGTTTAATTATCAACAGTTGTAGTTGTAGAAAATTATACCAATCTTAACTGCAAAGTTATCTACTATGAGATCAAGACTGTAAGTTTTTGAAACTTTTTTCGTATTTGCAGAGGCGTGGGGCGCGGCGCGTGGCGGCGGCGCGGGCGCGGGCGGCGCCATGACGCGGCGCCCGCCACCATGACGCTGCCGCCGCCCGCGCGCCCCGCGCACCCCGCCGCGCATCGCGCAATGCGCTATTATCGCATCTGGATTTACGCGTGCAACGGCGCGCTGCTGCTTGGGGCGCTGGCGTTTTGCGCGGCGGCGGGCCGCGCGCTTGCCGACTACAGGCGCACGCTCGTGCCCGGCCTCGGGGCCGCCCAACCCGGCTTTCTCTACGGATACGCGGCTCTGCCCGCGCAGGCCGGCCTGCTGCAGCTTCTCGGCTGTCTCGCCGCACTTCGCCTCTCGGAGCGGATGCTGAACGCCTACTGGCTAGCTCTCCTGGCGTTGCTCGTCGGCGACGCCGCCATCGGAGTTTACTGGGCTTTCCGATTTGAACGAGTTTGCAGGGAACTACGTCCTCAGCTCCGAATACGCCTCGCAAAGGAGTACGATACAGATCTAGACTTCTCGGAAGCCTGGGATCGGCTACAAAGAGAGCAACGCTGCTGCGGTGTTACCGGCCCGGCGGATTTTGCAGCGTTTAACCGCACCACTCTTCCACCGAGTTGCTGTCGAATACCAGCGCACACGCCGGCCGTCACGCCGACGTTGCTCGCCACCACCTCTGCCTCATCACCCGTACCCTTCACTCCGGTTTATTGCGCCCCACATTCGGTCGCTTGTGCGGAGCGGCTACTTATTTGGCTTCGACGGACAGCGGACGCGTTGTTCGTTTTAGGATATTGTGTTATAGCATTTTTAAAATTGTGCTTCCTCGGAATTCTCCGATACGAAATAAAGGAAATGATTCAGAAAATTAGAATATTACGAAGCGAAATGGGAGCAGGGGAACTATTCGAGGGGAGCCCGATTCATGGTGGGCCTCTATCACAAACGATCATAGTGAACGCAGTGAACGCAAACGGTGGCGTTAGAGCACACGGTGGCAGTCCCGAAAGAGCTGGGGAACGAGAAGCTCTTCTGGGGAGAGCATCAGAGCCACGCCGGAGTATGCACGACGAGCCTCTCGGCCCTAAGACGGTGAACGGCAACAACAACTGCGAGATGCGTGAGCTCGCCCGTGGTGAATACAGGCCCTTGGCGGCGGACAGCGCAGCGACCAGGATCTGACTAAGATGTTACCTGGAGCGGTTGTTTGGGCGGCGATGGCGGTCGTTCCCAGCCGCCGGCTTCGAGACGGAGCTGCCGCCGGCGGCGCGCGGTGCGCCCGTGTGCGTGCGGCGCACCGGCGCGAGGGTCCGCCTCGAGCACCGCCGCCACACCCGCTCCGAGTTCGAGCTGTAAGCTTACCCAGAATTCGAGTCTACGACACCGTGCCCACATTCATGACAAAAACCGACGGTCGCCTGTCAATTGCGATAACCGAATCCGTACGGTGTGACTCTATATGTTTCACTAGTGGTAGTACAGTTCAAACTATTCCACCGATGAATGTCAGTGTTAGAGTATTATTTACAAGTAACGTTTTAAACTTTGAGTATGTGAAAGTGCATCAGACGTGAAGTGTAGTGTGTATAATTTAGACGAAGTGAATTCCAGGAGCAAAGCTTGTGTTTAGTTCCTACGCTTGACAGTCAACGTTTATAACTAGGGGTGATCTCGCATAATTTAATTATTGATTTATGTTATACTGGGAAACGGAATAAACGTTTGAAGTTTCCTAGTGTGCGTCTGATGAAGTGCAGATGTGTAAAACTGCGGTGATATACCACCATTGCAAGGTTCCTCAGCGCGATCGATGATACATCGAGCGACTCATCATGCTATGTATCAAGTTGCACCCAATTGCTGCAATCAACAATTTACTTAACGATTATTGTATTATGTTTAGCCGTAAGTTTCAAATGCTTTTTACTGTATACCAATAGACTAATGAACATACCAATATACGTAAGGTCGATCATAATATTTGTCTATGTCTACAAAGTTTATTTAGAATTCGTAAAGTTTTATCTTAGGCTTTGATCACACATTTATTCCGAATGACCCATTTATGACAAGGTTTTTGCGGTAAATTCCTGTTTTATAGACCAAGTATTCACTAGATACTTTTGAGAATTTAGTTGTAGGTATTTTTTAATTATGCACGAGACCCCGACCAGTATTCATAGCTGTAGATTAGGATGTCCTATTCCATTTTCCCATCGCTTTAATTACATAGCGCTAACATGCAGTTCCTCTGGTTCCGTATTATTAATACCCACGGGGAGTTCCAAACTAGAACCACCTTTATGGCTGTAAAATCTAATTTTGTCGGTTTAATGTAAATAATAATCATAATTTGTAAAATGTGTAGTATGCGAGTAACGTGCATGGACAGATCGACAAAAATAGTACTGATATGAGCTTAACGACGTAGTGCCTACAATTATAATGCTTGTAAACAATATAAACGCGAACGAATGCATTAATGTTTTCGTTAAAAATGCAGGCAAATTAAGTATTTCGTATAACACTTTATCATTGAATATTAGTTTTGAATGAGAGAACATTGAATGCTGATAGAGATAGCGCACTGGAGTTAGGTAGCGCCCCTAATTAAAATAAAGTTATGGAATGTAGGTGACTATAAAGGCTGTGTAATAGTGCAGGTAATACCCACCGTGTTTTATGGTTAAAGGCCACTGTGTGACAGTAAGGCTTCAAATGAAAGTGTTTTTATGAGTCTTTCATTGCATTACTTAATATTTGTGAAAGTTGTTTAGTTTGTGGTCGTGTCACTTAGTATGCCAGAAACCTAGGCAGTGTACTACGAATAGGAATTCGTATTTTATCTTTGCCATTGTAGGTGAGTGTCCGGGGATAGTTGACTATTGGTTCAGGCAGACCAACTGTTTGACAGTGTTTCGTCATTGATGTTAGCCTTTAAATGAAATTGTGCATTTCCAATGACTGGGTTTTTCTGCAAATGGTTAATGGCGCTCTTATAGTCTTAATATGTCAGGCGACTGTTAGTTACTGAAAATACCTGTTTAACCAACTTATCTTCGATCGTCTTTTCAACTAATATGTATTCTTACTCCCACAAAAAATTACTTCTCTTTAGTTTGGGTTTGGTTTCGTTTACTGCAACTATGAAGACATTTTTAAACAATCATATTGGGACAACATTTTTATTACAAAAAATATTGGTCTCGAGTATTTGTAATGTTACACAAAATACCCTATCCTTAAATGGTTAGTAGTATGCGATGAAAAATTCATAAATGCACAACATTTAAAGTTAGGTACGCAACAAATGGTGCCTTTAACCACTCACAAACTCTAGTGGTTGCAAGTTCAAGACCCAAACAAGTACTCGCTGTATGAACAACCCAGTGTTTGAATACCTACATAATATATTTGTACTTATTACGACGTAACTTTATAGATGTATTGTTTTTAATGACGAGTATGACATTATGTTCGCTTAGAGTAGGTATAATATTTTGTGAATTTATGCAGAAAAATAGTTTTTTAATATTGTTGTCACATGAATGTACCAATCTTATAAAAATTTGTACCTATATTCGGAAAGTTGAATAATTTGTAGCTAGGATCCAATCTAAATCCTGCATTTCTTCCAAAAAACGGTTAAACAACATGTGCCTTGGCTTATAAAAATCGTATAACTGATGTTATGTTTATTGTAAACATTACTATATAAAAAAAAATACTAAACTCGTGTCTAATGTGCTGCCTACACCTTCTCACCATCGTAACAAACTTGTTTATCAAATACTGCGTTATTATGGGGACCCTGTAACTGTAGAAATTAAAATATTACGTATTCCGTTACGGAGTACACAGTTCTGTATCGGTCCTATCGTGTCCGTCTCTACGATTATATGACGAATGGTTCTTAAACAAAGTTTTGGCACATTTTGGCTAAACTTCGTCATAAAATGTGGAGATGATATATTCCGATGCTGAGCAATCAATGTTTGTACGAAGTTTTGAGTTCCCTAACGTCAATATTAGTTTATGTTTTCATTGTTACGAGTGTTTATTACTATGACGATAGAGTTGTTACAACTTTCCGAAGGTACGCACTAGGCGACTGAGAGCTAATATTATCATAATAAATGCATTAAATAAAGAGTTTGTTAAAATTTAAAGGATTTTATTTATTTTACCACAAACCCTAGTAAGTTATAAGAATTGAACCAGTATAATATGAATAACAATTATGTAATTCTGTGTTATCAAACTAAGAAATACAAATCAAGACACATTTAATGTTATAAATACATACATAAGCTTCAAATTATATAGTATTGAGCGTAGGTATAAATAAGATTTTTAAATATTGCATTAACCTTAAGACCTAAATATTATATTATACGAAGGTGAATAGAAAGGATTTGAACAAAGGTGCCCAGGAAAAGTTCGTAAAGTAAGGAAATCACACTACCCAATATTCAATTTTATGCAAAAATTCAATAGCTTCAAACACAGATATTGCAACTATACCTACGGTTCGTGTTATAAGCATGAACCAATTTTTGCGGTTATATTAAATCTTGCCAAAGGGACCTGTCCCCTAATTCGCGTAACCGAATCGTATCACAATCTTAATTGAATAGCAGGTTTTTGACAGTTCTAGTATGGGCTAAATGTCAAAATCGTCCCTATTTAATCACGATCGAACTGCGATTGAAATAGCTGTATAAGGCCCCAGTACCCTAAT
Source organism: Anania crocealis (assembly GCA_949315895.1). Classification (NCBI taxonomy): domain Eukaryota; kingdom Metazoa; phylum Arthropoda; class Insecta; order Lepidoptera; family Crambidae; genus Anania; species Anania crocealis. The sequence goes on along the minus strand of OX438880.1, from coordinate 15,049,505 downwards.
TTATTAGTCAAAATTGAGAATATTATAATCATTTGTTGAAAAGGGTTTTGTAGAGACAACTTGGTGATTGTACACCAGTTATTTTAACAACCAAATATATGTTTACTAGGAACCTACGTAGAAATATATTTTAACTTGATATAACCTACAACACCTATACCTTTTTATTTTTGCCTTTGTTTATCTTTGATTTTCATAAATAGTCTCGATTATTTTTAATTTTTTTTCCAGTGAGTATTAATTACTTAATACACCTACCTGAACTTTATCTTCAGTGACTCTGTATGTTCTGTCCACATTGGCACCGCCGATAACAAGCACATCTCCATCTAAATTCTCGATTCTCGGAAGATCACAGTCATCTCTATCGATTTTTGTGTTTCTTGTAATGCACGAGGTATGAAACCGTCTCGCCGTATTGGGTGAATTCATTCCCGGGAATCCAATATTCGAAGCAGTCGAATTGTCCACATTCTTGAGCTTTTTAAATTCCACTGCTATATCGGCGCCGACTTTCGCGTTGTTCTTTATGAGGGCGACGTCTGCGAGTCGTTAAGGAAAGAAATTGTGGCAATTATGTTCACTGCCATCATTCTGGGATCGTTGGCGTTTCTGCTCGTTTAATTTACAGTCGAATTACGCAGCTAAGAACAGTCCGGTTTCTAATTAAGCATTTTTTATGGACTCATTATTCGAAGGTGTTGTCAGATAGGGCGGGAACTGCGTAATGGAGAGTTAAAGATACTACTTATGATCCCGAGGTTAGGGTACTGTTTTTGAGATGCTATGATTGTTTGCCAAAGTTGTATAGTATGTCAAAGGTATTTTGTACTTAGAACACTAACATTTGGTTAATGTTGTAAGTAAAAAATACGTATATTACAGGTAATTTTCTAAAAAAAAATATATTTTATGATAAAATAAAACCGCCACACAGGTACAGGCACCTACTTCAAAATTTTTATTTCTCGACAACGCCGACGATTAATCGCAAGAATATTTAAAAAATGTGTGATGTGAGTGCAACAAATAAAGTTGAACTTCTGCGCTAAAAGTAAATTGTATAAAGAACGTCATTGTTAAAAAGGATACTGGCTTTAAGAGATGCTCCACCGGTGGCTTTGGAGACCGCAGCAAGTATAAATGGTGTGACTTCTTTCCCCTTAATATCCCTTTTCTTTGCTTCTTTTAATGCGTCATTTATTGCTTTTTCTATAGTAGATTCTGGAAAGAAAAATTTGTTGGTAGAAAAATTACTAGCATTGGACTAAAAAATTCTCTTTAAAGAAACCTTACCATCCATAGCGTGTTCCTCAGGTACTGGCACAGCTATGACGATACCAGATTGCAGGCGTAGCGTGTTGGAAGCATTAAGCACCTCTGCTGCCTGTTGGGCACTTTTCACATGATATGGAGCCCGGAATCCTGAACGCACCGTGTAAAACGCAGGGAAATTGTCAGTTTCACCAAAAGTGCAGACACATACACCGCTAGTTTCCTAAAAAAAAAGGTATATGATAGTAAGTCGGTATAAAGTGCAAAGATGTAATATGTTCCGACCTTTTCCCTGGTTTACCGACAATAATTATGGACGAGTATGCCAATAGTGCTTTAAAGTACTATGATTACTCAGGCCGAGGATCCAAAACCTTTTGAACCATATCCATCAACCATATCACAGACAGATTTAATGTTTCTCTCTGAATTTTCTCGTTTTCTTCACGATGCTTTTATGTAGGTACCGAAATCTAGAAATGCTACAATTTAAACTCAAAACAAACGATTGTGAACTGAAATTTCGACCACTGAGCTAACAATTGCGTGAATACGTCCGTATAATATATTCAGTTGATAATTTCGATTTTATTGATCTATAGATAATTAGCAATATAAAAAGGTCTTATAAAATCTTACCAAATATTCCAGTGTCCGTCCTATGTCAAGAATAGACTTAACTCCGCTGCACACAACAAGAGTTTTACTGCGACCCAACTCATTTAGATCAGCAGATATGTCTAAAGTGCTCTCGCCTTCCCGGTGTACGCCTCCTATTTAAGATATTAATTTTAATAAACGACACCCTTTGTGTGAAGTTTTAATAATTACATTTTAATTTTTGGAGTATGTCAAAAATACAGAACATAATTATTATTATATTATACATAGGTATTTTGAAAAATGTTATATTACTTTTAATAGGCATTTATTTTAAAACTATGCATCTAGTGATATTGCATTTTCATCTGGATAGGGATGAAATTATATTAAGATGTTATTTAAAACGATTAGTCATCGAAGTGCTCAAAGGTAAAAAAAAAATACCAATAATCATTTGTAAACCGTAAATAGGTTTTACCTTGTGAGTAATTATTGGTTAAAATAAGATTTTAATAAATATTTCAAACGGCAAATAACTTTAACCCTACTAATCGCAATATTGTGATTAAAGATATAAATGTTATTGTTGAGAAAAGATTTTATATTGGGCACTAAATCAAATTCCTGAGAAGTTAAATGTTTCATAAGTTGTTGATTTATTTCAAAGGGGTGACATAAAGCTGAGTAGAACATAGGTAGTTTCTAACTTATTGAAATGAAAGATAAGTTTACGGATTAAAGACGCGTTTATTTTTGATTTAACCCGACGTTTCGAACCGTTTACAGCGTTCATGGTCACGGGTAGACTAAGGAGTTATTCGTCTTTAAGATGGTAATTTGAAAAAAATTTTAAACTACCGCCTCTAATTTTTATCATCAGTTATGTTCCTTTTCACACAAAATGAGCTAACTACGTCCGGAGTCTTCGCAGTGTTGCCATGGTTTGTGGACTTCAATGATGATAAGACAGGGTCCCAAGCAGCTGGTAAATTCCAACCATCTTCTCTATTGAAATTAGGAATAATTTATTTCAATAGAGAAGATGGTCGGAATTTACCATAAGCAGAATAACACCTTAGTCTACCCGTGACCATGAACGCTGTAAAGGGTTCGAAACGTCGGGTTAAATCAAAAATAAACGCATTTTAAATCCGTAAACTTATCTTTCATTTCAATGTATAGTGTTCGCGTAAACTCAAGAAAACAGTAAGTTTCTAACTTATTTCGTATTATATTATATATTTTAAAAAGAGTAATAAGGTTCTGTTAATTTTCAAATACTGGTAATTACCTTAACCTGCAAATTTCACTGGCTAAACAATCTAGCTAAAACATTTCAAATACTTATTGGATTACTGAAATTAGTTTGAGGAAATGAATCAGCTTAAAGTTTTAGTCCCCTGACATGTTTTGTCTCTGCTCTGTATAACTCTTGCGGATTAGTGGCATTTGAGAAACTTTACTACCGTACTTTGAAATGTGGTCAGATAAAGCATTTATGGATACAAGACATTGTTAAGTTTTTTTGGGATTTTAAAGTTCACTAATTTTTGTCTTCGTTGCGTAACCTATTTCAAAAGTCAAAATAAGTACCTAAGTACTTTTGCACAAACTTAACATATTAATTCGTTGCATAGAGGCCGGCGTGGTTTCTTGGTGAGGCACCGACTCGTTTATTTTTTATTAAGAAGTGTTATTTTCCCATTTGTTTTTATTTATTTTCTGGTTAGATTATTGAAGATTGATGAAAATAAATTTTAGTTATCCTATTTTCGGCGCGTGTTAGTGCAGGCTATTGTCCAATGTCCAGATGAGGACTGCTAAAAGTCGCTAATGATGATAATGCTGGGGTGTATATAGGTATATCAATATACATGCTAGGTTATCGGCATTTTCTATTTTCGTCGTTTATAACGGTGGTACAATGTACATATAGAAAGAAAATAGTAGTAGTAAAACAACTGTAGTAAAACAGTATCTAAATCGATTTAGATACTGGAGGCTGCTCAGCATCTTATTCGTTTCGAAGTTGTTTCGTGCAGATTTTAGAAAATAAGGTATTTCATTCTCAAAAATTATTGTAACAAAATTTTATCGTTTCCGATTATCAAGCCGAATAAAGCAACTACGCAGCAGCCTATTAGTATAGCGCATCATTTCAGAGTCTATAAAGATAAGGCGCTCAGTATGAAATAGTGTGATTAGAATATTCTAAATTTTCTAGATAGAAAATAATATTTACTAGCTGTTCCCGCGACTTCGTACGCGTCAATTTCTGTTTCTATGATAGCCATTATTTTTGCAACATTTTTCACTGATGCTTCGCTCCTATTGGTCGCAGCGTGATGTTATATAGCCTAAAGCCTACCTTAATAAATGGACTATCCAACACAAAAAGAATTTTTCAATTCGAACCAGTACTTCCAGAGATTAGCGCCTTCAAACAAACAAACAAACAAACAAACTCTTCAGCTTTATAATATTAGTATAGATTTATTCGCATTAAAAGTGGTGACATAAGATAGTTTTAAATATTGCAGTACCTCACGTTTGTCTCTTCAGACATGCAAATTTCTATACCTAGTTTATATGTAGGGCATTTATATTCCTATTAGACTGAAATAACCCTTGAACATAAAAAAAGTTGTTGTCTGTAGGTTTTACAACGAGGGTAGGATCGTTTTAGTAACGTAATAAGTAATATTCTTAAGTCATCCAATGTCGTGTGGTTGGAGCACACAAAAATAGCACCATCCCTTCTTTTCCTACAACGTGCTATAAGAGGAAACTAAAAAATACGGCCAGCAGAAGCTTTCCTCCACCATTGTCCAAACTGTGATCGCCAACCCGTCTGTAAAGCGTGGCAATTATGGCATAATGAGTGAAGTTATGATGATGATGATTGCAATTCATTTACTTAGTTTCCCTAAGCACGGCCGATAATGCAAGTAAAATTCGCTTGTTATATTTCTCTTCATAAAACTTAATAACTTCCAAAGTACGAACTCATAAAACATTTGTTCAAAAACGTACATTAATAACTCCATCCATAGAATATGAGGCTATTCGTAGCGTTATGCACATATGATTTTAATATTACTTCCGCTTTTTAAAAAAGGAAAAAAAGAGAGGCAATCGTAATACCTTAAACCTAGTTGAATATGATTTACATTCAAACCGTTTGTACGCTTTCAGTCATGAATAGGAAATATTAGGAGCGGAGAGACAGCTGCGTTACCTTACGAACAGAATAACATGTCGTCGGCGTCAAGTTTTGAATGGATTGATCGACGAGTTCGACTAGGTACGTGATGATAACTGAAGAATTAAGGAATGGAATAGCGGCGCCCGCCATTGCATGTATTTCCAATAGGGTTTTTACTTCAAAGAAAAAATGTCGTTGGGCGTTCGCAATTACTGAGGCCATTTTATTAAGGAACTGATGAAAACAATTCTTGAGCTATATAGTCCCAATACATTTTACATATTAAAATATTTTTCTACGAACAGATCAGGTAGGGTAAACTCTCGACAATTATTCATAATACAAGCAAATGAAAAACTTCCTCACCACACTTCTTAAAGCATAATTTTTGTGTTATTGAACTACTTACTGTGTATCCCGTTATTGCGACGTTATACATAACCGCAATATTTGATTCTATCACTCTGCCAGGAGGTAACTATAAGTATAATATGATCTTATAATTATATGTTGGCTTACAGCGCAAAGCGCTTGAATAAATTCGTCGACACAAATAATGTTTCGGCACCTCAGTTGCCAAAGCATTTGCCCGGAAAGCAAATCCCACCTGAGGCAGACGAAAATGTTTTTTATGTTTTGTTTTAACGTATACCTAGCCATGATTTAAAAAATACAATATCGCTTAGCTATCACTTGATGCCCCAAGAAAACTTTATAGGCTAAGTAATTAGGTTGTTCTTTTCAATTTAGAAGTGACTTACAAAGCTACAAATAACAAGTTATTACGTATAATTAATTCAAAAGAGCGGTGCCTCTATTACTTAGTTGAAGACCCTTGATTGACAGAAAACAAAACATAATTTGCAATTTGGAGCAATGCTTGGTCTTATTGAACTCGCAGTACGATTTTAAAGAATACATGCATGATAATTATTATTTAGTAAGAGTAACATAATAGGTGCTGGATTTCCCTGTTTGAAATAGTCAAAATTCATGTCAATTATAATATCATCACGTGTAGGTATCAAAAGAATATCGTGGATACCTGGAACGTCGCCACGTTTCGTCGCGCAAAAGAAATGATCGCATCGCCGAAAAGGAGAGAATCGTTTAGGCAACTGCCGGTGGAAATTCAATTTCGTCCTAACGAGATTTTGTAGTAACAGGAGTGTCGGAGGTGACGGATCGCGAATCGTGGCACGGAATCTGTTGTTAATTACATCGGCCATTCGGAGCCAGCCAACAGGCCCACTAATTGAAGACGCGACGTTGAAGCCATGAATTCATTCGTGCCATAGTCCCAAGTTCATTGACATTCAGGTATAGGCTTAAAACGCGGATAATTGAAGTGTTAACGGTGCGTTCGTGCTTGCTGTCCCGTTACCTTAAGCATTCGAGCTGCGGCAGATTGGGGTAAACTGCGTGATAAACCCTTCGGAGTAGGGTACTATTCGCTATTCAACACTTGAAACTTTTCATATTGTACAATCTTTTTTTTAATACAGCCATGTCGTTGGCGTCCTTTCTGTAGCAGTAAAGTAGTGTAATTAATATGATGCTACATAAGTCAAATAAGTGAAAATCATACATATTTCATCACTTGTAACATAGCATATAAAATGCATGTTTAATGGAACATGTACCTACATACATTTTGTATTACCTACGTAAACGTAAATATACGTTTGTACTCTTTATTGCATTGTTATTTTATATTCTATAAAACCGATAAATGGTAAAGTATATTTTAGGTAATTAAAAGTGAATATTATATATGGTGGCTGATTTATTTATTAAAACTGACAAAATTTTAGTACTATCTATTTATCAAAACTCTGATTCAAATGTCCTTTATAATCTCTCTCCCTAGACAATTGTATTTAGGTTTAGTCGTCACTCTATGACACGTGAAAGGGGATTCTTTATTCCATATTTTCTCATGAATATATCAGTGCATACAAAAAATACACTAAACATATTGTAGCTATTATAATATATTAAGCGACTATATTGATTTTATTGCAGCGACAATGGCCACTTCGACGCGTTGCATGACCTGTTACTACGAGTACATAAATTTCGACCTATGCTCACCAAATTTTCATACATTTGTTCATAATCTTTAATGTAATTATTTACATTAGTATCATAATCAAATGACATTTTCATACATTATGCTATGAAAAAGCAACTTGTCTAAGGCCGTAGTATTTATTCTGTCACACTATGATGTCTTTTTACCATATTTCGAAATAGGTTTTCTGTATTTAAAATTCCATTCCCTTTACCTTCCACTTCTAAAATTAAAATCTGTCCATCAATCATGGCATGGTGCAAGTAAATATTGTTATAGCGAGTTCATAAATCATGTTCGCATAAATGGGTTAGCTTCAGTCAGGTAGGTACTCTTATATAAGCATTCACTGATAGAATGCTTTTCACATATTGGATACTACCTATCATCTAATAACGTTATTTAGTTTGAAAACTTATAGACAATAAACCACGAAATAATATTTAAGTAAACAATTTTCAATTGTTTAATATACTTCAGCGGTTGAATGTCACAAACAAAATTTGATGTGATCGAGTCGCATGCATACCGTATAATATTAGGGGTTAAAGTATGAAATTGCCGTTTTGTATGGAGGAAATCGAGAAAAGTCATTTTTCCATAGTAACAATTTTTTAATTTTTTTAAAACGCCTGAACCGTTTTCGATGCAAATAAAGATGAAAGTTAGATGGTTATAAAGCTACTCATTATAGTATTAAAATTTCTGAAAATCAAGGATAGGAGATGGGAAACAGTTTTTATCTCTGATTTTGCCGTCCAGAGAAACGAAGACAGAAGTTGTTTTCTATCTTTCTATTCTATTTTTTTGTCTGAACCACACGACTTACCATAAAGTGATTAATACAAACAAGGTTGTAAACATTTTTAAAGGTGACTAAGCACCAAACATAGAATATAATAAAACAAAGATTGAATATGGATAAGGTGCTAAACTGAATATTTAACGGATAAACGTAAGCCTTACCTATGCCACCGGTTACAAATATAGGTATGTCAGCAAGCTCCGCAGCAACTATGGTGCCAGCTACTGTAGTTGCACCATCAAGCCCTGTAGCGACTATCGCAGCTAGGTCTCTTCGGGAAGCTTTTACCACACCCTCAGCCTGAGCCAAGTTCTTGATTTGGTCCAACGTAAGCCCGACAGTTAACCTGCCTTTAAGTATAGCGATCGTGGCTGGTATAGCACCCTGCAATTACAAAAATACTGATTATAAACATTTTAGCTAAGCCGTTTGTTCACATAATTTTCGTATATAAAATAACTGGTTTTGATTTGCATAATATACAAAATATAAGATCTAGAAACGCAACCCAATACAAAAATTTCATTCCTAACCATTGATATTTGATACTTTAAATGCTTTAATTACTGTAATGCAACTTCAACCTTGCCTGCATAAATTAAAGTTAAATGAAACTAGTATAAAATATCACTCAAATGTTTATGTGAGCGCTCATTTGGTAAGTATACATTTTTGTCACTGATTGTGTATATAGTTTTATATTTTATATTTATTTATGCAAAATTCATGCGTTAACACCCAGACAGGTTTTTAATTAAATTTTGTGCCTGATTGTACTTCTAGTAGAGACATAACAAATTAATAACGGACTATGATCATAAATCACAAATCACATTCGAAATGTCATTCAACGGAGGCCTCAAAGCCTGAACTTTTCAGATCGAATGTCTTGTATCAAAGTACGGAAGAAGTGACGTGAACTCGTGACCTGAATAATTCATCCTGACTTATTGTTTGTGGCATGTGATTTAGGAGTAGGTATGTATCGAGTATTTTGTACTTATATTTATGTACGTATTCGGTATTAGGTACGATGTAGAATACCAGGATCGTTTTCATTTTAGTTTCTATGAAAATAATGGAATGCGTAGCGCTTCAAACCCCAAGCGACAACCGGTTGTCGCGATAACAATTGATTTTAATTGTGTCTGGAATATCAGATCGTCAAATGCTCCTAAACTTCTAATCAAATTATAAGTACTTATCGTCACTGAAGTTCTAACACCACGTAAGTGATTTTTAAGAACTTCTCAGGAGAGCTAAAAAACCTTTTTGAATAATTCCCAACCACAGCTGACAGGACCGCTCAACGTATGGAACTGGGCTGGACTTACGTACTGTTTCCACAGGACAGTGTCTTCCGTGCTGTGTCTTTTCCGTGATTTCAAAGATTTTTATTGGTCGTATCTTGAATCTGATTGGGTGAAAAGACGCGTCTTTCGATTCACTAACGAATAGTATCAAAATGTGAAAACCGGCAAAAAATGACTTACATGGTGTTAGAACTTCAGTGACGTTATGTAAGTTATATAACTTAACTAAGCGAGTAAGTATTCTAATCTTTGCTTATTCACTATTTTCTTAGATCTGACACATGGTAACATTAACAATATAAGATTGTCCCAGTGTGTGATATGATAGTTCTATTTTATTGCTGTTGTTATTTCATTTGGAAGGTAGTTGCATAACATTTGATCGCATATTATTATGGATCATAAATAAACATAGGTACTTTATATGAATCATTAATGCTCAAAAACCTTAATAATCAATGATCGGATTGGGTAGTGCAATTTTGTGGTATTTCATTACAAAATTTTAACATGGACATGCCAATCGCGGGGATAAAACTTTTGATAAGAGCTTATCGGTTGTCTAGTACTCCATACGCCAAGCAACTTAAAGTATCTTAATTTTGGACTTAATGGCTCTGTGTGGCCCAGCGTGGCATGTGTCTTAAAGTATTATTATTGTTATCTTATATCTTTTAAAATGTTACATTATTATGCTATTTAAACTCAATTTTAATTCTTAGAAAATGTTTTGTTTTTGCTTAATAAAAGCAACTACTACCTATCAATCTAAATATATAAAAATGAAAACTGATTTAATGACTGACTGACTGACATATCAACGCACAGCCCAAACTACTGGGATTTAATCTAAATATATAAAAATGAAAACTGATTTAATGACTGACTGACTGACATATCAACGCACAGCCCAAACTACTGGGATTTAAAATCTGAAAATTTTCACCGTGCTTCCTTTTATAGTGTAGGTGAGCACTAAGAAAGGAATTTTGGAAATTCCGCCTCTAAGGGGGTAAAAAGGGCCCCATAAGTTTGTATGAAACTCCATCAGTTTTGAAGCTAAGTCGATGAAAATTGGTATCCAGCTACCTGATTAGAAATTAAGAATGACGTCTTTCGGGATTTTTAAAAATTTAATCGTTAAGGGGATAAAAAATGGGGGCAAAGTTTATTCGGTTCTGCGTCATATCCATACTCTTTACATATTTGTACTCTCTGACTTCACTTAGTTTGTTATGACATTCAATGTGTCAATCAGAAAATAAATAGGTAATTTCTTACAAACAGAATGGCATTATTTTAGGATTTAATAATTGGCGCCAAAATGGATGAATTAACTGAATTAAAACGTGTAGAACTTTAATTAAAGGCTGCATTACAAAATTCGGCAGCCAGATAGAAAACCTACGAGAAATTTCTGATTATGAATTAAAATTAGTGAGTGATCAGCTGGTGAAGTGACAAATGAACAATACCAAGAATAATTTGAAAGAGATACGACTACAAATAATATTACTGATGACCCACAGTTGGAAACTGAGATTGAAGAAAAAAATAACCTTCAGGGTATTACAACACAGCTTAAACTAAAACTGCAGAGTTTGAATTCGATAGCACGAAACAATTCCATGTATGCAGAAGGTACTGAGGAGCAAAGGTCGGTCACAAACAAATCTTAGGACATCTAAATTGAACTCAGTACCATTAGACAAGAACGAAACATTCAAAAACATCATTAAACGATTGGATACGTACTTAAAACTGAACAGATGTGATGATATCGATACAAGGAAATACACGTCAATCATACATCTTTGAGCCCAGAATTACATCAGAAAACGTATTATATTATATTTTTGTGCTCCACGGGATCCTTGTGAGTTAGAATTTGAAGAGTTGGATAAAATTCAGTTAGTAAATTATCAACAACTCAAAATTGGACAGATTACTAGAAGATTTAACAATGGTGTTTGACGGAACTCTTGTTTGAATATCAAACTACAAAGCTCAAATAGTGCTTCAAGAAAATGTGACCCCAATTTTCATCTAGCCGTGACGTATTCCATATGCCCTGAAGGACAAAGTTGACGAAGAAATAAGGAGGCTATGTAACGAAAAGACAAAACTTGAAAATTCCTATTGGATGTCTTATCTATATGTATATTGGTACATATTCAGAAAATAAATATCGGTACTTACAATAAGAATGGTATTATTTAGAACTTAATCATTTTTAGGGTTCCGTACCCAAAGGGTAAAAACGGAACCTTATTACTAAGACTTCGCTGTCTGTCCGTCTGTCCGTCGCTCTGTCACCAGGCTGTATCTCAAGAGCCGCGATAGCTAGACAGTTGAAACTTTCACAAATTACTCGTATGTATTTTTGCTACCGCAATAACAACAAATACTAAAAACAAAATAAAACAAATATTGAAGGGACAAAAAATCGCGTTTGTTGTATGGGAATACAACAAACGCGATTTTTTTGTCCTTTTTTGTTCGATATTAATAATGGCAACAGGTAGGCACTTGAAATATTCACAAAACCCTCAGTTATATTTCTAACTTTAATAATAAATAATTAAATTAATATTTAAGGGAGGTTTCATACAAAAAATTCAATTTTTTGCTTATTTTTGCTTGATATCTATAAATGGTTACAGGTAGGCACTACATTAACTAAATTAATATAGGTACCTACTATTGTTTTCGTAGTCAATGGTACGGAAACCTTCGTGCGCGAGTCCGACTTGCACTTGGCCGATTTTTGTTTATACGGTAGAGACAAATGTTGGGAAATCGAAAAAAGTGTATAGAATTACACTGTTGTACCTTATGACATTATCAACTATATTAAGCAGTACAAAAATAATTCCTAAACTGGGCATAGACCCGTATCTCAGGCAGGAAAAGGTAACAGGTGTGTTGCAACAACACTAATCAGCAGACTGGTGGATTAAATCAATATAGACTGGTTGACCATTTGACAAGCTTCCATTTAGAAGATAATTTGATAAACTTCCATTTAGTAACGATTTATTTCTTCTAGGACGCACCGCTTTTGGGGGCCTGGCAAAGTTTGTTTAGTGAAACTGCCTTTATAACGCATCCAAAATAATCTTTTTATTTAATATCCTCCATATTTAAGAAAATACACTTTTAAAACATGAAAATAAAACGTTGAAAAAAAAATCACCTCACTTCATAATTCCGTGTTGTTTAACTTAGTACCATAGAATAGGTACCACCACGCACCCACTAATGACCAAGCAGCAGTAATTAATGATGTTTTGCTGACATCATTTGAAGCTGAAGAAATATAAAAATTTATAGACACAGTGGTCAGTACAGTCAAATCAGTTCTCTATCCTGTCAAGTTTCTGAACACTTTTTATCCTACTGATCATCTTTTACCATTCATGCCTCGAACCCACATCCCATATGAAAGTTTTGTGAAACTACGTTAGCTTTTTGGTATACATTTTGTTATGTTGTTTATAAGGATTTTTTTATAATTAAATATTTGAGGGGGTGAAAAACGGTTGAAAATTTTGTGGTTAATTATTTGTGTTTAACATCATATTGAGGTACTTGAAACTTCGTTTATTGATCATGAAGGGAGAATGACATAGGACTGGCTCTTTCAGAGCTCTACACCGATGCTGGTACTACACCGGTCTTCTATCCAAACGTAGTATGCAAGCAAATCGTCTTTGTAAAATCGCCTTTTTAACGCTTATCGAGAAAAGTGGTAACCTACTTGGTTGGAAATTAAGAATGTGTTTTTTTACACAGGGTCACTTCTTCCAGGGCTCTACGCCAGTGTTGATCATATTCGAATAAAGCCTTGCAAGCTGCTTTAAATGGTTTGTTGTACTACAGCGTTGACAGTTTTGAAAGTTTCAAATGATATTGTACTTCAGATTTCATGTAAATGCAAACAGATGTGGTGCGAGCTCGCTTGGACCACGGTTCGCAAGGAGAACTAACACCGGATCCTTAAATAGTTTAAATCGGCCCCTTTCATCCAACTATTGTATCAACGGGACCCGGTAAGTCGGCAACGACGTATCGGCTCCCACTAAGTGCTTACCACCACCTCGCCCAAGATGGGCACCCTCGGCACCGTAGGCAAAGGAAGTGGAGGAAAAGAGTGGAGGAGAGGGGGTTGAGTCATGACGAAAACTGTGTAACAGATAAAATACCATTCCGCTCTCAGCGCTCGCACAGGTCGGACGCTCGCTCCGCTGTCGATCCGTCTCGCTGTTCGCAGCATTCCTATCTTATTTCTTTCTACGTGGTTTCGCCCGCGGCTCTCCAAAGGTTAACCTAACGGTGTCAACTGACCTTTGTTGAGTTAAACGCTTTTTTCAAAGCGGTTCTGTTCGATAGGGAGCGACAGACAGTGCCTTTTTCAAGGCGCTGAAATTTCCCTCCGCCGCCGGTATATCGGGCTGTAAGTCTAGGCCTCCTGGAAGGCACGTTTGAGAGGGTGAGGCGTTCCTCCTCGCCCTAGAGACACTAGAAACTGCAGTCCTTTCCCTGCCGAGCGTGACCCACCCTACCCATCCTTATATTCCATCCCTTAGGGAGCGTATCCCGGGCCATTTCGGTGGCTCGGTCCCTCCCGAAGGACTGCTAGGCGTAGGCCACTCACCCCGCGGCGACATCACATCGTCGTGGGACCACCCAGTGTTAGGGACCTCACATCCTTTTTAGGCACACCCGACTCAACCAACCTTCCTGTGGCAGGTTGGACCACACAGACACCCATCACTCACCGTCACCGAGTTTCTTGCCGATTCTTCTCGGTGAAGGCGCGTTCCGAATCGGTGGTAAATAAAAATTACTACCTAAGGTCCTCCCTCCACGATGGAGGTACTCTTTTTAGAGTACCTCCGATCGTTAGGAGGCGACGCGTTGAAAGGCTTTAATGCCTTTCGTCGCGCTCGCGAAGCCTCCGAAGACTCGCCCGCCTCCCCAGACCCAGAGCCCGTTCCCATGGAGGAAGAGGAAAGCCCTTCGGGCTCCTCCTCTCCTCCCACACCCTCCAGCTCCTCATCAGAGGATAGTAATGAGTCCCCCGTTAGTGACGGCTCCTCCTCTTCGGAGGAGACGTCTCAAACCGAGGAGTCAGATTCCGAAGGGTTCACTCCAGTGACCCACGGAAAGCGAGCGCGTAAACCCGCGCGTTCCGAACCCCCGGCGAAAACCGCCAAAATCTCCCACGGGCAACCCAGACCGGCCAAGGCATCCGCCGCCAGCTCCGCCCCTGCTCCAGCCCCAACCTCGCAGTCTGCTTCACAGACAAAAAAGGCCCCCCTTCCCCCGCCCATCGTAGTCCAGGACAAGTCTGCCTGGACAAATATTTCGGCTGCTCTCAATGAGCGCCACATTGCGTTTTCACACGCAAAGTCGGCTTCCGACGGAATCCGCGTGCAAACGCCGGACATCGCCTCCTACAGGCAGCTCCAACATTACCTCAACGTAAGGAAGATCTACTTCCATACGTACACTCCCGTCGAGGAGAAGAAGCTCCGCGTGGTTGTACGCGGAATTCCGAAAGAAGTCGACACAGACTTCATACTCACCGACCTTCAGTCGAAACAGCTTCCAGCTCTGGAAGTCCACCGCTTATTTAAAGCGCGTGGCAAAGCCCCTTACGATTTAGTACAAATCGTACTAGAAAATACCCCTGAAGGCAAAAAGATTTTTAATATAAAATCTATATGCCATATCTCCGGCCTCCGTATCGAGACCCCTCATAAAAAACTCACCCCTGGCCAGTGTCATCGCTGCCAGTTGTACGGGCACTCTGCCCGTAATTGTCACGCACGCCCGCGCTGCGTGAAATGCCTGGGCGACCATGGTACCGCCGACTGTCCTCGTTGTAAGGACACGGCGACTACCCCGCCCGCGTGTGTACTCTGCGGAGAGCAGGGACACACCGCGAATTATCGCGGTTGCCCCCGTGCTCCGCGAGTAAACTCACGGGTGCAGGCACCAAAGGCCGCGCACTTCCCAGCCCCTTCGTTTCGCCAGTTTCAGGCTCAACCCACAGCCTTCCCAGAGTTGCGTCCTTACGGACACAACGCGTGGTCTCGACCACTATCCTGGGCAAGGAATGCCTACGCCCCTGTCCCGGCCTTAAGCCAAATTACAGCAGTCCCGACGGCCCCTAAGGCCCAATCTGTGGCCCCTAAGGCCCCCACTATGGCCCCTAAGGCCACCACTATTGCCCCTCAGGCACCACCAGTAGTCCCAAAGGCCCCTCAGGCACTGCAGGCTACAAATGCCCCGGTCACCCTCCGTGACCCGCGCTCTAATGCCCCTAAGGCTTCGCCAACTGTCCCGTACGAGCAGGATGCCATGCTCATATACAATCTCAGCCAAATCAACCCGGCTGAAATTAGATATGTAGCAGCCCAAATCCGTGCGCATCAAAAAGACCCATGCGCAATGCTTTGTCTTTTAGATAAGCACGCCGACCTCCTCCAAAAAGTTAGAAACATTTCCTCACCATGAATAATACGCCCTCTAGAACGAAACCCCGGTCCCTTACCATCGCATTTTTTAATGCCTTTGGTCTTCAAAAACAAAAGGTAGAGATATCACTCTTCCTTATGAAGCACCAAGTCGACATCTTTTTGGTACAAGAAACCTTATTGAAACCCTCCATCCTCCCTCGTAGTGCTATGATTGCCAACTATAACGTAGTTCGCAACGATAGGCCCACTAGAGGTGGCGGCACTCTAATTTATTACAAACGCTCCTTGCATTGCGTTCCCCTCGACCCTCCCACGCTCACAAACGTTGAAGCTTCTGTCTGTCGGCTAGCCATGACCGGCCATCAACCAGTCATAATAGCTTCCATTTATCAACCTGGCGACAAGACTCCCTTAAGGAGCGACTATGAGGCTCTTTTTGCTATGGGACCCTCCGTCATTCTCGGCGGAGATTTCAATAGCAAAAATACTCAGTGGAACTGTTTAACAACCTCCAGCAATGGTAGAGAGTTAGCAGATCTCGCTGAAGTCCTCAATTTTGACATCATCGCCCCCCTTTCTCCGACCCACTATCCTTTTAACGTAAACCACAGACCCGATATCTTGGACATGGCGGTTCTAAAGAATGTAGGCCTGCGCCTTCGTTCAATAGAAGTCCACCATGACCTAGATTCTGACCATCGCCCAGTTGTCCTCCAATTAGGTCCCTCTGACCAACAGATATCCATGAAAACAATACTGGACTGGCACAGGCTCGAGAGCAATCTTGGACCTAGTCCCGATTCAGTATTGAACTCAATCCCAGACAGGTTAGGATCGCCTCACGAGACTAACCAAGCGATCGATGCCCTCACTAGCCACATCACGACCGCTATTAGCGATTCGTCTAGGCAAGTTCCAGATATGCCTAGGCATAGATTGAACTTGCCGGATGACGTGAGAGAGCTGTTGAGGGCAAAGAGAGCTGCGACCAGAGCTTATGACTCCTATCCCACCGAATATAACCGAACCCTTCTACGCACTTTACGGACATCTGTAAAGGAACGTATTAAGGCTCTTCGGGAAAGTCAGTGGGATAGCCTACTTGAAACGATCTCACCATCTCACCAAGCCTATTGGAAGTTGGCGAGATCCTTCAAGTCAGATATAGTCACATCTATGCCTCCTCTCTCTAGACCCGACAACTCCGTCGTATTCGACGACGAAGAGAAAGCCGAATGTCTGGCCGACAGCCTAGAGGCCCAGTGCTCTCCTAGCACGCTTCTCATAGACGCTGCCCACCTTAGTATGGTGGACAGCGAAGTCGAACGTCTCTCGGCCCTCCCTCCAACCTGTCCCCTTGCACCCACCACCGCCGATGAGGTGCAAACCATCATCAAAGGTTTTCGTCCAAACAAGGCTCCCGGTCCGGACCGGATATCCAACAGAGTCTTACGAGTCCTCCCCGCCCAACTGATTTGCCTATTGGTTGCTATCTTCAATAGTGCCATGGCAAACTGCATCTTTCCAACCGCGTGGAAAGAAGCAGACGTCATAGGTATCCCTAAGCCCGGCAAGGACCGCTCCAAGCCCGCCAACTACAGGCCCATCAGTCTCCTCAAGACTATGGGCAAATTATACGAGCGTGTTCTCGTCTCCCGCCTAAGAGATTACATTTTCTCGAACAATCTCTTAATCAACGAACAGTTTGGCTTCAGAGCCTCCCACTCTTGTGTCGAACAGGTGCACCGCCTAACGGAGCACATTCTCGACGGCCTCAACAGATCCAAACCGATGGTAACCGGTGCACTCTTCTTCGATGTAGCGAAAGCATTTGACAAAGTCTGGCACAACGGCTTGATCTACAAGCTGTACCAACTCAAAGTGCCCGACAGTCTCGTGCTCATCCTTCGAGACTTTCTGTCAAATCGTACCTTTCGCTACCGCGTAGAGGGGTCCTATTCATCTCCCCGCCCCATCAGGGCTGGAGTCCCTCAGGGCTCCGTGCTATCCCCTCTTCTCTTTTCAATTTTCATTAACGACATTCCCAGGTCACCGCAAGTAGAGCTAGCTCTATTTGCGGACGACACAGCCCTCTATCACTCTGGCTACCATGCCGGTTACATCATTAAGGCACTACAACGTGCAGCCCAATCCCTAGGTGACTGGTTTAGGATGTGGCGAATAGAGGTCAACCCCGAGAAAAGTGCAGCAGTGTTCTTTACTCGGGGTGTCTTCGCTTCGAAACATCCTAAACGTTGTCTCACACCTATCACCCTATACGACCGTCCGATCCCTTGGGAGAAGACAGTCAAATACCTAGGTGTCACCTTAGACCGTAGAATGAGCTTTAAACCTCACATAAAACGCGTCCGTCAGACTGCAGCCTTTTACTTTTCAAGGCTCTACTACTATATCGGCAGGAAGAGTAAAATGTCACTTAGAAATAAGTTGACAATTTACAAAGCCTGTATTCGACCCGTGATGACTTACGCTAGTCCAGTGTTCGCTCATGCCAGCCCCTCAGAACTAGAAAGACTCCAAATCCTCCAAAACAAATTCTTACGCTCTGCCTCGGACGCCCCGTGGTATGTGCGTAACGACAATTTGCATCGCGACCTTAACATTCCGTCCATTGCCAGCTTTATGAAAGAAGCGTCTCAACACTTCTTTGATAAAGCCGTCAATCATACGAATCCTCTCATAGTCAAAGCCGCCACCTACTTGTGCCAAAAAGATGTCGAAGCCCGTTTCCGCCGACCGAGGAGCGTTCTCGAAGATCCCGACGACAAAATCACATCGTTCGTAAAACAATTCACCACTCACAACAATACACACCTGACAAGCACTAGATCGAATCAGCGCACTCGCCGGCGAGTGCGAGGACCCTTGCATCATTTTGGCAGGTACAGACATGTACCTGGCCGCTTCTCACCAGTCCGCCCTTCGGACGACGGCCCAAGCCGAGGTCCGAGCCTACAGAGGCGCCCTTGAGGCCTAGTCTGCCCCCCTCGATCGGGCCCACTAGAACGGGGCTCGCGTAGATCGGTCTGTATGCACAGACCAGTCTGTGTTGCAGCGCCGAGCTACACGATGCAACCACTAGTCGGGTTGACCTCTTGGCCGGGTGCCTTCAGCACCCGACACGGTCCGATCGCGCCGCTAGTACGGGGCCCCTGCGCGGGCGAGCCCTAGGCTTCGCTACGCGAAGCCTAGGACTCGCCTCGCGCTCGAGGTACCCGCTAGCAGGCCGCTTTTGGGCTGAGTGCCTTCCGCACTCGCCTAAAACCCGCCCGGTGAAGCTGTAACGGCCTTCTGCCACAGCATAGGTCCTTTCAAAAAAAAAAAAAAAAAAAAAAAAGATAAAATACCACGCGTGCGAAGCCGCGGGCATCAGCTAGTTATCTTATAAAATTAATGGTTGTTTCAACCTGTTGTCTATGTTGTGTAACAATTTTTATTCGTAAGTAATTGATTTCTTGCACGTTATGAAAAATATTTACAGAAGCAATATTTTTTTAATTATTCCTTTACTTTTTAGTTTTGAAATGATAAACTTTTCAATTGTTTTACTTATTAAGTAACTGATTTATTTTATGATTTCTACTAAGAGAAATATATTTAACACGTATAGAATATCTCCGAAATCCCGGAATCCCACTGTTTTCGTACTTATACTATGATGTTTGAAGCCGTTAACCCTAAATGGCACTACCTAATCCGATCATTTATAAATGAAAATCTAGGTACATTGTTTTATACTTGGCGCCAAACTCGACTTTGATACATTGAAGAACCAGATATACCGACTCGTAAGTGTAGTGAGGAGTCTGCCTATAAGATGAAGAGAGAAGTACCAGAAGACAGTATGCTTAACTACTAGCTAACCAATAAAACATTTAGATAACTTTGTGAAATTTTGTTAATCTTAAAATTTTAAACAAAATCCTACTCCCTACTTCCTATACTACTATTATTAAAATGTGAAGGTGGGAGAGTCTGGATGTATGGACGTTTGTTGCTTTTTCACGTCGTCTGAGTGCAATTTGGCACGGTAAGTTTATTGAATGGAATAACATTGGCTACTTTTTATCCCGATAAAAGGTAAATTTCGCGTGGAATAACTTTGATACATCATAGTTTTAATTTTACGGATCTGAATGAAATTTATTATTAATAAATTAAATAAAATAATAAATATAAAATAATAAAAATCACATACATTGTTCTGATCCCAATTTGAGTAAATATTTAAAGCACTCGTATTTTGGAGATCAGAAACAACGAAGGTACCACAAACACCCAGACCAGAGAAAACGTAGAAAAACACTTTTTCCTACATTGTCAGGGAACCGAACCCAGGACCTCAGGCGATAAATGTGGAAAACATCACATGCACTGTTCTGATCCCAAAGTTAGAAAGAAGAAATAAAGAAAAAGAAAATCAATATTCATGCCCGAGACAATTTTAAAAAGGGTAGTCCCTTTCTTCTTCGAAAATTGTTAGTCCGAAATTCAAAATCCCTAACGCGTTTGCTTTAATCATCACTATCCATAATATTCGAATATACGAAATTTCACTAGCCGCTTGTAGACTTTTTTTCCAGACACAATTAAAATGGGGACAACTCCCTCCAATAAGTCTACAAGCGTTTATGGCTAATTGTCATTAGTTCTAATGCTTTTGTGTCATAGTATCGGGTGTATTTATGTATTTAGAGCAAAAAAATTTAGGATAAATTATATTTAGGGATTTCGATTTTAGGGCAAGTGATATTATGAGGCATTGAGTTAGGGTTAATTATCATTCGGACAAATGATGATTAGGTCACAAAACATTATGACACGTTAGATTATGGAAAAAAAAAGAGACAAAATAGAGAATACCCATACCCGAGACAATGTTATAAAGGGGTGCCCTTCGGTTCGCCTAAAATTTAAAGTCCTAATTTCATTTGGCCGAACCGTATTGGCCTAAACTTCCAGTCTAACAGTTGTTTTCGCACTGTTATAGTTTGGTCTAAAAATTGAAAACCCTAATTTCAGAATGTCGAATATCGAAAGCACTAAAATGTATTCGCATCTTTATTTTTGGCATTAAGCTTTGTATTGAAATCTCTGTTTTTTTTTAAACCGAATTTGTTTAAGAAACGAATCGCTCGCAAATCGACCCCAAGCAGTCTTGTCTGCCCTACCCCTAGAGTGTAATTTAAAAGCGCGAAGGTGTGGAGGGGCGAGGCGGCTCGCGGGCTGAGGAGCAGGAGGCTGTTAGCGAGGCACCGGGGCTGAGGCTGGCCGGCGCAGCCGGAGCTGCCGAAGCTGCGGTGGTGAGCGTAAGCCATCTGCGACGATTAGCACGCATGGGACCGCTAGAGCCCCGCAGCGCCGAAGCCGTCACGGAAGTCTGCTTGTTCGAATGCATGCATGATTGCTTGTTTGCATGCATGTTTGCTTGATTGCATGAATGCTTGCTTGTTTGCATGCATGCTTGCTTGTTTGCATGCATGCTCGCTTGTTTGCATGCATGCATGCTTGCTTGCATGCATAGTTACTTCTTTGCAAGCATGCATTCATGCATTGCTATTTCAAATATTGATATTTTTTTAAACTTTATGCGAATAAGAATTTGGAACTGCAAATGGTAGGTGTCAGGATATATTCGGCTAAATGTCGCATATAGGAAATTATAATACGGCGATATACAGTAAGGCGTAGTACAAATAGGCTAAACACGTTTAGGAAAAATAAAAATGTGCGAAAAAATTTTAGGCTAATAGTTTGTGTGCCAATGAAAATTAGGAGTACAAACAATTGGGCATTCCGATATATACCCTGTTATAAAGAAAATCAATACCCATGCCCGAGACAATGTTTTTTATTTCAACATTGACCCATTCGTCGGAAAATTGAACCCTAGGACCTGGTGACATCATAAGAACCAAAACCATCAAGAAGACCGTTAAAAATGAGTTTCATAGCTAAGCGAGCTACGTTAAATGCATCCTAAATCATACAAAGTACTTACACGTTGCCTAATAACAGTTTCAACTTCTAACGCCGTCTCTAAATTCTTCGGATAAGGCATTCCATGAGTGATTATAGTCGATTCCAGAGCAACTATAGGTTTGTCCTCGGACTTCGCCGCAAGTACTTCCTCCGAGTAAACAAATGGAGGGGTGAGGGTGCCCCCCGAGCGTCTTAAGGGGGACAAAGTAGAACTCCTCCACATAGTTTTCAGGAGATACGCCATCTTGATATCTAAAAATAGATTTAAGACCATTAACAAGACTTAAAGTTAGTGTTTGTTAAAACTGAAAGGAGTGGGTCGAAAGATACGATTTGATTAGTTCAAGTTGAAATGTAAATCTAGACTGTTATCAATTCAACAGGAAGTAATGTAATTTCTTCTCGTAGATACCAAACTAGAGGTAGTTTTGAACTATACACTACTAAGTAGTTAGTTTTGTGGAACGACGACTTCAAAGTTGAGGATTATTGGTAGATGCGAGGCCTGGGTCTTGCCCACAGAACATGGATTTTCAATGTTCTGAGGTCTTGCCAGTACAAGTTTATTTTAGATATCAAAAATTTGGTATTGTTTTGTGGATTTTTATTTAAATGATACTCCCAGTGCATTGGATACCATTGATCCGTACCATAGAGTTTTACCTGTGTAGAATAATAGAACAGATAAAATAATACTATGGTAATTATTATAATTTTACCTAACCAATGATGACCGGCAATGATTAGCACTAAGTAGGGTGTGAAAAAATTACAAGTCATCTAAAGGTAACAGCCGAACTTCTGTTTGTTGTCGGGCCATAAGTAAATAGAATTAATAGGACTCCCCATTTCTTACTTTGGGTGTGGTAAGAAGCAAGTAAGGGATATGTAGTAAAGCATGTATGAAACTTTTTACCGATTTAAAATATTTTGTAGAAACTTATATTAATATTGGTCACATTTAATTTTAAACCAAAGTTTACACCTTATCGATTCTAAAATAGGGTTTATGGATACAAATAAAGGGTTAGCAACAAGTTTAAAGTAAAACACACATTTTGAGTCTGTGCATCATATCATCATAATATTTCATATTTCATATTCATTTTTATTACTTATTTCTTGTTTGGCACCAACTTAAATGCGGTGACTTATTTCGTGGGTAAATGTTTGTAAAAAAAACCATGTCAAACACATGTTTTATCATTTAATGTTCGAAACTATCGCCTTGATGCAAGCTTACCTCATTATCATAAAATATGGCGTGGTTGGAAAAAATATATACAGTCTTTTTCATCACCTTCCAAATTTTTATAGGCGTTAAGTATTATATTTTAGAGTCCATTTAAGAAGTAAAAAATGTAGGACATATTTTCACCCGAAAATATTTTTCGCGGAATAGTTTTCAATTTTACGGTCCTAAGGTGTGAAGGTACTTATAAAGGAATAATGAAAAACTTAGGAATAGTATTCTAATGAATGAATGAGATGCGAATCGCGTAAAAATGTTTTGTGAGGGGGCCGTTTCAAACATTTGCCATTTTTTGGGTTCCGTACCCAAAGGGTAAAAACGGGACCCTATTACTAAGACTTCGCTGTCTGTCCGTCTGTCCGTCGCTCTGTCACTAGGCTATATCTCAAGAGCCGCGATAGCTAGGCAGTTGAAATTTTTACAGATTATGTATTTCTGTTACCGCAATAACTACTATTTGTTGTTATTGCGGTAAAAACAAAACAAAATAAATATTTAAGGGGAGCTCCCATACAACAAACCCGTTTTTTTGGCCGTTTTGGTACGGAACCCTTCGTGCGCGAGTCCGACTCGCACTTGGCCGGTTTTATTAGTGTACATTTTCTATGTGCTTGATCTTGTACTGGGCTATAGGTACCAAAAGAAAAATACGTCATTTGTTGTTTTTGTCAGTTGTTTTTTGTCTCATAGATTGTTGCATTAAAATTTGGAAGGTGGTTAAAATTTAATCCCTTATAAGAAAATACATCATCTAAATGTCTAACTTTCCAACGTTTTTAATACTTATTATCCTATTCCCGACAAAGACAAATCCAAAAACACAAAAATCATAAAAATCGGCCCAGTAAGTCTTGAGTTATAAATGGTGTCACTAACGGCCGGTCTTAATAAACTATCTATCGCCAGTTTTGACATTTCAGATAGGAAACAGTTTCTATAATATCTCTGATTTTGCCGTCCAGAGAAACAAAGACAGAAGTTGTTTTCTATCTCCGATATGCCAAAACTGAAGATAGATAGGTTATTAGGACCGGCCGTAACACGACTTTCGTTTATGTATAAGAAAATATAGATAGATAAAGTCCAATATTTTAATCTATTCACAAAAAACATCTGCAACGGTTTTTGGACGTGTAATTAATGTATTAAAGTTTAGCTGTTATATTGAAGGATGAACTAATCTGAATAAAATTTAACAAAGAGCTACTTAATATCCCGGAAAATAAACTGGGATACACATATTTCTTTTTCTTGTAAGAGTTTAGGGGTCAGGGTCTAACATAGTCTACATTTTATACACGTACGAAGTCGTGGGCATTGGCAAATATAACTAATTATGAAATATGCCAGTACACCGATAAATTAAAATTTTAGAGGTGGCTAAACTAACTATGAAAACTTACTTACTCTCCATTCAATTAGGCGCACCTCGTAAATTGTAAAGTGAATATTTACTTAATATCTCGTCTCGTCGCTTTGTTGAAGAGCTTCGTTGTTATAAAAGACTTTCACGAGAACTCGTTATTTTTCGCACCCCTGTTTACAGAATATCATGCCGAGATAATATCGGTATCATAGAGGTATTTATCTAAAATTTTTGATTTAAGTTTACAATAAAAAAACGTGATTTATGCGACTGTCGGTAAGCCTAAGTACCTAGTTTACCTATAACCCAGAGATTTACCAAGCATCTTCGTTCTTCCAAAGGAAATGTTTTCGGTTTAACCAGTACTTATGTTTTTTTTTTTAACTTAGAACCCGATCTGACATCTATATTAAGTGAAGTCATGTTTTTAAATGCCTTTAGTAAATTAAATACTTAATTCCCAATACCCTGCAATCAGCGGTACGAGCAAGCACAACTTTGATTTTCTACGGCTGAGGTTTAATAAATGTTAAATTTAATAAATAGTATTGAAATTGATTCATCGGATATATAGCAATGTGAAAAATAAAACTGTTTGTGTAAAATTTCATAATGACATGCAAGAAAGAGGCATTTTTTTTGGTTTCAAACAGTAAATTAAATATGTGACATATAATCAGGGCTGTTTATTTTGCAGTTACTCTACATACCGCAAAATATTAAAACACATTATTACGACCTTCTGACATCTAGAACTTTAATTAACAGTATCTGTTAACAGTAGGTAAACTATGAGTTATTAATTCATCACTCTATCTTGCCTAGTCTTTGAGAGGTCTCTTTTGTAAAGCATTATTTGCCTCTTATAAAAACAATTTTCATTTTTCTTGCGGAGCTTTGCGCGACCTGTAATCAATCATGAATAGGTATTCTGTCAAGGAGATGTTCCTGCTGCCATAGCTTGTAATACACAATAGTACCTACTTATTGATGTGTCACTGACCTTTGAACCTCGGGAAATGTTAATCGGTTCACTTCTTGCGCAGAATTGCATATTTGTTATCTAAGTCGGGTCTACCTTTTATCGCAGCATTTTTAATGTCATAATATTATTATGCATATCAGCGGAAGGCATCATCTTCATTACGCAGAAACTCATTTGGCATTCACTTATTAATCAGACACTCAAAACGCATAATTTTATAACCTAGAATCATCTTTAGGCATACATTTGATATCCACAATAATTGAAAACCAGAACCATCATATCGCAGAAAGTTCACAGTCAGAATCGTCTTTTGGCATACAAATTTCACAGCTATAGTCTTTAAAAGGCAGAATTATCATATCTCTGAAAGGTTACATTCAGAATCATCTTTGGCATACTTTTTATATTCATAGGTATTAATTGAAAAACACATTAAAGCAAATTCATAGTAAAATAATTTTGTATTTGTTACAATTATAATAAAATTGGTTGAACGGACACACGGATGTTTCCCTGTGTATCCCAAGCAATGCTATGTAAGCAATACTAGCAGCATACACCATGCATGTAGCATGCAAGCAATCATGCATGTAGTATGCAAGCAAGCATGCAAGCATACAGCATGCAAGCAAGCATGCAGGGCCCCAATTCTGCTAATTTACAAATGGCTCAATAGCATCGCAATCGTATATTTTGACATTACTTCCATATTAAATGTGTCAAAATATACAATTGCGATGCTATTGATCCATTTGTAAATTAGCGGAATTGGGGGCCAGTATGCATGGTTTCTGTCACGGCTCCGGCGCTGTGGAGCTCCGGCGGTCCCACGCGAGCTTATCGTCGCAGATGATTTTAGCTTACCACCACAGCCTCAGCCGAGGCGGCGATCTTTAAAACCACCTGCTTCTCAGCTCGCAAGCCGCCTCGCCCCTCCGCGCATACACGGGTTTAAATTACACTCTAGGGGTAGGGCAGACAAGACTGCGTGGAGTCGGTTTTGCAACGATTCGTTTCTGTCACAGACTTTTGTAACACAACATGTTGACTTTTTAAAACAATTTTTTCATACAATTTAAGGTTAAAATACTTTTTCATAGAAATAGCAATGCCTAATGAAATTATTTCAGTTGAAATTCTGCCATATGCATAGTACGCCAAAAAAATTGTGCCAAGTAATCGTGGCACTAAATAAACGTTATGCTTAACGAAATTATGCATACTGAAATTTTGCCAAAGTTAATTATCCCTAGTAAAATTCTGCCATCTTAAAAGTATGCCATTGTAAATTCGGCCATATAAACATTCTGCCAAACAATAATTATATTTAGAAAAAAAAAATTCGATGAAAGATGATTATGTCAAGTGTGTTATGCCAAATGAGTCTCGGAGCAACAAGATTCTGCCAAATAAAGGGAACTATCTAAATCGTATTTCACTTTTTGGTTCGTAAAGACAAGTAGGTACCGAAGTAGATAGATATAATAGATAGGTACAGTAGTATCTATTTTTGTCTATTACTGAACACACGTTTTCCTTAATGTAATAAAATAAATATTTTATGAGTAAAAATGAAAATGAATAAGTAGTTCTTAATATAAGTCCATGATTTTAAAACTCAAGATATTGGCTGCCTCTGTTACGAGAATAAGAGGGTTCGATATTGCTGTCAATTTTACAATATCAATGAAATACTTCAAAATATAATCGCCTCTAGTTGAGATGTTTGACATTTAATAATAATAAAGGTCACTCTGAATATGCAGTCTCTCTAAAGAAGCGAAATAGATTTCAGGTATATCGAGGTACTAAGATACCTAATTATATGAGAACGCTACACAGTCGTATTACAGGACCATAGCTCTATCTAATCCTATACAACTGCAGCAATACCTGGGACAGGGAGATGTTTTATCTATTAAACTGTTTAGCTGCGTAGGAGGATATTTTCAAGTGGACAAGCTTCCACTTGAAAAAATAGTCTCCTGCGAGCTTGTTGCTTTTTCAATCCAGAAGAATCAGAAATGACTTGGCACGTTAATGGTAACTGCCTGACATGCTTTTTCTGTGTTGATTTTGCTAAAATCTATTTTTTATTTTATTTTAATTAAGCTTCTGGTAGAATACTCGTAGTAAACGTTGTCTTGATACTATTAGTACCTACCATAATATTAAAGTAGTTTGAAAGGCAAAGGAACCAAAAAATTCGTAAGATAATTTGAATTTTGTAAGAAGAATTGAGCAGACATTGCATTATAAAATATAAGGTCCAGGAACAATGTAACTACATTGTAGTTTAAATAAAACGGAAACGAGCGGAAAATGGTTCCGGAATATTGGAACGTAAGCCTCACATTTCTCGCTGAATGCCAGTTATTTCCATCAGATTATTCCCTCAAACAATGTATCTAATACTAGATCTACTTTTCAACTATTATTCGAACTAATAGTTGGAAATTGATGTGGCCTCGGGTCCGGATTGGTGTTAACTGTTCGAAATGTGATGAGGGCTGCTGCCGACTGGACTTTGATTAATGATTAACAATTTCACCCAATTATATCTACGCAGATGAATAATTTTAGCAACTATATTGCGTTAGTGTCAGGGTTCACAACTGAAAATAACAGCGGCAAAGATAAAGTTGTTGTACCTTTAACCTGTTTTTGTGAAACAAATTTGCTTCTTAGTATCGATCATGCGATCTTACATGCCAAACGCATAATATCTGATAATATATTATTAGAGACGTATTTTCATTTTATATCCAGAGGGAAATAGTGATGAGAACTACCCTTAACTACTAAGAAAACTTTATAACTTGGTTCATCATCAAAATTGATTTACTAATGTTTACGACAAATTTAAACAAAACTTGACTTAGAACGAGACAGAGGCGACAGAAAAACGCCTCTTAGGTCGCCTTAGACGATAAGGAACCCCCATAGTTTCACTGTCAGTCTGATTGTCTGTCTGCGGTCAATCTTAGACGTTCTAAAGTCTAGAAAGCTGTGTTGGATATGTATATTAAACACGATGATAGAGTGTTATAATTTTTTGGGGTACTATCACCGTTACCGTATTGCGGTAACTTTTTTACGTCTAGCCTATTGTGTGAGATGTCGTTGGATATCCTATCCTATCGAAATGTTGTAATTATGTGAAAACCAACTGTCGATACGATTAGACAGGACTTACATGAATAAGATGAAATTTAAATCACAAAGTTTTTCTTTGGTATAGCCAAGTATAAAAATGTCAAGATAAAGCACTTAGAAAATGTCCGCCCAAAATCAAAATTATTGCAAAATTTGTTTTAACTATGCGTATCTCACGCATTCATTACGATACTATTCATAAGTTTTTGATTTTCCTTTTATACTTTATATGATATATTTAAGCAATTTAATTGCAATTATAATATCAGTATTTATACTTAAAAAAATATATCTCAGGCGGGACTCGAACCCGCATCTCCTCGCATGCCGGGCGCGGCGCTTTCCTTTCATATCTTAACAGGCTTAGGACCCTAAAAATTGAAAACTATGTTGCGAAACAATATTTTCGGGTAAAAACTAAACCTACATTTTTTACTTCACAGACGGACTCTAAATACGATACTGAACGCCTATAAAAAATTTGAAGGTTATGTAAAAGTAATCCTGTATAGATTAAGTTTATACAATAAATTAGTTAAGCTTCCTAACTCTTACTTTGTGCTAGTTAAACTATGCAATGCTAACTAAACGTAAAAGTTATATTTTTAAGTAGATAAACTTAATAGTTACTTAAATCAGATTGAACGTTTTGTGACTATGGAATCCTACAATGCGCGTGACCCTACACGCACCTTGCCGGTTTAAAACTTTCCTAAATAGTTTCCTCAAATCTTAGTCATGTTCAAAAGGTTTATCATGATTATTATTTATTAACTAGCTGTTGCCCGCGACTCCGTCCGCGTCAATTTCTGTTATTATGATCACGACTATTTTTGCAACATTTTTCTCTCATACTTAGCTCCTATTGGTCGCAGCATGATGTTATATAGCCTAAAGCCTTCCTCAATAAATGAACTATCTAACACAAAAAGAATTTTTCAAATCGAACCAGTACTTCCTGAGATTAGCGCGTTCAAACAAACAAACAAACAAACAAACTCTTCAGCTTTATAATATTAGTATAGATAAGTGCAGCCACATAATACACATTGTCACGTTCTCAATATCTATGATACAAACAAAGTGTTTTATTCTGATGCATATCACATAACGACGTAAATAGCGCTCTTAAAAAAAGATAAGGTATGCTATTTAATAAACCAGGGCACAAAGTACGCTATTTAATAATATTATTGGTATAAGGTAGAATTTGCATTAACTTACAAAATATTAAGGTAGTTACATGAATATTTTTAATATTATGTTTAAGGTGCTTCTTCGGCAATCGAGGGTCGGGAATGTAAGAGAATTATATAGAAAACAATGCCCTACAACCTTGAAAACAATCACACAGCTAGCCATTGAATGATACTTTTTCTTGAAAAGTTCGAAATTAAGATAATGCTCATGGATTAGTGTAAAAAAGCTACAAAAAACACGAAAAACGTGTAAATCGCACTCGCATATTATAGCAACTGACTCGTAAGTATTTAGAATTGTTAAATGAATTTTATCAAATCATAAACTAAAACTATAAAAAAGTTCTTGCAGTTTTCATTTTTTAACAAATAAGTTCTTATTTTGTGTAAAAAAACACAAACTTGCCCTATTTTTTCTCTTCTTATGTTTGGTTTGATCAAAAAAAAAGCTTGGGTAGAAATTATACCTATGATTTCCGTGCGTCTTTTTAGCATTTGAATAGATATATAATAGAATAGATTATTGTCAGGAAAATACGTCATTATGGTGTCAAATAGATATTGTACTTGCAATGCATGGCATGTTCACAGGCTTAGTTAAATCTTTTCAGGATAAATTAGGTTTGAAATTTGTCTTCCGATCCCGTGAAGTTTGCCTTTGACTTATATCAAATGTACAAACCAAATTTATCCGCGGAAAAATATTCCCACCTGATTATTACGGAAAAACGTATCCACGCAAACAAAGTCGTGGGCAGCAGCTAGTAGGTATATTTTGTATGAAATAAATTTGAGGTAACAATTTATATATTTGGTAAAAAATCCAAACTTACAATAATGTTGGTGAATCAAAGTCCGACGACCCACTGTGCGTGTGAGTGTACAGTGCGCGAGTCACGATCGTTGTGAGAGTAGCGCTGAAAACCTAAACTTCGCTCAGCTTGACACCGAAACCGGTCTATAATGGAAATTTTTTCTAGTTCTTATTTTTTCATTATTTATGCCTTAAATCATCTTATGCGCCAGTTATATGGCGATGTCATAATATCTGATTTAAATTAGTACCTACTTAATTTCTAATATGACAGATATTTATGAAGTCAACGTTTTGACGTATTATCAAGTATTAGGTGTTAAAATATGAAATTGCCGTTTTGTATGGACGAAATCGAGAAAAGTCATTTTTCCATACTAACAATTTTTTAGTTTTTTTAAAAACGCCTGAACCGTTTTCGATGCAATTAAAGGTGAAAGTTAGATGGTTCTAAAGCTACGCATAAGTAATAGGCACTAGGATTGCATTTTTTTTTAGTCAAAAGTTACTTTATTTAGTCTTTGATACAACACAAAAAGAATTACGCAATAATATGACTATACTTAAGAGCTATAAACAAAATAAAAAGTGAGAAAATAATCGGCAATTTCATACTTTAACCCCTATTATTATGTTACAACTAAAATTGTTAAATACCTGCGGCCTTATAGGCAAGTGGCTTTCTTATATCCTTTACGCTAGAAGAATAGATGACAAGTGTATGAAAATGACATAAGCTTACGATCGATCGATTGTTTGTTAATGTTATTTTCATACATTTGTTACTATTCGTTTAGCGTAAACGATATTAGAAAGTCACTTGTCTAAGGCCTCAGTTGTAGTTTTGCGCACAGGCGCTAAATCATGCTAGCACAACCAACCAATAAAATCACTATTATTTCTTTAGCCCCAGGATCGGGTGCTAATAATAACAGCCTTTTTGCAAGCCATTCGTCACTCGAGATTAAAAACTACCCCAGTGGAATAGCCCGAGGCGCAATTTTTCTCCAACAAACTGTATTTTTTTGTGTCTCATCCTCTAATCTTTGCATGCAGTCTGTGCAAAGATTACAGTATGAAATGAAGTGGAAAAAACTTCGTAGCAGTTAATGATCAAAGGAATACGTCGTAAGATTTTAAATTAAAATTGATCGTTTTTCACTTAATGAATGTTACAGGGATAAATTAAAAGCCGTTTGTTACCAGAGTTTAGATTCCAGTCGTTGGAATATATTAATATTAGAGTTTGGGGTCTCAGGAAGCGTGATTCCAAAAGATTTAAGCATATTTAACTGACCAGAATACCCTCGAGAAAATACTTAAAGATTAGGCTACTTAAATGTGACAGTATTAAAGACAAAATATGTTTAAGAGACCTAGCCAACACACATTTAGCGTTTAACTGATTCGCAATTAACGCTATCGTTGTTCTAACAATAATTATACTTACAAGTATTCGAGTTTACTGAGAAAAAAAACATGAAAACTGGTCTAGCCATTTTGGGGGAGTTGTGTAACAAACCGTGTGACATGAGAATTTTATAAATTAGATTAGATATATTAATTTTGAATCATACAAGATCTGTAAAAAAAATACAACTAGATACATACAAAGGTAGAACTAACATTGATTTTCTACATAGCAAAATTTTAAAGTAATAGGGGTTAAAGCATGAAATTGCCGGTTATTTTCCCACTTTTTATTTTGTTTATAGCTCTTAAGTATAGTCATATTATTGCGTAATTATTTTTGTATTGTATCAAAAATTAAATAAAGTAACTTTTGACTAAAAAAAAATGCAATACTAGTGACTATTACTTCAAAGGAAGTCGTTGAAAAGACCCCTTACAATGTGTCAGCTGACCTTCTTGCTTCAATTAAGTAAATTTGTATTATATACTTTGATTTTCAGAAATTTTAATTCTATAATGCGTAGCTTTATAACCATCTAACTTTCACCTTTAATTGCATCGAAAACGGTTCAGGCGTTTTTAAAAAACTAAAAAATTGTTAGTATGGAAAAATGACTTTTCTCGATTTCGTCCATACAAAACGGCAATTTCATATTTTAACCCCTAATAACAACGTGTTATGAACTAGGGGCTACTATTAACTATGAAAAAATCATGCCTGTCGTATTTACAAGTAATTTTTTAAACAGATTTTTGTTACCCTTTGCTTACACGGGAGTAAACAATGAGTAACTTTATAAAAACCTTTTAATACTACATCGTACTTAATTTTCAAAAGATGTTTGATCTGTGAAACTGCCGGGGGCGCGGTTGCTTTCTAAACCTATGTTCCTGAGTAATTACTTTATGCTCTGTCAAGGTTAAATACGGTTGGTACTGCTGCTATTTTAGAAGTATTTGTATATATTTTTGAGATAGGAGCTAGCCTATGTGCTATTCAAGCCTATAGTCTATCTCTGCGCACAATTTTATCAAGATTCATGTTGTCGTTGTGGCGTGATGGAGAAACAAACATCCATCCAAACATTTGCATTTATAATATTAGTAAGTTATATAAGATTTTCAGATGTAGGTATTGTTCGAAGACCTTAAGACAGGCGGGGCGGCCATTTGCTTACAGTAGGTAAATCTGCTAGTGCAGGTAGGTGGCGGGGATCTACATGTTTTCCATAATGGAGATTCACGATCCTAATGTTTGTCGTTTTACGCTCAATATGCTTTTCTTTCCTAGAAATAAAACTAGTCAAATGGTGGTACCAAACAAACAATGATATTTCTATGATAATTTATTATTGAAATAATGTAGGTATTTTTGAGGCATAAAAGGAAAGAATAAATAGTAATTTGAATACTTTTCAATACTGTCATTGTGTGTATAGAAAACTTATTCCAGTTTTCCATTGTACGAATTTTCTGTAGTGTCGATTTTAGCAGAACTAGATGATAACCTAACTTACCGATTAATCACTTTAAAATTCATATTCATATAAGCTCATTAATACGAATTTAAAGTCAAAACTTTGAATTAAAGTCAAAAATTTAAGATTTGGTGCAACACTAAACGATCATTCACTGAAGTACTGCTGATTTTTTTGGGATTACTTGAGTTCTTGCCACAGTAACCGCTTTAGTAGCCTTTTAATCCATTAAACATTTTAATTCATAGTTTTATAAATTGCATATTATTTTCCTTTAGCACTGTTTGACTACTTTATCCCTGACTTTACCAAGTAACAAACAAAAATGTATTCATCATTTCAACAGAAAACTGTTTCAAGATGTTTCAGGACACATTATAGGTATTAATTTAGTTTCGATACCTAACATACGTTACTAGCGTCTATATGTTATACGGCGATGTTTCCCCGAGGCGTCCTAACCTCGGAACCTCGAGCACTAGCTTGTGGGCTTGATTTATAATTCCTAGATTAAGCATTTCTATTCCTGCATAGTGAGTACCTATTCTAACGGCAAGATGTCAGAGAGATGTAAAACAACAGTATTACAGAGAGTTACGACATAAATGACAGTAAATCCCGTGCAGCGTACAACTATATGCGGTCGATATTATGCTTTGTGTGCATGTATTTAGTATAACATAAAATGAGAAACATATATCTTCAAAAATCAGTTATACGAGTATTACCAACTTTTTAAACTTACATTGGACGGTTGGGCGAAAACTCGAAATTTTACGACTTTTATATTTTCAGATATACTGCGGTAAAGTGATAAATTAGATTGAAATTCATCATAAGATAATTCGCATAGTGAGAAATAAGCCACGGAGAACAAATTTTAATACTAAATAGACTTTAAATCCAAAAATATTTATATCTTCAATTATATTGGTTTTATAGTCTGTAAATCTTCTCAACAACAAGATTAATACAAAATTAAATTGAAATTATAGGGCATGAAGATAAGATTACTAATATATTATATCTCCTTTCGATATGGCCACAAGGATTGGCGTAGTGGGGAGTGGTAATAGCGATAAGTGAAACATAACAACTGACTCAACAACAATAAACCTGAACTTCATATCTCACAGAACAAAAACTTAATTACAATAGAAGTGCTGGAACATTTCACCACACGCTAGCGAACATCATTCGCAGGGCTCTTACATTTCGGCTATTATTGAATCCCCTTGTATGGAGTGACTTTAATCCCGTGATTGGACTGATGAAGATGGGACAGCTTTTAGTGTGGGACACAACTTGTGTCGACACACTGCTGATCGACAATTATTACGCAGGCTGGCGCATTTCTTGGTCAACGTATCAATTTAGCCATTCAACTGGGAAATGCTGCCAGCCTTATCAGTACCTTATGTCGCGGTCACTGGACTGATTTGGGACAATTGTTTTTTAAAGTTTTAGATTTAACTTTAGTTTAATTTCAGACCTATATAACCTTGTAGATATCTACAAGAATATTCAGTACGGTTTTACACACAATAAATTGTAAAAATAGGTTTGAAAAGGCAAAAAAAAACCTTTTTGGATATCTTTGTAAAAAAGAGTTACCAATACCAGTGATTGTAAACTCAATCGGAATTCAAAACCAGGTAACAGTGCGATAGCGGGAATTTAAATACATTCAAATACACGGTGCATTTTTAACTACTTAATAAAAAAATTTTGGTAAAAAAAAAATAACACTGCCAAGATGTTATTCATAATGGTTACATAACGAGGGCTTCGTTTTCCAGGTGGTTCAAATAGCACGGTGTATATATTTGCAGCCTTTCTGCCAGTCTACATAGGAATGAATTTGTAAAAAATAATAATAACCCTAAATCGCAGATTGGAGAATTTCCTGAAATTGATTTATCATGCCAGTAATCTCAACTCAGCAACGCCGATAGGTGAGCACTTGCAATTGATAAATTTTGTTATTTTTTTATCATCGCGACTATTGTATTACTAAATACTGATTGATTAAAAGAAAAATAGATTGTATTAGTAATTTTAAGAAACACAAGTAAAAAATTATTAAGTAACTGTTGGATAGGTTTTTTAAAAGTTTCATGGGACTGCGAACACTATTTTTCATACATGTTTTCATTTATTCAGTACCTATCAAGTTTTATAATTAAATGAATGAAGTTGGCACTTAATAATATGTAAGCATTATTTAACTCTATGTGTTCGACGCATAATGTATTTTTGCCTAGTCTATTGTTAATTGCGAGGACCTGTTATTGGCTTTCTGATACATATCTGTTAATGTTTTTATGTTGCATTAGCTGTTGGTCTTCCGAAAATTAAATAAATAAATAAAGTAAAAGGACTAATTTTTGGTTGTTGCGACAGCCGTCTCCACTTGCCACCTAATCTTTTGTTTACAGATTCGTAAAAAAATGCAATAGTTATAGTTAACGTCGTTTTACGTCCCGCTCCAGTATATATTGGGAATACTACACTCAAAGTTATTGACCACGAGACACTACGTCACAGCGCCATTTATTCAAGCGCCCGGTATGGGAGATGCGGGTTCTAGTCCCGCCTGAGACATAATTATACAAGTTTAAACATTGATATTATAATTGCAATTAAGTTTGCAATTGCATATTTTTAAGCTAAAATATCGTATAATTTAAAGTATTTCAATAGCTGTTTCATCTTAACTGACTAACTGTCAAGATGTTTCTTTCGGGTGTTAAGAGTGCAAAACTAACATTTGAGGCAACTACGCTGGCTTACAGCTATAAAAATATGCCCGATATGCATGAAGATACGGGCTCGAGTTCCGCCTGAGACATAATTTTTCAAGTTTGTTGATAATCCAACTTATCTTTTTTTTTTGCCATTTATTTGGATAGATAGACAAACAATTTCACAATACATAATTCTAATTTTAACAGGTTTAGACTACTATAGAGTTGGAGACTATAAAACCAGAACTTTGAAAGTTTAACCACAAAATTCAAATTCAAATTCAAATACTTTATTTGCCATTAAACAGGGTATAGTACAAAAATATGTCGATGTAAAGTAAAAGATACAGTAGCACCTATTTAGCCATATACAATAGCATGCAAATATAAAATTAACAAATAAATAGATTGGTAGTGCAAATAGTTCTTATTAATAATAATAGTTATAAGCTTCGATCATATCAACATTGAATAAATAATATAACATTCATGTCTTATCTTTCAAAAAATCGTCAACGGAATAATATGTCTTTTCTAAAAGCCATCTGCGCAAAGAATTGTTAAACATTCTGACCGGGAGCTTTTTTAAATTTTCGGGTATTTTATTATAAATTTTTATGCACATTGAGTAACTATTTTTTTGAAAGCGCTTTGTTTTAGGGACTACGTCAAGTACTAGTCTGTTAGGGTTTCTTAAGTTTCTATTGGTCACATTTTTTAATTGAGTGAATAGGTGAAAATTTTGTCTAACAAATTTACCTATCTCAAGAATATACAAACAGGGCAGTGGAAGTATATTGAGGGTTTTAAAATACGGTTGACATGATATATCTGGTGCTAAGCCACATATTGCCCGAATGCATTTTTTTTGAGCTACAAATACTTTGTGTATGTTGGTGCCATTTCCCCAGATTGCCAGACCATATCTCAACACGGACTCAACATAACTTTTCATATAAACCTTTATTTTTAGTTAATCTCTAAGGATTACTTAGGGAACACGATACAACCGGGGGAGTGTCATATACGCGATTCAGCGAACAGAGTAACGGGCGGAGCGCTAGTTTATGATAAAGTTACATAGCACCTATTATATTCTCTTTGAGGTATTTTCTCACTCTAGTTGCAAAGTTATAAGAAAGATCCAAGTAAAGCTGTCAGATTATTTTATTAGTGCATCTAAAATATCTTTAGAATTCCTTTGTAAATTTTTACTTCTAAAATTCTACAAGACGATTCTCTTTAGGAGTCTAATAACTTCAAACGATCATAACATTGCAAAAATTAAATTAATTTAAAATTTAGAACAGAAGGTGATCTGGTAACTAAAAAACAAATAATAAAGTAACACCGCTTCACTAAATGATTGCCTGTTGAAAAAAGTTGCCTAAGCTATAAGTTACCTGGACTTAAAGCTTTTAATTAATTAAGGTACTTTGAGCACCAAAAGCTCAAGAGACTAGCTCACCGAATTTTATAGTTTTTATTAAGACTACTAACGCCACGTGTCTGTACGCTTTACTTAAAAAAGAGCTGTAGATTATGAACGTTAGAATAAAGTTTTTGAGATTTCTAACCAAGTTAAGTAAAACCAGTAAAACTTACTCGAATTATACGAATTACAAGGATTTGTGATTTTCAGTTATCTCTTTCACATACAAGTGAGTAAAGAAAAATACCGCTCTTACGGCGGTTGTGTCTCACTGGGTGCACTACGACAAACAATGTCTCAACTTTACCGCGTTTTTTAAGCAGCCAGCGTATGCCAACCCCGGTGAGAACTTTACGGTCCTTTTTATATTATTATGAAACTTTAGACATCATAACTGTTGTTTTGTGGGTAAACCTTAAAGTCTCATCAACATTTAAATACATCTTGGTGCTGCCAAGAATAATAACATCATCTCTTTTTGTCATATGGTGACGTATTAGATGAATGAAGCAATAAATACTGCCAAAAAATGACGGAAAAGCATTTTTTCCTCTTCACCGTTTGTTGACTACGATCGCCAACAACAGTTATGGTAAAATCTTTAAAGGTCAAAAAACTTGGGAGTGACAGACCATAACATTTGCAAAGTAACTTGTGACTAATCTATGTTTTTCAAAAATAAAATCACAAACATAATGAATCTTGACTAGCCTTCCGGATTGCGAACTTAATAAGCAGGGACTTTAGAGTCGGGATTATGTCGCAAAACCGTTTAACATAGTAGTTTACTCAAACTTAGTATCCATCCATATTATCAAGTCGTGTAGTGATGCTTTGAAATTGTTGACCTACTAAAGTTAGCGTGCATTTCACCAGCTAATATGGCAGCATCAAGTCAAAATGTAGACTGTAGGGACGGCAAAATAACTTTTGT
Organism: Anania crocealis; assembly: GCA_949315895.1. Lineage (NCBI taxonomy): Eukaryota > Metazoa > Arthropoda > Insecta > Lepidoptera > Crambidae > Anania > Anania crocealis. The sequence continues at coordinate 15,010,960 of OX438880.1, read as the reverse complement.
TCCCTCTCCATGTTTGTATAACATCCCCGCGGCACACTTAGCGTGGAAATTGTGATGACGCAACTCACCGCACGCGTTCATTAGTACAGCGTCCTTTCTGTTTGAATGCGATGATAAATATATGCATAGAATATGACGGAAGTATGTTCAATTAGTACCTACCTACTCACACCAATGTGTAGGACAGCACTACAGCCTATTTTGAAATTCGTACTAACTTATTTAATTATGCACGTGGTTCTCATATCTGTGCCTGGTGTGAAATTTGTGCCTGGTGTGAAATTTGTGCCTTGTACTACGACCTTCCTCAAGGTCTAATCTGTTTTGTACCTAATTTTATCACAATCAGTCTAGTTGTTTAGTCGTGAAAGCATTACTTTTGCATTTATAATTGTATGTTAGTAAAGTAAGGATAAATAGGAGTCTAATTAGTTGATCACTGAGCTCGCTTGGGTTCCTCTGAATGCTTACCTATGTTCCGCAGCATAGTCGCTGGCATTTAGAAACTGAATAATCTCATTATGTACTTAGCGACCATCTGTCAATGTGTCCCAATTCCACAGCATTCATCATAAAATAATGATAGAGTCGCCTAGACGCGAGCAACCACCCAAAATATTTTTTATTTTGGTGTTAAATTGCTTGTTAAGAAAACTCATGAGAAATTAAAATGAAAGATATGTTTACGAAATTTAATTCGTGTTTATTTTGGTTTGACCCGAAGTATCGAAAACGTTACAGCGTTCATGGTCCTGGGCAGACTAAGGTGTTATTCGTCTTAAAGTTGATAATTTGTAAAATAGTTTAAACTACTATCTTTTATTTTTGTCGTCAGTTATGTTCCTTATCAAATATAATAGATAGATATCAAATATAATAGATAAATATTTATTTATTATTATTTACAATAAAAACCTTTTGATCCTCTATAACTGTCTTAAAACCTTGATCTTTCGCTTTGTCTATATTTATTGCACATTTAGTGAAAATTGTTTGTTACTGATAGGTAAGAAACGTCATCGTTTTGGTTTTCATTTAAAGGCTTTATTATATTGTGAACCAAACATGTACCAGCGGCTGTTATTTGCAAGTAATTAAAATTAAATACCTCACACAATATTTTGGGACGAAATGTATTTACCACGAAAGCTTAGCTGTTAATTAGTTATGCATTAAATTATTATATAATACCTACTTTAGTAATTTAATTGTAATTAAATAGGTCCTTGATGTGATTTGTTTTTACGACTTACACCTAGAAGCTTAGACCAATGGTTTATCGAGCCTACCGAAGCACGAATAAAACCTTGTAGACCCAAGCCAATTCAGGAAATTTCAATTTTTGAATTGACACGACCAGTAATTGAACCTGTAGCAGGAGATCCACTGCACAATTACACCAACCAAGTCGCCGAGTGTTACTGTTTATGTTATAATATTTATGCTCTACATTCATGTTCACACACTACTGACACTACACGCACACTACCGACATTGGAACATAATTTGAAACGTCACCTACGACTTAATTAATTACTGTGGGGTGATGTAGCTCCAGACACAATTACATTAAATTGTTTCTCGGATTGATTCGCAACGTCTAAGCCGAATGTAACGTTAATGCTTCTATCAACCTCCTCTTAGAATATATTGTATCCTAGAACTGTCTTTTTAGAACATTCACTTCAGACACTAAGTTATTTCTTCCATAAATGCGGTTTTTGATATTTCAAAACATTATGATCACAGATTTAACCTTTGAATGAAAATCGTGTTAAGAGGGTAATTGATTTCAAAAGAGCTTACATGAATGTATTTTATAGAGTATGGAAGGCATTGCAGGATCTTTGGGCAGTAGTAATGGACGACTGCTTGTAAAAAAGATTATATTTTTACATCTAAGATATTGTACTAGGTAACTTAAATTTTAATGGTCAAAATCATAAGATTTGTTCCATAATTTAGTTGACTTGTTTTTATACGTTTCTATAGGAAATTCATAAAAAATTTACATGTTACCCCAAAACTACTCATTACTACCTAGTCGTAGTACTCGTAGTATCGTGATTTGTGATTGTCCTCGACTCGGAATTTTAAAATACACACTCGTTGAAAAATTAAGACTCCGGCTATGGGTTGTCCACGTTTTTTTATCTTCAATTAAAAAATTAAGGCTGCTTTACTGCCTCAGTCATTGGGGGTTAGGAATCAAAATCAGATCATGTACCACTGGAAATCCCGGGATATCCATATTTATACCATTTACTGGGCAATGAGGTATTAGGTATACACATTTAAGAGGAAACACAAGTGCCGTTTTTCCATACAAACGTAGTCCCCTGTTTCCTCACTGGATAAGGCCAGTAGAGCAATAATTTTTAATACAAAAATCTATGGCTACTATTAGCATGTTTCTATGTTTTCTGTTTTTTTATAACTTAATTAATAAAAAAAGATATGAGCCCTCAAAAATCGAAAAAATTCGCCAGATTTTCCACTGTGTTGAAACATCCACAAAACAAATTTGGCTTAATTTTAGAAAAAAAGGAAAACATCCAAAGCCTTTCTTTAATTTTTAATGAAAAAAATATTCAAATTGGTTTAGTTTTGGAAAAGTAATCGGGGGACTACGAAACGTTGATTTGGTGTGCTTTTAGTAGGTATTTTCGGTCCAAAATGCGATTATCTCTATCGCGCTCTGCGGTGGAGACGTTCGGGACTGCGCGACAGCAATAGATTTTACAAATACCTATTTTTCAATGCTCTCGGCCGTAGTGTTTCCTCTTAAATAGCTTTGGATGTATAGTCATGGTCTAAGAATAGCCTACTGATTCGTCTGAGGTTCGGAGGCTTAATGACTCCATATGTGGTACCACAGATACGTACCTAAAATATGGAATTGTCAAATCATGGACCATGACCGTAAACCGTACACCGGAACAAAAAGCGTTAAAATAAGTTTGTTCTTTGTAAAAATCCATAGGCTGAAATTTCATCATTTGCAGTGCCTTCATTTTAAATTAGCCGTCTATTAACTAAACAACAATTTTAATTTTGTTATTTTATCTTGTTTTTAAATGGCTGTATTTCTCGTCGCACGCCACAAATGCTTCAATTACGTATTTATGTTTTCACACGAGACCAAAATGTACGCCTGAAGGGCCCGATTTATCCTCGTCTTCAAATATGCAAGAGGTTGCTGTTGATGTCACATAGCATTACTGGTGTAAGGGGATGAACACAGATTTACTGAGGCTGCTTTTTCCAGGTACCTAACCTTATTTCGGGGGACTCTCAAATTAAGATTTCGGAGATTTATTAGATGTTACGTGGCCGTACTAGTTTTTATTAAAGTAAAATAGAAGCATAGTTTTATACTAAAATACCATGAATGAAACAAATAAAATGTTTTGTGTACTAAACTACTAAGTTAATAATTTGTCCTATGTGTCAAATTTTTTTTTTCGATTTGATGCATGATTTGACAATCATGGTTTGAAACAAACTTAGAATTTATTTAACGCTTTCTGCTGGATATTTTTGTGAAAAAGTTTTTTCTAAATTCATTTTTGAAATTTTTAATTTTACAATATTATAAATAACACAAAAACTTTCTTAGAAATCAAAACAAACACCTCTCTTTTCGACAATTGAAAATGAAAGAATTTTAACATACAATTCGAAAGCAGCGAAAGTGAAAATTGTATTTTTGCAACACGAAAATTCGGATGTTTCATCTTGACGATAATTTAAAGCTGAAAACCCTAATTTGAAGGTCATTCTTCGCCAAAGCCACGTCCGCAACAGCGATTCTAATGTGTTACGGTCCAAACGATATTTGTATTGTTCCCTATCACTTAATATTCTAAACGCACGAAGCGTACGCCAAGTGCTTTGCAAAACAACACTTTCGGTCTACTTTTACTGAAACACACACAATTTAGTTCTGTATAAAGTCCTTAAAATATAGCTTGATTGGAATGACAGTTCTCACTGAAAGGGTCGACGTAACTTTGTACCAACATCACACAAGTGAAACAAATTTGCACACGAAAAAATATTGGAATAAAATAACATGCCAGTTAAGGATATTTTTTATACAGTGCTGCACATATTAACCACCGAGTAAATTGAACAGCTTTTTTATCTAACAGTACAGCTTTGAGTTTGAAAAATGAATAAAAATGAAAAAAAAAATCTAGAAGAAGTGCTAAATACTAATTATTTACCTGTAGTCCCCAAACTAACTAATCCTGTCTTTTGACAAAGTAATTAAACAGCGGCTTTGTATGTGTGTGTGTGTGTGTGTGTGTGTGTATGTTGTGTGTTTGCACTCCGCCCAGCCCTGCATAAGTGGCTTACTTGGGATCAGTTGTACAAACTGCTGGGTGAAAGCGGTCGTTATTGTGTCACTTGGGATTGCTTAACAAAAGCTCAGTTTCGTCATAGCTGATTTGGAGGAGAGAATTGTAGTTCCACTTTCGCACAAAAACTAACAGCAATCAACGAACACTGGTTGATGAGCGATGTCCTGTTTTAAGCCGGAGTTTTTATTTCGTGTAACCATTATTTTATCTACCTGCTAATTAAACAATTGACTACATACGTCATGTTGTTTTTGGAGTGGGTGGGATCCGCCTCGTAGCGCTTCACCCTCGCAACGTCTCCACAGTCTGTAACAGTTAGTTGGTACGGCTGAGTGATGCCCCCAGCGGAGGCTATGCAGGGGGCCGCTTGGATTGCGACTACCATCCTGCCGGAGTCCGGCGCTAACGGGATTTCAAGATCGCTTCTGGGTGAGCTGATCGCTTCTGAAGCCAAGAGCAAGCCCAACTTCAATAAAAATAAAAATAAAATGTTGACTTCAAAATGGTTAGCTTATTATTTTATGGCTTTCGTCAATTCAGATTTTTTTAAGAATTGTTTAGCATATAAAGGGCATGTATTAGGCTAATTATTATTGTTATCTGAGAATGGTTCTCGTCATTGTGTCCTCTGAGTTTGTAACTTTTTTGTAACCGGTGAATTTCTGCCGAGTTTGACTGATGGGGTATTTTACTTTCAAGAAATATTTTACGGAATTCATAAATGAAGTTAAATATATGTGCTTTGCGAAATAGGGACATCTCTCTATCGATTTATAAGCACATAAAGCGCTTACATTAACAGTGTGGCCGCTCTACATTTATTATTTTAAAAGTGGGAAACGGACAGTGTATTAAAATATTTAGGATGATGTTTTAAAAGGAGGATAATGTTTTACAAGAGAGAGAGTTGACTTGAGAGAAGACTTGAGAGAGTTGTACTCGCCCATCGAGTAGAGATAAAATACGCTAATTTAACCGTTCGACTGTAATGTTCAAAGGTTTCGTCTAGTTTTTATGAGCACCATTGTTTTCCAAGTTTGGTCTAAATAAATATAATGAATTCATTATAAATATAATGAATTCAAATTTTCGTTTACTTAAGAATTACCTCGTATAACTGAAGTGTTTATTATTCTAGTTTGAAATAAATGAGGTTTTTTATAGTCTACACAAGTCTTGATAAATTGCCACGCCACGTGCATGTTACGAGTTTTCATCGCAACGTATAGCTTGAAGAGAAAATTGCATGATTCGGTTGCATGCCGCAGGGGTTAGATCAAAATGTTCTTGTACGAAATTGTTATTGTGACTAGTTTATTTGTGAAACCGATTTTAAAATAACTCCGTTCACCCGCATCACAAAAACGTGGCACCAATTTTTACTTTGTTATGTTGTGCAATATTTAAAGCTAGGTGAAGTACATTTTTCGAATGCTTGAAACTGGTGTATTTTATGGCATAGAATGTGAAGACTCAAAAAAACATAATTGTAAACGTTAGTAGAAGCATCTAGATCAGCAGCGCAGTCTTTTAGCGCAGGCCTTATATCTGTCTCTCTATAACACACAGACATATTATAGGTAGTTTAAGAACGAAGAAGTATTATTGTTGTCGAAGAGATGAATGCACTGTGTCAAAAAGATATGATTGAGAAAAGGGTAGACGACTCGATGACGACTGACATACTGTGCCGACCCCTGATGACCTAGAAACTAAATGATGATGTCATTGACGACATCCAAGTACTAGATACACGATGAGTGTCAAAATAATGTCCCAACTAAATGTTGATATAAGGGTGCACTTTTAGTACCAACAACCCAATCGAAAAGATACAACATGACATAAACATCCATTCTATCAACTTTAATAATCTGGCACTAATATGTCGACATGCACAACATAATTTGGCCGTTTTATAAAGTTGACACTTATATACTTACTCTGACGACCATTTGGATCAGCGGTAGTAAACGCTGCTTTTGAGCCATAGGTCGCGGGTTCGATCCCCGCACAGTACAAATATTTGTGTGCATGAACATGTCTGTTTGTACTGGTCTGGTTGTTTTCTATGTATTATAAGTATGTATTTACAAAAAAAAAAGTTTATAAGTAAGTTTATCGCTTGTCTAGTACCCCATATGACAGGGTACGTAATAGTAGCTTAATTTGGGACTAGATGGCTCTGTGTGGCCCAGTGAGGCTTGTCTTAAATATTTATTTATTTATATAAAATTAACGGCAGTCATTCAACCGTGGACAATTTGAGGTGTAATTTTTGTATCGGACTGTGTATCTATTCATATTATTATCATCTATACTAATATTATAAAGCTGAAGAGTTTGTTTGAAGTACTGGTTTGAATTGAAAAAATCTTTTTGTGTTAGGTAGTCCATTTATCGGGGAAGGCTTTAGGCTATTTAACATTACGCTGCGATTAATAGGAGCGAAGCATTAGTGAAAAATGTTGCAAAAATAATAGCGATCATAATAACAGAAATTGACACGTACGAAGTCGCGGGCAACAGCTAGTAGTATAATATAATATTATATCGATGGTTGAACAATCAGCGTCTAATTTAATAGCAGGCATTTCTTTCTGGCATGTTTGTGTATTGTTACATCGACGACTTCGTTCCACTTTATTTAGTTTTTTCAGGGCACACTGAAACGCGCTATTCACCCTCAATAATCACGCGACGAACAATGCTGCTCATCTCCGAGCGTTCTCTGCTGTATCCGTTTAATTTGAATACTGCTTGATGAGATTTAAAATAATCCTATCTGTTTTATTTAATTGCCTTGTGTTATTTGTAAATAATTATTTAATTAATAAAACGAAAGAAGCGCCTGCTGCTACTCGAAAAAACATTCACCCAGAGTTATGCTCTCGTAAGATGTTCAAATAATTAGTCTGTTACCCTTGTTATTTATTTACACTTTAATGCACATACAAAGCGGTACAAATGGCGGACTTAATGCTAAAAGCATTTTATACCAGTCCACCATAAGGCCAAGCAAAGAGGTTACAGGCGGTGCGAAGTACTAGTGAAAATAACAAATATACAAGTAAGATATTAATTATTATAATAAAAACGATACAAGATATATATGTATATAATATATTACCTTCCTTTTGGTACAAGTACAGAAATATAAATGCTGTAGATAAAACATATTACTTGTTTAGGTAGCGAGCGATGTCAACATTAAATGGTGCATCCAGAGTCCAGAGAGCAGTTATTATAAAATGTGTTTTAATTTTAGCCCATGTCATCACCTTATATTCTAAGGTTATCACACAAAAATGCAACAGTTATTCAGAGTGTAATGCATCCATTGAAGATTTATCGAAGTTTCACTCTAAAGGGTTGATGATACTTTAAAAAATATATATATTGCATTTTTTATGGCATGCTCGATCTATCTGATTCTGATACGAACTGCATTACAAAACTGTTGCTACCAGCAAAGTTAATAGTCCCAACATCTTTTTTGAATAATAAAACATACAACATTCAATGACATCAATAACTGGTATTACCACCTAGGTATAAATACCCGATCCACGGCCAAATCATGTGCCTCATTTAAAAAAAGTTATATTTTTAATTTTATTCATTTTGGTTTGCCTTGAGTAAACTTTATTATTACATAATATGTGTGTTTACAATATACTTTATAAAGGTAATATTAGTGCTTGATTGATTTCAGATACTATAATGGGGCTTGTCAGTTGTTCAGATGAACTTTGAACATTTGGTCAGCGACCTGTGCTGGCCTGCTCTAGTTCTAACAAAACTGCATCGCAGCAACTTGTATAGGCAACACTAGTTTAAGATTTGACCGCACAGAACAAATATTTGTGTGCATAAACATGTCTGTTTGTATTGGTCTGGGTGTTTTCTATGTATTATAAGTATGTATTTACAAAAAAAAAGTATATAAGTAAGTTTATCGGTTGTCTAGTACCCCATACGATAAGGTACTTAATAGTAGCTTAATTTGGGACTAGATGGCTCTGTGTGGCCTAGTGAGGCATGTCTTAAATATTTATTATTATTATTATTTATTTGTTTGCGTGAATAAATAATACATAGACTAAAATTTTATATATATAGTAAGAAAATTGTAAATAAAAACTCGTTTGACTCCGACAGCATCACTGACTTGTCATTTCGACAACCTGGTAACTATTCTCCTCTCACTGTGGCCAAGACACCCTTAGCCATCTACTCTGATCAGTCTTGTGAGTCTGCATGACTGGCAGTGAGAAAACCTCCACCTCACCTTATTCCTCACCACCTTCCGTCTGCTACCTTAGGTCTCATGGTGCAGATATCCCGCATTTATTTATATATTTATCGATCACACATTTATACTGTAGGTTAGGGCTTTAGGGACTTAGAAACTCAGGAACCTAGGGACGCTAGGCCTATAGGGATTAGGGAATTGGACAGGAATTTCTAATCCTCCCTTCAGTATAATTGTTTCATGTGTAGCCAGCCGGTGCCTAAACAAAAGACCATACTCTACATTCACTTACAAATAACACTAATACAGAAACATTAGACGGCAGCTACACATCAGTATTGTACCGTGTTAAATTTATGAGTGTGTTTGACTGCAAAGTACCTGACCCCAGTATTATACTTTAGTATTATCTTATCTGTGATTAATTATCTTATCTGTGGTATTATATAATACTTTCCTTCTTCTCCTTTGTGGTATTTTTAATTCTCACCGCTCAAAGAGCTATGAAAACAAAAAAAGACTAGCGCCACTACTTTAAAAATATAACTACTGTCTGAAAAGGAATCTAGAATGTGTCTAGAATTTTCTAATTTATTTTTTAAAAGAAAATTCTAGCTCGTCTTTTATAGGAGAAACGCTAGTGTACCTTTGTACTCCTTGTATCTAATTACAATTTGCTGAGATAAGATATTAACATTGACTTGCGTAATAAAAAACAATCGAGCGTCAACAAGATCATTAAAATGCATAATTATTGAGATAAAAACAAGTAGCTTTAACTTGTCATGGCCATGCATGGTTGGTTCATGGTGGTTTAATCATTAGACCTTGAGAATGGACTTATGCTATTTTGTACCCGTGCGATGTAACGTGTAGTTCACGCGGGCAAAGCCGCGGGCGGGGAGCTAGTATCAAATACTTTAATGTGGAAAACTTCCCTCGAATGTAGGCGCTCTCTCTCCACAGCATTACCGGTTGCATATATTACGCTTGACATTACATATGTATCTACATATTGTGCGCATGAAATATGTATAATGTAAGGTTATTCGCATACAAAACTACTTTTTCTAAAAGAGTTAATAGATTCGGGGGGTTTCTACCATTTACGCTTTTACCACTTATGTTAATGACTTGTTTGTAATATATTATAGACTGTGTTTTGCATTTTGTGCAATACAGTGTTTATCTGTCTTTACCTATCATGTGGTCAGCAATGTACTCTTAAGTACTTTTTCATTATAGTACACTCAACACTAATGTAAGTACTAGGTATGTCTTGGTAACAACATTGGTAACGTTCTTATTTTAAATCACTTACGAACTTACATACGTTTTACTTTTACATAGTACTAACCTATATTTTTAAATAAATTAAACGACACATAACAGCTACCCAGAAAAATTATTTTTACCGACTTCAAAAGGAGGATGAGGTTCTATGTTCGTCTGTATATATTTTTTATCCATGTTTATCGATTTCTCCGTCAACCGTTATTATTATTAAATAAGACGTATTTATTCATTGTATAGAGAATAGTGATTTCTAGTACTTGATATCTTCAATACATAGGTAATATGCTAACAGGTAGGATGTAGTCTGCATAGGATAACTACTTATTAAAAATCCACATAGTTTTATGATCATTAATCCACTTCACATTACAAAACACGATCAATTTTAAATATATCAATCCTTAAGATGTAGTAAGCTAAATTCTTAAATGTATCTTTTGATAAATTGGCTATGCTTGTAAACATTAAATACGATAAGAACATCCAAATTAAAAAAAAAAAACGTAAAATTTGCGTTTTTTGCCCGGCCTAAAAGAGATTGTCGTTTGCGATTGTGCGGGCGGGAGAACGGAGCAAGCAAAATTAAATGAGCACGCATTTGTCTTGGGCTGAATGCGTCACGTCGTTGCAAGCATTTTGTTGTGGCCGGCGAATTCTTCCGATCTTGATGACACTTTTTTTGTTTTAATTTAAGAAGTTATATAACTTGAATTGAACCAGTGTATTATATGCATGCACAAACTGATAACATTGACAAACATACAAACTGAATTTGAGTATTAGGGGTTAAAATATGAAATTGCTGTTTTATTGTAATAGGTTCTTTGAATTGACATAAAATCTTCATGGTTTGAGGTTTTCGAATGAAACTTTTTTCACATGGTTTCTATGATATTCTTCTTTAAAAAAATGTGAAACATTTGAATATCGACTTTCAATTGTTTTTGTTATTTAACTTAGACAAGAAAGATGGATACTGCGAAAATTCGAGTGATTTTTGAATACGAGTTCCGACGCGGAAGTAACGCGGCAGAAACAGCCCGCAATATCAATGTTGCGTTTGGAGAGGGATCTGCTAATGAACGCACCGTGCGATTTTGGTTTAAACGCTTTCGTGATGGAAACTTCGACTTGAAGAACGAGCCACGAGGAAGACCGCCCACACAGGTGATTAACGATGAATTAAGAGAGATGGTGGAAGCCGATCCTAGTCAAACTACCCAGGAATTAGCGACATGGTTTAACGTAACCTTACCCACAATATTGACTCATTTGCGTCAAAAAAAATACGAAAAATGGGTGCCTTATGATTTGACTGATGTGCAGAAAGAAACGCGTGTTGGAACTTGTGTTGCCTTGTTGAATCGGTACAGAAATGAAGAAATATTAAATCGAATTGTGACATGTGATGAAAAGTGGATTTTTTATGATAACCGTAAAAGAAAAATGCAATGGCTGACCCCAGGTCAAACGCCACAACAGTGTCCTAAAGCAAAACTTACCAATAAAAAGGTAATGGTAACTGTTTGGTGGTCTCAGCATGGTGTTATTCACTATAGTTTTCTCCGATCTGGTCAATCAATAACGGCAGATGTCTATTGTGCCGAACTCCGAACAATGTTGGCAAAACTAGCAGTAAAACAGCCCCGACTCATGAATCGATCTTCACCATTATTGCTCCATGACAACGCGAGACCTCATACAGCACGAGAAACCGTTTTGACCCTTTAGGAACTGCAATTAGATTTTTTTTAGTCAACCCATTTGCAATATATTTATTGGCATATTTAATTGTATATAAAATACTTTTCATCCAATAAACAGCTCGCCGAAGGTCCTTGTATTGTGGGATCTTAGACTATTATTTGTTTGCAACAAACCTAAATTTAGATGAAGTTATGAATTCATTTGTCACAAAAAAACGTGTTGTGTTTCCTGGCACAACCATGGATGTATTTATAATATAATATTTAGAAGGTAAAAATTGTTAGTATTTTGTACTATTATTTACTACTGTTTTAAAAATGTATACCAACTAGATCTAGAAGATACGATGGTCGCGCTGAAAAGAATACGTCCTAGCATGAGCTCATAGAAACTAGTGTTATTTTTGAAATTTCAAAATGGTAGCAAATAACTCAGAAAATTTATTATTTTTTACGCCTTATTTGGAATAACCTTCTAGTAATAACAACACTAAGTTTGGACGTGGTCGTGCCATTAAGTTCTTTCGTTTCTTTCTAGCACGCCAGACATATTTCTAAGATCTAGGTAAAAGAATATTTCAAAATAGGCGTAATATTAGTAAATTTTTTGAGCTATTTAATACCGTTTTAAAATTTTATATTAACACCGGTTTGTGTGGCCATGCTAGGAAGTATTCTTGTCAGCACGACCATCGTATCTCCTAAGATCTAATAGGAAAAAAAATAAAAAAGAGTGGTAAATTTTAATAGTACAAAATCCAAAAATTTTTTACTGTCTAAAGATAATCATATCAAAACATCCATGTTTGTGCCAGGAAGTACAACACAAAGAAAGGTAGACACAATCTCATATCACAAATAAATTGAGTTCGTTTTCCGGACACAACTTCTGAGATTCTTTTACGTTTATTTGTAGACAGGTTCAATATTTCTTGACATTTGAGCAAGGTTTGAGTAGGATCGCGCTTACAAGGGTAGCTACCTATTTAAAGGGATCCTCTGACGCTTAACTCTTCCCTTCTGAGTCCCACGAAATGTGCTACTGTCCCGTGCTTTAAACAACTGTACTATGTATTTATAAAAATTTGCTGTACATATATTTAGAGCGTGGTGATTATGCCAGTACCCATCATTGCTGTGGTAACTTGAATTCAATGTTGGAGGCCTTTTCCCTGCAGCGTGGTGATTATAGGCACAGAGTACTTTGTTATATTATAGGCTGCTACTTTATATTTAGAGACCCTGACGCAAGAATGATACTAACGCCTCTTTGAGGCTTCTCCATTCCAATTCAGTTAAAATTTTAATCTGACTGACTGATGGACAGGCCCCTAATTCGGCTAACCAAATCGTATCACAATCGTTATTGAATAGCAGCAGGCAGTTCTAGTATGGGCTAAATGTCAAAATCGCCCAGTTCAAGCACGATCGAACTGCAATTGAAATAGCTGAATAAGGCCCCTGATGTGTTTACTACCCGTTGGTACGTGTTTTTCTTACCTTAAGTGTATTGTGTGTGTAAATTCCATGATTTAGAAAATTTAGACTGCCTTAGGTGCAGGGACTTGAACTTACAACCTTCCTAACTTATGATAGTGGAAAAGGACTTTATTCAAAGAATTGTATTTCATTGTACCCCAGCAATATAAACTGCAAAATATTAACATAAAAGCTATTCACTAAAAACCCGAAAATTTACATTTTTTTTTAATAAATTTAAACATATATCATACATTTTTTAAAACGAATCTATCGATAACCAAATGGTCGGAATCCATTCAGCCGTTTGGAAGATACGTGCGTACGAAGAAATTTACAACTTTTATCAAAAGTCTTGAATTAGTATTTTTTTTATCATAATTTAGAACTTATAAACATTGAAAACGCAAAAGAAACATTACTTCTCAATAATAACAGGCGATAAGTTATTGCAGCATATAAATAACCTTAATAGAAGATGCATTTCGGGGATTCTATTTTAAAGGAAAGTTCCTGCTGTTACGTGCTTATGCATTTGCTTCTGCAATAGTTTGATGAGTGATTTGATATGAATGGCATTTTGCCTAAAACAGAAATAAATGGGCCACATAAGCAAATCCCTTTTATATTATGTACATTTAACCTAAATAACCTAAGGCACTAAAAAACAGTAAAATCTTAATTTAAAATGCTTGTCCATAAAACGCTGGTATGTTAGTGCTCCATTGAGAAAAAGTAATGATTATATCATTTTTGTTTTCACTTAATTTTGTTTATATAATATAATAGTTCATAGCGGTCTCTGATTTTCGAATTACCCTGAAATTGTAAAAATATGTAATGCGCCTGGAAAGAAAACCGCGGAAGAGAGAAACACACCTTTGTAACTTTTCTCAGTAAAGCTCAAAATTCAACGATACAACGAAGGCCCTGATACAATCGAGACAGTGATGTCTTTTATTGCTATTTTTATCATCGCTTACTATGTCTATCTCTTTTTAACATCGTTTCCTCTCTTTCTCTGAATCTGTCAGAAACATGCTTTGAGTTTACTTCTTTCATTCTAACTCGTCAAAATAAATTGTAGGTTGTTATTATTAATTTCATCACAATATCTTTGAATAATTTAAATATAATTTATGATAATATAATGCTTACCTACCTTGACTCGAGTGTTGATGTGCTGTATTTATTTTCGGCTGGTAGGTAGATGCTCAGGCACACACACTTGACAACAATCATCTGTCTAGTGCCGGGGTAGAGGGCAGGTTGGTAGGTACCTTGCAATATAATTGGTGATTTGTTGGTGATATTATAATCTATGGGTTAGTCAGGGCCTCTTTAAGCGATATTACCTATAATTTATTGTAAGCTTTCCTTGGGTTAATAATTAAATATAATTTGTATGTACACACCTACCTATAAAATATTGTATACCTACTATGTATTTTACTGATTTAAACTTCCATGGTCACTATTACTAGAGTTGATTGATACGGGGTTTATACCATGTACCTTAGTTTTTATGAGTTCCCGATATTTCGGCACTGTTGCAAGCGCCATGATCACGGGAGAACTAAGGTACATGGTATAAACCCCGTATCAATCAACTCTAGTACTATGTATTTGTATTCTAGCTACGTTCAGAAAAAAATGCAAAATACTTATTTAAATTTTTGATAATTATTTTTATTCTAATTTATTCGAAATGTTCAAATTCTTTTAAAATATACAAAACTATCGTCTTTCTGTTTTTGTTTTTAAAATGAGCGTACCGGTTAAATGTGTTATATATTATTACAACTTGAAATGGCTGGCTTCTCGTTTTGAGCTCAGCATGGCTGACAAGTTGTTCCAAATCGTTCGCTTGCAATTAATCACCGACAGATGGCGTTTGACGGATAAAACATTTATCGCTTCATAACCTATTATTTCTTTGGAAAACTAACTGTACTAGCCGAATTACATTAGGTTTTTTTTAACTGGAGTTTATCTTATCTTAGCAATATTATAAATGCGATTGTTTGGATGGATTATGGGCTGGAAGAGCACATAGGCTAACCTTTTAACCCAAAAAAGTGTGAGGTGCCCGAGGGATAGTTTTAAATTTCCTATAGGTATTCCACGCGTACGAATTCATAGGCAACAGCATTTTATTTATCCGCATCAGTTTTACCCGGGATGGAGCTGTGGTTGGTTAATAATACCTACCTATATTTATAAGTTTTTTGCATGGGCGTTATAACTAAACTATTACGTCCATGGTTATTTGTGACTGCTAAGTACTACGTTTATTCTAGTAGTTACAGACATATCATAAGTAGTTAAATGTTTCTCTGTGTAATGTGTTGTAAAACATTGCTGATGTTAAATACCTACTTGATAACATTAGCTGTTGAATTCGTTGCTCCATCAATTTGTCTTGTGGAATTGATAATAGCTCGGTATCACATAGGTCATATTTATTATGATAGAACCCCAATTTATATTTACTCTTACAGACTACACTGTTCTAAATAAAACACACAGATCGTAATAAAAAAATATAAAATAAAAGGTATTTACTATTTAGTAACCAAACATTTCCAAGGCACTGTTCACTTTGTCCTTATTTACTAACACCACAGATAAGATAATACTAACCAACCAACTACCAACACCCTCAATAAGTTTTACCACGCTGAACTGTAGTAGAGCACTATTTGCACACCCATATAAATGGCGATTAAATATGGAATACCGAAGGCTAGGCCTCTTGCTGGCTGCGGCAACGGTTTGACAGCGTACACGATGGTGTGAATTATTCGGCCAACCGCAAATAAACGGAACAGGAGTGTTGCCCACGCAGCAGCCGGCTCCGTCGTCAAATACAACGCACCAAGCACCCAGAACAAAGGAATATTCTCCAGATCATTCAAGTGGGCTCGCCTCACCCTCTCCACGTCTGGGTCATCCAACTTCACTTTACCTTTATTAGCACGAGCATCCTCTTCATTAGCGAACACCCTCTTGCTGAAACGCTGGCGCCCTGTTAAGATTGCTACAGCCAACATCTTTAGGCCCAGAAGGGCTGAATAAAAAGCGTACGACTGTACCGCTGGGTCCTCGATCGAAATATTAGCCATGATCGTTTATTTTTCCAAATGGTTCGGCAGTGGAGTGGTCTCTGCAAGTATCTCTCACTGAATAAGCCAGCCGGCCGCGATTCGGATGTTGTTATTACCTAATGGGTAAGTGACGTATTAATACGCTACTGATGATTTATGACCTGCTTGAGCGCCGCATTTTTTGTGTACCTATTTACAAATCAAGAGTTCATATATTTAAATGTTAGGGTACAAATTTTTAGAGCGTGGTTTGCCTCAATATTTGTCTAGTCACTGTGATCCGTAACTTATCATTAGTGGCTTCTCTAGCTTTATTACAGTATACATACGAGTAATAAACATGTTATCAGGTTTACCTAAGCGCAAGATTCAGCAATATAAAATCGGGATTTTTTTATAATAAAATCAAAGAAATAAATAAAGATTTAATAGATCTGTCCTACTTTGTATATTTGCTAAGGTAAATAGGTGAGTAAATATTCAAAAACAAATTAAAAATAACAAAAATCCCTTTCGGAACGAAATATTATATTATTATAATGAAATGATTTTTGAATTGATCTTTGCCAAGTCTTTTGTAGTCTTAACATCGTGTGCTTCGATCTGAGATCTACGTTTATCCCGTTTTTTTTCCTTTTATTGTAAATTTTTAAAAATTAAAATCGTTATTATTGTTATCATTTAATCAATATATTATTATGAAAACTATTGTTATAGGTATCTAGGTATTATAGTAACCGTAACCTTATTTTGAATAAAAAAACATTCAAGTATTATCTTTTGTTTTTAAATTATCATTATAACTAAATCAGCAGATCACTCGTATCTTATATTTAAAATGCTTTAACAGAGTGCAAAACGACTTTGACTCCCATGAAGATTGTGATAAAAAGGGGTACACCGAAAGCAATCCCTCTCGCCGGCTGCGGTAGGGTTGCCAGGTGCCTAATAGCCGGACAGACCAGCCAGTTTGACGTGATTTGAGTACAAAGGCCGGACACCCTACATTATTGAGGATTTTGTGTCTCAGTATTAATAGGTAGGTACGAAAAAGTTGTATGTAAAATCAAGTTTTTTTGATTTATCATCATAAATCTTTGTAAATGCGAGAGCGACCGACAGTCGGCTCGGCGCTCGCTCCTTTGCAAAATGTAAAAAGCCTAACAAAAGCCGGACAAGCCGGACACCGTTTATTTTGGCCGGACACGATATTAAAAAGCCTACCTATGTCCGGCTTTATCCGGACGCCTGGCAACGCTAGCTGCGGCAGTGGCTTTATCGCGTACGCCGTACACAATATCCGCCCAGCGGTGTACCTACGCTCTGAACAAGTTGACGGCCAGCTCGTTTTCAGTCAGGTACAGCGCTCCAAAGGCAATAAATATAGGAATGTTCTCCAAATCGTTTAAATGTGCACGCCGCACGCGCTACACGTCAGGGTCGTCATACTTTACAACTGCACCGCTTCGTAATGTATCCTCCTCATTTGAAAATTCATTTTTCGCAAATCTAGCTTTTGCAGTTAAAAACGATATTTATAAAAAAAAATATAATCCCTTGTTAATTAAGTACCTACAGCATACATTTTCATACACAATTAAAGGTTCTAAAAAGAATACCAATTGTAACATTTTAGTTTATTTTTAAAATGTTACAATTATATTTTTTATCACGTGTGGAAGCGAAACGCTACTGGATTAATGTGATATACCGACGGCGAAGTGCCAATAACTCCTAACTAGTAAATTCATGAATAAGTTTGCAGAAACTAAAAAAAACGTTTAATTTTTTGTTAAGTGTAAATTTTAATAGTATATTTATTTATTAGGAATAAGAATAATGTATGCAATATATATTACGCTGTATTCATATATTTTATGATAATATAGTGTGTTTTCAGTTAGATAGGAGGTATTTATTTTGTGATTATCGTCTTCATGTGATAATGATACGATATTTAGGAGGTAATGGAAATAACAAATACCGATATTTTGAATAAAAACCTTTAATTAAATTAAAAAAGTACAAACAAAGTAACTGAGCCATAATTACTTTGATTAAAGAAAAAACAATTCAACTATTTTTAGTAATTTATAGCTGAATATTACCACTGAATAAAATAATTCAGAGCAAAATAAAAAGGTTATCAATAATGAATCAAATTATACAGAAAATAATTAATCACTATGAACAAAAGGTATTGTCAAGAGATTTAATTATTAAATCTAATAAACAAAATGTAACTAAGCAATTACAATTATTACTACGGAAAAAAACAATTAAACATTTAATAATCATCCTAATCACTAAAGGGAATACCTTTGGCTTAATAATGGCTGAATATTAGAATTGAACAGAACTATTCAAAAGAAAATAAAAAGATATCAAAATTCTATCAAATCAGATAAAATAACATCATTTCTGCCAAAGTTACTCATGAGGTAAACTGTCATAAAATGCATGACAATCTCTTGGCAATACTTCTTTTAATTGTTGCAGGTGATTAAATTTAACTGAAGCTATGGGAATTGGCGCAACATTTAAACTAGAATAAGCTATAGAATTTAGCTTTTTTGGTCTTATAGGTAATTTGGACCATTCGTCTTCATAGTTTATTTTGTAATAAATGTTTCCATTTGGCCTGTATTGGATAACTCTTAAGTCAACCACCACAGGATCGCCAGCTTTACGACCTGGTCTTATTGTGTTGTACCTCCAATGTCCTTTGTTATTGAAATCCTTTATAAAGTCATAATTTACTTCGATAGCTTCATAAGGAAAAGGATTTATGCGTGCCTCCTTCGTGATAGTTATATAATCACTGGGTAGATGTACCTCCCTATTTTTCAGCTTTCTTTCGATTGCAGCATGGACTGCGTCGCATTCCATTTGTGTATGCCCTCGCTCTAAATATTTTTGTGTGATAGTCAGATTATGCTCAACACTAATATTCAACAAAGCATTTGCCATTACTTTATTTCTATTTTGATAGGTACATCCATCTGAATAAATGACTATAGGTAACCCTTTAGGCAAACAATATCTGAGGATGTAATCGGACACAAAAGATGTGAACGTACTAGCACTAAGATCAGCGCTTGTTTCGTCAAACCAATAACAGGAAGCTTGGTGGGTAACTAGGTCATACATTGTAAAATTATGACATGTAAGCTTCGTTTTAAAGTATAGTGCGCTAGCTGTTAGATAAGGGCACACTTTTACAGACTCCAAATCCATAGATAGCAAAATGAATTCGCCAGATGTAGCCTTCCTTTTATCTGTTTCCTTCTCTTGCCTCGCTCTATTTTTACGCCTAATGTGTTGTTCATAATCAGAAGTGCTAACATTCCCAACAGCATGGCCACAGCAGGTATCGCACATGTCCTTTTTTAAGGTGTATAGAGAAAGATTTTTCTCGTGAAACAGTTTCTCGAAAGTAAAGCGCGAAACTACAGGCTCTTCGTTCTCAGTGCAATATTTTTTGTACTGTCTGTATAGATCGCTCAGAGAACGGTAAATAGGTTCCAAATATAATTTTGTAGTTTCCTTTCTTGCATAGTGTGATGGTAACTTCGGTATATTATCTAGAAAGTTGCGTACTGTTAGAAGCTTGCGTTGTGAATCAGACCGTTGCGTTCTAGTCCTGCTACAATTTTGTATTTCTTGACATGGAATTACTCTAGCATGCGACTTTTTGATCCAAGATTGAACTGTGTATGACCCTAGGCACAAAGTATTTAAAAATGTTATCCTGCAAACCTGTAAATTTTGACCTCCGTTCATTGGCAAAAAGTAATCGAACGTACCTTCACGTCTCGATGTCAGATCACTGGTTTTACGTGTTGTAACTTTTCGGTTTACAAGACCAGCTACGTAGACTTTGCGCTGGTCCCAGTTCATATTTTCCAAAAACTATTATGCAATTCCTGACGTTTTTCATCATCAAATTTCTCACAATGTCGCAATTTACTCTTCCTACAAAACTCCGAATTGCACATATCTCCTAATTTTCTAGCAGGTCGTACTTTATCTTGTTTTAGTTTTCTATTTTTTGGCTTTGTGTATCCCAAATATTCCTCACCTAACATATTTCTAAGTTTCTTATTTTTTAATTTCTTCCAGCTATCCGGGTCACGTTCGTTTTTACGTTTCTTTCCTTCGTTTGGATTACCGTGGTAAATACCCGATGACGTGGATGGCTGATTTAAAAGTAAACTTTGACTTGAACTGTTTGAATCTGGATCAGAAGTGTCCGAGTCCTGATTATGATCAGGACAGTAAGTTACATCACTATCGTTGCCTGAATAATCGCCATCATAAGAATACGTTTCTTCTATTAAGTTAGATTCAGATTCGAATATCGGAGAATACTCGTAATTGAAAAAAAAAAGAATTTGGAACTGAGCACCATCGTTTTTTACCGTAGTCTTTGTTATCATCGGAAGTGAGAGCCGATAATGATAAACTACGTCCTCTATCAACAAAACGCAAATCAGACAAATAATTATCAATATTGGTTCGTTTATCGTAGTGTACTGTAATTGTAGGTGGCAGTGAAGAACAACGTCGTCGTTGACTTATAAAATGATGATGCTTTGGAATGCTTGAAAGTGAATTCGATCTAGAAATCTTGTACCTCTTTGTTACTTGAAATTCATTAATGCATTTAAATGACCTTATTTCTTGGTGTAACTTGATCAAGGGTATCTGAAAAGATGTCAAAACATTTTAATTCTAGCATTTTTTTACAAACACCAGTCATAAATCTCTAGATTGGTAAGAAATACAACATGTTATTGGAAATTTACCTGGATTAGGAGAAATAATAGCTTGAGGCTGTGTAATCTTCTCATGGACTTTCAGCATGTTAAGCATCTGTCCAGCTCGTACTCCCTGATAACGCCTTGCCATTCGAGACATTTTACTAAAAGAAAAACAAGACAATACCTCCTAAATACATCAAACAAATTAAAACATAGAAGAAATACATCCTATCTATACAAAGGAGACTCGAAATGTTTAATTATAATCACAAAATAAACAAAATACTACTCATATCATATGAAATAACTTGTATTTATTACCTGTGATCTTTTACAGCTTGTCAACTCGTAAATAACACCAAAAACACAATTATTTTCACCCCGTACTTACACAACAAACACGTTTAAACACGATTTCTCCGCAACTGACGATTCAATGTTATGGTACCCTCCCTCCGGCCTCTTCGCACCCCCGCCCAAACGGACATCGCGCCATGTCGCCGCCAAAGCCAGTCAGAAGCAAACGACGAATACGTATAGACGTGTCTTACAACAGTTAGGAGGTAATGTCGTAAAAAAACACGTAAATTTAGTTTAGAGATATTTCCACATTTTAATTTGATGCGGTTGCATATCAGTATACGCATAGGAGATTTTACTAAAACATGCGAATAACGCCTTTAAGTTTAAAACGATAAAAAAGTGCATTTCTCGAAAAATGTTAGTTAGGAGGTATTGGTACTTCGCCGTCGATACATAAATTTTTTTTTTTTTTGTACTCAATAATAATTGTCTAGAGTATTATTCATTAGGTAGGTAGGAACTAACGACATTGTATCTGTTGGTGACAAGTGCAGTGATGATTATTTGCATTTATCGCAATAGATAAATAAAATACTTAAATGGTCTTAGCTAATTTGCTGAAATGATAGTTCACATGATTTTTAATTTTTTTATTTAAGGCTCCCATACAAATAACGCCATTTTTTGCCTAATTTTGCTCGATATCAATAAATGGTAACAGGTAGGCACTACATTATCTAAATTAATGTAGGTACCTACTCTTGTTTACCTAGTCAATGGTACAGAACCCTTCGTGCTACGTCCGACTCGCACTTGGCCGATTTTTTTGTCTAAATATCCATATTTAAATAAGTATATTATTATATATTTGCATTTATAATTTTTCATCTTAACCAGAATGTGGATGGTGCCTCCATTTTAGCAAACTATGCCTGTATTTGGGGACATTTTACATGGTTAAGATTCTGTATGACACTTTTTATTTAAACGCGAAATAGATGTCGAAATGTGATTTTTAAAGAAAATTTTTCCAGCAACGTATTGATTTATTGTACGAGTATGATAAAAAAATTTATATCTGAAGAAAAAATATGATAATACCTAATATGTCGTTTTTAACTAAGGGACAACTTAGTTAATATCCATTAGACATACCTATCTGGTTGTTCAGTGGAAATATTACAACCAAAATCTTAAAGATCATAATTTTAGATAAGCCGGTCAAAACGATTGGTCTCGCGCCACGCGACGTTCACCAGATCGTCGGTACATTTGGTAGGGGTTTACCTACTGATCGTCAGTCAGTGTCTGTCAATCCAGTGGCCAGTCGCCTTTCCGGACTTTCTGCCCTAACGGCCTTGCCCTTCTTACTTTGTGCCCCACCCACTGGGCTTCGTCCCAACTCTACCCGATTAAAAATTACCAAACAAAAAATCTCAACTCTACCCGATATGACGAAAAGTACTGTCAAAATTAAAAACCTTAATTTTTTTTAAATCTATTTACATTTTTATCATCAATTAGAACAATCGTCATTTAAAATGATATAATGAAAATAATATTTTTAAACAAATCACGTTATAACGAAACAACTGTCAAAAAAAAAATTCAATTTGACTACTATACTAATACTAATAGTTCACGAAAGAACTAAAACCGGTTTAACTTCGCCAGCGCTTGCATCCTAACAACTATGATCCTTATAAGTATACCATCGTCATCCCAATCATAATACTATCATGTATGAAACATTTTTTCATACCTAAATTTTTTTTTTCGTTTTAACTGAACCCATACTTTTTTTTATTGGCAAAAATGAAATCGGGTAGAGTTGGGATTTTTTGTTAGATAATTTTAAATCGGGTAGAGATGGGATCGGGTAGAGTTGGGACGAAGCCGCCCACTGCCACTTTAACTAAGCATTTCTTCGAGTGACATCGATTATCTTAGTTTTTTACGGATTTCCACATTCCTGATTCTATCACGCAGGGAAATACCAAGCATGGCTCTTGCCATTGCCCGCTGTGCGACCTTGAGCCTTCTAATGAGACCTCACATCATATAAAGGAATAGATATGAAATGGGTGCGTGTTATGAGTACTATGCGACTGCGCAACGTATCGAGGTTTAATCGAAGCGTTCACTGCCAGACGTATGCCTCGCGACCACACTTTGTAGCATAGGGAAAGATATTTCTTTCCCTATGTTTTGTAGCCAGATAATTAGGTATGTAGTCCGATCCGAGTATTATCGATAGTTTTCTAAAGTTCTATACGTGACTGTTTCATGAATAATTTCGTGTATAAAATTTAAGTTGTAATTTAATATAATCTTATGATATAAATTAAATATTTTAAACCCGCACTTATAGAGGTACCCCTTTTGCCGTTATTATAAACCTGATAATTACTCGTAATTAAACAGAGGTAATATTGTACGTAACGTGGTAAAAATGTAGTTTAAATAGATAGTCACTATTTGATATTACTATACTTTGTTTCAGCTTTCCAAATAATAATTCTCATAAAAAGATAAAATGGATAAATGCCACTGGCAGAGGGCCTAATTGGTTTTCAGTAATTTTTTACAATTTTTAATTTAGGTTAAAAGTTTTTAATAGTTGTTTTTCTGTTTATATTTTTTTAATGCTGCCTTAATTACTAGAGCGCTTTGAAGATATTTGAGGAGCTGGGAGACACGTTGTGTAAGAAGATAATTCAGCAAGAAAATTTTTACATTGTAGGTGCAGAAATAGTGAGCCCAAAAAATAATATCTCCTTTTCTTCGTTAATCTGAAATGGCTACCATATTATTATTATTCTATCTACCTAAATAAGTTTTCTTTCACGAAAGCTTTATATAAATGTGCAACAGATTTTGGCAAACTTATTAGCAATGTCACCTAAGATTATCGATAGTCTAATTGACAGACATTGTCGCTGCACTAATTTGCACACACCAAATGATGCATTGCGTACCTAAGTGAGTAAGTGGTAGCCTCTGTGATTGGGTCCATGTTTGTGTGCGCACCAATGAGAGTTGTTTTAGTGTGATCCTTATGCTTACAACAGTATTATTGTAGTTAAATAATTCAGAGTGCACACATAAATAATTCGGGGACACGGGTTCTCTAAGGATTTACGAGTAATTTCATATCTCCTTCTTTATATGATCTGAGAATGAGACCCAGATAATGCAACCACGTTTCAGTTCTATAAGTCATCGACCGCGACCGCGACTGCGCACCGACGACGATCTGTGTGTAGGCCCGTACCGAAGATCTGGTGAAGGTCGAAGGTGCGAGTGGCGCGGGACCACAAGACATAAAAAACGAGTAGAAGTAGTAAGTAGGCGGGCCCCGCGTATCAAACATACGCCACGCATGCCAGGTCTTATGTTGCCGCCCCCTTTTACGAGCTTCAGACGGTGACAGTTGCTAAAACGTGGCGTCACATACCATCGGAATCGTTATTATATCGTTATTTTGATAGAAATTATAAATTTTGCGGATAAAAACAGTCCAAAAAAAGTACAACCTAAAACCATGTCACTACTCATAGAGATAAGGTCGAAACTATATTTTGGTAATTACTTATTTTTGTAATGTTTCGAAACGCAACTCATTTAGGGATGTGTTAAAATATCGATAAGTAAGCTATCGATACTTATTCCCTCAATTCCCAAAAGCTAATTAGTCATATCCAAAAAGGGACTCAAGTCTCTTTTGGGAACTGAGGGACTGATATAGAACTAATATGACACATTAAAAAAATACAACTCATAAAAAATATTAAAAGATTATACTTTATTTGATATTTTAGCAACTTAATTGCACTGATATTATATTAAAAGATTGCTTGTTTTATAAGTAACTCATAGATGTAAATAAACATTACAAAAAAAAAAGTAATAGATGAAAGTACTAAGTTACAAAAGGTTATTGAATAGGTCTTTGTTACATCGTGTATCAAATTAAAATGGCTTACAGTGAGAGTCTTTTGCTATCGTTTCCTGCCCTAATTTTTTTTCTTGTTTTGTAGTCTTTTTCTTTTGTTTTTCGTATACAATAATAACTTGTTTAAATAAGTGAATATACATATTTGTTTAATTACTTGATAATATTTATTTCAGTTTTCGTAAAAATCCAAACATAAAAGAAAAATGGATTGAAGCAATTTGTAAGCAAAATAGGTATCCCGGAAAAACCAGCACAAATATATAATGATTTTTCTTAAACATGCGTTTATCTTCCCTCATAGTGAACATTGCTTTTAAGTACTTTTAATCCTTTATTCTGGGCTAATTTTTTTTTATTTATAGCCTAGAGGAAGGAAATCACTAATAAATTTTATATTCTTTAAAATTAACTTAAGATGTAATAATAATTAAGAAGATAAGAGAGTAAACATAACGCTGTCTCTCTTAAGTTCTTCAAAAATGTCGACACTGACAAGTATCGATATTCTTGTTACGATTATCGTAACTATCCCACCCCTAGTTATCAATGGTTTTCAAGTAGCATCTATCGTCACGTAGCGGAACTATTTAATAGTGAATAAGAGGCATCTAGTGTCGGGTAGCAGAACTTTCTGACAGTGAAAGGTAACCAATGGGGACTACCGTTTCTTTGCTCACCAGTTGGCGCCACTGTAGACTGAGGTCCGGAGGTATAGCTATAAAAGGCGATTGGCGCCGAAACAAAGTGTTATATCTTGAATCTAATTAAGGTTATATTGTTTATAAATAACTATCTTGATATCAACAAACTAACTTCTGAAATAGTTGCTCTTGAGGTCGCCTATTTTTGCACTTTTTCTTAATTCCGCTTTTAAAGCGTTCACATTAATCGCCAAATAATCCATATTTGCGATATTTTACGAAGGAGATCACTTTCCAGCAGATAAATTAAAGAAATTATAATTTATGCGACAAATTCCGCAAAAACCAGTACAAAGTGAATGATATTGGACCTCATGCGACACTAGCGCCTCTAGTGGCAGATTCACTAGCGATAGCCCCCATTGCTACAAGACGTTCTTGGTGTGCGTGATAATGTGATATAATCACAAATGTGTTAGTTTGGTTACACTGGTTTTCATACAAATAGGAGTGGATGCTACTTCTATAATTTTTTATGTTCTGTGCGCGGGACCGATCGTTTTGGAGATCCTTGGGTAAGGCCTTTGTCCAGTTGTAGGCGTCGTTTGGCTAAGAAGATGATGATGATGAATTAAAATAATAATAAACAAAAAAACTAAAACTACAATAATAACATTATAAATACAAATATCTCATAAATACATTTTAATATACTATACTAATACAAATGACAGGGAAACTAAACAGCTAAATATAATTGTCAGCTACCCAGCATTTCAAATAAAGCTAACAAGTAATTTCCAAAATGATTATGTCGCTTTTTGAAGCGTACTCATTATATTTTTTATGTTGTAAAGCAGAATATTATGGTCAGACTAATTAAGTAAGTGTGATTCAATAAAGGTTAGTTGCAGTTTCCATATTTATTTTAATACAGGATGAACTTTTAACCACCTTCCAAAGAACCTCGGTCAAAATGGACCTTGAAATGACCGTAAATGATATTAATACGAAAAAACCCTTATTTTTTCTAGTTTTCATGAATGTCGGTCATTTTACAGGACAAGGCCATGAAAAAAAGATATTTCTATTTTTCTATAATAATTTTACCATTTTGGACGCTTTGGCATAATGCTTAATGCAAGGAACGCAACCAATGTTTCATTTTAATGCGTTTTATTCTATGAAGTTGAAACAGCATTGAGTCGTTTCAAGCTTAATAAAAAGTATTTCATTAATATTTGATTATGAAAACAGAATAAATTATCTATTTTAAAAACAGTAGAAGTTAATTTATTTGTTAAAGAAGTATTTAATATTGCATGATTGCACAAATTATGTACAAAATCTGAATTAATTTATTTTGTGTAAAACTACTGTCAATGTCACTGACATACTTGTCAATCAACTCGTCTCGTACGATCGTCATTCGGTCATTCTCTACGTCTCGTTCTGGAAGTGTCATGCAGTTTTTATTCAATCCTAAAAAACTTGGCCTTTAATCGGAGATATTAAATTATGTTAATTTTTGTTACTCCCTTATCTAGTTAATCTACAATAAATTGCCCTTGGACATTCTCATAAGAATCTAGGTCCATGTTGTAAAGGATTTGGCCAATGTTCTTTTAATACAACAAGCAAGCTAGGAGACAAAAAACAAATGACGTAAGTATAGCCCAGAACAAAAATGACCAGATTGAGCACTTAGAAAATGTGCACCAAAAACTAAAATTTTTAATACGGCCTCCTCACAACACCTGTTTTACGCGATTCGCATCTCATTCATTCGTCATGGTACTATTTATAAGTTATTGATTTTCCCTGTACCTATACCTTTACAGGCTTAGAACCGTAAAAATTGAAAACTATGAAAAAACTATTTTCGGGTGAAAACTTGAATTACATTTTTTACTTCATAAAAGGGCTTTATACAGATGAAATTTTAACCACTTTCTAATATTTATAAAAGCGTTCATCGTATTTAGAAACCATTTATGAAGTAAAAGTGTAAATCAAGTTTTCACTCGAAAATATTTTTCGCAATATAGGTTTCAATTTTTACGGTCCTAGGCCTGTTAAGGTATAAGGGAAAATCAAAAACTTATGAATAGTGTCGTAGTGAAGGAATGAGATGCGCATCGCGTAAAAAAAGTGTTGCTAGGCGGCCATATCACAAATTTTAGATTTTTGGCGGACATTTTCTAAGTGCTTTATCTTGACATTTTTGTACTGAGCTATACCAAAAGAAAAAAAAGGTCATTTGTTTTTTTTCTCGTAGATTAATATATTAAAATTTGGAAGGTGGTTAAAATTTCATACTGTATAAAGCATAACCACACCTGTGACTATGTCTGTCGAGTTAGCTTGATACTCGTAGCTTATTATAGCTTCCCTTTGACGTTCGGTTACATTATTGACGGTCAGTTTATTGATTCTTATCGTCCTGTAGCTACTTTAATTACAGTTTCTTAAATCTTTGACCTTTGTTGATTTTGAGATGCCCCTTTAGTCTTGTGGTTTAAATATTTTGGGGTCCTGGGTTCGATACCCGGGTCGGACCAGAAAAGCTTCGAACTTTTGACATTGATCGGTTTTTAATATATATTCATTTAGTTATTTAAGTAGTGAATTAGCCTTTTAGATATCGATTATTGTTTCTATTAAGTCCTGCGCAGCCTTTCGTGCACTCCAATCCAGAATATCTAATTTCATAAAATCCTTGTTAAATTTTTACTGTACAGGATAAAACAATTATGAATAAAAAATACAAATGATTAGTTATAAAAACATATAATATAAACCACTAGATATTTCCAAGGCGCTATTCACTCACTTACTTTGTCTTTATTTAATAATTAACACCAACACGCTCAATAGGTTTTAAAACGCTGAACTGTAGTAGAGTACTATTTGCACACCCATATAAATGGCGATTAAATATGGAATACCGAAGGCTAGGCCTCTTGCTGGCTGCGGCAACGGTTTGACAGCGTACACGATGGTGTGAATTATTCGGCCAACCGCAAATAAACGGAACAGGAGTGTCGCCCACGCAGCAGCCGGCTCCGTCGTCAAATACAACGCACCAAGCACCCAGAACAAAGGAATATTCTCCAGATCATTCAAGTGGGCTCGCCTCACCCTCTCCACGTCTGGGTCATCTAACTTCACTTTACCTTTATTAGCACGAGCATCCTCTTCATTAGCGTACACCTTTTTCGAGTAACGCTGGCGCCCTGTCAAGATTGCTACAGCCAACATCTTCAGGCCCAGAAGGGCTGAATATAATGCGTACGACTGTACCGCTGGATCGTCGAAGGAAATGTTTGCCATGATCGTTTTATTTTTCCAAGTGGTTTGACAGTGGAGTGGTCTCTGCAAGAATATCTCAATGAATAACCCGGCCGGCCGCGATTCGGCTGTTGTTATTGCCCAAATGGGTGAGTGACGTAATAATACGCGACCTGCCTGAGTGCTACATTTTTTCTGTCTCTACAAATAATTTAAAATAGACAGAGACGAAACTACGCCCATGCAAACAACTTTTATTATCATATCAGTAAAGCCTTGCCCATGGATACTATCACATTCAAAGATTAATGTAATAGTGGTCATTACATCAACAGATTGTGGTGCATTTTTGAGCGTGGTTTAACATATATTGCCCAGTCCAGTCATTGTGACTCGTATTTTTTACTGGCTTTACTGTAGATATGTCACCTTTTTGAAAGAGATATATATTACAAAACGAGGGGCGTTCATTATAAAGTGAAAATGAGTCTTTGGAACCGAAAAAAAGTACATACAATTAAAAAAAAACAGAAATTGTTTGATTAAACTTTGTTTTTCTTTAAATGGAAGAATTTTATTTGCTGTCTGTCGCTGGCTTGTTGTTGAAAAATAGGAAGAATAGAATTTAAGTATCTGCTTTGGAAAAAAAGACTATAGAACAAGTCAAAGCATGAAATCTCTTGGTCTGTGCACAATGGACGTCGGAATTTTTCATGGCGTTTTAGCAAAACCAAAGTCATGTGCAGCCAAAGTTTTGTACTCATTATATTTAATAGGTGACCTGCTGATTTTTAATAGGTTAAGGAATGATAGGATTGACATTGACGACCTCCGTGGCGGGGTGGCGTATGCACCGGTTTTCAAGGTGTCGTCTGCTCCGAGGTCCCGGGTTCGATTCCCGGATGGGTCTATGTAGAAAACCATGTAGAAGACCCGAGAAAATGTAGAAAAATGTGTTTTTCTACATTTTCTCGGGTCTGGGTGTTTGTGGTACCTTCGTTGTTTCTGGTTTCTAAAATACGAATGCTTTAAATAGTTATTCAAATTGGGATCAGGACAATGTATGTGATGTTGTCCACATTTATTTATTTATTTATTGTCGCTATGCGCTCAAAAATCCCGTAAATAAATAAGATTTAAAAAAAAGTCAAACAAATCAAATATTAGGTAAGGTCTACTTAGGATAATATCGTTCCCCCGTATTCCAAAGTTGCTTATTGTGTACATACTTTAAAGGTGAAAAATCATTCATCAAAGATGACCCTTGCTCATGACGATAGTTCCCGACAAAATTGTTAAAATTGTTCTAACAAATCGTTGTGTTACAGTACTTAAGAAAGATTTTGACTGATTGTATACATAGAATTTTACACAAATACTTGGGGATGAAAAATCTATCCGCACGCTGCGACCCAAGAATACTTACCGATGCACAAAAGCAAACCAGGCAGAACAGTTCAAGAGCTTCTTTGGAACTGTTTCAAGAAGGTCATGATCTTTTATGTGTGGATTTATAACCCTAAACAAAACAAACGTGGATACATCATTAGGATTCAAAACGAAAAAAAACAATATGATTTGGATAAGACCATCATCTCCAACCCCTAAGAAATTTAAGGCAAGTCCTGACACTGGCAAGATAGTGGGCTCCCATTCTAGAATAGTGAGGTGGTAGTCATGATTGAATATATCAGCCATGGAGCCACTTTAACAGGATGTTTGGTATGGGGAAAAAATAAACAAAATGCAAAATGAAAACCGTGATAAATGACAAGTAAACCTTGCAAAAACTGTTTTGTTCCATCTGGATAACGCCCCGGCTCACAAGTCCGCCGTTGCTATGGCTGCGATCCGAAATGCTGGCTTTAAAATACTTGTATATAACTCACCAGATCTTACTCCTAGTGATTTTTGATTATTTTTAAAGTTTAAGGAATGTCTGAGAGAGTGAAAAAACCAAACTGATGCAGCAGTAGTTACTGCAGTACATGAATTTTAGGTGCGCCGTATAAAGAGATTTAAAAAAGGAAATTTAGTTTTAGAAAAATATGTTCTTAGTAGTATTAGAAGTTAACGGCGGCATAGTCATTCTCACTTTAGTAGCATTAGTACTAAACCACCCCTAGTAGCATTTCCATTTTCTCGGCAATTTTCAGCCAGAACCCTCATAAATTTGAATCTGGAGACACCATCAATATTATACCCTAAAAACTAGATATAATAACTCAACAACATCGCTGACACAGATAAACTACATATTTTTTATTATTATTATGTAGCCGCTTTGACTCGGTGTTGGGACTTGTCACATTCTTAGTTACAATCGAAGAAAATACTTCATTTTCTTTGGTTACAATAGACAGAGAGTAGTCAATTCAATTTAAGTAGTGTGTCACTACTAGTGTGTCACAAAGATACAACGGTGTTATTATTCTAAGGATGCAACTTCGATATTGTTCTCGTAGGATTATGAGCTATTTGAGCAGTAAAATCAAAAGGGCTTAGTAGGCAAACACCGTTTTGATTGGTCAGTTCAATAATATTTTAAGTGCTTTAATCCCTCGATCGTGAGTTATTCCAGACACAATTGAAATCAATTGTTATCGCGACAACCGGTTGTCTCATGGGGGTTGAGGGATTAAAATATGTTTCATGAATTTCTGGTATCAGTGCTTTTATATTGTCTAGGAAAACTTCAGTGATTATTGTCGCTGTCAATATCTTATGTCAAGGTGATATACTAATGTATTTAGGTATGTGTAGCAGACTCTCTGTTTTATATACATAATATAAAACAGAAAATCCGCTTTGCGCAAGGTTCAGTTATTTTATATTAAGCAATAGCTGTTAATCTACTTCTATAACTCTTTTGGCTAAAACATTTAAATATTATTATGAAAAATTAATTAGATATTCCACAGTGGTTGAGCTTTGCAAAGAAGTCATATCAAAATGGGTTTAGATCTGAGATCTACCTACCTTTGTTACACATTGAAGATAAAAAATATGTACTTTTAATTTAGCTTTAAAATTGATTAACATTTTTATTTTTAAAACTAAGTATTTCTTGTAACAATCAAATAAACCAAAACTAAATAACTTGATAGTTCAGCCACTACAAGTAATAACCGTGGATTTATTTTGAATAAAAAACAAAAATTCTTAATTGTTTAATTACAAGAACTAAATTATTATTATTACTAAATCAGCAAACCTCTTGTATCTTTAAATTAAAATGCTTTAACATAGTGCAAGACGACTTTGACTCCCATGAAGATTGTGATAAAAAGGGGTACACCGAAAGCAATCCCTCTCGCCGGCTGCGGCAGTGGCTTTATCGCGTACACGAAGGTATGCAGTATCCGCCCAGCGGTGTACGCTCTGAACAAGTTGATGGCCAGCTCGTTGTCAGGCGCAGTAGTCAGGTACAACGCTCCAAAGGCAATAAATACAGGAATGTTCTCCAAGTCGTTTAAATGTGCACGCCGCACGCGCTCAACGTCAGGGTCGTCATACTTCACAACTGCACCGCTTCGTGATTTGATATCCTCCTCATTTGCAAATACATTTTTCGCAATTCTAGCCCTCGCAGTTAAAAATGACATCCCAAGTGTTTTGAGACCCAAAACACCCGAGTAGAAGAGGTAGGATTGCACCGCAGGGTTGTCCAAATCCAATGTAATACTGGCCATGATTTTTTCCACTGAATATAACTTGCACACAACGTGACAGAAAAAGTTTTCTGATCACCGTATTTCTAGGTGAATACGTGAATTATTATGAGAGGCCAAAACGGTCACGCTTAGCGCTCGCCGCAACACTTGCCCACAGAACACCACAATTTACACTTGCCACTTGGCCTTGTTCATGTTCCATTTCACGCCTGCCGGCCAGTAAAACAAACACATAAACCAGACATTAAAACTTAATTAGAAGAAGTATTATTTTAAAATAGGTACAATTATAATCGCTTACTATTTAATGGATATCGTAAAAGTTCAATGTGCAATAAGTTCTAAAAATACTACTTAAAATAAAACTATAGTTATTCTGCGTGGATCGGAACGATGTCGTGTGATCTATCACATTTTGCACTTTAAAGTTATCACAGTAGAGTTCATAAGGTATCAGCGACATAATATCCACAACAAAACGACATATCATAGTGTTATAAAAAGTGTGGTGATAATAACGAGTATGACGTAAGAGATAATAAATTTTCCTCGTCACGCTACTGTTAGACGCTCACTAAAAATAAGTAAAACGTAGTGTTTTGCTTAGTTATGAAATTTTATGAGTTGTACTAACAAAATACGATTAGGTATATAGCATCTATTATACTATACCGTACCGCATTTGTATTACTCGTATTATAAAATACTACTTATGACTTCTTCTATCCAGAAGTTCAATAATAATTAATTACAGAAAACAATTAAATTTTCAACATGATTTGTAGCTTTTCTTGAGGCATACCATTATTGGGTAATTCATTCACTAGCCCTGTTCCCAGGTCATCTGGGGTTGGCGCAGTATGTTTTTCTCTTCCATACAATCCTGTCAGCCGACATCGAGTCGTTTACTCCCTTCTCAATTATATCCTTTCTAACACAATCAATCCATCTCTTTTAGGTCGCCCTCTACCCGTCCATCCATTAACAGTCATATTCATCACTCTTCTTGTCACGTGCCCTTCGTCTGTTCTCATCACATGTCCATACCATGATAGACGTTTTTCTTTCAACTTTTAACTTTTCTACTAATGGTACTACTTTCATACTTCCTCTAATATATTCATTCTTATTTTATTCACTTTTATCACTCCACACTGGATGTTGATGACTTAACGTTCTCATTTCTGCTGCATGCAATCGTCTCTCATCAACCTTCTTTACGGCCCAGAATTCCGATCCTTACATTAAGGCAGGTCGTATCATGGTCTTATATATTTTCCCCTTTAGTTTCAAAGCCATCGTGGGTTTCATGTTGTTGTCGTGACCTGCCTCCATTTCATCCAACCTGAGTTGATTCGCTGCTTAACGTCCCTGTCGATGTCACCGTCGCTCTGCACAAGAGACCCGAGGTACCGAAAGTCGAAACAGACTGGTAAATTTATCCCGTCAAGCGTTATGGGCAGAGGGTACCATTATTGGGTAATTATGTTGTTAATATTGTAAATCAGGGTATTATGGTCAGACTACGAGTTTGATTGAATCTAAGTAATAGTGATACGAAGGTGGTGGTGGTGGTGATACACTTAGATTGTCTGAATTTTTTGTACACTTAGTACCAGAAGTACCCAACCTGTGTCAGGCAAATCAATAAAAAAATGCAAAAATTTTATTTTTTAACGCAATCTCCTTTCAGCTCAATATACATAGGTATGTACCTTTCCCAACGACGCTCTCTAGCTTCCATACCCTCTTTAGTAGGAACCGTCAAGCTCCCTTAAATAACTTATAATTAACCGCAGACTCAATAGCTCATCATTGTTGGCAGGTCTTCTTGTTTTGAAAAAAAGAAAACAAAGCCAGACCTGGCGACTGGGGTGCATGTGAAAACCACTTAAACTTCAACCCATTGATTTTAGCCATCGCGACGTGTGTACCGGCGCGTTGCTGTGATAAAACATCTCGTTCCCTTCACCAGGCGGTAAAGTAGTAAAGTAACGGCCTATAATCATCCCACTGCAGGGAAAAGGCCTCCATCATTGAATTCAAGTTACCACAGCAATGATGGGTGTACTGGCATAATCACCACGCTTTCCAAATGCGGGTTGGTAACCACGAACTCGCGCAACGTTCGAAAATTCGAAACTTTTTGTTGCCTGACCCGGGGATCGAACCTGGGACCCCGGGATTTTCTCTAGAAAAACTTTCGTGATAGATTTTGGCTGTTTCGCAAAATGTCTACTTCGCGAAATGTCTCCCAGTCGTAAAATGTCGCTTTCTCATAATGTCTCTTTCGCAAATGGTCTCTTTTGCAAAATGTCTCTTTCGCAGAATGTCTCTTTCGCAAAATGTCGCGATAGGGACTTAAGGACTCGTTTTTTTTTTCAAGAAAAAAAAAACTTTTTTAATTATATAAATCAGACACAATAAATCATACATTGGTATAGGTTACACGGAATAAAATCGATTAAGATATGATTGATTTTGGTTAAGTATATTAATCTATTTAGAAAAAAAAGTCTTGTTAGTTACACCACTTTTAAGTCGAAAACGGCTGGACCGATTTTTATGATTTCAGTGTTTTTGGATTCGTCACATTGAAAGACTGAAATGATAAAAATCGGTCCAGCCGTTTGCGACTTAAAAGTGGTGTAACTAACACGACTTTCTTTTCTAAATAGATTTATATAACCAAAATTAATCATATCCTAATCCATTTTATTCTGTGTAACCTATACCAATGTATGATTTATTGTGTCTGAATAATATTATTAAAAAAAGTTGAAAAAAAACGAAATTTTATTCTAAGTCCCTATCGCGACATTTTGCGAAAGAGAAATTCTGCGAAAGAGAGATTATGAGAAAGCGACATTTTACGACTGGGAGACATTTTGCGAAAAAGCCATTTCGTTGTCATTTTATGTACGTTATACGATTATGTATACATATAAAACTGGTTATCAGTTCTAACTTATTATCAGATAATCTTTTAACATCACACTCACAACATATTGAAACAACAGCTATGTTAAAAATAGTGCCTAGATACTTACCTATCTTAAACTGTGTCAGCCTTAAGCAACGTGAAGTGCAAGGTTCAGCCTTATAATACGAGTACCAGGATGTAGGTAGTAGGCAGTACATGTAAAAGTTTACAGATACCGTCCCGTCTTTACAAATTAAAATATTGTTATGAAGTAGGTATGATGATGTACATCAGTTTTATGGGGGCCAGATGGAGGGCTAAAGTTATTTTGTCATTTTAAATCCGTTTTTATTCTCGTATATTAGTATCGTCGTATCTTTTGCAAGAATGTATTACAACATAGACATGAACTAGATATGGGCTGAGGTCTACAATATGTTACACATTGTAGATAAAAAATATTATTTAGATTTGAAACACACATTTTTAGGGTTCCGTACCCATAGGGTAAAAACGGGACCTTATTACTAAGACATCGCTGTCTGTCCGTCTGTCCGTCGCTCTGTCACCAGGCTGTATCTCAAGAGCCGTGATAGCTAGACAGTTGAAATTTTTACAAATTATGTATTTCTGTTGCCGCAATAACAACAAATACTAAAAACAATATAAAATAAATATTTAAGGGGGGCTCCCATACAACAAACCAGTTTTTTTGGTCTTTTTGGTACGGAACCCTTCGTACGCGAGTCTGACTCGCATTTGGTCGGTTATTTAATTTGAATACTATTGCTTGTTATAATAGCTTGCTAGAAAAGAATTAAAACCAAATTACTCTTAGGTTACATCTGCTAGAGGAAGTTTGGCCTTATTTTGAATTAAAAAAATACATAATCTATTGTTTAGTTACAATTAACTGTGGCCACCAAATTCGTGTAAAGCAAGGTTGTAGTTTTTATTATTATTATATTCATATAATACAGTAGGTATCTACTCTATTTGAATTTAAAGTTGTTCACTATCTCATTGCTTATAGTTTAGTTTAAAACGGCCTATGATCATATTACTGCAGGACAAAGGCTTCCATCATTGAATTCAAGTTACCATAGCAATAATAGGTACAGGCATAATCACCACGCTTGCCAAATGCGGACCCCGCGATCTTGGCCTGGTACGAGTATATTTGAACCACTAGACCAACGGGGCGTCTTGTTAATTAAAATAAAAACAATTTCTAAAATACAAGTAGATTTAGTTATTCCTTCTAACATTAGCTATCTGCGCGTGAAAGTTCCGTTAAATACGGTCTAGCCATTTTCGAAATTAGCTGGAACAAACATAGACAGACAGACAAGCAAAAAACCTTTGATGAAATTACTTATTGTATATATGCTTTTATATGGATTTCATGAAAAGCTTATGAAAAATTATAAACATAAACTTCTATTTAATTTATTTGTATAAATACCTAACTGAATAAATTATTACCAGTAAATACAATAGCAAGTCAGCAACATCTTGGCAGAAATTACAATGCTTTACTGTAGTGCATAACGACTTTGACTCCCATGAAGATTGCGATTCCAAGGGGTATCCCGAAAACAATGAATCTCGTCGGCTGCGGCAGTGGCTTTATCGCGTACACTAAGGTGTGTATTATCCGCCCTGCGGCGTACGTTCTGAACAAGTTGACGGCCAGCTCATTTTTAGGCGCAGTAGTCAGGTACAACGCTCCAACGATGATAAATACGGGAATGTTCTCCAAATCGTTCAAATGTGCACGCCGCAAGCGCTCCACGTCAGGGTCGTCAAACTTCACAACGGTACCGCTTCGCAGTCTAGCATCCTCCTCATTCGCAACCACGTTTTTCACATACCTGGCCCTCCCAGTTAAAATCGACATCCCAAACGTCTTAAGACTTAAAACTCCTGAGTAGAAGAGGTAGGACTGCACCGCAGGGTTGTCTAAATCCAATGTAAAACCCGCCATGATTTTTTGATTTAAAGTAAAATATGAATACAAAACGTCACAGACAGAACGTGTCTTCTTGCCGAATTTCGACGCGAATGCGAGAATCCAATAGTCCCAAAGAGACTAATTTAAAACGGTCACCGCCGCGTTTGTCCTTGTATGAACGTTCCATTTTACGTCGGCTAGATAACCAAAGGCATATTATCACACATAAAACTTCTTTGTATGATCGTTTTATTATAAATAAATGTACGTATTCTTTAAATAAAAAATTATTGTTGTAAAATTACCCACATTTACTTTGCAATTAGGTGACTCACGTAAGTAATAAAATCTTAATTTATAAATATAAAGTTACCTTACTTGAATCGAAACAATTAAAACAACTGCTGGTCATATTTTGTACTTTATATCAATTGGAATAGAGACTCAGTTAGGACCAAAGACTGATTACTTACTTATTTCAAGTGCAGTGATGACTTAGCATTTGCGCAATATAAAGATAATAAATATTCCTCGCACTCTTCGCTCGCTGTTCGATAATAATGATAAGATAAATTTAATGACAGCGGGTCATTTTGTCACCCGTATTTTGTTCATAACGTAGCACTGATTTCCCACAAAAAAAACATGGACTCTTGCGCAGTTTAGCCTACAAAATATGATATATGGATTACATATATCTGCCTACATCTTCACTATATTTTGTATAATCATTCCTGTAAATAAATTATACCTAAATAGATAATATGATTTCCTGAATTAACTTGAGTTAAAGTCAATAGTAATATTTTAATTTGTTGAATGAACATGAAACTTTTAAATTAGGTACTCTTTTGCGGGAATGGCACACCGAAAGATAATTATCCCAGGTAAAATTTAATCTTCGTACACACATTTACTTCTCAAAAAATAATCTTAAGTGTTTTGTGCAAATAAAAACGATGGATCTAAAATCAGAGGCCATCACACCATTAGGTATAACCAAACCAACCTGTATCAGTCTACTGCTAAACACAAGTCTCTTCAAAAGGAGGACTTTGCCATAATCGCCTCTCCGCCATAATTTAAGAGGAAACATTATAGTCAAGAGAATTGAAAAATAGGTATTTGTAAAATCTATTGCTCTCGCGCAGTCCCTAACGCCTCCCCCGCAAAGCGTGATAGAGACAACTGACAAAAAGCACACAAAACCAAGGTTTCGTAGTTCCTCGATTCCTTTTTCAAAACTAGACCGATTTAAATACTTTTTTCATTAAAAATTAAAGTAAGGTTTTGGCTGTGTTTGTATATTTTACTTTTTTAGAAATAAGAGGAAATACAAGTGCCGTTTTTACATTCAAACGTAGTCCCCTGTTTTCTCTCTGGATAAAGCCAGTGGAGCAATAATTTTTATTACAAAAATCTATGGCCACTATTTATTAGCATGTTTCTATGTTTTCTGTTTTTTCATAAATTAATTAATAAAAAAGATATGAGTACTCAAAAATCGAAAAAATTCGGCAAATTTTCGGCTGTGTTCAAACAACCACTAAACAAATTTAACTAAATATTAGGAAAAACTGAAAATATACGAACACGTCCAAAGCCTTTCTTTAATTTTGAATGAAAAAATATTTAAATGGGTCTAGTTTAGTAAAAGTAATCGGGGGGGGACTACGAAACGCTGATTTGGTGTGTTTTTAGTAGGTATTTTTGGTCCAAGAAGCAGTTGTTTCTATCACACTCTACGGTGAAGGTGTTTGGCACTGCGCGACAGCGATAAATTTTACAAATACCTATTTATTAATTCTCTCGCCCGTCGATATCTATCAAGACACATACTTTTTTTTATACCGAATTTCATTTCACAGAAAACTATTCTATGAATGTTAATATATTTTTTTCTTGATTTATCGAATAGTTAATAATCACCGTTTCATCACATCGAATAACATTTCACAAAAAAAATGTTTCGCAATTGTTTTGTTAAGCAGAATAACGATATATCAAACTAATGTTTCATAGAATTATTAAGTTATCGATAAAACCATTCATAAAAACATGTTTTAATGTGTAACGGTTCCCATAGCATTTTTTTCTCCAATAACTTTTACATTTGCATACGCATGCAAGTAAGAATGCATGCATTTGCTTGCATGCATTAATGCATGCATGAAAGCAAGCAAACATGCAGCATGCATTCATGCATGCAAATAAGCACATGCATGCATACGCATGCAAGTAAGAAGGCATGCATGTATGCATTAATGCATGCAAGCAAGCAAGCAGGCATGCAAACAAGTAGCATGCATTAGGATTTCCTCGTCTCCGGCGCTGCGGGAATAGCAGCCTCGTCGCCCTTGCGTAACAAGGCATGGGTGCCCTTCGGTTCGCCTAAAATTTAAAGTCCTAATTTCATTTGGCCGAACCGTATTGGCCTAAACTTATAACGTATAATTATTGTCTAGTCTAACAGTTGTTTTCGCACTATTATAGATTGGTCTAAAACTTGAAAACCCTAATTTCAGTATGTCTAATATCGAAAGTACTAAAATGTATTAGCATCTTTTTTTGACATTACCACATGAATAAATATTCCCACTTTACTCATGTGACATCACGCTCTATTTTATTTAAACCGAAAAGTTTAAGAAAAGAATCGCTCACAAACCGACCCCAAGCAGTCTTGTCTGCCCTACCCCTAGAGTGTAATTCAAAAGCGCGTAGGCGCGGAGGGGCGAGGCGGCCCGTGGGCTGAGGAGCAGGAGGCTGTAAGCGAGGAGCCGCGGCTGAGGCTGGCCGGCGCAGCCGGCCAGAAAGCCGAAGCTGCGGTGGTGAGCGTAAGCCATCTGCGACGATAAGCACGCGTAGGACCGCCGGAGCCCCGCAGCGCCGAAGCCGTCACATAAGTCTGATTTACTTTATTTGATATTTTAGCAACTTAATTGCACTTATAATATCAGTATATAAACTTGAAAAATTTTGTCTCAGGCGGGACTCGAACCCGCATCTCCTCGCATGCCGGGCGGGCGCCATACCATTAGGCCACCGAGACACTGCGACACGGCGCGAATTTTTCAAGCATATTCTTACGCTGTGAGCCAGCGTTGCTTCATCAAATGTTTAGGAGCTTGCACCCCCAACACCCGAAAGAAACATCTTTGCAGATGTTTGACAGTCAGTTAAGATGAAACAGCCATTTATATACTTTATTTGATATTTTAGCAACTTAATTGCACTTATAATATCAGTATATAAACTTGAAAAATTTTGTCTCAGGCGGGACTCGAAACCGCATCTCCTCGCATGCCGGGCGGGCGCCATACCATTAGGCCACCGAGACACTGCGACACGGCGCGAATTTTTCAAGCATATTCTTACGCTGTGAGCCAGCGTTGCTTCATCAAATGTTTAGGAGCTTGCACCCCCAACACCCGAAAGAAACATCTTTGCAGATGTTTGACAGTCAGTTAAGATGAAACAGCCATTTATATACTTTATTTGATATTTTAGCAACTTAATTGCACTTATAATATCAGTATATAAACTTGAAAAATTTTGTCTCAGGCGGGACTCGAACCCGCATCTCCTCGCATGCCGGGCGGGAAAAAAAAAAAAAAAAAAAATTTTCAAGTTTATATACTGATATTATAAGTGCAATTAAGTTGCTAAAATATCAAATAAAGTATATAAATGGCTGTTTCATCTTAACTGACTGTCAAACATCTGCAAAGATGTTTCTTTCGGGTGTTGGGGGTGCAAGCTCCTAAACATTTGATGAAGCAACGCTGGCTCACAGCGTAAGAATATGCTTGAAAAATTCGCGCCGTGTCGCAGTGTCTCGGTGGCCTAATGGTATGGCGCCCGCCCGGCATGCGAGGAGATGCGGGTTCGAGTCCCGCCTGAGACAAAATTTTTCAAGTTTATATACTGATATTATAAGTGCAATTAAGTTGCTAAAATATCAAATAAAGTATATAAATGGCTGTTTCATCTTAACTGACTGTCAAACATCTGCAAAGATGTTTCTTTCGGGTGTTGGGGGTGCAAGCTCCTAAACATTTGATGAAGCAACGCTGGCTCACAGCGTAAGAATATGCTTGAAAAATTCGCGCCGTGTCGCAGTGTCTCGGTGGCCTAATGGTATGGCGCCCGCCCGGCATGCGAGGAGATGCGGGTTCGAGTCCCGCCTGAGACAAAATTTTTCTTATATACTGATATAAGTCTGATTGTTTGGATGCATGCATGATTGCTTGTTTGCATGCATGTCTGCTTGATTGCATGCATGATTGCTTGTTTGCATGCATGATTGCTTGTTTGCATGCATGTCTGCTTGATTGCATGCATGATTGCTTGTTTGCATGCATGATTGCTTGTTTGCATAAATGCTTGCTTGCTTGCATAAATGCTTGCTTGCTTGCTTTCATAAATGCTTGCTTGCTTGCTTGCATGCATGCTTACTTCTTTGCATGCATGCATGCTTGTTTGCATGCATTCTTGCTTGCTTGCATCCATGCTTACTTCTTTGCAAGCAAGCATGCATGCTGATAAAGTTTTTAACTTTCTGTGAATAAAAATTTGGAACTGTAAAAGGGTAGGTGTTATGATATATTCGGGTAAATGTCGCAATTGGGAAATTATAATACGGCGATGTAAAGTTAAGCGTAGTAAAAATAGGCTAAACACGTTTAGAATTAGTAAAAATGTGCGAAAAAAATTGAGGCTAATAGTTTGTGCGCCAATGACAATTAGGAGTACAAATAATTAGGCATCCCGATATATACCCACAAGGCACAGTCACCCAAGCTCGCCTCAGCCGCTCCGGCTCGCGCCTGCACTTTGCTACATCGAGCGGAGGCTGCTCTCCCTCCGCGCCTCCGGCTTTTGAATTACACTCTAGTATTAGAGTCTAGGCAGACTAGTACCACGGCGAGGAGACCACGGCGAGTCGTGATTAACACAGTTTATTTATTATATCAATATTTATTACATGTTTCTATCAGTTATGCATTAAATTGTCTATTAATAAAGTATGCAATATAATTTTAGTAACAAAAATCGTTTGGCAATACGGACTTTAGTGAAGTAAATTTGAATGTTTCAACAATGCCGCATATTGAAACTTACGTGGAAATAAAATTATGGGTAACAAAATAGTAAACTAACATTACTTCGATAAAATACTTAATATATGAAAAGAAGTAACGACGAAGTAAGTTTGTAGATAATAAGCATTCGACCAAATGTAACATGATTCTAGAATATGTTGAATATCGTTTAGAAACCTTTGCGAATTGTTTTATCGGGAATGAAAATCGTTGAACAAAATTGCGGTTAAGTGATGGGTTCCCCTCGCCAGTAGTGTTTCCTCTTAAGAAGCAAATCTATTCCATTAGAAGCTTTACTCTTTACAGTAGGCTAGCTTACTTTCTTTTTTTTGAAATAGGTTTTAAATGATTAATTATTGCCGGGTAAGACGAAATAACTAAGCACCCCGTTAGTCTAGTGGTTTAGATAACGGGCCAAGATCTCGGGGTCCCGGGTTCATAATAATATCTCTATCTCTATACTCTATCTTCAATAGTAACTTATGTCGAGCAACAAAAGGATTCGAATTTTCGAATATTGCTCGGGTTTGTGATCAACGAACTTAGAATGGAAAATCGAAAGACTCTTCGTCGATAGATAATTTCACCAAAATCACTCTTAGCCGACAGTTGGTTTTACGAAAAAATCCTTCGCCGATAAAACATTTCACCGATAGAATATTTCGCCAATAGAACGTTTCGCCGATAGAACGTTTCGCCGATAGAAT
The DNA here is from genome assembly GCA_949315895.1 of Anania crocealis. Taxonomy (NCBI): domain Eukaryota; kingdom Metazoa; phylum Arthropoda; class Insecta; order Lepidoptera; family Crambidae; genus Anania; species Anania crocealis. The sequence continues at coordinate 14,967,431 of OX438880.1, read as the reverse complement.
GTTTCGCTGATTCAACGTATCGCTAATTGAATGTTTCGTCGATAGAACGTCTCGCCGATGTCAACCTTCAACGATAGTTGGTTTTCCGAAATAACTATTTTGCCGATGGGCGTGGCACCATAAAGGGACTGCGCCCACCATCGGGACGGCACGGCAAGGGATTTTTAGGTGATGAATAAATATGTACCTGAAGTTATAAGATAAAAACACGGTTAAAATTGCAATTGTTAATGTTTTAAATTTTAATTATAAAGGCTATTATATTGTAAACCATCATGGCATTTCAAAGAGTAACTAGTGAGTTTCTTGCCGGGGTATTCTAGCATTATGTTTATTTATGTTTATCAATAGAATTTTGTGTACGGATATATAGGACTTATAAGTTTTATAATGTATCGATTGTGATATAATATTATTGGCAAAACAGTTATTTCTCAGCGGCAGATATTGAGTCAATTTTTATATTTCAAAAACGTGCTGTACGGACTATTTACGGCTTTCGACCCCGTGATTCGCTGAAAGAGCTCTTGAAAGAAATTAATATACTTACAGTGTCTTCCCAATACATTCTCGAGAATATTATTTACGTTCGTAAGAACATACCTTTATTTCTAAAGAAAAGTAACGTTCACAATTTTAATACGAGAAATAATGATAAACTCGCCGTTCCAGGCTTCAGACTGCGAAAAGTAGGAAAATCGTTTATGGGAAATTGTATTCGTATTTTCAACAAATTACCACAGGGAATTGCTGAACTCCCTGACACATTAACTTAAATCGTATGTCAAAGTAATTTTAATGGCTATTACACTGTTAATGACTATTTAAATGATAGAAATGTATGGCATTAAATTGTCCCAGCTCGTACTTGCTTAAATCTTATAAAAAAATATTTAAAAAGAGGCTGACAATAGTAACCGAGTTTCTTGCGCTGCTTCTTCTCGGCACTAGCCCAGACTTGTCTCGAAGCAGTGGTAGGTTTAAATATTGGGACGTGTAAAAGCGCCTCCTGGGGCCTATTTGCAGAAATAAAACTGATTTTAACAGATTTTTTCGGAAAACCAACTATCGTTGAAGGTTGATAACGGCAAGACGTTCTATCGACGTAACGTTCAATTGGCGATACGTTGAATCAGATGACATTTTGTCGGTGAAGCGTTTTATCGGCGTAACAATCTATCGGCGAAACATTCTATCGGCGAAACGTTCTATCGGCGAAACGTTTTATCGGCGAAACATTCTATCGGTGAAATGTTTTATCTGCGAAGGATTTTTTTGTAAAACCAACTATCGGCTAAGAGTGATTTTGGTGAAATTATCTATCGATGAAGAATCTTTCGATTTACCATTCTAAGTTCGTGATCAACAACCCGCATTTGGCAAGCGTGGTGATTATGCCTGTATGGGTACAGGGTCATTGGTAAATTAAAATCAATGATGGAGGCCTTTGCCCTGAAGTAGGATGATTATAGGCCGTTAGTTTACTTATTTTTTTCTCTCTTTTAGGAGTCAAATTTTACCATCGCAAAAAGGCAACTTCTAGAAATATCCACTTCTAATGACAACTTCGAGTTTGGTATTTTTCAGTATCTACTCTAATATAATATATTCGCAACATGACAAATCTTCGTAATATCAGTACTTAAACTTGAAAATTTTTGTTTCAATACCGTATCCTTTAAGCTATCGGAGACATACAAATTGGTGTTGTGACGTACATGTCTCGATAGCTTAATTTGACAAAACTTTGCGCCCGGTAAGCCTAAGACAAACAACTTTAAGTTTAAATACTAATATTTTATTTGCAATTATATTATTATCTATACAAATATTTTTTTTGTTTGAGTTTGTTTGGTTGATTGTTTGTTTGAACGCGCTAATCTCAGGAAGTACTGGTTCGAATTGAAAAAATATTTTTGTGTTGGATAGTCCATTTATCGAGGAAGGTTTTAGCCTATATAACATCACGCTGCGACCAATAGGAGCGAAGCATCAGTGAAAAATGTTGCAAAAATAATCGCGATCATAATAACAGAAATTGACGCGTACATAGTAGCGGGCAACAGCTAGTATTATATAAAGTAACTCCTCGTTGTTTGTTTGTTTTTAATAAATGTAGGTAGTGGTAACAACATTATACGTACCTATAAACCGTATCGTTACAGGAGTAACTCATCGTAATTTCTACTTTAAACGGCCAATCAAAACAAAACTATGTTTCCTACTAGCTTTTGCAAACAAATGTTCAAAAATTTCGGGCTCATGTAGTAAGGATTGGTACTGTGTTACACATTATGTTACATTAGGGTGTGTAAGTATAAGAATAAAACATCGGAATTTGTATAGTTTACCAACTGTAATTATGTCAGTGTTATTATGTCAAAACACAATTCATGTCATTCATTCTCAAACAATGTCGAAAACCAAACTTAACTACCCACGTATTTACCTCTCTTAAAAATTCAATATTTTATATAATAAGTATATAAAGAAAGGCGCAAAAGTGAATTTTACCAAATTATGAAATGTTGATTCAGATGTTGCGGTTCAATTTTACATTTCCTTTTAAATTAAACAAAGAAAAGATAATTAGACAAATATACAAAATGAAATTATGTACCTACCTAGGTATTTGTTTATGGGGACTAATAGAGCTATGTGCTGCCCGCAATTGATTTAATTTTATTACTTCTAAATAAAACCAATTCTCCAAAAAACTAGAACAGTATTATTTTAGCAAATTACCTCTGGTATTTATGGAATCACTGAAAATTGGTCGTCCGTTTGACATTACGACCTGAAACGCCTTTAAGGTGACATGGAATTTATTACTAACTTTCCTAGTGATTATTATTTAAAACCTGTTCTAACAGATATAAATAAAACAAATTGAAATAAAACTTAGTTAACAAAAACATTCTTATATTTCATTAAAAACACTTTCACAATAATTATAAATATTTATTCAAACAAAAAACCTTTTAATTTCTTTTAAGATCATATTTGTTGAAATCATCACATGGCCGTAGCATAGTGAAGGAGTACCATAATTCCCATGTACCACTTGATAATGTAAGCTACCCCGAAGGCGAGGCCGCGTGTTGGTTGAGGCAATGGCACCACGGCGTACACGATCGTGTGGATAATCCTGGCCACAGTGTACACACGGAACAACAGGAGGGCCCACGCAGTTATAGGATCAGTTGTTAGGTACAACGCCCCTAACACCCAAAAAACTGGTATGTTCTCCAAATCGTTTAGGTGCGCGCGACGGACGCGCTCCACGGCCGGGTCATCGTACTTAACCTTGCCCTTAGTGGCCTTGGCATCTTCTGGATTTGCGAATACACCTCTTGCTATACGAGTCAGCGATGTCATAAAAGTCACGACAAGTATTTTCAAGGCTAGCACAGCTGAGTAAAATAAGAAAGACTGTACAATCGGTGTAACAATCATTGTACCGGTTTTATTTCAACAAAATCTAAAATGAATAGCGTAATGCCTGCTTGCTGCCGAGGGGTTTACTGTCAGTCAATGATGTTTGAAGTTGTTTGTTGAATTGAGCACGGTGAAGTTGTCCATTTAACGGTTTGCTGTTAACTTCAAGAGTATTTAGTTGTAACATCATGTAGGTACGAACGAGTCAAAATGCAAAAAAATAATGATTACATCGTTTTGTAATTGTACCGAAAGTGTTTATTTTTCAGAAGGTCAGTTAAAGAATTAAGTTAATGATTTTTTTTTTCTAAATCTAGAGTGGTTCAGTTTGAACTAATCTATTCTACGTACGCATAGATATCTTGAAGTTTTTTTTAATATACCTACTCTATTTCTAAACACGAAAAAAATATGGTTAAATTCGTAACAATTTTTAAGTAGAAGGACTACATTACTACTTACATTATCTGATAAGTAAGGAGGTAGGTAGGTACTTATCCGAACTATCTGAACTAGCAACTGATTTACGTACCTACACATAATAATACATATATACAAAAAAATATATGTTTATAAAAAATATTATCAAACATGGATGTAAGTAATATCCTTGGATGACATTCTAGAACATTCGATCGAACCCAACTATCGACATTTAGAGTTTTAAATCTCTGCGGCTCAACAAACTTCTTATATTTATGTGTGGCATCAACCGCATAATTAGACAATACAATTGGGTTCAAAATAGCCAAAGGAACTTAGATAACCTACTTTTACGTATAACTAGCGGACCACGCTAACTTTGTATCGCCTCAAAATAATTTGAATTGGACGTCTTAAAATGTTATTGTCATAAAATTGGTGTGGACGGAAAAAAAATTAAGAGATATATTTTCTTAATTTTTTTAACGTTAAATAACCGACGTTTTTAATATTTATTTTTCGATTCCTGACGAAGTCAAACGAAAAAAACAAAATAATAAAATTTCAATCTGTTAAGTACTAGGTACCACAGCTGCTGTGTCTCCAAGTAAGTAAAAAAAGGGAAAAAATATATTTAAAGCTAACTCTTAATACGATATTTAAAACTAATAATTAGGCTTTTGATTTCAGTCACCATTATAGTTTTCAGCTCACTTTAGTTAGCCGTCTTGAAAACTAAGTATTTGTAAAATCTATTGCTGTCGCGCAGTGTCAAACGCCTTCACCTCAGAGTGTGATAGAGACACCTGCTTCTTGGACCGAAAATAACTACTAAAAGCACACCAAATCAACGTTTCGTAGTCCCCCGATTACTTTTCCAAAACTAGACCGATTTAAATACTTTTTTCATTAAAAATTAAAGAAAGTCTAAAATTTTGCCAAATTTGTTGTTGTGCGAATATTTTCGATTTTTGAGGGCTCATATCTTTTTTATTAATTAGTTTATGAAGAAACAGAAAACATAGAAACATGCTAATAGTGGCCATAGATTTTTGTAATAAAAATTATTGCTCTGCTGGCTTTATCCAGGGAGGAAACAGGGGAGTACGTTTGTATGGAAAAACGGCCCTTGTATTTCCTCTTAATCTGTGATTGTTCACCATTCGTCAGGCACCAGCAATTCTGACGCCAGTTTCCACTACGCAACACAAAACTACGTTTGCACACCCACTTCATGCATTTTGGGATGCTTGACTTTACGACTTGGAATTAAGTGCATCCTTCCAAGGAATAAAGTTCTTTGATAGCATGGAATGCAGAACCTATTGTTGTTTTACTTAACTACGAATAATGACCATAGAAAATTTCTAAAACATTCAACTAGCTGGCCATAAGACAGATGCCTAATTACGTTTTCCTCAAAAAGTAGCTACGCCATGGGATTGAATGGGATGTGCATTTCTAGCCAACTTGCATGTTCACAATACCCAGTTATATGTTTATTTCTGGTTCACTTTATCTTATGGGAAATGAAAGGAACAGACTAGCCGTGTTCGTAAAATACAAGCAAGTAGCAAGCGCCTAGTCCCATTTACACGCAATCATTGTCTGAGACATAATCCAGCGGCTCACGTCCCTGCGAACAACAGGGGTTATTAGGTTTTCGTAGGAATATTTTCGGAAATCAGTTAACCCGTGCACTATAAATGCAAGTGATTACTTAACACAGATATTTTAGGAACTTATAAGTAGGTAATTGATTGGGTTTTTATCTTATTTACAATATGTTCATTCTGTACCATAACAATGAGTATTTTTATAATGTAGATGGTTTAATGTATGTTTGCTGGGGAGGAATCTTGCAACTAAGTTTTGAGGCTGATACGAGTGTGTGCTGTTATAATAGGGGTTAAAGTATGAAATTTCCTATTTGTACTGAAAATCAGAATTGTTTATTTTTTAATTTTTAACAAATTTTTTTAATCAAAATAGTTACTATTTTTATCTATACATTGCTGCTATCTAATAGGAAGGTCATTTATGCCTTAGTGATAGAACTCTGAGGATCTAGACTGCACAAACTGTGTGAAAGCATTTTGTACTGCCTCCTGGGAAGAAAACTTCTTTCTAGTATAGAACTTACTGCAGTTCTGGCCAAGCCAAGGTCTTTCAACAGGTTGTAGAGAGATTTTGCTGGTATACCTCTCGCTCCTACTTCTATCCTCCTCGCTCCTATCATATAGACTAACTGTATAACCGTTTTTCGTTAATTCATTTAGGAGATCATAATATTTGTTTTTTTTCATTGCGTGGTCTTTAGGTATGTTAGTTTCCCACGGGAAACACACACATCCTCTGGGATTTTATAGTTCTTTTAAAACGTTTCCATTAAATTAGTCCAGTTAGGTGCTGGCAGCTGTACCCAGGATTGAGTAAGGCTTGTTCTTAGAATTTGCAGTGGAGCCTTCTTTAATGAAGTTAATTTGTCTTTTGTTTGTGGTCAATCCTTTTTGGGCCCTTAGTTGCCACTAAAAGGCTTATAGCTTCACGTATGATTTAAAGTACTCTGTCATGGCGATGTGAGTAGTGACCCCTATTCAAGAGCACCTTGCATCCCACGAATAGGTGTCTTGCTGTACATATCGCCTCTCCACAAGTATAACAATATATTTCAGAGGCTATTCCCCACCTTATACTAAGTTACTCTGGTCAGGGAGGGTCATTTGGAAGGCATTTATTTAAAATTTAAATAAAGCAGGAGACCAATCATACAGTAAGGTGCGCCACTTCATAGCTACCGGGATACAAAACTCACCAATAGTTATCCACTCGTTTTTCATTTCTAAATTCATAGCGTGCACTTTGTAACTGTCATTTTCATCTTGTCGTAGAAAGTTTTTTACTATGTCTCGGTCTTCCTTCTTCTTTCTCGTACCTAACCCTGCTCTATTTGATTGTGTACCTGTCATATTTTTTGTGGAATTGCGGTCTTGATTCAGGTTCTGTGGCCTTGTTGTCTTTCGGGAGGGATGAAATTAATTCGTCTTGTATTTTTTCTGATATAATTTTTTGTTCGGATGGTTTCTTTAATTTCAGCCAAAAACTATTGTGATCTCTAAATAGAGTCAAGGGATCAGCCGAATATGCTAGCTAGACCAAACCATGACTTCAATATCTTTATGATATATTAGACTAAAATATTCACGTATTCGTTTCGTTATAAATAAGGACATGGTAGGTTTTATTCAACTCAATCAAGGTTCCACTAAAAGAATACACAAATAAAAAAAAAAAACAATTTAAAGTGACTATAAATGGAAATGTCAGAAAGTATTAAAAATCCTGCCAAGTGCGATTCGGACTCACGCATCGAGGATTCCTGGATAATTTTGTTATTTTAGCGCCTTTCGATTTTATCGAATGCTTATATAGGTATATACAATTGTTATCGTCGGTATAATGTTGCTATGAATATTTGACAAGGGGTGGTGATAGGCAGTTTTTGCAATTTCAAATTAATCAAAAAGGAAGAAAAAAAACAAATTACTGTTTTATTCTGTTATGAATAAGAATAAGAACCTGATGATCTATTGTACATTGACTATTTTGTGCATAACATGATATTTTCTGAGGTTTCGATTATAATACCTTGATCAATATTTTTATTTCTGTCTAAATCATTTATGAAATATCGTAATACAGTGACTTACATTTAATATAAAAAAACAAGTTAAATACAATCTTAATTAGAAACCTGAACTACATATTTACACTTAGTTAGATATTCCATTAATAGGAAATAAAAATATCTTACTGAGGTCGCATTCCTGTGGAATGGTACCCAAGAGACTGGTTACGTTTCCACGCTGGATAGCTTGGCTTATCTGCTGGCCTAGGTATAAGCCAGCTTTAGGATTGAGAGATGTCTCAGCTAAGCGCCTAGACATCTCTCGATACAGCTTCTTGCAGTTGTACCTGGACCCCACGGTCCCCAAAGTTTCCACCCAAAACGGCTCAAATATTTAATTCTCACCAAGACTTTCGTATTTGCGCCGTTTGAGGCACTTTGCAGAAGAAGCAGCTGAACCCGCCTTATTCCCAGTCGATGGAAGATACGTAGGAGCCAAAGTATCGACGCAAGTGGCGTCCCACACTAAGAGTCATACCGTCAGGACTTGGTTCTAAAACAGCTGGAATACGAGCGCTGAGAAGAGCCCGATGGATGACGTCGCTTGAACTAGCATACCGGGGAAATCTGACCGCACTTTTGCAGCACAGGAGACCGTGGTGAGCAGGTTGATCAACTATATTTCTACAGGAGCAGCGATGAGGTATCGAGTTGAGAGCTCCCAACCGAAGACATACGGCCACCCTAAATGATATATCATCAAATAAAGTTACAATTATTTGATGATATTTCTACCAGAGACCTGATTCCCACACAGCAATCATGAAGATTATAAACGTTCGCCTAGCCTAGAATTTTTATCGCGGGTGGTTGCCATGTTAGGAAAAATGATAAAATAAGACAAGTAGACAAATTTTCTCATGTCGAGCGACAATTTTATCGTGGTTTCTCATCTTAGCCCTACAGGTGCTTATTGTTTTTTGTCAATAATTTTATCACGCTGATCATAATTTCGAGTCAAAAAAAGTTCACATTTGGATAAATTTAGATCTAAAGCTGCACGAGGTCCATAAACATCAGAATTATTTTTCACGGCGTGTGTAGCTTTATTTTAAATGATTATTTAGTATGCTGAACCGGCCCTTGGAATATTTTTACTTGAAGCGAGGTGACATTGTATAGGTCATGTGTGCGAACGAGGTATTCTGAAGAAATTTTACAATATCTATGGCAAGCAAAAGGCCAACATGTTGGTCAACTGCAACATGAAAATACAGAAAATTTATTACTTTCATCTCGGTTTTCATTATAATGTTTTAATTATTTCCTGAAATATTATTAGTTAATGTTTCCTTCAATTATTAACAATGAAGAATTGATCGAAACAATTTAAAAAAATATACCTATTTTAAAACTTTACTTGAGAACTTGTTGACATGTCCGGGGTTTGCCCAGACTGACTATATCTCAACCATGATGAACTGTTTATCTTATGCACGATTTAGAAAGGTCAACTGCAAGTATTGCAAAAGCATCACGGTTCCTTAACCATAGTCACCAAAGTTACTTTTTTCTTTTCTACATTTCAGCTAAAATAAAATTTATGTATTACGTTATATTGACATTACATTCAACATCACATTATCAAAGCTACTAAGTCGGTATGTCTCTACCTCGCATTCTTATTGCTTTATTATTGGATCTTTTCTCATAATTAAATTGTTTTAGCAAGAGATCTTGATAAAAATTGGTTGAATTTATTGCGCCTAGAAGGGTGGATTGGAAAAATAAAAGGCATAATGAAGCGCCCCCGGGTGGGCTCGAACCACAAACGTTTCGGTTAACAGCCGAACGCGCTAGCCAATTGGGCCACGGAGGCTCGTGGTCTCATGAACGAAATGCAGTACGCTCTACTTTTGGTCTCTTAGATAAATCATACAGGGAATTCTACTTTTAACTCCAATGAACAATGGCATTAAAATATATATTAATTTACCTGGAGATATTAAGGCTCTGGAAATTAAATGTGCACTTAAGAAATGGCTTACCAATAATGTATTTGAAGGGTACAGGGGCAAAACAAGAAATGTCACAAACACAAAAAGTAGAGTAATTAACATTTTAATTTTTCAAAGTCAATAAAATTCTTATGTGTCACTTAAAATTATAAACTGCTAATAGGAACTTTAGTTTACTTTATAAAGTCTAATTTTTAGGAACATAAAGTATTGAAATAAAATTATTCATTTTTTTTAAATAAAAAATTAAAATAACACACTTGGAACATACAAAAACTGGGAATGTCCACTGTGTCCCATACAAGGAATGTAATAGTGGTGGCCAATGCAATCGTGAACTCACGTCCCATTTCAGGCCTTTCTCTTTTGTATCCAAACATACGATCTGGCAGCCCTGCCTCAAAGTTGACATAAGAATTTTGACAGCTTGGAGTTGGACATTCCTTCTTATGTTCCTGACCCTGACCCTGTTTTGTTCCTGTATACAGTTTTGAGATTTGTGTTATACATCTGACTATACTTGCTTTAACGCTTTTTGAGTAATGCCAAATAAAATACGCGGGAAAATGAAAATTTTGCCATCAAAAATAAACTTTTTGAATTTTAGTGACATTCCTGGTTTTGCCCCTGTACCCTTCATTTTACAATTTAGATGATTACTATGCATATAAACAAACAAAAAACTATTGTTTGAAACGATAACGGGAATTAAACGCGATCATACCTTATTATTTTGCCTGACGTTTCGATCGGGTTGCACCGACCATGGTCACAGGCTGACTGGAGACAGCGATGCACTCACTCCGAGGGGAAGGTAGATTCATATAAATCTACCTTCTAAATGTTTATTTCTCCAAGCACCGTCACACACCACACTAACCGTGTCCTTATTCCACGAGACAGCTGCCGCGTCCGTATTACGATGCTTACTCGACTGCGTACTAAAAGGAGGCTTTGTATTTTCAATCACCGGATTCCACATCGCAGATAGTTTGAAACCGTCTTCCCGATTGAAATTTTTGTGCTTCTTTATTTCAATCGCTTCACGCACAACCCTTGAATAAAAGTGGCGATCTATGGAGAGGACTTGCGTTTGATGAAATTCAATCCAGTGATTGGTGCCTGATTCAAGCAAATGTTCCGCAATCGCAGATTTTGCTGTCTGGCGATTTTTCACAGCGGCGATATGCTCCTTCACCCTTTCCGCAATGGTGCGTTTCGTTTGCCCTATATACGACCTACCGCAACTGCAGTCAATTTTGTAGACACCAGGAGTTTGTAGCGGTAATATATCTTTCGGCGAGCCCAGTATGGTGTTAACTTTTGACCCCGGTGTGAACACCGTTGGAATGGAGTACTTCTTAAGCAGGGAGCCAATTTTATCAGTCACTCCTTTCATCAAACGCAAGTCCTCTCCACAGATCGCCACTTTTATTCAAGGGTTGTGCGTGAAGCGATTGAAATAAAGAAGCACAAAAATTTGAATCGGGAAGACGATTTCAAACTATCTGCGACGTGGAATCCGGTGATTGAAAATACAAAGCCTCCTTTTAGTACGCAGTCGAGTAAGCATCGTAATACGGACGCGGCAGCTGTCTCGCGGAATAAGGACACGGTTAGTGTGGTGTGTGACGGTGCTTGGAGAAATAAACATTTAGAAGGTAGATTTATATGAATCTACCTTCCCCTCGGAGTGAGTGCATCGCTGTCTCCAGTCAGCCTGTGACCATGGTCGGTGCAACCCGATCGAAACGTCAGGCAAAATAATAAGGTATGATCGCGTTTAATTCCCGTTATCGTTTCAAATAATTACGCAACGCGAAAGTTTAAAAGTAGTTAAAAAACTATTGTATTGCTTAGTACTATACATAGTCAGGTCATAAGTTCTGTCACACAATAAAAACTTTTGAATTTAGAACGCTGGCTACAAAAAAGTTCATTGAATTCGAATTTCGAATTTTTCATGAAAATAAAAATGGGTACTTTTTAGAATTTTCCTCATTTTTAAATATGGAGTGGACACCTAAAGAAGACCGTGTCGCGGTTATTGCGTTGCATCGTTGCGGTTACGGGCCAATTCAGATTTTCGACTTACTGAAAAATTTGAATATAACCAAAAGATTTGTTTATCGTACCATAAAACGATACAATGAAGACTCTAGTGTAGATGACAGGTCAAGAAGTGGTCGCCCTCGCTCTGTTAGGACTCCAGCAGTGATAAAAGCTGTGAAGGCGCGAATTCAAAGAAATCCCATACGTAAGCAGAAACTGTTGGCTCTTCAGATGGGGTTAAGCAGGACCACGGTGAAAAGGGTGTTAAATGAAGACTTAGGGCTTAGAGCATATCGAAGAAAAACAGGACATCGTTTGGACGCTCGTTTAATGGACCTGAGACTGAAGAGATGCCGCGCTTTGTTGAAGCGGTACGCGGGAAAAAAGCATCGGGAAATTCTTATTTCAAATGAAAAAATTTTCACCGTGGAAGAGAGCTACAACAAACAAAATGATAAGGTGTACGCACACAGCAGTGAAGAAACGAGCATCCGTATTCCGCGTGTCCAACGAGGTCATTTTCCATCCTCGCTCATGATTTGGTTGGAAGTCTCTTATTGGGGCTTAACTGAGGTACATTTTTGTGAGAAAGGCGTAAAAACTAATGCAGTTGTGTATCAAAATACAGTCCTCAAGAACCTCGTGGAACCTGTTTCTCATAACATGTTTAATAACAGGCACTGGGTATTCCAACAAGATTCTGCGCCAGCTTATAGAGCGAAAAGCACACAAGACTGGCTGGCGGCGCGTGAAATCGACTTTATCCGGCACGAAGACTGGCCCTCCTCCAGTTCAGATTTGAGTCCGTTAGATTACAAGATATGGCAACACTTGGAGGAAAAGGCCTGCTCAAAGCCTCATCCTGATTTGGAGTCACTCAAGGCATCCTTGATTAAGGCAGCCGCCTATATTAACATGGACCTCGTTCGTGCTGCGATAGATGACTGGCAGCGCAGATTGAAGGCCTGTATTCAAAATCGCGGGGGTCATTTTGAATAAACTTTATTTCCATATGAATCTATGTTTTATTAAGTTCATTTTGCTATATAAATGGTTACATAAATAATAAACATGTCTAAATTATTTCATATTACACATGTGACAGAAATTATGACCTGACTAGGTATATATATTTTTTTTTACTTTCAACCAAAACTATGATTTATTTAATTCACAAACAAAATTAGCAACAAGCGTCGTCACATTAACTATTCTATAGGTATGTATAAAATGTCACAGAAATAAATTACACGGAACAGCCGCTCCAAGGTTTATCTTGACCACAACGAATCCCCACTCTGCGCCCTGATCGATCCAAAGGTTCCCATAAGCTAGCAGCATTTCCACCAAAATGTCTTCTCCGTGGTCTAGTTTTTAGGATAAGTATTGCATGCCCGTTATGGGTATACTGTTGTAACCTTTTTATCTGCAATGTAATCTGCAAAATTTGTACACAGTATTAATTGAATTGAATTGAATGGACTTTTCTGATTCCGATCAGCTACTAAGGTGAATGTATGAATTCCTAAATTAATCGATTCATCTAAGTAGTCCACGATAACAGTCAACATGATAGTCCATCTAGTTATACTATTAGTTATACGATATAACAAAATGGACAAAATAAATCTTATTAGTTATACTGCCCCGTAGGTATAACTCATGAAATCGAAAAAAATAAAAGAGCTTTGTCCATGTAGTTATAGTAGTTATATACCTACATATTTTTTTATGTGGACATTTAAGGCGTTTCAAATTTGATGAAATAGCTTTTATAAAATTACTGTAAATCTGAAATTTATTTTCTTAAATTAAAATATAACATTAAAATTTGCGCGATTTACGCAATACAAAATAATGTTTTGAATACGCAAACCTTTAGGTTAATATGTAGTGAAAATAATGTAATTTGATGAAATGATGATAATTTTGATAATTTTGATATTCTTTGTAATATCATTGTTTGATAAGTATTTTTGATAAATTTTAAAATTGTTTTCGAATAAGGATGCGCACTGTTCGACCGTTTAGCACGTCATCCGCACTCTAATGGTTATCTTTATCTATAGGTAATATAAAGAAAGTCGTGTTAGATACACCACTTGTAACTAGAGACCGGCTAGAGCGATTTTGATGATTTTTGTGTTTTTGGATTTGTCTTCGTCGGGAATAGGATATTAAGAAAATTTGTTTGTTCAAATAGATTATTTGATTTGGTTAGATTTACCGTGGCGCTACTGGTAGCACTTATTCATATTAATTAGTAAAGGGAATATAAAAAATATGTATATATTTTAAAGAACTGTTTAAAATATATTAAAAGCAATTAAAAAGATTTAAAAATAAAAAAAATACTTTACAAAATTATCATCATTTCATCAAATTACGTATTTTTCACTACATATTAACCTTTATTTGCGTATTCAAAACATTATTTGTATTGCGTAAATCGCGCAAAATTAAAAGTTTTATTTTAATTTAAGAAAATAAATTTCAAATTTACATAAATTTTAATAAAAGCTATTTCGTCAGATTTGAAATGCCTAAAATGTGCATATTAAAAAATATGTAGGTATTTATTATTTATGCTACATTGACAAAACTCTATTATTCTTTTCGAATCCAATGAGTTATACCGGGCAGTATAACTAATAAGATTTTTTGTGTCCATTTTGTTTTATCGTATAACTAATAGTATAACTAGATGGACTAACCCCTTTTGATGGGTTTGCCGTAATTTTTTTTGGTGTCCGTTCAGTTAGAACTTGTCCACTAGTTAGCAAGTTTAGTAACAATGCGTTGCATTTTATAAATATTGTTTTGGAATTGACCTGTTTATGCATTTTCTCAGAGACTCGTATTATAGTGATAGTTTATGAAGAAAGTTTAAGTATTTTAGGACTAGCTGAGCGCCAACATACATACCCAAGTTTTAGTGATTATTAAATATGTACCACGTAAGTTTTTATAATAGAAAAAATAAAGAATATTACAATATTATATAATAACTAGCTGACCCGGCAAACGTTGTTTTGCCATAAAAATGATTAAATTACTAAAATGGCCATATATGTATAGGGGTTGGTGATAAAAAAGTAAAAATTTAGGGTTGTATAGGTATGTATTTTTTAGTGCCACATCATAAAAAATTAAAAACAAAAAAGTTGTCCTAACATTAAAAAAAAAGTTAAGGGTGAAAAACTCTTATCACTTAGGGGTATGAAACGATATCTAGCAAAAGATAGTAGCCGATTCTCAGACCTACTGAATCATCATCATCATCATCAGCCTATTGCAGTCCACTGCTGGACATAGGCCTCTCCAAATGCACGCCACTTAGATCGATCCTCGGCTTCTCGCATCCAGCTCCTGCCAGCCACCCTGCGCAAATCATCACTCCATCTGGCCTGAGGGCGTCCTACATTACGTTTGCCGAGACGCGGTCTCCACTCAAGAACTCGTTTACCCCATCGGTTGTCGGTTCTGCGGCTAATATGGCCAGCCCACTGCCACTTCAGCTTGCTAATCCGGTGGGCTATATCGGTAACTCTAGTTCTCTGCCGGATCACCTCATTTCTGATTTTATCCCTAAGAGAAACTCCGAGCATAGCTCTTTCCATAGCCCGCTGAGCGACTTTGAACTTGTGGACTAGCCGTACCCTCAGTGTCCACGTTTCGGCTCCGTATGTCATGACGGGTAGGACGCACTGATTGAAGACTTTCGTCTTGAGGCATTGTGGGATCGACGATGAGAAGACTCGACGTAGTTTCCCAAATGCTGCCCAACCCAACTGAATTCTTCTGTTCACCTCATCCTCAAAGTTGTTTTTACCTAACTGCAGTATCTGCCCAAGGTACACATATTTCTGAACAACTTCGAGGACGGCACCGTGGATCGCAATCGGTTGCGGTAGTACGTGTTCATTGAACATAACCTTGGTTTTATCCAGGTTCATCCGCAAGCCGATGCGTACAGAAGAGTCAGCCAGGTCATTCAGCATCTGTTGTAGGTCCTGCAGCGTTTCTGCCATAATGACGATGTCGTCTGCAAATCGCAAGTGAGAGATGTATTCGCCATTGATGTTGATGCCTCGTGCTTTCCAGTGCAGCGTCTTGAACATATCCTCTATTGCATTTGTGAACAATTTCGGCTAAATGACGTCCCCTTGTCTCACTCCTCGATGCAACGGTATAGGTTTTGTTTGCTGATTCTGTACTTGGACGGACATGGTGGCGGCTTCGTAGAGACATCTCATCACTTGGACGTACCGCCAATCTACTTGGCAACGCTGCAGGGACTCCAAAACGGACCAGATCTCGATCGAGTCGAAGGCTTTCTCATAGTCCACGAATGCTAGACACAGGGGCTGATTATACTCTTCGGTCTTCTGTATAATCTGCCGCACTGTGTGGATGTGGTCTATGGTGCTGTATCCGCTCCGAAATCCAGCCTGTTCCGGTGGTTGGAATTCGTCGAGTCTCCGCGCAAGGCGGTTCGTGATGACTCTTGAAAACAGCTTATAGACGTGGCTTAGAAGGGAAATGGGTCGATAGTTCTTCAGCAGGGTCTTATCTCCTTTTTTGAAGAACAGGACGACCACACTTCTACTCCACGCCTCCGGAGTTCTCCCTTCAAACAGGACGGCGTTAAAAAGCTTTTGAAGCTCCCTCAGTACGGGTTTACCTCCAGCCTTTAGCAACTCTGTTGTAACGCCATCCTCTCCAGGGGCTTTTCCATTTTTCAGCTGTTTAAGAGCCATCTCGATTTCGCCAATGCTGACTTCTGGCAGGTCTTGAGTGTAGTGGCGTGTTAACGCAGCTCTAGGGTCCTCATTTTCGGGATTAGGTCGAGATGCATGCGAAGCGTATAACCGGCCATAGAAGCGTTCCACTTCGGAAAGGACTGCTGGCCTCGAAGCAACGAGTTCTCCACTTGCTGTGGTCAGTTTCGTCAGGTGGCTTCTTCCAAGAGATTGTACGAACACTTTCGACCCCCGATTTTGCTCGATCGCTCTTTCAATCGCAAGAGTATTGGAGCAACGGAGGTCGTGTCGTACGAGCTTTCTGATCTCTTGGTTTAGAGCCCGCTTTCCCGACGAAGTGACCTACTGAATATGCATATAAAATTTGGTAAAAATCAGTAAAGCCGTTTCGGAGGAGTAAGGTAACTCTAACATTGTGACGTATATAATAATATATAAGATGATGATGTTTTAAAATTAGTTACACATATTTAAACGACGTGGTGGAGTGGCGGTTTTTACCATGTCGTCTCTTTAATAATAAATTGTATTTTTTGTATATTTTCTCGGAACAATTAAGCATGTGCTTGAAGTAGGTGCTTACCTTGAAAACAGAACAAGGTATGTGTTGTTGATTTATTTGTTTACTAGATCACCACGGAAACTTTGTATCGCATCAGAATAATAATATTTGAATTTGACGTCCTATTGTAAAAATCAATTGGTTATATCAGTCTAAACTGCAAATCATGCATGAACTTAACGAAAGCTGATACAAAACCGTAGATAGCTGTTATTTTAGAGGATGAAGCAGATACCTTTAAATGAACGAGTTATCTTTATAAATAATCTATTATTTACGCGATTAGATTTGGGAACACGGACATGGGTAGTGGCGTGGTTATATACTTGAGCGAATAAAAACAATAATCACGGTCTTTCAATATTTGGTGGTTACTTACCCGAGTGAATTTTATCAAAGTTGTTTTTGCAATGTTTAGGACTCAAAAGAACAAAACAGAACTCTTGTATGTACAATGACCTTGTTGGTCACACATGGTATTTTTCTGTTGAGAACTATGCAATTTGGCAAGTAATAATAAAATCTGAATATTTATTATACAAAAAATACTTAGTCTATAATTAAAGTACGTAATTAAACATAGAGGTTTAAGTGTCAGGCTCTCCAAAGTAATTTTGAATCGGTACATGATTAGTTGCAGCAGGAAGCATCTAGACGTCAAGTAAATATCAGCCACTAGGATACGTCTCCGTACGTTATCTACCTTTCCTACATACATAACGGTATGAGTGGTCAAAAAACCTATCTTTTAAAGTAGTCCGGCTTGCACTTGTCCAGGTTGTTGTCATTTCCATGGAAATTTAAATTATAAGTAGGTATTTTTTTTAATATTATACATTTATAAACTATGTTAACTGTGGTTTTAGACACTTTCATTCTCAAATTTAATGATTGATAAGTATATTAATCCCTCGATCGTGAGTTATTCCAGACACCCGAGTGCCTCCTGGGGGTTGAGGGATTAACAAACATTAATTTCTAATGTTGCTTAAGTTTTGATGTCACTGAAATGTACTTTTTATATTTCTTGGGATGAAAACTATGTAAAAGTAAAGTCAATTTCTAGCTGCAGAAATGGGATATCTGCATTAAGAAATAACTTAATTATACTCGATTACCTACATATTCTTAAAGTTAATATTCAGTGATCGCACCTTTGCTAATGTGTGTTCATAAAATACTTGTTATATTAATTATTTCATGTTTTCAAACATTAGCATGAATATATGAACTAAAAATTTCTTCTTAAGTGGATCTCCATGAATGCATTTCCACTGAAAGTTGTTTTTACTCTTTACTCGCAAATTACTTTAAGTACCTACTACCAACATATTGAACGATGAGTTGTCGAAAAAAAATCCGTTCCGTAATCTGCTGCTAATCTGCGATTATTTGTCAAAAGTAATAATAAAATAACATATGGTTGTGTGTGGTACTTAACCGGCTCAATTATGAAGGGATTTTAAATCGAATCATTACCTGTGATGAAAATTGGATCCTGTACGACAGTCGAAAGCGCTCACCGCAATGGCTGAACCCTGCCCCAAACGAAAATTGACACTAAAAAGTTTCTTGTGAGCGTTTGGTGGACTAGCGCCGGTGTCGTTTATTACAGCTTTCTCAAATCTGGCCAGACGATTACGGCAAACACATTTGCGAACCACACACACTGCACAACAGATGGCTACCAATCAGAGGAGCTTCAAATGGAATGCCTAAGACATCCACCGTACTCCCCGGACCTTACAATTTGTTTCGCTATTTGAATAATTTTTTGCAAGGGAAAAAATTCAACTCCGATGAGGTAGTACAAACCGCTTTCAAAGATTTTATTGATTGCCGTCCGAATGTTTTTTTTTAATAAAGGGAACAATGAACTACCCATGAGATGGCAAAAGTGCATGGATAACAATGGTACTTTGATTAAATAAATATATTATATTAAAAAAATATGACTTTATGTTTCTCCCATACCAAACGCCAATTTCATATGCAAGGACCTAATATATTATTCCAAACAGGCGTGCCAGATAGAAAAACGTTGCGTACAATATATGGCTGCTACAAAGTAAATTAGTAAAAGCATTGTATTAACACTTCTCGTTCGTCAAATTGGCTTAGTAACGTTTGTCCCACATACAAACGGGGGCATCGTCGATTACACTCCTTTAAATGATATGATACAAAATTTTTTTGACAAATTCAAAATGGCTGATATCCAACATCCGCAGATTGTCCGGAGTGGAAAACAATAATTTGCGCTGAAGACACTAAAACCGCTGATTTCTCCTAAGTTTTGTAGAATGCGTGAATATTGTTTATCTAGATAAGTAATCTATCATCATCATCATCAGCAGCCTATTGCAGTCCACTGCTGGACATAGGCCTCTCCAAATGCACGCCACTTAGGTCGATCCTCGGCTTCTTGAATCCAGCTCCTGCCAGCCACCTTGCGCAAATCATCACTCCATCTGGCCTGAGGGCGTCCTACATTACGTTTGCCGAGACGCGGTCTCCACTCAAAAACTCGTTTACCCCATCGGTTGTCGGTTCTGCGGCTAATAAGGCCAGCCCACTGCCACTTCAGCTTGTTAATCCGGTGGGCTATGTCGGTAACTTTAGTTCTCTGCCGGATCACCTCATTTCTGATTTTATCCCTAAGAGAAACTCCGAGCATAGCTCTTTCCATAGCCCGCTGAGCGACTTCGAACTTGTGGACTAGCCGTACCGTCAGTGTCCACGTTTCGGCTCCGTATGTCATGACGGGTAGGACGCACTGATTGAAGACTTTCGTCCTGAGGCATTGTGGGATCGACGATGAGAAGACTCGACGTAGTTTCCCAAATGCTGCCCAACCCAACTGAATTCTTCTGTTCACCTCATCCTCAAAGTTGTTCCTACTTAATTGCAATGGCTGCCCAAGTTACACGTGTTTTTGAACAACTTTGAGGACGGCGCCGTGTACCGCAATCGGTTGCGGTAGTAGGTACATGTTCATTGAACATAACCTTAGTTTTATCAGGTTCATCCGCAAGCAGATAAGTAATAGATAGGATACAAAATTTTACTTTTGGATACATTAATAAATACAATCCATGTACGAGTAATTACCATTAGTTATTATTTAGTAGTATTGATTGTTACTTTCAATGTACCTAAATTTTACGACAATTTAAAATAAATAAATGTGAACAACATCACATAAATTGTTCTGATCCCAAAGTGAGTAACTATTGTGTATTGTGGAAATCAAAAACAACGAAGGTACTTGTAGCACAAACACCTAGACCCGTGAAAATGAAAAAAAACTACGAAAATGCAATAATTTTCGAGTTAGGTCCCCTTTAATTTGCTGTAAGTATTGTTTATACATTTTTGTACTTAAAGTTTTTGCCTTGTTTTATTTGATACTTACCCCACTCGTTATGACTGCAGTTTGTTTTTCAAAGTAACTCAATAATATTGTTGTAGCATTCGCTATGTATGTAGCCTTTTTTAACAAAAGTAACCTATGTTACCTACCCGGACTATATCATAAGGAATCGATTGATACCTCATTCACAAAAATCGACTCAGTAGCTTAGCCGAAAACGTGGAACCCACATAACACCCACATACACATATACATAGGCTTTGCCGTAATCGGGTAAAAATGCATGAATATTTAGTAATTTATGGTAATTTTGAGTTTTTACAGAATAATAAGTATATACAACGTGTTCCTTTTAATATCCCATAACTCGTATTAAACAGACCATGGTAAAGAATCAAATTGCATATGAATTATTTGTCTATTATAAATTTTTTTTTGTTTAATTTTTTCATACAAAATTATTCTAAAAAGTCACGACTGTTTATGTAAACACCCTTACCTTGTTATGAATTAACTTTTGAATGAAAACGATTTACTCGTACCTACTTATCAATGAAACACCCACACACGTCAATGTTTTTTAAAAGTTACTCTCTCCCGCTACTTTACTACTACACTTTAGTATAAGTTTGCCAACGACTCGCCATAATGGTTACCTTTTTTGTTAAAATTTGTTAAATTTAACTAAAATTGATGTTATATTCGAAACTATTGATTTTTGAACCACATGTTCTAGGGCGTTTTATAATATTTTTACCTATAGAACATAACCTTAGAGTTATGGGATATCAAAAGGAACACGTTGTATATACATATGCATATATATGAAAAAATCACATAAAGATGTATAGCCGATGATGTAGAGCTAAAAAAATGTAATAGTCTATACATAATGTCATATCTGGTTATTCTGCTGAGGTAGCTTATAAATCAACCCAATAGGTATATTTTCTTTGGAAGAGTATTCTACTTCACACTAGTTCGTATAGCGGCGCGATAGTCATTAACACAGAAATCATATTTCAGGGGGTTGAAAAGGGATTAGAAGTTTGTATGGGATTTCAATATTGTCTTAACTAATTGATTGGATTTGGAGATAGTTATCAATCTTGAAAACTAACCACTAGGTAATTTTTGTTTTCGGATATTGAGGTAAACATCACTATCTATTTTACTCATATTATTTTTAATAAATTAAGTAAAATACTGATCCCCATACACTTTTCAACCCATCTTTACACCCTTTTAAGATCCCTTAATTGTTTCCCTCACCTGATTGCAATAGATTTTCATAATCTCAAGTATGGCGATATTTTCGGGATCGCGATTTGTTGCACCGTAATATAGCGGCTATATTATAGCCGATCTTGATCACGAGGATGGAGTAGTGTAAACATTGATTTAGACATGGTGGCCCACAGTGAAGACAGCACCGCGTATTGGTTGCGAAAATGGCACGAATGCGTGTGCAAGCGTGTGTAAAATCCTGGACACAGTAAACAAACGGAACAACAGGATGGCCCACGCAGCAGTCAGTTGTCAGGTACAGCGCTCCTAACACTGGGTATCGAATTTCACCTTGCCTGATTTTAACAGATTTTTTCTGAAAATATGAACGGCTGCATAACCGGAGGTACACTCGACAGCACATCAAGTTAAACAGTTTAACTGCGATAACAGCTTTTATTACGTAGGGCATAAAGGCGGTCTCAAGGTCAACATGTTTAGTCTGATGTGCCGCCGTGTGTACAATCATTTTACCGGATCTGATGTAGCAAAATTTAAACGCAAACCGCGTCGAGACGTTTACTTTAGCTTCAATGTGGATTTGAGTTGTTGTTTTTAAAGCACTGAAGTTGTAAATATCAGTTTGTTGCAAACTTCAAGAATGCGGATAGGCGATTAAATTATATTTCGCAGTATATCTGCCGTATCATTCCGATCGTGCTTATACTCGAATCGGTGAGTGACACTTAAAAAAGTTTTGATTTATTAGAACAGAATCCAGAACTGTTTTTAGTAGCATTTTATTTGTTTTGTATTCTATGTAGGACCGCAAATTTAGGTAGGAATAATGAAATTTGTACTGACTTGTTTATCGGATGTATTATATTCTTGAATTACCTTAAGAAATCTTTCGTGCTCAATCAAACAAATTATAGCAATGAGTTTTTAATCTAGACTAGAAACCGACTAACCATTTTGTGCTTTATTTGAATGTTTCTAAAAGGTTATTTTGTACCTACTTTTTGCACAAAAATGGGTATGTCAGTAAGCAATAACTAATAAATGGAAACGACATCAGACGTAAACCAGAACCCCGATAATGTGGTTCGGATCCTCAGAGAAGAAGGTACGAGATTTTGTGAAATGCAGCGTAAGGGCAGGATGTCAAAGCTTTCGGAAAGGATTTTCGCAAGCTCAAGCTCATACGACACGACCTCCAATGCACTTATATTATTTCGATTAAAAGAGCGATCGAAAAAAATCGGCGGTCGTACAATCTCTTGGAAGAAGCCGCCTGACAAAACTGATCAACGCAAGGGGAGAAGTCGTTGCTTTTAAGCTAGTAGTCCTTTATGCTTCTATGGCCGGCTATACGCTTCGCATGCATCTTAACCTAATCCCGAAAATGAGGACCCTAGAGCCGCGTTAACACGCCACTACACTGAAGACATGCCAGAAGTCAGCATTGACGAAATCGAAATGGCTCTTAAACAGCTGAAAAATGGAAAAGCCCCTGGAGAGGCTGGCGTTACAACAGAATTGGAGGGAGCTTCAAAAGTTTTTTAAAACTGTCCTGTTTGAAGGGAGAAGAAGAATTCCAGAAGCATGGAATAGGAGTGTGGTTATCCTGTTCTTCAAAAAGGGAGAGAAGACCCTGCGGATGATCTATCGACCCATTTCCCTTCTAAGCCACGTCTATTTAAAGTGGTTTTCAAGAGTCATCACGAACTCAACGAATTCCAACCACCGGAACAGGCTGGATTAAGGAGCGGATACGGCACCATAGACAACTTCCACAAGTGCGGCAGATTATACAGAAGACCGTATAATCAGTTCTTGTGTCTAGCATTCGTGGACTATGAGAAAGCCATCGACTCGATCGAGATCTGGTCAGTTTTGGAGTCCCTGCAGCGTTGCCAAGTAGATTGGCGGTATTGCATCGAAGAGTGAGATAAGGAGACGTCATTTCCCCGAAATTGTTCACAAATGCAACGGAGGATATGTTCAAGACGCTAAACTGGAATGGACGAGGCATCAAAATCAATAAAATTTGCAGATGACATCGTCATTATGGCAGAAACGCTGCAGGACCAACAACAGATGCTGAATGACCTGGCTGACTTTTCTGTACGTATGGGTTTACGGATTAATCTGTTTGAAACCAACCGATTGCGGTGCACGGCACCATCCTCGAAGTTGTTCAAAAATATGTGCAACCTTTAGGTCCACCCTTAAAGTAACTTTAATAAAGTTGTTTCTGCAGTGGCAGACACTGCAGTTAGGTAGAAACAGCTTTAACATACATGCATACATATTATCACGCCTCCTTCCCAATGGGGTAGGCAGAGACCACGGCCTTCCACTTACTACGATCCTGGCATACATCTTTCGCTTCTCATCATCGATCCCACAATGCCTCAAGACGAAAGTCTTCAGTACGACTAGCCCACAAGTTCAAAGTCGCTCAGCGGGCTACGGAAAGAGCTATGCTCGAAGTTTCTCTTAGGGATAAAAATTAGAAATGAGGTGATCTGACAAAGAAATAAAGGTACCAACATAGCCCACCGGATTAGCAAGCTCAAGTGGCAGTGGCCTGGCCATATTAGCCGCAGAACCGAGAACTTGGCTAACGTAGTGTAGGACTCCCTCAGGCCATGTGGAGTGATGATTTGCGCAAGATGGCTGGCAGGAGCTGGATGCAAGAAGCCGGGGTCGACCTAAGTGGCGTGCAACTGTAGAGGCCTATTTGCAGCAGTAGACTGAGATAGGCTGATGATGAACATAACTAACTATTTGAATTACATACTTGAGTAAATAACGTTTTATTTTATTTATTGAGTCGGAAGACTGATTTTGGAAAATGAAAGGCATAATTTTAAAACATTAATTACGTTTCAAAAGAGTTTCTAAAGAAGAGCGCCCTCTGTCAACTTTACCTCAACTCAATCAACCTTACTATAATAGGTTAAATCTTTCTAAGGAAGAGATGTAGAGAGAACTGTGTAGGTGTCTTCACTGATATAGATGTATTTTCTATGCTCTTTGCTTATATTACCTATTCCATTAGGTTGATGCTATATGGGTGTCGTAAGATGTGATTAAACAAGTACCGCCAGAAGATTATTTATTTAAACAAATATTATTACAACATGACATTATAAAGGCACAGTCTATGAACCATACAGTCGTTCGACGCCTTTGATCTCATGGAAAATGCCGACAACGTCTAGACAGTATCGTGACGGCCAGGCTTGTCAAAAGTAAACAATATATATAAATATTTATTTATTGCAGATAAACACTCGTAATGAGCACCCCAATTAACCTTAAAAGTGACACACGTATCAAATTATAAAAAAATACGTCCGCCATCTTAGATTATAAAAAGGATGGCATAATGGTAATCAGCACCCTAATGAACCCTAAAATTGACACCCATGTCAAGTTATAAAAAAATATGTCCGCCATCTTGGATTTAAAATAAGATGGCATTTTCGTAATCAGTACCCTAATGAATCTCAAATTGAAAACCAATTCAAATTATAAAACAATACGTCCGCCATCTTAGATTTTAAAAATGATGGCATTTTGGTAATCGGCACCCCTGTGAACCTCAAAATTGACACCCATATCAAATTATAAATAATACGTCCGCCATCTTGGATTTTAAAAAGGATGGCATTTTGGTAATCGGCACCCCAATGAACCTCAAAATTGACACCTATGTCAAATAATATAAAATTACGTCCGCCATCTTGAATTTAAAATAGGATGGCATTTTCGTGATTGGCACACCCCAATGAACCTCAAAATTGACACCATAATCAAATTACAAAAAAATACGTCCGCCATCTTGGATTTTAAAAAGGATGGCATTTTGGTAATCGGCACCCCAATGAACCTCAAAATTGACACCCATGTCTAATAATATAAAATTACGTCCGCCATCTTGGATTTAAAATAGGATGGCATTTTCGTGATCGGCACCCCAATGAACTTCAAAATTGACACCCATATCAAATTATAAAAAAATACGTCCGCCATCTTGGATTTTAAAAAGGATGGCATATCCGAAGCACCCCACTGAACCTCAAAATTGACACTCAAATCAAATTAAAAAAATTACGTCCGCCATCTTGAATTTAAAAAAGGATAGTATTTTCGTAATCAGCAGCCCAAATAACCTCGAAATTTACAACTATTTATCTTATTAAAAAAATATATGTTCACCATCACGAATCATTCGATATCAGCATTCCAATAAATTCCAACAAACAAATATAAAATAATTTAAAACACAAACATTTGTTAGCCCTGAATGCTGTGTCCCGAACTGCTAACATCGTTTTGTTCGCAGTTCGGGCTCGGCCTTCCCGCGTCTCGCCCCTCACACCCTGCACAATGGGGGCTATCGCTAGTGAATTTGCCACTAGAGGCGCTAGTGTCGCGTGAGGTCCAATATACTTTGTACTGGTTTTAGCGGAATTTGTTGCATAAATTATAATTTCTTTAATTTACCTGCTGGAAAGTGATCTCCTTCGTAAAATATCGCAAATATGGAATTTTTGGCGATTAATGTGAACGCTTTAAAAGCGGAATTAAGAAAAAGCGCAAAAATAGGCGGCCTCAAGAGCAACTATTTCAGAAGTTAGTTTGTTGATATCAAGATAGATAAACAATATAACCTTAATTAGATTCAAGATATAACACTTTGTTTCAGCGCCAATCGCCTTTGACAGCTATACCTCCGGACCTCAGTCTACAGTGGCGCCAACTGGTGAGCAAAGAAACGGTAGTCCCCATTGCCCTGTCTAGACGTCTTCGTCGAACGACTGTATGGTTCCATAGACTGTGATAAAGGTCTCGCAAAACCTTTTAAAAAGTTTGACTGCGAGTGCATAGTGGTCACTATACAGATTATTATACTACATAATACTTAATAACTCCTATTATTAAATTAAACAATACAAATAAAATGTTGCTATCAATAAAACGTTGTTGGATCATGGAAGATTTGAGATCAAGAGCAATTTTCGAAAATGACTTCTTATTACTACTACCTACTCGTATTTAGGACATCGGAAGGTAACTTAATGAGAGTATAAGGTATTCTTTTAGATAAAGTTCTGTCGCCGTACATATTAGTAATTTTGGGCACAACGTATTTATTTTGTGACACAGCTCTAGTGACCTGTCCCCTAATTCGCGTAGCCAAATCGTATAACAATCGTAATTGAATTGCAGGTTTTTGACAGTTCTAGTATGGGCTAAATGTAATAATGCAAATTTATTCAGTCACGATCGAACTGCGATTGAAATAGCTGAATAAGGCCCCTGGGCCCTGGGTATGACCATAACGCAGCAGTGTCAATTGCTTTATGATAAGTTGATGACAGGAAGTAGCGTCTTCTGTCCACTATTATTCCAACTGCGATAGATATAACCAGTCTACCAAGCGTAGCGATTATAGCAAAAATCATCCTCTTGGAATGGGGGCTATCGCTAGTGAATTTGCCACTAGAGGCGCTTGTGTCGCGTTAGGTCCAATAACATTCAATTTTCACTGATTTTTGCGGGCTTCGTGACATAAATTATATATTTTTTTAATTTACCTGCTGGAAAGTGATCTCATTCGTAAAATTATCGCAAATATGGATTATTTGGCGATGAATGTGAACGCTTTGAAAGCGGAATTAAGAAATTTACAATCACCATATAAAGTATACATGTTCATATAGTATAGTAGTAGGTAAGTTTAGTTAGATAGATCGATTGTTATTAGTATAATTTCAGTTACTATATCAGTTATCTTTATCAATTCCAGTATCTATACTAATATTATAAAGCTGAAGAGTTTGTTTGTTTGTTTGTTTGTTTGAACGCGCTAGTCTGGAAGTACTGGTTCGATTTTAAAAATTCTTTTTGTGTTGGATAGTCCATGTATCGAGGAAGGTTTTAGGCTATACTATAACATCATGCTGCGACCAATAGGAGCGAAGCATCAGTGAAAAATTAAACAAAAATAATCGCGATCATAAAAACAGAAACTGACGCGTACGAAGTCGCGGGGAACAGCTATTATAAATACAAGCTGATGTCCGCCACTTCGTACACGTGTAATTTTAAACTTGAACTTTTTCTACGAGATACGTACATTTTTTTATGATAAAAAGTAGCATATGTGCTATAATTCCTATCTACAATAAAATTTATCTCCATGCTGAAAAGAATTCAAATCCGTTTCGTTGTTTTGACCTAATTGAATAAAAAACATCCATACAAACTTTCACATTCATAATATTATTAAGATATTTCTGTGGTCAACAACACAAGCTAGCTAACAAAACCCCATTATATTATGTTATAGCTTCTAATGCAATAATGAGCTTAAAGTAAGCTATAATGGTGAATTCCATTTGCATTTAAGTGAGATTTTTACGATGAAATTCAAATATAGGATATATCATCCAAAAATAGTATAACATTTTAGATAATTATTAAAATCAACAACAAACAATTCTTTAGGAATAATTTTATTTTAATTTCAATATTGTACTAGAATTATCCGTCATAAATGACAAGATTAAGTAACTTGTTAAATAGTAAAAATTTAAGTAAACAAAAACATACTTCGTTAACAAAAGTCTTTCTTCTATACCTACTTATCTGGTAAAAAATATTTTATGATATTTATTTTTATAAACCCTAAAAAAAATGAAACAACATGGCAAGTCTTGAAATACGTTATTATTATGCTAAAGTTACCACTTGGCCGTAGCATAGTGGGAGAGAATTGCAAATGCCATATACCACTGGACAAAATAGCCCAAGAAGAAAACAATGGGGCGTGATATTTGCGGATGTGGCACGTATAAGTATACAATCGTGTGTAAAATCTTGCACACAGCAAATAAACGGAACAAAAGGCGGGCCCACGCTTCAACTGGATCAGTTGTCAGGTACAGCGCTCCTAACACCCAAAAAAGTGGTATGTTCTCCACATCGTTGCGATGCACGCGACGTATACGCTCTACGTCTGGGTCATCAAACTTCACTTTGCCGTTTGAAATCTGTGCATCTTCTATATTTGCGAATACACCTTTTGCTACACGTCTCCCCACTGTCATGACGGTCAATGGCAACATTTTGACGACCATAAGGGTCGAGTAAAATATAAACGACTGCACAATCGGAGTCACAATCATTTTAGACCGGATCTGATTCAGCAAAATATAAACGTAAGCTAAATAAACGTAGGCGTGCTCGGCCGCGTCAAGAGGTTTACTTTAGCGTCAATGTGGATTCGAGTTATTGTTTTTAAAGCACTACGCACCGTGAAGTTGTAAATATCGCTCTGTTGCTAACTTCAAGAATGCGGAGTGGCAATTAAAGTATATTTAGCGATATGTCTGTCGTATTATTCTGATCGAGATTATCTTCAAATTAGTAAGTGACGAATTTGATATAGTCCTTTATCATACATATTTTTCTGTTTTCAACGTAATTATCACTCAGGCATATCACAATTGTATGTGAACGCCCCGTTGGTCCAGTAGTTGGTGTACTGGGCCAAGATCTCGGGGTCCTGGGTTCGATCCCCGGGTTCTGGGTTCGATCCCCGGGTCGGGAAACAAGTGTTTCGAATTTTCGAACATCGGGTTTGTCACCAACCCGTATTGGCAAGCGTGTTGATTATGCCTGTACCCATCATTCCTGTGGTAATTTTAATTCCATGATTGAATGGATAGAAGGTCTTTGCCCTACAAAAGGATGATTATAGGCCGTTAGTTTAGGTACTTTGCAAGCTCCATGATCACGAAATAACTGTGTAATTTTTATTTCCTTGAACAGAATCTGGCACATTTTTTACAAATAACTTGTTTTGTATTCTATTCTATATAGGACCGTAGATTTAGGTAGCAACACAGACACAGATGATGAGGTCTGATGATCGGTAGCAATGATGAAATCTCTACAGATACTATGTGATGTTGTTATTATTTTATTTTGTTGCCTTTAGAAATCTTCCGTGTCCAATCGAATAAATTATCACGCTCAAGCTTTAACAGATCTAGGTAAGAAACCGACTAACCATAATACTTATAATTTAAATATTTTATTAATTTTAACTGTCCTCCGTTCTGCATAAAACTATGTATAGCAATAAGCAGTTGATTTTAAAAATGACAATTGCAATAATAGAGCTATGACTTATTGAAGTGTATGTATGAAATGCTTTAGCAAGAAATATTGTTTTTTTTTAATTTACTGAGATCAAAAAATAAATTTATGGAAATAAAAGGCATTATAACGTTTCAAAAAAGGCTGTAATGATGGGCGCATAGATTTAATATACTGCTGTATTAAATCTATGGATGGGTGCCTTTAGGTGGGCTCGGATCACCAACCTTACTAGGTTAAGTCCATCTAAGGTAAAAGATGTATATAGTGGGAATTGGTTAGGTGTCTACACAGATATAGGAATTTTCTATACTTACTCTTTTATTTGGATATTACCTACTTCATGTGGTGAATAGCACCACCTCTTCTTCTAATGTGGGTGTCGTAAGAGGCGAATAAAGGAGTACCGCCAGATGAAGACAAGGAGTAGTGTCTTCTATCTAGCATTATTATCGATCGATAGTACCAACCAAGGTTGTACTAAGTTTCTTGGTGATACAACCACATCACAGCTACAACCGCAGCGACGAATCATACTTAAGAGAGTACAAGGGCTGTGCACAATTGATTAAATATTAGGGATTAAAATATGAAATTGCCGTTTTATTGTAATAGGTTCTTTGAATTGACATAGAATCTTCAGGGTTTGAGGTTTTCGAATGAAACTTTTTTCACATGGTTTCTATGATATTCTTCTTTTAAAAAATGTGAAACATTTGAATATCGACTTTCAATTGTTTTTGTTATTTAACTTAGACAAGAAAGATGGATACTGCGAAAATTCGAGTGATTTTTGAATACGAGTTCCGACGCGGAAGTAACGCGGCAGAAACAGCCCGCAATATCAATGTTGCGTTTGGAGAGGAATCTGCTAATGAACGCACCGTGCGATTTTGGTTTAAACGCTTTCGTGATGAAAACTTCGACTTGAAGAACGAACCGCCCACACAGGTGATTAACGATGAATTAAGAGAGATGGTGGAAGCCGATTCTAGTCAAACTACCCAGGATTTAGCGGCATGGTTTAACGTAACCTTACCCACAATATTGACTCATTTGCGTCAAATCAATAAAATAAAAAAATACGAAAAATGGGTGCCTCATGATTTGACTGATGTGCAATGCAATGCGCGTGTTGAAACTTGTGTTGCCTTGTTGAATCGGTACAGAAATGAAGGAATATTAAATCGAATTGTGACATATGATGAAAAGTGGATTCTTTATGATAACCGTAAAAGAAAAATGCAATGGCTGACCCCAGGTCAAACGCTGCAACAGTGTCCTAAAGCAAAACTTACCAATAAAAAGGTAATGGTAACTGTTTGGTGGTCTCAGCATGGTGTTATTCACTATAGTTTTCTCCGATCTGTTGAATCAATAATGGCAGATGTCTATTGTGCTGAACTCCGAACAATGTTGGCAAAACTAGCAGTAAAACAGCCCCGACTCATGAATTGATCTTCACCATTATTGCTCCATGACAACGCGAGACATCATACAGCACGAGAAACCGTTTTGACTCTTCAGGAACTGCAATTAGAAACCATTCGACATCCTCCGTATTCGCCAGACCTTGCTCCAACGGACTACCATTTTTTTCGTGATTTGGACAATTATCTACGTGACAAGAAGTTTTCTTCCCAGGAGGCAGTACAAAAGGCTTTCACACAGTTTGTGCAGTCTAGATCCTCAGAGTTCTATCACAAAGGCATAAATGACCTTCCTATTAGATGGCAGCAATGTATAGATTATAATGGTAACTATTTTGATTAAATAAATTTGTTAAAAATTAAAAAATAAACGATTTTGATTTTCAGTACAAATCGGCAATTTCATACTTTAACCCCTATTACTTATTACATACTTTCTCGCCAATCTGCAGAATATGTAAAGACTACAACAAGTGTGGTCAGTCCATTGATGTAAACTCCATGCCTCTGCCACAGTAACCGAAACATGGTTTGAATTGTAAAGCTGTTTATTTTTGAACTATTTGCTTGATAAGTTTACATTTGTAATACTCCTACTAGTCTCTTGTACTATTTAAGTTTATATTTTATTATATTTTAAATTGTTAATTGACATTTGCTATCTTGTATCATTGATGTAGGTTTTTGATTGTACTCGTATATCATTAATCGTAATAATGTAGCTATTGTTGGTGTACTTAATGAATAAATAAAAGTCGAAAACTTCCAAGATTTTTATGTCAATGCGATGTGACATCCGTGATCACAGTAATCAAATAAAAAACAATAATAAGTATATCATTTAGTATATTATGTTCCCCGATAACTCGAAGACGCCTGGATCATTGGTCATCTGAAAACATCTGTCTTTGTTTGAACGTTTTTACTTTTTAGGTGGTTCCGTGGTCATCAAAACAAGACCCGATGATGAAATCCTGGAATCTTCGATTAAATCGCTTAAAACGCTTCAGACTGCTAAAAGTAGGAAATCGTTCATGGGAAATTGTATTCCTATTTTCAACATATTATCACAGGGTAAAATATATTGCTAAACTCCCTGTATACATAAACTTAAATCGTATGTCAAAGTTATTTCATGGAAAAAGGCCTATTAATGATTTAAATGATAAGAATGGCATTAAATAATTGTCCTAGCTCGTACTTAAGCAAGTGCTTAAACCTTTTGTAAACATTTATTTAAAAAGGGGCTGACAATACTGACCGAGTTTCTTGCGCAGGCTTCATCTCTGCACTAGCCCAGACTTGTCCCGAGGCAGTGGTTGGTTTAAATAATGGGCCGTGTAAAAGCGCCTCCTGGGGCTTATTTACAGGAATAAAACTGATTTTCCTGATTTACTGATGTGTTTATTAATTTATTTATTTATACATACCTCAGAAAACCATCTTGTGATCCTGCTACGCGGATGATAAATGGTAAGTATATGTAACACTCTTTATCAGTTATGAGTTAGGGTTAAAGGTAAGTAAATCTTCTTATGTCTAACTGAATGGGACAGTTTGAATAATTACGTTTGAAAGAAAAAAATATGATAAATTTAATCTGGACGCATAAACAGAGACCTGTTAGTGTATCTGTGTGTCTGTCTGTGACATCGTAGTTCCTACACAAAGGGACGGATTTAGATACGGTACTTTGTATGTTTGTTTAAAAGCTGATGTGATTATACATTATATATTTATATTCACTTACAGTTACGAACTCATACTCCAGCATGCTATAATAAATATTCAATAAAGGATAAACATTAGCAATAACATGTCAAATGAGCATAGCATAGCATAATAACAACAGCTCAATACAGAATGTCAATATAGAAATAAATGTAAAAAATGCGTTTTTATTTATAATTAATAGGTTTGCTCTTGACTACATACTTAACTATAATACGGTTAAGAAGAAACCTAAGATGGAGCGAGCTTACCCAAAGGTACTGGTTCTCCCACACACCAGCGGAACACAGAGAAACTGTTTGGCGCTGGACTCCGGCAGGAGGGTGGTAGCATCTAGGCGGCCTCTTACGAAGCCTACCACCGCAGAGGGATTTGTTAGCCGTCATCATTAGTTGGAAAACCAAAGATGCCGTTGCTCAAGGTGGACCACTAGGAGGTAGATCCAAATATATTACTTAACTAAAACAAATGAAATGTCAATAACATAAATCACAATGTCAATATTTAATTATAAGCAACTGCTACCAGAAGGTATTTAAAATAAATGATTCATATAGGTACACAACAGAACTTGCAACACAACTGATCGAAACTGTCGGCAAACATTAATAGACTCAGGCCAGGGGCGTAGCTACCGCCGTATCTGCCGTATCAATTATATATCACGGGAACCCCTGACATGAGTAACCAAAACATTAATAAAAACTTCCTTTTTTATTCTTTCTAAAATGATAAAAGTCAAACAAAGCAATTTTTTTTTTCGCGTAAAACGTGTGTTTAAAAGTTGGCATAACCCAACATCGGTTATCGCGGGATGCGGGATTGTCCATAGGGGCAGAAACTTTAGCAAAACCAAAGTCATCATCAGCTATAAATTACTGAATAAATCAGGGCCCTTACTCTTGAATTTGATTTAAGTTCGATCTCGATTCGACCTAGTCAAAATCTGAACAAACTCAATCGAATCGAAATCAAGATCAAGTCGAGATCAATCTAAAATGGCGATCCGTTAAACATTTTCGGTTGATAACGTAATCACCATCGATTCAAAGGTTTAGGTTCACTTTTCAGAGTACCAAATCACTGATTCTCGACGTCGATTCGATTTTGATCGTAACTCGAACTTGTCAAGAGTAAGCCTGCAGAGTTTTCCGAAAAAAAGGCAAGGTGAGTGTATATTTAATAAGAGTTGTAAAAATTTCGGAAAAAGTGATAGATATAATATAATTATGATGAATAAATAAATTATTTTAATTTTATGCAAACAGTTCAAAGTAATATTTTAGTAAATAAATAAATAAAATAAATCATTTACGAGGGGTGTTAATAATTATTTAGTGAGAATGAGGTACCGGACCTAAAAATGACAATACATATTATGTCACGATAAACTTTATCGTCTTATTGATTAGATCAAAAATACATTTATGGGAATATCCTTCGTCTTTTAAAAGTGGAACCATTTTGATGGCAGACTGTTGCTGCTTCTAGTTAAAAATAAACGGATTTTTATTACTATAGAACAATTTAATCAAGACTAACAGTTTAGATGTTGCTCCCCCGTACTTATTTCACAGTTGCTTTTTGGTACCTATGCAAAGTTTTGACACGTGGATAAAAATTCACAAAAGTTGACCTTCGCTCAAGTCGCCCTAGACGTTAGTGACCGAGGAAACAGTTTTATAAGCCAAACAACTTTTTTAGCAGATCGTCGTATCACAGTACGAATTATTGCTGAGGAAATAAAGATTTTGATTGGTAGTTGAGAAAAAATTTTACACCAATGCTTGGGAATTAAAAATGTATTAGCACGTAATCCTTAGAATACCAATCGATGTATAAAAGCAAACCAGGCTGACAATTTCTAGGGTTTCTTTGGAACTATTTCAACATAATCATGACTTTTTTTAAATTTGATTCATAACCATGGACGAAATGTTACTACTTACACCATTACTATCCCGAAACAAAATTACACTCTATAGGTGATTTTTTCATGACCTTCAAAAATTTTTATAGGCGTTCAGTATCGTATTTATGAAGGAAAAAATTTAGGTCAAGTTTTCAACCGAAAATATTTTTCGCAACATAGTTTTCAATTTTATGGTCCTAAGCCTGTTAAGGTATATAAGAAAAATCAAAAACTTATGGATAGTTAATGAATGAATGAGATGCGCATCGCGTAAAAAAAGTGTTGCTAGGATGCCGTATCAAACATTTTAGATGTTTGGCGGACATTTTCTAAGTGCTTTAATCTTGACATTTTTGTACTGGGCTATATCAAAAGAAAAATTGCGTCATTTGTTTTATGTCTCAAAGATTTTTTTCAAATCTTCTGTCAGGTCAAATTTGGAAGGTGATTAAAATTTCATTCTGTATAACTTGATAAAGAAAATCATCTTCAACCCCTAAGAAATTTAAGGCAAGACCTTCCACTGCTAAAAACATGGGCTCTCCTTTCTGGAATAGTGATGGAGTGACGATGATTGAATAACCATGGAGCTGCTATTACGGGCTCTTTGTATGTGAAATATTTAAAAAGATTTCGTAATGAAATCCGCGAAAGAAGTTCCATCAGGATAACGCCCCCACCTCACTGGTCCGCCGATGCGAAATGCTGGTATCGAATTAATTCTGCATCTTCCATATTCACCGTACCCTGCTGCTAGTGATTTATATTAATTTCCAACGATGAAGAAGTTTCTGAGAGGGCATAAATACAAAGATGATGGAGCAGTACCTAGTCACTTCAGTTCATAAAATGTTAGGTGCCCAGTATAAAAATATTTTTTAAGAATACCTTTTTTTAAAATATTTTTATTATACGTTAGTATATAGTTAGTAGTATTAGTAGTAGTAGTTAGTATATACGCTAAAAGGGAAGTAAAGTTTGTTGAAAAATAAAATAACATATAGTAAAAGTTAACGACAACATACTCATTCTCACCTTTTATTGAACGCTCCTAGTATTTGCCATAATACCGTTACAAAAAGTAAGTAATATCGTCAGGTTATCCAGCATATTCTATCGCAATGCGACATGCAAATATTAGGGGTTAAAGTATGAAATTCGAGAAAAGTCATTTTTCCATACTAACTATTTTTTAGTTTTTTAAAAACGCCTGTACCGTTTTCTATGCAATTAAAAGTGAAAGTTAGATGGTTATAAAGCTACGCATTATAGTATTAAAATTTCTGAAAATCAAAGTATATAATACTTAAATATACTTAATTGAAGCAAGAAAGTCAGCAGACACATTGTAAGGGGTCTTTTCAACGACTTCCTTTGAAGTAATAGGCACTAGTATTGCATTTTTTTTAAGTCAAAAGTTACTTTATTTAGTTTAGGATACAATACAAAAAGAATTACGCAATAATATGACTATACTTAAGAGCTATAAACAAAATAAAAAGTGGGAAAATAATCGGCAATTTCATACTTTAACCCCTATTATTATGTCAATGTGATATTTTTTAGGTATTATCAACTAGATAAAAGATAGTAAAATAACATTCCTTTGGACAGCAACATTTTAAACTTCCAAGAAGTTAAATTAAAATTATGTCAGAATATTATATAATATACACAATAAATCCAATTTTAAGTTTAATCATTCAAGAGTTCGTTATCGTTCGTAATGGATTGTGCATCTTTTTTAATAAGCATTTTATCAACTACATTAACGTCAAAAACAATTGTATTTCATCAAATTCAAATTGCTTTAATTTTTCCGGGTTATAAAACTAACTTCGTTCGTATCATTTACATGTCATTGATGTCGTGTCGATTCTTATATTTGTAAAATAACTCAGCAAATGTTTGTAAATCTGGTAAATTATTTTATATTTGACTGTAATAGGTAGGTACCGTTGTATTAGTAGTACCTACTTCGAAGGGCACTATGTACTACTAGGTATAATACAAAGTGCCAGCTATAAAAGTGAATTCCATTAGCAACTGCGACTTTATCGTAACATTTTTACAATGAAATTGCATTTGCAAACACAAATCAAACATCAATCAATCAAAATTAGTATACAAATTATACAAAATTATTAAAATCAATAACAAACAAACTTCAACATAAGTAATTGAAATTTAGTTCGATTATTGTACCAGAATTAACCTTCATACATGTCAAGAATTTGTTACTTTTTCATAATAAAAATTTAAGTAATCAAAAACAAACTTCGTTAACAAAAGCCTTTCTTATACCTACATATTATCTAGTAAAACTATTTCACTTATTAAGATGATTATATTAATTAAAAAATATTTGAAAAGTCTCGAATGCTTATGTTAAAGTTATCACATGGCCGTAACATAGTGAGAGAGAATTTGAAATGCCATATACCACTGGACAAAATAGCCCACAAAGAAGACAATGGGGCGTGATATTTGTGGATGTGGCACGTATAAGTATACAATCGTGTGTAAAATCCTGCATATAGCAAATATACGGAACAACAGACGGGCCCACGCTTCAACCGGATCAGTTGTCAGGTACAGCGCTCCTAACACCCAAAATAGTGGTATGTTCTCCACATCGTTGAGGTGTACGCGACGTATACGCTCTACGTCTGGGTCATCAAACTTCACTTTGCCGTTTACCATCTGTGCATCTTCCATATTTGCGAATACACCTTTTGCTACACGTCTCCGCACTGTCATGACAGTTAATGGCAACATTTTCACGACCAGAAGGGTCGAGTAAAATATGAACGACTGTACAATCGGAGTCACAATCATTTTAAACCGGATCTGATTCAGCAATATAAAAACGTAGGATAAATAAACGTAGGAGTGCACGGCCGCGTCGAGAGGTTTACTTTAGCGTCAATGTGGATTTGACTTGTTGTTTTTAAAGCAGTACGCACCGTGAAGTTGTAAATATCGCTCTGTTGCTAACTTCAAGAATGCGGAGGGGCAATTAAAGTATATTTAGCG
This sequence comes from Anania crocealis, assembly GCA_949315895.1. Classification (NCBI taxonomy): domain Eukaryota; kingdom Metazoa; phylum Arthropoda; class Insecta; order Lepidoptera; family Crambidae; genus Anania; species Anania crocealis. The sequence goes on along the minus strand of OX438880.1, from coordinate 14,929,657 downwards.
ATATATCTGCCTTATCATACTGATCGAGCTTATCTTCAAATTGGTGAGTAGACGCGTATCATAGTTTTGATTTATTTCTTTATAAAAATAATTTTTAAAATATATATTAAGTACCTTTTTGTATGTGTAATTATCACTCCGGCCTATAACGATTGTATGTGAACGCCCTGTTGGCCTACTGTTTTGTTTACCGGGCCAAGATCTCGGGGTCCTGGGTTCGATCCCCGGGTCGGGCAACAAGAGTTTAGAATTTTCAAAGATCGGGTTTGTCACCAACCCGCATTTGGCAAGTGTGGTGATTATGCCTGTAGCCAATTCCATGATGGAATGTATGGAAGGGGTTTGCCCTGCAATGGGATGATTATATGTATAGGTCGTTACTTTAGTAACTTTTTATCATGATTGCCGAGTGTACCTCATGCGGAGCTGAGTGTAGCGGACTGATTTCACACGTTTCACGATGCTTGAAATCAGTTTTTGAATTTGGTAATTTCGAAAACCGTGTGGTTAACCTACGGTCCGCTCCTCTTTACGCTGTTTCTGTGAAAATGTAAACTTCTTTGTTTTCCTAAAGAAAATAATTATTTTTCGTAGTCTTATTTATACTTTCAACTGCAGTAAGTTCTATACTAGAGCGAGTGTCTAAAGCTGCATTAGCAGGTTCGTGCCAGATTCGGCTGGGCACGGAGAGAAACACGAGTAGTGAAGGTGAGTGTTGATGTACGTCGGAAAGGGGCCCCTTAAACCTACACCCGTGTCACAAGTCCCGGGAGCTACTCGGAGTTTCTCTTTCTGCCACACAACGGACCCGGCACCCGCACGGTGAATCCATGGAACACTAAGAAGTTTGTCTTTATCACTATCTTACGAATTAATTCTTTTGGTGTTTCCACCAGATACAGTCACAGAGTTCAAATGTACATCAGATTCAAGTTGCTTTGTGCTGTGCAAGAGGATGTAGGCAATAGTTAATATTTTAATTAATTTTCTTAGGAATCTTCCGTGTCCAATCAAATAAATTATCACAATCAAGCCCTATCAGATCTAATAGCCCTAATAGATAAGAAACTTAAACCATTATGTGCTTAATTTTTAAATTTCAGAAAGGTTATATTGTACCTACGTTCTGCATGGTTCTGCACAAAAATGGGTATGGCAATAATCTGTTGATTTCAAGAACGACAAAAACATATGACAAATTATTTAGGACCACCTCATTAGGTCAAGTGGGAACTGTTTAGGTGACTATGTTACAGTTAAAACCCGTTTTTCGTTAGAACTCGTTTTCCCTAGTTAAAACTAGTTTTTACTTAATGCCTTTGTTAAAACTAGTAATACCTAGTTAAAACTAGAATTTACCACTGATATATTTGATTTTCAGATAAAACTAGTTGTCGCTCCGAGCTTAAGTTAAACTAGCACTAGGGAAACTTATTTGGTATTAAAAACAAAATAAACTAATAAAAATATTTATTAAAAAGATCTAGAACACAGAGTCATGTTCCTAGTAGAAATTATAATCTTACACCATAAAAAATTTTAGGGAATATCGATATAGTGTTGCTAAGATGATAATATTAATAAAAAGTAAATAAAATAATTAGTCAAGTCAACAGAACACAACCATAATTTAAAAAGGTACATTGTTAAGGAACATTTGTTAACACAAAATAAAAATTATGGAGCAACCTTAATATTGAAAAAGGATGAGGATCTATACTAATTATTGCAAGACAAACGTAGCATTTTGATTTACAAAGGTAAACCTTTTTCTTGCAGAGACACCTTTTTGACACACATCCTTTCTTACATACGCAACTATTTAAATATGCTTTTCAGGTCAAAATTCGACAAGTGCTAAGAAACATTTTTGCATGAATTATGTTCCGAATACAAATTTGTCATTGAGAACTGTTGCTAAGGAAGCAGCTATTGGAACAGGCCAATAATAGCGCAAAAATCTTCATGCAAAAATTTTTGTAGATCAGAATAAAATTGTTTTAACTGACTCGCTTCGGAAAAATGCGTTTTATCTAGTAAGAACTAGTTTTACCTGATATTAAACTTTGAGCATTAGTTAATTTTAGTTTTAATTAAGGCATTAAGCAAAAACTAATTCTAACTAGGAAAAACGCGTTCTGTTTAAAAACTGGCTTTAACTGCAACATCTACACAGATATGTAGGTTTTTTCTATACTCTTTGTTTGTATATTATCTACTCCATGTGGTGAAAAGCACCACATCTTCTTCTAATGTAGGTGTCGTAAGAGACGAATAAAGGAGTACCGCCAGAAAAAGACAGGGAGTAGCGTCTTCTATCTAGCAATATTCAAACTGCGATACTGCTATGGCGCGTGGCGTCTGCAAGCGTATTATGGCAAATCCTCCTTCCTGAATTGCCTCTGTCCAGCGATGGACTTATTCATTATACATATTTTATTTATTTGTTACAGTAAATAACAAGATCCATAACTAATTTGGAAAACACGTTTTCTATATACCTCTAATGCTAGTGATATATAATAATTTAAGTTAATGTAATATAACATAAAGTTTTGTGTTTGGACTTATTAGGGCTGCGATCCAGTGCTTTCTCAAGACACTGTTCCACATTCCGCCAAAACTTGTAAAATACTGTTAGGACTGCTCAGCATTCTGTTGTATCGATAAAATTATTTTCCTAATTTTTGCATGGAACCCGTCCACGTGAGCATCTGCGAACATTCCAGATCCAGACGCACTGCAGAATCTGGGCAGTCCCAGTAGCACCCAGAACATTTAGTTATTTACTTATTCTTAGCATGTGTTGTATAGGACACGTTTTAAGTTTTATTTATGTAGTGCACCTACAGACATCGTTTGTGTAAAAAAAAATTGGCAGAAGGATTTAAACAAATTTACCTTCACCCCCGCCCTACAAAGAGCAATCCTGCGGGCCAGCATAAATAACCGCGTACTGACAAAGCTCTGCGAGCCCTCTCAATATCGCGATCGTCATTCTGGTCTGCAGTGACCACGTGACCCAAGTATTATTTGTAAACATAAGCACTATGTTCAACTGCTCACCGTTCAGGGCTTATGTAAACTGATAATGATTTTGATAATGACCCAAATCTTACAAAAGGTAATAATGACATGCAAGAGTTTTATCTAAGCGACTTGTCAGTAACACGATTTGACATACTTCAGCTAATCGCTATAGCACATGAATAAATTTACTCATGTGGCTATAGTTTACGTAGTGATTACTTGCTCAGTGGTTTCGAACAGCAATTCAAATCAACAATCAAATTATTTTTAGAAAAATACAAAATTATGATTCAGGCTATTCATTTTAAACACAGCGTAAGGTTCATTCACTCGGGATTTTCTTTTCAGTTTTTATGTATTTGTTTTAGCGGACGGGTGTTTTAATTTTGATAATAATATATTTTATGTTAACACTTGTAATACTAATCATGGCTACCAACAATGATATTACAAAGTAAGGAAGGCTACCAAACCAAAAGCTGTGACAAAGTCGTGACAACAGCGGTCGATGTGACGGCTGAGAATCCGTGATGATCACCAAGAAATTTATAATAAGTTCCTTGGTGATCACACCTACAAGAGTAGCGACGAATCGTATTTAAGAGAATGGGCTGTTTGATTAATAAATATGTATAAACTTCGATGCTCGTCGTTACTGGGAAAATTCAATTCTATAGAAGAGGTTCATCTCACTGAACCGTTCCGGACGCTAACTCATCAATCTGCAGAATATGTAAAGTCTACAAGTGTGGTCAGTCCATTGATATGAACTCTATGCCTTTGCCTCGGTTCAAGGTCACAGTAACCGCAACTTGGTTTAGATTGTAAAGCCGTCTATTTTGGTACTACATATTTGCTTGTTGTGTGAATAATTGTAATAGGTACTCGTACTAGTCTCTTGTATTATTTAAGTTTATAGTTGTGTAAATTTTAATGTAATAATTAATGTTTATTATCCAAGTAGCCAATGACCTGTAGCTGCAGCAGCCGATATATACTTACCATTAAATGACTGTGCAATTAGATGTAAGGTTTTGATTGTTTTTGTATATTATTTTTCATATTATTGTAGCTGTTGTTGGTTTTCTTAATAAATAAATAGACAGAATCGAAAATAAATCTTTAATTTCTTATGAATGTTTCCCAATTACTTTAAGACACCCTGGACCATTTCACACCTTAATAAAAAAAATTTGTTTGAAAGGTAAACCTTTCTAGGTGGTTCCGTGGTCATCAAATCAGGACCTGATGATGGATTCCTGGAGACATCGAGAAGACATCCTTGAACTTTATAATCACAAATAAAGTGTTTGTTAAGTTTTATAAATTTATTCAGTTATAATATACGCCAGAAAACCATCATATTATGATGCTGATGAATGCTACAACACTCGCTACTCAGTATGGGTTAGGATATGGATTTAATCTTCTTATGTGTAAATTAATCGGGTATTTGCATTGGGTTTATTTGTCCTTGCTAAGCCGCTAACAGAACAGAAAGCACCTACCTACCTACTCTATTATTCGTATTACCTATTACGCCCCGTTGGTTTAGTGGTTTAAATACCGGGTTAAGATCTTGGGTTCCCGGGTTCGATCCCCGGGTCAGGCAACAAAAACTTTAGAATTTTCGAACATTGCTCGAGATTGTGATCACCGACCCGCATTTGGCAAGCGTGATGATTATGCCAGTACCCGTCATTGCCATAGTTACTTGAATTTAATGATGGAGGCTTTTCCCCTGCAGTGGGATGATAAAAGGCTGTTATTTTACTTTACTTTAGTACATCCACATTTACACCTCTTAAAAACAAGAAATAAATTATTTTAATAAAACGGCCATAGGAAAAATCCTTATAAAACAATCATCCACATAAATCAATAAATGTTCTATCATCAGTGTCGGAGCCATAGTGTCATAGTATAGTACAAGTTTCGTTGAAAATTAGTTAAAGACCAAGTTGTTTAAATCTATTAACCGTGTATAATAAAATTAAAATTCTAGTTGATTGCCATTACCAATACCTCAGATCATAATAATATCTATTCTAATATTATAAAGCTGAAGAGTTTGTTTGTTTGTTTAAACACACTAATCTCAGGAAGTACTGGTCCGATTTGAAAAAAATTTTTTGTGTTGGATAGTCCATTTATTGAGGAAGGCTTTAGCCTATATAAAATCACGCTGCAACCAATAGGAGCGAAGCATTAGTGAAAAATCTAGCAAAAATAGGAAGTTGACGCGGATGAAGTCGCGGGGAACAGCTAGTAAAGAATAATTTATTGATACAATCGCTATTATTCTTGATGAGGCATCATACGAATTGTAGCACTCATAACATAAATACGATATCGTATGTGAAGTTTTGTAGTATTTCAAAGACACCAAAGTTTGTGGAAAGCACGGCTTGCAGGCATCACACAAGTTCTACGAGTATGAAGCTGCTTTTGGTGCGACATCGTTGTCTTTGTAATTACAAATAAATGAACAAATTTATTTATTTTATTTCAACAATCTCTTTATCCATTCAGTTTTTTTTTATTAATAAAGTGTTTGCTCTTGACTACATACTTAACTATACGGTTAAGAAGAAGCCTAAGATGGAGCAAGCTTACCCAAAGGTACTGGTTCTCCCACACACCAGCGAAACACAGAAAATCCAGGCGGCCTCTTACGAAGCCTACCACCGCAGAGGGATCTGTTAACCGTCATCATTCGTTAGAAAACAAAAAGATGCCGTTGCCCAGCGTGGACCACTAGGAGGTAGATCCCACCACCCCATAAAGTTATTTTAACACAATGAAAAATAAATGTAATAGTTTTGTACTTGACATCCTTTATTATATAGGTGAAAGGGTTATATGTGTGAGCACTGAGAGATCATTTGCAAAGAAATAAAACATTGGGGAAGCGTGTATGAGGAATCCATACTGTCTCAATGTGGTAAAGATAGAGAATAAAAAGGTATTGCAATTTTTTTGTTGATCCTTTAGGTGTGCTATATATCCAGGAACGCTATAGTAATATAGCCGGAAGTGCACATAATAATACCTTTATGCATGTGGTTGCCATGTTTTCAAAAATAGGCTTATTAAGTATGATTCCAAAAGCACCTCTGTGCAAAGATTTAAAGTTGAATATTGCTTAGGGATTTTTCACTGAAATAATTATGGTTTTCCTCGATGTCATATCGGTCTAACTTTGTCGTTGCTCGGCAACATTGCTGTTTATTTGCAACAGCTGTCTTAGCGACAGTAAAACTGTCACAACAGTTGGTATTTTCCACATGTTCTGTGTTTTCTTAGTGCAGTTTACGTAGTATTCAGTCGTGTGCGCTGAAGATTCTTCTTTTTACTTATTTTGCTGCTTTATAAAACTTTTAGGTAAGCATGATAATATGTTTGTTCCCTGTAAAGCAAAGTTTAGGTTGTTGCTTTGATGCGATTATAGATTTGAAGATTAATTACTTATCCCTATGCATGAAACCTTGCTATGGAGCAGGGAGCAACTTATAGGTACTCGAAACTATCCGAACGAAGGGATTTTCTTTCCTCCGCTCTTTGCGTGTAAAATTATACGTATTTTAGTGATTTTTAAATGAGTGAATAGAACTAATCAGAATAAATTATGGGGTCCCGGAACCATGGCAACCCTCAAATTATGTAGGCACATATTACATAATTTTTATTCTAAAGGTATTAAAGTATTTCCGTTTGGTAAACCCGGTGGTAAAGCGGCTGTCCGCCTACCTTTAAGAGTGCCGCGTTCGTAGCCCGGTCAGGTCAAACTAGGAAACGATCTTTTTAAACGTCAACTGAATCTGGAAGGGTGATACTCATGCTTTAGAAGGCACGAGAAGGCACGTTAGGTTTCATTTTTTATAAACAAGTCGTGTTGGACACCTACTAGGTGGTTTGAAAAACTCTGAAATCAAAATCAGATTATGATCGAAGTATAAAATCATACGACAAGAAGAAGACGTGCTTAATTTTTTTTTCAAAACTATCCAAGTAGGCATAAGCTAGTGATTTAGGTATAGCACCGTAACGGTTTTGAGTTAGGTTACAATACTTATAATTGTATAGGTATGCAGGAGGAGATCTCCGTGACGGAGAACCTACCTACACACTAAGTTTCAAGGCTTAGATTTCCTTTACAGGTCAGTATGGGAAAAAAAATATTTACATTTTGTCTCGATAAATTCTAAAGATGTTAGCGGTATCTTTGTTAATTATGGATTTTGAAAATTCCATAATTAACAATCCGACGAGCGCAGCGAAGGCGACAACATCTTTTAAAAAGAGGCTGACAATAGTGACCGAGTTTCTTGCGCTGCTTCTTCTCGGCACTAGCCCAGACTTGTCCCGAAGCAGTGGTAGGTTTAAATTGGGACGTGTAAAAGCGCCTCCTGGGGCCTATTTGCAGAAATAAAACTGATCTACGTGAAGTTCTTATATCGGTGTTGGGTACTAATAATTGCATTAACTGTACTGCATGCATTTTTGAAAGAGGGCTCAATCAGTGTTAGTGCGGGTAGTGTGGTGAAAGTACCTAGGCCGGTGTTAACAAGCGGAAATAATTAGCGAAATAATTTTCAAAATCCATAATTAGTTATGGATTTCCGCAAAGTAACGCCTGAGTCTATTAATGGTATCTTTGTTGTTTCTGATGTCGACGTAACAATAGTTACTTACTCTAGGATGAGAACGATGTGTGTGATGTTGTACGTATTAAATTTATAAGTACCTACGCAAGGACCGTAATTCCTTTGAACAAATTATTATACAAAAAACCGGACTGCAAAAACAACTATATAAAAACTGGAAAGAAGAAAACCAGCTCTACGATCCCAGGATTCAATTCGCAGGTGTGGACAATCACCGACCAAAGAGTGCAGATTTAAATAAACTATATAGCCACGGCTGGGCTTGGTTAATGATAGTCCCCGTCTGCGAATTTAATTCTGGGATCGTAAAATTTGTTCTTTTCTTTCAGTTTTTTTAGTTGTTTTAGCAGACGAGTTTTTATTTTATTTTAATAAATTGGTATTCTTTTAACTTTTTAGTTTATCCCGATTAGACTAAGAGTAGACTAGGTTCTGCCATTCAACTTGTTACCATTTCTACATTCTGGATTTTTAACCTTAAGTCACAACGCACACTTAAAACAAATCCAACGTCTCACCTCCCTTTTTTCTTTAAGCTATGGCCTGGGGTTTGCCCAAACTTCCTGGTTTGACATTCTCGGACCCTACTAAGACTCAATACCACATCAAAAGTACCCTACGCTACTACCAAGGTCATCGGTTTCCAGACACGACCGTCAGAGGGCCTGGCGGCACTGCCACGGATGTTGACAGCAATGCATTCGCAATGCCTGAAGATGCAGTGAAGTACGTTTACTAAATATGATATGTACACACCACCATAAATTAACCTGTACTTATCGGGGACACTTGAGTTAGTCGAAGCTCTAGGTCTTTCGGAATCCATATTAATATTTAGGTATCTCATTTGCCCATGTGGGGAAACCTACACATTCAGATATCATAAGTTATATGGCCATGGTTCAAAAATTGTCTTATCTTTTCATGGCCAAGTGAATTAATAAGGAAAGAATGCTAGCGTGAGAAGACTATAGCGGTCTGTTCGCCCGCGGTTATTCCCAGAAATGATCAGTACTAGAAAGCTTAAAATCTTATCTTAAGCTCATCTACCTTATGGTTTAGGGTGTGGTTGGGCAGGTCTTTCAAAAATACTATGGGTCCGTAAAGCACCATTTTCAATTCAGAGATCCATGAAGATTATTAACTTTTAAAGTACTAATAATCTGTTAGAGTCAAGTGTCAATGTAAAAATATTTTTTGTTGTTTTCAGTTACGATCCATCTCTTACATACGGTCGAGTAAAGCAACCAGCTCTTCCAGCGGTTGTGCCTCACTGGGTGCACTACGACAAGCGGTGTCTCAATTTTACCGCGTTTTTCAAGCAGCCGGTGTATGACAACCCCGATGAGAACTTCAGGGTTCGAGTAGTCAACATTGTGTACTTTCTAGAAGACGACACTATCACTGTGATGGAGCCGAGGGTCAAGGTATAGTCGCAAGACGGCTTCTATCTTTTTTTTATCACTTAACCACGCCCGACCTTGGAAAGATGAAGATGACCAATTTTGACCGTTTTCTTAGACAGTGTACCTTTTTTAATAAGTCTCAGTCACATTGAAATATTAACCTTGTGGTACCGGTTTTACTGGATTAAGACCTCGGGGCCCTGGGTTCGATTCCCAGGTAACAAGAGTTATGAATTTTCGAACATTGTTCGGGTTTGTGATCACCAACCCGTGTTTGGCAAGCGTGGCGGTTATGTCTTTAGACCCTATAACTGTGGTAACTTGAATTCAGTGATGGAAGCCTTTGCCCCGCAGTGGGATTTTATAGGCCGTAACTTTACTTTTACCGGTCTTAAATAGAAAATCACTTAATCTTCTTGTCTAACGGATGTCGCCGACATTAGGTACAGCAACGTTATCTCGCCACCAATGCCAAGCCGTGATCGCCAACCTGTCTGCAAAGCGTTGCGGCTAGTTATATATTATGGCTAAATTTTAATGATCTTTTTGGTTATTCATTGTTATTTTAGATAATTATAAATTTTGATGTTTCTTATGTGTTTAAAAAAAACTTATACGTATTAGTTGTTGCCTGCGACTTCATACGCGTGGTATTTTGCAGCTTCCTAAAACAATACGGTTCTCGTGGGATATCATAAGTTTTGTTCAGTTTTTTTTGACTAGCCTCTCAAAAAAGTTCAGGCTCAGTTATTTGGTCACCCTGCTACCAAGTTCACTCGGACACCATTGAAAGGGTCCAAATAAAGGCCCTTAAAATCGTTGCCTTCAGATTCGGCTATGGACGTAGGCTCTCTTCGTACGAGGCTCGACTGACGAAATTCAATATTGAAACCTTAAGTTTTCGCCGTCAACAACAGAATCTTCTTTACCTGCACAAAATTGTACACGCACATATTGACTCCCCTCACCTATTGTCGCTCATCCAATTTAACATCAGACCCAATCCCAGGCATCCTCGTGCTTTCCAACTCCAAGTGTACAAAAACAACACTTCCTTCTATAATCCCATCATGCGTATGTGTAGGCTATATAATGACTTGACGTTTCGCGGTGACAATGAATTAGATATCTTTGAACATAACCGGAACAAATTTCGGCGACAACTGAAAACTGTACTTGCGTCGTCAACGCGCTTCAGTAGGAACACTCCCCGTCGTCCAACCTGACTGTATTTATCTTATAATTGTATGTGCTGAATCTCTTTTTTCATGATTTTGATTTTGTATTTTTTTAACTTTAACTTTCACTTTTGCTTAAGTTAATGGTGTCTGTCTGTTAGTGGTGTTACACTACGTGTTACTCATAATTTTGCCATGTAGTGTGTATACATTTAGGTTGTCAATCTAGTTCTAAGTTACTAACCTGAAAGTATTTACCTAACCCATGATTGTCAACTGTGGAATATGCCTAATAAAATAAAAAAATAAATAAAAAAAAAGCCCATCTATGGCTGGAAAAACGCGGCGGCTATACTAACTTAAGCATTTCTACCAAGTCGCCCTAGTTCCAATTTTGACACCGTCTAGTTTGAGGCCTTAATGAGCATAAAAAGCACTATTCAGCAATATGTAAAAAGTACTTTTTGGTTCCAGAACTCTGGACTGTGGCAGGGTCGAATGGTGAAGAGAGATAGAATACCAAAGAATGACCTCGGTGAGTTCTGGCATTGGAAAGATCTGGATATTGGCAAGGACATCTGCATATATGGGAAAGTTTTCCATACAGTGTCATGCGATTTATTTACAAAGGTAAGTATTTTATTTTTTTACATTTTGTCCAAATTACACCAATTCCTAAAAAATACTCAGTTAATGCAATTTTTACATCATCGTACAGTTAGCCTTTGGTGGTGGCAGGTTGAATACCACCAATGCTCCAATATTATGTTGTTCAGAAGGTGTGATGGAAGGAAAACTACAGATATAGTTGTTTAGGATGTCAGGCGCGTACGCAGATAGGTGAAGTGCGCGGGGTGAGCGGCGTGCGCTCCGCGTCGTGACTATGTTCGCACTCGCATCGCTCCGACTGGAACACTGCCCTTGTGCCATGCCTGTGAAGTCTTTGTTACCTTCCATATCCAAATGTGGTCTGAACGGGGGTCACCAGTTTGGTGGTGGCAGGTTGAATACCACCAATGCTCCAATATTATGTTGTTCAGAAGGTGTGATGGAAGGAAAACTACAGATATAGTTGTTTAGGATGTCAGGCGCGTACGCAGATAGGTGAAGTGCGCGGGGTGAGCGGCGTGCGCTCCGCGTCGTGACTATGTTCGCACTGTCTACCACAAGTAGGCGAATTCACTGATATAGCTGTTACATACCGGTGGGCGATATGCGCGCCAAGGGTATTCGTACAGCGCGGTAGCTATTATCGCGCGGCGCTGATGCTATACTATACTCGTAAATAATGTACAGTGTTGTTTGAATTAAATCTAATAGTAGTTGTTATGTAAATAGTATTGTGTACATAATATAATTAAATTAAGTATATTTATTATTATTGTTATTTCTTTTATATTTGTATTTTAGATCTTAGTTAAGTAATTTAGTTATAGTCTTAATTATTAGTAAGTGTACTTGAATACTAAATGTGTAAGCTTTATTTTTAACTATTAAATAAAGGTACTCCACAAGCCCATTACTCTCCCTAAAAAAATCAGTTCGAGTTATAACTACAGCACATGAAAGGTTAGAAAGGCTGTCGGGATCGGAATCATAATAACAGAAATTAACGCGGACGAAGTCGCGGGCAACAGCAAGTTTATATATGCCTACGATCTACGTAATAGGTAATGTAATTCACGCATACCTCGTCGAGGTCATAACATAACTAATAACCATCGTCTGTGCCTGGAACTATATCGTCTGCTGTTGTGTTATGAAGTGATTAAATAAATATGAATTTAAATATAAGTAATGGTGATCGTAGCCACATTTTATGGCAGAAGCAAGGTCTCTGTTAGTGGCCGGCGCTCCCACACATGCTTGGATTGAGTACTCTTTGAGGCTAGTGGGATAGGCAAGACTACGTGAAGTCAGCGATCTTTTCTGTCGCTAACTTTGGTAAATTTGGTGTCACGATATTACCAAAAGCACAACATGTACCTTTTGGAGACCATAAATTTAATAAATTTATAGTTTAAATTATATCATTATTAAAAACTCCTCTGGTCCTCTATTACCACTTACGATATTAAGTTAAAGATAAAACTAAAATCTTTAAGTAAAACGACACTTCAAATGGATAAAAATAACCTCAAGGCCTCTGAATTGTAATAATGGAACTTATTAATGTTTTTTACGACCCGGTCGGTGTAGTGATGCTATAGTTTTTTTGTTCCAAAAATAATTTTATAAGATTGTAAGGGAAATGAATTTCTAAACTAATTTAGTTTATATATGATAAGGAGATACTCGTAGTTTGAAAAAATTAAATAGGATATAATTACTTTGAAATCGGATAATTTCAAGGACATATTGCTATAGGTATGTTATTTTGAAATTTTGTAGAAAAAAATATTTCCTTTTACAATTTTCCACCACTCTTTCAACCTCTTTCATATTCCTTCGGGAGTTGTTTATCTTACTTGATGTCAACAATTTTAAACAATCTCTAAGGAGAGCGATTTAATCGCCAACGCAATTATTGTGGTTAACCGATTCCCACGTGGACGGAGTCGCAAGCACGGTGCTAGCTAGAGTAAGTATTGATTCATCACTTTGGTACAAATCAGTTACCAGCATATTCCTAAAATTCATTCCCGTTGTTATACACAATTACTCCTCTATATTGTTTCTTATAATTATGTAGTGTATGTTTAATATTGTGATTTGATATTTAGGAATGTATAGTCAACTGTTTAACAGATTCAAGTTGCTTTAATATTTCCGGGCTATAAAACTGATGAGTCATTCGTATCATTATGTTCATATCATATTTTCCTTGTTATGGGTTAATAATGATTCAGCAAAATTAACTTTGCGTAAATCTGCTAAATAATGTTTTATTTACTGTAGGTACGAACTTTGTGGTTAAAGTATTTACATAGATGATTTCGATTTGAATGACGTTAAATTAATTTAATTTAAAAAAAAATATGTTAAGTAAGTATAACTTTATAATGCAATAATGTGGTTGAAGTAAGATAACTATAACAAATAGTCTGATTTCAAGAAAACATCATGCATCCTTTCGCCATGCATCAATCGTAACAAAATATTAAAATCATCAAAGATCAATTCTTTAGTCATATCTATTATTGCACCAATATAAGGTTTTGAGTAATTGTCAAAAACTAGGTAACTTTTAAAAAATCTATCTGATAGGTACTTCTTACTCGTAATAGAACAAACAAAACAAAAATTGTGTTAACCAATAATATATTCCTTTTATCATCTAATAAAAAGTCTTGCACTTAACGATTATACAACTTACAAAACATCTTAAAAGTCTGACTTCTCACAACAAAATTATGACATGGCCGGAACATGTGAAAGAGTATCAATTCCCACTTTAAATTATATACGTACACAATCGTGTGAAAAATCCTGAACACAGTAAACAAACGGAACAACAGAAGGGCTTAGGCCCTTCTGTTCTTCAGCAGCCGGATCAGTTGTCAGATACAGCGCTGCTAACACCCAGAATGCTGTACTATGTTATCCACATCGTTCAGGTACACGTGCGACGCACACGCTCTACGTCTGGGTCATCGAACTTCACCTTGCGCGTGTGCATCTTCTACATTTGCGAATACATCTTTTGCTACACGTCTTCGCACACTAAAGAAAGTCAGTAGCAGCAATGGCTGCACAATCGGAGTAACAATCATTTTACCGGTATTTTTGATATTCAACGTAAACAGGAGCTGCTGGCGCGCAGACCTGCGTCGAGATTACTTTAACGCCAATGTGGATTTGAGTTGTTATTTTTTAAGCACTGGGCACCGTTAGTTGTAAAATCGGTTTGTGAAAACCTTCAGGAATGCGGATATTAAAGTATATTTCGCGGTATATCTGCCGTATCATTCCGATCGAACTTATCTTCTAATTGGTGAGTGACGCATAACAGAGTTTTGGGTTAATTCTGTACTGTATGTAATTTTTTTGTGTTTCAACATAATATCACTCTGGCATATCACGATTGCTAAGCGTAGTACCTACACGTGAAGCGGAGTGTAGCTGACCGATCACATACGATTCACAGTGCTCGTAATCTTTCGAGCACAGTGATTGGTCAATTTTATGTTCCGAATGAATGACTAGAATTATTTTTCGTTGTTTAATTTAAAGTTTCATGAATCTATCTTATGAATAGATTGTTTCAAGGTTTCTACCATCTATAGTTATGAGTTTCAAATTTTTATCAAGTTTAAGGTTGCTTTTATTTTGCCTAGTTAAGAAACTGATGAGTCATTGGTGATACTTGCTTGTCATCAGCCGTTTTTTAAATGAGCTATACAATTAAATCACGGAAGAACTGTGTTTTGGTATGTCCTTGAACAGAGTCTGGCGCTTTTTTATATGTATAACAGTTGATTTGTTTTGTATTCTATAGTATAGGAATGATAAAAATACTACAAGCTAATAAGCACGGCAGTTATGGCTAAAAACCACCAGGTGTAAACCGGCAGTTAGATGATCGATTTGATGCAATGGTAGATAGAATACGTCGCCTCTTACAACACCCATAGGAAGAAAAGAGGTGGTGATATTATATTTTAAGCTACTGCTAAAAACACTGCAATTTTTATTTTTCAACGTTAGAAAAAAAGAAGAGCTGGTCAATCCGACGCGTAGTATACGCGATTATTACAAATGATTTAGGTATATTTGGTATGTTTATGACAATGCTTAAATTTTCACATGATTATTTACCTTTATGATTATTTTTTTGGCACCGCACCTAAGAGCACCTTTGGAGGTCTGGACGACTTTCTTCAAATTTATTCGTTGTAGGATTTGTAGACATTAAACATATAAGTAAGATATTGCTTTAAGTTATAATATGCCGGTCATAGTAGGTACCGCAAAGGCTCTCAAAATACATTGTCCTTTAAGTTGTTATAACGAATAAACGTTATTTTATTTATATCAGCAAAAAATCGGCATTACCAGCTCCTCTAGAATTTAGAAATATTCCATTTTAGATTTAACAAGTTCGAAAATGTGCACCATGATAAAAATGATAAGATAAGCTAACTAGGAGTCAATTCAGAAAATTCTGAAATTTGTATTCTTACTGCCGGTCCTAATAACCTATCTATCTTCAGTTTTGGCATATCGGAGATAGAAAACAACTTTTGTCTTTGTTTCTCTGGACTGCAAAAGGAGAGACAGAAGATGTTTTCTATCTCCGATATGCCAAAACTGAAGATAGATAGGTTATTACATAGGGAAAGTATATTTCTTTCCCTATGGGTATTAGGACCGGCCGTTAGACATCAATTCATTTTTAACAAGTGCAATCGTAATTTTATGGATTCTAGCTATAAGGGTGATCAGGTTAGGAAGTCTGTGATAGTAGCCCTATTGTTAAAATAGTAAAAAAAACATAAAATTTACTTGACACATATCTGTCCACTGACAGATACTCGTATGTGTCTTGTTACAACATAAATCTTTTACAGGAATGGTTGGAGTCTCAGGGGGTCGAGCTCTCGAAGCCTGAAGATCTTCCTATAGATGCCTACACCGAGAAGGAGCGTTGGAAGGGAGTCCAACCCCCTAAAAAGGCGAAAAGCCATGATGATCCGCTGCTACGATTTTTACAGTACGACGGGAAAGTCCTCGCGTAAGTAGTACATTTTCATAAAATGTTATGCTATGGAACGTAGTTAAGTATTTTATTTTTTTCCTGGCTGCGCAATTTCAAGACTGTTCCTTTCAAGTGTACAAGTATAATAATAATTATATTAATTAATAGATGTGGACAACACCACTTGTTAATTACAAAGTGGGTAAGTATTTAAAGCACTCGTATTGTGAGGAACGTATAAAAAGAAACGACAAAGTGGCCACAAACACCCAGACCCGAGAAAATATAGAAAAATCTTTTTTTTCTACATTCTGGACCGTGAATCGAATCTGGGACCTCGGAGCTGGCGACACCTTGTAAACCGGTGTGTACGCCACTCCGTCACGGAGGTCGTCATCGTTTATTTTAATATGTTTCCTTTTCAAAATAGTCTCCAATCCTTTCAGCCCGATGTTACATGCAATGGATTCATTGAAGCTTAGAATAGCGTTATTATTCCAAGCATTGAAGCTTCAAATCTGGTTTATAGGACTTTACGAAAATTTGAATTAGTTGGGTTATAATAAGTCATATGACCAATGACAACGTAATGACACGAATGATTCATGAGTTTTATAACCTTGCCATTTATTATGACGATTTGTGTTAAGTACACATAGCCTAAGGAACTGATGTCGAATTTAGAGAAAATATTATTTTATCAATGTGTAATATAAAATGGTTAAACTTATAAATTTTTGAGTAGGTTTCTGTGCAAAATTAGGGATTTGCAAGAATTTAAACCAAAATATTATAGGACCAATATGGAAATTCTTTAAATGAAAATTTTACTTGACAATAGAAGCTTACCATTGGCACAGTTATTACTTAAAGTATACTAAAAAGTTGGTGTGTATTTTTGTTTCGGTGTAAATGATACAAACATTTTAAGTAACAGCCTATAATCATCCCACTGCAGGTAAAAGGCCTCCATCATCGAATTCAAGTTACCATAGCAATGATGGGTACAGGCATAAATCACCATGTGGATAATCACAAACCTGAGCAATATTCGAAAATTCGGAACTTTTTGTTGCGTTCTAGACCAACGGAGCATTTTAGACCAAAGGGGTATTTTAATCCAGAATACAGGAAACCTCCTAGATTGGATGTCAACCCACCATACTTTTTTTTTTCTTGTTGTTTTATGTAATCATTGTTACCTTTACGAAATTGTATTGTATGGTGAGAAATAAACGTTATTATTATTATTATCTCGGCAAAATTACGTTTATTTTGCTGGACATAGTCCTCCCCCAACGATCGGTCCCGCGCCACGGCTTCCCGGCTTCCCGAGCGACTTTTACAGATCTCGGTCCACCTGGGGGGCCTATCCACAGATCGTGGTCCGGTGCGCGGTCGCCATTCCAGAAACTTTCCGCCCCAACGGCCTTCGGTTTTTCGTACTATGTATCCCGCCCACTGCCACTTCAGCTACGCAATCTTCGAGTGATGTCGGCTATCTTAGTTCTCCTACGGATTTACTCATTTCTGATTCTATCACGCAGGGCAATATTAAAGCATTGCTCTCTCCGTTGCCCTTTGTGCGACCTTGAGCCTTCTTATGAGACCCATATTAAGTGACAACGTTTCAGTTCCATAAGGCATCAGTGGCAAAACACGCTTGTAACGCAACTGCTCTTCGAGTGCAGTATTCCCAATATAAACTGGAGTGGGTACGACATGGGTATTCAAAATATTTTTCGTCTTTTTCATGTTCATCTTAAGTCCCACGCTTTAGGAACTACTACTAAGATATGCGAGCATTGTTTTCAGGTATTTCAAGGTCTCAGCCATAACAACTATATCGTCGGCAAAGCGAAGGTGTGTCAGATTGTCGCCATCAATATTGATGTCAAATCCTATCCAATCTAGAAGCTTAAAACATCCTCCAGCGCAGCAGTGAACAGTTTAGATAAAACATCTCCCTGTCTCACGCCTCGCTGTACTTATATGTAGATTAGAGCTCTGGTTCTGTAATCGGACTAATATGGTGGCATTTCTTAACACCTCGATATACCTGTAGTGTATTTGGCACCTTTGGAGAGACTGAAGCACCGCCCCTCAACCAAATCAAAGGCTTTCTCATAGTCCACAAAAGCCAAGCAAAGTGGCTGGTTATACTATTCAGTCTTCTGTATAACTTGTCACTGCGTATGTATGTGGTCTATGGTGCCAAAATTCTTAAAAAACCGGCTTGTTAGGGAGGTAGAGAAAAAAATATTATTCCTGAAGAATTTCATCATTGGATTAAAAATATATTATAAACTTTTAACAGCAATGTACTTATGCTAAGTTACTAACTTATGTTTTTCAGCAACTTGTTAAAATTTAAATTAAATAGTAAATCAGTCTTATTTGTATTGATTGATTAAACAACGAATATTTTTTAAAGCTTGTTTGAAATGAATATTGAGACCTAACAGTTGCGTTTGCGGGAAAGACCTCGTACGTAAACTGTCTCACAGAAACAGTAGAATTTTTTGAGATAAAAATTTGTTTACGACCTATTCTCAGACCTACCAAATATAATAATAATTTCACTAAAATGGTCATTCCGTTCAAGGAGTTCAATAGCAAACACTGCGACATGACATTTTTATACATATATTAGATAGCGGTGTGTAAAACGCAAGATAGCCCGTATTCAATAGTTTATAATAACTTCCTTAATCGAATAAAATAAAATGAGCACGGCAAAGGGTCTTAAGCGTAGGTATAGTAAAGAACACGGTAATACACAATTACAGCTTAAGGCACATTGGTACAAGTAAATACCTAGCAAAAGTCAGAGTAAGTAAATAAATCGCGTATCTGATGCCTGTTTATTCTTAATTAGCGCTACTTTTCTATGTTTTAGTAAACCCAATATATGCGAATTTAGCTTGATACGTATTTTATTTATTTTTGTTTTTTTTTCACATACGTGTTTTAACTTTGTTTTGACTGATTTAGAACTTTTCATAGGGAACGTTAATGCCAATGCAAAAAACTTAGCGCCCGCTAAAATACAGCAAACTGATTTGTCAATGTTTTGTCATTGTCCCATCGCCAACTCAAAGCATTGTAAATGCTAGCATTGTAGCTGTCTATTAAGCATCAATTTAATGGCCATTTGAATTTCAAATCGTTTCGCTTTATGGCGTGGCATCATTCAGTCTTATAGGGACTAATAAATGTTGTCTAATAGACCCGGCGGGATCACCAAAATTCACAGTATGCAAATGTGGCCTTAAATTGTTCGGTAACCTCATTACTTGACAGCAGTGTTGCAGCCGTCAGGGTAACTACATCATAGTCCGCTCCACCTCGGAATTGCAGATAATTAAATCGCGCTTGGCTTTACAAATCTAATCAGAGGTGGTTCAAACTGCCAGCATTAACTAGCGAGCTCTCGTGAGATTCGTCTTTTCCCTAATGTATCTTACGAATCATACATGTTAATTCTGTAAGATAAAGAAGAAATAACCAATGGGTATCTGCCAGCTTTACATTTTATTGAGGTCTATGTATAATGGCCGCCGACGCCTCGTTGGTCTAGTGGTTTAAATACCGGGCCAACATTGCAGAGTCCCGGGCTCGATCGGGATCGGATTCGGGTAATTATGCCAGTATCCATAATTGCTGTGGTAACTTGAATTCAATGATGAAGGCCTTTTCACTGCAGAGAGATGATTAAGGCCTGTTTCTTTTTTACTTTTTTTTTAAGTACAATGACCGCCAACAACGAATGCTTGTAGTTATTTTGTAGGTTTGAAAACGTTTGACGTCTATTTACCTACAAGTACAACCCAAAACAGACTATCATCATCGTCATCTCGGCCAAATCTCCACAACGATCGGACCTTTACCAGATCGCGCCGGTCCACCTGGCTGGAAGCCTTTCCATAGATCGTCGTCAATCACTTGATCACCATTCCAGAATATTTCCGCTCCAACGGCCATCGGTTGTTCGTCATGTCGGTTATCTTAATTCTCCTACGGATTTTTCGATTCTATCACGTAGGGATATACCACGCATAGCTTTCTCCATGACCCATTGCGCGACTTTGAGACCCTATGAAGCGACCGCATTTCACATTCAAAGTCGTCACTGTCGACATGGACTGGTCAAAGAATACTACATACTATATATACATACTACATACTTTTATAGGTATATTAATAAAAAAAACATATAATAATGAGAACGCCCGCAGTTAAACTGTGCAAGCCAACGAATATGTTTGTCAATTTTTTAATGATAAAATAAAATAAATTATAACATCGGGTTCAGGAAGAACGATACAGTAGTGCATCGTAAGACTAGGTATCTATGCCGTGTCGCTTAATGTGTGTATTCTACGCAGCATCCGTATCGAGATCTTTTTGCAGTTCTTTGTCTTTTAAAACAGCGGTCAATCTAGCTCTAATTTATATCTCAGTTCATGTAACTGTAAAAGTGCGGTGACCAGGGCCCTAATTCCGCTAATTTACAAATGGCTCAATAGAATCGCAATTGCATCTCAATCGTATAATAGGGGTTAAAGTATGAAATTGCCGATTATTTTCCCACTTTTTATTTTGTTTATAGCTCTTAAGTAGAGTCATATTATTGCGTAAATCTTTTTGTATTGTATCAAAAACTAAATAAAGTAACTTTTGACCAAAACAAATGCAATACTTACTAGTGCCTATTACGTTAAAAAGACCCCTTACAATGTGTCAGCTGACCTTCTTGCTTCAATTAAGTATATTTGTATTATATACTTTGATTTTCAGAAATTTAAATACTATAATGCGTAGCTTTATAACCATCTAACTTTCACCTTTAATTGCATCGAAAACGGTTCAGGCGATTTAAAAAAAAAACAAAAAAATGACTTTTCTCGATTTCGTCCATACAAAACGGCAATTTCATATTTTAACCCCTAATATTTTGACATTACTACCATAATAAATGTGTCAAAATATACAATTGAGATGCAATTGCGAATCTATTGAGCCATTTGTAAATTAGGGGAATTGCTAAAAAACATAACTGAATTTAAAAAAAATACTTTGACGGATGATTTATTTATTATTTATGTATTATTTTTTAAGTATTTCAAAACAATCATTTGATTTTTATGGTAATTTTTTTGGCACCCTTATTAAATTAATATTAATAATTGGTGAATCAACTTCATTATTATAACTTACCTAACCTGTTAGTACTGATTTAATTAAATAAATAAGTAAATGTGGACAACATTACATACATTGTTCTGATAACAAAGTGAGCAAGTATTTAAAGCACTCGTATTGTGGAAATCAGGAACAACGAAGGTATTACAAACGCCCAGACCCAAGAAAATGTAGAAAAAAACTTTCTACTTTAACCCGTTTGGGAATCGAACCCGGGCCCTTGGAGCAGGCGACATCTTAAAAACCGGTATGCCACTCCGTCATGGAGGTCGTCAATTTAAACTTTGATTGTCACTATCATGGGTTCCAGTATTATTGATAATCATATTATATTTCAGTGCTGTTACAAGCGTCGGTGTGAAAAATCAAAAACAACAACAAACCAAATCTTGATAGCTAAACCTGTCTGAAAACATATTTCACGTTACATACAACTGTATTATTCCTTAAGGGTAGGTACTTAAAAACTAATATTATTTCAAAATCATGGGGGCCCTGTTATGTCTTATTGTCTGAACCTAAACAATCAACTTCTTAACTGGCTTTCAGATATTGATTAACTAAGAAAAGCTGTGAATTATTAATACCTACATATTGGTTCTAAACCCTGTCCATTAGCATCAATCTAAGTATACACAGAATATGTGAACTGACATAATGGCGAAGTTGTCTGTTACAAAGACATTGCGTGCCGATTCATAAATTAATTTCGTAGACAAATTTAGCAGACCACAATGGCTCTCAATTCGGGCTGTGGAGGCTGGCATAGATTAACTAACCATTTCTAGACGCACAAAGGGTGCGAGCTGGTTTGTATCAGCACAGCCTAACGTAATCAGCCTACTCATCCCGTAATTCTGAAACATCATCAGGCTCAAGCTAGATTTATCCAGCTAATAATATATAAATACAGCTATTTAATCCAGTTGGATTTCTCAATTGAAATCGAATAACGTAATCTCCCTGCACATGACTAAAATTGGTCCCGGGGTAGCTGTTTAATTTTGATTACTATACTCCCAAAATTACGCTTCTGTAAATTACTAAGTTTAATTACGCACTCTTCACCGCTGTCTGCTCCGGCGTAAGTATCAGGAAATATTCGGACTCTTTCGACTGAGTCAAAAAATAATGAAACCAGAATAATGAAGGCAAGATGGAGTTGAACAAAACGAATGCCACGCTAATTTGAAATATTTCGGGAGTTCTTCATCCTAAAATTAAGAATTTGAGAGACGTCGCAATTTCGTTTCCCATTTTGAAATGAACGTTTAAATTTTATGTAACATACAGACTTTCAGGTAATTGAGTATGAGATGAAGAATAATTACCATGAAAAAATATGGTGTAGTCAAAAACTAGATTTTTGAAAGATTTGAAAATTTTCATTTTGATACTAAACTTAATGAATTACATGCATACACGGACGTATATAAGGGGGGTGTTTTGGGGGTCGAGACCCCCCCCCCCATTCTTACCCATCTTACTTAATGGTCCAACAGAAAAAATCATTTGTTATTTTTTAATAAATACATTACATAATAATATAACTTTTAATTTAAAGGCACTTACCTAAGGTTATATATTACCCGCGACTATACTTGTGTGTTATAGTCGCAGGCATTGTTTTATTTGTAAATGATATACTCAATTGGAGTTAGAGCTCTGTTTTTTTACTTTGGGGACCCCCCCTTGTCAAAGCTATAGCTACGTCCGTGCATGCATAAATGTTAAAGTGAATGAATTACAAAATAGGCATTAATTAAAAAAACGTCTATCTACTAAATCTTACAAATTCCATTAAAGATTAATTAGACAAAGTATGGTACAACAAAAACAAATAGCTAGTTACACAAGCTACGAAGCTCTTCTCTGGTCGTGGTACGAAGCTGGCCTTTTTTCTTAAATTCTAAATACAGAGGCTGAGAATGGTTTTTAAGGTATGTGACTTATGCCACTAAAAACTTGATTCCGTAATCTAATGAACGATCCATAGTAAGAAGACGTCACCGCACGCATTACGTCAGATACCGTTTGTGATGTTGAATTCGGTCCACAAATTTTCCTTGCAATTTCCTCCGCTCGATACTCAAGAAGGAATCATTATAACGGTGAGTTATAAGTAAAGTTCCTCTCGACAGTTGCTCGCAAGCTGCCGTCCCCAGACTTTTATGACCCATAAACATGGACCGATATTATACCCGAGATTTTTATTCAGACTGTGTCATAAATAACATTTTTTTTTAAATTATTTGGTGTGTTTGGGCCTTTTTTGATTTATTTAAGTAATGTCTACGACAAGTGCGTGCACCAAGCGTATATTCCGTTTAGGTAAGTAAAAATAAAAACTTTGTGAACATTCTTCATAGTACCTACAGTAAAAATTTACATGTTATTAAACTAAATTATTACACAATAATTTAACCTGGGAGAAGTGAAAAATTATAAATAATTTTTAAATTTATGATTGTCGTTGACCTCAGCGGAAATAAATAATTTTAAGAAGATGGATTTTTTTGAAAAGGTTATTATAAAGTCCAATAAGAGAAATCATCAAATTAATACACTCAAATTTTGAATTTTCAGAAGGAATCACGATTTTAGTTCGTTGGGATATCGTTTTCTGAGTTCATAAGTACGTAATAATATTTTGTAATTTTACTGTAATAAACTACTGCTAACTTGAGAAATTCGGGTTTATGTAATAGGATCCAAACTACCAATAAAAACAGGCCTCTTCTCATCATTATGTACCCAAATATTATCCGTATATTAGAATTCAGGCAAACTCTCTGTCATGCGGCAGGCCTCGGGTAGCATATTAACCGCTTTAGGCATAGGTTTTGTGACATAAATATTCTGTGCGTCAAATATGTGTTGGATTTTCGAGACCCGTTCAAAAATAAAATGTAATTATAATAGAAACATGTTTAACAAATAGGAATATCCTTGTTGTTGTAACAATCATAATTGTTTTCTATTTACTTAGGTACATGCTGGGAATTGGTTTTAAGGTAACTATGTCAGAGTAGGCTCTTACTGATATTAGATACTGCAGAAATGTTTGTAAGGCAATGAAATATGTAGCTGGTCATGTAGCCAGACAATCTAATCTAGTGCATTATCCAGCTCATTTTTGCCGATCCACAAGGCACGGCACGTTCTAATGGACTCCTGGCTAAAAGAAAATAGGTGAATAAAAGCTGACAGGCTACTTTTTAGCTGAAGCTAAACCCAGCTCTAGTATTGGAGTAACAAAAATTACACTTTTACATGTTTTTTTTATTAATTTATTTATCGGATCAGCAGGCAATACAACGCGATTAAACTAAAAAGGACGTCAGTACTCATTAAGTAAATTAATGAGTTTAGTTTCTTGTAATTTTCGTACACATATCGTAGTTATAATAACCTTCGATAAGCAAAAAGCTGGGTTTGAGATGAATTCAGCGATTTTTTGATCATGTTCGTCATTGATTTGATTACAATGAAATATCTAAAAAAAAAAACTTTTTCGTACACCGGCCATTATAATATGATGTTGTTGATTGCTATGATGATGATTGTAGCCCTGTTTCCTTGTGGTCCTCCTAATTTGACCTACTAGTAGGACCACCAGGTAATTTAGCTCCTCGTGGTCCCATTATTGTTAATCTGCTTCTACCAATAGGACCACCAGGAAATCTAGTCCCTTGTTGTGGTCCTATCACTGTTAATCTGCCTCTTGTATGTAAATAACAAGGATGTTTCACTTCACTTCACTAAAAAACATAGAAACCGGTGTCTTTATTTTGTGAATTAAGTCATATGAAATTACTTTAAATTACTGTTTATGTAAATATTGTAGATGGGTAGAAGTTATATTGATGATGGCTATGGGTGTGCTACTCGTTATAGAAGGCGTGAACTGAACTTCAGGGTGCAGCAATAAAATATAAGACTTGATTTGAATTTGGAATTTATTCTTTAATCGAAATAATCAAATGGGAGGATGTGGTTATGCACTGCACCCTGTATGAGACGACCGAACCGAACGCGAGCCCGTATGGCGACTGTGGCGTGAAGCGAAGTGTGCAATGCATAACCCCTACATATTTAAGACAACAATACAGTGGGTCGAAAAAGTGAAAATAAAACTATTGATTTCTTTTTAGGTATGCTATGACCTACAGAATATGGAAAAAGGTTAGAAAGACTGCATGCGCCATTTGTATGAGAACCGATGTCGCCACTTGCGCCCCACTACATATAAACGAGTTCAAATAACGCCAAACAAGCGAATTCTTTTACCTATTGGTCGCGTGACGTCAAAAGTAACCAATTACAGCACTGCCTTATAAGCATTTGCTCATAGCTTCTGTGGCGCGCCTGCCCCGCCTTCGTCGCCTTTCTAACCTATTTCCATGTTCTGTGCTATGACCCCATAAGAAGCGACATAGTAGCCGCCATACATGGTAAGTATAAATAACAATGTTACAGTTTCAAAAAACCGCGACATTTAATAACGTCATCTGTTCGATACAAAAACAAAGCCTTCTACTTTTATTTTCCTAATAACAAACGCCAGGAGCATGATTTCATCATTTAAATCGAAGACAACATCAGTTTAAATCACCTATCTTCAAGTCGTTTATTCAAAATGAACATTTGCCACTACATAAAGGTGGGCTGCTTACACGGGCAATCAAAATTGCTCAAGTGAACATTATCAAATTATGACGTCACGACTTAATACGTCAATTTCAAAATAAGTACTCCTGTAGAGACACCTATCACCAAACTGTTAGAGCTATATGAAGAAATATAAGAAGGGCTAAGAAATGTATCGAGCAATTAGCAGCCAACTCAGTGAAGAATAATGAGACAACTTTACAACATTCAGCTACTGCTGCCGAGCAACTATTGTTGAAAATTGCCCGTATAACAGCCCCTTAACCGCGCCAATAAATGTGTTCACGTCATGTTTCAGCAACATTACTTATTTACCATCTCGTTATCTTATCTCTGACCATAATAATAAACACCCAGCCTGCCAGAGTTTGTTAATAAATCACAGGCTTCTCAGAACGTTGGGGGACACTTACTTTATTTTTTGAGATTTAATTTCTTATCATACTTTGCAGTCTTATTAGGGCCAGCTTAAATTGTAGTTGATTCTGATAAATTGCTTATTCTACATTTTTGTCTAAAGATACTTATACGTAATGTAACATCATACATGATTATGTTCTGTACCATTAGTTAGTAAATTGGTACGTTTTGCATCTTTATCCAACGTTTTGCATCTTTATCAAAATTTTAGACGTATAATTAATATCACTATAAAAATTTAAATAGAATACCCCGAATTTTGTTTGATCATTGATTGTTACGTTTTCATAGCACTTGGAATACGAAACGTAATTGGACCTGTTGTTGCAAATAAGAACTGCTGTTTTCTTAGTTTACCCACAAATGGCCAATATGAATTTTATTATGTAGTATCTGTTTTTTGTGGTGCGTCTGCTTCGTGTAATTAATAGCAGCGTTTTACCCTGAAATAAAACGCATATTAAAATACTTACCTCACTGGAAGCTTTATATTGAGATAGCATTTCCGTTTCCCGTCATTTGCCTACCCTTTTTAGTACGTAGTTTCCGGCTAAGTGGCGCCACCTGGCGGTCGTGTGCTTTTGAAGTTTCTTAAAATTTGCGGCACACCATTTTGCTCATTGGCTCAATTGCACCAGGCAGAAATAAAGTGAAAGCTTCCAGTGAGGTAAGTATTTTAATATGCGTTTTATTTCAGGGTAAAACGCTGCTATTAAAACACTGTACCGTAACTGGAAGCTTTATATTGAGATCTGTTTGTTATCGCCTGGTGACGCCACTTAATATTATAACGCCTTAGCGTAACGCCAATGTGACAGATTTAAAAATAAAAAAGTATTTATGATATTGAATACTTTTTATTTTAAGTAAGACAATATTCTTTTCCGTGTGTTACACAGGAGTAACAATAAAAATTAACATGTAATATAAATATGAAAAGGTAAAACTTCAAACTAAAAAGCTTTCTAGGAAATTCTTCTAGCAATCGCCTTAGTTGTGTAAAAGTTTATCAATACTTGATTTAATTTCACACATATAGGATTGTTGTGATGTTTGAGCTGATAACCAATTCCCATGAGCTAGAACTTCGTCGATGGGGTGATTTTCTAACCAGTTCTTGAAAGCTACACAGATCTTACGCTATCTGGGGTAGCTGAGTAATCAAGAAACGTTTTTACAGTTCCTGCTATAACAGTAAGGTACCTACGTGACGTAGGTACTGCACCTCAACTGATGAAAATATTGAATAATTTAAAATCGATTTTTATCTATCACTCAGCGATGTTTTAACTAATAGTAAATATTATAATTTTAATCACCGAGACAGGAGGCTTACATTTTTATTATTTATATTCAAAATTTATCTGTAGACAGTCTGTCAGTACCTATGTATTGCTATCGGTTGTAGAACCAAATTCAGGCCATACGGTAAAGTTTTTGTATTATGGTTAGGTAGGTACTTTAGGAAGGGTATATTCTAAGGTCAGGTCATTAATGCATCTGCCTGAACAAATAAGTATTAAAATTGCTATTTGATGTAATTATTGAAACATTCTTGTGTCGTTTATAAATTTATAAGTACACTGACATCCCATACGGTTTGGGGATTTTTATTTTTTGTAAAAGCAATTAATTTAAGAATATGTTTTACTAGAACGTGAGTACTTCACTGTTCATGGTTCAGAATCGCATTATTTTCAGACAGCTAATTTATATGTAAAAGTATTGTATTATGTGATAATGCACATATTAAATGTAAGCCTGATAAGAATTGCGCCAATTGCGGAAAAGTAAGGCTTTTAATCTTTATTGTTATTGAAATTGTCCTTGAACAACAACAATTCTAAGTTACTTGACAAATTTATAAAATAGACTCACAAAGAACTTTTAAGTAAAAGCTTTTCTTTAGAGGTCTAGCCTTCCACCG
Source organism: Anania crocealis (assembly GCA_949315895.1). Classification (NCBI taxonomy): domain Eukaryota; kingdom Metazoa; phylum Arthropoda; class Insecta; order Lepidoptera; family Crambidae; genus Anania; species Anania crocealis. Next base: position 14,901,515 of record OX438880.1, on the reverse strand, counting down.
CCTCACCAACCCCCAGATTTCCTTTTTTCCATCGAGGAAATGTATCTGGAGGTTACTAAGGTAAGTGGTGCTGCAAGTGCTCAGTCTCTGACACGCCAGAACACTTTCTCCCATCATGGCAAAAACAACCATGTTAAAAGATTTAGTTGAGTGAGAGCACCCTGGATATTAGAAATGTTTGTAGGAAGACCCAAGTAATGGGTTCGCACCATGAAGAACCGAACGCATCGCCAATGTATCCTGAAATGCATTCGATGCCGATCTAACGTATGATATTTTCATTAGAAATAAAGATTTCGTACTTTCCCTTTGCGAAGATGTAGGTACACCTGTTATTATTTTGTCACACTAAGAATCAAACTGTGATGTAGTAGTGAATGTGGCTCTGAAGAGCATTTAGTATTGGTAGCATTTCTTTACGGATGCAATGACAACCTTTTCTTAAATAATTTAACTTCCCGCTATCGCAATACCTTTTAAGTTAAACAGTTTAACTCTTGACCCTTGATTTCTAAACCTTACGTATTTGGCATGCTTAAATGCTACAATTGCGTCAAACTGTATTCCTAGTTACGGCCTATAATCATCCTACTGCATGGAAAAGGTCTCAATCATTGAATTTAAGGTACCTAAGTAATGATGGGTAAAATGAATTGGAAAAGAGCTTGATCCAGGTCCAAGTCAAATCCAGGGTCAAGTGATTGCTGACAATGTGAGCAGCTTTGGAGGCAAATAGGTCTATTATTGGACATTCCCGTTTTATAACCACGAGATCTGTACAGTGTACTAGTCGGTTCGGACTTTGCAGTCGGCTGTGCCTATTTGCCAAATATGTGGAATTTAATGGAACTAGTAAGTTCAAAATTCGAAATATAATTATTGAAATCAAGTCTAGGTTTAAGCGCAAACCTGATTAGTCTAAAGCATCCGTAGTCAAAAAAAAAAACGCTCCTGGGAAGGGCAATGCAACTGTCGATTTACTACTTCAGTTGTTCGATAACCACCACTAGGGGCTGGAATCTTATCAACTATCTATGATTTATGTGACAATGCGGCACGACAAAAATGACGAAATTCGTTCATATCATTAATCCAATTAATCTTTGTAATTATTATTTTACTTGATCGATTTCTTTGTTGCAGTTTTTCTATTCGTTCATGTTTTCACATTATTCCATTTTTCATTATATAGTTAATAATACTTTTTTGGGGACAAAAAACCGATAGTTCTAAATTCACTTGCCATCCCAACTTCTGCAATGTTTGAACCATAACTTTTATATGCTCGCGAGCATTTAGATGTAACAGTAAGTGTCAAGTACACTAAGAAGGGTTCTGACATGAAATATTCGATTTGGCCTTATACATGGATAAAAACCAACTGCATGACTACATTCGAGTTCACAAGTTGAGACTTTTGACACAAAGGAATGCGATACTATAATTCTTTCAAGTCAACTTTTTTAATACCTCTTGGAGTATTAAAACGACCTCGGGTACTTAAATCGAGCCGCGAGCACTTTTTTATGAAATGAACATCTGGCCATGTTGCAAAAGCAGGTCCATTCCTTTTTGAGGGTAGCTGGTACAAAGCAGGCGAGGTAGCCCCGCAAGGGTGGATAATTTTAGGCGTATCGCTTGCATGAAAAAGCCTAATTTTAAGTCATTGCTTGAATCTCTTTGATCTAGCCGCGAGCCCTGATTATGAAATGAACCTCTAGCAATGTTGCTATAGCAGGTTTATCACTTTTCGAGGGTAGTTCGTGCAAAGTAGGCACCCGCGAGGGTGGATAATTAAAAGGCATAGGCTTACATGGCAGAGCCCGATTTTAAGTCATTGCTTGAACCTCTTTGATCGGGCCGCTAGGGCCCTGGTTATAGAATTAACTTCTAGCAATTTTGCTTTGGCATAACTTACCTTAGGAGGATAGTTGATAAATAATAAGGCACCCCGCGAGGGTGGATAATTAGAGGCTTGCATGGCAGAGCCCGATTTCAAGTCATTGCTTGAACCTCCTCGAGCCCTGGCTATAGAATTAACCTTCATTTTTGCTTTGGCAGTACTTACCTTAGGAGGGTAGTTGATAAGTAAGTAGGCACCCCGCGAGGGTGGATAATTAAGGGTATATTCTTGCATGGCAGAGCCCGATTTGTATACCAACTACCCTTAGGAGGGTAGTTAATAAATAAGTAGGCACCCCGCGAGGGTGGATAATTAGAGGCATATGCTTGCATGGCAGAGCCCTAATTGTATATCAACTACCCTTTGGAGGGTAGTTAATAAATAAGTAGGCACCCCGCGAGGGTGGATAATTAGAGGCATATGCTTGCATGGCAGAGCCCTAATTGTATATCAACTACCCTTTGGAGGGTAGTTAATAAATAAGTAGGCACCCCGCGAGGGTGGATAATTAGAGGCATATGCTTGCATGGCAGAGCCCGATTTGTATATCAACTACCCTTTGGAGGGTAGTTGTTAATAGGTAGGCACCCCGCGAGGGTGAATAATTAGAGGCATAGGCTTGCATAGCAGAGCACGATATGTATATTGTAAGTAGGCACCCCGCAAGGTTGAATAATTGATAGCATAGGCTATGAGACTTCTAAATTTTTTATGCCTCGTCCACACGAGAGACAGCGCTTTGATTGATTGTTCTTAGCTGTGTGGATTTTTTGCCCTTTGGAGGTCAAAAAGCTTTACGATTGCCATCTGTTTTCTCCAGAATGCATTTGAGTGGAATATGGATCTACACTAAATAAGACAGGTTTGTAAAGGTATGCAGGCTTTAGTAAGTGGATCTCTAACTTATACTGAAATCTCGTCGAATCTCTGTAAATGCTGCCCGGTGGCCACAAACTAATTGCACTTTATTAGAATCCGATTTTATTTGTGAATAATTCTTTTACCTTCGTGTACAAATTGTTAAAATTAACGTCTGTTTAATTGAAATAAATTTACGACTGAAACTCGCGTTTATCAATACGGACTTACGTAATATTTTGGTAAATTTCTTCCATTTTAATGAATAGGTTGCGTGAATTCAAAAAATCTGTATACTTAGTAATCTGTTGATCAAAAAAGGGGGCTCCACTGACCTCAGAGATCTTATATCAATACTGATCATTAGCGGTGTGTAGGTATGCTATTTTGAGGCACTTGTTTGCCAATTTTACCCATTTCATAAAATTTAACACTAACACGGGATTCTAAAGGCACTGTTTTATAGTTTAAATGTAAAGAAAGGCAATTCGCCCATTTCGTCAAGCAATTTAGCATTAATTTGATTAGAATAAAGATACATTTATGAAGCGTATTTATTTTATGACGGCACCCGAGGTGCCGATCACCTCGTTAACCGGCTAAAGAGGAGCTCGAGGAGCTGCCAGCCGAGCCAAACAAACCACTCAATGCTAAACGGAAAAGACACCATATACTTTTACGTATTACATCATAACTTTAATCCGAACGGCAAAACCGTTAAATTCATTATTTAAGTCACACGAATATTTAAGCAAGATATTTCATGTTTTATTAAAAACATGTTGTTTTAAGCAATAAAATTGCTATTGGAAACTGAAAATAAAATTCCTTGAAATAAAATACATAACATTTTAAAATAATGAGGGTAGGACTTACCAGATTTGTGTACTAGTTTGTATAAAAACTTACTTGGTTATAATAAAATTCTGCTCTGAGAATTATAATATCACTGAATTTTAACGATCACCGAGACAGGGCTTGCAGTGAAGGTGTTGTTACGACGGTAAACTAAACGCCAATGAGCAAAATGGTGTGCCGCAAATTTTAAGAAACTTCAAAAGCACACGACCGCCAGGTGGCGCCACTTAGCCGGAAACTACGTACTAAAAAGGGTAGGCAAATGACGGGAAACGGAAATGCTATCTCAATATAAAGCTTCCAGTTACGGTACAGTGTTTTAATAATTATTATTGCAGAAGGTAAATTTAAATCTTTAATTGTTAGCAAACTTAGTTTTAAGGTAAATTTTGTATTTCTCTTACAAGTGAATGTAATTCTTTTAGAGAAATAAATGTCTTAAACCATATCCAATGTTTGTCTGCAATTAGACTGAATAAAATAGTCATACCAAATATATATGCATGATAATAAAAAAAGCTCGTGATTCAAAAACTCCTGGTGAAAATAACTCAATATTTTAAAAAAAGGTGACAAGAATAATAATTGTAAGTTAAATTGTTTTCAAAAATCGCTTCGACAATACATACATGCTAGATAAAAATTCTAATCGTGAACGAGTCAATGTATTCCACGTGGCTTTTTTTAAATAAAAATAATGGGTTTGCTCTTGACTACATTTATAACTATGCTTATGATAGGCCGTAGGTACTTGTTAATGAATAGAGATAATTTATAATATCTATTTTTTTCTATTTCTCATGATTTACGAATATAATAGACGAAAATTCTAAACTTACGAGCTTTTTTTTTCTTTTAGTTTTAGTTAGTGTCTATTTTTTTATGTCTAAAATTCTAAATGAAAAATTTTAATTTTCACTATGTGTTTGGCATTATAAAAGCTTAATTTTTATCTTGATTTCCACTTTTAAAGTATCATATCAAATTAATAACCATTATTATGCATTTTGCACTTATGAAAAATCCAAACAAGATAGATGCAAAAATCATTTCTCCATTCATTTGCTGCAGATTCGATGTCGTTTGGGATGACCGTCAGTCGGAAAATGGCGAACTTCGCCCATTCCGATTACTGTACTTCCTACAAGACGATACCATTGCTGTGAAGGTATGTTATATCCGTTAATGTGACCACTACAAAATAACTACAATAATACCATCATCGTCACATGATCACATCACTAGTGACTCAGAAAGTGAAATTAACTTAGCTGTATTATGATATCTGTAATGAACTACATATTTAATTTATTAATTTAATTTGACTCAATATTTAATTCTGACATCTTATTTTAATTTTATAACTCTGACATTTTGTAAAGTTTGGAATCTAATATTTATGTAATCGTTGATTTGACTTTGTATAAAATATTTTGCACGCTTGCATGCTGGTTGAAAACATGCATTCACTATAATTTAAGACCTTTGTGTAATTGGATGTTTTCATGCCATTCAATTAGATGTTCAAATTAATTGATCACCAGCCTATTTTAGTCCACGGCTGGACATGGAAACGGACCCCTCCAAAAGGAGACATTTTCTATTAGGTACCGCAACGCTTGACATCTTTTGGCAGTAGGCTTCTTTTTCGCCTCTTACGGTACCCAATTATCGGTTATCTCAGTTCTTCTTCTACAGATTTCATCATTACTGGTTCTACAAGCATAAGCATTGCTCTCTCCATTACCCGCTGTGCGACATTGAGCCTTCTTATGAGACCACGTTTATAACAAATTAGCTGTTGCCCGCGACTTCGTCCGCGTCAATTTCTGTTATTATGATCGCGATTATTTTTGCAACATTTTCCACTGATGCTTCGCTCCGATTGATCGCAGCGTGATGTTATATAGCCTAAAAGCCTTCCCCGATAAATGGACTATCCAACACAAAAATATTTTTTCAATTCGAACCAGTACTTCTTGAGATTAGGGCGTTCAAACAAACAAACAAACTCTTCAGCTCTATAATATTAGTATAGATAGGTAAACGAGTACTTTGCTGGAGTTCCATAAGTCTTTACTGGCATATACCAGAATAAAACTAAAAAATAATTTCACTTGAATGTAGTCGACGTATGTAAAACTATAAGTGCCTTCATTAAATTTAGAAAGTATAGGTTATTAATTATATTAAAGCTTTCTATGCGCAATGTTGTACAGTAGCCTGCACATCAGAGTATACATTTTCGTAGCAAAATCGCACTTATTTCAACTTCATAAGATGTTGCAGTGCTTAGTCAGATGTGCTGTGGTCTGTACCATCTTTTAGACAGAAACATGAGGGACCTTGGAAAATCAGAGCAATGAATATTTATTGGGCTCCGGCCAGTGTTGGTCCAATTACGAAGCTAAATAGAAATGCTTTCATCCCACATGATTTTCAAATTAAGTGTTAGACATTAAATTATACCAAACTGTACGTTATAAGCAATACATAAGTATATTGTTGTAAATTTTCATTATTAGGTATCTACTTTGTTTATAAAGATTCTTTTAATTTTGAAAATACGATCCCTCGAATAAATATGTTTATTCGAGTTTTATGATACATACGAGGGGATATTTAAAGTATCACAAAATCATGGTTTGTCACTTTTTTATTCAAAAGAACAGGCATATTAAACCAAGTACCTACTGTTACGAATAATTTGTAAAGTAATCAATAATGTAACATGTGTTTGTGTACCGTTTGATTTATTTTTCTAGGAACTACATGACGAGAAAGGCGGAAAAGATCCATTCCCGCTACTACTCAAGAAGACAAAGCTGCCAAAAAAATGGAAGGAAAAGCCCGGTAAGGCAGCCTCGCTTCACAAATGAAAATTTGTTTTAATAAAACGTCTGTGACGGTTTAACTTTAAGCTCTTTGTAACAAAAACAATAATGATTTCATTTAAGTAATTGAAATCGTATATATCCTTATTGCAAACAACAAGACGAAAATCTTCAAGTAATAAAACCAATTTCCCTATAATATTATAAGAAGCAAAAAAACTAGGGCTACACTTACGTTGCCTCACAGCTATTTGTAATAAGTATTTAAGAAAAAACACGTGCCCACGATAAAACTCTTTGATAACCTTTTTTAGGAAAAACTAACGCAGCGTATTGAGTAATCAGGGCCCTTTACGTGAGCGGCAAAGCTTAGGAATCGGCACAAAAAGATGTAATGGTCCCACAATGGCGCTTGTTAGAAATCCTCAAGGAAAAATGGCGATAAAAAATGAACGTAGAAATGATATGTGCTCGAATACGCGGAAAAATATCGAATTCCTACCCCAGTAATAGCTCAATCAGAATGATGCCTTCGAAAAATATGAATGTCTTATACTGATTACGATACTTCTGTGTTAGGAGACCTTATACATACATACATATAATGTGTACGTAATTTGTAGAACATGGTAGAACCTAGTAGTGGTAATAGTGTAGAAAATCGTCGACTGAATATGTGCTGTATTCTGAAATCCTTAACAGAGCCACGCTGAGTCTTTCAATTGCGTCTGCTCTCGACAATAAGTATTCCTTACAAATAGGAATATACTACCACAAATGTTCAAGCATAAGATCGTAAGTAAACAACTTCATATGAAATACATAGTAAAGACACATCATCACATACAATAATGAGCTTTTATAACAAACATTTTTGTGATGTCGACATTTTCTTAAGCTCACCACAAGTTTTTTCTTTTCATAAAAATATCTGTGAGGCTCTTCGTACCCTGATGTGTGAATACTTTATAAATATTATGTTTTAAATACGAAAAAAAACCTCACCGTAAATGTATTACATACTTAAATGTATAGTTTTAAAATTTAATATCCTATCGCAAAGACAACGGTGCTGGTTACATCATAAGATTAATATTAATAAAATAATATAACTAAAATAATTCCTATAGTTAAGCCATTAATGTGATTGTTTGTTGTTCCAATTAAAGAGAAAAAAACACATCACTAAAATCTTAGAGGGCGGTCTTCATCGCTTGCTATTTACTCATGATTTCCTTCGACGAATAACTTGAGCGAGAGCTCGACAACTCCCAACTTTAATGGCTTAATGTCATTAAAAGCGACCTATTAATATAAAGCGGGTACCTTATTCATGCGGCTTGAAAATAAGGCAAAATTTTCTGGAAGTTGCAATAAGGATTAGGAAATGTTTTTTAAGCGCGATCCGCAGGCACAATTCGAAACTCGCTGGAATGCGATAAATTATTGCAAAAGTTAAATTCATTAATTTAGCTTTTGTATCTATTGTTTTATCAAACATAGTACAAACCTTATGTTATCGTGTTCATCAGCCCACACCAGGCCACTGTAGTACAAAGCCACTTTAAGGCGACTACTAGAGCTATGTGCTGCCCCCAATTGATTTAATTTTATTAATTCTAAACAAAATCAATTCTCAAAAAACTAGAACAGTGATTCAAAAAATACAAGAGGTAATTTTCTAAAATGATTTTGTTTAAAAGTCATAAAATTGAATCAATTGGGGTTCTTGTAGTCCACTTAAAGGATGATTTTGTCACAATTGCCACAATTGGCAAGCGGATTCGCGATCACAGTTTGGCTAAATGATGAGAGAAGATGCTGCTCTACAAGCAGTTATCCTTTAGTCGACTCTTATAGCACCCATTGGACAAGAAGAAGTGGTGGTATTAGAATACCAGAGAGAAATAGATTTTAGACTGGCACCACATCAAAATAATTTTAATACAAATGTGAAAGTTTAAAATATGTTTAGATATAATTTAATAACGCTGAAATGGTTATGGATAAAACTTGGGATGGAGATAGAGGCTGCAATAGTACCTACATAAGCTATAATAGTACGATTTCAAAATGTTCAAGTTCCTCTTATTCGAAAACGCGGGTAATAGGTACCTAGTGTATAAATTCGAGGTAGGTAACTAATGTTTAGTCAAGAAATATTGAAACCAAAAAGTTGATTTGTAAACTAAACCAATTTTGTATTTAGAAATCCTGGGACATGTAGAGTTAAACACAATAACAGTTTTATTTATTACTAGCTGTTCCCTGCCACGCTTCGCTGTGGCATATTGTGATTGAATGGTTTTTATTTTTTACTGTTTTTTTTTTTTCGCGGTCGCGTATAAATCGATAAAAACAATCTTTGATGCGGATTATATATCATGCTAAAATTTCAGCTCGATCGGTTCAGAACTTTTTGAGTTTTAGAAGCATACACAAACCAACATAACATTTTTATATAGGTATATAGACTTGCTGTTGCCCGCGACTTAGTTTGCGTCAATTTCTGTTATTATGATCGCGACTATTTTTGCAACATTATTCACTGATGCTTCGCTCCTATTGGTCGCAACGTGATCTCATATAGCCTAAAGCCTTCCTCGATAAATGGACTATCAAAAACAAAAATATTTTTTCGATTCAAACCAGTACTTCCTGAGATTAGCGCGTTCAAACAAACAAACAAACAAACTCTTCAGCTTTATAATATTAAGTATAGATTATAACAAAGACTACTATTACTACTTTAAAAAAATGAGTTTATCCATATACGTATGTAACATTAAATGGCAAACATAGAAAATGTACGTCCAGCTAGAATATGCGTTCTTAATCCATTGATCAGATCAGAATTTTGTTTGGGCTACGTTCTTTTAAGGCCTTAGTCAAAGATTCAGGAACAATCAGTTTCAATTTTGTATCCAATACAAGTAAAGAGTTCTATCGCTTCAAGCATCGATACCCTTCGGGGATTATCCTGTGCGCCAGAGCGAGATAACTCCAACAAAGTGGAACATCGAAATGCAATTTGAAAAGTTAAACATGTGGAAACAAAGCATTATTCAAACGTGGTTTGAATTAAATTTTAATATTAATACTGCAAATTAAAACTCACGCCAAGTCAAAATTAAAACATAGGTATCAGCTTAGCAGAAAGAACATTACACGATGGCTATGTAACACCTGGAAGAAGATAATTAATGCTGCTTTGATGAGGGTAGTAGTCTGATGGTGGAGTGGCTTAAACACCGGTTTTCAAGGTATGGCCAGATCCAAAGTCCCGGATTCGATTCCCAGACGGGTCAATGTACAAAAAATTATAAATTGTCTTTCTTTACGAACCCTTTCGACCTCCTAATACAAATTTTGTTGTGCCCTAGTTAGGTTTACATTCAATAAATCAGCATCAATTTTAAAAAAACTAAATATTTGCTGTCTGATTTACATTTTAGATATTAATCAATGCACAGGTATCAAGATTATGTTGGTGTTTTAGGATAGCGATTAAGAAAAAAACGCTTGTTAGTTGTTTGTCATGTTTTCCTTTTTACTCCCAGTGTCGTTTCCATCCAGCGTCATGGAGACTACGGATTCAGAGGTGACAGAGTACTACTCTCCGAAGGACCTGATAGTCGGGGAAACAATATTCGTGCTGGGACGCCGATTCCTTTTGTGTGATTGTGACCCATTCACTAGGAAATATTACAAGTAAGTAAATACAGTAGTACGATTGACCATGAAAGTGGTCTACCAGTTTTGACAAGATTTCGTGTGTAAATAAAATAGTGATAATGTTAAACTCACGAAAGAGAGATGCACTGCTATGACGAATATTTTAAAATGGGAAAATCAACCCTGCTACTAATAGATCACTTTTTTGGCTGACCGTTTCATCAAGTATCTAACTTTAAGCATTGCGATTGTCTTGTGTTAATTATCACATTTGCAATTAAATATTCTGTTTCTCTTATGTTACCGTTCATTTTATCGAGTAATAGGGGATGACCACCTGATGATTTTAGCACTTTCTGTTCTTCCGTGTCGTAACCAAAAGTGTCAGGTGTAATTCTACTACACTTAAACAATAACTTTTACTAATGGAAATTACCTTAACCTTTTTGTCTTTCCTTACCTTTTCCTTTTGTGGCTAAACCCAATCTTCGAGAGCCAAAACAAAAAAAAACCTTTTTGCATGTACAAAAAATAAATTACGCAAGGGCTTTGAGAAATTGAATTTTGATAGGTAATCGAGATTTTTAAGATATTTACAGATAGCTAACGTTAATGATGGTTGCAACAACATTTAATTATATTGCTGTACAACAGCCACATTATAGGTTTTACTATTGTTTGCATACTCTTTTCGTTTCACCCATTGATAAAGTACCCCGTAGTCACCCTGTGACGTTGAGTGATGGTCGCTCCGCTGTGCGGGGAGATTTGTGGCTTTGTATTGAAGCCTGTTCCCAATACAATGTTGGCAGGTAAAACTTTTTATCTAGGCATTATTCTAGGTCCTATTTAATGAAAACTAGGATGATAGTGCATTGATCTGCAGTTTCCTTGCCAAACTATGCAAATTATAAGTCCCAAACAGTTGTAAAGTCATATTTTTAAAATAGGTACTATGTACTATCTTGTGTCCTGCGTTAAATTTTTTAGAAAATATTTGATTTGAATAAAGATTATTTGATTTGATGAACTAGTCCTACCTACTGTCTATTTAATTATAATGATTAATTATTGACTGGTTTCCCATTCTACCTAGCTTACCACAGTAGAAGATACCTACTTTTAACAGTGCTTAATAGAGTCCAAATTTTATTATCTTAAAATCTCGTATTTGTTTAAATGTAACTATCACATTATAGATATACAGATATACAGTTATACAGTTCAATGTTATGTAGGTATGCATGCACACACTCATCAATAATATTACTGTACCTACCTACTAAGGAGGTTTCTACGATTTTCAAAGTCGTAGCATTTATGCCACTTGCTTGGCAGAAAGATTGTTTAGAAAACCTTGTTGAAATAATCCAAATCCCTACGGTTTGATTTTCCCGTGTGTTACCTATTGCACCCAAAGTAAGTTAGGTTGTAATCTGTAACAAATTATTTATAAAACACTTAGTTTTATGTAACACTTAGTAACTAACACACAACGTTTTCTAGCAACTATCCTAACAAATTGCCAATTCCAGAACTCAACGAGAATCAAGTTTTTTCCTACGCGCAATTGCCTGACAATGGAAGTCAATGCGACGTTGCTATGGTATTAGCCAATAATTTGTCATTGTGAACACGGCATTTCCCATAAACTGTAATAGTTTCTAGCTAAACCACCACCTAAAATTACTATACTATACTATTAGCGAAAATAGGCTAAGACAATGTCAACCTTCTAAAGTTTTCTTCATGTTGAAAATACTTATACTTACTGAGGTTTTCTTGAGAAAACAATGCTTGATGCTTCATATGTCTTCATATCACCTTTTTCTTTAAAATGCCATTGGATACTTTTATTGTTGATCTATAATTAAATAAGTGTTACCCGCGACTTTGAAAGCGTATAGAAACTGACAGAAGAGAAACAAAAACTAAATATAATTCATGTTATTAATGCATACCTAAGTACTTTTAAAAAACGTATAAAATAATTATATTTCACGTTACATACGTTTATTTTGATTCGTTTAAATATTGAATCAGAAAGTAGCCAATGATTATAGCCTGATGGTTAAGATGTACCTATATACTTTAATAAAAAAACTCTATTGCTTGGTAATTACCTTCAATGTGAAAATAACGGCCGCTTTTCAACAATTCTCGGTCATTATTTCTTAGTTCTAGACTTAAAATAGTTTAGATATGACGTACATAGCAAAATAATGGTGGGGATTTTGTATCGTTTACAACTACCCAGTACCAAGTAAACTGTATAAGAAAAGTACTACGAGTCATTAACAAATAAGTTTCATCATTATCATCATCATCATCATCATCAGCCTATCGCAGTCCACTGCTGGACATAGGCCTCTCCAGTTGCACGCCACTTAGGTCGATCCTCGGCTTCTCGCATCCAGCTCCTGCCCACCATCTTGCGCAAAGCATCACTCCACCTGGCCTGAGGGCGTCCTACACTACGTTTGCCGAGCCAAATAAGTTTAAAAGGCACGAACAACATGCCGAATATGTTTTTGGAACATAATTGGCCAAATTGCAATTTATTTTAGTTGTCACTCTTATTTTATTTACTCTTATATTTCAAATTTTTTGTAAACCTTCAATTGTTTGGACCAAGTAAATAGTAGGTACTTTAAAAAGTCAAGTTATAGTGCTTGCCCGTCTATTTTATCTTTTACGAAATATAGTTGTCACCGTAAAATTGTAAACTTCGTCAGTTCCTAATTTAACGTCAATGCTAACCCACTGTCAATTTATAATCTCACGCGTTGTTTTGTAAACTGACAGATCTCACAATTTTACGGTGACATAGACAAAGAACAGGATTACATTATGTGTCATCGTAAAATTGTAAACTTCGTCAGTTCATAATTGAACGTCGATAAAATAAATAATAAATAAATATTTAAGACATGCCTCACCGGGCCACACTGAGCCATCTAGTCCCAAATTAAGGTACTATTAAGTACCCTGTCGTATGGGGTACTAGACAACCGATAAACTTACTTATATACTTTTTTTTTTGTAAATACATACTTATAATACATAGTAAACACCCAGACCAGTACAAACAGACATGTTCATGCACACAAATATTTGTACTGTGCGAGGATCGAACCCGCGACCCGTGGCTCAGAAGCAGCGTTAACTACCGCTGATCCAAATGGTCGTCTGGATTACAATCTAACATAACCTAACCCAACGTTAGTTTATAATCTCACACGTTGTTTTGTAAACTGACAGAGCCCACAATTTTACGGTGACATATATAAATAATATACTACCGTGAGAGAGTGATTTCTAAAATATAATTACAATGCACTATCAATATACATTTGAATTATCTTATAAAGTTAAATAAAAAAAAAACGGTTTAGTTTTATCTTTATAAATGTCATTTATCTACCATGTTTTTCACAAGTATGTTCAGATGGAAGTTAATAGTATCCACGCGTCTTTTTGTTTAAATGTCATTTCTAACATTTTCCTACTTCTTTGGCAGGACGATGCTAAACATAGATCAGCCACCGCGAGTGGAAGTGCAACACGAGACTCGGAAAGAGTTTCCCAAGGTGAGTTCACGTCTTTGCTCTACCTTCTTGATTCATAAGGTTTGTTTATTTCTTAACTCTATCTCAATTTATTAGACTGACAAGGCTATAAGCGTACTTTTGTGTAAAAACGTAATGGTGTCATTTACCTACCGCAATTTAAAAAACATTATTATTTTATATTCACCATCGAAATGACACTTTCAAATAAATAAATATTAAGAAATTGTACATAGTTTTTATGCCAAATTAAAGTGACGTCATCACTTTATGATAAGTTTCAAGTTTTTGACATTTCATAATAATAAGCATTTCATTGGAGCGGCAAACTTTTTACACATCATTTATCGTTTTACAGACCACTTTCTATGCTTATTTTTCAATAAATCTAACTTCATTCATGTATTTCCAGAGTTTTCCTCCACATATTGGCATCGGTGCACCAGAGGATTCTTTGCAGTCTTGCTACGGGTTGATGCCAAAACCACCTCATAAAGACGTAATCAAGTATAATCTAAACGCTAACAAGGTGATTCGATCAATAATTTTATACCTATTTACCTGATTGACATTATGCACGATTATGTTTGTTTATACACATAAACAACATCAAAATATTTTTATATTTCTTATAAGTACTCGTATCTCTACTCAAAAAAACATGTTAGAGTAACTCCAGGACTCCAGTGTCGGTCCTATCTATATTTTTAACTTAGTAAACTTTGTAATATAGCTAATTTGCCTACAAAATCGATCGAAAAAATTAATTAATTTAGTGGTTTGCAACTACGAAGTAAATGATTAGGTTAACGTCAAACTTAATGTTAGTACTTAGTAAATGACTGTAATGCATAATTATGTCCCTTAGAAGTTTTTTAGTCATATTTTTTATAATTATTATTTATTACTAATGTGGATTAAACCGCTTACGAAATATTTGGTTATTAGTCCTTTTTGTTAGACTCAACATTGCTAACGACCCGCACTTACCGGTATATGTTATGTACTCGACTATTGTCCACAATGTCTTGTGGCTACAAACACAATACCAATTGGAAGTTACCTATTACGACGCGTGGTGAATACTACAGACATCGAACACAAAGGACCTGCACATCCACTGGGAGTAGTTGGATTACTTTATCACCTGCACAATGGGTACTCTGACACCCGTCGCACTAAGTTGGCGCGGCGCTACCGAACAATTTCCTCGCGACGACCGACTTTCAGGTCGCCCGACTCAATTAAACTTGCACCAGACGCAAGCGGAGAAACACTCGGCCTGTCCTCGGAGACGGATCTTTGAAATCCACTTTCCACTTTATATTACATCTTGAAATATTAAACAACTAACTTTTTAAGTTTCTTATGTGAACTTCGATTTCTTGAAGCTAAGTTTTTATTCGTGAGTTCAAAGGGCCGTTAAAATGACGCTTACGCTACGATATATTATGTCAAATTGTGTAGTTTAGATATATAAATTAAAAAGTGCGAAATTGAAATATTTATTTTAAAACCCAACCCAATAAAGGAATCATTAGAGCATGCCTTCTTTTTATTTCGTCTTCGAACTTATATTTTCTTCTGATTTATACAACTGCATTGGGTCGCACCCACAAAGAAACCACCCGTTCGATTATATTACAGGGAGCCGTGTTGCAGAATCCATATATTTTATTTTTTATTTGTTATTGGTATTTAGACGTAAAGCCGTAATGCTTTCAGGCTTAACAACGCTCACCCACCGTAAGTAATACAATATGACTGTTTTTAATAAATGAACAAAATAGACTGAGGGCTGATTTTTCAATAGTCAGATTAAAGTCATCTATTGGTTTAAACATAAGATGACTGATTTAGAAAGTAACCAGAAATTCTATAAATCCTTACAATAATATGATTAACGTTTGCAAAATAGCCATCTTAAATTTTATCCAACAGATAACTTTTGCCTGACCATTGAAAATCAGCCCTTACTCGTATACTTACATCGTGCATTTTTGACCACCTGACAAACGAAGCCCACGCTATGTAACCTTTATGTATAATATCTTAGCAGTGTTATTTTAATATAATATTTTTTATTAAAAATAGATTTGAAAAAATGTAAAACAATAAGACCATTTTTAAGACGCGAACGGACGTAGGTTTATATGTGGCCGGGTCCTGGATAAATGAATCGTACACATATACGTTCGCGTGGGTTACAGCGTGTTTAAAAATGCATAGCTGAAACAATATATTTTCATAATTTTCTAAATTTTGTTGCATAAAAATAAAAGTAACACGCAAATTTTATACGTAATCTATACTAATATTATAAATCTGAAGAGTTTGTTTGTTTGTTTGAACGCGCTAATCTCAGGAAGTACTGGTTTGAATTGAAAAAATATTTTTGTGTTGGATAGTCCATTTATCGAGGAAGGCTTTAGGCTATATAACATCACGCTGAGACCAATTAGAGCTAAGCTTCAGTGAAAAATGTTGCAAAAATAATCGCAATCATAATAACAGAAATTGACGCGAACGAAGTCGCGGGCAACAGCTAGTGGTTAAATAACGTGGGCTTGGTTTTTCAGGCGGATTAAAATGCGCGGTGTATAGAACATGTCAGTAATATTCAGACATAAGTATATACTAAGAATAAATTGTAATCTACAGTACCTCCGATACCTCTGCGAGCTCGACTGGATCCACCCCGAGGACAACGGTCGCAAGTTCGTATTATCGTACAGCCTTGCTGATGGCACCATCAAGATCGGCGAAATCCCTCGTAGGAATTCCGGCATCAAGGAGGGCAAGTTCCTTAAGGCTATGAAGCTGCAGACTCCAGACTCAGACCCAAACTTCCCCACCTACTTTACTCCTGATAAGTTTTATATTGGTGAGTTGTATTGAGTACCAAGACAATGACTTAATCCCTCGATCGTGAGTTATTCCAGACACAATTGAAATCAATTGTTATCGCGGCTCGCGCGTGCCGCCTGGGGGTTGAGGGATTAATAAATGAATAGTGACAGCAGTCATAATAATATGATTATATGAATAGACTTACAAAACATTAAATAGAAATCAGAGGCCGCCTCTGGGTAACTTAATTTAACCGATATTAAATTTATACTTACCTACACTTTTTTAATGCACCACTTTATACTCCCTCGATCGTGAGTTATTCCAGACACAATTGAAATCAATTGTTTTCGCGGCACGCGCGTGCCTCCTGGGCGTTGAGAGATTAATTTCTTTTTATTTCTAACAATTAGCAACCTTTTTTCTACTTGGAACATTTTAGATTCTTGTGTTAAGAAAACTGTCTATTGGACATTTTATTTAAAATCGAAAGTAGTTACATTTTACTGATGTCGCCTTAATTATTTACTTGTTTTTATAAAATTTAATAGAGTGTACATTTAATGTAACTCATTACAGGAGGAATCGTACCCGTATTCAAACATCGCTTTAAGATAATTGGGTGCGACCTTTTTGTGTATCGGTACATGAGCGCCAATCCTGAGAAGTTCCCGCAGGAGGTCATCGACAACGTGCGCAACTACCACATGAGAGAAGGCAACCTCAAGGACGAACTTGCGGTAAACCTTTTTATGTATACTAACATTTTTCTTATCCTATAGTTGAAGTTCCTCAGCGAACTATGAAACGCGCCTTGCTCTGAGTTTCTTTGCAGGATAAAGTTAGTACCTAACGAAAGTATCCGACATAGACCTTAAATCATCGATATAACATAGCTCACAGGATGCAAGTCCAAGTAGCCATATCTGTCGAAGAATCGATGGCCGTTAAGAAAAAGAAATCTCGATTGGAGGCTGTGATTTGGCATGCTACACATGCCAAATCACGATATGCGAGGTTATTACGAGGTTAACACATTGTTACGGTACCTTCCTCGAAGTTGTTCAGAAATACGTGTACCTCGGGCAGACATTGCAGTTAGGTAGAAACAAATTTGAGGATGAGGTGAACAGAAGAATTCAGTTGGGTTGGGCAGCATTTGGGAAACTACGTCAAGTCTTCTCATCGTCGATCCCACAATGCCTCAAGACGAAAGTCTTCAATCAGTGCGCCCTACTCGTCATGACATACGGAGCCGAAACGTGGACACTGACGGTACGGCTAGTCCACAAGTTCAAAGTCGCTCAGCGGGCTATGAAAAGAGCTATGCTCGGAGTTTCTCTTAGGGATAAAATCAGAAATGAGGTGATCCGGCAGAGAACTAAAGTTACCGACATAGCCCACCGGATTAGCAAGCTGAAGTAGCAGTGGGCTGGCCATATTAGCCGCAGAAGCGACAACCGATGGGGTAAACGAGTTCTTGAGTGGAGACCGCGTCTCGGCAAACGTAGTGTAGGACGCCCTCAGGCCATGTGGAGTGATGATATGCGCAAGGTGACTGGCAGGAGCTGGATGCGAGACGCCGAGGATCGACCTAAGTGGCGTGCAATTGGAGAGGCCTATGTCCAGCAGTGGACTGTGATAGGCTGATGATGATGAAGATGATGATAACACATTGTTTAGTTACTAACACGACAAATATCACACTTATCATTATCTTACAACTATTGATTTACAGGAAGCCGTTCGCGACGAACAAGCCGCCGAGACTCGCGCTCAACTTGCCAAGATTGGTCAGGCAGCTGTGGCGGAACCGAACGCGATGGAGCGCTGCCTCGCTGCTCTCGACGTGGTCGAGGGTAGCGCCACGCCGCCCAGGCCGCCCACCCCGCCGATGACCACCGACAGGATATCGTATGACGACTCCATACGTGCGACGAGGCTTAGGTACGCAAAAAAATCCTACAACAACCATTGTCGTCATGATGCTTTATAATATCTTATAAACAGGCTGTAGCTTACAAAGGTTTGTGCCGTTATGACTGAAAGGTATCTAATTTTACGCCGTTGCCATCTAGGTTTCCTCAATAACTATGCACAGAATACCAATTTTGCATAGTAAGCTCTTTAACCGGAAATATTATAGGTAAATTAAGCTAAGACTCTTTGTAGATCTCATTTTACTTCAGTGTCGCCGTATTCAATAGGACCAACTATGACAACCTGACAAGTTATTTTTATGATGTTCAATGACTTTTTCTGCCAAAGGAAGAGTGACAATTCCTTGAGGAATACTTATTGGAAAACATCGGCTTTTATATCTTTCAATTCCAACAGTAAACCAACTTGCGACAACGTGATGCCGCTAAAAGGAATTCTCAAGTCCGGGGCCGCAAAAGACGACCACCAAAAAGTTGTCTGCTTTAGCGGGCCTGCGCCTGACGAACACCGGGATGCAAATAAGGTTCCCACTTACCCACCAGGAGAGCAGCCCCACTTTGTGGACGATGACGATTTTTGCGAGAGATTCAAGGAAGCGGTAAGAGAAAAGTCTGATGAAAGTAGTAACGATGTCGCCAGCTAAAAAAACTTTTAGAATGTACAATTTTGTAGACTTGTAATAGAATTAGTGTACTTATTATATTATTATTCCAACTTTTTAGTGAGTTGGTATATTGATTTTCAATAATAAGTAATTGTATTAAATATTCGATTATTAATAAAAACGCTAGATAGGTAGGTACTTATAACTTAATGTACCTACCCTAAAGTTAGTACCTAGTTTAATTATATAATTTGAAAGTTTGATAATAGGTATCTCAAAGGCGAATATGTAATTAGCTATGTAAATTGTGAATAAAATTTAATTTAGACATGAAGTCATGACTTTACTAAGGTAAAAGTTAGTATCTATCATATTTTTGAAAGTATATTTGAAGAATTATACGCTTTACTTAAATAAAATTTGCTACAAACCATTTGGTTTTAATTATCCCAATTACGATTAGATGAATTAATAATTTGTTACCTATGATGGTATGGAAGTATCTAATATGGTATTTAAATGAATGGAATTATGGGTAGGTACTATTCACTAATAGTAAACAGCTATCATAGTTTGAGATTCTAAATGCTGAAACCATAATAGAATGCCATGCTACGAGTACCTAATTATATTATGAGAAATGCATGGATCGAATTATTTAAAAGTATTTTGGTTCCTAATTAGATCATCAAATATGGGACAGTTTATAATTATAACATGGTTGTCTGATGTAAAACAAACATAAAAAAACATATTTCTCTCTTAGCCAACAAGAAATACCGATGAGTGTAGGTATTATTTTTGATAGCAAGCAAAACCATAACAGTTTTCGTTAATTTAACGAGATGCCGTGGGTAGCAAGCAAGCAGCCCTCGGAAAAGTTTCCTCATTTCCACGGAAGTTACGCAGTTATAAGTAGGTAGATATTTATAGAAAATCATATAGCAAATTTTATTGGGATCGTCAACGAGTTGATTTTGCTTAATGAATACCATGGTGGTAGATCAACTAAACAGATTTTCATAATTTATTAGAGTAAATACGTAAGTATGTATAACTGGAAGTTCAGACTAATTGAAACATGTCACGCAATTATTGTAGAGATCATAATCTGAGCTGCTGTTTGTTGTTTGATATTTGGCTGTTAAACGGTAAGTAGGATTTCCAATGAAATGACTTTTTAAATGAAATTGATGAATTTCATTTTAGTCACGATACTTACCAAATGTTTCATGGGACCATAGGTAATCACCATAGTTCAACTCTATCAGCTCCAGCTTGATATTCTTTTCCTTGTTCTCCATTTCCTCAAAACCTTTTCCACTATCTTAGGACGCAAAAGAAAGAGCAGAGCGTCGAGCGCGGGACGAATGCCCATACGAGATCATTCCTAGTGCACAACTTTCCGCTGCCACCGGAGAATTACCGGAAGAAAAGCCGCAGTTACCGGGCTACCTCGGCACTTATGGTGTTGATTGCAAACAGGTAACGTTCACTACACGAAATACATTCATATGTTCATCACATTCAATAAAGCACTTTATCTTTTTCATTTTTTCTGTTGCATTAAATCTAATATGAGGATATATCCAGCGCCATCCCTGGGGTAGAGCAAGAGCTTAGGAGCGTCGTTTAAGGCCCTTAAAAATCAATGCACAGAATAAATTTCAGCACAAAATAAAAGTTGTGATGATTGCCAAATTAGACTTTTCAAAATCCCTACATAACTGTGGATATTTTTAATAAAAGTAGATTCTTTAAAACCACAGTAGAGCTTTTGTTACATATACTAGTAAGTATTAGGTAATGTATTAGATATAAGTTTGATTACCGTGTATGGCGGTGCGATGGTCTACCTATTATGCTAAGGTTCCGGGTTCGATTCCCGGTCAGGTCAGTTTTGAGACTGTCCGTCTTCTTTAAGTTCTTAGTATTGCTTTAGTTGCGTCTTAAGATACCCATAGTTCATGACCACAGCAGGTGCTATCCTTTATATTGCCGGCAACACACGGCAGTTACAGTCACACAAATAGCTCATTAGAAAAAACATTAAATAACCTTTTTGGCTTTTTGTGACAAGTCTTATTAATTCGACTTTTACGTAAGATATCGACTTTACCGTTAATTATCGTGGTGCTAATGATATTTTTATAAAGTTACGGATATTACAGCACCCATTCAAAAATTGAATCACTAAAACAGTGTATGTACAGACAACAGCACATCAACCTACCACAAAACGTCAAATTGATATTGATCTCTCCTTGTTGGACTTAAAGTTGAAAATCAATTCGATGACCTTTTACTTTTTGGGTAGGTTGACCTGTACATATAAGCACCTGCTTATCTATTTACGTTGTAATGTCTGTAGGTACCTACCTACCTAATGCAAGCAGAATGCACCTACGATTTCTTACACGGAAATGCTGTCTGTTAGTTGAATTTATTACAAAGATTGTAATGAAAATTTATGCTAGGCGAACACTCCGCCGCGATAAGTGTTTGAGACGTTTTTATGGGTCTTGCCATTTCCAGAAGGCACAAAGCCCTTTTTATGCTAAATGCTTTCGTTGCAACAAAGAAAGATAATGTTGTAGCTAAATTTCGGTAAACTGGCAACTGTTTTACTGCAGCATATCAATGTATTTACATAATAAAATGCTAATGAATAGAATAAAATGCGCTGCCGGTGTACTGTTATGTAATGTAATATCGGAAATGGGATTTTCTCTCAGTAGCAAGCTGAAAGAAAATAATAAAAAAACACACTCGGCAACATCACATAGGTATATTGTTCCGATCCCATAGTAAGTAGGTATAAGTAGGGTCGGCCAAGAAAGTAGTTTACCAGTGTTATCAAATTTTCATGTGTTGACTCATGGACCTATTACTTTTTTAACAATTAAAGAGATGCTCTCTCTCTGTGGTCGCTCCCTTATGACTGAGGATCGTGGTGAATCGATGGATTTGGATGTTCTACATCTAGTTTGCACTATCTGCCTCCACCGGCGCCTGTCCATCGCATCTTTGACTATTGAGGAGAACTTGGTTGAGGATGAGCCTTTCACTTGATCGCTCCATCTAGCTGGAGACCGTCCACGGGTTCGTCTGCCCTCCGTGTTTCCAACTATGATCAGCTTTTCAAGGCTCTCATTATGTGGCCCCCCTCCTCATTACCTATGTGGCCGAAATAGGACAGGATGCGCTGTTGACAAACTGTGGATAGGCGGGTTCGGATACGAAGTTGTGTAAGGATTGATGCATTGGTGCGCATGGCAGTCCAGGGTATCCTTAACATACGCCTCGAGCACCACATCTCGAACGCATCAATCCTTTGCCGCTCTCGGGCTCGTATAGTCCATGTTTCCACGCCATACAGGAATATTGGGAATACTAGAGCGCGCACCAGCCGGATCTTGGTGGTGATGGTTACCCTCTCCTCTTCCAAATGACATTCAAGCGAGTCATCGCATCTTTAGCCATACCAATACGCCTCCTTATCTCCGGTACGCAATTGCCATCGTCGTGAATCAGTGTGCCCAAATAAACGTAGGATCCACGATATCAACCCCCGGGATGATGTTAACTATGCTGGGCAGTTTTTAACAAAAGAGATGCACAGTATGATGTATTGTTATTAATAGCTGTCAGAATATTTTTGCATTAGTAAATAACTGTTGTTCTATGAAGCGCAAATGATTTTCAACATATAGGGTAATAGACCATTTTGGCCGACTGTACGTAAAACTATTAAAGCACTTATTTTTGAAGAAAAAATAAAAATGCCTTTCAAGCAGGATGGCGATCGCAGTTTGACCACTTTTCCTATGATTTGACTAATGGTGTAAGAAGATACAGCTGCCAGTCTACTTCTAGCAAGACCTTTGGTAGCCTCCTAGGATACCCATAATATGACAAGGGGGAATGTTGTTTTAAGAATAGAACCACATGGCACTAAGTTGAAGATCATGTTAAATATAGATAGGTAGTCAGAAAACATAGCCCACTGACTGAGAGGACCACTAGAAGATTCGACGAGTTAGCTCATTGCCATGGCGATACCTACTTACACCCGTATTTCTAAAGAAGTAATTACTTATTACTTAAGAAAGTCATAACTTCAGGTGTTACTACCTAGTGTTTAGGTAAAGGAAATGGGTCACCATTAATAGCTGAGAATGCTAACTTTTAATAGTCCTCACTTCTAATTACTTTTAGTCAAACAATTACTGTTACTTGTTTATAAATACGGGTGTTAATTGGTAAGATGCAAGAAATTGCTAGGAAAGGATTTTTATAGTTCGATCAAGGAGAGAGGGTAAAATTTAAATAAAAGTTTTATAGTTAATTAAGAGGAAACACTACGGGGCGAGTGAATTGAAAAATAGGTATTCGTAAAATCTATTGCTGTCGCGCAGTGCCAAACGCATTCACCGCAGAGTGTGATAGAGACAACTGCTTCTTGGACCGAAAATACCTACTAAAAGCACACCAAATCAACGTTTCGTAGTCCCCTGATTACTTTTCCAAAACAAGACCGATTTAAATACTTCTTTCATTAAAAATTAAAGAAAGGCTTTGGCCGAGTTCGTATGTTTTCCTTTTTTCTAAAATTAAGCCAAATTTGTTTTTTGGATGTTTGAACACACCGGAAATTCTGGCGAATTTTTTCGATTTTTGAGGGCTCAATCTTTTTTATTAATTAATATATAAAACAACAGAAAACATAGAAACATGCTAACAGTGGCCATAGATTTTTATAATAAAAATTATTGCTCTACTGGCATTATCCAGGGAGGAAACCGTTTTTCCACTTAAATTCTTGTTGTCACGAAACGATATGTAAGACGCGAGACTCTACGCGACCAAAACCGCAGGCAATATCTAGTGTATCCTAATTTTTGTAAAACTTATCATTAATCTCGTGCATTACCTACACAAGGAGTTAACGATATTAGCTCTTTCAGTATTTCAGTAACATGGTGTAAAGTAGTGCTTAGCGCCAACTATGTAAGGGTCCCGGGTTCGATTCCCAGTTGGGTCAATTTAGGAAACAATCTTATCTAAATTGACTTAAGTCTAGAACGGTTCGCCGTTCTCGGCCTTCTGTCGCAAAAACCAGTCACGTCCAAGCTTGTAATAGGCGGCTTATCAAGCTCTAACACATACTGTCCTTATTTTTGGTACAAAGTACTTATAATTTTGATTTTATGGTAAAGGTGCCGGAGTACAGGCGTCTCGCACCCGACGCGTACGAGCGAGTCAAGAAGCTTCGTCGGGAAGTGCCAGAGATATCGCCCGCCGCGGCGCGGGTGACCGGCTACCCTGCTATGCCTTCGCCGGAAGTGGACACATGCGTCCACCCACCGCCGGAAGCAACAGGGCCGTGCGCGGAGAAGAAAGAAGAGGACGTGGCCTTCGCCTGCCCCCATGTCCAGCCTAAGATACCATGCTGTGACCCTGATAAGAGACCTTAGAAATTATTTTTATATCAAAAGTTACCTCCTTTTTCAAACTTTATGAATGAATGTCAAATGTCATGATGGTTTTAGTATATTCAATAACCTTCCTTATGGTTTTATTTATTATATTCCTTTATATCCATACAACAGACAGACAGAATAGAGTTCACAGTAGTTCTGTCTGTCTATTAACACTCCTAAACTATTCAATAGTTTATAGTTAATAAATGAATTTGATAAAAATATAGAGAAAGGCCATAGGCTATTTTGTGTCCCATACAATAGTATTGCATACAAATGATAATTTTGTAACTAAATGAAGGTGATTAGTTTTTTATTACTTTTGCTTTACATATAACAACTGTTCATTATAAAAACTAACTAGTACAGGTACTTACTTTGTTTTGTTTCAGTTGCGTTACAGCATGTGGTCACAATGCGACTGGCTTGATGACCACAGCCACTGTAACGCGATCCTAAATATCTTTAAAACAAAAGAAGAAGTGACCCTGGTCTAACCTGCCAAAACAAACCGTCTACGATATGTCTTCATTTTAAGAGCTTTTTTAAGGACTTCCTATTTGCTGTATCTAATCGTTATGAACTTAAGTTGAATGTTTAAAAGTGATTTTTTTGGTAGATATACTCTACTCCACTTTTCGGGACTAGACGGAAAGACGAAGACAACAATATTACTCATTGTGCCTACCATAATTAACAACAGCAGCGTTTACCTAAATGGTTACAATAACAAACCATATTCAATTAGAATTATTTTCTAAAATCGAATATCTTATACTCGTACTGTGTATAACAATTAAGAAATTAAATTATATTTCATATTTTTTTAGTCACGAACAATTTACATTAATTGATTTCAAAAACAGTACCTATGTAAACATACCAGCGCTTCACCCTAGACTTTGTCGACATGGGAATCGGCTATATCCATAGATAACAGAACATTTCTACTGCTATAATCACAACCAACCTAATTATATCACTGTCCTCATAGAAATTATTTTTTTTGCAAATATGCTATTCGTTATTCCCTAACAAATATCAATTAATATACTTAACTACGTAAGGTGTTATACTTATAGGATCAATTAAGTACCTACAACCACTACAAATCTTCGGAAAATGTATCTTAATCCGATGGAAAGGAGCTCAAAAATCGTCATGGAAGATTTCAAATTCAAAACGCGATTCTTTGCAATAACAAAGCAATAATGCGGAATGAATGGCGACAGTAAACCTCCGAATGGCTTTTAGAATAAATCCGAAAGAAAGGTCAAGTGGCTAGAATACAATGACATGTGTTATGTGGCTCGTCTCAACTCGGGGACAGAGTACCTAGTGAAGACTACAGCTTTCATCCCCAGATGATCGCAATTCGCAGTAGTTCTCACTACTCTACCTATAAACTAGTCCTTTCGCTTTAATTCGCCAGTCGCTTTAATTTTGGCGGGTTAAAAATGTAAAACTGATGATGCGTTGGCAATGATATTATTAGGGGTTAAAGTATGAAATTGCCGTTTTGTATGGACGAAATCGAGAAAAGTCATTTTTCCATACTAACAATTTTTTAGTTTTTTTAAAAACGCCTGAATCGTTTTCGATGCAATTAAAGGTGAAAGTTAGATGGTTATAAAGCTACGCATTATAGTATTTAAATTTCTGAAAATCAAAGTATATAATACAAATATACTTAATTGAAGCAAGAAGGTCAGCTGACACATTGTAAGGGGTCTTTTCAACGACTTCCTTTGAAGTAATAGGCACTAGTATTGCATTTTTTTTTTAGTCAAAAGTTACTTTATTTAGTTTTTGATACAATACAAAAAGAATTACGCAATAATATGACTATACTTAAGAGCTATAAACAAAATAAATAGTGGGAAAATAATCGGCAATTCCATACTTTAACCCCTATTATAAAAGTAAACTTTTTAGTTACTTTTTAAATATCATTGTGCGTTGGTGTCAAAAGTCGATATCAGTGTCAGTCAGGCTTTGATTGCTCTAAGCAGTCAGGTGTTAAAACCCGGCATAAAATAGTTTTTGTAAGTCAAAGTTTTTAAAGTTCAAAAATTCAATTCTTTGACCGTACTTCCATTGCATTGCTTTAATAATTTTTTGGCCACTTTTAAATGTACCTATAATCTAAAGTCTTTCTTTATCTATTGTAATATAAAAGAAAGTCGTGTTAGTTACACCACTTATAAGTCGAGAACTGCTGGACCAATTTTTATGATTTTGGTATTTTTGTTTTTGTCTTCGTCAGGCATAGGATAATAAGTACTAAAAGCGTTGGAACGTTAAAGGTAAAAAAAATAAGAAAATGTATTTCTTGATATTTTCTCTAACTACGCTATAATTGATGACAATGACATTTAAGACGTCAAAATCAAACACTATTCTGAGGTGATACGAAGTTCGCGGGGTCCGCTAGTAATTTTTCAAAACAATATTATTTCGGAGGCGCTTTCAGGCTTTGTTAACTTAAAACCATTTTCCTTACATATAAGTTTTACCACGAGACAAAAACTAACCACTGTAACTTACGTAGCTTGAACGAAAACTATTTTGAACTTCGGTCAAATTTTTGGAAACTTTTGTTAGTCTTAGCTATACTTGATAATTTTATCTCGTTAAATTTAATTAATAGGGATCATACTGCCCAAAAAAAATCGACATATTATTTAAAAAAATACTATTTTTAAAACTGAATTAGATCAAAAATTCTTGAAGTTTAAGAAAAAAATTAATTTATCTTGAAAACTACGAAGATTCGGCTGAGTTACATGGGTATATTTTTGTATAGCCCTGACTGTAAAGAATCCAAGAAAAATTTTTAGACGTCACCTTTTAACCATTACTTAAAAGCATGTAGGTAGGTACCCCTTTTTCGTTAAAAATGTACAACTACTTTGACATATGATTCAAGTTTCTGTACAGGAAGTTTAGCAGAGCAGTACTGATTTTACCCTTCTCGCCCTTCATGGTGACTACAACAAAGATTTTTCTTTGTGTATGTTAGCCTTTAATTATCTATAAACTATGCTAATTATTATATCGGTAACATCATAAAAAATACCAATTGAAAAATAGTTTCTTTAATTAATTTCACTTAATTATTAACATTTTTACAATATTTTACAATAACAGTTGTAATATTAGTACAATTCACAAGCATTCATATTATTTTTAATGTCATTGAACAATTTGTTGATGCTACATAAAACAACACGTATGCAAGGAATGTAAAATAAATTAGATATTCTATAATACTAACTAATGAATAGCAGGAATACAAATTAGAAAAAATTAAGTCACGTTGGAAATGTAGAAGAAAAATATACATTAGGCCAATGTAGACAAATACCAAATTTACTTTATATGAAAAAAAAAATTGAAAAAGGTATAACCTAAGCAATTGTTTCTTGTATTTTGCAATTGTTGTTTCGAGGTAAAGTGAGAGTCTATCCGCCCGAGCACCGAAGTTTTGGTGCCACCGTTATCAAGATTACCAAAACTACAATGAGTCTCCGGACGCACTATGCAATCGACTTCATTGAGGCCACTCCGCCACAGCGAACCAAATACCATTCATTCACGACACAAGTGTCCATCAAAGAGATGTATTTTCATCAAATAACTCGTGTGGACTTGTGGAGCTGGCTTTGGTTATCATGTGTATGAAACACAGCTTGTTTCTTTGCTTTGCTTTGGTGTAATCCGGGCTTTAAGTCCACTGGGTTGGACCTAGCCACGCTGCGTCTCCAGCTAGTGGTTATTTATTTTTTGACCGATAGCTGTCAGTTAAAACAGTGTGATTTAATTTTAAATTCATTGTTAATCCGTTTCTTTAGTTGGTTTTATTATATTTACCTTTTTTCTATAATAGCTTGTGAACCTGACTCATAATTTACCAGATTTTCTTTTATCTTTAAAAAAAATACAAACATAATACATAATAAAAAAAGGCATGGTTGCTATTTTGACAGCAGACTTGGCAACTAAAATTGTTTGTCAATGTCAAAAGACGTGGTGTCATAGGTATTTTTGCTTGTATTTGCAATTTGATACCTTGCCTTTAACTATAACTTATGGCAGAACTGGTCGATTGCTGTAAAGAAAGACAAAATACACGTCGTCCTTGTCACTTACAAAAATAAAACTGCACGTTTCTAACCAGTGAAGGACGTAAATTATTTTATAAATAGAACCTTTTTACTGATTAGTGTTTTTTAAGCTCACGTGTCTAAAGATGTTCGGGAAACAAAATTATTAACACTACGTTAGGTATATTATGACAAGAACGATCACAGCCAACGTGACAAACATCCCTCCAAAAAGCAAGTACTTGTCCTGGGATACTCTTCGTTCTATGAGTGAAATGGTGGCGTTTGACAGGCCGAGCGTGTTGGCGAGGTCGATCAACCTTCTGTGGGCACCCTTGAGTGTCTCCCTGTTGTACCGTAATGTATCCAACATATTGGAACCTGCAAAAATAATGATTATTTCAAAACTAATCGTCTTATGCCGTAATAATAACGTGCCTAAGTGTATTATGGTAGGGGTACGTATACCATAGGTACAATAGTAAAATTAAGCGTTTGAGAAATATTTTAACCTGCGTTTAGTGCAAAAAAAGTATTATCCATGTAGGTATCTATCACAAATAATTTAGATTCAAAATACGGATTGGCTGTTATTTTAACTAAAATATTTGCATTAGATGTGCATAATGAAGATTTCCATTTACCATTATAATTTGTTGTACCTACATATGCACAGAGGTGGGCCACCGCCCACGGCCTCGCGGTGCACGGGGCCTCGCGCCTTACAATTATAATAAATTTGAATAAGTATGGAAAGCCCAAAAGTACATAATAAATACGTTATAAGTAATTAATTATCAACTTAAAGATATTTCACTCTTTTGCTTAAATGTGAATAAAATACTAGATATTTCTGATAAACTATGTCATTAAATTAATTATACTATCAGAGGGCCTCGCAAAGTGCTTGCCCATATTATCAAAGGGCCTCGAGAAATTTACCTCGCCCACATTAAGTTTAGGCCTTACGCCGCCACTGCATATGCAGTTAAGGTTGTCCAAAATCTTAACAGTTTTAAAGATAGGTATTTAGTGTAAACTAAATTAGGGCTCACTAAAGAAATCACAGGCCACTACAAAATATAAAATAAATAAAAAGCACGAGTATGAATAAGCATTTACCATTGAATTATTATTATTTTCTTACTAATGTTAGGTTAATACAATGCACAATAATAATTTGTGTAATGTACAAAATTTGCATGAGAATTGTTTTATTTTTATTTGATGCTGGCTTAGGCTTTAAAACTTACAAAAGAATACCAAAAAAAATTATTAACAGCACGTACAGCAACGTAGCAAGGTCACATTAATTATTTACTGCCTAAGACAATGGAAACAATAGGTAGGTAGGTTTAAGTGAGAGATCACATAGCTTAAGTGGAGATCCTAATAGGCTATTTTTAGAGTTCTAGAAGCCATTATCAAGTTTCTTCACCTAATCTATTTTTACGAGATAAGACGCTAAAGACAAGTAGTCACAAAATATTAATGTTACAATATGTGATAGTGTGACTCTTCGCCATTAGACCGCTGAACCGATGCAAGCAAAATTTGGTGTAATGATAGTTTGAGTCTCAGGAAAGACCATACGATAGTTTTTATCGTTTCCTTTAAAGCACCCCGCTTTAAAAAAGGGGGTGTGTACGCCCCTCTGCCACGGAGGTCGTCATATTCACATTGCTACATTTGTGGTCTTATGGACTATTATAGTATTTACAACTTAGGTCATCTGGGTGGTATTACAATATTGAGGGCTAGCTTATAATGTTGTGTGCTTATTAATATAATCTTAAAATATTAGATAGATGGACCTTATCTAATTAACAATACATATTTCAACTCAGAATAAGCATTATTATGACACGTTTGTACTATGTAAGCTATTGCCAGAACCGTTTTGTAGGAAGGGTGGACCGGTTTATTTTTGTAGAGAATAACAGATGACGAATTTCTATGATCTCTAAGGAGAGAAAGGATGTGATACATCCGACTCCTACAGAGACGGAGTCTCAGGCGGAGCGCTAGTAAATGAATATTAATTTTCGCTCTTAACTGAATTCACAACTAACATTTCATTTTGATTATTTGTGTTAAATTTATTTTTGTTAGATTTGATGGAACCAACCAGGAAATTATGTATGATAGTGCTCAAACAAAATATTACTCAATTAATTTGATATGCTTCCTTATTTTAAAATTTACCCACACATAATTTCAAATAGAATTTCTTTGCATTGTAATATCAGTTAAGCTGCGGTTCCATCGATTTAATAATAAACTGAAACCAGTCTTAACTCCGGAAATAAACAAGCAAAACAAATAATATATAAATAGCATTCAAAGTAGGAAGTAGTGTTTCCTAACGAAGCCTATTCAAGTTACAATGAAAATTAACTAGGCTAATAAAACGTTGAGAATTTACTATAGTTTATTTAAATAACGGTAGCCCGTATTAAAGAAATATCAATTCTGCACTCATTATTTTCTGTCCATTGACTAAAGAAACAAGAAAGCTAATTGTGTTTTTTTTTTTTTTTAATGATGACAGTAAGTGTGTAACTACGACCCGGTTGGTTTATTAGTGGTACGGTGTTCCGCCTACTACGCAAGGGTTCGATTCGCGGCCGGGTCAATACAGGAAACGATGTGTTCTGAATAACTTTGGGTCTGAAGGAGTAAGATTTTTTGTCATCCGTTACGTTAAGCCGCTCGTCTCGACTTTTTTGTCGCGAGATAGAAGTCATAAAATCAAGTCACTCTAGAGGCCTGTTTATAGACCGCTTGGACGATAAGAAGTTTGTAATTTCGAATGTTCTTATCACAGCATGATTAATACATCATCTCATCCAAACATCTACCACTGTTGGACATAGGCCTCCATGACGACCAGTCCCGCACCATCCGTACCTATATTCTTCGCCAGAGCGTTTGTCTACGAGACAGGTAAGTTAACCGCCTTAGTTTTAATTTATTTATGCGGTGTGCAATAAAAAGTATTTATTCATTTATTCATTCATTCATTCAGGTACG
Source organism: Anania crocealis (assembly GCA_949315895.1). Taxonomy (NCBI): domain Eukaryota; kingdom Metazoa; phylum Arthropoda; class Insecta; order Lepidoptera; family Crambidae; genus Anania; species Anania crocealis. The sequence goes on along the minus strand of OX438880.1, from coordinate 14,869,801 downwards.
GGCCTACCCACAGATCGTCATCCGGTTTCCAGACCTTTTGCCCGGCCATCGGTTTTTGATGATAAATGACTAATATAGACAACGACATTATATAAACTTACTTACTAAATTATAACTTCAGCAATTTTAACAAGTGATAAGTATAAGTAAAAAGTTATAACTTTCTAAAACAATGCCATTCGCAGACAGTATTGCTGCACTTCATTAGCAAACATAATGCTATCATTCCTTACTCCGCATTTCATATTAAACCTTCTGCATATTAAGATTAGGCGTGTTACTAAATACCAACTTACTTAATAGAATAACGTTCACAGATATTTTTATTACAACTTGGACATGGACTTTACATACTTGCATTATACCCTTGTCATTTGACCCTTGCCACGAGTAAAGAAATATCTCGCTTCGAGTACTTAATGGCATAATTACAGATTCTGCAGAACAATTACAATGTCGCGTGTCAAACGTGAGCCTAAAAGGTGGCATGTATTGTATTGGAAAAAACATCTAGCACGATTAAGAATGACACAAAACAATGGAATCTGCAACTCAGTTGTACCTATTAAAATTTAATGTATTACATTATATTGCATTGTTACTATGATATAATTAGGGTAACAAATTGAATCCATAAAAATCACTGATACAAAATACATAAAGGTCCTTAATAACTAGCACACCCAATTTTATTTTGCTTCTACTTTCATGTTTTTATTAATTCACTACAATCTATTATTCACACATTTTATATTATTGAATAATATATATGATGAAATAAATGATTTAGTAAATTAGTGTTCACTAAACTAATCGACAATTTATTTGTTGTTTTGTCAGAGCTAGTTTCTAATTACTTCCTAATTGACTACTTACCTCTAAAATACACGTCTAGTTATACTATATTGATAAGGAGTGTATTACGTTTTGCCATGATAGCCATTGGACTCAAATTGTCTTTTCACATTCTAACAACAGTATACTAGTAACTTTATTAATGTTGTATTAATTTGTCACTGCTAAGCTAACCATCATCTTCATACTAGCCAAACGACGCCCACAGCTGGACATATAATAATAATGGGAACCGATTACTTGTCCGATATTTACTTGACAGAATTTCAGTTGTCGAAAAATTATAGACCGACATTACTTTTACTATATGTATCATTTGACATATTTTTAGTCCATCGAAATGTCTCTTGACATAAGTATCATTTTACCGAACTACGTTTCATCGATTTTCATGATAACTTTTCACTGTTGACCGAAGTTCCTCTTGAACTTTTTTCATTTACCAGATGTATTATTTGCTATACGTTCACTTGACCTAAATCACATCTTACCGAATATTATTAGGCTACAATTATTTATGTTTTAGTAGGTGCCCGCCAGTCCGACTCTCCGTGGTCCTTCGCCGTGGTACTTGTCTGCCCAATACTAGAGTGTCATTTAAACGCTCCGAGAGCAGCCTCCGCCCACTGTAACGAGGCGCAGGCACCCGGGTGAGCTGGAGCGGATGAGGCTGGTCGCCGAAGCTGCGGAGGCGAGCGTGGGTGATTGCGCCCCGTTACGTAAAGGCAAAGAGGCTGCACTTCCCGCAGCGCCGGAGAAGAGGAACTCCTAATGCTTGCTTGCATGCTGCATGCTTGCTGGTACGTTGCATGCTTGCTTGCATGCTGCACGCTTGCTTGCATGCTGCATACTTGCTGGTACGTTGCATGCTTGCTGGCTTGTTGCATGCTTGCTTGCATGTAAACTACATTATACCATTATGAAACGCTTTAGTATCTATGTAGACAATTTTAGCATCGAGTTCTTTAATGAATTTGATGTATGATAGTATTTTTATAAAAATATGACAAATATAACAGTGGTGTAATTGAATGTTAGGAAAAAAATACTTCGAAGAAATGTTATTCGGCCAAGCATAAGTTCGGTAACAAGTTTTTCGACCAAATGAAACGTCGGGGTAACGATAAAAAACGAATTGATAATAGGTCAACTGTTAGAGTCCGAAACGTTATTTTGGCAAAATGAAAAAAGTTGAAACGAAATTAAGTAGTTGTAAAGTTTTTGGTAAAATACGATTCAGTAAAAAACAATTCAAACATAAGATAGGTACCCAATAATAATAATATTTAAAACATGCCTCACTGGGCCACACAGAGCCATCTAGTCCCAAATTAAGCTACTATTAAGTACCCTATCGTATGGGATACTAGATAACCGATAAATATACTTATATACTTTTTTTTTTGTAAATACATACTTATAATATACATAGAAAACACCCAGACCAGTACATACAGACATGTTCATGCACACAAATATTTGTACTGTGCGGGGATCGAACCCGTGACCCATGGCTCAGAAGCAGCGTTTACTACCGCTGATCCAAATGGTAGTCAAATGCCTCCTCCAAGGATCTCCACAGCGATCGGTCACGCGCCACTCTCATCCGACCACCTGTTGGGGGGCCTACCCACAGATCGTCGCGGTCCGGTGCGCGGTCGTCATTCCAGAACCTTTGCGCCTCAACTGCCACTGCACCTCCTCAATCCTTCGAGCGATGTCGATTATCTTAGTTCTCCTACGGATTTCCTCATTTTCGATTATATCGCGCAGGGAAATACCAAGCATTGCGCTCTCCATTGCCCGCCGAGTGACCTTGAGCCATCTTATGAGACCCATATTAAGTGCCCACGTTTTAGTTCCCATGCATGACTGGCAGGCAATACGCACTGGTTAAAGGCTTTAGTTTTGTTGAAACGTTAAGGTAATTTGGATGAGATTTTTCGTAACTTCCCGAACTAGACCTAACTATTGGTAATTGGTAATTAATCCACTAGCCCAACATAAAATACTAGCTAGTAGATACATACATTTACATCATAAAATTGTTTTGCATTAGAAAAACAGATAATGATAATATCCTATTAGGTTGAGAAGTTGGTAAAAGTTAGCATAACCAGTTTGGATCCGAAAACCACACCAAAGAGTAAACACTTAAAAATAGAACAGGAAGAAAACGGAATAACAGCCGTAAACATTTTTAACGCTTTATTATCATTTGTTTCTTAGTTATTGGTTTATTCGTGTAGGTACGGCGGATAAAATAGGACTTGTACGAGTATACTAAGCGGTTTAATCATGATAATAATCATTCCTACAACTAACGTTACTTTAGTCAAAGAGTTGCTATGAGTCGGATAGCGTGTTTGCGTTTTTATTTACCGAGTGAGCTCTATTCTTCGTACGATCGAATTTATTATGAAATAGAAAACATTGAAGACTTTAACTGAACCTCGAATTTGGCCGTCCTAGGTCGTTACCTCTCGCCTTTCGTCGGACTTTAATATAATGTGTACAACAAAGTTAGCAACTTAAAAAGTAAAAAGAAACCTTGAGTGCTTGTGTTGTGTTTTGTTTTTTCCTCAACATGTGGTAAGTACTCGCTTATTATCTATTTACCAATATTACAAAATATTACGTTCCTTGAAGGAAAAATAGTTAAAAAACTTCTTCGTAAACATCACTTAACAAAGTATAAATCGATTGTTATTACAGTTTTAACACTAATAAATAATAAAAACCGGTCTGTCAATCTCGCACGATGGAACTATTCGAAAGCTAGTAATCAGACTACCGATATTTAATTACATGTTAATAGATAGTCGATGTATTGTTTATACTTGAAATAATTAGGGTTGCATGTTTAATAGGTAATTTGTTTCGGAAAATATCGCTACATTATATCGATTATATCTACATATATATCGATGAATAGTGTGGTGGCAGACAACAACGAGGAATGACGTCAGCTAAGAACCGCGTGTCCGCGAACTATGTATGACTTGATGTTTTTCCCGTAACGCATTTTGACCACCTAACCAATCAAACAAAAATAAAACCTTCGCGGTCTGTTACACCAGTATTGGTTTTTGTGACTATAAAACAACCAAATTACTTTTGGACTTAAAGGTATTTTAACTTCGGCAGGACATTTTTAATAAAACACATTTATGCAATTTTAATTAAGCGTAATCCACCTTTATTTCGTAGATTTTTCCCTATTGAATTGTCTGTAAGGTTTTATTTTATTTTATTGATTGATTTTACTCTTCTCCAAGGATCACTTCATTATCCTGCTTAGTCCAACACTAAGTAACTGCTACATCAAGACGTTCGTCTTTGATCGGTCGTTGACACAATCATAGTCATAAACAATGCAAAATAAATACAATTCGCAACTACTTACATTTCGAACGTTGTGTTTAGCACAAGCATTATTTAAATTCTATAACAGTGACAAAAATATGATCGAGATTTAAATATAGTTTAGGCGCATTGCACTACATGCACCGGGCAAGTTGTACGTGGTACAGAAGATCATACTACTTACATTGTCTTTTAATGTTTTGTAAGTAGGGTACCAACCTAAAAAGACAAAAACATGACCTTATAGGAATTATCACTGCCCCATCGTTCGTCATTTTTTCTGTCATCCTAAATTTTTCCAATGAAAACGCAGAATAAAAAATAAAAAAATATAATTTTTACGTATATATACTCGTATGTTAAATAAATTAGCTAGTAACCGTACAGATTTCATTTTGCAAGAAGCTAATTCTCACAGCTTAGGTTGCAGCGTTAGAAAGTCTGAAACTGATTGATTAATTTATTACTCTATTGATATGATTATCTTTTTATTTCTGACTGCATTTCTCCCACAAGAAGTTCTGAAATAATCACTGGCCCCAAACATCAAGATACTTACTGAATCAACTATTAGGGTGTTTTCGATAGCGGCATACCTATCCATTCTTAAAGGGTCGTTACAAAATTTAATGCACATTCGGCTCTATTCATTCTCAGGTCCTCTGTCTACTCGTACCCAAAATTACAAAATTTAACTGACAATTTAAATGATTCGTTAAATAACAATTAGAAAAAATTCTAAATATTTAACTTTCAGAACGAGCATGGAACCAAGCTTCTCTTCCTATACGTTATGGGGGGATTGGGACCCGCAAAATTTTGAGTGTCTCCTTACCAGCGTTTTTATCTTCACTCTACAGCACGTCTACTATCGTTGCCAATATCCTGCTGCCAATCACCGCATCTTTCGAAGTAGCGTGCTTGGATAAAGCAGAGATGCTTGAATAAAGGTTTTTCCCTTTAAATTCCCTTCAGATTTAAAAAATCAGCTGAGCTGGGACAAAGTTTCTTGTGATTTTCTTTTAGAGACACTTTTATAAACAAGTATCAAAAATGCTGATCTTGCGAGACTGAGAGCTGTGTCTACCCAAGAATCCGGTTATTGGCTATATGCGCATCCCTCAGCCAATTTTGGAACACTTTTAGACACAGAAACTCTCCGTGGGGCGAATGGTCTGAAGTTTGCAGTCCACAACCAATGTCTTTGTGGTGCTAATGTCAGCTCGTTAGGACACACGGACTCTCTTGTGCGACGAGTGCCGGGCGGAGGCCATGCCTGCATTAACGACATAATCCGGCGTTCTCTTGCCACCGTCAACGTGCCGGCTATTATTGAGCCGAATGGTATCGTGCGTAATTATGGCAAGAGACCTGACGGTATGTTGCTTATTGCCTGGCGGATGGGTCGGAGTTGGGACTCTTGTGGGGACGCTATTTGTGTCGATACTTTGGCGGCCTCCCATCTGCCCGGGACGAGCCAATGTGCAGGTGCGGCGGGGCTTAAAGCCGAAAATATGAAAATGACTAAATATAGCCAAATAGGCACCCAGCACTGTTTTGAAACGCTAGGTCCGTGGGGTCAAAAGGCATTCTCACTATTTAAAGATATTGCTAAACGTTTATCTGACATCAGTGGTGACCCAAGAGCTGGCAGCTACCTCGCACAGCGACTGAGCATCGCGATCCAGCGAAGCAATGTTGCCAGTATTATGGGCACCTAACCACGAGGACGATTTTTATAGTCTTATTTTTATATTTTACTAAGGGTTTTTTTACCTTTTTTGTATTTTCAAGCTTTTCATATATATTTTTTTATAATTTTAATTAGAAGCTAATATGTTCAGTTAGTGTATACAATAAATACCTCCAATTTAACTTGTTTTTTCTATGTTAACAAACACAAAAAAAAATTGTAGTTAGCTGGAATAGAGTAATTTTTAAAGATAGTTTTATCTATGGCTAATCCTAACTACTCTCATGTACGCCGATTAACTAGAGCACTAATGTTCAAGCCACGTTTTTAATTAAGGTTGATTATACTAGATGCCCTTAACTAGTAACTACTTGGCTCTAATATATGGCTATGTTGTGACTTGATTTCATTGAATTATGTCGCTTGAAATAATAAGTTGACACTGGACGCCTTATATTGACTACAGAAATAAACTATAGATGACTGCTTTTGCATTAAAGTCACATCTGCTATTCCATGAAGAAATTCTTATAGTATGACCACATGTCTTCATTAATTGCAAGAAATAAGATGTCCTTGGTTTTTATATAAGCTGTTGCTCGCGACTTCGTACGCGTCAATTTCGGTTATTATAATCGCGATTATTTTTCAACATTTTTCACTAATGCTTCGCTCCTATTGGTCGCAGCGTGTGTTTTATATGTATAGCCTAAAGCCTTCCTCGATAAATGGACTATCCAACACAAAAAGATTTTTTCAATTCGAACTAGTACTTCCTAAGATTAGCGCGTTCAAACAAACAAACAAACTCTTCAGCTTTATAATATTAGTATACTTAGATTGGCATAAAGTACCAAAAGAAATTGCCTTCATTTAGCATTAGAGATTAATTCTCTGACTTCCAAACTAAGTAACCTAGTATTGGGAGGTAGTAAAGGTAGTGGTGTCATTAGTGCAACATTTTTTACAATAAGTGAACTTATTAATTGATAAAACAGTGGTCTGCACATCAAGCTATTCGTTTATTGCAAAATCGTACCTATTTCAACTGCATAAAAATCACAGTCCTGTACCCTGTTTTTAAATTTTTATTATAATATAATAATAGGGGTTAAAGTATGAAATTGCCGATTATTTTCCCACTTTTTATTTTGTTTATAGCTCTTAAGTATAGTCATATTATTGCGTAATTATTTTTGTATTGTATCAAAAACTAAATAAAGTAACTTTTGACTAAAAAAAAATGCAATACTTAGTGCCTATTACTTCAAAGGAAGTCGTTGAAAAGACCCCTTACAATGTGTCAGCTGACCTTCTTGCTTCAATTAAGTATATTTGTATTATATACTGTGATTTTCAGAAATTCAAATACTATAATGCGTAGCTTTATAACCATCTAACTTTCACCTTTAATTGCATCGAAAACGGTTCAGGCGTTTTAAAAAAAACTAAAAAATTGTTAGTATGGAAAAATGACTTTTCTCGATTTCGTCCATACAAAACGGCAATTTCATACTTTGACCCCTAATATCATCGTATGCGTACATGCGCAAGTTTAACTGACATTTTAGTATGTAAGATAACAGAAGCAATATCTTTTAAATTAATGTTAGTGGTCATCAGAACATTTGTATACCAAGTAAGCTTTTATAGTTTTTTTGTATCTGGTAAAAAAAAAAAATTATATTAAATTATTATATACCTACTCACTTCTCTATTCCATACTTTTAAAATCGACCATCCGAATAGTATGTTAAAGTGTGTAGTTGATTTATTCTAGAGATGCGCCGAGTAACGAGTACCGAGTTTTACTTGGTTAATTTTTTTTCCAACCGCGTGAGTACTCGGCCGAGTAACTCGGTTCAAGCAAATCCCTTACTCTTGAATTTGATTTAAGTTCGATCTCGATTCGACCTTGCCAAAATCTGAACAAACACAATCAAATCGAAATCAAAATCAAGTCAAGATCGATTTAAAATGGCGATCCGTTAAACATTTTCGGTTGATAACGTAATCACCATCGACTCAAAGGTTTAGGTTCACTTTTCAGAGTACCAAATCACTGATTCTCGACGTCGATTCGATTATGATTGTAACTCGAACTTGTCAAGAGTCAGTCTGCTGTTTTCGCGATGATCCTAAAAGCCCCGTTGCTTTAGAATTGGATCGATATTTAAAAGAAAATTTGTTGGCAAAACACAAGAGTCCTTTCGAAAGGTGGGCACTGGGCACCAATCAAGGTATCCTGAGCTGGCACGTTTAGCATGAGTGTTTCTTTGTGCACCTGCAAGCACCGTGTACAGCCAGTGATTATGTTCGGAGGCTGGAAACGTCTACGAAGAAAAAAGGAATAGGCTGTTACCAGAACATGCAGAGATTCCTGCATTCCTGCATCACAATTAAAAAAACTAGATACACTATTGGCGCTAACACTATTGGTATTCCTGCATCACAATTAATTTACCCTTATTAAATTTTAAATATTAATATTTTTCATTATCATTCTCTTAATTTTGTCTCATCACTACTCATTTATTATCATAATTGAGATTGTCAAAGATTTCCCAAATTAGTAATAAATACTTTTTGATTAACACTGTTGTTTTAATTATATCTAAGAATCTAAATTTATTGCTTTGCTTAAATCGAGTATACTCGGCATTAAAACTGAGTTATTCGGCCGAGTACAAGTATCAAAATACCCGCCGAGTATGCCGAGTACCGAGTATTAACCGAGTACTCGGCCCATCTCTAATTTATTCTCATTAAATTAAATTGACTTATTATTAATTGCAATTTAGAGTAACTAACAATGTGCCATTTTAATTTCTGGTCTCATATTTCAGTCAATTTGGTACTGGTATTGGTAACGGGCTCCCTTTTCCGCATTTAGGCTCCACTTGGCCCATATGCGTAGGGGGGATTGGGGTGGTTAGTCCAACCACCCCAACTCCTTCCAGAAGCTTCAGTCTAATTTGTAATGAAGCAAAAATTTTACTAAAATTGAAACTCTCTGAAATACTCATCGTTTAACTCTCAAAAATTCTTGTACCTCGAGAATTCAGATGGTGCGGCCTATCTAATACTGGCAGTAACTCCTTTAAACGACATTTAGCGTCACTCATAGGACAAGAAGAATAGGTGCCACTCTATTTTAAGCCGGCATCATACACATACCTGTGTGTAACATTTCGTCAACATTCCTGTGTGAATTCACTAATGATGTCTGCTCCTGTGCTAGATAGTCCACATTGATGGCTGTATGGTCATGGCCAAACCTTCTACTTAAGAGCTGTTCTCTGTCTGCATGTTCTTGCTCCCTCCTCCGCCTTTTATTCTGTGCATTCACGAGAGAAGCCTATATAAAAAAAAAAAATACAGATATTATACTATAACCTGGCCAAATTATGTCGGCATGCAATAGTACTATGGATATTTATGTCAGGTTGTAACTATTCAATAGATATATGTTGTGCTTATGTCAAATATGTGCACTTTTAGTTGGGATACTTCTTTGACGCCAATAGTGTATCTAGTTTTTTATTATTACTACATCACTATATTTTGACTATTATTTATACAACTGTTTTATATCATAGACAAGAGCAGGATTTTAAATATTTATTATTTAACCTCTCGATTGTATGTAATTCCAGACACAATTGAAATCAATTGTTATCACGACCCCCGGCGGTCTTATGATCCTGTAGGGTGGGTGGGTCTTACATTAAAATAACAGACTTTAAACAAATGTATAAGAATGGAGAAGAAAAAAACATGCAATTTAGGCGTAATTACCCAAATAAATTACTTTTAAATAACCTGTTGTGTCTGACACAACAGGTTATTTAAAGATAATAATACAGCCAAACATAGAATTGCACTACATTTTCTCATCCTAATGTGTGTTGTAAGCAGCAACTAAAGAAGTACTGTAAGAAGAAGAAAAACTACAACACCTCTACATTTAAAAACTATCATTGTAAAAACTCAGGCAGCCAACAAGCTGGTCGTGCAATTAGGCTATGATATAATCCTCCCCTTGGAATCACATTTAACTAATTTCATTTTTCAGTGAACTAATGTCAGGTGTGGATGATTATGTATATTTACCTGTATGTGTTTATTGTCATATTTTAATTGGTCCACTCGCATCTTAGCCATAGGTCTTTGATTTATTGGTGTCTTGAAAACATGAATATCTAACTTTTCGCAATTTCTGTAATCAAGAAAGCTAAGTATTAAATCTTAGTAATCTTAGCATGCAAAATACATAGGTATACTTCATATTTTTTAAATTTCTTTTAAATAGTGTTTTGTTGTGTTTATGCGCACATTTAGAATTAAAAACATTCTTCTCATAATATTTTTTGATAAAATACAATCCTTACGTTGTCACAGCATTTATTTTAGATTGAATTGCATTTTCGATTTCGTCAAAATTTGCCGGATCTCTTTCTAATTTATGAAACAGATCTGAGGCTTCCTGTAATAGTTGATTTGTTTGATGGTACAAAACTTCCATTCTAACTTGTTTAATTGTGTTTCTATAAAATTAAAATAAAAATTATTTAAATTTTGATCAGCCAGCCTGAAAGCAAATGTCCTGCCTGTCCTGTCCACAGAACACAATTTGTCCTGTCAGTCAGTCAGAACAACAATTAGATGTCATATTTGACGTGGCGTAATAATAAGTTCGGATACATTGTATGTACTGAGCTCTTTTTTTTTAAGTTTAACGGCCTCGGATACTTGGTCATACAGCCAATTCTTCAGTATTATTGTCTTTATTTTGCATTAAAACGTTGATGTAAGACGTTTTAATGCTTCGATGGAGTTTTTGGAGACAGTCGTAAGATTGAAGGAATGTAGAGAAGTCCCCAAGAAAGAGGTAAACTGTTTGCGTTCCCGCGCAAAATTCAAGGTCCACTTTTCTTGGTTACGACCCATTCACCATGTTATTTCACCGAACTGTATATTGCTCACTCGCACGACACTTTGTTTCGCAAAATAACACCACTTTTACGACCCAAAAATCACTATAAACAATAAAAATTTGATAAAATAAATGGTCTCCAAACGTATCTCACGAATTCCCGCCAAAAACTCCGTATTGAGCTCAAGCCTCAAACTCCACTTGTCATTGTGTATTTTCGCCAAGGTAACCCTATTTTATTTACTCTCTTTAGGCATTTTACACCTTTACTCCACAATTATGATTAAATCAGAGAACTCAAAGATAAGTAGACAAATAGCTGGAATGTCAGATTAGTAGTCTAGTCAGTAATATGATTTTAGTAAAACGTGAAGGTGGCGCTGGGCGCATGGTCAACAGTAATAGACAGTTGTCTAGCGGCCCCTTAGCTCACTAATAGACGTTCGAATTCGCATCTATAATCGTGGCATTAAACAGACGTTTCTTACCATAACCACAGATAAGATAGTACTATGCATGCCATAACTGACGTCTAGATGAATGACACTAGACGGACGGACAGAGAGTAGTTATCAAAACTTTCTCTTTGTGTAGTTGTTTGTTTGACAGATGTGGTTTCTACGGTGACTCAAAATACGCGAAATTAAGTTTTATACCCAAATTTGTGTTGATTTACGATATTCAGATTTAATATATAAAAATAAAATGGGTGAGGAAAGTTGCCACGAATGCATGACAAGGGTTCCTCATGCCACCCTTATTGCAACTATAATGTGTTGTTTGGGCGTGGGAGTGTTTTGTGGCACCATGTACCGAGGGTCTGCTCTTTCAATACTTATGTTTGACGAAGTATTCCACTTTCGATTAATATGGATCGAGGCTCTGCAGATGATATTTATTGTTGGAAGTGCTTGCATGGCAGCTCTTGGTTTCATGCTGTTATGTCTGGGTTGCCTAACAACAGGTGCCACAAGACAGAAAGTTTACCGAGCATGGAGAGCAAGAGTTGGCGGAAGGATATCATGCGCTGTGTTCATGATAATCACCTATATACTAACATTCACATGGATAATATTACTAGGTTTCCTAGTCATAACAACATTCCTCTTCACTATATTCTGGAAATTGTGCTCTAAACCAGATAATATTAAACTGTTGACTTGCATCGACTTCACTCAATTTGATTTCATGTTTCCATCAAATGTGAAACAAGAGGATATGAGGATTTGTGAAGCTCAAAGGATGAAACTCTTTTGCAAGGATTATGTAGAGAAGGCAGAATTTATGTTCATTCTCGCAATGGTTTCTTGTTTGCTAGTAATACTAAGCTTGGTGCATTATCTGATGTGCTTATCAGCTAACTATGCACATATTCGAGACCATGAAAAGTTCCAAGAGCTTCAAGAGCTCCAGTACCTGACCAACCCTGATTTACATGCCTCTAAAGATCGTTTCTAGTATATGGCCCGCGCGCCCCTATTGCGCTCCCTTGAAGCCACAACTAAGATGTGACACAATTATTAATTAACCACACAGTATGACCAAACTGAAGTGTTCACTGACAAATTCAGAACTAAAAGACTGATGCCCAGTGTATGGGTTAATTCAAGCCTAGTTTAAATCGGATACCACTGTACACAAACATATCTATATGTTTTCATGACTTAACATCTACTTCGGACTGGAACAAATAAAACATTTGCAATAGGCTTTTTATAAAGTGTGGGATACTACTATGTAATCCCCAATTCCTGTGCATTGTAATTTGTAATCCTTATAAATAGTAAAGACTTACTGCACTTAAAAGCTATGTGCGTCATAAGCGGTATTAAAGTATTCATATTTTACATTCCTCTAGATATAGCTATCAATATTACTTTATTATTTAATTAATATTGAGGATGAAATTCACGTTGATTGGGTGCTTATCAAAAAAATATTATGATAGCTTTAAGTGAATGTTTGTATAACCACCCAGTTAGTAGCTTGTATAGTTGAATCAAAATTCGTTTTTCTTCTGTGATTTTTTCAAAATTACGCCAATTATGTGTAACCCATCTCTAGACAATTATAATGCTATTTAATAATTAAGTTTAATAATGTAACTTGTGTCATTTTATAAAGGAACTACAAAATTGTGATTGGTGATTGATGTTCAAATTGTAGTACAACAGTAAATTATTAGTGATCAAATATTTAACTTTAGAAGAGCTTGTACTCTGTTATTTAATTTGATTTTAATTAAATATTTTAATGCCATTCATTGACTACAAACAATAACTTTCTATCAAGTCTAGTTTGTTTACACTTGGGACTTGAAGTTGCAGAAGGTACTAATTCCTTGTTTTTTCTGGAGTTTGCTTATGATACAATACGCACATCATTTTTTTAGTACCAAAAACGGTATCCTGAACTGATCAAGTGTTATAAGTTGCACAAAACATGTAGTTTGCTATAAAGTTGTTTTCTACACTTGTTCTTTCCACAATAATTTATGGTAGTCATGTATTTGTTGAAACAAACTAACAGCTTAATGTTTTTTGTAAATAAATTTTAAATTAATAATTATTTCTTAAAACCTGTATGAACAACAACAAACACTTCACAGCAAACTAGAAAGTTTAGTGCAATATTTAACAATATAATTGTATTCATAGGAACTTATTTTATAACACAAATTATCCTTTAAGAATATTTTTTTATTAATACCAAATTATTTCTTAGAAACTAGCTAGTTTATACTTTGGTTCAATAATGCAGTAGTTTTATCTTGACTTGATTGATTGGATACCTATAGTAGTATACCGATAGTATAAGGTTTATACCTACCTTTTAAAAATATTATGACTACTGTTTGGAAATGTAGCTAACATGTGTCTATTATAATCTCGATTAATAATAGATTTACTGATCTTTATATAAATTATTATTACGAAGCATTTGTAGGTACGCAATAGTTGTAAGAACATTTGTATTAAGTACATAAGTTTTTTAATAATAAATGTTCTTTTTTATAAAGGTGGTGTTTTCAGTTTTATTGTAACATTTCATGCTAAAAATATTTAAATGATAGGATCTCACAATAGCAATAACACAAAGTAAATGATCGCAGTTGGAAACTTATTGGTCATGAAAGCATCCATGACCATTGAGTTTCTGAGACCATTATACCTATTTTGGTTTAAATTTCTATAGTCAAAACAATAATAATTTGATCCAAACAATGCAGGACCTAATTATTTTTTCTAAATTTGTGATTTCACGGTGACCAGCTTCCCGTGATCATGGAACTTGCAACATCAACCGTGCGGAAATACCGGAAACTTATTGAAAACAATTGGTAGTCGTCATTCCACGTGCTGCGTAGGGTAGTTGTACGTTCTATTAAGGAGGTGCTTACTACTGGCGTACTTTTTTAGGGTTCCGTAGCCAAATGGCAAAAAACCCTTATAGTTTCGTCAAGTCTGTCTGTCTGTCCGTCCGTATGTCACAGCCACTTTATTCTGAAAGTATTATCATTATACAGTTGAAACTTGGTAGGTAGGTGTATTCTGTTGACCGCTTTACGATTCTCATACAAAAAAAAAAGATATTATACCTACGGCTACATAAGTAGGTATAATAGCAAAAGATTCGAAAATAACATTTACAAATAAAAGCAAAGTTGTAGTAGGATTAGCCGTCCGAAAAAATAATATTCTGTAGATATTTGTTTTAATTCTTTCCTTTGTAGTTTGGTCATTTATTTGAAAGTTATAGGCTGGAATAGCACAGGCAATCCCAAAAATAGTTTCAATTTCTGTTTGTGTTTTCAATGTATGTGATGTTGTTCACATTATTATTATATTTTTAATTTCAAAATTCCACGCGTATGAAGTCGGGGGCAACAGTTAGTCGAGAAAAAACCTTTCAATTCATAAAATGAAGCGATTAAATAAGATGATTGAAATACTATAAATACTATTAAGAAATACTATTAACGGTTGGTCAGCTGTTCGCATATAGGTACCAGGCAACTTAATAGTGAAAAGCCGTTGACCTAAGTACGTAGGTAATACATAAGTTTCAGTTCTGTGTGCCTTACTTTCTCAGCTAATGCTCGAATTTAAAATGAAAAAAATAACTAATCAAAACCGCATTTAGATCGTGTTGCCATTAGTTTGGCAAGCCATAGTGTGCGATATTAAAGTAAGCATTATCTTAGATAAACAGCTATTTGTCATTGTCAAATAATATTGGATAAGATTACATGATTGTATATTAGAGCTAGCTAAGACTAAATACTACACCAGTCCTCTTCAATCACAATAATCGGTTGAAAAAGTTATTCATAGGCACTGGCAAACTGGAACCTCTTACCTATAACTGGTTAACACTAATTGGTTGGCCCCGTTGGTCTAGTGGTTTGAATACCGGGCCCGGGGCTCGAACCTGGGACCCCGAGAGCTTGATCTCGGGGTCCCAGGTTCGATCCCCGGGTCGGGCAACAAAAAGTTTCGAATTTCCGAACGTTGCTCGGGTTTGTGATCACCAACCCGCATTTGGCAAGCGTGGCGATTATGCCAGTACCCATCATTGGTTTGGTAACTTGAATTCAATGATGCAGGCCTTTTCCCTGCAGTGGGATGATTATAGGCTGTTACTTTACTTTTTTGTTTTTTACTAATTTTTAACGCTAAAACAGATAGTCATGTGATTTTTAAATTTGACTATCTTTGCAATAAAATTATAGGTAGGTACTAACCATAGATTTAATAGTATATTAAATCTATGGTAGGTACTAACCTTGTAATACCTAGCCGCTCCACATTAACAAGTTTCATACAAATTGCGATATTTCTATTGGTTTTTCTGACGCCCCTCAAGTCTAGTGGCTTAAGTAGGTACCGGGCCAAGATCTCGGGCTCCTATGTTCGATCCAAGGGTCGGGCAACAAGAGTTTTCAATTTTCGAACATTGCTCGGGTTTCTGATCAGCAACCTGCATTTGGCAAGCGCGGTGATTAACGTGGTGATTGAATTCAATGATGGAGGCTTTTGCCCTGCTGTAAGATGATTAGAGGCTGTTTTTACTGGTTTTTAAGCAGAGGAGGCAATTATTTAACTAAGGATACTTATGTAATCCATGAACTTACCTACTTTTACTTTATTAGGTAAGTATTTATGTTTAAGTAGCACTCAAGCTTTAGATGTGGTTTTGTTTAACTGTGATTATTTTCACATCAAGTACTCTACTTCACCTTCCCCATTCATTGTGTAGTATCAAGCGGTTGTCTGGAAGAAATCGCTGTTGGCGATAAGACCGCCGAAGTTGTACATCCATTTTTTTAAATAATTTAACTTGATTTTTATTTCTGGTGTGCAATAAAGAGTACCTAGTAGGTACTACCTACTCTATCTATGTATCTATCTAGGTACTTTCTACCGACGCGGACGCGTCGTCGTGTCGCTCCCCCTATCACTTGCTAACAACCATTGTAAGCAAATTTGCAACCTCACTGACACCTCACCACCAATACAGGATGAAATTTTAGCCACCTTCCAAATTTAAATATAATAATCTACGAGACTTCTTTTGGTATAGCCCAGTACATAAATGTCAAGATAAAGCACTTAGAAAATGTCCGCCAAAAATCTAAAATTTTTGATACGGCCGCTTAGCATCACTTTTTTTTACGCGAATCGCATCTGATTCATTTATTACGATACTGTTCATCTGTTTTTAATTTTCCATTTATACCTTATCAGGCCTAGGACTGTAAAAATTGAAAACTATATTGCGAAAAATATTTTCGGGAGAATTCCGAACGCCTATAAAAATTTTGGAAAGTGGTTAAAATTTCACCCTGTATATGTGAAAAGTACATAATTAAAAGATATATTGATGAGTTTAACTGACTTTTGAAAGATTTTTACAAGAGTCTTAAATTTCCAATATAGACGTCCTCCAACTTTAGGCTCTTGTAGGTAGGCACTACTAATCTTCTTGCAAGGGTTAAGTTAGCTAAGATTATCATTATCAGCCTATCGCAGTCCACTGCTGGACATAGGCCTCTCCAATTGGACGCCACCTTTAGCTAAATCTGGTTCTAAAAGAAGTTACCTTTTAAGCAATTTCCTTGTGTTCTTCATCAAGCGCGGGATTTACTCGTATATTCGCCCATTATTTAATAAAATATGCTCAAAATTAGTACCTGTACGAGTACGTACCTATGTAATACTAACGGTTATATATTGCTGTGAAATGTACCAGGATGTAGGTAAACATTAAATGTTATTTACAAAGGATGACATAGAAACTGTAAATAAGTTAATATAAATACTAGCTCACATTTGCTCGCACACAAGTATCAATCGTTTTAATGATTCATTGAGTCTTTCAAGGTTTTATTAAGTAGTTAGCTCGGGGTAAAGTTTACTTTTTATGCGATTCTACGTTATAATAAGGTACTGGATTAAATTGCAGAATACATTAAAATAGACGTAAAGTCAGATTGTTATTATTTAGATACTGCTCTTGCTAGGGTCTAGACATTTAAACGGACAGTGAGGAATAGGTGAGAGATAAAATGTATGTAAGTAAAATTTTGTAACAACATCATGTTTTCTTAATAAGACACCAACATTCATTACCTAAGTATATTAAATATTTTATTAGCCGGAATTTTGTGTAATTATAATGATATTAATACCTACTTAGTCACCCAGATACCTTGTTATAGCTTAGCTATATAGTCAGTTGTTTAGTGCTACTGATATTACTGATATTAATAGCTTTTAATTAAATCACAAACAAACAACTTATTCAGCAGTTATGTAATTTGAATCAACATCAGTTCCGTATTTAAACAATAAATAAGTAGATAAACACTAAAAAGATAGAGCCACCTCACCGTTTAATTAAAAAGCAGTAAAATAACACGAATATTGCGATGCAATACGAAAACGTCAGAAGGTGGCATTCAAGTTGAAGGGTAGCTGGTCGAAATGGGAAATAACTACCGGGGCAGCATCATCAAGGTCCCAAAACAGGATGCCCTCTGTGCAGGTACACTGACCTTTAAGACTTATCGTGACAAGAAGTGTAAGTTTATAGTATAATTATAAAGAGAAATTTCCTGGTTTAAGCACACACCTCTACCTACTTACACATTTTGTTTACCAGGTTAGGTGTAGGTACCTACACAATTATTTATTTACTTATGATATTTGGAACATTAAATTATTGAAATGGTTGCCCGGTTGTAAGCTTGCTACCTAGTACCACTTACTTACTTAAAGTTACGATTTGTTCACATTAGGATATGTAAAAAAAATGTAAAGACCCATTTTAATTACTCGATCCAGGACCTACCTACCATCTTAGTTAGTTATACAAATATTGGTAAGCATAGGTATTAATAAACGAACTTAATTATTTTTATAGTAAGATTCAATACATTGAACTTTATAAAACTCTTAACTATGTTTTTATCTTAACTATACAGGATGAAATTTAATAACCGTCCAAATTTTAATACAACAATCTACATTCTACGAGACAAAAAACAAATGACGTATTTTTTCTTTTGGTATAGCCCAGTACAAAAATGCCAAGTTAAAGCACCTAGAAAATGTCCGCCAAAAATCTAATATTTTGGATACGGCCTCCTCGCAATATATACTTTTTACACTATGGCAGTTTGTTTAATATTCTTGGGCTATGGGCATCTCATTCATTCATTACGATGATTTTCCCTCAATAACTTCACAGGCTTAGGACCGTAAAAATTGAAAACTATGTTGCGAAAAATATTTTTGGGTGAAAACTTAATTTACATTTATTACTTCACTAGCTGTTGCCCGCGACTTCGTCCGCGTCAATTTCTGATCACGATTATTTTTGCAACTTGACCTACATTGTTTTATTCCATAAATGTGCTCTACATTTTTTATAGGCTTTTAATAAATTATTATTTTCATAATAATTTATTAAAAGCCTATAAAAAATTTGTCGGCGATGAAAAAGTCAGACTGTATTTTAATATTAACATCATGGCATACGTCTACATTATTGGTAACTCGTTCCCCTAAAAATATCTCTTTATTTAAGGTGTAAGATATACACCTATGTGTTGTCAGACATAAGACAAGACATAGTGCTAGGTACCTACTTAGTGTGACTCTGCTGATGGGAAATGGAAAAATCACGGAAGCTACCAGTTTCACCTCGCGTGTTATATTTTTAATAATTACTTAAAACAATTGATTGACGCACTGGGGTAAAGCCAGTCTTTGTTCGTTACTCCAGTAGAGTTTCTTTTATTCTAACTTCTCTGCGTGTAATTTATGTCTTAGAAGATTTAAAAAAATATATCTTAGGTTTTGTACTTACCATAGAATAATCGTCGGTTGGTGTCACATTACATCATTTAGATAAATGTTGTCTAACGGGCCTCTGCTAGTTGGCTTCGGCCCCTCGTATGCCTTCCAAAGGTCCGGGACTCAATCGATTGAAACAATTTCACTTTGAATGCGCATTGTGAAGTATCTATTCAACTTACAGATTAACTATTTTAACCATAACAAGTACTGTTATCTGTTCTATGAATAAAATATATTATGTAGCTCTATCTCAATGAACTACGCTGTTATTACCTAAAAAAGGGGATCGGGAAAAGCGGTTCAATTGACCCCATGCTAGGGACAGTTGAAACAGTGTATAGTATTAATTGAAACACTTTAGATATCTTTCGAATTATTAAACATTCTCTTTCCTTCACACTTCTCATGGTAAAAGTCTCCGTTCTGACGATACTCTTCAGTTACTCACTCCACGACACACTTCTGGCTTTATGTCCAGCTCTTTCTCCGTGACAGCTGTACGACTTTGGAACGGACTGCCCTCCAAAATCAGAAAAGCCACCTGTAAAATGCCCCTTAAAATAGCTTTACGTAATCACTTTACCGACTAACTTTCTTTCTTTCCTCTCTCGAATCTCGCTGACATAATTTCTGTATATACTCATATTATGTGTATGTATTTTGTATATGTTATTGTATGTATTTATTGTTATTTTATGTATGTAACTAGTTCGTATGTATATAACCTCAAATATAAAATCTGTATGTATGCCAGTGCTTAGTTGTAAGCACTTTTATAATAATTAATTAATATCTTACTTTATATTTGTTATTTTTACTTTGTACTTCGCACCGCCTGTAACCTCTCCGCTTGGCCTTATGGTTGACTGGTAGAGAATGTTTTTAGCATTAAGTCCGCCATTTGAACAGTTTGTATGTTCATTAAAGAGTAAATAAATATATAAAATAAACATTTTAATAGGCTTCAATGGTTATCTTTAACTTAACAGGTATATAATCAAATCATAAAAAATTGGTAATGATAGGTACAATGTATAGTTTTAAAATTATCACAGAAACAAAATTTTGGTATTATAGGTAAGCTTAATTTCTTTTTCTTGACTCGTTTATAGAAACAAATTAAACTAAGAATTAACATTTCACATAATTAACAAGGTTCTAATGTATTCATGAACTATAATGGCATATTACAGCATAAAAAAGAGATGATCATGTCCCATACAATCAGACATGTTTCAATTATACCCATGTTTCAATCATGACTAAGGATTAATACAAGATCGAACATTTATTTATCTATTCATACACTTATTTTAAGTAATACCACTTTACCCTATCAAAGCTAACTACTGGTAAGAAAAGTAAAATACTTACTCATTAATTAAATCACTGATAAAAACAACGATAGCTTATCTCTACCTTAAAACCTGCAATTTATGGCACTTATTTGGGGTCGAAAATCCCATAATAAACTAATTAATGTCTTAAATAGAATAGTCTGCTTGCTTGATTGCTTGATTTCTTTTTCTATGTATCTGAGAAATATAGAAAATCGGTATTTGAACAATAGATAATTTTGTTTTTTATGCTCGTGGTACTTACTAATAGTTGTTGATAGTAAGTTACTATCACCTTAAAACTTATTTTTCTCTGGCAGCACCCATAACTGCAACCTCCTTCTTAGTTTTGTCTAAAAATACAATAGCATTCAAGGAATTTTCACAAGAAAGTTTTACGCCCAACTGTGCAGCTGTACTTCATTATCTGTAAGAGTTAAAAATAATTAACTTGACCTGAACCCCGAATAGATCTTGCAGACCAAAACCGTACAAACGAATAATAAAAGTAGGAACGCGTCAACTTTGTTGTAGGTACTTAGGTGGTTATATTAATTTAAACATGTTTTTACTGGAAGTACGTAACTTAACGAAGACAGGAACGGTTGAAACACCGGGACGATTGAAACGTTTCAAACGTCCACATGCAAACTGTTTCTACCGTACCCATATTCTGTTCTACATTTCAAAGTCAATTTTTAGCCTAAAATACAACTTTAGCTGTTTCCAATATCAAAATAGTCGGTCTAGTTTTGGAAAAGGAATCGGGGGACTACGAAACGAAATAGGTACACAATACAATAAAACAAGAAAAAATATTAGAATACAAGAGTAAGTCACGACGAATCAAAAATGAAAAAAAATCTTACTTTGTGGTGTCAAAATTCCTCATCGTCGTCTAGTGCACGACTGCGTTAGTTCACTTTCTTCGCTCCAACGACCAAATATTCGAACATGGCCGACGCAGTAACGAACGTCGCGTCGCGCTTGTACGTATTATAGTTTTAGAGAATTTTGAGTTGTTTCAATCATAACACGTTTCAATCGTACCCAGTCTACCCGTGATTGAAAAATGATCAAAATAATAATAATAATAAATTCTTTGTTTGCAAAAGACATACTATATACAGAGTGAAATTTTAACCACTTTCCAAATTATAATGACGAGACAAAAAACAAATGACGTATTTTTTCTTTTGGTATAGCCCAGTACAAAAATGTCAAGATAAAGCACTTAGAAAATGCCTACAAAAAATCTAAAGTTTTTGATACGGCTGCCTAGCAACACTTTTTTTACGCGATTCGCATCTTATGCATTTATTACGATACCATTCATAAGTTTTTAATTTTCCCTTTATACCTTATCAGGCCTAGGGCCGTAAAAGTTGAAAACTATATTGCGAAAAATATTTTCGGGTGAAAGCTTGATTTACATTTTTTACTCCATTAATGGGCTCTAAATACTGAACGCCTATAAAAATTTGGAAAGTGGTTAAAATTTGATAGTGGTTAAAAAAAGTGTATATAGGTGATAAGCAAACATATATGCACATTTTTTGCCTGTATCAGAATGCAAATTTATAATTTGTAGAAATACACAATTAAATTCAATTATCTCATTCATAGAAGTATTAGGTAGGTACGTATGTCAATTAAATAATTCATGTAAATAAATTAACAAATTCACACAAAGTCATAAAATCAATAAGTCAAGTCAAACAATACAATCAATAATAAACCATTAAATTCTAGTGTCAATAAATTCATTGATGTCGTACACTTTCCGTTCAATTAGCCATTTATAGAGTTTTTATTTAAAAAGATTTTTTTCTTTTTTATATGGATTCTTATTATATATTTTAACACACATTGCTAAAACACTTTTTCTGAATTTAGCGGATCTCGGAATGACACTTTACACGTTTTTTTGCGTTTCGTTTAAGTCTATCATTTACATCTCGGGTTTTCTGAAACATCTCACTATGATGTGTATTCAAATGTGGTTTATTTAGCTCAATGCTGCAACGGACGAATGATCTATGTCTACATAGAAGTCACAGAAATAAAATCAGCGTAAAAGGTCCTCGGCTTATGAGCGCCCACTAAAAATGTAAGTGCTCATTCAACTTAGCATCAATCAACTTATGAGGGAAATTCCATTAAGGTAGTTATAAATAATAACAACAGGCACGTAAATTTAATCGCGGACAGTTCAGTATACTTATATATTATGCACAGTGTAGTTTTTTTATGCGATTGCGTAACTAGTTCTTATTTTTGACCAAAAAATGCTGATAACATAAATTGTGGTCCTTAGACTTCTATCTTTTTCTAATTCTAATGTCTCACAGGTTGTACTACTTCATACTTACAAGTATACCAGTTTGTTACGTAATAACAGTTTGTTTATATTTAGCGAACACGTTTCAAATTATTTTGATGTTCTTATTAACAAATAAAACAGGTTAATGTTTAAATAAAACATACGTAATTAATAATATACTAAGTTTGTGCTCCGCACGCAACTCGGTTTGCTGAAAATCTGCTATTTCGCTCTCTCACATCTATTGTTTCCAAAAAATCGCTCTCCTTAGAGACCACGGAGATTTTTTTAAATCACTAGGTTTAAGTATCTAATTTTCAAGGTCTCGAAACTATCTCCGAACCAAATTTTATCCTAATCGGTTAAGAAATTATTGTTTCCCTACACAAACGTCCAGCCTCATAAATGATGATTTCTGTGATAATAATAAATATTCTGTGTCCCTTTCTAGAACTCAAACTATCTCTATACCTTTTACTTACATCGGTTCAGGTTTATTCGTAAAAAGGTGAGAGACGGACTCATTTTTATGGTTATTTTAGTATGGACCGTAAAAACTAATAATTAGCTATAAATTAATTTATTTAAGTTCGAAGTCCTACTTCTAATGCATGTTAAATTCTGTCAATAACATTTATGATTAATAGTTGTGTTTGTATTTAGTCGATATTCATTGCATGTAAATCTTGGATCAATTAGATTTACTTAAGAGGAAACACAAGGGCCGCTTTTCCATACAAACGTAGTTCCCTGCTTTCTCTCTGGATAATGCCAGCAAAGCAATAATTTTTATTATCAAAATCTATGGCCACTATTAGCATGTTTCTATGTTTTTTTTTTCATAAATTAAATAATAAAAGAGATATGAGCCTCCAAAAATAAAAAAAATCGCCAGATTTTCCGCTGTGTTTAACATCCAGAAAACAAATTTGGCTAAATTTTTGAAAAAACCTTTCTTTAATTTTTAATGAAAAATTTATTTAAATCGGTCTAGTTTTGGAAAAGGAATCGGGGGACTACGAAACGTTGATTTTGTTTGCTTTTAGTAGGTATTTTGGGTCCAAAATGGTCTCTATCGCGCTCTGCGGTGGAGGCGTTCGGGACTGCGCGACTGCAATAGATTTTACAAATACCTATTTTTCAATTCTCTCGACCGTAGTGTTTCCTCTTAACAATTAGGTGACGTTTTTTTTCCTACCGTTGCGTGTGGTGCCGGCCCAAAAGAGAGAAGCATCACGCATCACCCCTTTTTGTCTTAAGGGTGTCGCGAGCGTCGGGTGAGAAATACTGTTAGAGCAAGACGGGTAGCAGCGTCTTCTTTATAGATCATTGGCCAAACTGCAATCACCACACCGCCTGTCAAGCGTGGCAATTATGGCAAATTACTCTTTTTGGAGTAGACTGATGTACGCTGGTGATGATTGCTTTTATTCTCCAGATCCTGTAACTTTTCAAACAGACATATCATCAATTGTACAAGACTGACGTTAGTCATTAATTAAAATTTAATTTAATTTAACGCAATCAAACAAAACATGATACCTCCATGGTTATGGTAACTCGAAGTTAATTATAATTAATAACGACTGGAATGTGTTAAACTAAATCCATACAGTACCTACTTATAATGGAAAAAAGTACAATTAAAGTTCAGAACGGGTATAGGTACCTTACCTAATACAAAAAACAATGGAAATCTATATCAATGCGATTCCTTGATTAGGTGAAAATTTCGACGTGCTCAAGTAGGTTTCGAACTAGAACCAGAAGATTTTTTTAAATTCCCATTTTTTGTTTTTTAACTCGGAAATTGTATGTGACGTCGTAGTACCTGTATGGTAATTTACGCGCGCCACAACGAGCCATATCCATTATTAATGAATGAACAAATGTACAAGCAGTCATATGTTTGATGGACACGTTTTCGGTCGGCCGGTGCGAGATAAACAGTGTTATCGAGTGTTTGCATACAGACGTGTTCGCGGCTGAGAAAAAAAAGTGCTAAGATCACTGGAAATCCCTTAGCCGCCGGACGGCTCCGTTCGATCTCTCGCAAAATCAGTCAATCGTACTTACACATTGTCGACGACCGCGTGTCCCTTAGACAGGTATGTTCACAATTTAAATGATCTGAGGTTCACAATTAATTAACTCTATCATTTTATAATTACATTTTAATGATAACGAGGTTTTTATGAATAGTAACCGATGTGACGAGAACTTCTTAATTACGGTCGGGGGTCAGGCGTTTATCAATATCTCAAATTGTGGCCCGCTTTTGTTGCCACTCAGTGTGCTAATAACAATTAAAGTAGTCAGTCATTTACTATGCCATATTACATTTATCTCCATTTATTTTTTATATTTTATTATCTTATTGTATAAGTTTCAATTTCTTCAATTGTATTGTCGGATCTGTGCGAGTGTGGTCGTGATGTCTTTAAAACACAAGCTGTCGTTTAGGACGAAAAAGCATTTGGAGTGCAACGGCGGGACGGGAGTGCCAAATTTTATTGAAAATGAAAGAGAAATTAGTGTTGCGACGCCCTTACTTAGTCATCCAGACAGAACCATTGCGACGGGAAATGTCGAAACTGCGCAGCCTGGCGAACAATTGACCGTCGAGATGGTTTCGCAAGCTGCCGAAAACTCTATCGAGGGTACCGAGAGCAGTTTGACTGATAAAAGCTCGATAAGTGAATCGCGAGATAACGAACAAAATGACCTACGTGACCTTCGGCCGACGTATAGACCGTGAGTATTGATAAAGATTAGGACACTCACTATGTAGAGATAGGAAAAGTCTGCTTTATCTTCTAGGAGATAAAAGTTGTGTTACAATATTGGATGCAATATTTATTTTTAGTTGGTTATCAAACTCAAGCCTAACATCGATGTTGTCGATAAGTTCTGCATTAACATAAATTACATTAAACAAAGTCTGTATTTGACTATCAAATTCATTGCCCCATTTCCGTACATTAGAATTGTAAATTAAATTCATTGATTTATAACTTTCTGTACGCTTCTTGATTAAATTTTCTTCAAAAAAGTACTGAAAATTTTTATTATTTGAAAACGTCACTCAATCCGAGGAATGATTACCTACAAATGTTTATTACCAACTAAGCTTATAATGCTGTATTCTGTAAAAGGCAGTGTTTATAGTTTAGCGGGTCGTGTGATCATTTTAAAATTCGCAAAGGTTATTTTACACAAAAATCCTTTTTCCACGTGTTCGGTATTTGCAATTACGTAAAAATTTTAGCTCATAGGTACAAACTCAGGTGAATTGCTCAATAATAAAGTAAAACAATACATAATAAAACTTATTTCGCGTTCGTAAGAAACATCTAGCTAAACTATAGTGTAGGTACAGTGCTCTTGCTATGGGTGTCGAATAAGCGTCTTAAAAACCACCACCGGAAGACGCTGCTGCCCATCTGCGTTCGCCAAACCTTCCTGCCAAACGTGGTGATTATGACTAATTTCTCTTTTTGGAAAGGCCAGTGTCCAGCAGTGGAGATGACTTTGAACACCCATGTTTCGGGGAAACCCTTGACAATATTTTCTTTATTTTCTGGAATCTGATATAAATCAGTACAACAATATCGCAGTGGCATTACTCGTACATAGTAAAGCACAATCGCAAGTAGGTACTTATTCATTAAATGTATCCAATTATTGTATTTTATGATGTAACCTCGCTCCCAATCAATCCAATTCAGTAGCACAAAACAAAGATACGGCAAAGACCTTGATTACCGGATTTTGTATCAATACAGATAAATGGTATTTCTCAATTTTTACAAACTCTAAGAAATTTTATTACTACGATTGTGTATTAAGCCTAACTAAATAAAGTTACGAATATTTGAACACATTTAATAATGGTAAAGGACCATTATTAAATAAGTTTTTTTACTGAGTGACCTTTTAAGACAGGTTTAGTGACTTAAAATGCTTATCGCTCAAACATTTACTAGATCCTCCAATAGTCAGCAAGAATAGTTGTAAGAAGGACATAAAAAAAAATTCACAATTATTGGCCACAATAGTTATTAAAACACGAGCGAGACTAATTTAACGACACCTTACGAGACAGGAAATGCGGGACATACTATAGAGATTATACTATCTCTCTACCCACCATAATTAATTATGTATCGTAAATGCGAAATATATTTGCGTATAATATTATAAATGCGAAAGTTTGGATGAATGTTTGTTACTATAAACAATCTAATCTAGACAGATCTAAAAAAATTTGGCAAGCAGGCAGAGTGCAGGCTGGGAGAGCAAAAAAGCTGCTTTTTATTCCGAAAAAAAGTACTCTGCCGAATTTAAAACTCCACACCTACGAAGTCGCGGGAAATAGCTAATACCTACTTAATAATAACATATTTTCTGAATGATATTGACGATGATATCCATTAGTTTCAAATAAAAAAAATATTATGTTCTTTGAGCTATATAATATACTGTTAGTGTGATTTGAAAATACAATCAATTCCTTGAATGAAACTGACGAATGCTTTAGGATTGCGGACTCTCACCATTTAGTTTATGCAAAATTGAAACAAATGTATTTTCAATTTTATATAATTGATTCAATTGGTAGTTAATTGAATTTGCCATAACAAAAATGTCTTGGTCGTATGTCGCCTTAAATAGAATAGCACTACTCCTCCTAATAGGTGTCACAAGATGTGCATAAAAATGTCCAGACAGAGAGACAACTGTCACTTGCTTTTTTAAATAACGAAAGGCCTTTATAAAGTTTTTGTTGACTCATTCGGCCTTCGCAATCTGACCTCAACATTGCTGCTTCAAAAACATTACCTCCGAATAAAAAGTTAATAAGGTGTCTCCTTTATTCATTATTAGTTAACTTCACCTTTGATTTTATTGTATTATTTAACCCGATTGCATTTGAAAATCGCATGATCACGAGAATTGCTGTCTGAGTCAAGGAGAATAAAACTAAATAATAATAATGTCTCTAGATTATGTTTACCCGTCAATAAAAGTGACCATAGTACCTACAAGTACATGCTTTGCTTTGTTTGGGCATTACCTGTGGTTCAGGACTAAATAATTGAATTAAATATTAAAAATATATACCTTATTTTATAACATTCACTAGCGTTTGTTAAGAAATAGATAACGGATTAGCATTTCCATCGACCAATATATATTTATTAATAACAAAGATATCATCTAAAAGTTAAAGAAAATTTAAAATTAACTTCATCATCATCATCATCATATCAGCCGAACGACGCCCACTTCTGAGCACAGGCCTCCCCCAAGGATCTCAAAATTAACTTAATCATACATAATGTTTGTACGGTTACTCGTCATTAACAGAAAACCGGTTTAAATTAAATTTGGTAAGGGGAATGCTTCAAGACTAAAAAGGACAAAGGTTTCCAAATTTACCGGTACACTATAAAACTAGTGTTAATTTTCTAGAAAAATTTATCGAATACTGCGTATATTTAACACTACAGTGTATAGATTTCGATTGTACAATCATAAAACCGCAAGACTTAACTGGCTTTAACGCAAACGATTATCCGATCCGAGCGATCGGAAAGTTCCACCCCGAATAGCTTTGTTGTTCAGACCGGATTTTAACGGACTTGGTTGTTTCCAGTTACTTAAATAATTGCACATACTCACTATATGTTTGGGTAATCCTTAGGATATATCAAGTAAAACAAAAACTTATTAATAAATTGAACCAACAACAAGTATGAAAAAAGTAACCAATTTAAGCCGGTGCATGATGTAGTGTTTTCTAATAAATCGTGATTTTCAATCTTGTAAAAAAAAGTTTTGCCATGTCATCATCATTTCGTAGTATACAAAATATGTTTTACAATAATTGCGATTAAGACTACCTAGTGAGTGTTTTTTAAAAACCCTCGTAACAGGTTATCCCGCTCTTTGAATAACAATAATATTTTGAAATTGAATACATTTGCAACGAAATTTATAAAATAGTGGAAGTTTTGTATGCCTATTATACAAGTTTAAGGATGTGGTCTTAGAATGTGGTATATATATCAATATCTAAGTCTTCAAGCCAGCTTGCAGCAGCAGGTGTGCATGTGTGGACTTCCGACATTCCACCAGGAAAACTGCGAAGTGGGCATTCGCTTACACTTAAGGTTGGTGTAGAGACACTTACAACACACGTTTATAATAAATATTCGGTGAATTGTCCTCAGGTCTTTTTCCATTCCGGACGGTTTGGTGATGGACCCGTTGGCGCCCACGGCGCTTGCGGTCTCCGACGAATTCATGGGTCGCATAGGCAGCGGCCTCTCCCTCCTTAGGGATCATGGGAAGAAAATTCAGAAGGTAATGGGCACTAAGCTTACCATGATAATTGTGACTAAGGTGTCGGTATGGAGGGTCTTCCTTCTGCAGTGTCAGTACTTATTTTCACCGCTCGAGTAACCTTGGTAGGTTGATTAATATCGCTTTCGATTTCTATTTTGATAAATGTTACATTTTAGTCATCTAAAAGTCAGCATGTCTAAGTTATCATATACATACCTTGCTAGATAAATTTGTCATCGTCCGTTGAATGACTCAACTATCTACTCTCGAATGATATCGTGGTCTTGATCAGGGATAATGGATAGCTTCCGCATATGTTTCTCACCAATTTAGTGTTCCAGTTTAAATAATATCTCAGTGGAAATTGAGAAAACATTGCATTTTGTCAGTCACTCACTACTTTATGTACCTATTTGGTTGCTCTTCTACCACTTTATTAAATAAATGACTAGGTTTTGTATTTCCTAACCATGTGTCCTAACTGCTAGCACATGAGTAAATATTATTCATGTGCTGCTAGGCACAGGTTTCCGATTAAATAATAGCATATATTGTCTTTTCTCATGGTACCTTCGATGCTTCTAATTTCAAAAATATACACGGTGCATTTTCAACCACCTGTAAAACAAAGACTACATTATGTAACCATTATGAATAACATCTTGGCAATGTTATTTTAATTTTTTTGGTATTTTTTTTAAATTAAAATATGAAATATTTACTTAGCTATTTATTTTGAACACGCTGTGACGCGCACTGATGTAGCTGTGTGTAAGGTCCACTCAACCAAGACCCCGTCGCATCAAAATAATACGTCTGTGTGCGTCACAGCGTGTTACAAAATTAAAAGTCTGAATCAAAATTTAATATTTTCCCAAAATTATTTTTTATTAAAAAATAAATAACACTGCCATGATGTTATACATAATGGTCCAATAACGTGGGCTTTGGTTTCTAGGTTGTTCAAAAAGCACGGTGTATAGTGCTTTAAATAGTTACTAAAATTGTGATTAGAATAATATAGGTATGTGATTATATATATTCATTTATACTTATATTTATTTATCATGGTCTAATCTATCCTTGCATCGAATTTCATAAAATTCGGTTGATTTCTGCGTGAAAACGTAACAAAAAACTTACATTTACTTTCTTAGTAGGGATTACTAAAAATACTCTTTAAAATCAAAAAACTATATTCATAATATAGTCTATTTGTTATCATTTTGCTCTTTACAGCATATTAATTTTTATCTAAGTAATCTAATATGGTAGAACAATATGAGTATCTTCAAAATATTTCTGCAATAGTGATTTGTACAATCGCTTCGTAAATAAGATAATAGCTGACATCATCAACATTTTTGATGTTCAAGAAATCAAGATTGATAACCACCAGCACAACTCGAACCTCAATTTTAATTTTTTTGCAGTATGTTATGAAAAACAGAAGACTCGATATACTGACAAAAAAATCATGGAAGTCGGTGGTGAACGTCGTGCTTGTCGAAGCGAAGGACCTACCTGATGGACCGACAAACGGCTCCAATGGACTCTACTGCAAATTCAAGTAGGTACTTAAATACTTAATTTATTTCCTTATTGTGATTTTTGTACAGCCTCCGGTATAAATGCTTGAATGGCTGCCTTGAGAATGTGACACAAAGACATTTTGCAACAAAAAAAATACGTACTTACCTATCTGGCAGATATTTCACCTAGTAGCACCTACCGTAGTGAACACTTGTTCAGTGGCACTCAATTGCATTTAATTGCGTTAAGTTATGGTGCGTGTAATAAAAAAAGACTAGTTATCATTTATCACATTTATTTTTAGTAAAAATTTAATCTTTTCCCCAAACGCTTTGTCCTGTCCTTAGAACATAGCGTACAATAACGTGACTGTGAAACGTGCTGTGACTGGAAATGACAAAAATCAAGACTCCTGATAACTTAACCTTCACGAGAAAACTAATATTATTTTGTGTAGGTACTGATGCGGTGGTCTGCCTAGAACGCAAAGGTCTCAGTCTGATTTCCGGACGGAGTAATTTGATAAATTGAATGACCCTTGGTACAATTGTACGGATAAGACTTTGGTATAGAAGGGAGACTGCGTTGCAAGTCGCGCTTTAGAAAGCATTGTGCTCTGTGTCCCGTCTTTTATCGCAAATCAAACCAAGTCAGAAAAAATAGATGGAAAATTTTGACGCTAGATTATCCTTGAAATAAGATTAAAACACTACAATAAGAATTCAATGTTAGGTTCTTAATATTTGTTATTTACTAAAACTTCGGAATAAAATAATTTTAAGATGATTTTGTCGTCTATTTATTATATTTTATCTTTGTTATGAGGAAATACAAGGGCCGTTTTTCCATACAAACGTAGTCCCCTGTTTCCTCCCTGGATAAAGCCAATAGAGCAATTTTTTTTTTATTACAAAAATCTATGGCCACTATTAGCATGTTTCTATGTTTTCTGTTTTTTCATAAATTAATTAATAAAAAAAAATTAGCCCTCAAAAAGCGAAAAAATTCGCCATATTTTCCGCTGTGTTCAAACATCCAGAAAAAAAATTTGGCAAGATTTTAGAATAAAAGCAAAATATACGAACACGACCAAAGCCTTTCTTTAATTTTTAATGAAGAAAGTATATAAATCGGTCTAGTTTTGGAAAAGTAATCGGGGGAGTATGAAACGTTGATTTGGTGTGCTTTTATTTTCGGTCCAAGAAGCAGTTGTCTCTATCACACTCTGCGGTGAAGGCATTTGGCACTGCGCGACAGAAATAGATTTTACAAATACCTATTTTTCAATTCTCACGCCCGTAGTGTTTCCTCTTAACGGGCCTATATTATTACTACGAAGAGAAGTTTAAACAATTTTCTCTCAAGTAAAATAAGAACAGAAAAACCTAACCAGTCATAAACAAACATTTCGGTTAGGTGTAAATACATGCTAATTAAATGATTTCCATGTGTTAGATATAGGCATGACATAAATGATTCACATCTTAAAAATAAACATTAGATTAGTAGCAGTTTCCCTGTCCTTGTGATGATGAATGATGATGACATGCTATGGCATATTAAGCCATGTCTTGTCAGAAATTTGCTATTTAATA
Organism: Anania crocealis; assembly: GCA_949315895.1. Lineage (NCBI taxonomy): Eukaryota > Metazoa > Arthropoda > Insecta > Lepidoptera > Crambidae > Anania > Anania crocealis. The sequence continues at coordinate 14,837,449 of OX438880.1, read as the reverse complement.
CGACATTTGGAACTCACGTAAAGATTATAATACCTACTGATACTATAAGTGCAATTAAGTTTCTAAAATATTATCATATACAAGTCACTTAAAGTTTGTCTAATTTCTTAGGTGGTATTTATGTATGAGCTATATTAATAGCTGTCTTTGTTACATTGTTTCATTACGGATACAAAAATAACAAAAGCCATTGTCGTTTCATACATATCTTTTAAACAGCGGCTAGAAATTTTCCAGCCTTATTCAACTCATCAAGAAATTAATAGTAGGGGTTAAAGTATGAAATGCCGATTATTTTCCCACTTTTTATTTTGTTTATAGCTCTTAAGCATAGTGATATTATTGCGTAATTCTTTTTGTATTGTATCAAAAACTAAATGACAAAAAAAAATGCAATACTAGTGCCTATTACTTCAAAGGAAGTCGTTGAAAAGACCCCTTACAATGTGTCAGCTAACCTTCTTGCTTCAATTAAGTATATTTGTATTATATACTTTGATTTTCAGAAATTTAAATAATATAATGCGTTGCTTTATAACCATCTAACTTTCACCTTTAATTGCATCGAAAACGGTTCAGGCGTTTTTAAAAAAGCTAAAAAATTGTTAGTATGGAAAAATGACTTTTGTCGATTTCGTCCATACAAAACGGCAATTTCATACTTTAACCCCTAATATAAACAACGTATTAAGCAACGCTCTTTATATCAAAGATTTTATTGAACTTACCACAAAAAAGATGCTCCCAAGTTCTAACTTAATACGTCTGGGAAATGAAAATAGCTTTAGAGATTAAGATAAAAACTTATATATTTAATGCTAAATGAATAGGTATACAAAACATAAATATTATTTTGGTGTTTAAGTTTTGAATGTTTGCATTTACTTGACATTTTAATAAACTTTCCAAACGGATGTTAATTGATATCAAATTAGCAGGGATTAATCTACCTATAACTTGTGTATTTAGGTATAAAAACTTGTTCAAATTGAATTATATGTATACGGTGCATTTTAAACCACCTGGAAAACGAAGCCCACGTTATCTGACCTGTGAATCTATGAATAACATCATGGCAGTGTTATTTAATCAGTCAATAAAAATATTTTTTCAAAAATATTAATTATTTTTTAAGACTTTCAATTTTGTAACACGCTGTAACGCGCACAGGCGTATTATTTTGTTGCAGCGGGGTCCCAGATGAATAAACCTCACACAACTACATCCGTGCGCGTCACAGGGTACTTCAAAATAAATAGATTAAACAATATTTTATATTTTTATAATGAAAATAACACTGCCAAGATGTTATAGGTACATAATCTATACTAATATTGTAAAGCTGAAGAGTTTGTTTGTTTGTTCGTTTGTTTGTTTGAACGCGCTAATCTCAGGAAGTACTATTTAGACTTGAAAAATTATTTTGTGTTGGATAGTCCATTTATCGAGGAAGGCTTTAAGCTAGAAAACATCATGCTGCGACCAATAGAAGCGAAGCATCAGTTGAAAATGTTGAAAAAATAATCGCGATCATAATACCAGAAATTGACGCGTACGAAATCGCAGGCAACAGCTTTGTTACATAAAGTGGGCTTCGTTTTACAGGTGGTTGAAATAGCACCTTGTATAATAAATAACAATTCATATCCTACGTAGGTGAATCTGCAAAAAAAAACGATTCAATGTTACATTAAACGTTAGGCATTAGTGATCTGGAGGGTTTACCGACCAACATTTTAAAAGACGTCTACAAACCTGTTTTCTAAAAATATAATACACATTTTGTTAGTAGAACTCGTTAGAGTTGTTTATGATCTAATTTTAAATTAAACAACATGCTATAATAATATGGAATTGATTTATTTATAGATATATGTTTTTATCGTTTTGTTGATTTACAGATTAGGTGCCGAAACTCACAAATCGAAGCATGTGAATAAGTCTAAGTCTTTGTGGTGTGAACGTTTCAACTTGTACCTGTATGAAGAGAATAACTTAGAAATCACAGTATGGCACAAAGGAAAACAAAAAAACTTTATGGGACGGTAAGAAAATCAAAGTACTTATTTAAATAGTCAAAACACAATATTGCATTATTCAGCAATTGATGTAACTTGCGGCTGCTGATAATACTAGGAAGGAGAGATAGGTATTACTAGAAATCAGCCGAGTAATATATATTCAAAAACTATATTTAATTGTTTGTTGGTGATAGATGAATTAACAGATTGTATACTTTATTTGATATTTTTGCAATTAAATTGCAATTATAATATCAGTATATAAACTTGAAAAATTATGTCTCAGGCGGGACTCGTTTAACAGATTGTGTTATTGTAAGAGTATGTATAATAATTGTCAACGATCTAAGAGCGCGCATGTTGGTTTATTAGAAATTACAAAGTTGCTTAGATTAACTCTAAGCTAAGTTGTAATTTCTGTGAACTCAATTAAATCGATTGAGTTTGCCGTGATTACAGAAATAACTACTGAATTAAACTATGATTATACAGGTATTATCAAATAAGTGTATAATTAAATAAAAATATTGCAATTTCCTCATAGATATCATACTCGTGTTTATACAAGTCATGTCATGTTTGATATCATTTTGGATGAAATCAAAAATTCTAGTCATCTTTTTCCATTTACATGCTAAAGAGACGGTAAGTAGTTATTGTTTGATATTGGTTGAAACTATCTAAGTACATTACGTACTACTAAGAATTATGCTAATCATATCCTGCGTTCCGATATTTAATAAAGCACAAAACAATTTTTTAGCCAATGGTCAGCTACGTCCCGCCCCCCAGACCTTTACCATGAGCTAAATACGAGTACATTATGTCAAGTGTAAATGTGAAGGTTTCTTTTTTAAAATCTGATAGCAAGAAATGGAGCGATGATTTGCGCAAATGTTTCAGTTGTGTCATTGACCTCTCCCGCCTCGAGAGAGAGAAGACCCATGACCTCTGGCTCGAGTTGGAGTGCGGTTATGGAAACTTACACCTGCTGGTCACCGTCAGTGGGTCCGCGAGATGTGCAATCGCTGATGGCATCCCTACCACAAATGGAATCCACCATACTACGTTAGAAAAGGAGGAGTTTGTAAGTACTGATAAACTAAAGCCTCTTAGATTTGCAATTAAATCAATTAAAAAAATAAAAATAAACAAATATAAAAAACACGTGGGCAGAGATTGCTTGATAAAAAGATGTGGATAAAAACGACAAACAACAACACAAATTAATTGTGTTTACTCATTTGGAACGTGATATCGTAAATGGTAAAACAGACTACGTTTGTACCGGTGAATAATTAATGCAGGCTGCTATTACATTATACATTAATAATTATGACTATCAATAAAACAGTTTGCTTAATTCTATTAAACAAATTATAAAGTTTCGAAGGAAAAATCAACAAATAGGTACTTACTAAGAATAGAGTTGAAATACAAGATACACGCAATACTTACTTACTGCAATGCAATTAATACGCCTCCGGGCATAGATAGAATATAAATAGTATTACCTCGGGGACAGAATCAGCTCATTAGTTTAATATTAATTATTTTATAAATATCACTTCCTATTAGCACATTCGCTAAGAAATATTGCAAGGAAGTACTGAGAACTTCAATTTGAATTTACCTATTAGTTGGTTACCTTCATTCTATTTATTGTAACATTTTTCTAAAGTTCATGCTCAGTTGTCGTACCTATTGCTTTTATTACAAATTTTATTACAAAAGTTGAGTCGGCTACATCTCGTTTCCGTGTGGAAGAGTGGTCACAATTCAATTCAATTTTAACACATTCGACCATCTTCGTGAAAGGCCCGTTAAAAATTGACCTATAAATGACAGTAAGGGTTTCGTTACCTCTTTTTCGCAATGCACCGACTTTGTGCAGATTACAGTTAGGTTATAAGCACTGCAATGTAACGTAAACGTAATCTTAGAATTAATCTTAAAACTGCAGGAATTCCTGTTTTGTTATTTTTTTATGATTTTCAGTCATGGTACAAACTAAACAATTGGAGTGAGGTTGGTCAGCTACTCGTAACTGTACACGGAGCCCGCGGTCTCTGCGCTCTGGGACTGGGCGGTAAAGCCGACGCGTACTGCGTGCTTGAACTCGACAATTCCCGCGTGCAAACGCACACCGTGCCCGCAACCAACGAACCTATTTGGAATAAGACCTACTTCTTGTAAGTTTCTGTTTCAAATATCAGAAAAAAATCTAGTAGGTCTTCGCTAATACCAGTAGAACGAAACAAAGAACAGCTTTGGGTCCTTTACATTATACCGCCGGAAGCCTACTACACCTCGTCTTTCAGTTTGTGTGCGAGCGATGTGGCTCGAAAACGTTAGTTTTGCAGAACTACTCGTATGTCGGTAAACGTAATATATTTCCGGATAGCTTCATTGTTAAACTCCAAGCAATATAAAAAATCACACTCTAAGCGAGAATCGGTAAACCCGCAAGTAATTTTAAAAGTAGAAATATAATAAAATTTTAATATCGAATAGTAGCTGTATATACATTTTAATTATTGTTAATTTATACGCTAAAATTAAACTTTTGTTTTAAATCATTAATGATACAATTTCTATTGAGAGTAACATGACCTCGAATGCCAGAAAGAATAACTTGGTTAATAAGTAATTTTGATTTCGTCCAGCGGAGTCAATGACATCACATCCACGCTAGAAATCACAGTTTACGACGAGTCCATCATAAATTCCATGAAGAGAGAAACCCTTGGCAAACTCTCCGTGCCGCTACTCAGGATCAATAATGAGGAGAAGCGGTGGTACGCGCTTAAAGACCGCTCGAAGAAGTCCAACGCAAAAGGGAACTGCCCAAGAATACTGATACAAATGTCTGTGGTTTGGAATCCGGTGAGTAGTGACCACGTTTTTGTTTAAGATATCAAAAAACATTTTATATTTAAGTTGTAATGTATGTCAGTATGAAAATTGTCTTTGTTTTCAGATAAAAGCTTCAGTGCGCGTTCTTAGTCCAAAGGAAACAAAATACATGCAGAAACCCCCAAAATTCAATATTCCTCTTATTTATAGCAACCTAAAGTTTATTCGCGATGTATTCAATGCTGTGTACATTGCCAATGAACAATATAAGTAAGTCGATTTATTTTTCATTTATTTGACGATGGTTACGAACTCCATTATTGACCCAGACTAGTTATTGTCTATGCCACAAGCTTGTAAGAGACCGCGCTTACTACCGGGACGGCACTACTGTTTAAATTGCAATTTTAAGACTTAAGTTCTTAAGCATACGAGTATAGCGGCATGCTAAAACCGTAAACCTTCTAATTTCAACCGTAGTGATTTTACGTGATACATTATACTCGTACATTATTATTCATCAACTTGAATTCCTTGCCACGGTAGGCGTAAGTACTTCCTAAGTCTTCCATTCAAAAATATAGTATTTAAGTAACGATTGGATACAGCAACACAACTTCATACTTAAATATTTGCTACATATCATTTCAGACGTGCATTCGAATGGGAAAATCGAGAACTATCTGTGGCAGCGCTAATAGGCTGGCTCGCGTTCTGGTACTTCTTCAGGATATGGATGGCGCCTCTGCTAGCATTAGGGCCTTTCATCTACTACTGGATCGGACAAAGAGGCAGTAGTGAGTATTTTTAATATTACGTAGGTAATAATAACTGATCACTTAAAAACATATCGCACACTATTACAAGATTCACAAATTAGATAAAGATAAGTCTGACAATCACATGAATCACGATATAAATTGAACAAAATCAGTTAAAAATCAGTTAAAATCAGTTTTATTTCTGCAAATAGGCCCAAGGAGGCGCTTTTACACGTCCCAATATTTAAACCTACCACTGCTTCGGGACAAGTCTGGGCTGAACAAGATTGAATATGAGTATATTTCTATAAGCTGAAAATCACGGATACTATTTCGATAAAGCCTCTCAAATAAATAAAATGCTAAGGGAAATTTATTCTGACTGGTCATTGCCACTGCATTAATAAATTTACTTTTCATTGAGACTAGTCAGGCGAAGAACATAGGTTTATAACATTAAATGCACGTCGCGCTCTTGAAGCGTATTCAACATGGATTGCATACAAATCACACTTGTTTTATAATGCAGTTACAACTGCACGTTCATACCGCTTGATATTATGTTATTAATTCAATATTTGTGACCTATTTAAAAGAAAAATTTACTTTGTGTGTCTCAAACCGCGTTATCAATTTCGATAAAGTTTGGTATGGAGATAGTTTAAAATCTTAACAAGACCTTAGATTTGATTCCCGAATTGAATACTTTATAGATTTATAAAGCTCCCCCTTATTCACCTACAAAGTAATTAAGAAGAGTGGTTCTATAATTTACCATTCATTTCCTCGAATTTCGAAAAGTAAAAATGCTATTTTGATTACAGAAAATGCTTTGGTACTTTTAAATCAATCAGAAGACGAACAATCAGACGACGATCTCGAAAACCATAAGGTTAGTAAACTACTTGATATTTTTGCTTAAAATGTGATTTATGGATTTTTTTATGACAATATTAAAAATACACACTGATCGTGATGCACTGTAGTGCACGTTTTCTACTGGTTCAGGCCACTCTCACGGCCAGCTGGTTAACAAATGTCTCTCAAAAGATATACTTTTTAATAAATTCAATAGAATTGTAATCCTTTATAACACTAACGGTGTATCTTCTTATCATAATTATTTCTTGTTATTTTGATGAACAGCGAGTCTAATTACTGACAACCATAGTAACTGCCTACTTACGCGGGTTTATCCCACCTCTTATAGCATACGCTTACATTCCTAATAAACCTGAAGTACTTGGGGCAAGAGCAATTGTTATGAACGCAATCACTTATATGGATAGGTAAATAAGAAATACTTATTTTTAAATATTTAAACTGCGAAGATGAATAACTACCAATGATGTTTTTCTAACATTCTAGTTATTTTTAAGATAAAACATTTGAAATAATATCTGTTATACTTATCGGGTGAATGGAATTGAGCACTTTTCTCTTCGGTAGACTATTGGTATTGGTATTGGTAACGGGCTCCCTTTTCCGCATTTAGGCTCCACTTGGCCCATTATGCGTAGGGGGGATTGGGGTGGTTAGTCCAACCACCCCAACTCCTTCCAGAAGCACAGAAGTCTTTTAGGACGTCCACAGGCTTCTGAAAGGGAACTCGGTGTGCCGAGGATAGATGCCCGGTGGGTGGCTACCCCTGTGCATTCCAAAATCACATGGGCAGCCGATTCTGCCTGTTCCAGGCAACCTCTACATAGGGGGCTGTCTGTGGCACCAATGGTGAAGAGATGTTTATTTAGGGGGATATGTCCAGTCAGTGATCCCACTACTCTTCGAAGGTCACTTCTGTTCAGGGTGATTAAGTTGCGAGTCAGACGCGGTGAAAGAGCCGGTACGGCCTCTCTGGACTGTCTGCAGTTGCTGATATTTTCCCAGCGGTCGTTGTGTTTGATGTCGCAGCCATGACCTGTATTGGTTGAAGGGGATAGGCAGGTGTGGCCTGGGGCCGAAAACCATAAGATCCGATCCCCTTTTAGCGAGTTGGTCTGCGGCATCATTGCCCAGGGAGCCGCTGTGTCCTTCGGTAGACTATGATGTCGTCGGTAGATCAGCGCCCTTGGACAAGTGGCTTTCTTATTTCGTTTATGCTAGACGAATAGATGTCAAATGTATGAAAATGACATAAGCTTACGATCGTTCGATCGTTTGTTAATGTCATTTTCATACATTTGTTATCTATTCATCTAGCGTAAACGATATTAGAAAGCAGGACGATATTAGTAAACGATATTAGTGTCTACGGGCACTTGGGAAAGAAATGAAACGTGTGTCTGTTTCTCCCTTGATGCAGTCGCAATTTTAAGTGTAACGTTATTAAGATAAAGATACTATAATCTATCCATTTCTTCTTTTAAATAAGTTGAAAACATTTGTAATTTGTAACACTTTACATTTATTTTAGGATGAAAAGACATTAAAGACACGACTTTATGGACTCCAGGACCTCACGTTCACGATAAAAAACGCGATCGACTACATCGTCTCCTTGGTTGAGAGACTAAAAAAGTAGGTCAACTTTCATTATGCTTAATTGTAGGGTCGTAGCCACCACACAGAACATGGAACTATGTTCTGTGGTCGTAGCACTCGTAGCACTCGTAGTACTTGTAGTAACGTAGAAGTGTCATTAATGTTTAATGCCTAATAATATAGCCATTAAATTAAGTTTTGTTCCTACAAATACGTATAAAAAATAATGTATATGTGGCGTTTATTGTGCCTGCTATTTATCTGAAGTAAAAATGATATTTAATGTAAGGAATCGTTCCTTTAAATTATGCCACAAAACTAATATACCATCTTTTTCTCTTTCAGTTTGGTCAATTTCACGGTACCTTATTTAAGTTACCTAGCGATCACTGTCATGGTAATAGTGGCATTAGCACTCTATCTGGTTTCATTCAACTATCTTTTAATGGCTTTAGGTAAGTTCACATCAATAGACCTCGTGAATTGTTTTTCTATTAGTTAATTTATTGCATGCATTGCATAGTCTGTTTGACGACAGCTGTGGTAGAGTGGCGTGCACACTGGTTTTCAAGGTATTGCCTGCTTCAGGGTCCCGGGTTCGACTCCTGGACGGGTCAATGTAGAAAGAAGATCAACTTTTTCTCGGGTCTGGGTTGTCGTACCTTCGTTGTTTCTGATTTCCTCAATACGAGTGCTTCAAATAGTTACTCACTTTAGGATCAGAACAATACACCGTGCTGAGTTAGTTATTTCGAGATTTCTACCATGTACCTTGTTTTTTATGAGTTTCCGATATTTCGGCACTGTTCTTCCGCGATCATGGCGCTTGCAACAGTGCCGAAATATCGGAAACTCATAAAAAACAAGGTACATGGTAGAAATCTCGAAATAACTAACTCTTACGATAGTGACTATGAAAGTTTAAAACAGTATAATACACCGTGCTATTTGAACCTTCTGAAAAACGAAGCCCACGTTATGTGACCATTATGTATAACATTATGGGCAGGGTTATTTATTTTATTAATAAAAATAATTTTAGGAAAATATAAAAAAAGACGTATTAGGTACATATTTTACTGCGGCGGTGTCCCGGGTGTATGAATGAACAAAAGAATGAACCTTACACAGCTACGTCCGTGCGCGTCAAATCGTGTTTCAAAATAAATACCTGATAAATAAATATTTTATATTTTTCTATGATTATTTGTAATGATAAAAAAAAAACATTGCTAAGATGATACGTAATGGTTGCATGAAGTGGGCTTTGTTTTTCTGGTAGTTGAAAATGCGCGGTGTGTATATGTGATGTTGTATACATTATTTTTTATAGCCAAAAGCTTATCTTTATTGGTCTCCTTTTTAGGGATATACAAATTCACGAGGAAATTCCTGTATCCGGATAGAGTTCCTAACAATGATCTGTTGGATTTCCTCTCACGAGTGCCGGACAATGAAGTTTTGGTAAGTTTGCCAATTTCCATATTTTAGTAGATCTTTTTCAATTTGTATTATTTTACTAATTTTCCTACTGTTGCATATTAATACTACAATAAAAAAAACTTAACTATTATCGTTTTTGTAATGTTTGTATTTTTATTTCAGAAACAATGGCGAGAGTTAAAAGTTCCTGAGCCAAATATGAACAGAACGAACTCTATCAGAAGACAGATTGTAACAGTACCAAACGGTGAAAAAGCCCTTTGACTCATTATTTAGTCCAGAATAGTCGGTTCAGTACAATTTAGAATACTATCAGATGCGGCTGCGGAGCGAAGGGAGATCAAGATTTTAGCCAACGTAAAATTGTGGTTCTTAGTTGCATGTTTTTATTTGAGTGATTGTTTTTTTTTTAAATTCATAAATTAAGAAGGTTCAAAACTTGAACTTTACAAACAGTTAATAAAAACCAAAAATATTACCCAACATAGAAAAATACGAAAAAGATTTAAATAAACCATGTTAAGTTTTGATTTGGTATTGAACAAGTACCAAACTTAATTTTTGTCATGTTGACGTGCTTTCGTCGTAGTTCATAGTAAGAAGAACCGATAGCTGTTGGGGCGGAACGATTTTTGTATGGCGACCGCAAGACGGTCGACGATCTGTGACGATGATAACGGTAATTTAATAAATACTAGAGGTAATTTGCTAAAATGATAGGTCTAGTCTAGTTTTTTGAGAATTGATTTCGTTTAGAAATGATAAAATTAAATCAATTGGGGGCAGCACTTAGCTCCAGTAGTCGCCTTAAGGGAGGCCCAAGGCCAGCCATAAGCGAAAAACATGGACTGAGTCTGTAAAACGGGGCGTGGTTAGAGCCCTGCGATGTTGCAGTTTCGGCATCACCGAATAAATGATTGACCAAAGACTGACCAGAAATTATTGTGTAGGGAAGCCTAGCAGCGCACCAAAAAAGAAACAAGTTTCGGATTACGCCAAAAAAACTGGAAACTCACCTACATTTATTTGTATTAGGTATACTATACAACGACTGATTGAAATAAACCCAGACAAAACTACGATGTTTTGGATCGAACTAATAAGGCCTTTGGTGTGTTTTACTCCTAAGTCACTGTCGGGTATAAAACTGCGTTAAACCGTAGCTGCTGTTTTGGCGATTAACCCGCCGCGCTCCGCCGCTACGCAGAGTGACAGATTTAATCTAATGATTGTATTTGCATATTTGCATAATTATATTGCTATAATAGGCAAGTACCTCAGACTGTATAGAAATTAGAAAACACATGTGGTACAACACATTGACGCGTTGGCACGTGGGAGCTGATAATGTTGCCCCGCGGACCCTGGCGGAGCGCGGTTCAGTAGGATATGGCCTTACGCATACTCTACCAAATTATTATGTTTGAGTAGTTTACTTTAAGGGTTATAAAATAATGCTTAATCTTGCCCAAAACTCATAGACTGGACAAAGTACTGTGATATGGGATTGTGTACTTACTTCTAGTGCCATGATGCCCTAGCGGTTGAAGTGGTTTTGCAATTTGTTCAGTGTATAATTGTAATAACAATATTGACTAATTAAAGTAATTTATAAATAATGATGATCTAGATTTATTGATAATACTTATTACAAATTTAACAGTCCTGCATTTAACTGATTATGTCTTCCTCTGAACCCATTTCTTGTCTGAAGAGTAGGTACAGTCAGCGTCAAAAATGTGTTTTCACTTTAAGCGGTTCCAAATACTTAACTTATTTTGATTTATTGTTTCAACATTTGTCAAAAGTGTGTACCTATACATAGTTGTATAGGTACATATATTTTTGACGCGGACTGTATTTGTTTAATTTAATATTACTAGTTTTGGTTATGCAGAAATAAAAGAAGCAACTAAAAATATAATTATATTTATTATAATTGTTTATGCTTAAGTTACTAACGCCATTGTGATCTATATTTTAAGACATTATTAAAAAATATTAAAATTAATTAAGACAAAACGTTGTTTTTTTTTAGGATACGTCCAAAACATAATGATTATTATTTATACGTTTGACACAAACTACAAAATATTTGATAAGGGAGACACAAACCACAATTAGGTATTCTGTTTTTATAGTTCTATCAAAAACGAAAATACGGCTTAATTAACGACCTCCGTGGCGTACAACCCGGTTTTCAAGGTGTCACCTGCTCCGAGGTCCCGGATTCGATTTCCGAACGGGTGAATGAAGAAAAAAAGTGTTTTTATACATTTTCTTGGGGTTGGGTGTTTGTGGTACCTTCGTTGTGTCTGTTTTCCAAAACACGAGTGCTTTAAATAGGTATTCAAATTGGGATCAGAACAATGTATGTGATATTGTCCCCATTTATTTATTTATTTAAGTCTGGAAGGGCTTCACCCCTCCTGGTTAAAGTGGTGCTTAAAGCACGTTAAACCGTTCGCCCAGGACTCTGTCGCAAAATGAAAATCGTAAAAACATGTCACGTCAGAGCCCTTTATTATAATAGGCGGCTTGGAAAACTCTAACACTAGACTGATCCTCTAAGAATAGTCATAATATAAGAAGAAAAAGTATTGTTATGAACTATCCGAAATTCTTCGATTGTACGAAGTCTTTCTTCTTAAAATAGGTTCCGGCACGTTCAACTCCTTCCAATTTTTCTGTAAAACATTTAGGTATTTTTAGAAAATTACTTTATGATAAGGAAAATATTATGTGATAATCATAATATTTACCAATATTTCGTTGTCAGGGACTCTTGATAGGAAATCGAGTAAATCGTTGTTTTGTGTCCATTCTGGATTTATGTACTTTCTGGAGTATTTAAATATACCTGAAACATTACAAGGATAACTTATTTAAAATTACTTGTTGCACATTGAAATCATTATAATCTGCTTAAATAACATTATTTGTTATCGTCTACATCTACACTTAGCACTTCTACTTTATTATTAACACCTGTATAAAAAGTATCGCCAGGGAAATTATGAGACCTGTCAACATTTTTCTTCAGTATTAAATAACGCTATATAAGGTACAGCTTTGAGTTTTTAATGCTATCCCTTCACCAATCAATTGATATGCCGTTGGTTGTGTCTACTACATCTGCATTCCCCACCCTAAGGTGGGTGACATTTACTTCATCTTTTGGGCTTAATCATTACAAAGACAATCAGAATAAAACAAATAATTAATTCAGTTAAGCCAGTGAACCTATATTTTCTAAGTTTTTTTTTAATTTATTTATTAACACTTTATTGCACATACAATAGTGGTACAAATGGCGGACTTAATGCTAAAAGCATTCTCTACCAGTCAACAAGTTTATGAACATACAAAAGTTTTTATAAACTTGGCTTCACCGCAACCGGTATCTATTGTGTAGCTTAAGAGAGTAGCTTACATTATAAAGAGGAAACAAAAAATAGCCTAGAGTTATCCACTGTACTCACCAAATGCCATCATCATGTAGTTGATTGGTATCAGATAAAAAGCAAATGAGGAAATTATAAGAGTTAACATCGTTAATAAACTCAAAAATGGAACTTTAAAGCTGGCCAAACTGAAAATAAGAACAACAGATTTGATGAAATTGATATGGTACTCGTATCAAAGACGTTAGTAGTTAAGTACTCTTCTTTAGTGATTTTATCCAAAAAAATAACATTACATTTAACGTACGATTTATTTTATTAGGTAAATTTGATATAGTTACTACGTTAATCATTATTAAAGAAAGGAAAAGTCACTAGTATTTTACTTTGAGAAAAACTAAAATAGTAGTTTTGAAAACTGCGTTAACTGATATACCAACTAAATAATAAGTTGCAAGTGTTTTAAATTTAACTTTTTAGATCGAAATTAACATTATGTTGTTATATTTAATAAAAAAAATGAATTAAATTTTAACGCTTTCTGAAATAGGTACTTTTTTAATGACATCGGTATACTTACTTATAAAGTCTTTCAGCCAAGGAAACGGAATACTCTACGCCACCTGTTATGGTCAAGGTCATTTCCGGAAGCCCTTGTATTTTGCTCGTCAAACCCTTTAAAGCAAGGAAAGACAATTAGTGAAAGTCAATAATAATTAGTGACCAGACAATGTTGACAATTACTTCCTTTCTCATTATTACTCTTCTACTGAACAGACAACAGTAAATATTGAATATTGTTTTTTTTTCATTTTGCAGTAAAAATAACAACTTGCACTAAGAGAACATTTTGCCATAATCGCCACGCTTGACAGGCGGGTTCGAAATTGCAGTTTGGCCAATGATGAAGAGAAGACGCTTCCCGTCTTCTTACAATCACACCCATAGGAAGAGAAGGGTGGTGTTATTCCAATCAAATTAAGTTTAGTAGAGAAAACAATATACGAGTACCATACCTTATCGTTTTCGCTTGGCTCAGGGTTCTCGTCACCAGAGTTAGAAAAACGTGTACTTGACCTGTCTTCTAGGAACATAAAGACATAGTGAAAATCCATACAAATTCATACATGTAAATTAATAAAATTGAAGTGTCTGTTTTTAATTTCAAATTGACAGATTTTTATTAAAATAATATTTAATTTATTGTCCATGCGTCTGTCTGTTTGTTCCCTCTAATCACTATAAAAGCTGGTCCGATTTTAAATAGACTTTCACTTACATATAGCTTAGCTAATGTTATAAAGAGTAACTTTATTTAGTGTTTTAATTTTTGTACAGTACATGACAAACAGCACATATCTTATAACAAGATCAGAAAAATATCTACAGTAAAGGAAGTAAACAGGTTCATCGTTTAAGTCCGGATACTAGAACGCTAGAGGCTATCAACGACGTAAGTATATTTGGGCACATGGATTTATGTTACTTTAATAAATGTGGACAATATAAGGTGAAGTATGATATACCTATCTGTTGAGAACGGAGAACGTGTTATTTATAGTATAACTTACGTTGGTTACTTGACTGAGTAAAATAGAAGTAAAAGAAAGGAAGCAGCAACAGCAACGGTGTGGCCCACAGTCTGAAGTGGAGCCAAAAAATTAGCCACCCAATGAGCGCCACGAAACACAATTCCTGGTTTTCCCATTCAAATAAACTCCTGAAATATTTTATCGTTTACATTGTATGCTTTTACTCAAAAATATAATTTTACAAATCTCGTTCCACTCTTGACATTTGTAAATTGAAAATCTTTATTTGTTGTCTTCAGAGATTTAATAATTATTGTTGTAGAAACGTGCAATCAACCAATTTAAAAGAAATATAAATATGTAGCAAGGTTTAAGTAAGTACTTTATTAAGCTTTTTCATTGTTTGCTTCGCAGCAAAAGTTAGTTTTTGTTCAATGATTAACAACAAAAACACAATTTACATGCTATAAATTATTAAGAAAACCTATCTATAATGCAACATGTTTACCTACTTATATTGTTCGTTCATGTGGTAAAGGCAGGTGAATGTGTCTCGTACGAACTCCATGTTGCTATAAACCAAAGCCAGGTCAAACTTCGGAGGTTTTTTGATGTGTTTAACCTCTTTCGGACGGAGCAATCGTACAGTGGCTTTTACCTAATAACGAAGAATTATATAATTATCAAGTAATACTACAAACTAATTAAACAATCAAAATAATTTGTAATATAATTAAAACTAAGTTACTATGGAACTATATTTCTGTATAATGTGGACGTGTGGTGAAAAAAGGAAGAACAGAAAATAATGATATTTATTTAAATCAGTATGTGGCTTAAAAAGCTAAAAAAGAACTTTATCTTGTTGTTCAGAGAGGTCATCTTCGTCTTCTAGCTTAATTATTGTGGATGAGTAAATTATTTACTTAAGGTATTAAGTAGGTAATATAAACTTCTTATTGATAAACATATAATATTTAAAACAATTAAGGACTTTATCAAAATAATCATACCATAAAATATATGACGCAAAATCGGTATCAAACGAGCAAAATAAGTATTTGTTTTTGTAATATTTGTCGTCAATATTATCCTCACATTTATTAAGGCCGTGACGTGTCTGTTTAAATAAAGCTTTTTCGTTATCTTAGTACCTAGGTAGGTACTTGACGTTTAGATTAGAAAAACAATATAAATAAGTTCTTAAGGTAAGTAACTAAGTGCGATTATTAACTCTAACACCCGTACAATTACTTAAATATTGCTAAAGAAAGTCATAACTTAAGATGTTACTACCTAGTGCTTAAGTGATGGAAATGGGTCACCATTAATAATATTTGGCCGAGAATGCTAACTTTTGATAGTTACCTATTCTAGTAATTACTAGATTAAGGCATACCAAATTCAAATTATCTCTCAAGTAATTATTTTCGACAAGTATATACTTTTACATGTTTATAAATACAGGTGTAGGTCTCAAAAACTTTTGGTAGTAAATAGAACGTAAAAAATTAAATAAACTTAATTTGAAATGTTAACTTAAGTATAACATAATGAATATATCACATATTACAGCAGTTCTGCAAGCACATAGGAAAGTCATCAGAAATATGAACAAATGCAGAAAATAGAGGTCATTTTCTGAATTTTGACATCCATTCTCTTTACTTCAGTATTGAGATACAAGTTTCAAGAGTAAATTTAAACGAAAATCAAAGTTGTGCGTACCACTGATCAAGTAATCATTATGGTACGTACTACCATATGGAAAGATTCTTTCCCTATGGTACTACTTACTAAGTTATATCCCTAATACAATCTTAATGTTTGTCAAAAACATTACATGATTACTTTTATGTACAAAATATTTCAACATTATAGGATGACAAACAATCAGCAGAATCTAGAAGGAAAAGAGTTAAACGCGTTAACCCCAGATAAGTATTTATTTAGATTTAAAAAGCATCAATGGGGTTCTGAATCTCACGATAATGAAAACAAAAATCAAGAAACTTTAGAATTCAATATGCTCTATGAAAGTTTGTTATATGAATTCATAATGTTATATACATAGTTACGAGTAAGCCTTGCGATACCTTTAATGTGATTTTGAACAGGTAATTCAGACATAGGTAGGAATCTTGCTGTTTAGCCCTGCCACAGTCTAAATAATATTAAATATTGTTGGCAACTTTGACAAAAAGCTATGATGTTTAATTAGTTTTTCAACATATTTTTATCGAAATGATACTCGTATTTAACAATAAAACTAACCGGTACAAAACACATGAGCTGATTACTTAGTATATAGAGTGATAAAATTATCTATCATCCTGTAGGAGATACGCCTGATATTTACAGAAATAATAACTCTAATAATGATATTAAAAAGTAGTGTGCTATAAATATGAATGTTTTGCAATTAATTGATTAAAAGTCGATCTACGTCTAAGAATAGTCTTATAGTATAAGATAAACAGACTTAGACAAAAAAATAAATGTGATTTGCTTACTGGATTCCAAAACATTGTCATTTCCAGTTGAACTCTAGGGCAATTTCCTTTAGCACCTTCCTTCATATTCCGCCCTTTCAAGGCATACCATCGAGTCTCCCCGTTGCATATCCTCAGCAAAGGTATAGAAACTCGTCCTAAAGTTTCAGTGCGAAGTGCAGCTACTAAAGAACTGTCATAGATTTTCAAATCTAACGTAGAAGTTACGTCGTAGACGTTGCTAAAATAATGGAAAATATTTTACTCGTAGTATAATGCACCGTAAGAACCAATTGTTTCGATATTTCTACAGACATCCCGACAGTGTTGTGAACGATATGGATAACTGACGGAAAAACTAAAACAAAAGTTAGAGTACCTACTACAATATAGTAAAAACATTGAAATTAAGTCAGCGGTTTTAACTTTGTACGAACTATAAACTTAAAATATATTTGACATTTCTATAAAAAGAGCACATGACATTAAAGATAGGTGTATTGTTTGGCAGTAAATTAGATTTTCACGCACATATCATAACAAGTTTAAGCAACAATATGCACATAGGCTTGGCTTTGTTATATGAAACAGCATCTTAATTTGATAAACCAACAGCTATGTATCTTATTATAATATTTTTTAAAGAGTTTTAAAAAGTACTTTCGCATGTAGTAAAAACTAAAAACTTGAGTAATAAAATCTCTTTGGCTTTACCGGTTGTATATGGCTGGTTTTGGTATCATTGTGTCATATAATAAATAATTAATAATTAAAGAACAAATCATTAACACATTAGAAAGTAACCGTGAGCAGGTATTGGTTAGGCTTTATAGAATTAAATATTTTTTTAAGACATGCCACACTGGGCCACACAGAGCCATCCAGTCCCAAATTAAGCTACTATTAAGTACCCTGTCGTATGGGGTACTAGACAACCGATAAACTTACTTATATACTTTTTTTTTTGTAAATAGATACTTATAATACATAGAAAATACCCAGACCAGTACAAACAGATATGTTCATGCACACAAATATTTGTACTGTGCGGGGATCGAACCCGCGACCCATGGCTCAGAAGCAGCGTTAACTACCGCTGATCCAAATGGTCGTCAATTAGGATAAACCAGAACAAAAAAAATTAAGAACAGAACCTACAGAGGCGGTTAGTAATAATGTTACAGTCATGGCGGTAAGCAGACCGGTGCACGGTGTAGCGGGGCGTGCGTGACACATCGTGTGACTCACATGGGGATTGCCGTACGAGAAACCGACGCGTAGCGGCCGAAATGACTGCAAAGGCAGCCATATTTCTATATTTTTCAATTTTATAAAAGTTCAAAGAAAAATATTCTCTCAAAATATGTACTCTTTATATGATTAAACGAATCGGACAAACGGATATGATTGAACATACATACATATTATCACGCCTCCTTCCCAACGGGGTAGGCAGAGACCAAGGCCTTCCACTTACTACGATCCTGGCATACATCTTTCGCTTCTTCCACATTCATCAATCTTTTCATGCATGCTCGTCGGTTTAGAGTACTAATATATATGATTGAACTAATAATAAAAGTTTTTCAGTCTATTTCATTGTAAGTAAACAAAAAACACATATAATATAAATATGTCTTGTAAAAATATAGAATTTTCTATCCGGTAAATACTTAATGGTCCAATACAGCTCCTAACCTCGCGTGGCGGCCAACATTTACCTATGGATACGATTATCAAGGAACGTCGAAACCGGGCCTATATAACGTGATGGCTTAACCGTGGCTTCAGTAGCACGAAAAAAGGGACAAAACACTGCAAGCAAACTAGACTAGACAAACACTTAACTTTTATCCCAGGGTTCATCATATTCTACTGACTTACAACACGTAACTTTTGTCCCAGGACGGCTCCGAGCTGGCTCGGCAACTATGGGTTTGTACTCGTTCATTGTCTACTTCTAATATGCAGTACGCGTTGGGTTTTCCACTTAACCCTCTCGCCCCTGTTACTTTTACGTACAGTTGGCCTACTAGCTTCCAATCACTTTTTAAATTGTTAATGTCCTAAAAAAAGCAAAAAAATACTATTAGATAGATAGATAGATACTCTTTATTGCACACCAACAAATGTAATGTAACACAGGATATAAACTTAGAATTGTACAATTTAGGCGGTATTACCGCTAGAAAGCGATCTCTTCCAGACAACCTTCTACAACTATAATAAAATAGATCTAATTAATATTCTTTCATTTCTTTTTGCGAATTCCATCTTGCTATTGAAACCGGGACTTAAATACCCTTTAGAATTATAGCCCATCCTTTCCATACTAAGGTCAATTAAGATTCTTTCGTTTGCTAAATTGACCCGCGTGATTTTAACCTGGGGCCCTTGCATAGTAGGCGGAGCACCGTACCACTACGCCAACTTACGGCCGGTCCTAATAACCTATCTATCTTCAGTTTTGGCATATCGGAGATAGAAAACCACTTCTGTCTTTGTTTCTCTGGACAGCAAAATCAGAGACAAAACTGAAGATAGATAGATTATTGGGACCGGCCGTAAGTCGTCAATACATTTGGATCAGCGGTAGTAAACGCTGCTTCTGAGCCATGGGTCGCGGGTTCGATCCCCGCACAGTACAAATATTTGTGTGCATAAACATGTCTGTTTATACTGGTCTGGGTGTTTTCTGTGTATTTTATGTATGTATTTACAAAAAAAAAGTATATAAGTAAGTTTATCGGTTGTCTAGTAGTACCCCATACGACAGGGTACTTAATAGTAGCTTAATTTGGGACTTGATGGCTCTGTGTGGCCCAGTGAGGCATGTCTTAAATATTAAATATTAATAATAAATAAAATACGTACTCTAGCGACAAACTTTTGAAAAACCTTAATATCATCTGGTTGACGAATTTGAAATCAACAAAACATAGCTCAGCGGTGAGAAGGACACCATGAGTAACTTAGGTAATTAAATAACACTAAGAGGCTAAAAGCTTTAAATTGCTTTCTCGGACGGTTCATTCACGTCAGATAGTAATTGCTCCGAATGAAAAAACCGTAATCGCATCAATCAGAATAATGGTTAAATAAATAAATAAATAAATAAATATTTAAGACATGCCTCACCGGGCCACACTGAGCCATCTAGTCCCAAATTAAGGTACTATTAGGTACCCTGTCGTATGGGGTACTAGACAACCGATAAACTTACTTATATACTTTTTTTGTAAATACATACTTATAATACATAGAAAACACCCAGACCAGTACAAACAAACATGTTCATGCACACAAATATTTGTACTGTGCGGGGATCGAACCCGCGACCCATGGCTCAGAAGCAGCGTTAACTTCCGCTGATCCAAATGGTCGTCGTCCAAATTAAATAATACCTATATTAAGCTCTACGAGGAAAAAGATTATCGCTTTTTGAACTTGATCATGCTTTTGGCCTAAGCTCAATTCTTTATGACAAAAGCAGGTACTTACTAAAGCCTCTACATATAATGTGCAGCAATAAGTAGCCGTTTATTCAGTATGTTATAAAGCATATTGTCTGTCTATATAGGTAATTTATTAAAATGTGTAATAGATCACACAGTTTCAGCTTTGATATATTGATAAACTAACTTACATGTTTTGCTTTTACCACTCCATCGGCCAGTTGGTTGTTTATGGAATCTGGGGCGTTACGCACTTTGCACAAGGTCACAGAAAAGTGGATAGTTCCAAACCCATCGTCCAGCTGTTGCCATATCTGGTGTGTTCGCTCTTTTTCTAATAGAGCTAAGTCCACGACAGCGCTGTAAACAGAATATCACTCATCTAAATACTAAGGCTAGGTACCTACTTAATGAACTTCTTCTCGGCACTAGGCCACTTTTATCCCGAAGCAGTGGTAGTTTTAAATATTGGGACGTGTAAAAGCGCCTCCAGGGCCCTATTTGCAGAAATAAAACTGAGTTTACTGATTTTACTTTTCTTTAAATCTCTGCATCATCATTTTGTGGTTTATGAATAGGCAGTTTATTTACGCCGTAAGTAATCGCCACGCATAGTAGGAAGGTTGGCGATTGCAGTTTGACCAATGGTAGAGATAAGACACAGCTGTCCGCCTTTTTCCGGTAGTAGGTACTCCTTCTCTTACGACACGTCACGGCTTTTAAGATACATAGCATGAATAATAGGCGGTTACAAACCTTCCCATGAAGTTTTTTTGCTTCCCTTTGTCCCATAACGAAAGCCTCAACAAGTGGTCTTGGTTAAGGTGCAAGTTAAACCTCTCCCGCCACTCTGGTTGAGGTGTGTTTGCCACTCCCTTTGATTTGTAGGACTCAGATCCCAATCTAAGCAAAAAATAAACAGGTTACAAAATGTACCTACTTTTCATCAGCGAAAACATTTATATGTAAGAATGACTAGACTATGTTACCATTATATGTGACTCATAATACGCAATCCAAGCATAGATTATGATGTTGCACAACATGAAGCAAACCACATACAAAGTACATAGTGTACGATTTCATACGCCAAAAGTAGATTGGACAGTTTTATAAAGGGTGTAAACGCTATTAAGAAGAAATTTGAGTAAATCCCTATAGCTGTGACCAATTTTTAGGTAAGTCAAACAACTTACCAATCATTGCTATCTTAAATAATGGAGGCCTTTGCCCTACAGTGGGATGTATAAAGGCCGTTATTACAAACATTTTTGAGCATTCGCAAATACGTCACGTAACACAACGCTACGTGAGATCGAGAAAATGTTGTAATATATTCCAAACGTAGGTAGGTACCTAACATTGTTTATTTTCTTTTAGCCAGTACGTCACGAAGAAAAAATAAGACGCAGTATTGAGTGTATCAAAATATTTTTGGGAGAATGCCAATGTCATTAATCCTTTAGTTTCTGATAAGAGGCTTTAAATACGGTTTTCGTATTAAAATAAGTAATAATAAATAATCATTGCCCAACAAGTATGATCGATCGATAGGAGAGATCCTATTATTATTGCGTTACACATGTCAACAATTTCAATAATCACAAATAAGTCTAATCTTAAGGATACGATAAACTAATGGTATAGATAACTTACTAATAACCTTAAAATATCTTCTCTGACCTTGTAATAGTTAAATAAATTAAAAACGTAAAAAACAAATTTGTAAATATACTGACAAAATCATGAAATAAGTTTACATTTTAGCGTCACAGCGATGGCCGGTGATTACTTGTTGTTGACATCGAAACAAGGGTACCTATCTTATTTCATGATTTCCATTAAACTTTCTGTTTTACAAAGCGATCGATTTCATTTCTTACCGAAATTTGCAGAACACATTATGCGAGCTCCCGTCATTTGGTGGATCAGGAAGACCTTTGGCTTCAACAAGAACAACATTGACTATTGTATTCCAACCTTTAGGGTGTGTTTTCTGTAAAATGCATACTTAACATGATATGATTTGATGTGATATGAAAGTTGTAAGTTAATTATATGGTTTTACACCCAGATGTAGATCTTTAAGTACCCGTGAAATTGGCTGAATGTCATACAGAGACAGGTCCAATACGAATAATCTATCGATTACTAGATAGTGTAATCACACTACCTAGTAACCTAAATGGTAGCTGTCTAATTGTTTCAAAAAATTGCGACAAATTCAATAAAAGTACTGGATATTATAAATATCCTGCAGTTAAAGCCGTTCAAAGTCGCAATTATTGTGTTGAATATTTCTACTAAATAACAGAATACTGTATAACGGAATCGCAAAATTGTAAATATAAGTTTAAATTACTTTCTCAGTGACAGGAACAATCGCAACACCGGTGTGTACTGAGGAAGATACTGACTCCAGCGCGGAGGTATTACTCGTTCTTCTGCTACTCCTGCCGCTTCTCGGGCGCAATCTATTAATAGAGTAAATGATTTCATTAAATACCTATCTAGTGCTTAACTATACACGGTGCATTTTCAACCACCTGGAAAACGAAGCCCACGTTATGTGACCATTTTGTATAACATCATGGCAGGGTTATTTAATATATCAATAACAATAATTTTTGAAAAATATTAAATATTGATTCATACTTTTAATTTTGTAACACACTGTGACGCGCACGGACATATTAATTTGCTGCGGCGGGGTCCCGGATGAATTAACCTTACACAGCTACATTCGTGCTCGTCACAGCGTGTTACAAAATAAATAGCTAAACTAATATTTTATATTTTAATGAAAAAAATATATTAAAAAATTTAAATGACACTGCCAAGTTGTTATAGATAATGGTTACATAACCTGGGATTCATTTTACAGGTGGTTGAAATTGCACCGTGTATATCAGTCATGTTTATGACCTCACTCTTTAAAAAAACTATATAAGTAATAATAGCTGTATTTGTATTTATATTACTTACATAACAAAATGAAATTATTTGTTTCCTAACTTACGATACTGCCTGTTTAACGAGCACCCCCTATGAGTGCCAACAAATTTCCGTCCTTACTATCCAATTTGGATAATCCAAATACTATCAATTAACTATTTATGTATATGTGGCTGTACCATAAATACGCGAAAAAGCAAGGCTTTTCAATTTCACTTTCTTAATAAGTTAGCTAGAAAATGTGTTTTTCAAATTGACGACCATTTTGATCAGCGGTAGTAAACGCTGCTTCTGAGCCATGGGTCGCGGGTTCGATCCCCGCACAGTATAAATATTTGTGTGCATGAACATGTTTGTACTGGTCTAGGTGTTTCCTATATATTATAAATATGTATATACAAAAAAAAAAGTATATGAGTAAGTTTATCGGTTGTCTAGTACCCCATACGACAGGGTACTTAATAGTAGCTTAATTTGGGACTAGATGGCTCTGTGTGGCCCAGTGAGGCATGTCATAAATATAATTATTAAAAAAAAATGGAATTAAGGATGTGTAAATGATTCTATGAAGCTCAAATATCTATAACTAGGTCAAATTTAACTGTAGCAGGACATTACAATGTACTACCTATCTATCTACGTAATTAGGTAAGTACCTACCTGTTCCTGAGTGAACCTCTTTGTATTCTTTTATGCTTTTTTATAATTTTACTGTCTATTTTTTTTGTATTGTTTATTGTAAAATAATTGAATAGAGTTGTTAAGTCTGTGAGCTGCTGTGTACGTGTTTGGTTATTTCTTCCTTCCATTATCCTAAATTCCCTATAGTCATCCCAGTATCAGTCCGTTACACTACCTATAAGTATTACTTACACCCATAAATGTCATTTTAAACTTTGATTATATAAATATTCAAAGATTTTAAATCAGTGCACATAATTCTTCATAATTCTTTAAACATTAATAAATTTTAGAAAAAAATATAGTTTGACTTCAGCACGTAACAGCTAAGAGTAAGGTTAAAAATTGGTAACCATTATTTATTATTAAATTTTCGTACCATAGAAAAAGTTTTTATTATTATTTAAAATAAATTAAATTCTGCATTTGTCCCGTAATGTTACATGAGATAGTGAATCAACCTTGAAGTTATAAAAAACGTTATGAACCCTGACAAAGAGTAGAATAGACCGTGCATCCTCAAACGCGCGCCAATCAGCTCGATCACATGTCCCTCTTACCCAATTGCAGGCACATCTTTCCCACGGCTAGCTACTAGACTAGCCGATACCACAAAAGAATTATAAAAAAGTCAAAATTAAAAACTCACAATGTTGATATTTTAGACCTCAAAAGGGTTGCATTGCTATCACTTGAAGTTATCGACATTCTATCAAAATTACGAGTCTCACTATTACTTGTACTACTATTACTATTTACTGTAACACTATTACTATTACTAGCTTCGGTATCCATTTTCATGAAAAGTATGTATTCGTAACTCTAGAACATAGCGCAAAGTCTGTGTGACACTGAATTAAAAACAAACATCAAATTAATTTACATTCATAGTGTTATTTCTATTTCAAGATTACTTATTACGAAAGTTAAGATATCACCAATCTAGTGATTAAACGATAATGAACAAAGACATGCCTTTATCTAGACTTATCAGATACCTTGGCTTTTACCTTCATGTCCAAATAATCCATATAGATATACCTTATTTAAATATGATACTTACAAAATGTTTTAAAGGTCAACCCATGAATGAACGGGTTATTAACAATTAACTTTCATAAATAGTTTATAAAACCAGACCAGAAAAAGCAAAGATTTCAAAGTCACCTGTATATTTGCTGTAGGTATTGCTTGTGTGTTTCAACATAATTATATAGGATTTAATATATATAATTATATATTTCAATATAAACCTAATATAGGATTTAAGATACTACTAACCAAAAGCATGTCAAATATTAAGTGTTTTGAATAAATTAAATAAAAAAAATATAATTTATAGGTACACCGTGCATTTTCAACCAACTAAAAAACGAAGCCCATGTTATGTAACCATTATGTATAACATCATGGTAGTGTTATTTATTTTATCAATAAAAATAATTTTAGTAAAATATTACTTAACTCCTACAGGATCATAAGACCGCCGGCGCCGCGGCGGTCGCGATAACAATTAATTTTATTTGTGTCTGGAAAATATACAATCGAGGGGTTAAATAATGAATGCACGGTGTATATTCAGAATTTTTTCTTCTCTCATTTGATACCCCACTACTGAAAACTTATTTTCAAAGTACTCCAATATATTGTTATAGTATTCGTAATGTAGATTTTTTAAACAAAAGGTAGCCTATGTTACCCGTACTATAATAAGGAATCGATTGATACCTCATCTCATTCACCAAAATCGGCTCAGTAGGCGTCATAAGCTCTACAGTGGTCGAAGAAAGGAGATAGAGTCTCAGTATTCGCGTTGCACGGTGCACCCCTGTGGTTGCTTACGTACGTGCCATGAGATATTTACTTATCTTTCTGCTATAAATTAATATGAAACTACTTACTACGACGACGATTATCGCCTTATCAAATACTATACAATACATATTAAAGCTTCTAATATCGTAAGCGGAGCAGGAAGAAAATCGTAAGCAAGAAGGATGCGAATCCAACAAAATCCTGTTCGTAAAAAAAATATCTTAGATTTTCAGATGGGGCCAGGCAAACCCTACGAAGACTTAGGACTACGAGCTTATTTTGAACGACAGTTTGAAAAAATAGGGCTACAAAGATCCTGCGTTTTGTTACGGCGGTAAGTACGCGGGAAAAAATACATCAAAATCTTTATTATTATTAACAAATGGTGATAAAACAAAAAGACGCTCGAGCTTTAGCGACCAAGCGGTAAAAAATTATAAATATAATAATTTCAATAAATTGTGAATAGACAACTTTTAGAATAAGAAAAAGGAAAGTATAAAAATGTGACAAATTACTTTTATGAGGAGTATTTGTAACCATCCATCGTCGTAGATTGTTTGGTAAAAAAATATAAAAAAGTTTGACAAAGAAAACTAACACTCTGAACAAATAACAGTAAGGTTTATCAGCTTAATGATTAAATTTTTATTGAGCAATGTGTCTTTCATTCATTCATCATTGGTCATTATTTGAAATATTTTGGTAATAAACTCGCTTAATTTTTTAAACATGCTTAATAATATGTTTATTTAGGTATTAACTAAATAGATTTTAATAAACTGGCACTTTAACATCACACAAACTAAATTAATGGTTACTTAGGCTATCCAAATCTTTTTTGAACCGACCTAAAAAAAGGGGGTCGCGTAGGTGTAATTTTGATAATTAGGTTTCTCGTGTCTCAAATCGCCCGTATTCAAAGCGCCCCCATGTTTCCGTGATTTTTCACGGTTTTCTAGTTACGTTTTTTTTTAAATGTAAATTATTGATCTGTCCAATTAGAAAAGTCTATCCAAATGTGGTAATTTAAAAAAAAACTTCTCAAATATACTTTATTTTGATATTTTAGCAACTTAATTGCACTTATAATATCAGTATATAAACTTGAAAATATTTTTTTTTTGTCCCGCCTGAGACAAAATTTTTCAAGTTTATATACTGATACTTCTCAAATATGTCTCTAATAAGGGGACTACTAGAGCTAGTTGCTGCTCCCAATTCTCAAAAAACTAGAACTAGAAAATGATACTGCATTTTAGCAAATTAGGTACCTGTATTTTGAATCACTGTTAACTGCTTTTCAATCTGGCATTCTTTCGTATTGTACCTACATTATTGTTAAAAGCGGCCATTTTTGGTGTTAGCGACAAATTCGACTTTCACAACTAAAAGAAAAGTTTACTGTAATTCAATAAATACCAGAGGTAACTTGCTAAAATTATACCTACTGTTCTATTGAAATGAAAGATAATTTTATGGGTCTAGAACGAGTTTATTTGAACCCTTTGCAGCGTTCATGGTCACGGGTAGACTGTTCTAGTTTATTGAAAATTGATTTTGTTTAGAAGTAAAAAAAATAAATCTATTAATCTATTGGGGGCAGCACATAGCTCTAGCAGTCCCCTTAATTGTACTTGTATGCATAAAATAATCAGATTCAAAGGTAACTTTGATAAAAGTCATGGAAATGTTGGTCAAACTTTTGAAACTATGTTTGTTGCTCGACCTGGGGATTAAACCAAGGACACCGAGATCTTATCCTGGTACTTGAATCACTAGACAATTCAATTCATTTCAATGTTGGGGCTTTTAGGCAGTGTTTCCCAAATATTGTTCTGTCATGGCCCGGTAATTTTTAAATTGACCGTTTGTGGTCCCTTAATACTTTTAAACCAAAGCTGGTTCAATTAGGTAAAATAATATACATTTATAAATAGGTAAAATATTATTAAGTACGGTTAGCTAACCTACCTAAGGTTTAGTCACTAAATTTTAGTGCGAAGCATGGAGCTGCTGCTTATTTTTTACTTAAATAAAGAATCCAAGAGTTCGCGGAAAATGACGAAAAAAGATTATTTACGATGCGTCGCTCGACAGGTATTATTTTTAAAACAAGGCGTTGAATCAACATAAAATAATAAAATATAACAACATAAAATAATGTTGCGACCCGGTATTTTATTTTTATGGCCCTGTACCGGGTCGCGACCCGTCAAATGGGAAACGCTGCTCTAAGGCATTCGCCATATACCCAGCTTTTTTATATAAAAGGTAGCATAATTATTATTATGTTACCATTCACTAAAATAGACTCAGTAAGTAGTTTAGCCGCAAATGTGGAACCCACATAAATATATACAATATAGACTGCTAAAACTCATAATAACCCTATTTGTTGGCTATGCCGTAGTCGGGTTAATTCTAATAGTCTAAGCTCCCACCATACAACGACCTTCACCGAGCTGTTTATTGGATGAAAAGTTTTTTATATACAATTAAATATGCCAAAAAATATATTGCGAATGGGTTGCCTAAAAAATTTCAGTCCAGAGTAGAATTTTTAAAATTTGACAACCGAATTTCGTGACTTTTTTTTTGCATTTAACAGTATACCACCGTGTTCATAAATGAATAATATTTATTTGTATTTAACTTTATTTAATTAACCAGACCGGTGCAAGTTACTAGTTCGATTTACCTGTTTATATCTGCCTACTCAAGAGTTGTGACGGGAAAAAAATAGTCAACCTAACGTTTGCATATTCTTTGGGCTTCATATTTTCGGTCGGTATGAAATTTGTCTATTAACCAAACCAGTAAAAAAAATTTTATTAAAATATAAAAAAAAAGTTAATTAATCATACTCTGGACTGAATTTTTTTAGTCAACCTATTTGCAATATATTTTTTGGCATATTTAATTGTATATAAAAAACTTTTCATCCAATAAACAGCTCGGTGAAGGTCGTTGCATGGTGGGATCTTAGACTATAATAGCGATGAACGTTTGTTTTGGAAAGTCTAACACTGCCATCTATCAGGTAGTAGATAAATACACAATTGATACTCGTTCGTAACGTAATCGCGGCCCTGGTGAACATTAGTTTCGCTACTCTCCACAATAGCGCTGTGTCATGGCGTCCGCGTCCTCTTTTTTAAGTTTCTAATTTTCGACGAAATGGCTTGGCGCTAGTGGACTAATAAATTATTGTTTCTTACTTTCTTCTGACTGTGGTGTTGGTTTAGGTTATGGTTATGGAATAAAAATACAACCGTGCAGTGTTTAGTGCAAGTTATCTTTCCAAATGGAGAACCGAAGGAATAATTTGAGTGCTACAAGAATATGTAGATTTTGTTTATCTCAAGATGATACTCTAACATGTATCTATGATAGAAATATCAAGCCAAAAAATGCCGTTTTTCTATCTTTAAAAATTTTATCCTGTTTGTCTATCGAGGTAAATAATTATCTTTACTTTGCTAATAATTGTATGAGATACTAGAATTATTGCAAACAAAACGATACTCTAAAAACGCCACCTACATTGCTTGGTTTGCCTGTAGGTTTTTTTCATCTTGTATCATCAGTTATTGTGTAAATATTTTACTAATGCCAAACTTCAATTAATACTCTCTCGAGAAGTGTATTTTTACTAAATGTCAGTGTATGCTAAGTACTCTAAATTAAAAATATATTTTGAAAACCTATACAGACCGCCCTCTGGCGGTCTTATTGATTAAACAATTATTTATCTAAAAAGAATTTATACATCTATTTAAATTTCTCAATACAGGTATTCCCTTCAGACCGATTACCAGCTTACATATGCAAACCATGCATATTCTTCATAGAATTATTTTACAAGTACAAGGATATATGCCGGAAAGCTGATGAGAGCATAATGATGCACATACAAAGTGGAAACTCTATAGAACAGATAGCCTGGCCTAAGTTACTAACCAAAGTAAGTACAGATTTTGTTAACTAATTTAATATTAGGTATAAATAATTGCATTTATATTTAATATCATTGGATTATTACTGATTATACTACTGATAACAAGTGGGATTGCGACCATTTTTCTTAACAGTTTGTTTTTCTTAAATTCTTCACCCCTTTTAAATATTCCATAATTATAAATTTAAGTAATGAATGTGATAGTCCAAAATGCTGTTTTTAGGTCTACAGGCAGGCATCAAAACCTGATCCTATAGTTAACACTGTTGTGGAAGGTGCCACAGTACAAGTAACATCTCAAGATGGAAGTGATAGCGAGAATGATGATGAAGCAAATATTTATAGTGTTAAGGTATTTATCTAGTATACTTATTATTTTAATAATAATTGTTTCTATCTACTTAAGACTTTATCACATTATTTTTAAATTAGAAATTATAAATGACTAGCAGACCTGGCGGAAGTAATGCCCAAGGAAGCAGTTCCACCTAACAGATCCTGCAGTGTTTTTATACTATCTAGGATAATTGCAAAATTCACACAAAATTATATACAAATTGCCAGTCCAGCTAGTGACAAACATGCTTACGGAAGAATTTTATATATTATATAATAATTTATAGGACTGTGGTTCTCTCTTTAAGTTCAGCCTGTCAGTAGGCTAGGGCTATCTCCAGGGAATTCTATGATCTCCTAACTTTGATTGGTAGCCATGTGTTACAATCAAACAGACTTCATCCCAGTATTTCTTACAATATTAACTTCTCTGTTTTTTTTTTCCTTCACCTATTTAACATCAAAATATTCTTTTCAATTTGACAGATCGATGATGAATCAGGAGAGGGTTCAAAGTGTATCAAAGTGATTACCAGTAGTAAAGACGAAAAAGAGAAAACAAAATCAACTAAAGTCAAACAAGGTAATTTTAGAAAAAAATATGTTTAATTTTATTTGGTAGCACTTACCTCTTTCACTTGGATCTTGTTTGAATTAACTTGTTTGAATAGCAGCCCAAAGACTGCATAATATCATGCCAAAATTTTTATACATTTATTCTTCTAATCATTTTAATGGTATTATTTAATAGTGGTGTAATGTGCTTTCAAGTAAAATAAAACGAACTTGAAATTCCACATCTATTGAATGCCTCTAGTGACTAGATCCATTCTTTTAATTCTTCGATTTGCGTGTGTTCATAGCTTTTTATATCTCAAAGATTTTCCTTTTTTATTTGCAGCTGTTGACTTACATGGTCGCTATTTGTTTTCTATCCATTTACTTTGACCATTTTATTTTGTTTATTTACTTCAATAATCTATGGCTTGCTACATACTTAACAAAATTCTTAAAAAAATACTATGTAGCACAATTTAAAAAAATATATAAATGGAGAGAAAATAATATCATGTTTTTTTTTTATTGTGTTAGAATATTTTTGTATGTCTTATGTTTATTTAGTAGGTGAAATGAAGAGTATAATGGTGTAAGTAATTTGTGTTAATTTGCTTTCAATTTCATATTCAATTCAATAAAAGATTAAGAAAATGAAGTATGCTTAATTAGCTTGACTCAACACAACAGATGCTTGTTTGTTTGTCAGATAATTGTAGGTATATTTAATAATCAATATGGTGATAAAAACTAAGCAGGTAACCTATTAACAGTATTTGAAGTATGCATGTATGTATGTTTGTTATGAAGTGAGTTTTTCATTATATTTAATCCCTCAAACCCCAGGATGCACTCGGGTGCCACGATAACAATTGATTTCAATTGTGTCTGGAATAACTCACGATCGAGGGATTAATATGTTTATGATTTAACTGACCAAACAAATTTTCGACCTAAGACCAGTTGCACTGTATTGCAAACAATTACTGGTCAGTGACTTACACTAAAAACCGCATTATAACCTACAGTCCAGATCTATCCCATTATAGGATTTATTGCAACTGTATTAATTTAGATGCCACTGCAACTTGAAGTGATACATGTTATAATTTAGCTTGTAATGTAGGATACTATAAATGTTTACATAGTAAAATAAAACTTTTACATTACTTCACAGTCGCGTAGTTAAGCCTTGAACGAATTCGCCGATAGACTCGTATATCTTGGTAGCTAATTGGTGTTTTGGTAAGCCGAACGTTTTGGGTTCAAGTTCACCTACCTAAGGCAATCGAAATATTTATTCAAGGAATTGTATTTCTATTAGTATATTGATATTTAATCATAAAAACAATTCTCTTTCCAATATACACAATATTTTTAGAAGATCTGAGTTATGAGGCAGATTCGGAGGAAGATGAGCATCCCGCTGTCAGAAATCTCAATGTGGGAGGCTGCTGGCCGTGCGACGAGTGCGACTGCACGTACCCGCTGCAACAGTTGCTTGAGCTACACAAGAAAATGAAGCATCGCGCCAGGACTGTGGCCTGCACACAATGCGACCAGTAAGTCGATACCTACTCTTTACCATTTTTTTAAAATTTAAATATCTTGATTTCCGAACGTTCCTTCGGTAATCTCGGTTCCATTCCCGCATCGGGCAGACAAGAGCTTCGAATTTTCTAACATTTCTCGGGTTTGTGATCACAAACCCGCATTTGGCATTGATTATGCCTGTACCCATCATTGCTTTGGTAACTTGAATTCAATGATGGATGCCCTTGCCCTGCAGTTGGATGATTATAGGCTTGACTTTACTTTTAAACTTTTTTTTATTTTCTACTAAGTGTGTGACATTGGTGGTCTGATTTAAGTATAGTAGTTTTTACATTTTATTCACCTAAGTAGTATTACCATCTGGAGGGCTGACTGAATCTAATATTATGTACCTACTTATTAATATGATCTTAAATTTTATAATACTCATTTAAATTCATTAATGTCTTTTAAAATAAAAATATATATACAGCAACATCCTGACTCTAAATCACAATCTGTTGCTTATTAACAAAACCTGTACAATTTACCTTCGACTTTATAAGTAAATTTAGTAATTCTCAATTTATACAATGACAATTCAAATATATACTTACTTATTAACTCCTACAGGATCATAAGACCACCGCCGTAACAATTGATTTCTATTGTGTCTGAAATTACATACAATCGAGAGGTTAAGACACCGCTTTTCCGCTTTCAGAAAATTCTTCTCGAGAAACGATCTTGCGACGCATCAGTTGCGGCATACAGATGAAATGCCATTCCAATGTGTTGTCTGCGACAAAAAGTTTAAACGGCTTATTCATCTCAAAAGACATGAGAAGGTATGCCAGATCAAATAAATTGTACACCTATAGATGACAATAAAAATAATAAGAACTATTGTTCCGAACTAACCGGGGGTTGTCCTTGGGTGTAGTTGTATAGTGCGCACAGGGGGGATAATAGTCGGTTGGTGTCACATTACATCATTTAGATAAATGTTGTCTAACGGGCCTCTGCGAGTTGGCGTCGGCCCCTCGTATGCCTTCCAACGGGACTCCATAGTCTCATGATCGGAAACAGACCAACATAATAACGATTGGTCGCACTTCTCTGAAATGGCTCGATGAATATTTTTTTTTTACTCTCGGCGACACTGAAAAGTTATATACGTTTGGGGGTGAGATGTTTTGTGTTTGTACACACAATCGAAAGTTCCCATTTAACTCCAGAACGGCTTGACCGATTGACATGCAGTTGAAAACGAGTTAAAAATCAAGTTGAGTTTGTTAAGAGCTTTTGGGTCGATGAGACGACACATGAAAACTACCTATTCAGACACACACCAGACACCTGATTCCGTTGTTTGGGCAAAAATCATTTTTCTCTACAAAAACATTTTACTTTATGATGGGATTCCCCAATAGGCAAAACTGATTATTAAACTAGATTGGCACGTTAAACACGTACACGTCTTGAGCTTCCAAGATGTGCCGGAAAAAACTGTTTTATTTCTGCATATAGGTCCCAGGAGGCGCTTTTACATATCCCGATAGTTTTTACATACGAGGGCGGGTCAATAAGTCCGTGACTTTTGAAATAAAACACAGATTTTTTGATAAACAAATCATTTTATTTTTCAACGTAGTCTCCCTTGAGCTCTATACACTTTATCCAACGCTTCTCCAATTTTTTTATCCCTTCCAAAAAATATGATTTGTCGAGGTCCTCAAAATAGGCCTTTGTTTGCGAGATGACTTCATCATTGGAGTCAAATCTTTTTCCACCAAGCCATTTCTTCAGGTTTGGGAACAAAAAGTAGTCACTCGGAGCCAAATCTGGAGAATAGGGTGGATGAGGGAGCAATTCATAGCCCAATTCATGGATTTTTGCCATGGCAACTGCACATGTGTGCACCCTTGCATTGTCTTGGTGGAAAAAAACTTTTTTCTTGGCCATATGAGGTCGGTTTTTTTTCAAATCGTCATTGAAGCGGTCCAATAAGTTGGCATAATATTCCCCATTGATTGTTCTTCCCTTTTGAAGGTAGTCAATGTGGATTATCCCACGTGCATCCCAAAAAACAGTCGCCATAACTTTATTGGCTGACAAACCCACCTTGGCCTTCTTTAGCGCCGATTCACCCTTAGAAACCCACTGTTTTGACTGTTGTTTGGTCTCTGGTGTGTTGTGATGGATCCATGTTTCGTCCACGGTTACAAAACGGCGCAAAAACTCCTCCATATTGCGATTAAACAACGCCAAACCTTCCTGTGAAGTTGTTACACGATTGCGTTTGTGGTCGACTGTGAGCAAACGCGGCACCCATCTTGCGGAAAGCTTTCTCATGCCCAATTGATCTTTTAAAATTGAAACCACTGAGCCATGCGAGATCCCTACGGCTTCCACAATCTCTTGCACTTTCAATCTTCGGTCGGCCAACACCATATCGTGAATTTTTTCGATTGTTTCGGGTGTAGAGACCTCAACTGGGTGTCCAGGACGTTCGGCATCTTCAGTGCTTTTACGGCCACAACGAAATTCAGTAAACCACTTTTTTACCATTGAAATCGATGGTGCAGAGTCCCCATAGTATTTATCAAGCTTAGCCTTGGTCTCGGTAATGGTTTTTTTTTCGCAAAAAATAATGCTTAATAAGCACACGAAATTCACCTTTTTCCATTTTTTCCTCAAATTACTGGGTAGTCTGATAAAAATAGCTGTCAAACACAAACTAACTGACGCAGCAAGTTCAAATTTGGATAGGAATCAACTGACAGATACCTGTTGACAGGAGTAGTGTTGCTTTTTCAGTAAAGAGGTCAGAAATTCAAAAAGTCACGGACTTATTGACCCGCCCTCGTACCTTTAGTCTTGTCGTCTGGTCCACACCAATAAACATCCAGCTAACAGTACGTATGTTTATCATTCGTAGGTCATGCATTCTGACATACCACAGCTGTCATGCTCCAAATGCCCTGCAACGTTCTTGTCCTTGGAAGAATTGGATGCACATCAGTCAAGGCACGTTCGTGGTGCCAACAGCCCTGTTCATTGTTTGAAGTGCAGTAAAAAGTAAGGGTAAAATTACCTGTACAGTCACGGCATGTAATTGTTTAGCAGATTTACGAAAATATTATTCTGCCAGGTTCTAATAAGAGATGTGTGGGATGACGAGAATATTTTTTATAACCAATCAAAATTAAAGCTATTTAAAACTGCTAAACAAGTAAATTCTTAGACTGTCCATTTATTCATCAATAAAAAGAGACCTTATTTCATTAATCGACGTGCGTTTTCTTTTCAGGTTCGTTGATAAATGCAATCTCATGAAACACATGGGAAACGTGCATTCTAAGAATCTAAAGTTTCAATGCCAGTATTGTCCAGCGCGTGAGTCAAACTCGACAATGTTCTCATAAGATCTTTCCCTGCCTTCTAAGCTATGAACATACGCAACTACTATCACATAGTATTATTTCAAACTAAAGGGCTTATTATTTTGTTTTCAGAATTTACTGCTATTTCCAAGTTGTCAAGACACGTGCGCACGCACGCCGGCGATAGAGCCTATCCTTGCAAATACTGCGACAAGACATTCCTCAAGTCACATCATTACACAAGGTAAAGTATCAGTAATATAATACCCTAATACTTTTATATAATTTAAGTAACGGACTGTAGAAATAAATTCACTAACATTATTTTTGCATTTATTTACTAATCACTTATCATGTTGAGATATTTATTTATTTTATTTATTTATACGAGTAGTATAAGGCACACAAACAACATCTTTATATATATACATAATTCTTCTGTGAGTGTGTATGTCACTGAACTTCTCTCAAACGACTGGACCGATTTTGATGAAATTTTTTGTGTGTGTTCAAGGGGATCTGGGAATGGTTTAGATTCACAATTTTGTCGGGGATAATGTTAGGTGTAGTCCAACCCTAAATTTTTTATTTATTTTTTAGACAAAATTTTTAATTTCTATTTTTTTATGATACAACATACAAAAATACATACAATCCTAAATTTTTACCCTTTTATCACCAACCCCTATTTTTTAATAGCCATTTTAGTAATTTAATCATTTTTCATCCCGCTCGATAACTGATCAATTATCGTCTTTTTTGTAAGGGTAGGGTAGGGGTAGGGAAGGGTTTAGGTTAGGGAAGGGGGTAGGGTATGTGTAGGGTAGGGTAGGGTAGGGTAGGGTAGGGGTAGGGGTAGGGGTAGGGTAGGGTTAGGGTAGTAAAATATTAAAATTTTATAAAATATATACAACCCTAAATTTTTACCCTTTTACCACCAACCTCTATCTTTTGTTAGCCATTTTAGTAATTTAATCATTTTTATGGCAAAACAACGTTTGCCGGGTCAGCTAGTAATATTATATTAAACATTATTTTTATAACACATTCTTAAACTCATTTCTGATATATAATAAGTCACTTACAGGTGAGCACAACATTCCTATAATAACAAGACTATTACTAAAGTTAAACTAGTTACATTAAATTAATGAAATAAATTTAAATCAAGAAACAAGATTTTGTTACTTAGAACACAGGTATTCAAGATTTTTTTTAAATTTAGCATGACTTACATTGAATATATCCAGGTCTGGCATTTTGCTCTGTAGTACATTACACTTGTTTAGAATATAAAAAAAGAGATAAAAAACTGTAGTACAGTATCTACATTTCTGTATAATATTATTTTCAAATCCATTATGTTACGAACTAAAAGGACATTATTATCAATTTTATAAGTATTTTCTTAATGACAAACTGATTATAGGAAAATCCTGTTTAAGTGTTAGGCATAATATAGTAAAGACAAAAGAATGTTTGGTAGTAGCATAGATTTAATATAGATGATAGATTGGCAATTGAATCCTGAAAACGAGACCAAAACTAAGTTACGCTAGTGTGCATAAAGTGAGCATGTGCGTGAGATAAATAGTGCAGGTACTGCATTGCCTGCTTGCTTTCGATATCGATTCCATCGACACAGTTAACGTTGACGCAGGTGACTTATTTTTTAGTATTATTAAAAGAACGCTAGTATAAACTGCAAGTAAATACCTAGATATGTTTTTTATTTTATATAGTAGGCTTTACTTGCCAGTATTTAAAAATATTGCCTCATTTTGCGATCGCGATCGCCAAAGTTGAAATAAAACTGATATTTATTTTTCAATTACACATTACAAACGTACACTCAATACACATATATTTAATGTTTAACTAATGGGGATTGATGGGGGCTTGAACAATATGGAGATTGATCCAGAGCGTAATTTTACAGGCTGAATGCCTCTGTGTTAAAAACACTAGGTTCCAAATGTAAACTGCAAATGCTCGAATATTTATTGGGCGAACATTCTTTTCTAGTAGGCAATTTCAAGCATTTCTAACGTATTTCAACAATAGGCTACTTGACTGCTATAAATTTTGGCGCAGTTGATGAATATTATCTTTAGTATATTGGTTAAGAAACCGTTATTTATCATTTTCAGATGTTAAAAGTTTGAGATTGCTAAATATTTCTAAAATGAAATTATTATTTTTTACTTTTTAAATTTAAGCTTTGAAAACGCTGTCGGCTATTTTGTGACGTCATACATCTTTAAACCATCTTTAAACAAACTGCGTGCGTCATTTTAACCGTGACATTGACATTTATAACACAAGTAAATAAAACACTATGAGGTAGTGATGGACTAGTAGTGTTTGTTTATTTTGACTCTTATGACGTCACAGCACAGGCCACAGATAGTCTAAAGCTTTTCAGCGTTTTCATACGTCGCACGAAAAGTGAACTTTAAACTTGAGTTTCGCGGTTTTCTAGGTCCTACAAAAATCTAAAAATATTTTTTTTTTCTATTTTAATGTTATTATATGTATTTTAATGTTATTTGGACATTAAATAATCATTTAGAACCTATTTCCAAAAAGAGTCAACTAGCCTATTTAGGCTGTATGTGGTTTACAATGTGAAATATGTGAGCTAATGAAATGTCGATAAGATATCATCGACAATGTCAATCACTAAAATACAAAAGTGACGTTAGTAATTCCTGAAATTCACGTATTTGATATTATTTTTAATTGAATTCATATGAATTTAAATCTTTGTTCTGATGAAATGCCCTATCAATTAGTATACAAAATTTTAGTCAAAGCTCTGAAACATTGGATTTTGCTGCTGATAATCGTGATTGTGTGTTGACGTGTGAAATGTACAATTATGTTGGTTCCCTTTTTTAGATGAGTTACTTCCAGGTATTGAACATGAAACCATAATAAAAATACATCAACTCGACACTTTTTTACAATAATAAAAATGAAACTAGTAAAACTAAAGGGAATATTGTGTTGCGCGTGACAGACGTCAGAACTCAGAAAAATACTACGGGTTCTTAGCGTGTACGTGAACGGCCTTGTGATCTATCTCGTTCTATCATATAGCTGCATTATATTCTGTCTCTTTTCGTTGCCAATCTAACAGCAGTACTTATATTAAATCTATGGGTAGTAGAAGATACTTATAAGAATAAATAAGTCAGTAAGATGAATTCCTATCTTAGTAATAATATGAATGGGAAAGGGAACGTCTTAACGCTAAACATAAGCTACAATAGCGCATAGACTATATTTAAACTTGAAAATAAAATATGTAAGTTTGTTTTGGGTTAGTTGAAAATTCATGATTCCACGCATACGAAATCGCGGTTAACAGCTATTATTATAAGATTAAAATTATTTTGTTAGGCATCTCCGTCTAAAACACCGGTCAGCGGGAGGGACAGTGAGTAGGTCTACACCGGCTGAGGCCAGCACAGAGCAGTACCGCTGCGAACAGTGTTCAGAAACTTTCGAGTCGCAGGACGAGCTCATCTACCACTCGGCTATACACGCCACTCAGAACCTCATCTGCCCACTGTGCCAGGAGAAGTTCGACGATGTCGATGCCGTCACTGCGCATATCAAGTCCCATGTCACCGGTGAGTAAAGGGAAACTATAAAATAACATTAAAACAAAACAATGAAACAGCATCTGTATTAACATTGAGTCCGTCTATAGCTATTGAAGTTCTTCACAACAATCAAAGCAGTATTTATTTATTTTATTTATCAAAACTTACAGACTATCTTTACAGGTATTGTTCTCAGCCTAAAGTTTTTAATGCAACTGTACATCCATCTCGTATTACAGCTTTATAGAACCTGCTTGTAATACTGTGCAGTAAGCACTTCTAATATTAATTGTGGAACGATCCAATAAAGTTTTCTGTTTTTCTAACCTTGTAAGCCGGCAGGTTAGGGCAGAAATGTTTTTTTTTTTCTAGATTGCATTCGTTGGTAGCATAAATTATTAATTTATTATTATTTATTGTATGTATAAGTATTATATATGAGTGTCGATTCGTTCCATTCCGCCCTTGACTGCTCTTTAAGTGATGGTGATTCCATTTGTAACACTTCCTCTCTCCGTAATCTAATAAATCAAAGTTTCATAAATTCCAATTGATATCTTAACGTCTGTCACATTAATGCGCAGAATATTCCCTCCCATTACTCGGAGCTAATTGATTCTTTTTCCTGCGACTACCATGATGCTATTCTTATTTCCGAAAGTTGGCTGAAACCTGAACTGGATTCGGCAGTGTATACTCTCCCAGGATATATTTTAATTCGTAATGATCGAATTGGTAATTGTGGTGGTGACGTGGCCATCTACCTTCGCTCACATACCTACGGTACCTTAGCCATCCTCTGTGTGGTTTACTGCCCCCCGGGGGCTCATTACATGGAGGATCTCGAGTCTTCTTACATCATCTCCAGCTAATATAATCTCCCATGGGCAATTCTCCGCTCCTGGCTTCTCTCGACATGACTTAATTTTTGCCTCATATAAGCTTCACACTACTAAGCACAAACCCAACATTGTACTCATACGTAACTTCTCTGGGATAGATGTGAATGCTTTGAGGGAAGATGTTGCAGTACTTGACTGGGAACTGGTACTTTCGTCAGATTCGATCGACACTAAGGTAAACAATTTTAATTCCAATGCTTATGCTCTTTGACAAATATGCTCCTCTCAAGCGCCCTCCTTCTCCTTGGATTCCCGGTGAAGTCCATGTGGCTATGACCCAACGTGATCGTGCCTTTCGTAAATTTAAGAAGAACCGGTCGGATGCTAGCTGGTGCTACTTTAAGTCTGTCAGAAATTCTGACCGACTTAAAGTAGCACATAGAGGTGCGCAAAATCGTTCATTGAAGTGAAATGAGTGATACAGTTCAGTGGGAGTTAAAGATATGTATCACTCATCTAGTTCAATTAGTTCATTTAGTTCAGTAGATCTAGTTTGATTATCTAACTCACTACTCCTTCATATTCAGTTCAATAGCATTGCATAAATGTATTTATCGTGGACAGATCTATTCTAATGACTACTAATTAAACATTTAGAAGATTTTAGCTCAAGAACTATGATATACAATCGTTACGTAGTATGTACATAATGAATACCGAAAATATTACATAGCAAAATTGATTTTCCTTCATAGTATAAAGGAACTATAATAAATCAATCATAATAACAAATATCAGTATATAAACTTGAAAAATTTTGTCTCAGGCGGGACTCGAACCCGCATCTCCTCGCATGCCGGGCGGGCGCCATACCATTAGGCCACCGAGACACTGCGACACGGCGCGAATTTTTCAAGCATATTCTTACGCTGTGAGCCAGCGTTGCTTCATCAAATGTTAGGAGTTTGCACCCTTAACACCCGAAAGAAACATCTTTGCAGATGTTTGACAGTCAGTTAAGATGAAACAGCTATTTACGAGGGTGGGTCAAAAAGTTCGCGGAATGGAGGGTAAAAAGTAAGAAATAAAACACAAAATTATTTTTCCTTCTCAATGTATTCCCCCTTAACTCTAATACATTTAGTAGACCTATCAATTAATTTATTAATACCTTCGAAAAAAAATGATTTCTCTTTGTCGTCAAAATAGGCCGAAATTGCGCTCTTCACTTCTTCATCGCTGGAAAATTTCTTCCCTCGAAGCTCTTTTTTCATTTTTGGGAACAAATAATAATCACTTGGGGCTAAATCTGGGCTATAGGGAGGATGTTCCAAGATTTCGAAGCCCACTCTTTGAACAGCAGCCATCGCAACTTGCGCCTTGTGTACGGGTGCATTGTCGTGCAAAAGGAGCACACCTTTGGTCAATTTTCCCCGTCTTTTCTCCCTCACAGCATCTCGCAGACGTTCTAATAGTACAGCGTAGTACTTTCCAGTTATAGAGACACCCTTTTCTTTATAATCAATAAGGAGGATTCCTTCTGAATCCCAGAAAACAGTAGCCATGAGTTTTCCAGCCGACGGACACACTTTGAATTTCTTCGGGGGTGGTGTGCCCTTTTTGTGCCACTGCATAGAGTCTTGTTTGGACTCAGGCTCATAATGATGAACCCAAGTTTCATCTCCAGTCACAATCCGGTTCAAAACTTCATCCTTTTGTTCACCACAGAGCGCCAAAAACTCGCGACAACACTCAACTCGCCGCTGCTTCTGGTGTGGCGTGAGCATTCTCGGCACCCACCTTGCACACACCTTTGACATGCCAAGATGGTCGTGTAGGATGTTGAAAATGGTTGAAGCTGATACTCCAATCATCTCTGCAAGCTGCTTTTTCTTTAAACGGGCATCTTCCAATATGATTTTTTCAAGTTTTTCGACGTTTTCTGCCGTGGTTGCCTCGACAGGCCGCCCCGGCCTCGGATCATCTTCAATCGAATCCCTGCCTTGCTTAAACAGGTTGTGCCACTTGTAAACCATGGTTTTACCAGGGCAAGAGTCCCCGTAAACAGAAAACATCTCTTCCAAAATAGTCTGGGGAGGTTTTCCTTGCTTGGTAAGGAACTTGATGACTGCGCGAAACTCAATTTTCTCCATGTTGCAATTTTTCTTCCGGATTGACTTGTTGATTGATGTGTAGCTCAGTGAATTATGACCTAATTTTTTTGAAACTTAGTATTTATACTCTTAATGAGTGTCGCAACTAGTGTAGGTAGTAAAAAGTCGCCCTTCCCCCCTCCATACCCCTCATTCCGCGAACTTTTTGACCCACCCTCGTATATACTTTATTTGATATTTTAGCAACTTAATTGCACTTATAATATCAGTATATAAACTTGAAAAATTTTGTCTCAGGCGGGACTCGAACCCGCATCTCCTCGCATGCCGGGCGGGCGCCATACCATTAGGCCACCGAGACACTGCGACACGGCGCGAATTTTTCAAGCATATTCTTACGCTGTGAGCCAGCGTTGCTTCATCAAATGTTAGGAGTTTGCACCCTTAACACCCGAAAGAAACATCTTTGCAGATGTTTGA
Organism: Anania crocealis; assembly: GCA_949315895.1. Taxonomy (NCBI): domain Eukaryota; kingdom Metazoa; phylum Arthropoda; class Insecta; order Lepidoptera; family Crambidae; genus Anania; species Anania crocealis. Next base: position 14,794,735 of record OX438880.1, on the reverse strand, counting down.
CAGTCCGCCCGGCATGCGAGGAGATGCGGGTTCGAGTCCCGCCTGAGACAAAATTTTTCAAGTTTATATACTGATATTATAAGTGCAATTAAGTTGCTAAAATATCAAATAAAGTATATAAATAGCTGTTTCATCTTAACTGACTGTCAAACATCTGCAAAGATGTTTCTTTCGGGTGTTAAGGGTGCAAACTCCTAACATTTGATGAAGCAACGCTGGCTCACAGCGTAAGAATATGCTTGAAAAATTCGCGCCGTGTCGCAGTGTCTCGGTGGCCTAATGGTATGGCGCCCGCCCGGCATGCGAGGAGATGCGGGTTCGAGTCCCGCCTGAGACAAAATTTTTCAAGTTTATATACTGATATTATAAGTGCAATTAAGTTGCTAAAATATCAAATAAAGTACATAATAACAAAATTATAAAAACACTAAAAATCGCCTTTGACATCCATCTATCATCGTCATTAATATTAATAACACTCAGCAGGTACTTTAACCATTTTAAGTCTTAAAACATAAATAATAAAGAATATTTCCATGTGCACTATCTCAAATATTAAGGAGTCAGATTAGGCGCGAAACTAGCTTGAACTGTGCATCTGTCTCGCTAGGTACTGACAAATATGTCCATACATTTTACTCTCATTATCTCATATCACTTACTGAGTTACTGAACTAAATGAACTGCTTTGGACTAGAGTGAGTGAGTGATACATATGGACTAGATAGGTGAAGTACTTCAATTGTGTCATTCATTCAGGAACTACCCAAGTCTAGTCAGAAACCGTTTCAACCAGATGGTGAGATCAGCCAAACGTCGATATATCCACGAATATATTTCTGATTCCTCTTTTGCCGACATTTCGAAGTTTCTCAAGACCTTAGGTATAGGTGATAACTCTGTTAAAACCCCCATTTTTACTTCTTTCTCACCGGATGATCTTAATATTAATTTTTCTTCCACTTCTGCCTTAGATCAAGGTATTAAATCTAACGCTCTCTCCGAAATTGCTTCCAAGCCCCCTCTTGCACTTGAGTCCTTCTCCTTCTCGCAGGTGTCTGTTGATGTGGTCAGGAAAACTGTTATGTCCATAAAATCTAATGCTGTTGGTTTTGATAATATTAGTCACAAAATGATCTTAATGATTATTAACGAGGTTCTCCCCTACATAACCCATATTATCAATTTATCCATCAGCTCTGGCTCGTATCATATCTGGGGCAAAGCCTTTGTTATTCCTGTTCCTTAGATATCCATCCCAAGCACTTAATAACTTTAGGCCCATTTCCATCCTCCTGTTCCTATCCAAAGTTCTGGAGGTCATTGTCCACTCCTAAACGTCAAAATTCGTCTTTGCCAATAATCTTTTAAGCTCATTTCAATCTGGCTTTCGTCCTGACCTCAAGCACCAGCACTGCTTTACTTAAAGTCACCGAGGACATTAGAGATGGCATGGAGCATGGAAAGTTACCGTCCTTGTTCTTATTGACTTCTCTAATGCTTTCAATACAGTTGACCATGATGTCCTATTATCTTATTTTAATTTTACTTTAGATGCTTTGGAATGGTTTGCCTCCTACTTACGGGATCGCCGGCAGGCGGTTCGTGTAGATCAAAATATTTGAGAGGCATACTATCTCCTTTGTTATTCCCAATTTTCATAAATTCTATTACTCTCGAAATCGGCTCGTCACACCATCTGTATGCTGATGACCTCCAACTATACCAGCAGTGCCGCTATGACGAATAAGATCTTGCCGTGCGAAAACTTAATGATGATCTCAAGAACATTTCTTCTTGGAGAGATCGTTATGGTGTTGCTGTGAACTGCAACAATTGCCAAGCTATTATTTTTGGTAGCCAGCGGCAAATTTGTCGTATTGATTTTTCCAGCGTCGATCCGGTATGCTTCGATGGAGTAGTTATCCCGTATTGTTCATGTGTCAAAAACCTAGGTCTATAAATAGATTCCACGCTTAGTTGGATTGCCCATGTTGATGAAGTTAGTCGAAAGGTCAATGCCACACTACGCTCTCTCTACAGGTTTAAGCATTTTTTCCCGGTCAAAACCAAAATTTTCCTTGTTCAATCACTTGTCCTCCCTCTCATTGATTATGCTGATGTGTGCTACTCCGACTTGAACCAATCCCTACTTAGTAAATTAGATCGTTTATTGAACAACTGTGTGCGTTTCATCTACTGCTTACGTAAATACAATCATATCTCCAAGCACCGTTTGCAGCTCCAATGACTTCCACTTTGTCCTCGGCGTAACGTCAGAATTTTATGCACCCTATTTTCTATCTTAAACGATCCCAACTCTCCTTCCTATTTAAAGTCTCACTTAATTCACTCTTCTTAGCTCGACCCATCCGCGTCAGCTGCGCTCCTCTAACAAACTCACACTTTCTATCCCTTCGCACTGCACTAGCTTTGTCTCCAATTCCTTTGTTCTTCAATCTACTCGGCTTTGGAATTCTCTGCCCGAAAACATCAAACAATCGTCCTGTAAATACACTTTTAAGAAAAATGACCGGTCTCATTTGAAATCATCAACATGAACATTGCTTTCACCATACTTGTCGTCATTTATATAAATATATTTTTGTCACCAATTATCTTAGAGCATTTAGTTAATGCCTTGAACTCTTTACTTTTTTTATATCAACATTTTATATGTATTTAGTATAATAGTTGTCTAGATATTAGTGTTTAGTTTATATTGAAAGTATATGTACTTTTTGTAGTTTAGTTTTTTTTTAATTGATAATTGTATTTTATAACTACTATTTTTTTTATCGCACTGCTTACTGAACATTTCTGTTTAGCCCGATGGTAAACTGGCAGAGAATGCATCGTGGCATTAAGTCCACCTTTTGTACAATAACTGTTAGTATAATATACATGTACCAATGACGGTTGAATCTCTTAAAATTTTTAACTTGAATTAGAAAATTACCAATTGTAATGGATGATTTAGTATCTTACGACATTTGATACTCTACTATGAATAAAACATCACAGGTATGTATATTTTACAGGAATAGAATTCATGTGTGACTTATGCGAGCTTGTATTCACTTCAAAAGAAAAGTTGGATAAACATCTGAACGCTGCACATGCTGAAGTAAGTAGCTGTATTTTATTAAATCATCATTAGGCCTTTGTCATCTTGTCAGATAATTTGAGCAGCGCCTACGCGATAAGAGCATCGTCGATCGTAGCTAAATAAACCGATCATCGAACAAAACTTTCGTCCGCACTTACGGCACGGACTCTCTCCGCGCGGATGTTTTTTTTCTCGCTTTCGTGCTAGAGCTTGAAGCCAGGCCTTGTCGTGGGTCTCTTTTATTAAATACAAAACTTATAATATGTAAAAACTCTAATGTGGTTATTTTCTAGTAATCCAAATAACAATAATCTTTGTCTTCTGATAACGCATTTTGTTACATGTTTATATGCTTTTATTTGAAGGGCTATTGTTTTTGTTGATGAGAATATAAGGTCATATTCACTACCAAACTTAGGAGGCCAACTAGAGTCTAGGTGACTTTAAATAATAACTGTTGTATTTATTGATAGGAATTAGACCAAGATGAATCATCAATGGAAGTAGAAGGTGAAGAGGAGGATGATGATGATGATGACACCGGAATTAATGGTAATTTTATATAGTTTTTCCAATAGCACAACGAAATAAAATACATGTGTTAAAGTATGTTATTACGCAGTTCTTAGATATCTAACGTAAGTTGACGATGTATTAATATGCTATGAAAAGAAATATCTAACTGTCTCTGGGCAGAATATTTGTACCTTAATTGTTCCTTGCATTGGGTTCTGGACAAGCAAAATTATTTATTTTTATAATTATTTAAACACAATATAAAAAAAAAATAACTGTCCAATAGTTGTAATAGGATTCATAAGTTAAACCTTTATATATTTTATTTTCAGTAACAGAAGAAGATGGTGAAATGGTAGTTGAAATAAATAAAACAGAAAACTTTGTGGTATGTAAACATTAAATCATAAACTTATGCCACTAATGAAATTAAAAGAAACTTGAACTAAAAGGGTTATTTCATTTTTCTTTTATTCATAAAAAAAAGCATGCAGTTTATAATAAAATAATTTTGCATCAATTATTTTAATCATTTATAATTAATAAAATATCAATTGATCATTTGTTTAACCCTACTACGTATGTTACATAAGTTTTCTCTAAACAGCTTCCCGAAGCACTTACTAGTACACAACAGCAAGAAGAAGAGCATCCTGCCAAGGCTATATTTGAAGGTAAGTCACAAAACTTTATTTAAAAAATATACCCAGTCGTTTTCTGTATATGTTTGGTCAAAGAACAAGCAGTATTGTGTGTAGCTCAAATTTACAAACTAGAACTATAGCTTTACAAATTCCTTTCGTATATATTTTTATTTGTATTATTCAACGCAATTTTTTTTAGTATTGAAGTTTCTAAGAATTGCCCGGGGGCAGCTCCCCGGCGGCATTGTTATTTATTGGCTATATTGTCTAAATATAAAACGTACTATTGTAAAACTGAATAATTAATATTAATAAAATAAATTTGCAGAAACTGCATCAGAAACAACATACGCGGAGCTGGCGGCTGTAGACACATTGGCTATGGTTACGAAAGAAGATATTAAAGTCGAATTAGAAGATACAGTTAGCCACACGCCTGTGGGTACAACTATTCAGACAACGGTTAATTCGAAATCTGTAGAGCCTGCTGACGTTCAGGTTAGTGTTCCCTTGCTCTAGATATTTATACGTAATGCAAGAGAACCATTTCTCGTAGCCCCGTTAAAAAACCGATCAAGGAGTTAATAATGAACTGATAAAACAATGTTATTTCAATCTCGTTCAGTCTTTAAGAACAACTTATGCTGTTGCTTTCCTCTGCCTGTCTTCCCCTTGGGACTCGTTTTAAGAAAAGTAGTAAAAAAGCTAAGCCAAGGTGACGTCATAGCCCCTCTCAAGGAGCTACATAGGAATCAACTCAGTATAAAGAGAATACACCAATAAATAGTAACAGCTATAAGACGAACCTCAAACTTGGTACATACTTATTAATTTTTTGTGACATATTTTTTTAATTTTTTTTCTAGACTGCGCCGATATTGCGGAAAGCAGAAGAAGTAAAACGCAAAGTTCAGCAAATAACGGAGCCGCTTTCTGGTTTGTAAATTTCTTTTCTTATAATGATGTAGACCTGTTGGGTGTATTTGTTCGATGGTTCGCCTACTCGGTAAATTCAGGAAATGATCTTTTCTAAATTGTCTTGGGGCTAAAAGGGTTAAAGCGGGTTATAATCGTGTTTCGGAAGGCACGTTCAAGTCGTTGGTCCCAGCTTCTGTTGCAACATGGAAGTCGTAAAAACAACCCACATCAGGGCCCTGTAATAGGTGGCTATGGTTAATTCTGACATCAGATCAACGTAAAAATGATATGTTAAGAAGAATAATTTAATTACATAAGGCACTAGTGTTTGGTAATACTTGATTTAGCCTTTCTAAAATAAAGGGCAAGTCTCGTTCTTTTAGATTCAGAAAGAAATAATTATATCTACAACAATTTTTTATGAAAATCGTGGTCTCACCCATAAAATTTGCACTAAACTATTTTCATATCTTATTCTAAACAAACAGTCGGACTAACACAAAAAAACCAGTAACTTATTATGAGGCATTACGTAAATCCCAGCCCCTTTTTTGAAATCGCAATTTGCTTATTTTATCTGATTTTAATTTTATCTTTACTTATAAATACATTGAAGTAGGTTCCTTGTTTTTTTTTGTCATTCTAAAGTGTGTAAATGTATTGTCTCTTACAGAAAAAAAAGCAAAAGTAAAAAGCGAGAGCAGCAATACCGTCGGAGCGAGTGACAAGTCATTGCGCCTACTCGAAAAGGAACTGCAGGAACTAAAAAGAGTAAGAACTTCAATCAATGTTTTCTACCATTAAATGTTTTACATTCATGAATTTACTACTAAAAAATATCAATTCTAATCATATATTCTTAAACAGACAAACCCTCGAACTGAAGTTGTGAGAACTCCCGCAAAACAAATGGAAAGTCTTAGAACTAGAAGACCACAACTTCATACTTCCACACCAAAACCAAGGTATGATTTATCATATAACATCTCTATAATTCAATGTTTGTTTTCTTTATTCGTCGTGATATTGGTGTCTGCTTCCTTTAAAACGAATTTACTTGATTTGTATTTATTTATGTACTGGAAATTCTTGCAACTGAATAATAACCAGAACAGTATGTACTAAATGTAATTATTTTAGCTACCCATTTATTTTGTCTATTTACTAATATCCAGTATTATATTAGATTCTAATCATAATCTTTGTTTGGTTTCAGAACTGTAGAACAAAAAAAAGAAATACCATCTACTAAGACACAATCCATAGATAAGAAAGTGCTCGAACGCAGAACAGTCACCAAGGAGAATAAAGAGCCCAAAGAAGCGAAGGATTCCAAAACCATAGCCACTCCTACTAGAGAAGAAAGAAATAATAAAGATAAAGAAGAGAAGAAAGAAGAAGTCAAAGAGAAGGACACCCCTAAGGTAAGGAAAGTAAGTAAAAAAAAAAGTAATTGGGCCACCTGGCTTAGATTGAAAATAGTGTTTAACACAAGCCCAGTAACGAATCTACGGCCTATCTAAGGCCGTCGTGTATACCGTGTATTACTAAGACTAACGGTTATTTGAAATTTCAGAGTGTTGTAAAGAATGGCACAAATGAAAAGAACCAACCTGAAGAAAGCGTTCGGCGATCCACAAGGCCTTCAAAAATAAAGGACTATGCGAAAATGATACGTGATAAGTATGTTATTATTGCTACTTTGTTTATGTATTTGTCGAAATTTGCTTTCGTTAGTGACAAATATACGTTATAATTTTAATATATCTGTAGATCACAAGATTCCGATGAAGACTCAGATGATGATGAAGACGAAGAATATAAAGAAGTTGAAAAAACTGAGGTGAGGATATAGTTTTTAAACATTAATGTTGTTTGAATTATTTAAAAAGTCTCTAGTTAATTAACCTAGACTTTATATTATACCAGTATTGTACTTACCAACATAATATCATATTCAACATTTTGTACCAAAAATTATCGAATGTTTTTCTCGCTTATTGCAGACAAAAGCGAAAACTCGTAGAAGCAGTATAAAGACACCTGTTGCGAAGGCCGCGCCTCCGCCCCCTAGCGCTGCGCCCGCTAACTCGCCTACGACTACTGTCCCGAGAAAGAGAGGCCGTCCGCGCAAAGATCAACCTAAAGAAGTGTAAGTAATGGACCGATTCAGCTCCTTTAAGCTGTCTATACACCGTAGCCGACGGCCCGCAGGCACGAACCCGGCGGCTTTAGAAGTTGTTTTGCTGTAGAACATCGTAATATTTCGAAAGACATGCGCGCACTCTCCGAGCTGTTCCGGCATTCACTAATTGTGAACACTGCATGATTTACGGCCATTTCCAATAACTTATCTATCTTCAATTTTGGCATATCGGAGATAGGAAATAGTTATTGGAAATGGCCGTTAGAAGTTCTGTCAAAAGTTAATGGCCTGTCGCAGTCCAACAGAAAATATACAAACACAAACTGGTTATAAACTGCATTTAATGTAACTTTAATCAGAATTCTGCTGGATATTTTACTTTATTTAATATCCCAGACGCTCGAACAATAGATTAGACAAATCTGAACACGAATATATTGTGCTTCTATTTGCGTATTGGTAAAGGTCTATTTAGAATCTTCTTTTTAGGCTAGCTGGGACATAAGTTACCTGCAAAGCGAAACTCCATTTACGGAGCTAGTTTAAACTTAACTATAATACGATGGGTATAAAAGTACACTAGCCCAACTTCTTTAAAAAAAAGCCTCTTGACTGAGACGCAATTATGAAAAACGGCTCCAATAGTACTTTCGGGAAGTATCTTAAATTTTTTAATACATTTTATTAAATTTCATATTGAAACAAGAATGTACAAAATACAATCTAGACTAATGTGGCCGCTATTTTCAGACTGCATTTTGTTGCATTATCGTAAAAATGTATAAAAGCTGTAGAAATACTGAGCCTTAAACGTTAGACAATATTCTTCAAAAAAATAGTAAGGTGTATCTAGTCTAAATATCATACAGTGTTATATGGTTAGCAACGAAACTGATCGGTTATGCAGTTTTTTTCTTTGCCCTACGACAAATGGAGTTATAACCGTTGAAGTAAGTAGTTAAAAGCACTTTTCACACTTTAATTTTTCAGGCCTGCCAAAATTAAAAAAGATGATACAGAGGAAGATGAAGAAGAGAAAGAAACAGATAAGAGCGAAGCAGAGCAACAAAGTAAAAAGTCTACAGTCCCAGTCAGAAAAGAACCAGAAACTGAAGAAAAGTCTGAACAGCCTGAACCCATGGACACTGCCTCTGTAAGTTCTTAATATATTACAGGTTGAATGATAATATTTCACTTGTTTGTTTCAAATTTAAATTCTTTATTGCGTGTCACATAACTTTATAAAAGGTGGTAAATAAATATAAAAGTATTTCACTTGTGATGCCCTGCACAGGGCATAGCAACATTTATCACATAATAGCTACAATATAACATTTACTACGTATTAATGCTATTCAAATTTAAAATATTACAGGCAGCCAACGACACCAGCAAATCATCTACTGATGAAAAGAATAAACCAGCAGGAAATTTGTTGATGTCTCCTTCGGGACAGACCCTAAAAAAGGTAAGTATTTTATAGAAACATTGTAATTACATTCTTCGAAGAGACAGATTGTTACTTGACAGCTTTGATACTACACACACTTCATAATTGTAGAACGGTAGTTATGTCTCCGCAAAGGATTTTGAATACTATACATGTCACTAAATAATAATTTTTCAGGTGCCTATAAGAGCTCTTCCGCCAGGCATCAAACCTTTGCCGCTGCCGGTCCACGCTCGACGTAAGTCAAAAGTCAACAAGTTACGTAATAGGCCTACTCTAATGCGTAACAGATAATTTTTTTCATTATTTTGTTTTTCCAGCAATGGGTACAGGTGAACTATGCGAAATGCAAATCGGCAAAAAAGTGGTCAAGGTGCAGAAGATAGTTATGACTAAAGCAGAAGTCGAAGCCATGGCCAAAAAGGGACTTGTAGAGATGAAGGTTAGTTGCTTAAAAACAACAGAGAGAAGCATTTTTAACCTTTGTTATAAAAGTTGTAAAAAATATATAATATTAATTTCTAGGACGGCACTATGGTGTTGAAGCAAGGAATAAAACTGCCTACGTCTGATTTGTCTCTATCTTCTCTAGTTCCTAACCTAGGAAATAAAGGTTAGTAATTAATCGACCTTAAATAAGTCGTTAGTCATGTTATAACAAAGCCTTTTTTAAACATAATTTATGCATAGTAAACTACGGCGCGCCGATCCGGATTGTGTATTGGTGCGGTGCATCCGCCTACTACGCAAGAATCTCGAGTTCGACTCTCGGTCAAGTCAATTTATTTAAAAGACAATTTTCTAAATTTGTTGGACCTGGAAAAGGCGGGTGCGTTATATTCGTGCTTTAGAAGGCAGGTTCAGCTGTCGGTTCCGTCTTCTGTCGCAAGATGGTCGTAATACAAGCCACGTCAGATGCCTGTAATGAGCACTATGGAAAACTGACACGCTGACCATCATTGAAGGGTAGTCTACTATGGCGTGATAAGAAATTTGATATCCGTATTTTTTTAATAAACAAAAAATATAGTTTCTTTTTTTATCTAGTTAGTGTGGAGATGAAAATTTTTAAAATTTTGATGATGTTTTCATTTTTCCGTTGAATTTCTATGTGTTTGCTTATGCTGGTTTCAGCTTGTAGTACCATGTACCAAACACCTTGTGTAATTACGAGCGATTATAAAATACGAGCAGAGGTTTTGCATTCATCAGCTTGAGATTTCAAATATCCAGTACCACCTTGATTTATTTTTGGGAGTACCAATCCTATCCTCCTCGAAAAATAGTATCCTAAACCTATAAATTCTTAAAAGTCATTGTGAAAATCAGCTGTTCAGCAAAGAAATTTAGTTCTATCCTTCCTGTCCGTAACAAAGTAATTAAACATGCAATTTTGACATATGATAATGATATTGTACAAAAAAAGATGTTCATGACGTACGCTTTTAAGTAAGGTTTTTTTCTATTGATTAAGTTTATTGAAACCAAAATTCAATTTGAATCTTTTGATCCAGTGTTGCCGCCAATAAGCATTCGGAATTCTGGTTTTGGCTGTGGATTTAATATAATGATGTTTGTTCCAGGTGCAATTAAATCTCCAAAAACAGAAATGCCTTCGAACGCTCAAAGCAATGTTAACGAGTAAAAATTATTGCCCTTGCTAAGAGTTAAGACCATAACCATTATACAGGTTGACTTTTTCATCATCTTCAAAAAATTTTATAGGCGTTGAGTATCGTATTTAGAGCCCATTAATGAAGTAAAAAATTGAAATTAAGTTTTCTATTAAAAATATTTTTCTCAACATAGTTTTCAATTTTTACGGTCCTAAGCCCGTTAAGGTATGAAGGGAATATCAAAAACTTATGAATAGTATCGCAATGAATGAATGAGATGCGCATCGCATATACAGGGTGAAATTTTAACCACTTTCCAAAAATTTTATAGGCGTTCAGTATCGTGTTAAGAGCCTATATATGAAGTTAAAAATGTAAATCAAGTTGTCACCCGAAAATATTTTTCGCGATATAGTTTTCAATTTTTACGGTCCTAGACCTGTTAAGGTATAAATGGAAAATCAAAAACATATGAATAGTATCGTAATGAATGAATGAGATGCGCGACGCGTAAAAAAAGTATTGCTAATCTATCAAAAATTTTAGATCTTTGGCGGACATTTTCTTAGTGCTTTATCTTGAAATTTTTGTACTGGGCTATACCAAAAGAAAAAATACGTCATTTGTTCTTTGTATCGTAGATTGATATATTAAAATTTGGAAGGTGGTTAAAATTTCATCCTGTATAAAGTGTTGCTAGGAGGCCGTATAAAACATTTTAGATATTTTGCGGACATTTTCAAATTGCTTTATCTTGACATTTTTGTACTGGGCTATACCAAAAGAAAAAATACGTCATTTATTTTTTGTCGTAGATTGCTATATTAAAATTTAGTAAGTGGTTAAAATTTCAGCCTGTATTTGAAGAAAAGTTTATGATTCTTTAGGTTAATTTATTTCATAGTTATAACATGATAAAGAAATCTTCAATTCATTTAGTTCTATAATTTTACTCTAATATAAATTTCTTATATTATGTTTCTCTGTAAACATATTCTCATTCATGGCACTTAAAAAATATTTCTTAAAATGTAGTTACTTCATCTATACGAATGAATTATTAAGTTTTAATAATATAAGAATAAACCTTCATTTAAGTGTATTATAATATAGTAAACAAAATATTTACTCATGTACTATACATATTGCTGTATTATAGATATAGTTTGACGTTAAAAACAAATGTTTCCGCTATATAACAAAAAAAAGTTTTATCTCATAATGTGTTCGCTTCTCACTGCACCTCATTGGCATTAGATAATATGAATTTTAGCACAATGTTTTAAATACATTTTATAATGTATTGTTTTAAATATTAACACTTAATTTTGTGTACATTTACATTTATAACGGTATATTGTCATAATATTATGTTTGTAAAAAAAATGTGTAGTTAATAGTAATAAATAAATATTATTGTATTGAAATGAAAAGGAACTTGTTTTAATTCTTAAGTTGAAATTGTCTGCTCTTCCGTTTTCATACCTTAGGGAGGCTGGCAAATGGTTGAAGATGCCACTGAGTGGGACTGCCATTCTCAAAATTGTAGCGATTAGAATTTTTATTTACAGAATGATTCCATGTAATTAAATTTATTAAAATAAATGATGACACTGTAAACTAGTTATTGCCGAACACCTAGCGAGAAATCGAAACCTTTTGCTTATGTACTGAATAAACATTTTGCAAGCAAGAATCGGGGCCCTAGACCTTACCCTTTGAGCGCCACGAAAAAATTCAGCTTTTGTGTTCCCAGCGCCGCACCTCATATTACCTATAAAATTAGCTTGAATTGCTAGTGATGTGCCATATGCTTACAGAGTGACATTTAAAAGTTAATATTTCGAATAGAAAATAATGGTTTGATACGTGTATATCATAAATATTAAATAAATAAAACTGTTACAAAAATCGGGACGAATATTTCCATTTTAGTATGACGATTAAGCGATTGGACCACAATGGCCTTATTAAAATAAATTAAGATTTTTAACATTTGGCGACACTAGTGAACGTCTGAAAGCGTCAACGGCAATCGTGGTCAGTCTTATATTAGATTACGATGAAACTACTAGTGATGTGTTTCAACATCGATATCTATTGTAAGTAATTCGTTTAGCATTTTTTAAATTAGTATGTTGTAGGTAATAGCAAAGATTGTAGCTAATGTTACTACCGTAACAGATCCATCACTTCCCTACAAAACGTCAAATATCTACACTATATTCAACCCTAATCAATTAAACAGCAGCAGATTTAAAAAGGAAGAAAAAAAATACAAAGTTAAAAAATACAATTGTAGTGTTAGTGCTTAATATAGCTTAGTTGATTTTTAAATAACATTTGTAAACCTATTTAGTTCTTTCTGTGGGGACCTATAAGTGGTTATCCGGAATTATTAACTTTAATTTTTTTAAACTGTGAACCTTGGTCTTCCTAATATAAATAATTAAATAAGGATATGAAAATTCTAATGTTATGTTACTTATTCAAAATACAAAGATACCCTAAATATTTAATTTTTAAAATTATCATTATTATAGCTAGGATTCATTTTATCTTTCATACAATTAACTTAATAAAAATCCAAGAGTTAAAAGCTTCCAGGGTGTCCATTTTATAATACAATAAGCGATAACACTTCAATGCGTACTGATTTCAACGTTATAAATGATGCATTGACATTACGAAACATATTTATTTCGCTAATAGTAGGTATATTTTATTTTAATCTACCTACATTATCCCAACACTATCACCGTCACAATTCACATCTATGACGTCACAGGCGGACGCTTTAAGCCAATTTATTTATGCTTACCCACTGTACAATTACATGCATTTTATTGAATAAATTATTACACTAAATAAAGCTTGTGCTGTGGCCAATAGACATTAGATTTAAAAATTATATAAAAAGATATATAAATACTATTTATGACCTACGCAATTTTACTGTTTTTCGGTTTCAGTTAATTCGTAGTCCTTGCTGTGGGCATTTTTTAAATTATTTATAAAATTTAAAACTTTTACATAAAACCGTGTGCGCATGCAGGGCTGGATATGCGATAATTCTTTCAGTTTCTTTTATCTTCTACATATAATTTACATTCTTCACACTCTGTAGACCTTTTCTTGTCATATATATAGGATTTTAAACTATTTTGTTGCATTTTTTAAACACTTAAAACTTAACACTACACGGGGTTTAATGCAACCGAATGAAATTATTTAAAGGTAAAATATACTAATTTACCTTCCCGATGTTTCGATCCGATTGCACGGATCATGATCGCGGGCAGACTGACCTGGCCGCCATGATGAGATGTTTTGTTATTCAAAAATAAGATAAATAAGACTCTTAAATTTGCTAGTACCTACTTACTATACAGTAAGATAAACGCATCTTTCCAAATAAATTAAATTATTAACAGGTTACATACCTCGAATTTTATCTATTTTGATTCACTTTGCTCAACAGGAGCACTTGAACACATGAATAATGTTACTTGAAGGAGATACTAATTAGAAATAGCAAAATGAAGTAGCCCACACCTTTAAATTTAATTTAAAAAATAATTATTTTCCTTCCCGAAATTTTACTTTTTGTCCATCACTATGTGACGATTTAAGTCGCCGGTGGCGCTGTAAACAAGGGATTCCTAACTGTTAATTAGAGAGTAGAGTTATCTGTATATTTAAAGGGTCAACATACTCTAAGGTCAACAGGCTCTACAGATATAATTTTATGGTTTGAATATGTCTACAAGATAATATTCATTAATTATCTTAAAATATAGTACATGAAAACTATATGTTTTAATTCATATTAATTTTAATAAACTTAAATCAGACGCTTTAAGGCGTCGCAAGCGTTCATGTCAAGATTATAAAAAACGCTTTAAGACGTCGTTGGCGGTCAAAGGGTTAATGCAAGAATATAATTTGCTCTCTTTGCATTATTAATTGCGAGGATAAATCTAACAATTTATTTTACATTTTTAATTGCAAACTTTACAATTTTATTTTACTTAAAATACTTATTAGCCAACCAATAAGTGCAGGCTTCTCACTTTAGATAAAAATGTCACATTAAGTTATCTATGACCGTCATGTCCTTTTCACTTTTGAAGATTGAGTTAATAGTTTTTCTACCCGTCGCTAGATGGCGGTCATTTAATAGCAGTTAAAACTGTAACAGATGTCGCTAGTTGGTTTCCCGCCTTAACTATTACACGTAAGGCGGTTCGTTCAAAACAGAACAGATTGAATTGACTTCAAAAAACACGCAACTGCCGGCCGCAACGGGCGACTACTTTAGTTTAAGTAATATGAATTAAATTATTCAAAAAGAATAACTTATTTTAATCAAAGTGCAGTGCAAAATTACATGCAAGTGAGTTAATACATCATCTACCTACTTCGCAAACTTTAATTCCAGTTTTATAGTTTCCGCATAGTTTTGGTAAGTAACATTTTAAAAAACTTTTATTTTGTTGTTTCTTAAGTTAAAAATAGTGTAGAATAAATCTGAGTATCTCTAAATTTTCCTGAGTGAATGAATGAGACAAATAATTCTACATTACTTGAAAGTAAAAATCATAGTACTTTATCACTTAAAAATAAAGAACTGTGCATTCCAACACATATGTTTTTCGAATCATTTGTTTAAGAAACTGAATAAATATTTGTACATTTTAGTCACGTCACAAATTAATGCGGCAATTTTTGTGTTAGTAGAAAATGGTTACGTATTATGTTTTTATAATTCAACTTAATTTACAGCGCTTTACTATAAAATGTATCCGTTAGTGGAACTCTCTGCCTTTTTTATTCGGTAGTTTGAACTACTTTTATATTTCAAAAGCAGACAAAAAAAATCTTCTCTCTCTTTATTTCTCTCCTATTCATTGTTAATACCTGTTTTTATTGATTTTTCTTTTAAACTTCTGGTCACTAAATAGCGAAGTCCCGGTATTTTTGGCGTATTAGTGTATTAAAATGCACATAAATTAAGTACAGTATACCTTCTTCTTGTTTAACTCTTCGCCGCGGCTTTCTTTGTCTTCTTATTCTTAATTTAAGTGTCCTTCAAAAATTTGGCTTAAGTTGTTCAAATCAGATTGCTTCTAGCAATCAGACCGCCGGAGTTATGCAGTCTCAACATATTTTCGGTGTCAAATTTATTTTTTATGGTGTGCCAATAAATGCCCCATTGCTGCATTGATCGAGCGGCTTAAGCACTAGAACAAGATCTCAGGGTTCTGGGTTCGATCCCCGGCAACAAAAGTTTCGATTTTTCGAACATTGCTCGGGTTTGTAATCACCAACCCGCATTTGGCTAGCGATGTAATTATGCATGTAATAGTCATTGCTGTGATATTTTAAAATCAATAATGGAGGCCTTTGCGCTGCAATAGGATGAATAAACTTTATGTTTTACTTTACTGGTGTGCAAATAAATAGTATGATCCATCTATCTTTAAAAAGTATATTTATTATTTTAATCTTCAAAATAAAGAAGATATCATAAAAAGCATTGTATAGCATGTTAGTAACAAAGTGGTTGTATTCTAGGGTATTATATAATAGGAAATAATATTCAATGCATTACAATGCATTTATTTTGTAGGTGTATATTATAGGTAAACGAACTACACACCTACATGAATTTTTCACTAGCCATATATTAATATAATTTGCAACAATCTTCTATTCTGCTAAAGTTGTTTCATGCAGCTCTCACATCAATACCTAGGTGTGTGTATTGATGTGATCTTTATGAAACAACTTTAGCATGAAATAAAATTTCACTCATAAAATAAAATAATTACTTAGGTACTGTTTTATGAACGAAAATGCTCATGCATTGTTCGGCATAATCTTTCAAGTGTAAGGTTGTTTGTATTTGATTGAGTAGTGTTTCATAGAGCGTGATAATAATGTGTGCTCTCATGAAATAAATTCGGGTCACCGCGTAGTTTTCACAATTGATAATGGGATAAGATAAGATACAGCCATTTAGGTAGGGTGTCATAATTCAAACCATTGATTTTTTTATGTGGGTACTCAATTTGGATCACGTCGAAGGATAACAATATGTTAAGATTGAAACTTCGTAAGTTATTTATATAATGATTAATAAAATCCCAGCGAAACATCTGCAACAATTATCCTAGCATCTATATCACTTAAGAACATATTTCTAAATCCAATAATATATACTTCTCAATAATGGCTACTTATGAAGCATGTGAGTTTTTATTAACATGTAAGGAAACTACCCCTGGAGATGTTTTAACTGTTAAGTTATGTTTAAGTGCTTTAACTAGAGAAAGCTTTTCACTTGCCTATTGAAGGTGACATACTCGTAGGAATAAGTCAGACTCATTATGGAATTACATTGCTTCGGTTAGCGCAATTAAAAATTATGCTGAAATGTGCATAACTAATTTAAATGGCGGCGTTAAAATCACGTAGGTGCCTATCTATCTAAATAAGACATCGGTTGTCAAGAGTGCCAACTCTGAGGTTCCGGGTTCGATTCCCGGATGTAGAAAACCATTATTCTCATTAGTTTCCAGTCTCTGGGTGTTTGCGGTGCCTTCATTGTTTTATCATTGCCACACAACTAGTGCTTTAAAAGTCACTTAATAATCTGGGGTCAGAACAATGTAGGTATAAGTTAGATTTCTTATACGTAAAAACTTTTTAAAATAAAGTCTATTGATGGTGGAATGGTAGTCTAAAACAGGATAATCTATTGTAGCTCTTGAGCAGGAAGCAAACTCAAACTACGAGTAAGATCCCCACGCATCTTAATAAGTGTTGTTATGTGACTGTCTAGTCTATATCTGCTTCATGTCTCAATGCCAGACATGAAAATAAGTAAATTGATAGAGAAAACGTTGTCAACATTTAGCTACTTCTTTGTTAGTTAGCGCACCGGTGCTATGTTTGCCCGAAAACGCGCTAAACGATGTGACACGAACAAGCCGGAAATCATACTTATCCTGAATATTACGTTATTACCTCAAATATGGTGCGAGGTTATTAATTTTATTGTCTGAATCCATTAGAAGCTACGAGTTGCTCGTTTTCCACGATAGGAATGTACCCGTGTTTTGTTAGTACATCAAATAAATCAGAATTTATGTAAGTTTAAATTTATATGTAGGTAGATATATAATTGCTGTGAGAGAGCTAATGTCTTTTTTTTATATTTACTGGGCCAGGAATCGAACAAACCTACTTGCAACACGTTAGCAAATTTTTACTTTAAATATTTTAAATGTAATTTTGGCTTGTTGTTTTTAAGGCATAGGGTAGGTCTTATGATGGAGGTAGGTATGGCGACGAATATTAGGTGTAATGGGGTAGGTATCTTATATAGTTAGCTCTATATGTAATAATAAACTAACAAACACTGTTTTTCATTGATAGTCGCTAAGTAACTTAGTCAGGACACAAAATGTTCCATCAATATATTTAAATAACAGTTAGTTTTGTAGGTGTTTTTTATTATAATTTTATTCTGCAACAGGTCATAATTTAGCTTAAATTTAATAAATTTCAAGCTTAAACCAAACAACTTTAATGAGCCAAACGTTGGTCATATTTTAAAATAATTTTTGCTACAAACAAATTTAATTAACTTATACAAATACAATCTTTACATGAAACGTTTTATGTTTATAAGCGACAAATTAAATTTATCTTTATCTATCGCACTCAATTTAGTTGTTACTAGGCACTTGTACATACTGACCTGCGCGGAATGCTCACTACCGGAGTCTGATTTAAGGTTGCCAAGAATCTTGGTTCATGATGGTTAAGCGCCAATAGAAAGGTGAAACGTGACGTTACATCCACAAATGCGATGTCAAGATGTTGCTTGTTTTAAATAACATACGCGAAGGTATAAAGTAGTTGAGAACGAGAAGGGTTGTTACCACAGGTTGTTACCATTTTCACTTGAACGAAACCTACGCAACCAAATAATTAAAAATCGTTAAAAATCCCCCCCTACGTCTGGTCTAATCTCTGTTTATTCATATCTGTAACATAGGTTACCTATGTAGGATAAGGTACCTGCGTTATGGTATATATGCCGTACATAATGCCAAAGTGAAATAAACAATTTGGTTTTCGTAATTACTAATTAGAGAAATATCTTTAAGACATAATACTTGTGTTTTAAAGATATTTCTTTAATTAGTACCTAATCACGAAAACAAAATTGTTTCTATATGTAAATATCTTTAAGACACAATATAGGTATTGTGTCTTAACGATATTTCTCTAATTAGTAATCACGAAAACAAAATTGTTTATTTCACTTTTCCTTGTAAACTGATTAGGTTTTTTAAATGCATAAATAACAGTTAATAAAAAAATATTTAGATTGAAAACAAGTTCTTTTAGTCAGTCTGTGACTCCTTTTTCAAATTGATATGCGGTAAATATTTTAATAAATAGATGACAAATTGAATTTAGATACTCATCTGTGTTAGCTTCAACATAACTACTTAGTATGTGTAATTAGATTGCCGGTGACTATTATTGACAAAAAATCTAATGATATAGCACAATAGATAAAGTTATTAAAAGTGATTGGGAATTTCCTGGAATTGTTCCTCAAAATCGGTGTTTTTGTGGTTACATCAGTTAACCTTGCCTGTGACAAGTGTGTCGAGTGGCTGGTAACAAAGCGGTGAATTCATCAACGTCGCCGAGCGGCGCGCGGCGTGGCTAATCAGAGCCGGTGACGCGGATCACGCTACCCGCACCAAAGCGTTTACAGCAGCTACTCTGGTTGCTCGACATTACATAACCGTGTAATTATACGCTTGCTATGAAATTCCCCTATTCATACGCAACAAGCTGCTTAGTTAACGTAATTTTCAATTTTTTAATAAATAAAAAACAAAAAATCTCCATATTCAAATAACATCAAGTACCCTTAGAAATCTATAATTTAAAAATATATTTTCCTGAAGCCTGGCTAACTTTACCTCAGAACAAATCAGACACTGGGTATAAACAATCGACAACAAAGTCTACTTGCTTGTGAACAGAGCAAAAATAAAATACATTAAAGTGTTAGTGTCAATAATTGATTCAACATAAAAACAAAAAGTAAAGTTTTTGAGTCATGCTAACTTTTCCCATCGGCAGTTATTTATGGAATCAATTTGGCTTTTATGTCTTGCTCATCAATCATGCTTCTCTTCATATTATTAATCGACCCATCGAAGATAATTCGTTTAAATTGTTATAAATTCTAGAATAAAGCAGAAATTGATCGTAATTGCGCTCTAGTTTTGCTGTTCAACAATATCTGTTATTTTATGCCAGTGTGCTCACTGATACACATTGTTGGTAATCAGTTATTGCAATGGGATCCGCTCCATTGCATCCAATAGGTACTGTAATTTCAATTTGAATCAATTCTGCAATGCATTTAGATACAAAAACCTATCATAACTTAAATGTCGGTGAGTTTATTACCTACTGCACGGGATGTTGAATGCTATGCTCTATGCTTTATGAAATAAAACATCATTAGATTCAATTCAATATCCTTTTTCCTAATATATGATAGATTTTAAAATTATGTGTATCATTGATGATACGAGTCAGTAAATTTGACTCGAGTGATCTATTGAGTCAGGTCTCGTTAAGGATTGGTGGTAGCGCCAGAACTCAAAAACTGTTTTCTTTACCAGTTACCCGCAATAAGGTTGAATTCAATAACCCTATCTACCGTATGTGCAGATCTTATAATGATATAAGTAAAAGCCTGGACCTGTTTGGTCAAACTTTTTATTCATATATGAGAGTTTGTTCTGAAAAAGTGAGTGAATTTGATATGTAATGTTTTTGTTTTGTAAAAAGTCATCTAACTTCACCATTATTTAAATGTTGTGCTCAGCTTTACTCGGAGCTCAATTTTATTATTATGTTATTTCACATTGTATTATTATTATGTATTATTCTGATTTCTGTAGCTGTGCCTTATTAATAAAATAAAATAAAAAAATACATTACAATTGCGTGTAATAAAGCACCCCTACTACGTAGTGTACCCATTTTACTATTCGTTCAAACAAGCGTTTTGCCACAATGAGCAAAGACTGGCTTCGCTAAGAGTAGCAGTATTACTGCTATAGTAACAGTAACTTTGAATCACAAATGAGACGATAGACTCTTAGACAAGACGGATGGTTGATGTTTATTACTTACACCGACATGATAGGTATAAGCAGTTAACTGTGCGTCTGACTTGTGTTAATGAGACGTCTACGCTCTATCTTCTATATAATCATATTCTATCATGATGTCTGGCTTTGTCTCTGCATCAGATTACAGTTAGGGCGAAGTTACCTTACCTGATTAAAGACAACTTCTGGTTAACCACGGTAGTTTGGTCATCAGAAACAATAGGAAGCGTGAATGAATTTAAAATTAATCATTAAAAATTAAGGACTTACATTTATTTAAATAATAAACAGAATAAAATAAGAATTGTTTGATGATAACGTGTGAAATAAAATCAATATATTTATTTCAAAAATTTTTACAAATTATCAAACATTGTTGTAATATGTTCTTTTATTCTGTTAGCAGTCTATACTATACACGGTTCATTTTCAACCACCTGTAAAACGAAGCCCACGTTATGTAACCATTATGTATAACATGTTGGCAGTGTTATTTTAACTTTTTTACCAAACATTTCCTTTAAAAAATATTAAAGATTGTTTTAGCTATTTATTTTGAAACGCGCTGTGACGCACAGATATAGCTGTGTAAGGTCCTTTCAACCGAAACCCCGCCGCACCAAAATAATTCGTCTGTGCGCGTCATAGCGAGTTACAAAATTAAGTCTTAATGAAAATTTAATATGTTCAAAAATAAATAACATTGCCATGATGTTATACATAACGGTCCAATAACGTGGGATTCGTTTTCCAGGTGGTTCAAAAAGCACGGTGTATAATATTTATATTAATTAAATTTATAGTTTTTAATCTTTAAAATTGAACCTGTAAGGGCATTTAAAATTTGAGTATCCATCCAACCTCTCTGCGATCACAGCTACTCGTATACATATACAAAACGCGTATATTGTAAGCTTTATTGTGATGTGATCAACTTCCAGTATTTAATTTTTTGTGTGTGTATCAGTCATAGAAATCAGTAACAGAAAGTAATAGAAACCTGTAGGATGATCTAGCAAAGAGCCAACTCAACTTCTGCTTATTACGCTTTACAGTTTTTTCCATTGACAATTCTCACTGTTGGATGTCGTAAAAGATAGTGTTCCATGATGATGTCACTCAAATAAAATTAATGATATGATTTTATGGGTATATAATACATCGTATACGGTGATATGTTTGATCATGATGGATAGTGTCCATCAAAGGCTAGCCTTCTTCACCGAAATCAAACAAGACTGTCAACCACCTATCATTTCTGTCGTTTATCTTGTGTGTGTGCGACTAGTTATACGACTATTACTGGTCAACAATGTTTTCGTTGCGCAAGATGTGATGTTTGATCTTGAATTATTTTTGATATTTTCCTTACATTATAATTTTTAAATTGAGAGAACTGGTTAGAGCAGCCGCCCAGTACCTAAGCGTTATGGTGGGTTCGAGTCCCTCCTTAGGCAGTCGAAAAAAATCAAGGAATTGTGTTTTTGATTCTTCAACAAAGTCTAATCTATTAGTTCTGTGTTACCTCTTCAAAATTCCATCTATCATTCATTAATTCATCCCTCATACTCGTAGGAGTATGTATATAACTAAATCGACGTAAAAATCATTATTAGCGGTTTGTTTTTGGCCAACTTTTCATACTGTTTTCAATCTGATAGGTGTCTCTTTTTAT
The DNA here is from genome assembly GCA_949315895.1 of Anania crocealis. Taxonomy (NCBI): domain Eukaryota; kingdom Metazoa; phylum Arthropoda; class Insecta; order Lepidoptera; family Crambidae; genus Anania; species Anania crocealis. Next base: position 14,772,438 of record OX438880.1, on the reverse strand, counting down.
ACTACTTAATCTAAGCAGTCAAAAACTGTCGTCATAATAAATTTTTTACATGGCAATTTAATACTAAAATCGAGAGAACGAGTAAGTATATTCTAATAACAATGTTATCTGCCAAACTATATCAAAATTATCCATAAATCAAATAATGTGCTACTGCACACTTTTTAATAGGCCCAATCATTTTTTACTTTTAATTGGTAAATAGTCTAATACTACCTACGTGACTCAAGAAACATACAGCTTTAGTATACTTAGGTAAAAATGCCTTTACTAAGTTTGATGAATAAAATAACACTTGTATCCTTCTTTCACTCACAGCAAAACACCATACCAATATTATTATCAAATGATAAATCACTACCACGTTAATAAATCAATAGTGGTTTTTGTATAGACATATTTATTTTGTATTGCTTTTATTTCGTGACAGAATCTTCAAAATTGGATTCAACCTAACCATGGCTTATCTGACCCGATCAATGTTGTCATGTTCTTTAACACGTTTTTATTAACAAAAGAAATCTCAATGCACGTAAATTTGACAACATTAACTGTTTGACATAGAGGAATATGAGTTCGTATGGATTAGTAAATTGGTTGCTTTTACCGTTTTCCCTGATATGTTTCCATGTTTCTAACCATTTAAACCTTCACTTTGCAAGTAAGTATTTCAAACCAATATTCGCATAATCGGTTAAACAATTCTTGAGAGTAATTCTAAATGTATCATATTAAAAATGACATGGTGTTTGTGACCTAAGTTCATAACGTGACATTTTTTTTGTATAAAATTAAGTCATAGATAATATTATCAATCATTAGGAAGAAAGGTCATATAACTAGTATCTACAAATAAGTACATGTTACCTTTTAAAAGCAGTCGGCTATACTATTGATTTTAAAAATCTCTTATCAGATCGATTTGTTTTTTGCCTACTTCTGTACTTATTTTATTTTCAAAAAATGAATTTTACGAACGCTTCCGATTTAGTTTGCGAACAAGTTTGAGACCCAAAAGAGGACATAAGATAGTTTTTCTCCAAGAAATCATCCTTTGTAGGAGTAAAAATGGGGTGGACGGGAAGAATGTAGGTATGGGTTGTGTGTGTAATCAATACTCTCTTGACCATTTTAGATGAAATAGGAGATATTTAGTAATAGACCCTGAAAATCACGTAAGGATAATTTTTGTCTTCGAAACCATTTCCCTAAATTTCTAAGTAGAGTTGAAGTACCTATGTATAAGGAATTAATAATATCTTGATTTTGTATAGCGAATAACAAGTTTTTATTGCCAAAAGTAAAATTTATTGAAAATACAATTCCTTGATTAAAAACTCTTCGACTGTCTTAGCTAAATATTAATCATAAAAAGAAAAGCGATGTAACTAATCTAGAACTATACTAGAAGCGATATGTAACCGGGATTTCTATACAACCAATTTCCACATGGACAAAGCCGCTAGATCGCTGTCAGTTTGTACATTAGGAGCTAGACCAGACCAGCCCTCGATAATTAAGACAATACAAAGTCGAGGCCAATAATTTAAACCTACAACATTTTTACAATCGCAAAGAAACATTTTTAGAATCGCACAGTAACCCAATCTCTGAACGCTAGAAAACTGGAAATGAAGCAAGTTTACTGTCGGAAAGCGTTGCCGCGCCCGCGCCCCGTGGAAATACGGACCGGACTTCCGGCCATGTATAACATTACCGATTTACGGCTGACCTTGGACTTGATATTTTTCACGGCTAATGCAAATGGGGTAAAAATACCCGGTTAGTTGCGGAACTACGCTATTTTTTATTCACCCTGCATAGGAAATAGCGGTTTAATGAGTAGTTATAGTTGTATTAAAATAAACTAGTTTACTACCTGATTAACTTAGAAATGTGACGTTAGTTTCACTTAGACTGTTAATTTATGTGGTTACTAATTTATAATCCCGTCTTTGATTTAAGCTGCCATCATACTTGTATTGCACGTCTAAGTACAAGCAGTAAGTAAATGCTCTTCATGTTACATGTTCATTTTAAGTACCTATGTTTAGATAGCTTCTTTAAACTCTCTTCGGAAAAAATATATTAACTATTCTGTCTGTCAAATATCTACTTGAGTACAAGTATACTTTAAATATATTAGTTATAGGTATTGAGTTTTTTACAACTTCATTAGATTGTGATTTGAGCGTACGATCTCTCAGCTATCTATATTTATTTAGACACTTTCACGGGATCCAAAAATATAGTACAATATAGCGAAAATGGTTATAACTATACATTTGTAAAAAAAGCAAGAAAATTATAGTCTTAGATACCTTATTATTTAACTACTATAATACTTAACTACTATACTATTTAAACTACTATACTACACTATACTATTTAAATGTATATGTTATGCATATGCATTGTTAGTTTTAAGTTTTTTGAAAATGTACAATCATAAAAATTTACTTCTTAGGTAATTACTTACTACATAATTTGTCTAAGTGAAGAGCTGTTTCACCTAAAACAGGCGTAGGTAGGTACACCATATGCCTATAGGGTGACTCCATTGTCAAAGAATGTGTAAAATGTTTATACTTACTGAAATAAAATTATTACTATTACTATATTAATATAGACTAGTTTTGGGTTGTTAAACTATTTACCTAACTGCCTGTATAGATAGTATGAAAGACAAAACCAAATTTCACCTTCTCTTGAGCAATTACCCACGTCAAGGATTCTTTCCGAACACATATTATTATCATTAAACAACAAAAGCTGCAATGGTGCTGATATAGGTAGCCAATTGTGACGTACTGTTTATCAGCACAAGGTTCCAAAAGCGTAAACAAAACAGCTTCTCGACTCGAAAAAAGTTATCACGTTTTATCTAAAAAAATGATACTAGTAAATGTGTATTTTTCGCAATCCAATGTTATGACAATAGTAATAAAGATCAAAATAAATTAGGCTGCCATATGAAAAGTTGTAAGAGTCGATGACCACACAAGTAGAGTAGTCCGCCTTGACATTGACTAAGATGCCAGTAGGTGCTGTGTAAAAAATGTAAGAGATACTTTTTTATGGCTAACTACGTACCATTTAGTCATTGTACTGACTGTCTTATTAATTAATTAGCAGCTGTACAAAGAATTGCATTAGCATTTACGTGCAAATAACTGCGATCTTTGTAATTAATTAATACATATCTGTCAATGTAACTGTTTACGTCATCACTCAAACAAGTCTATTTGAAATTCCTCAGGAAACTATACGGCTTAGTTTTTATACTCTTTATAACTTATATCCATCGAAAACTCTAGATGGGAGATTTTAGAAAGATAGCACATTAAATTTTAACGATAAGCTTACAGGTTTGTCTATTGGGTGCCAAATATCTAAAAAAAGGTCGAATTGTGAAAATGATATTTTTAATTTTATTGTGATAAACTCCGACCAAGAAGTGTGAGACAAACTTCTCGACAGTTGTTTCCAAGTAGAGTCTGACTAAACTAGTAATTTATATGAATAAATATAAAATGATACCTACCCTTTGCATCATTTATATGGAACCATGTGGTCAACTAGAATTGAGTATCATATTTATTAGTCATCGTTGTCTTTGATAGATCAATTTAATACATTCTCTACTATTTATAGCTTAAGAAATGTATCATTAAAAAATGTGCATATAAATGTTTCGATAAAGTATGAAAAATCGTTCAAGACAAGGGTTTTCTTTACGTAAATATTGATATTTTTGTTAAGTCTGACTTAAACTTTACAAAAGATAGAGACAGAGTTCAGAGGGTGACCAACTTCTGTAGAATACCGAATTCGAAAATTCGAGACTAAGACCGCGGAAAAGTCAAGGTAGTCATATGTTACATTCTTAACTCTCGGAAATATTGTGTGAAATTGAATGCAGTTTTTGCCAATGTGTTGCTATAACTTAAAATATATGCTTCATTTTATGATCTACGTTCCACGCTTTGAAGTCGCAGGCAGAAGCTAGATTTTTTTTGTAATGACTTTCTAAATTTAATTTATAGTACTTAGTTACTAATGTTGGACAGATAGCAATTAAGGACTCGACCTATTTGTGTTTATGAAGGTTTATCAGCAGCCTCAATGTTAGAGAGAAATTCCGTTATATTCGTAGGCGTTAAGCATGATGAACAGCCTATTCTTAAAGCATTACGTAAGAACGCCGTCCGCAATAATATGTAATGCCGACTATGCTGTCTATATTTTAATATATTGCTAAGTACTTCCTACGTGTTCACATTTTGTATGCGATTTTTAAAACAGGCACGTCCATCCTATCGTTAACGTATAAATCGAATTTACTGCTACCTACCTAAATGATGCCAGATCCTGATTATACTTACATATAAAACCGTATTTATAATTAGGGTCTACTTTTTTCCCCCACATTTCTTATAATGGTTTAACGGATTTTCTGAAAAAAGATTTATCCTAACTTTATAGAATACAAGTTATCAAAAAGAATCCTTTGCTGAAATGTATCATATTGGTGTACCTACTCGTACGTTTCATAGTCTGTAAAGGCTTCAAGCCATAAACTTTAGAGATTTCAAAGCTTGCCCTTCACAAAAAGACAAGCTGCATGTATACATACCATATACTTACAACCATAATTACTTATATTCCCATACTAAGCCTCACACCGCCTTTGTAATAATAATTTTAGTAAAGTTGTAAATATTATGAGTCTATGTTGTATATAGCAGGCAATGTTAAAACATAAAGACATCATAAAGAATTATGTGTCAACAAAGATGGCGTTTATAATATAATATATATGCGAATATACTTTTATTCTATTACCATCAATTAGGTGACTATTTATGAATTTATTCAATTCGTATATTTATCTAAGCAGGTTATCAGTCAATTCATATGAATTATTTTGATGAATGACAATTAATAGCTTATTAGTGAAATACTGTAGATAAGCACAAACCATAATAGGATATTAAAAGTAGGGGCAGAGTTAAAAAATGTATGGCTGAGCTTCACTACAAAGTCAAGAAACTACAGCCTGATAAAAAAACAACATGAACGGGTCGTACATACGATAGCATGCCAGACCACAAAAAGTTAATGGAATTTGAACTTATTGCGCTCTACTCTTCATGGAGACTGCGTTAGAAAGAGACACGGATGTTTAAAAAAACTGATTTCTAACAAAACTCCTTAGTCATGAGGCCCGCGGAGCGGAACCCCAACGTTTTCCTTCTTCGTTCTCGGGATGCAATTATTGTCGGAGCCTCGACCATTATTAACAGAGCAAATCGAAAAACACGCGGTATCTACCTACCCATATAATTGACCATGCCCGCGGCGTGGCGTCCGTGCGTGGTTAAAATTATTGTTTTTCGATGACCTAACTAACTTGTTCAATAATAATAAACATATTTACTTCAACACATAGATACTCGTACGTTGCATTGCGTACGTGTAGTTACTAATTTTTAATTTACTTTGTCTTTGAGTTTCCTCGCTTACCTTTATCTAAAGCTTATCTTTGGTCCAAAAATTTGGTGAAATGTGATTATAAAAAACACATTAATTGTGGAACTCGGGAACTGCTAGAATGATGGAATGTAACAGTAGTGTTTTAGTCTAGATCTGGAATTCTTAAAGTGGGGTCCACAGACCCCTTAGGGTCCGTAACCTGTAATAATATAATAATATTTTAAGACATGCCTCACTGGGCCACACAGAGCCATCTAGTCCCAAATTAAGGTAGTATTAAGTACCCTGTCGTATGGGGTACTAGACAACCGATAATCTTACTTATATACTTTTTTTTTGTAAATACATACTTATAATACATAGAAAACACCCAGACCAGTACAAACAGACATGTTCATGCACACAAATATTTGTACTGTGCGGGGATCGAACTCGCGACCCATGGCTCAGAAGCAGCGTTAACTACCGCTGATCCAAATGGTCGTCGTATCAGGGTTCCGCAGAATGAACGTTGCAGATAACATGTGCCTTCCCTTGTCACACGAAACAGCTACACCCTTCTCATTAACTCAGTATAATAAGCACTTATAATAAAATAATTAATTTAGTATACTTCCATAAAGTTTTTTTTTTTCAGTTCTTCATTTCCAAAAAATATTTTAAACAGGGATCCGTGGAGTTGTTTAAATTATTGAAGTGGTCCGTGATTGCAAACAGTTTAAGAAATCCTGGTCTAGATGACTTATTCATATTATTAGGAACGCAGAACGCCATAATTACGATTATGCCTATAAACCCCAATTAGTAAACAGTTTCCTCCCGTAATAGTGATCTTAACTTTTTTATAATCTTCCAAGAACTCGATGAAGTAATCAAGTGAGGTTTAACCAAGCGGAGGTAAAATAATAATAATGCGTGACGTAAAAAGACGACTGTGGTCCACCATGTTCGGAACTCCAACTTTCTCATTTTATTATGAATCATCTTAGGATGTAAAATACAATGTCTCATCGAACGCTCGTAGTCGTAAGTTAGTAAAACTTTTCGTCGGTATCAGAAACGATGTACCTATGTATATGTCTTGTATCATTGAGTTTTAGAAGCTAGCACAGCAAGTAATATTAACCGGCCTTAGAGACAATATAGTTCATAGGTACTCGTCTATTCCCGTTGTATTTTGTAACAATAATGAATAATACTTTATTTGATATTTTAGCAACTTAATTGCACTTATAATATCAGTATATAAACTTGAAAAATTTACCCGCCGTCCCGCCTGAGACAAAATTTTTCAAGTTTATATACTGATATAATAATGAATAATGTGCCTTAGTACTTACAAGAAATTGACTAATGTAAAGTCACGTAGGTAGATGTACGTACATGTACCCAAATAAACAGTGATCTAGTCCAACAAATAGCAAAGAGGTACAGATTAGATTACAACAGCAAGCCCACATAAAAAGGAAACATAAATAGAAGCAAAATTGGTCTACAGCTTGATTGAGGACGACGCGACGCTCAGAATTACTTGTCACGCATGCCACTTAAATAATTTTAAAGAGGCTATATACTAGATACCTAATTTTTTTTAAACCTTTACACCTATTTTACATCATAAGTTATTGGGAAATAGAAAACAAATGGTATCTAAAAGAAATTTAAATAATTGGTGGTAGGACGTCGACTCCACTTGGATGACTTGGATGGTAGTGTATCATTTATTATAACACTTTCCATCGGTCATGGTTAAAACTCATTTTTAAATACATATAAACTTTTCAAGTGCTCCTCGGTCAAGGAAAACTGCGTTATTATTGTGTGACCCTGACAGTAAAAGTTTAAGGTACACTTTCAGTAGGTACTTAAGACCTGGCAAATTTTTACTCAATTTAAACTTGTCCTTTCCTCATAATTATTGTTATCAATAATTATGAGGAAAGGACAAAGGAAATAACATTTATAGATATAAAAAACTAGATACACAATCTGTGGAAAAAAACATCCCCACAAAATAAGCATCCACTGATCAATTAGATGCTCAAAGATGAATGCAACTAAGGTAAAACTCATCCTTAAATTTTGACTTAGATTTAGTTTAATTTGCATTACAGAAAACACTAGAAGCTGTTTTGTTTATATTTAAAAACGAACAGTTTGAAGTAATATTTTTATCCAGGATTAAGTATTTGGCTCTTATACAGGGTGAAATTTTAACAACTTTCCAAAATTTTTATATGCGTTCAGTATCGTATTTAGAGCCTATTTATGAAGTAAAAAATGTAAACCAAGTTGTCACCCGAAAATATTTTTCGTTATATAGTTTTCAATTTTTACGGTCCTAGACCTGTTAAGGTATAAAGGGAAATTCAAAAACTCATTAATAGTATTGTAATAAATGAATGAGATGCACATCGCGTAAAAAAAGTGTTACTAGGATGCCGTATCAAAAATTTTAAATTTTTTGAGGATATTTTCTAAGTGCTTTATCTTGACATTTTTGTACTAGGCTATACCAAAAGAAAAAATACGTCATTTGTTTTTTGCCTCGTAGATTGCTATATTAAAATTTGGAAAGTGATTAAAATTTCACCCTGTATAAATATGCATTAATTCCTATCCAAAGTTTTCTACAAATATTTGCAAATATATTTTTGTTTTGTATCAGAGGTAAATACAAAATGAAATTTTATCTACCTTCCAAATTTTAATATAGCAATCTACGAGACAAAAAACAAATGACGTACAAAAATATCAAGATAAAGCACTTAGAAAATATCCGCCAAAAATCTAAAATTTTTTGTTACAGCCTCCTAGCAACACTTTTCTTACGCGATGCGCATCGTATTCATTCACTACGATACTATTCATAAGTTTTTGATTTTCCCTTCATACCTTAACAGGCTTAGGACCGTAAAAATTGAAAATTATGTAACGAAACATATTTTCGGGTGAAAACTTGATTCACATTTTTTACGTTATAAATGGACTATAAATACGATACTGAACGCCAATAAAAAAATTTGAAGTTGATGAAAAATAAGTACAAAAAGTGCTTTTGTTTTATCAAAATAATTTGCGTATCCAAACGACACGATAATATCCGGAGCTCGCTTCCGTCCGGGCCAGGATCCGTCGCAGGTTGGTACGCTCAACCACCATTAATGTCCTCGCCATGTAGCTATTCTTACAAACAAGCAGAGACGACGGTTTATGTCTTAAAATATTGATTAAACACCACCACCTGGCCAGACAACACAATACAATTTGACATTTATTGATCCCGAAAAATTATAATCTTCCTGCAAAAGTTATCTACGAACTTTTCCACATTCTTCAACAACAATTTTATGTCTTTTTCATTTATTCTCTACAAAAGCGTTGGATCAAAGTTCCAAGTGGTATCTGCAATCGGTTAAGTTGTTTTGACATCACTGACTTTACAAGTCAGTCCATAACTGACTTCTAAAGTGAGTCCTAAACAATGAATATTATTGCAATTACTTAAAGTGTATTCTATCTATCTATCTAAAGCAGGAAGTTAAACTGAAATATTCTTTTGAATGTATCTTTCCACATAAATTGTATATTCTAAGTCTATGCAATTCCTTATAGAAACAAAAGATAATATAATACCAATACCTACGCTAAAATATATTTTTTAATAATACGTTTTTGAATGCTTTAGGTAGGATGTAAACTCGCAACCTTTTGCTTACCAGCCTAATCTTCGAGTTCAGCTACTAAAACATAAAAATAATCATTACAAAAACTTTAACTATGATGCAAAAAGTTCAAAACTAGTTCATAATTTCCATTCGCAATTTTTTAAGCTCTGGAACCAGGTTAGTACGATCACCACCCTTCGGCTCGATAGCAAGAACGCAAGGCTCGTTAAAAATGCAGTTGACGCAATATTCATCATTTGTGCTTACTACTTACTACTTTTTATTATCTAAGCAAAGAAGTAACAATTGAAATTAAAAATAGTAAACTGTGACAGAAAATATATTCAACTGTTGTATGTGACTCAATATCATATCAGAATGACATGTATGAAGATCATTATGAATACGCGATGGTAGTATTCATGATTGTATGACTTAACAGATGTACCTAAAGCCCGTACACAGGTATAGGCGTTACATACCAACTTAAATAGTCCAGCCAGATGAAAAGGAAACTTGATTCTTCACGCGCTACTTGTATGCACTGAGAAGTCAACCTTGCGATTACTAGGTTACCCACGATGTTTTATCATACAATTATTTACTTGTTCTTGCTTGCAAATAACACCGTAGGTATATTTAAATTGATAGTATTAAAGATACAAACCTTAACAAATAAAATGATTTGAGTCGCAATTCTACAACATTAGTATTGCGACTCAAATCATTACATCAACATTAACGCATTTTTGTTTAGTGGTTTAAGTAAATTGGTCGGGTTTGTGATCACCAGGCCACTCTTGGCAAACGTCGTGATCATGTCTGTACGCTTCAGTGCTCTGGTAACTTGAATTCAATGATGGAGGCCTTTGCCCTGCAGTAGGATGACTATAGGCCCTTTCTTTACTTTACTACAACATTAACATAAACTTAAATTTCAAGAGAAATCAGCTATGTACACACAAACTGTTGCTAATTATTTATTTATCTTTGTCTAAAACAATTCAATGCAAATTCATAATTATTTGCCTATGATATCATTCATCATCATAGCTATTGTAAGTTACCAAGTTTTCCATTAATCAGTCTATTGTTAACCGATTTCCACTTATAATTCATAAATGATATTTAAATCAGTCTTTAATGCACGCCAATATTGTAAGGCATACTTAGGTAAAAAGGACTGGTTTGTGAGTCTGAAATTATTTTTTCTAAAATATACTTACAAATATGTATAAGTAGATCGAAAAGCGTTCCCAAACAGCTTTGCGCTGATTTAAAATTAGTTACTTATAAATTGATTTTCTTTCGTTACGTTTCTGCAGAAGCTCTGTAGCGGTTGAGTTTTCTTTTAATTAAAATGGAAATATTTCATCTTACATCATCAAAATAGGTTAACCTCGTAAAAACTGCATAAGTTACAAACCTTCAAGAATAAGAACCTACAATTTTTTTGCCGGTTGAAAAAAAATTGATAATGGATGTCAGCGAAAAAGACGCCTACAATACAAGTCACGAAGCCAAAACATGACAAGTGATCCGTATTAAACCACTTGGAGACGTACCAGAGTCTTATAATCGTACCAACGATTCATGAATCATGATCTTAAAACTTCAATAATTATTAACAAAATATACGTAGGACAAAACATTTTATCGGTTGCCTCAGATAGGTAGTCAACCCACGAATTTCTGATATTTTTTTTGATCATTCGCTCTACTACCAACTAAGCTACGGAGACATTACTTATGCCTAAGTTGTTTCCTCTTTGGGATAGCGTTCATTCATGTTTTAAAATAGTTTTGTAAAAAATTACAATCAGTTAGAGAGATAATAAATAGCTTAGCTTTAACAGTATATAGCATTGTTATTGATAGAAAGAAATTTGAATTAAATATCCTTAGAATAACAAATTAATATGGGGCCGGCTCGTTAAAAGAATAACCCACCTCTTCTCTTTCTTTGGGTTACGTAAGAGGCGGCAAAAGGAGTACTTACTCGAATAAGACAGACAACACCATCTTCCCTCCATCAATTGGCCAAACAGCGATGGCCAACTCGCCTGCCAAGCGTGGCGATTTTAGCAAAACACCTCCTTTTGTAGAGGCCTCTGTCCGGCAAAGTACTGAATAGGCTGGTGATAATGATAATAATAGCAGAATAAATTATAAATAAATAAATAAAACGTTTATTTCAGACCGTCCCGATCCATACATTTTTGATTAAATAATAATAAAAATAAAGACTTTAGCAAGGTTATTCCACTTGTGCGGGTATGGTGTGATCGTGAAAGGGTACTTACTCCTTGATGAAAGATAATATTAGGTATATCCTTTTGACTATTGAAAATAATTGACATTGGTTCCAAGAAAAACAGTTACTTTACATATAAACAAATATATGGCCATGGCCCTAATACCAAACTATATATAGATCAGCAAAGGTGATCGCATCAGCGGGTGCGCCGCCCTCGCGAGGGAAGCCGTCGATTACTTCATTGCCGCTTCTAGTCATTACCTCCTAGTGAAATACGCTATGAATAAGATGGAGATTGCACTTAACGCTCGTATAGGTTGTCATTGACGTATAATAAACATTACACCTAGATTCCTAACAGTAATATTTGTGTAATAAGTAATAAGTTAAACCTACCTAGTTATAGGATGGTGGAATTTTAAAATCATAAGATAGTATTCTTTTTGTCAAAAAACGCTGCACAAACCAATCAAAAACATGAAGTCGTTACATTAAAATGTCTACTAAAAAACTTGATAATTGCGGCTTGATAAAAAAAACTCAGACATCTTAACTTTGTATTATGTAGATATACACACATAAATGCTTAGTACCTACGACTATACTCTTATAGTGGTAATTTCTTTTTTTACTATGGCGGCGCGCTTAATCTGAAAAACATACCCGAGTTAGAAATTAAGATTGATTTAGACATTTTTATTTGATTACACTCGTGCAGTAACTACCAACGCAATATACACACTCAATCCATAATGATACCGAGTGAAACATAGTACTTACACATTAAAAAGTTAAACAAAATATTGCAAAGGACACTTCATTAATAGTTTTTCTATTGATCGATTACTATCTTCATCATTGACAAACAAATGATGAAAGTAATAATAGTCATTAATCGTCAATTTTCCATTGTTTATTAATTTCCCAGAACTAGAAGCTTTAATTGCGTTTTCACTAAGTGCAAGATTAAAAACGTAGTAACAATCTAAGTCGTCAGATCTAAAAGTCCCTCATTGTACTTATGCGTGAGTTCGTGATAAGTACTATGTTAACACGTACGAAATGTCGGTTCTTCGATTGCTGAACTTGATTGCTCTTATTATCTTTTTACTTTATGAAGAATTGGAAAAAACCCTATGCAAAACGCAAAAAGCATTATGACGCACACCGGACACAAAACAAAGGAAACGTCATTAAGTACGATGATTGCTTGGTTCAGGCACGCAATAATTGCTGATGATGGAAAATATCTGTAGATCTCCCCGGGACTTACATGAATGGGATTCAGAGGAATTATGAGAAGGCAAATGATTATTCACAGCTGCGCCATAATTATTACTTCTGCGTAATCCATGCAAATAATCAATTGATAAACCGACTTTAATGGAGTAATTTATTTATCTAAATGCCAAGCGTTGTTGACTTGATATATATTCTGGTTTAAGGGCGAATGATTTCATGATTATGTCATTGTAGTTTGTAATACGTTTTATTTACCGATTATGATAAAATAATAAAAAAAGGTTGACATTTAAGTTTATATAAATTCATCCATTTTAAGGGAAACGGTTTATACCTAACGTAATACATTCGCCGTACGCAAAAGTAAAATTCTGATATTAATATAAAAAGTTTTCGAATAGGTTTTACATACTATGGATAATTCCTGACCATATTCAAAAACATTTATTAATAGGAAGTTGGTTCTGTAATTGCAACGTGTGCAAATACGTCCCCGGTAGGTAGTTTACCCATTACCCATATTGCATGCGTCTTAGCACTTGCAATTATACAAATTGCGATGGATGCGTAATGCATTCACCCTTCGTGCAAGTTCCTAGAATACCTAATGGAAAATGGAATCAATTTTCAGTCTTATATTAGCTAGGTGTCTGACACTAATGGAAAACAGAAAAATAAAGATTGATTGACGTTTTCGTATTACAAACTTTCGTCGATAATATATAGTCAGGTTGGCAATTAGGTTGGTAAATTATCATTTTTCACACTAATACCTAACAATGTTAGTAGGTAGATAGTAGATTTCTTAAAGTGTTTGCAATCACGGACTACTTTAACAATTTAAACAATTTTAAACAAATTCCACGTACCCCTGTCAAGAATGTTTTTAGAAATAAAAAAAATAAAACCGTATTTATAATGTATTAATTATATTCATAAAAAGTACTTTATTGGTACTCGTACTTTCATTTCACTTGAGACTACTAAGTGAATGATTATAGTGCTGCTGGTTGGCCTCAATAAGAACGTTAAATCTTGGGATTGTCTTTTGACAAGGCATGGCATATTATGTCTTCTGAGACGTCCATTAAAAACCTAGTAAAATAGAATTACTTAAATGGTGATTAGGTCACTGTATCAATTACAGGATGTACGTACCAAGTACCAATGCAATGCTTGATAATAATTGCAAACGAGTACGGGCCACTGTTCATTTATGGATTCTCGAAGGCTGCTTAGACGCTTGGTGTGGTACGTACATAGCCCTATGGGATTTTCGTAATTAATTAGCAAACTAATTCCCTAGCTACACAATATACCTTTATGTAATGACATCGATACACCTTGAAATGGAGAAGGCGGTAGTCATGATTACGAGCCCCGCATTAATTTGCAGAAGTAATACAGCCACTCACACATAAAGTTAATATATATTCTATATCAACAACTCGCGTAGGTAAACAAAACGATTTTATTAGTTTTATTTTATAGTTGATAATATTTCAAGTATTAATTTGTCGCTTAGCGTCCAATTTAGATCGAGGGTTTGATCAGATTAAGATAAGATAAGAAGTCAATGTAATAATTGGGCAAGTGAAATATAAAATACCTACCTACTATTGTTTTATCTTGTTAATTGTAACCTATTTATTTCAAAATAATATGTTCAATTTTGTTCCTTTCCACTAGCCTTAATTGATTATTTTCTTGTTACTATAGTTTTACTATAGCTATAGGTACAACACTATTTAATTACGAATGTAAAGCCAAGAATTTACATTTCATGTACTTCAATATGAAAGGACTTCTGAAATATTAACTTAAAAAGCTATCTACATGGTGTTTAAAAAGTACCTTCTTAAATTTATAAGTGTTAGGTACTACTTAAAATATATTACGCTTAAAAAGCTAACTAAGCTAATAAAAGCAATGCTGTCATATATAACAACAAACTACAAAAGACATATTAAAGTTGACTTTTATCTAACTGACTGAAGGACTTTAAGTCTCTACATTTTAGTAACAGAGTATGATTTCTCAAGGAATAGACATAAACGCATTAACTTTTCAAACAGGTAATTTATCTACCTAATTAACACGGGGGATTATTGTATCAAGGTGTTCAAGTGGTGGTCACCCGGTTACAAACTTCACAAGTCATTGAAACCGCAAGTTATTTGTTTACTGATTACTTTTATCAGACTCTCTAAAGATAAACTACACATTTATCTAACGCCTTAAACATACCAATGACGCCAACTGCGCATGGGACTATAAATATTTTTCTTTGCAAACTTGATATTCCGTTAAGATAAAACTGAAGATAAACGTAACGTAACTAAACGTAGCGTAGTTTAAAAATGTGATTAGAATTATCAAATGCAACAATCAAAGTAAAATTATATTTTGTAAGTTTTATTTGATTCAAATTTATTGCACATCTGATTTGATATGCAATCTGAAACCCTTAAAGTAACCATTTTTGTATGTGTATAATTAATTTGTATATTTTTGTATATTCATAAAATTATGTATGATTTTGATTTTGCTTTGTTATATTAGGGGTTAAAGTATGAAATTGCCGTTTTGTATGGACAAAATCGAGAAAAATCATTTTTCCATACTAACAATTTTTTAGTTTTTTTAAAAACGCCTGAACCGTTTTCGATGCAATTAAAGGTGAAAGTTAGATGGTTATAAAGCTACGCATTATAGTATTTAAATTTCTGAAAATCAAAGTATATAATATAAATATACTTAATTGAAGCAAGAAGGTCAGCTGACACATTGTAAGAGGTCTTTTCAACGACTTCCTTTGAAGTAATAGGCACTAGTATTGCATTTTTTTTTTAGTCAAAAGTTACTTTATTTAGTTTTTGATACAATACAAAAAGAATTACTCAATAATATGACTATACTTAAGAGCTATAAACAAAATAAAAAGTGGGAAAATAATCGGCAATTTCATACTTTAACCCCTATTATTTTTAGATATTGTATTTTAATTTTTTATTTAATAAATGCTAGGTCGCCCAGGTACTATGTACTAAAATAGGACACGTGATAATCACATGTCATGAACGGAAACAAGAATCATAAAAACTAGATCATTGGTATTTAGCACAATCGTTTTTTATTTAATCTTTATTATGGTAGATGCAAAGCAATGCCGTTCAAGATTGGGCTGGATGCAAATAATTTCTTCTCATTTACATAGCGTAATGGCCTGCGCAGACGAGGGATTTTTGTCCGCGGACATTTTTATCCGCTAAAATAGATCGCTTACAACTGTATCGAGTAATGCAAACGAGGGATTAAAAGTACCGCGTACAAAAAGTCCGCCGCAGATTAACCGCGAACTCAACGCACACGGTGTACGATTATTTGTTCGTTTATCGTCGTGCATACGTACGTCACTCTCGAGCGCACAACGTGGACTAAAGTCCGCAATGTGCGTTGCTTCGCCTAGTTACTAGTAGTTCTATTTTTTTCTGGGACTCCCCCGTACTTTTGTCCAGTCCGCTCTCTGCATGTCCTCGGTAGTTCGAGGGACTTTTTGTACGAGGTACTTTTAATCCCTCGTTTGCGTTACTCGATACCGTTGTAAGCAATCTATTTTAGCGGACAAAAAAGTCCGCGGACAAAAGTCCCTCGTCTGCGCAGGCCATAAGTATCATCTTCATCGACCATAACAATACACGGTTACGCTGTGCTCCAATGCACGGAATAATAGATGGTGTCGAGATTCGGCTACACGGACACCAAAAACTACCTATTGAAACATTTTTTATGAGCTACGAGTATGTTTGATGCAATCATTCTACTTATCATTATTTATAAACGCAAATTACCCTTTAATTTGAAACAGGCGTTCCGATTCCAACGCAGTAGGTAACAGTACTGCAAGTTCTTCGTATACAGAATGACTTTTTCATCATCTTATTTTTTTTTTATCGGCCTTCAGTATCGTATTTAGAGCCCATTTATGACATAAAAAATTTAAATCAGGTTCTCACCCGAAAAATTACACATTTTTGCACTAGGCTATACCAAAATAAAAAATACGTCATTTGTTTTTGTCTCGTAGATTGTTATATTAAAATTTGGAAATAATTAAATATTTGTATAATAGTACGTCTCAGGATATAATAAACGAATACTACTTAATAGATGGGCGGATATAGTATAAAAGGATGCCTACCGACTCAATTGACAGATAGACGATCCAGAGATCTTTTCAACTGTTTTACTCTCACATCATAGGAGATAAATAAAAACAGTTTTCGCACAAATAATAAAATGCGCGACACTATACAGTTCTTGTTAAACACAACGCATAGATAAAGTAACATACATTTCAAAACAAAATAAGTATCTAATAATAGTATATTATAGCTGTGTAGGCGTAGAATACTACGGATAATGTAACTTCAGTACCTAATAATGGTAGTTTCCAACCCTGTGTGTTTGTTATTCCACCAATAGTGTAACTTGAAAATTTGTCATCAGCCATTTAAAGCCAATCTTAATTACAGAACAACAACAGTAAACTTCAACATCGTGACAACATCACATAGGTACTTTGTTCTGATCCCAATTTGAGTAACTTTTTAAAGCACTCGTAAAAGGTAAAAAAAAACTCTTTTTTTCTACATTGACCCGTCCGGGAATCGAACCCGGTACTTCGGAGCAGGCGACACCTTGAAAACCGGTGTGTACGCCACTCCGCTACGGAGGTCGTCATATAATCTTATTTTTTCAGTATCTAAATGGAAAATTACAAAAGCATGTTGGCTTAGTTTATTTTCTATGCAGAAGTAATAAGTTGCATAAATTATATTTAGTCACAAAGCCAACCTTGACTTTGTTCTTTGAAATGTTTGTTTATAAACCATTTATTACCTCGTCTACAAATATCGAATCGTTTGTTTGTAACAGCCTGCTTATTAATAAGTAAAATTGATGTGACTGTCTTTAAATTCAAAATAAGAAGCTGAATTAAACGTCCGAAACGGTTCAAAGGATTTCAATTAAAAATTAAGATCAAACCAGGAATAATTACACAAATTTTCGAGTATGTTCCATCTCAATAAATTTCTATGTAGAGTTCAGAATATACCCAAATTCCACTCAAGCGAAGCTGTTGAATAAAGATAGGTAGTAATAAAATACAAATAGCGATGGTTATAGCAAGTCGTCGTTCGTAACACTTCGAGTAGTACGAAGAGCCAAGTATCCACGTTACGATCTGGACAAGGTTTTACAGTGGCGTTATGTAAACAAATCATAATATCGAGGCATAATTACGACCACGTCTGTTGTCGATGCGTCGCCCTCAATAGAACTGCATGTGCAATAATTTAGCAGAAGTCATAAAACAGGCAGTCAATCTAAATATTCTCTAATGTACTTAGAAGCAGTTTTTTACAACACTGCGTAAAAATTTTCTCATGTAAATCAACAATATTGTTTTTATTGATTAAAACTCTACTTGATCTTGAAATGCACTAAAGTTCAAGTTTATATGACCCACCCACTAAAGCTCCCTCATAAATATATGCCAATAAATTCTGAACTTCAAAGCTACATATTTGTAATAACAAACCCTGAAAAAAATTACTAGGAAAATTGTAAAGCTAATAACTGAAATTCCACGTTATGGTGCTTAACTTACGCAAAATATCCAAAACCAAGGGTAAATAAAATGTAACGATTCCAGCGAAAGCTTTATACCACAATGTCGTGAAGGCGTTTGACCTCTTTGAGGATAAGACCTTTGTATTTGACGCTATTCTTAACTAAAACTGGCAGGTAACTGTTTTTGCGCTGCCCGTGTAAAACTTTTTGCCCAGTCGACGCCAAAAACTTGTCGTGATATAAATCTTGATAAATACCTACCAAATACGTTCATACTCTACCTACAATTTACTGAAGGTATTGCATTACTTTATAAATTAAATACTTAAACAATATGTATTAAAATTTTGATAATTACAACCATAGTACTTAACCTACCTAACGACCTTTACAAATTGCAACGCTGTTGGTAGAAAAATCGGTAGGGATAGAATAATATAAAAATTATTAACAAGATCATGAACGTGCAGGTAGTATTTTATTGTTATTATTTGTTTATTCCTGTGATGTAAGGAAGAGAATCCCTAAAAACAGATGTAGAAAGTATCTTCTTACATAAATATTGTTAAGTCCGTGCCATGACTTGATACCATGTACCTACGTAAGGAATTCGTATCGTGCATATCATTTCAATATTTAAAGTAAATTAGATTCGGGACTCTGTTTGAATGCTAACAATGTTTACAATGTGTTCATACTGCTTATCATGACTGCGTAATTATCATACAATTATATACAATGGGATTATGTGAACAGTAAAGAAAACCCTATTAAACGCAAGTTTAGAAGTAGCAAATAAACCTTTCACAGGTCAAGGAAAAAACCAGCTAGACTAAGACAGGGGTAATTAAAAGACTGTTAGGGCCTGAAATCTTTTTAAGCACATGTTTGCCCTTTTCCATAACGTCTGTCCTACTTCCTATACTACTAATATTACACAGTGTATTTTGAACCTCCTGGAAAACGAAACCCACGTTATGTAATCATTATGTATAACATCTTGGCAGTATTATTTTTATTTATGAATTAAAATGGTCTTAGAAAAATGTAAAAAAAATAAAACTATAATTTTAAATCATGCTATGTCGCGCACGGTCGTATTATTTTGCTTAGGCCAGGTCCTGAATGAAAGATCCTTAGAAATACGACGGTGTGTGTCAAAGCGTGTTTCGTAATGAATAGCTAAATCAATATTTTATATTCATTTTAGATATTTTTTATAGAAAAATTAAAAAAACTCTGCCAAGACGTTACACATAGTAGTTACATAAGGTGGGCTTCGCTTTCCAGAAGGTTCATAATGCAGGGTGTATAAACGTTAAAGTTTATCAGTATGGATGTTTGTTACTCTTTCACGCAAAAACGACTTGACGGATCTGAACTAAATTCGACTCGGTGGTAGTTTGTCGTCTGAAATAATATATAGGCTTTTTTTATAATTTTAATACATAGTTTTAAATTCAAAATTCCCCTCGTATTGAGTCGCGGGCAACAGCTAGTCCAATATAAATATGATATACCAATCCCATAGAATCTTTTGGTGCTCACCTTGAACTATTCGACTAATGTATTCCATATGTCATTAGGATAATGAACATTGTTATAATCATAGTGTCTCGATAAAGCTAAAACATTTTTTCTGTCACCGCCCAAGGTTTGGCCCAAATTGACCTGCTCAATGTTCAGAGAGAAAAATAACCGGCCAAGTGCGAGTCGGAGTCGCGCACGAAGGGTTCCGTACCAAAAAAGCCAAAAAAACGGGTTTGTTGTATGGGACCCCCTTTTTTGTATTTATTTTATATTGATTTTAGTATTTGTTGTTATTGCGGCAACAGAAATACATAATTTGTGAAAATTTCAACTGTCTAGCTATCGCGGTTCTTGAGATACAGCCTGGTGACAGAGCGACGGGCAGACGGACAGACAGCGAAGTCTTAGTAATAGGGTCCCGTTTTTACCCTTTGGGTACGGAACCCTAAAAACCAAGACTGTACGTACGGTGTTATAAATACCGAGTTCACTTTTGTATGTATGGTGAAATAACATAACATGTCCTTTTGATTTTGGTCAATCCAGACTTAATCTTAGTTACAAACGTGCCTAAGATTTGGTTACCTTATTAATAAAACTATTTTGATAACGAGCATTATCTTGCCCAATAGTAAGGTATTTAACACTCAATCAATTACTCGATAGTACCTAACACACCTATTCATCAATATGTGAGTACTTAAAACAGGGAAAGTAATCACAATCAGATACTGACATGTTATCAAAAATGTACATTTAAATTACTTTATCGTGATTTGAAAATACAATATTTTTAACTTAACCGTAATAATAAGTACTTAATAAAATGTTCATTATCTATCACCAGATCTGATAATGTCGTCATTCCAAAACGTATTGACCTATCTATTATGTTGCAAAAAATTACTCATACATTTTATTCTTATTAATAAAAGTTTTCAATGTGTAATTGTGTGTCGGATTTAATGTATTTACGAGGCTTTAACATTAGCAATAGTTCACCCTTACGGGGCAGTGCAAGCTGTCAAAGGCTAGGCCAACTGAGTTTTCCATGACCGACCAGCCTTAGAAGTCGTATAAATTATTTATATTTTATAACAAATGACGCAGCTCTTCATTTGCAGCTAATTAATGAATCCTAACCAGTAATTACCGCATAATATCAGCTCTACTCTACAAACGTTAGAATTGTTTTTAATATAACTATCTATTATTTATAGGTAATTAATACTAACTGAATACATTTGCCTTTTAAAAAACGTTCTAACGAAAGCCTGTTGTTAATGTAATGTAAAGTACCTAGCGGTCTTTAATCATTGAATTCGAGTTACCATAGCAATGATGGGTATAGGCATAATTACCACGCTTGCCAAATGCGGGTTGTTGATCACACACCCAAGCAATGTTCGAAAATTTGAAACTTTTGGTTGTCCGACACCGGAATCGACCCCACCCCGAGATCTTAGCCCGGAATTTAAACTGGAAAGGACTAGTTTTGATATATTAGAGGTTTAAGTATGAAATTGCCGTTTTGTATGGACGAAATCGAGAAAAGTCATTTTTCCATACTAACAAATTTTTAGTTTTTTTAAAAACGCCTGAACCGTTTTCGATGCAATTAAAGGTGAAAGTTAGATGGTTATAAAGCTACGCATTATAGTATTTAAATTTCTGAAAATCAAAGTATATAATACAAATATACTTAATTGAAGCAAGAAGGTCAGCTGACACATTGTAAGGGGTCTTTTCAACGACTTCCTTTGAAGTAATAGGCACAAGTATTGCATTTTTTTTTTAGTCAAAAGTTACTTTATTTAGTTTTTGATACAATACAAAAAGAATTACGCAATAATATGACTATACTTAAGAGCTATAAACAAAATAAAAAGTGGGAAAATAATCGGCAATTTCATACTTTAACCCTTATTAATTCATACCTACGGAAGCCAAATACAAAAACAACGAAGTTATTACCGATTTTACTCCTTCATCTATACTAATATTATAAAGCTGAAGAGTTTGTTTGTTTCTTTGAACTCGCTAATCTCAGGAAGTATGTACTGGTTCGAATTGAAAAAATCTTTTTGTGTTAGATAGTTCATTTGTTGAGGAAGGCTTTAGGCTATATTCACGGTGCAACCAATAGGAGCGAAGCATTAGTGAAAAATGTTGCTGAAACGGGGAAAATTATTCATATTTGAAGGCTTTCGTTGCGTGCGCTGCGTAAACGGTTCAAGTTACCCGAAAAATATGTACGAAACAATTATTCCTCTTTAATGTCCGCGACAGTATATGTCTATCCTTTAAAATTGACTCACTATAACTTTTTATATGGTAATCAAATTTGGTCGAAATTAATGCATTATTGCCAATTATTTGCCCAAGAGTTTTATCAACTTTATGCCTAGTACGAGTTTTCCCAAAACGTAAACTGACACAGTTTTCGTGTGAACGCCAAACTGTCAGTTTTCATAATCATTGGTAGTATGAGTGCCTTTTTTCAATAACAGTTTAAACTTTATCAACCATCGTCTAAACGTTAGAACGAACTTCACTCTTAATACTTTTGTCTCACTTTTATACTATGAAATAGATAAAGACGCAAGACTCAGTCACTTTGACGTTTTGCCGATAGTTTGTGTTGTGTCAGTCAGTGTCGTTTGTTTTGAAGTTAAAATATTGTTACTTAAATACAATTTAGGAATAAAATTTACATCCATTTTCTTTAAAAAAAAGTGTCGTTTAAAGTGAAAATTATGACGCGAACGAAATACGAACAAGTATCCGAAATACGGCTGGGGCAGAATAATTCCCGTTGTTCAATATTGTAGCGTCTCTCTTCATTTGCCACTTCGTCTTGTGTCGCTTGCCACGCAAAAAAACCATCGGGCAGACATTTTCAACACCGAAATTCACTTAAAACATTTTTTTGTATTATTTTTGTAATATCTCACTAGAATATTTTCAGTGACAAACAAAACTATCAAACTTTTGGTTTTCGTTTTCGTTTACTAAATGATAGATGTCAAATCGGTAACTCATACTACCAAATTGTCAAAAACTACTCGAATACCGACAAAGATAACGAAAACTTTTTATCGATGTAACTCATACTGCCATTTTTAGTTCATAGTAGTTTCCGCTAGAGGCGCTGGTGTAAAATGTATGGAAATAAAACGAGACGATCAAACTGTTAGAATACTATCAAAACTCATACTAGGCATACTTAATATCGATCGTACTAACAGAAATTGACGCAAACGAAGTCGCGGGCAACCGCTAGTATTTAATAAATCTTTACAAATAATTCGTAATAAAGATATTATAATTATAGTTATAAGCCCATACTTACAATACTGTATATACTTAAAAATAACTTTACAATTTTTCTGCAAAATATTTAGCTCTTGATATAGATTCTATATTATTATGTTAGAGCATAGGTATATTAAGTACTTATTTTCTAAAGCAGCTGTACATAATAATATGTTGTTTTTTTATTTATGCCTTTGTACTTATGCGAAATTCAAATTTTCTAGTATCAAGGGTTTTATAAAATGTTATAGAGAAAGCTTTATTGAGAGCGGATGCATAGATTGGAAACATGATAGTCTAAACTGAACTGAACTGAACTATGACGCTTTGGACAATGTACCTACATTAATTTCAAACCTATGACATCACGGACCCATTAACACCTCTTATTGTTGTCCCATCGAATGGCAGGAAATGTCCCTGTTTCCCGTGACCCGTTCCATAGCGATTGCGGCTCACTCAAGTCTCATAATTAGTGTAATTTGTGACCCCTAATCACACACTCATTTCCCTCTTGCTATACACAGGCGGTGAGTTATTGCTGAGCCATCGCTCTTTGTTACCATCATTATGGTAACAAAACCAGTCCGAGAACCGGTTCAGTGAAAAAAGTAAATTGTTGAACAAAATTAATACTATCTGATTTGGTGGACTAGCGACGTGTAACATGTACCTACCACAACAAAGGGTCGTAGAGGTTGAGGTTTCAAACGAGTGCGTTTAATTTCTCACATATCTAGTTCGGGTCTATTGTTCTTTCCTAAATTACTACTCTCTATTATGATAGGTTTTAAATAAAATTTACATGTTAACGACTATAATTAGTTAGTTTTCGAGTCATGTTTTGTTGGGAACAACATCCCTACCTACTAGGGCTGCTAGCTAGCTTTTTTAATCAGATTTTGCAAATTTAGTGTCCTAAATTGATGTCAATTAGCAACTTAGCAAATTATTCTTAATCTTTATATTTACAGAAACATGGGAGAACTAGGAGCTAAGTTGGGTCTAGACGAGCTGGCTGGTGGAGCCGCCAGCATGAGCAGGGCGCTGCTTGCTGAATTTATTGGTAAAAAACTAAAATATTTTCAGGAAATGTTTTATGATGTCAGCACACAAAAAATAAAAGAGGTATACATTAACGGATATAACTTGCGTTTATTAGGGTTTTTAGCATTATATTTTGGTTTAGTTAGATGTTTTGAATAATTTACAGAGTCTGAATTATAGCGGTAGTTAGCGATAAAAATAAAATTCAGTAACTTATAAATATTATTCAAAGTAACTTTCATCATTAAGACAAATAACCGATAAACTACCTACTGGAACTTGACCTCGAAATTTATCTTTCATTTCAATGTATAGGTAGTGCTGGCGTAAATTATAGAAATTTTTCTTATAATCAAAAAAATGAATAAACTAATAAGAACTAATAAATATCATGAAAATAATATTTTAAAACAAAACACGTAACAACAACAACATCCCAATCATAATAATATCATGATTGAAACATTTTTTCATACCTAAAATTTTTATATTTTTCGTTTTAACTGTAATACATTTTCTATTAGCAAAAATGAAATCGGGTAGAGATAGGATTTTTTGTTAGGTAATTTTAAATCAGGTAGAGATGGGATCGGGTAGAGTTGGGACGAAGCCCTTTAAAGTTGGTGAAACTACATTGGCCTATAACACATTTACCTTAGCCAACGAAAACAAAAAGCTTAATTTGTGTTTCTTAAGGGTTCAGTTTTACTTATTAAACACTCTCACTGCATATCTACGTTCATTAACAAAACAATTTGTGTAGGTAATCTCCTATTGAACTTATTCGGCTGTGGGGCATGCATCAACGTGGCACAGGGCTCCGCTGCGGCCCCTGACATCGTCCTTATCGCTCTCGCCTTCGGATTGGCTGTGTACGCTGCGGTTTCTGTAAGTATTCAGATTATTTCCTGTACGAAGCATTAAGAAGTAACACAAGAATACGAAAACAATTAACGCCCCGTTGGTCTAGTGGTTTAAATACCGGACCAAGATCCTGGGTCCCGGATATGGTTCCCGGGTCGGACAACAAAAAGGTTTCGAATTGTCGAACATTGCTCGGGTTTATGATCACCCGATTTGGCAAGCGTTCTATTATGCCAGTGCCTATCATTGATGTGGAAACATAAAATCAACGATGGAAGCCTTTTCCCTGTGGTACATATAAGATGATTATAGGCTGTTGCAATAACATAAAAAATCAAAACAATCCCCTCTCTTCATAGTCTACCTGTCTGTTGTCTAGAATAAATATGAATAATGATAATGAGCGTTTAGCTATAAATAACGCCCAATTTGTACATCGTTGACAGCATCGATTGTAATTTCTTTGTTTGGTGTACAATAATGAGTAAGTACTATCTATTTATAATTTTAACTATGTCTGGTTTCGGTTTGTTATACCATTTACATAACATTCTATGTTTTATTTATTTATATTTATTTATTTATTTATGTCACAATAAAAAGTCTTACAATAAATATTATTTACGATGATTCCTACTGTAAGCTAGGCCTATCCCGTAGGTATAACAGTAGACCGGACTAAGGTCTTAACGCGCCTGCGAACACGACTATAACCCTCTCCCTTAAATTCCAGACCCACGCCAATTAAGAAAAGCTCGTTACCTTGACTAAGCTGACCGGGAATCGAACCCGTTACACTTAGTAAGCAGACAACCGCACACTTTAACAACCGGGTCGCTTTGTAAGTGTTGAAAAAGATAAAAGGTTTAGAAACCAAGGAAATGATTAAGGGGATACCTAAGGCTGAATGAACAGAGAACATATTTCTTTTTCATAATCAACATTTGTAATTATTTACTTTACATTGTATTAGTTTTACATTTTTATAAACAAGATTATTATGAAACAAGATTCTTATGAATCTTGTTTATAAAATACTTAAAATTGCACCCGAAATAAATCTGTGATCAATATCACTCAATAGTTTACATACGTAACTTCTAACAAGCACTTAAATATTTATGAAGCCCTCATAATGTAAAACAGAAGCAGATAACACCGGCTTATCACGTACAAACTATACTCTAGATAGTTTGCTTTGTGAAAATACTTAATAACAAGAACGATAACGGTAATCTGCGCTATTTGAGATGATAGCTAATCCTTCCCCGATTTACACGTAGTTACTATGTATCGTATAGATATTATATCGTATGCCTATTTAAATAAAAGATGTATAACCCGAACCACAGATAAGATAATACCCGAACGCTCAGGTTATACACCGTGCAATTTTAACCACCTGTAAAACGAAGCCCACGTTATTAGACCATTGTTTATAACACCATGGCAGTGGTATTTATTTATTTATTAAAAATAATATTTGAAAAATTTTAATTTTTGATTCAGACTTTTAATTTTGTAACACGCTTTGACGCGCCCAGACATATTATTTTGCTGCGGCGGGGTCTCGGTTAAATGGACCTTACACGGCTACATCTGTGGGCGTCACAGCGTGTTTCAAAATAAATAGCTGAACCGATATTCTAAATTCTAATAAATATTTTTTTTGTAAAAAAAAATATTAACATTGCCAAGATGTTATACATAATGGTTAAATAACGTGGGCTTCGTTTTAAAGGTGGTTAAATTGCACGGTGTATACAGGATGACTTTTTCATCACCTTCAAAAAAATTTAAATGCGTTAAGTATCGTAATTTAGACCCCATTAATTTATGTAGTAAAAAATGTAGGTCAAGTTTTCACTCGAAAATATTTTTCGCAACATAATTTTTCAATTTTACGGTCCTAAGCCTGTGGAGGTATAAAGTCAAAATCAACAACATAAGAATATAATGGTAATTAATAAATGAGATGAACATCGCGTAAAAAAAGTTTTGCAAAGTTATCGACATAGCCCACCGGATTAGCAAGCTGAAGTGGCAGTGGGCTGGCCATATTAGCCGGAGAACCGACAACCGCTTGGGTAAACGAGTTCTTGAGTGGAGACCCCGTCTCGGCAAACGTAGTGTAGGACGCCCTCAGGCCAGATGGAGTGATGATTTGCGCAAGGTGGCTGGCAGGAGCTGGATGCGAGAAGCCCAGGATCGACCTAAGTGGCGTGCAATTGGAGACGCCTATGTCCAGCAGTGGACTGTGATAGGCTGATGATGAAAGCGACCGTATCAAAAATTTTAGATTTCTGGCGGACATTTTCTAGGTGCTTTATCTTGTAATTTTTGTACTAGACTATACCAGAAGAAAAAATGCGTCCTTTGTTTTTTTGTCTCGAAGATTGATGTATTAAAATTTGGAAGGTCTTTAAAATTTCATTCTGTATAGCACCAAACCTTATCGTCCTACAGGTGTCGTAATAAGTGGCGACTAAAGGACTTCTGCCAAGTGTGACGATAATGGCAAAAACCTCTATTTAGTGCGGTCTATGTCTATGAGTGATGTAGGCTGGCGATGATAATACTTTATAAAATCAAAAGACATTAATCACGGAACTTGGACGAATAACATCAAGTCACGGAACCTACTACGTATGTGTATAGTGTTGGCTAAGTAGGAGTAAATAGTGCACCTGGTTTGTCCGACTACATCATTATTACTAACCAGACCGCTGCTGGACATACCTCTTGCTATGGGATGATGTTGTCATAGTCGCCATTGTTGATTAGTACAGACAGATTAGTTACCTGAAGTAAAAAAAGGAAAGGAACAGCCTATAATCATCCTACTACAGGGCAAAGGCCTCCATCATTGAATTTAAGTTGGCATATCAATGTTCAACCGCACCTCTCAAATGCTGGTTGGTAGTCAAAAACCTCTATGTTCGAAAATTCGAAACTGTTGTCGCCCGAACCGCTGATCGCGTCTAGGACCCTGAGATCTTGACCCGGTATACTGATGCCTTACTCTGCAACACGAAGCTCGTATTTCTGGATTTTATCTGTCTCTTTCAGATACTGTAAGACATCGGTATGAGTGATAGACAGATGGATTCGAAAATACGGACATTGTGTTGCGGAGTAAGGCCTCTGAAACCACTGGACCAACGGGGCGATTAGTTACCAATTTAGGTACTTACAATTATATATATTTTTTACCAGGCGATAGGTCACGTCTCTGGTGGCCACATAAACCCAGCCGTGACCGTGGGGCTCGCCGCAGCGGGCCGCGTGAAGCCGGTGCGTGCGGTCTTATACGTGATCGCGCAGTGTGCGGGGGCCGCGGCGGGTTCAGGCCTGCTGAAAGCGTTCACTCCTGACAGAGTCGCTGGGAGCCTGGGCGTGACTGGGTTGGGACCTGACGTCACAGCGCTCCAGGGCTTCGGCATCGAGTTCTTCCTTGGCTTCGTACTTGTCTTCGTTGTCTGTGGGGTAAGTGATCAGATCAGCATTCTATGTTTAAAAGAAATTCTCAATATTTGAAAATATTTTATGTATTTACTAAACGGCAATACACATCTAACTATGTGTGATGAAGAAATCGGTCTAGAGCAAGACACGCTTAAACCTCAAAGTAATATCCTTAATCAAATTTAAGAAAATATAATCCCTGACTATTTTATTTATTTAATAAAATTCGACCTTTTACTTTCAAGAGAATGCATTTTCCTAACGAAATGATAAAGTTGTCTTTAAAATTTCTGTGTTACTTACTGGAAGACTGTCTTGGAACACTGAATTAGTTATTTCTTTTTTCTTGCTGTTTTTTCTTTTATTATGGTAATCGAATCCACTTACCAAAATTAGCAGCATGGCTTTACCAGTATTAGTTAATAGCACAACGGATCTAATGACAAGAATAGCTGAGTTTCGTGACAAGGCGTTATTAGCGAGACGCCCTCGACGATCTCGCTGCACTCAAAGCATCAAGTATTAAACACAATGACTCGCCGACTACCGTTCCGAATACTGTAAATTAGTTGTATATTCAAGACTCATTAACTTTGCAACTATTTTAAGATATATCTAGCGTGTCATTAGCAATTCACCCCGGTTCAGAGTTCTTATTTGTTTGAAAGAAGAGCTGTGGCTAAAATAACTCATAGTAGGTACCATAAGTTATGAGTTAGGATATTTATGCATAAAGAGAAGGCAAACTTACTGATATAATTTTCAATTTTTTGGAAGACTATTCTACAATAGAAGGTTTGGTGGGTATGATTGGTTAATGCAGTTTCAAATGACTTGCTTCACGAGCTTTTTCCAGAAACTTTATTTTGTGGCATTGACTCTGTAATTGTAAGCTCATGAACTTAACATAAAATAATAGGGGTTAAAGTATGAAATTGCCGATTATTTTCCCACTTTTTATTTTGTTTTAAGAATTACGCAATAATACGACTATTCGTATTATTGCGTTATTCTTTTTGTATTGTATTAAAAACTAAATAAAGTAACTTTTGACTAAAAAAAAATGCAATACTAGTGCCTATTACTTCAAAGGAAGTCGATGAAAAGACCCCTTACAATGTGTCAGCTGACCTTCTTGCTTCAATTAAGTATATTTGTATTATATACTTTGATTTTCAGAAAATTAAATACTATAATGCGTAGCTTTATAACCATCTAACTTTCACCTTTAATTGCATCGAAAACGGTTCAGGCGTTTTTAAAAAAACTAAAAAATTGTTAGTATGGAAAAATGACTTTTCTCGATTTCGTCCATACAAAACGGCAATTTCATACTTTAACCCCTAATATTATAACCTGTGCTATTAACACAGGTTTAAAATATGTTTAGTTATTGTTTTAGTTTCATTATTGTTATAGTTTTTGTAAATAATGACATACCTATTGATTGTTTTAAATTCGTGTTCTTATATTCTATTGGCTTGTCTAATTTGTTTACATTGAAAAAGTTCATGATCATTTGTGAATAATAGATTAGGTGTACTAACGACGAAAGTGTTAGTGTTATCAGCCAATAAAATCTCTCTCCGATTTCATTTTTTCGATTATTGAAAGGCAATTCCATGACACTTACAGTCTAATCAGGACAATTAATGGCTTTGTCTAATTGTAGGGATGGTATCTATGTCCGATAAAAAACTGATTTTCAGTAAACATTTCGCAAAGTTGTAAAATGAAAATAAACATAAATAAGTAGGTACTGCCCGTTTAGTTACGATATCGCGTGTTGACCGGTAATCCACTATTTCGTTTGCAAAATGAATCGCCAAAAGAACATTAGCATGGACAATAAATAAAGCCAGTTGTTGGGGAATATCAGTATTCGCTGATATTGCACTTCGCTATAAATAAAATAACGATGCTTTAATTTTATTAATGATTCTATTACCACAAATTCGTGCCAACAATAACATTCAATATTATACCGAAATACATTTTAATGACAGTGCAGCAGTTCTCAGTAATTTGGTCTTACATAAATTATTACTGTTACCTTTCTTAGGACTAAACATATACTGTTTCTAATCAGATAATATCTGGGCCATAATTATGTATATATTAAGCTCGACTTGAGCTTTTTATGATTAACAAAAAGATATTTCAAACTAAATGCGCATCCCTCGTAGTTACTCGTATCTATACTTATACTATAATGAGGAAAGATTTAATTGTTCGTTCGCATTGAATAGGCTCCGAAACTACTGGACCGATTTGAAAAAATCATTCAATATCATAATTCTACATTACCTCTGATGAACACACACTAAGAAAAAACCTCAATAAGTGTAACCCAAGGTGTAAAAAAATACCTCTTAACAAATCCCTATATCACGTACGTTGTGGAAACTATTGACAATAGAGTAAAGTGATGAAGTATAATTTTATAAAGGACTTTTTGTTGCCGTGACTTCGTACGCGTGTACGCTAATTGATATTAACCTATAGGAACCGTGCTTTTTTCTGGGATGAAAAATAGTTACGACCTACCTTCTCAGACCCACTGGATATACCTACACGAAAAAATTCAAAAGAATCGGTCAAGCCGTTTCAGATCGGAGGCGTTCGGTAACAAACACTGAGACACCAGAATTTTGTATTTAGACTAGCTTTTTGCCCGCGGCTCTGCCCGCGTGATCTACACTTTATATCGTACACTTAATAGATAACCTGTGCCCAAAATTGGGATACAAAAGAAGGAACATAAGCTTATGTTCTTTCCCAAGGCACTTAATCGGTTCTGTAATTTCTGCGTTAAGGGGACTACTATATATATAGAGCTAAGTGCTGTCCTCAATTGATTTGATGTTATTACTTCGAAACAAAATCAATTCCCAAAAAACGAGAGCTGTATCATTTTAGAAAATTACCTCTAGTATTTATTGAATCACTGTTAACTGCTTTTCATTCTGACGTTCTTTCGTATTGTACATTATTGCTAAAAGCGGCCGCTTTTTTTTCGACACTTTTTTTTCTTTAGCGACAAATTCGCCTTTATAAACAACTAAATGAAAAGTTTACTGTAATTCCTAGAAAATATAATTCCATTCTCGTTGACACAACCCTAGCAAAAGATAGTGCAAAGAACGAAATTAATCCTTTGATTTTTAACTTTTGTCTCAAGGTGTGCGATCAACACAAACCTGACAGCAAGTCAACAGCACCTCTCGCTATTGGCCTGACTGTGACTCTTGGCCACCTTCTGGCTGTGGACTACACCGGCTCAGCCATGAACCCCGCTCGCTCCTTCGGATCTGCGCTCGTCGCCAACGTTTGGGCCAACCACTGGGTAAGTTCCATCACTATTGAATAGATGACGAATGTTTGCCAACTTTTGGCTGCGGATTCAGCCGCATCCAATTTCAATGTATGTCAGCGTAAAATTGTTAACTCCATCATATAACAATATAACGCCAATAGAATACAATATATCCTAACCTAACCTACCGTTAAATATAGTTTCAGTCGTTATATTATAAACTGACGGATTAGGTAGACAATACTACGGTGACATACATAATATTTATGCTACTTCGAATTCACACTCATAGCTGTCATTAAGGCTAACTGTAGGAGCAGGAGCGGTAAACTATTAAACCCGGTGTCTGAGTGGAGACTTGTAAACAGAACCATCATGCCTAGTTTAGTTAGGTACTAGGCAACACTGTAGCAATGTGCGTAGTATTTGCTACGTACCTACGTCTGCTACGAATTTACGAGTGCAGAAATTACCTCGATAAATGTTGTAAAAAAATCCAAATTAAAGTTTCTATATTTTCAATAAACTAACAGCCTGTACCGGAAGACAATGAGCATAATCCACAGTGCTCTAAAACAAGTAACTAGTAATTTTATAGTGCAGATCAACACGTATGTAAAAAATATTTTGTTTACAGAATAATTTTGAGTATTACCATATTCGAGTCACGGCTTCTTTGTAGCCATATCAATACTGACAAACAAACTAAACGCCATTCATACTAAACCAGCTGTCAAATGCTACTACATACGCATGAAATTTAAAAATTTTCGGGGCAGACTGCTATTCCAGTCTATTATCCATCATTGTGCTAATTTCATCCACAACAACACTGCCATTCTGATGTGATTGAGTGTGAAACGTTCCATCTAAACTTACACATTTATAAAATTCGTAAGATTAATGAAATTATAATATTAGCAAAAAGTAACATATAGATACTTACATACAGTTGAACAATAAATGTGTAACCAATTTTCAAACGTGTGTTTGCAAAACAAATTAGGAATATAAATGTAGATTTACAGGATGTACAAGGGCATGCAACAGTTGCTTTTCAGAGATAAAGAACATGGAAAATGTAACATATGCATGATAGCGTTTTGAACTCTTATCTAATTATTATGGATATTATACTTATTGGAAAAAAATTGAGAGTTTACGTTTGGTTACATTATGGCCGGTCAGGTTGATTCGTAGGTATCGTCTGCATGTATTTTTGAATGATAGTGACTTGATTTGTGAATACGATTTACAAATCCTTGACCTTGACTAACTTTGTGATGAAAATAATGGTAATTTCCGTTTTTTTTTACATAGTATAGGCCTACATTTATGGTACACCTGTATATTCCATCATATTTCTATAATGTTTAAGTAAGTATATTTAAATTTGTAATACTCTACATACGAGAATGCACGTCAAGTAGGATAGAATAAACAACTGCCTAATTAAATAAACTAAAATACGATCTCAATTATTCTCAGTATTTAAATAGACTTGGCACTTTTGCAAGAGATAATGGATGCTCTTAATATGAACATTCCTTCTAGTTATACATCAATATTAGCGCAGTCACGTACGTTTATACGAATGTAAAATATAAGCTGATATTTGTGCCGTTAAGTGCCGATCTGAAAATGATTTAGAATAGTTTTTAGCGCCCAGAACCAAATAGGTACTCTCTAAATGGTTTCGGCTTTAGGCAAAGGGTAACGACTGCACTATAAAAAAAAAGTAATTGCCTATAATTATCTCTCCCACTGAAGGGTAGAGGCATGCATCATTGAATTGAAGTTGCCACTGCAATGATGAATACTTACCGGTGAAATTACCACGGTAAGTGATCACAAACCCTAGCAATGTTCTAAAATCGAAACTCTTTATATTCGATCGAGGGGCCAGAGCCAGGACATCTCGGCTCGATACTAAAACAATTAGACCAGCGGGCGTTACTATATTTCCAAGAACTTTTTAATGAAAATAAATAGAAGCAGGTATGTAAATAATTGTTTGTTCAGGTGTACTGGGCAGGCCCTGTGGCGGGCGGAGTGGCGGCCGCTCTACTCTACGTGCACGGGTTCTCAGCGCCGCCGCAGGAGTCGCCGCGGTACCGGCCCGTCGCCGCTGACGAAAAAGAGGTAAAGGGACTACCACGATAGAACACAACTTTAAGATTGCAGCCATAGATACAAAAATTAGATACACAATCGACAAAAGCAACCGAAATAGCCCCACTATTAGTCCTTAAAATATTATTATGATTTATTTATTCATTAACAAAAATAAGGACAGAAAAAATGGAATATGAATAGGTACCCTAAAATATAGTTTCATTGAAATGACAGTTCTCACAGAAAGAGACGCGTAACTTTGTATCAACGTCATCAAGTGATTCACATTTGTACACGAAGATTGCTTTTTATAGAACATTTCAGTGCTCTTTCATTATAGCAAAATTCAACTTTATGTCCTGTACAGTCAGTATTGGAAGTCGCTGGACATTTTAGAACCAAAGTAACAATTCGGCCGTTCTCTTAGAAATCGCGAACAGTTGGTGGATTCAGGATTTGGATATGGAAGTGGCTTGTTTGACAGTAGAGTTTCCACTGCTTGAAAAAAAAAACATTTTACTTTAACCCCGAACAAAAATGTTCAGCGACTTACGATGCTGACTGTACTACGAGATGACCTACGTGATAAAATGGCGCACACAATGGTTTTCAAAGTTTCTCCTACTTCGAGGTCCCGGGGTCGATTCCCGGACATCCCCGGTCTTGGTTCTCGGTCTTTGTGGTACCTTCTTTGTTTATGATATCCAAAAAACAAGTCTTTTAAATAATTATACTTACTTCAAATAAAACAATGTAAATATGTGATGTTGTCTATTATTATAATCATGAAAACTACGTCTATCCAACTTGTATACGTAGGTTAAATTTTTTTCCATTATGGCTGGTACGAAACATGACAACAGGCTAACGGCCGGTTCCAACAACCTATCTTCAGTTTTGGCATATCGGAGATAGGAAACAGTTTTTATCTTTGTTTTTGCCGTCCAGAGAAACAAAGACAGAAGTTGTTTTCTATCTCCGATATGCCAAAACTGAAAATAGATAGGTTATTGGAAATGACCGTAAGTTGATTAAATCGCTGACATTTTGAAGTATAATTATTGTATGGGACTGTGTATCTCAGTGTATCTAGTTAGGATTTTGTTATGGCTTCAGCATAACTAACGCGGTACCGAAGCGGAGCAGGTCCGTAGCAGCAGTGCGAGAAACGTCACACTGAACGCAGCGCCAGATTCAAAGCAGTTATAAAGCGGGACTGCGTTAAACTGCTTTCAGTATGATGATTTAGGCTAGCAGTTCACTGCAAGATGACGAACTATAAGGATTTTAATAAAGAATTTGTGGTGTATGTATTTCAAAAGTACTGCTACTGCCTTGCGTTTGATATGCTGAAGCGTTAAGGGTCTTTCTATTACAACTGGCACAGCATCACGAATTGTTAACTGTAAAGGTTTGTTCGGAGTTTTGCGTTTGGAAGCAAAAAGTAATTTGTTATTCGCATGGGATAATTATTATATAATACCCTATAGCACATTATTAGTGAAACAATGAAAGAAAATTGTGATTAAACGAGGTTGATACTTCTATCAAATCGAAACATTATTCCCGCGTAAAACTCGTTAACCAGTTACATAAAAAGTTACGGTGCGACGAAAAGTATGGTCGAGTACTATATAACTTTTCAATTCTGTAAACTGTTTCTCTTACACGTAAAACTGATTTTACTTTAGAATAGCAAGAAAAAAATATGTGCCTTGCAGTCCATGTCCGAGTTACTAAATCATTAATCACACCGAAACTATACCTACGGGGTCCGTTGAGATAGGGTTGGGCCCATCCATAGAGTACATTTTAACATAAATATGTTGGGCCTTATGGGCGCGTTTAGGTAAATTCGCGAGCGCTTTGACGAGAACGGGTGGTTGCTGATTAAGGCAAGAATAGATTTCTGTAAAAAAACCAATGGAAAATTATAATGATGTATATTATAATACAACGTGTTCCTTTTGATATCCCATAACTCTAAGGTTATGTTCTATAGGTAAAATAATATAAAACGTCAATATAACATCAATTTTAGTTAAATTTGTAAAAAAAAAAACTAGTATGGCGTCCAGCAGTGGACTGCAATAGGCTGATTGATTGAGGAATCCTTAGTTTTGCGAGACGTTGGCAAACTTACACTAAAGTGTAGTAGATAAAGTAGCGGGAGAGCGTAACTTGTAAAGAACATTGACGTGTGTGGATGTTTCATTGATAAGTAGGTACGAGTAAATCGTTTTCATTCAAAAGTTCATTCATAACAAGGTAAGGGTGTTTTACATAAATAGTCGTGACTTTTTTGAACTATTTTGTATGAAAAAATTAAACAAAAAAAAACAATTGAAAAATAATTCATATGCAATTTTATTCTTTACCATGGTCTGTTTAATACCCTAGAGTTATGAGATATCAAAAGGAACACGTTGTATTAACTGATATCCGTCCTTGCACTCCGCTTGAAAGTCCATCCCGCGCTACCACTCGTCTGTTGTACCTACGTGAACGAGCCCTAATGTGATCGCAAAAGTTGAAGTAATTTTAAACCGTGCCAAGGATTATATAAAAAATATTTAGTCATCGTTTCTTCAGACTTTTTTGTAATATGGTTTATAGTTTAGTTTACAGTCCTTTAAATTGTTATGCTTTGTATAGTTCATAAAATTTTTGTATCTAACCTTTTTTTCAAACTCGCATTTAACATTAAAAGTAAGTACTTATTAGATACATATTAAAAATGTAAGTTGTCTTCAGATGGTCTAATAAATTACATATATTATACTGGTTAATGTTTTAATTTAATCAATCTAGACAGTACCTAACCTACCCAAACATGAAACTCATAAAATGTACCTATAAGTAGGTTCTTAAACAAAGCCAATGAATAAATATAAAAAGCATAGATTTTAAAATGCTTGAAGCAAGATGACTCTATCTGATCGGTACATAACAATAATCAATAAATCTAACCGTCATCCTATCTCACCATCAGACTGATTTTCTAATAACGTCACTTTATATACATAGATACTTAATTGATTATTTTATAGTGTTATAAAAAGGTTTGTCATACTTTATCTGAAAATATATTATAAATAGGATTTCTTTTAATGGCTAATACGTTAAAAAATAGGATTTTTTGGATTGATAATAATCTAATCAGCCCAAATGTTGGTTGTATAATTTGAATAGCAGTAATAACTTAATTCTTTTTTACAGCTTCGTATCATTTTGTGATTATTGCACATTTAAAACATAATATATCGAATCGCCGCTATAAATTTTATGATGACAATAGTTAAACATATTTGTTAGTAATTTTTTATACAATTGTGTGATTTTTTAAGACTATGTAAAATAAAGAAAAAAATCCATTATTGCTGAGATCTGTAAGGAGTAACTTCAGTTTTCTTAATTTTAAGTTGATAGCGGTCTTCGATTTTAGTTTTATCTTTTATATAATAATATGGGCTCTAATCACAAAATACTTATCCCTAGTAGAACTACCTATAACATTTTCGTAAAATAATGTATTTCTAGATAGCTGAAAGTTGCTACCTCTGTAGTAGAAAACAGTATTTCCTAATTGTTTATAATTTAAATATTTTTAATTTTGGACATATAGGTATATTTAGTAGGCACAAGGTACATACTTTCATTTTATTTCATTCCTGTTGACTTACAAGCGAACTGGACGTCTAGCGCCGACTGCGTGGACGGTTGAACAAAGTGTAAGATGTATTTATATTTATTATATTTTACCTAGCTTCTGCTACAAAAATCCGAAGCCGTAATATTATTTAACATGCTTTAAATTCTTGTACGCTAAATGTGTCAAAGATTACCATAAGTACCTAGCGATTTTTTGCAAATAGGGTGTGTGAACCCTAATAAATGGTTATTACACTTTCATACCGGTGACTATGTCCACATTGCACATAATGAAAAAAGAAGCATGATTAGAGTATGAATGAGCCTCCACTGTGTTAACTCGGAAGTGTACACAAAGATCTCATCGTCGCGAATTTCAGACGAATCAAAGTTAGAACCTATCTACATATATCTATCAGTACCTACAGAACAATAACGCAAAAAATCTGTAAGTTAAGAAACTAACTCAACTTCCCATATCATATCTACAATCAAATCTCGAATATCAAGGGTTGATCCCGCTTTTTAATTAAAAAGACCTCTATCAAAATCATATTCTGTTCGTCCATATTAAGGTTACTACTCAGGTAGGTACCTACATCAGAATAGTTGGCCAGCATTGACAGAACGTAGTAGATTTTGAATAGCCTACCTAGGTAATACCAAAGAAAAGTAATACTATATATAGTAAGTACATTGCAATACTCGTATAATAGGATAAGTTACAATGCGGAATAATAGCTAACAGATAATGGCGTATAGGTACCTACGATATACTAAGTACTAATTAAAAGATGCAAAACAGATGATATTTTTATTAATGTGATTTTGGTGGTGGTCTAATTCCGCAACAGAGTCACTAAACGTGAAGCTAAGTCGGAAAACAAAGGTTGTGTTTATGTTACGTGTTTTGCTGGTACCTACTCTATAAGGCTTTCCGTGCTTTCAAAGGCCGAATCATTAAACGACAGCCGTAAAATGGCAACAATCATAATTCATGTCGTTTAATAATATTAGTAATTAACTCTTGAGGTTATATTTACATACTTATTATTGCTAATTGCAAGCAATGATTGACATATGGAATTATTTCTATTTATCCTCATATGTATCATTTATAAGTCTCATTTTCTAGAGTAAGTAGACTCAATAAAAACACACTGAAAACAATTGATTATGCATACGAAATTGAATGTTTAGTTCCGTAAATTTATTTTACTGCGAATATAATTTTCCCTGGCTAGGTACTTATATTTAGTGTCAAACAGTACATAATAGTCATATAGCCTAAACCTGATACACTATTAATCCGATTTTAGATAGACTCATAAAGATCATGCATGGAAATGAAAGTGATTTGTTTTAACGACTGTATGAAATGATTCCTTCTAACAAATGTTTGTTTTGTAAATCATTTTAAAAAAAAAACTCATATAATCTTTAAAAAAAATTATTCACTGTTGTCATTGAGGCAAAACGAGAACGGCCGTTGTCGT
This sequence comes from Anania crocealis, assembly GCA_949315895.1. Taxonomy (NCBI): domain Eukaryota; kingdom Metazoa; phylum Arthropoda; class Insecta; order Lepidoptera; family Crambidae; genus Anania; species Anania crocealis. The sequence goes on along the minus strand of OX438880.1, from coordinate 14,733,339 downwards.
GTTAATAGCTCCTACCTGCCTAGCAAAAAAAAGAATAGGAACTAAGTACATATTACATTTTATGCAAATGTTCTAATTATGTACTATTAACGGTGAAACTTGTGTGATTATAATTATTTTCTGTTTGTCGAAAATCTAGCTTAGCCGCGCTACCTATAGGTGCCCAGCTATAATATTTTATATGCACGGGGATGCGGGTTCGAGTCCCGCCCGAGATACATTTTTCAAGTTTAAATACTTATAGGTGACTAGGTATTACAGGACCGAACTTTAAAAGCACAACCACGGCATTCACTTTGTATATTTATTCGGATAAGTTTTATTAATTTTAAAAGTAAAATATAGTTTCTACTTAAAACAAAACGAAACTAATCTAAATTACCTAGTACCTACATCTAGATTAATTTAGATTATCTAGATTAGATTATTTATTTATTTATTATTTTACAATATGTCCATAATGTTTTATGAGTGATTTATTTATTTATTATTTTGCAATATTTACCTATGTCCAAAAATTTAATTAGTAATTCCTCAACTGCCTGGAGGTACCTACCTAACCTACTGTAGAATCGATCGATATTACCTTACCATAAAACTAGTCGATTTGATACTACTTATTCGTTTTTCTCACTATCGATGTTCCATTTATCGACATCTTGGAAGTATTATTGACAGAGTTTAGTCTTACTTACTGTCATATAAATACACATCCATTTGCGATAGTGACAACAATGTGATTTTGTTTCAAGATAAACGATTTGACGTGATTTTCCCTTATGCCAACAGCTAAAACGACTGGACGGCGGTAAGGCGGACGAGCTCGCCTGAGAGCGCGCGACGGAGCCCGCGCCCCGCGCCCGCCCCGCGTCCCTCCGGCAGCACCTACAGATGCACACATACTTATAGAACTTGTATTCGAATAGGCACATTCCAGACTATCTACAGTCAAAATCTTCACACGACCTTAACAATTCACTCCCATTTCATTCCTAAGTTTCTTAAACAGGTTGAGGTTAATACAGGATATTAGAAGCCGCGTTCAGCTAATAAAAGTCAACTTTAAAACTCTTTAAAACTCTTAGATTTGAAGTATCGGAGATATAATGTCTAAATAAACACTTTATATGATATTTTAAGCAATTAAATTGCTTTTTTTTAAATATCAGTATTTAAACTTGAAAAATTATGTCTCAGGCGGGACTCGAACCCGCATCTCGCGTTCGAGTCCCGCCTGAGACATAATTTTTCAAGTCTAAATAAACCTTAAATAATTCATAAAAAAAACGAAATTTCCCGATACAAGTGTCACGCTATGCATGACCAATCGAGGACGCTCCCGTGCTGGCGCACTGACTCAAGAAACGACTCGGTTAAAACGGAAAATTTTAGCGTAGGTAATCGATATTTTGCAACCGGTACAACACAAAAATGTAAGTTTGAAATAATACATTTGAAAGAAGACTTATTGTTAAAAAGGTACTATAGACAATATATGGAATGTGTCTATCAAGTACAAATTTCATAATAACCAACAATAATGTTACATTTTTATACTCTTCGACAATTTAATGTTACCTAGCACCAATGTAGTGCCCCAAGCAACCACTGTATCTTGTATTACGTTTGAGAACTCACTCAGTGATAAGTTAGCAAAATAATAATAGATTGTTGATATCAAAATATGAGAACAAAAATCTATATTTTTATAAACAGCCTGCATTCTTTCTCACCAAAATAATACTAAGTACCTACTTCTAGTTGTTAAAGATATTAATTAAATAAGCGTGTAGAGATTTTATACGATTCGAGATTTTATTCTATAGAAATAATATTAAAATAAGAATATAATTAATTTAAGCAGCATTATATTTCGCTATATCTACAAATGAACTTTACTCAATTACATTCTAGTAACTTTGTTTAGTTTTTGACATTGTTAAAATGTATTAATCTCTTTACTTTCAATCGGTATTAGTGTATTAAACTATCTTTAGGCAAAAAAATTTGGTCTTTAAAACGATTTAAAATTTCGAAAATCGATGCTATGTAATTGTAGAGTAGTACCTAAGTAATACATATTCAAGTAAATACTTACTTATTTATTTAACATAAATATTCTTTATTTATGAACTGTATTTTTAAAAACCAAGTGTTCAATATTGCTTGTATAAGTTTTGATTGGAATCATTCTGTAACTAGAGCGATTGAAAGCTAGTTAATTGATGAATGTGAAATGTTGTGTCGTTCATTTTTAAGCCTTTAAAAAACAAATAAAATATATTTTACATACATAATAAACTGTGATTTTATTTATCACCAACGCCTATGAAATAATACCAGCTTTTCCATTGAGACTTTAGACAAGTACTATTCGTTCCTATCACTTCCACGCTTCTCTTCACGGAGCGGGTTCAGTGTTTTGTTTGATTTATCGAAGAGTTAGGTTGTGTCGTTACATCGTCTGTCAACCAGACGATGTAACGACACAACCTAACTCTAGCAGTTACGTATGATTCATATTCAGTTGGAAAGTCATACCTATACAGCGTGTAGGTAAATGGTATAACAAGTCGAATCCAGCTTAAGTTAACATAATATGCATACAAATAAGTACTTTGATGATTAGAAATTTTATATCATCATTTTTGAAAGAAATAATTTCATACAAATCTGAATCTCAAAATTTTTGTTTGTATGAAAATAAATAAATGGAAAATGATGATAATTATCAAATTTATGACTTCACCATAGGTAGTATTTATATGCATATAAGTATGTTTAAATAGGCTGGTTTCGGCTTGTTAAACCATTTATCATTTACCATTACCTGACACTGTATACCTACCTAGCTGGCTGATATTCGAACAAAACATCCATAGATCCGAAAAATGTGTTTGAATTTTCTAAATGAATAACTACTAAAGGCAAGGTACTGTTTAAAACATAGTAATATGACCCTTCTAGTCTAATGGATGTCATAAAAGGCCATTGAACGAGTATCTACTCTAGAAAAAGAAGACGGGCAACAGTGTCTTTCCTCTGTTCAAACTGCGATTGACAATTTGCTTGCCAAGCGTAGGAATAATTACAAAATACCCTCATTTATATGCCTTTAACTTTGTCAGCAGTGGACTGTTTTAGGCTGGTGATAATTATAAATGCTCACCACGACTGTGAATGTTACACTACCACATCCACAGAATATATGGCGTTAGTTAGTCCGAAGATTTACTAAAGGGTAAATACCTACAGTATCTAAGACCAGTGGCAAGGTCGCGGTTGTATCGGTTCCTGACCGATTAGCACTGCGGTTTTCTAAAGGACAAATATACCGACACTAAAGATATAACTGGTCTTTACTTTACTCGCCACAATATTATACATTGCAGGAATCAGCTTCAATCAAGAAGGAAAACTTTAAGTAAACTGCAGGTATCGTTATTTTAAACGGTGCATACAGCAAAAAACTAATTAATATGTTTAGTTACAGTTTTTATTCATTCTTGTAATATTACTCGCCATAATCATTTAAAGAAAAATTATAAGTTGAAATTAACACAACAAACAACATTAATTATTTATACCTACGCTTTTATAATAAGTTAATGGAGACTACCGTTTCTTTGCTCACCAGTTGGCGCCACTGTAGACTGAGGTCCGGAGGTATAGCTGTTAAAAGCGATTGGCGCCGAAACAAAGTGTTATATCTTGAATCTAATTAAGGTTATATTGTTTATAAATAACTATCTTGATATCAACAAACTAACTTCTGAAATAGTTGCTCTTGAGGCCGCCTATTTGTGCGCTTTTTCTTAATTCCGCTTTTAAAGCGTTCACATTAATCGCCAAATAATCCATATTTGCGATATTTTACGAAGGAGATTACTTTCCAGCAGGTAAATTAAAGAAATTATAATTTATGCAACAAATTCCGCTAAAACTAGTGTAAAGTGAATGATATTGGACCTCACGCAACACTAGCGCCTCTAGTGGCAAATTCACTAGCGATAGCCCCCATTACCTATATGAAGATGAAACCGCAAATCATTTAAAAATTACTATTACCACTTAAAAAATAAAAACTTAGTTTGTTGGGATTGGCCTACGCCCCGTTGGTCTAGTGGTTTAAATACCGGGCCAAGATTTCGGGGTCCTCGGTTCCCCGGGTCAGGCAACTAAAAGTTTCGAATTATTGCATAGTAATTTATCAACAAATATGTTTTATTTCCAAATAATTAGATACAAGTACATAATGCCACATACTTTTGTTACATTGTAGTTTTGGCGTAATTAAAGTCTTTGAAGTGTTTTTTATATAGTGTACAAATTTTGTACACTATATAAAAGTGAACTATTTTTAATTAATGTAATATAGTTATGCTGATACCAATGCCAGCAATGATGCCCACCGATGAATTCATGAATGTGGTATTTCTCGGGTTTCTCGGTGTTTCTCCTTCAATATTTTTGGCCGTGGTGATATTTTGAATAAGTATATATTTGTTTTCTCATATATTCTGCATAATTGATCACACTTTTATTTACTTTGAACATAATAGTACTTTACTGTGCATCTAAACAGGGAAAACTATTTAGTATTACATTACCTACATATGGTATGAATACTTCATAGAAGGACGATATGTTTGTCACACACAACACTCATAAAATGAAGTTATGAATTCTTCATTTGTTACATGCATAATAAATGCTTATTTTTCCTGAATGACAACACCGTCTAAACAAGATGCCAATCCATTGTTATTTAGAAGAATCACTTTTTCATCACCCTACAAATTTTTATAGGCGTTCAGTATTTTATAGGCATTTAGAGCAAAATGGAGTAAAAAACGTAAATCAAGTTTTCACTCGAAAATATTTTTCGCAACATAGTTTTCAATTTTTACGGTCCTAAGCCTGTTAAGGGATGAAGAGAAAATAAAAAACTCAAGAATAGTATCGTAATGAATAAATGAGATGCGCATCGCGTAAAAAAAGTGTTGCTAAGAGGCCGCTTGCCGTATCAATAGATTTTTGGCGGACATTTTTAAATTGCTTAATCTTGACAGTTTTGTAGTGGACTATACCAAAAGAAAAAATACGTCATTTGTTTTTTGTCTGGTTGATTGCTATATTAAAATTTGGAAGGTGGTTAAAATTTCATCCTGTATACCTACCAGAAGTTATTACTGACTGACACACCCCGATGGCTGGGAATACACACTTTCAGTATTTAAACTAGACAAATTATGTCTCAGACGGGACTCGAACCCGCATCTCGGTGTCTCGCTTAATGGTATAGCGCCGCACCCGGTTTGTATGGAGATGCGGGTTCAAGTCCCGCCTGAGAATAATTTAAGTTCAAATACAGTCGAAACCGTTTATAACGACATCGTTTACAACGACCTATCGGTTATTACAGCCAGATTGTATGATCCCGTCCAAATTCCTAGTAAACAAACCGCTTATAACAACATCGGATACAGCGACATATCGCTTACAACGACGAAACTTTATCGATATTCATCGGCTATAACGACCAACCGCTCCTTGTCTCAGCAAAACAAAACAATACAAACGATTTTAAATCATATTGATAAACATTGAAGAAATATTTAGCCATATTATTACTTACGCACTTTCTCCCACCTCATCCGAACCTCTTTTCGGCCATTTGACCTTGCATATTTTACACCAATTGTTTAGTGCGCTAGTTGACTGCGTGAGTAACAGCTTGATTTAAAAGTGTTGGTGTTGTTTAGACTGTGCATTTATGTTTTATCATGTCGCAAAAAGAGTTATTTCTTTTCCGGCTCGTTTACATACATAATCTATACCTATACTAGATAGATAACTTCATATGATAATATAACTACATACTGTACTTGTGTACATATGACTGTTTTGCTTATAACGACTATCGGATATGACGTCGGCAACTATACGGTCCCTTCGATGTCGTTATAAACGGTTGTCACTGTACTGATATTATAATTGCAATTAAGTTGCTAAATCTATACTAATATTATAAAACTGAAGAGTTTGTTTGTTTGAACGCGCTAATCTCCGGAAGCACTGGTTCGAATTGAAAAAATATTTTTGTATTGGATAGTCCATTTATTGAGGAAGGCTTGCTATATAACATCACGCTGCGACCAATAGGAGCGAAGCATCAGTGAAAAACATTGCGAAAACGGGAAAAATTATTGATATTAATCGCGATCATAATAATAACAGAAGTTGACGCGGACGAAGTCGCGGGCAACAGCTAGTATAATATAAAAGTAATATGATAAAAAAAAATACTTTCAGACATGCCACACTGGGCCACACAGAGCCATCTAATCCCAAACTAAGCTACTACTAAGAAGCTTGTCGTATTGGCTACTAGACAACCGATAAACTTACTTATAGGTATATATTATTATTATTTTTGGAAAAATATACCTACTTAAAATACATAGTAAACAGCCAGACCAGTACGAACGGGTCAAACCCGCGACCCATGGCTCTGAAGCAGCGTTTACTACCACTGATCCAAATGGTCGTCATGATACTTTGACAAAACAGTTTATCTCAGAACCGCGACTTCCATCGTTGAGAACTTCCCGTTAACGATAATTATTTCGATTACAACAATATCTTTTTTTCATAATAATATGTTCTGAAAAAAGTAAAAGTAGATACCTACGTCTTATATTTTTAACATTCAAAATAGAAACCATTTTATTCCTCAAAACACAAAATAAAACAAGTTTTATTAACAAAATTTTTAATTTTATTGTAATACGTCTTCAACATTTCATTCAAGCAAAGATAAAGTGGCTATCAGATTTTATTATTACCCACTTCACTGATAATCCAACGATTAATAATTATTCGTCTTGTGACGAAATTAAAGACAATCGGCTCAACTGTTAGATCGTTAGATCGCGTTTGACTTTATAACATATTGTGTTTTTCTTTTGCTCTTACCAACCCAATAAATAAATATTTTTATTAATCCCTACGAATATTATATGCGGAACTTTGAATAGATGTGTCTATTAACCACGCTAAACAGATCTAAATGAAATTAAGAGGAAATACCACTGCCGTTTTTCCATACAAACGTAGTCCTCTGTTTCCTCCGTGGATAATGCCAGCAGAGCAATAATTTTTATTACAAAAATCTATGGCCACTATAAGCATGTTTCTATGTTTTCTGTTTTTTTTCATAAATTAATAAATAAAAAAGATATGAGCCCTCAAAAATCGAAAAAATTCGCTAGATTTTCCGCTTTGTTCAAACATCCAGAAAACAAATTTGGCTGAATTTTAGAAAAAAAGGAAAACATACGAACACGGCCAAAGCCTTTTTTTAATTTTTAATGTAAAAAGTATTAAAATCGGTCTAGTTTTGGAAAAGGAATCGTTGATTTAGTGTGCTTTTAGTAGGTATTTTCGGTCTAAGAAGCAGTTGTTTCTATCACACTCTGCGGTGAATGCGTTTGGCACTGCGCGACAGCAATAGATTTTACAAATACCTATTTTTCAATTCTCTCGCCCGTAGTGTTTCCTCTTAAGCACAGAAATTATAGTTTCGGAAAACAAATAGGCTACTTTCAATCCCAAAACCATTTAAGGTTCCCTTGTGATGAAATGTCGATGCTTTTTTATTCATCCCTACTACATTAGGATGACTGCAGTCAACACAAATCACATCAAAACTTCTAAACTAGCGAAATCGCGTCAGGCAGATAGTATAATCCATAATTTATGGTATAATCATAATAGGTCTTTACCTATGAAATTGCCGTTCTGCAGTACTGGCCATTTCAAAATATATCAGAATAATTTTTGTTTGGCAAAGAATTCTAATTTCAAATTAATTTTATTTCAAAAACACAGAATTCTTTTTCATAAGTAGTCATTTGTTTATTGATTATTGTAACATTTTCATCGCATTTCAATCTTTTTCGTCATCATGGATACGTTAAAAATTCGAGTAATTATGGAATATAAGTACCGTCGTGGCAGTAATGCGGCACAAGCGGCACGCAACATCATCAACGACGTTTACGGAGCTAACACTACAAACTAACGCAACACCCTGTTATTGGTTTGCTCGCTTTCGTTCTGGAAATTTCGACCTGATAAATGAACCTCGCGGTCGTCCGAAGACTTTGGTCGACAATGACGAATTAAAGGCGATTGTGGAAGCTGATGATACACAATCTACGGCTAAATTAGCAGCAGCTTTCGACGTTAGCGTCAAAAAAATATTGGTCCATTTGCGTCAAATTGGCAAGGTAAAAAAGCTTGACAAATGGGTGCCCCACGAACTCAATGATCAGCATCAGCATGATGAAAAATGGATTCTGTTTGATAACCGCAAGCGCTCAGCAAGTTGGTTGGATCCTGGTTCAGCACCTAAACAATGCCCTAAACGAAAACTTACCCCTAGAAAAGCGATGGTCACTGTTTAGTGGTCTAGCGCCGCGCCGGTGTGATTCATCACAGCTTCTTACCAAACGGGGTGAGCATTACTGCAGATGAGTACTGTGAAGAACTGAACACAATGATGGAGAAGCTGGCACATCTCCATTCAGCATTGGTCAATCGCTCGTCTCCGCTACTCCTGCACGACAACGCGCGACCTCATACTGCACAGCAGACGGTCTCCAAGTTGCAAGAACTGGGGTTGGAAGCTCTCCGTCATCCGCCCTACTCACCAGACCTTGCGCCTACAGACTACTACTTTTTCTTCTAACTAACTAACTAACTTCTTGGCAGGAAAAAAATTGAATACCCGAGAGGCAGTACAAAATGCCTTTAAAGAATTTGTTTCCCGTCCAGCTGATTTCTTTAAGAAGATCATCAATAAACTGCCACTGCGTTGGCAAGGATGCATTGATTGCATGGGTGATTACTTCGATTAATAGAAATAAATAATAAATGAAAAAAATTCGTTTAAATTTTTTCATACAAAACAGCAATTTCATAGGTAAACCTACGGTGTTATTACAAAAAAGTAAAACGGAGTTTAAATTTAGGACGACTTGCCTTGTCTAATTTTAGGACGACTAATTTAAAAATATGCATCCATGATATTATATGTCAAACCATATATTTAATATACTGCTGTTAGATTGGCAATGAAAAGAGACAGAATATAATGCAGCTATATGATAGAACGAGATAGATCACAAGGCCGTTCACGTACACGCTAAGAACCCGTAGTGTTTTTCTGAATTCTGACGTCTGTCACGCGCAACACAATATTCCCTTTAGTTTTACTAGTTTCATTTTTATTATTGTAAAAAAGTGTTGAGTTGATGTATTTTCATTATGGTTACATGTTCAGTACCTGGAAGTAACTCATCTAAAAAAGGGAACCAACATAATTGTACATTTCACACGTCAACACACAATCGCGATTATCAGCAGTAAAATGCAATGTTTCAGAGCTTTGACTAAAATTTTGTATACTAATTGATAGGACATTTCATCAGAACAAGGATTTGGATTCATATGAATTCAATTAAAAATAATATCAAATAGTGTGCGTTCGCCCAGCAAAAAGTACCGCCTATTCGAAAATTGGATTATACAGACAATTAGTGCCTTATATCGTGTAAATGTGCCCGAAATTTTATATTTGTGCGTCCAACAGCTTCAGAGTTATTTAAGAATTGCATTGTAACGAAATTTAAATAGTACAGATGCGTATAGAATTGTTAAGTTGGGAAATAATTTATATTAGGGACATGAAATAAAATGTGAATCCATGCCATCAAGTGAGGAAGGATAGGTCGATGTATCGTGCGGCCGCTTTTTAATGTTCACTACAATTTGGTCGGATAATCTACCATAAATATTACGAATGGTTTTTTATCGTTATTGTCTAAAGTAATGGGCATACATACATGATTTTTTGCATACGAATTCTTAAAACAGCGCACATATTATTGTAGAAGCATGTTATAAGTCAGCTCACAGAACACTAGTGTTTTCGTATTCTAAGTAATTTCACTCAAGATAACCTCAAAACAAAGACAAAATCGTTAAGAACTCGGCAATGATATGTAGTAGGCCGGCGAAACTTTACATGCTCATGTTAATATATAATAGGTATCACTTGGCACTAACGCGAAGTCCTTGGTCTTGTTCGTTCGAGAGCCAGAGCATTTTTCAATTTTTTAGGAAATAAAAGAATAGATCCTCAACCATGCTAGTCATGTTAATGAAAATTGCGGCACAAATATGCACAAATTAGCTGTATCTGTATACAAAAAATCATGAGTGTGCGTCCAACCATTTCCGATATACAGCAATTACCGAAACGTTCGCCCAGCAAAAAACTAAATAAGTCTGACATCTTAAGAGGCACAAATTTGGCTTTTACGGCACATTTACACTAGTACATAAGCTACCTTTTTGCATAATTAATATACAGCTAGACGCATAAATTAAAAAAAAATTTGCTGGGCGAACGTTCGTGCAGCAGAATCCATTTTTCTTAAATAACTCTGAAGCTGTTGGACGCACAAATATAAAATTTCGGGCACATTTACACGATATGAGGCACTAATTATTTGCATCATCCAATTTTCGAATAGGCGATACTTTTTGCTGGGCGAACGCACACTATCAAATACGTGAATTTCAGCAATTACTAACGTCACTTTTGTATTTTAGTGATTGACGTTGTCGATGATATCTTATCGACATTTCAATAGCTGACATATTTCACATTGTAAACCACATACAGCCTAAATTGTTGAAATACGTTAGAAATGGTTGAAATTGCCTAATAGAAAAGAATGTTCGCCCAATAAATATTCGAGCATTTGCAGTTTACATTTGGACCCTAAGTGTTTTTAACACAGAGGCGTTCAGCCTGTAAAATTACGCTCTGGATCAATCTCCATATTGTTCAAGCCCCCATCAATCCCCATTAGTTAAAAACTAAATATATTATGTATATTTAGTGTACGTTTGTAATGTGTAATTGAAAAATAAATATCAGTTTTATTTCAACTTTGGCGATCGCGATCGCAAAATGAGGCAAAATTGTTAAATACTGGCAAGTAAAGCCTACGATATTTTTTAAAATAAATTGATTTTGTTCGGGGATAAGTAATTATAAAATAAAAAACATATGTAGGTATTTACTTGCAGTTTTTTGGCGTTCTTTTAATAATAATAAAAAATAAGTCGCCTGCGTCAACGTAAACTGTGTCGATGGAATCGATATCGAAAGCAAGCAGACAATGCAGTACCTGCACTATTTATCTCACGCACATGCTCACTTTATGCACACTAGCGTAACCTAGTTTTGGTCTCGTTTTCAGGATTCAATTGCCAATCTATCATCTATATTAAATCTATGTGTCAAACAACTCTACTTGGCCGTCTTACAATTGGACACGGTTTGAACGTTGTTTTATTTTTTTGTAATAACACCGCTAATATTTATCTTTGGACTTAGTACAAAAGGCACAATAATTTCAAAATTAATAAAAAATCATTCATCCACAATCTGTTTAACTTATATAGTAACATTTTTGATTAATATAGTATAATAAAAAAAAATGCTTAAATTAGACAGTCATAAAATATTTGTCATATTATATCAAGTGGTAAAATTAAAAAGAAAGTTTACTTTTATTTGATATAATAAAGAAAATGTGATTTAAAATGTAATTATGTCAGTCTTGACGCCATAACATTTTATAGGACTAGTGTACACCTTACTTAAGAAAAAAGTCTTTTAATTAAAAATACTATTGCCACATTTATCCACTACACTGAGTACAGTCAGCCAAATAAAAGATATGCCACGTTTCAGTCATGGAAGATTTAAATTTTCAAACGTACTAGCATCATTAGGTATGATGATCATGATGAATTCGATAGAAATCAACAAGGAGACAGACATTTTCCGAAAATGTGCACAGTATCACTTTCTTTCGTTAATGGGAATCTTGTGGTGTTTTCTAACTTCGTAACAGTTTTTTAAATTCAACTTTAAATCATGTACGTAAGATTAAATTAGCACTAACGAAAGTAATAAACGATAACTATAAAGGAGTTGTCCCAAATTGTATGGAGGCTAGGCCCAGAACCTGTACACATTGCCAAAAGTTAGGGCAATATACTACAACACTTTGTTATTATCCAAATTCTTTAAAATGGCTTTGTTTAATGGCTCAAAACAACAATATACTTATTAGAATAGCAATACTAAACAACAAAAACTATCATGGCGGAAGATGACACTTTGATGACATCTGTCAGTATTGACAATTTCAAAATCGCTTAACTCGATTCGAACGAGTGATATTGTCTGCTTACTTGTGCTAGTTGTATTAATAACAAACATAACAAAGAGTTTTAACTTATGTCATGCCTAAAGGATATATATTTGCGAAAGATATAATATTAGCTTTTCACGTGAGATTATGACGAGTGACAAAAACTTGAAAAGAACGGTTATGTCAAATATTGACAAAGGAAATCTGACAGTTGCTGACTTTTAAGAGTTTATGGTTTACCTTTTTTTTTCGTCAAACGCCATCTTGTATGCCTAATTGAGAGGGATATTTATTAGATTGTATTTATTTTTGAGTCGCTTAATTATACGTTATATACAGTATTTTGTATTTTCCCCAAAGTCAGTAGATTTTTCTTATTTTTTAGAATACTGTACAATGTCTGGGCCTGTTACGGGACATCTCTTTTAATCGCGGACAGTTCAAAGTGTACTGTTACTGTATATCTACTTTTAAACTTCCGCGTTACATGACTATTTAAAATGTACGAGGGATTTAAATCTTTGTACTAGCACAGTCACTGATAAAAAATAAAAACTAGTTACAAAGATTTAAATCCCTTGTACATTTTAAATAGTCATGTAACGCGGAAGTTTAACTCGATTTTTTAGAATACTGTACAATGTCTGGGCCTGTTACGGGACATCTCTTTTAATCGCGGACAGTTCAAAGTGTACTGTTACTGTGTATCTACTTTTAAACTTTCGCGTTACATGACTATTTAAAATGTACGAGGGATTTAAATCTTTGTACTAGCACAGTCACTGATAAAAAATAAAAACTAGTTACAAAGATTTAAATCCCTTGTACATTTTAAATAGTCATGTAACGCGGAAGTTTAACTCGATTTTTTAGAATACTGTACAATGTCTGGGCCTGTTACGGGACATCTCTTTTAATCGCGGACAGTTCAAAGTGTTCTGTTACTGTGTATCTACTTAAACCATTCACTAAATCGTTTAATATTAGTTCCTATTTTATTAGGTAGCATCCTCCAAAGACATGGTTTTACTGTTCATTTCAAACTACTTTTACTATGAGAGCAACGATGATATTGTGATAATGAAAATAAAATATTTTAATATTGATCCTTTAGTAAAAGTCGTTTTATTCGAGCAATAGAATTATCTTTGAAATGTATTTTTTAAAGAGGACTTTGTTTCATATATAGAGTGTTAGGTAAATGGCAGAACGAGCCGAAACCAACAATACTATGCTGAACGTGAAGTCAGAAATTTGATATCATCATTTTTTAATTATTTGTTTCATACAAATTAAAATGTTCAGATTCCGATTTGTATGTTTTTTTTTTTCAAATATGACGTCTATATCTGATTTTTGACTTCACCATAGTATTTATATGCCTATGTTAACATAGGCTGGTTTCGGCTTGTTGTACCATTTACCTAACACCACACACACAAGCAATTATATATTTTATGTACATGAATCAATACAACAGTTTTCAAATTCCCTCTTGACTTGAGGCTTTGTGAAATGTCATTTTGCGGCAATTGGATTTGGATCAGGATATATTTTTAACAGTCAAAAGATTAATTTATGTACGTGTATATCGTTACAATACATTACTTTGTTGTTACAACCACTGTGCACTTATTGTCATAATATAATACAATATTACACATGTTGAGTAGGTATATATAAATATTCATTCAACTCAATTTTTCGCAAGATATAAAACGCGTGAGCATTGGTCATTCCACTTACAAATCCAATACGGCCTAGCCGTACGGAGAAGGGTGTAATGAATAATTTACCTTACATCATAATTTACTATCAAGACACAAGAACTTAGAGTAATACTTATTAACATGAGACTTTATCTAAGATTAAAAAAAAAACATATAAAAGTTGGAATTCAACCAAAATATCTATAAGTAATAAAGTAAAAAAAAAATTTAAAAATGCATCTAAAAATGGCGATGTAGTAAACATCAAATACAACGGTTATTATGTACATGTGATTATTTTAATAATAATTAAAATTTGATATTTATCTAAGTTGCAACGTAAATTACATATTTTGCTCGGTACGCTTTTAATCATTCTACAAAAGTATTAAAGCATATGAATACCATACCTTGGATGGAACACAACGTGCAATTGCCGAGCGCACATAATAAGTCGCCAATACAACGTTCAGACTACAGAATCTGAATGTCAAAAGACGCTCGGTCTGCAATATTTGATTACTATACTTGAAATTTGTATGATACATATGATATATATAATAAAACAATGACGTGCGCTCGTCAGTTACAAGATCTATTTTGAAGATAGAATGGAGATGGGCGGACAGTGAAATGATCAATCACAGTGGTCCAATTCTACAGATCAAAGATTTCAAGTACTGTGATTGGTGAATTCACTGTCCGCTCCTCTCTACGCCACCCAGCTCCGCTTCTGTGAAAACGCAGCCTTGCACTAATTATCTTAAGCCCAACAAGAAATATGACCCAAGAATTTTAACAAACTTTTTATACGAAAGCTATAAAGCATCCATTTACAGATAGATGTCATTTAACTCTAGAGATTATAGTGAGAGTAATCTCATGACAGAAGTGAGAATAACCTCATGACAGAAGTATGAGTAATTATTAGATACACTGAAAAAAAAAACACGATCCCACCTAGCAAAGTCCCACTTAACGCAGACTAAATTTTTATTCAAGGCATCGTATTATTATTGAATTTAAAAGACAATTTTAACGCCCTCCCGCAGAGTTATTCTTGCATTTTTTTATCGGGCTACGGTGCGACTATGACCCACTATATAAATTTGAAACACTTTTGTTTGTCGTGAGGTATTCGCGTTTTAAACAACACTGAATCAGCTCGGTACTGCGTTGATAGTAGAGGAGTGTAGCCCATTACCTGTAATATGCACAATAAGTAGTCAATATTTATTAATGTAGTAATTAATTACGTAGACCATGATATTTGTGTTTAATCATTTAACAAGAGAACCTGAATGAACGCCACATAATATTGACACAACAACTGTCACACTTAGAAATGCCCTTTAGAATAACGTTTGTAATGACAAAATTGTCAACAATTAAAAAAATGAGATAATATGATAATATTTCGGTTTAGAGAATTTTATTGACTCAAAAAAGAACATAGTTCACTTACAATGAGCTTATAAACTATTCATAAAAAGTATGTTATGTTTCACTTGTCCAACGCAATTTTAGAAATGTAACAATCACATTTGTGTACTTGTTTCGTACATTTGGCAAGTACTTAGTCATAAAGTAACCTTTTTTTATTTCTCTTCTAAGTGAATTTTATACTTTTAAATAAATAAATATCTAAATTCGTAAAAAAACCTTATTAGCTAATTTGTAATAACATTGTACCTGAGAAAAGAACTGTATACACTTGTGTCGCTCGTGGAAGTGCGTCTCGTCGGCTGACAGTGTCAAGGGGCAGCCCGGGCAGCGGAAGGTCCACCGAGACGTTACCTGTCAAAATAAAAATCAACAAAAACCTTAATATGTTCCATCTACAGCTATACATTTGATTTTATAGTTTTGCCATTTACAGCTCTTGATTGGCAAGCCTTTTCGTAACCAATGGATATTGCCAAAAACGAAATAGGCGTTATTTTATACAAGATTCATGTTGGCCTTTTCGGTCTGTACATGTGAAATATCACACGGGGACGAATTTATAGATATCTCTAACCATCCTGCCAAACGAGGATTCAGTAGTTTAGGATTCCATCGCGGACAGACAACATGACACGAAATTTGTATAGACTGTAGGTAAATAGTATAACAAGCCGAAACCGGCCTATGTTATATTCATATAAATAGTATAGTATCCGAGGGAAAACCCAAAAATTCCGAAATTGAATATTCCGAAATTGAATATTCCGATTTTCAAACATCCGAATATCAAAGTTCCGAAGAATCAAAGGTCAATGTTGATATTTGGCCTAGCGTGAACATGTCGCTACCAAAAAATAATTTAACCAATAATTATTTTAAAATTAAACAGGCATTCCTTCTTTTTATTTTTGTGTCAATCATACTTAAAGAAAATCAAATAATTATAGTAACTATTCCAGCATCCGGTTTGTAATTCAAGATTTAGTTGATAGTTTACCAACAGTACCATAAAATCGATTCAAATCGATATGTGTGTCCCGCGCGAATGAAGAGTATGTATCTGTATCTCAATGTTTATTCGTTCTAATGATATAAAAATATGGTTTATTTACAGTGGTCAGCTAACATTACATTAAAGTGTTCATAAACTAGCATTTTGCTAAAAAATATTAAAAATAAGATTATGCAATCGATTCTTCCTCGTTCATTCTCTGTTTATGAATGTGTGTGGACAGTAGGTACAAAGCAAAAAAAAAGTTAAATGTCAAACTGTCATTCGCTTTGTATTTTTCTATCGTGAGTGTTGTTTTTGTAAATTTTGTACTTCCAACGACTCTGACGCACTTTCAGATATTAAACTGGCATTTTGTTAACGAATCTCGCTAAAACGTTGACCGAGGCTCACCTTTGTTGTTGTAAGTAACCTTCTTTAAGCAAATGTTAAAAAAACAGTTTTTAAGGATTCTGATACAAAATAAAGTTTATATTTTATATCTTCTTTATAACTACAACAAAAACGCTCAATTGCTTGTCCAAGCTAGGCCAAAGCCACTATGGTAAGTGAGCAATGTCCTTTAATTTAAAAACATATTACAGAATATCAAAAGTACGAATCTTTTATATTCCGAATCTCATTAATACGAATGATAAAAATCCGTTGTGTTATTAACCCGAAAAACTTTATGACGAAAAACTAATTGTATTAATAAAGAATTTCGTTGAATCCCGACTCACCGTGGTCATTTTGCCGTGGTACTTGTCTGCCCAATGCTAGAGTGCAATTTAAAAGCCGGAGGCGCGGAGGTAGAGCAGTTCTCACTCGCATTAACGAAGATCGGTCGCCCGGGCGAGCTGTAGCGGCTGAGGCAGGTCGCCGAAGGCGACCAGCAAACCGAAGCTGCGAAAGCGAGTGTGGGTGCCCGAGATTTGTAACTCAAAGGGCGGAAGGACTGCACTTCCCGCAGCGCCGGAGAAGAGCAAAAATGACGACCATTTGGATCAGCGGTAGTTAACGCTGCTTCTGACCCATGGGTCGCGGGTTCGATCCCCGCACAGTACAAATATTTGTGTGCATGAACATGTCTGTTTGTACTGGTCTGGGTGTTTTCTATGTATTATAAGTATGTATTTACAAAAAAAAAAAAAAAGTATATGAGTAAGTTTATCGGTTGTCTAGTACCCCATACGACAGGGTACTTAATAGTAGCTTAATTTGGGACTAGATGGCCTTGTGTGGCCCAGTGAGGCATGTCTTAAAATATTTATTTATTTATTTATTTAAAACTAAATGCATGCGTGCTTGCCTGCGTGCCTGCATGCGTGCTTGCCTGCTTGACTGCACACATGATTGCATGCTTGCTAGCATGCATGCTGCTTGCCTACATGCATAATTGCATGCTTGCTTGCATCCATGCATGTTATCTGCATGCTTGCATTTGCACTTGGCAGAGTAGCATTTTATCGGTAGATTCTTAGGTTCGGGAAAATAATAAATAATTTAAAAATGATTTTTTATGATTAAAAAACCAATTAAGTGTTTAGTTTTTGGTTTTATGTGTTTTCGGAATATTAAATTCGGAATTCGTATTTATGATATTTAGAATTATTAAAGATTCGGAATTGAAATAATTCGGCATTCTGAAAATAGTACTTGTAAACATTTAGGAATTTTGAAATTTAGGTTTTATAATATTAGGACTTGTGATAGATCGGATTTGTGATTTTCGGAAATCTATATCATTCGGAATTATAAAAATCGGTATTTTGAAATTCGTGATTGTCAATATCGGAATTAAGTTTTTCGTATTTATGTAGTGTAGGTACCCAGTATCCGAAACAACTGGACTATTATTTGAAAAACTCTTTTACCATTAGAAGCCGACATTATCCCTGACGAACATAGGTTACTTTTTACCGCGGGACCCTTTTTACTTTTCTCTTTTACCCTTTTACCGGTAAGCGGCGCTGCTGTCGGTATGTCAACTACTAAACGGCTTGACCGATTGGGTTGAAATTTTGTATGTGAATTTCTATGGTTCCACAGACACGAATGTATTAAGCCTACTTAATCTATCTTTCTGTATGCCACTGCTAGGCTCAGGTTTCCAACCGCGCTATATGACTTGAAGTTCACGCGCGAAGCGAAGGGGCGAAGAGCTAGTTTTCATATAATCTAACAGTTTCAGATACCGTTTCAGATTATTTTTTTTCAAACTTCTGACTACACCATAGTATTTATATGCATATGTTAACATAGGCTGGTTTGGGCCTGATATACCACTAACCCACACCCTGTATACAGATTTCATGTCATGTTGTCTGTCCGCGATAGAATCCTAAACTATTGAATCCTCGTTTGGCAGGAGTATCTATAAATTCGTCCCCGTATAACATTTTATATGTATAGATCGAAAAGGTGAACATGAATCTTGTAAAAAATAACGCCAATTTCGTTTTTGGCAATATCCATTGGTTACGAAATGGCTTGCCAATCAAGAGCTGTAAATGGCAAAGTATACTTGTATATTCACCTTGACAGGCGGCTTCCTGGTGATGTGCGCGACGAGGAAGTTCATCGCGATGTCCTCGCAGTTCATGTACTCGTCGACGTAGTCCCGCACGGCGGCCGGCAGCGCGCGCCAGTACGCCCACAGGTAGTAGCGGTGCACGAACGCCGCGCCCGTCAACACCATACTCAGCTCGCAACTGGGAAGGATATAACACTTTTATACAGAATGACTTTTTTATCATCATCATAATTTTTTATAGACATTCAGTATTGTATTTATATTATCGACAGTATTGCACTAAATTGATACTATAGTACCAAATCCTATATAGGCCTATCGATATTATAAATGATTTTCGAGGTGAACTATCGATAGTCCAACTATGGCAATATTAGTGACAGTATGAGATTAATAAAAATGGAGTTGCCAGATAGTGAAACAGGCTGGGTTGCTATAGATCAATGAGAAAAAAAAACTTGTTGCGATGTTATTAGCGGAAAGTGCTAATTATATCACAGTAAGTTTATTACACTAATACAAAATAAAATCAAATAAATACACAAACACAGAACATTTTCTTCGCCAAATGAACGTCCTTTGAACCTTTGGGTGCTATTTCAACATTTTCAACATTCCGCCAGTTTCCTTCAATGTCAACATTAAGTGGTTTATATAACGTTTAATTTGCAACAAGGATCTTCAAGGAGAGTGTGAAGTAAATAATAAATAAATAAATAAAATAACTATCCAGTAATGTAGCTTAAAAATCAATTTTAAATTTATAAAAAAGTGACGGCCCACAATCATCTCACTGTAGGGCAAAGGTTCCATCAATGAATTCCAGTTATCACACCAATGATGGGTTCTTATTAATCCGACGCAAAAACGATGGGGTGTTATAATGTTTGACGTGTCTGTGTCTGTGTGTGTCTGTCTGTGGCATCGTAGCTCCCGAACGGATGAAGCGATTTTGATTTAGTTTTTTTTGTTTGAATGATTAATTAGTCTTAGCTATGTTTGATGAAAATCGGTCTAAGATGGCCGCCGTAACAAAATGGCGGATTACATATTTTTTTTAAACTCCCTCAATATGGGTATCAAATGAAAGGGCTTGACTAGTAGAACTATACACTATGACAAATTACAAATCCAAGATGGACGCCGTATCAAAATGGCGGATTACATATATTTTAAAAACTCCTTCAATATGGGTATCCAATGAAAGGGCTGAAAAATAAGAAGTCCCCTACAAAAGGTTAGGTAGGTATTTTTAAGTAAAGAGCGGTCCCCCGACGCGACAACATTAGTATAAAAAATTTTATACCTACGTACTTACGTAGTGTCAAAATTTCAGTTTTATTTTTTGCTTTTTATAGGGTTTCCATTTAAACCAACTGTATTTCTTCTATTTGTATCTAGCTATAATTCCATAGTTATTAAACCTTGTTTTAGGATTTTATGTGCATCTATTATTTTGTGTCGGGCGTATTAATTTTTTATTTTTTATTCTTACCTGTAGTTGGAGTTGTAGAGAAATCCATTATTGAAGTTTAAGTCCCACGCGTGGTAACGGCCGGGGAATCCCACAATGCGGTCGCGGTGCTCACGCCACACTCTGAAATGATGAATATTTCGAATTCGTAAAACTTTTATATCTTTATGTATTAATAACGGACGATGCGTGTCTTTCGCTATCAGCAAGTAAATTTTCAATGCCTTGTTTAGACACAATCAAAAATTATGATTTATTGTTTTGAAAACAACGAAGAAAATGAACGAAGCTTGCTGGTACTCGACGTTGTCGGTCGAAATAACAGCAAAATTTACTAAATATATCGGAATTCGCCATACTTCTGGTTTATATTTGACTGCAAAGCATAGTAGCAAGCAAAGAGTTCCGAATTGGATTCTCAGTTAAGGATCGGACATACCAAAATCAGCACCAGTTTAATTCAGAAATAAGTAACACAACTTTACTTATTCTGAGGCAATACAAAGTTCATAAGGATATTTAGTATAGATATTTAGTATTAGCTATATAGATTTGTATTTTTTTGTGAGAAAAAATTGGAATGTTGCATGGATCGTGATTATTTTACTTTTGTTAATGATTTGCTAGTTGCAAATATATAGTTCTAATTTTTTTTCCTGTACAAACTTATTTTATTTTATTTTATATAATGTTGTTACAACGTACTAAAGTGTATTTTTGAGACTGTTTATTAATAAAAATAAATTGTTGGTGTAATTTGAAAATACTATTCATTGAAATAAAATTTATTCTCAAATATGATTGCACGGGGACTACTAGAGCTAAGTGCTGCCCCCAATTGATTTACCCAAAACAACTAGAACAGTATCATTTCAGCAAATTACCTCTAGTATTATTGAATCACAGTAAACTTTCATTTAGTTGTTTATAGAGTCGAATTTGTCGCTAAACGCTTAAAGCGGCCGCGTTAAGCAATAATGTACAATACGAAAGAATGCCAGAATGAAAAGCAGTTATGAGGAAACACTACGGGCGAGAGAATTGAAGAATAGGTATTTGTAAAATCTATTGCTGTCGCGCAGTGCCAAACGCCTTCACCGCGATAGAGTGTGATAGAGACAACTGCTTCTTGGACCGAAAATACCTACTTTAATAGTGACCGAGTTTCTTGCGCTGCTTCTTCTCGGCACTAGCCCAGACTTGTCCCGAAGCAGTTGTAGGTTTAAATTGGGACGTGTAAAAGCGCCTCCTGGGGCCTATTTGCAGAAATAAAACTGATTTTAACTGATTTTACTAAAAACACACTAAATCAACGTTTCGTAGTCCCCTGATTACTTTTTCAAAACTAGACCGATTTAAATACTTTTTTCATAAAAAATTAAAGAAAGGCTTTGGCCGTGTTCGTATATTTTCCTTTTTTTCTAATATTTAGCCAAATTTGTTTTCTGGATGTTTGAACCAGTTTGTATGGAAAAACGGCCCTTGTATGTCCTCTTAACAGTGATTCAATAAATACTAGAGGTATTTTGCTAAAATAAAATTAAAGTTGTTTAGAAGTAATAACATTAAATCAATTGGGAGCAGCACTTAGCTATATTAGTCGCCTTAACATAAGTTGTTTAAGTTTGTTAAGCCTTATTCATAACTTATGATGGAAAGAAACCTTACCTGAACGCGAAGACGATCTCGTCGTGCCTCAGATGCGCGTCGTCATCCACGCACAGCACGGCCTCTGTGTCGATGAGGTGGTACGGCAGGAAGCGGTTGTTGAGCGAGTTGCGGCCCGCGCGCACCACCGCCACCGGCGCGCCGCTCTCCGGCCACGAGCCCGCCGCCGGGGGCGAGGGACCGTTCCACACCACCACCACCTGGACATAGCCACGACGTAAACTAAACACCATCCAATCTATACTAATACTAGCGAACCCATAGATTTAATATAGATGATAGATTGGCAATTGAATCCTGAAAACGAGACCAAAACTAGGTTACGCTAGTGTGCATAAAGTGAGCATGTGCGTGAGATAAATAGTGCAGGTACTGCATTGTCTGCTTGCTTTCGATATCGATTCCATCGACACAGTTTACGTTGACGCAGGCGACTTATTTTTTATTATTATTAAAAGAACGCCAAAAAACTGCAAGTAAATACCTACATATGTTTTTTATTTTATAATTACTTATCCCCGAACAAAATCAATTTATTTTAAAAAATATCGTAGGCTTTACTTGCCAGTATTTAACAATTTTGCCTTATTTTGCGATCGCGATCGCCAAAGTTGAAATAAAACTAATATTTATTTTTCAATTACACATTACAAACGTACACTAAATATACATAATATATTTAGTTTTTAACTAATGGGGATTGATGGGGGCTTGAACAATATGGAGATTGATCCAGAGCGTAATTTTACAGGCCGAACGCCTCTGTGTTAAAAACACTTAGGGTCCAAATGTAAACTGCAAATGCTCCAATATTTATTGGGCGAACATTCTTTTCTATTAGGCTATTTCAACCATTTCTAACGTATTTCAACAATTTAGGCTGTATGCGGTTTACAATGTGAAATATGTCAGCTAATGAAATGTCGATAAGATATCATCGACAACGTCAATCACTAAAATACAAAAGTGACGTTAGTAATTGCTGAAATTCACGTATTTGATATTATTTTTAATTGAATTCATATGAATTTAAATCCTTGTTCTGATGAAATGCCTTATTAATTAGTATACAAAATTTTAGTCAAAGCTTCGAAACATTGCATTTTGCTGCTGATAATCGCGATTGTGTGTTGACGTGTGAAATGTACAATTATGTTGGTTCCCTTTTTTAGATGAGTTACTTCCAGGTACTGAACATGTAACCATAATGAAAATACATCAACTCGACACTTTTTTACAATAATAAAAATGAAACTAGTAAAACTAAAGGGAATATTGTGTTGCGCGTGACAGACGTCAGAACTCAGAAAAACACTACGGGTTCTTAGCGTGTACGTGAACGGCCTTGTGATCTATCTCGTTCTATCATATAGCTGCATTATATTCTGTCTCTTTTCATTGCCAATCTAACAGCAGTATATTAAATCTATGCTTTTAAAATATTTATCTTCAAAAGACGACACAGCAATAGTGTCTAAACCGAATGAAACACAAATGCTCGGTATTGGCATCACGCTAATTACTATTAGATCAATTACTCCAATAGCGGCAAGCGTAAGATTATTTTAAGACTAAAAAAAACCCCTAACGGCATGCGCAAAATCCTTAAAGGATTACGCTTATTCTTTGCCGGAACCAGATCTTTATAGGCATTGTTGTCTTTTAAAAACATATTATAAGTCAATTATAAGGTCGAATTGCAGTTTACCAGACTGTAAAAAACTACTATATGGTGTAATAATCCTATAAACTGCGCCCAAATCGAGCTTTATAAACGTTTATAGGCTTACTATTAGAGCAAAAAATGCATCATCCTAGGATATTTACTGGACTACTTTTTGCTGCTTGGGGGACTTATGACGTGGGAAAATCAACCCTGTTGTTCTATGACGCCCGAATGATTTTCAATCTTAGGGTGATAGACAGCTTTCTTGTGCGACCGTACCTTGACGTGTTACGTCATACGCACCTTGTTCAAATACGGCAGACCCCGCAACCTGGCCAGCGCCGCAGCTAGCACCGCCTCTCTCTCGTAGGTCAGTATAACTATCGTGAACTGTTCTCTCGGCCGGTCTCCGCCCAGCGCCTCACTAAACTCTTTCCCGGACCCGCCCGCACCCGCTCCTATAGGCCGGAACCCCGCCGCGGATCCAAGGAACTTGGCCTCTGACGTCACACTCGGGTCCCAAGGCAGCTGAGGGTACAAAGCGAAAGGCTCTCCCCAGTCATTCCAGAGCTCGTACCTGTTATGAAAAAAAAATTTTGATAAAGCATAAAATTATTTAAAAACGAAATGTTTTTTTTTAATAGATACTATCACAAATTTTTCAAGTAACACTTATTTGTAAGGACTTAAGAAGAGTAAAACTATTTACATATCTTAATGCAGAGCCATACTTCCACCACAGTCTTTATAGACTGTGCTTCCACTATCAGAAAGTCTGGGTATGATGGTGGAGAGGTGACAACTATATCAGATGCTATCCAGCCGCCCTATAATCTCTGACCAGGTTTAACGTCATTAATATAGTCGGAATGGTCACCCATCCACAAGCAACTGTGGCTAGAGATGTAAAGAACTCGAGTCTTTAGAGTCCTTAATTTTGAGCTCGACTAACAAATTGCACGACTCGAGTCATTACAATAAGACTACCAAGACTAGAGAATTATTATTATTATTATAATATTAATAAGACAATTACTTTTGTGGGATATATTCGTAATAAGAAGTCTATAATGAAAAAATAAAAGCGTTAATTAATAGGAAAAATCACGTTAATCATCATGAAAAATTATTTTAATCATTAATACACATAATAGTCATATTTATATTATTATTTGTTGTTTCTATTATTTTTATTCCAAGAAAAGGTAAGCCGCAGAAAAAAATACATAAGTTAAATACAACCATACATGAAAAAAACGAGTTCTCAATCATGGAGCTCACTGACCTCTCCGAAGCTAAGGAAATGGCACGAAGAGAAAATTGGGATCAGCGGTTACCTGAGTACGACAGGGAAGCACTCGAGGATCTTGTATGGGTTCGAGTGAGTGGTTGACGGTGCAGAGTTGCTCCAGAATGACCCTTCCGTCTGTAACATCTTTACAGACGGAAGTAAAATCGATAACAATGTCGGGGCTGCGTTGTCCTTGTGGAAGGACAACGCAGAAACGCTAGCCCGCAAGTTCAAACTGGAGTCATTCTGCACCGTCTACCAAGCACGCATGTTTACTGCGACTCTAGATCGGCGCTAGAAACAGTAGCGAACGTAGTTTCCCTCCATCCCATTGCATCGGACATTCGCAAAAATCAGCAAATTAGGCAAAATATTGAAATTATTTTGGATAAAGGCACATGCTGGGTTGGAGGGAAACGAGAGGGCGGATGTTTTGGCGAAAGAAGCCGCAGTAAGCAATAAACGCAAGCCTGACTACGACGTATGTCCTGCTTCATTCGTCAAGCGCCAGATTCGTCTGGATACGATTGACGAGTGGAACAGGAGGTACCAGATGGGAGAGACAGGGTCCACGACCAAGATGTTCTTTCCTGACGCAAAGGAGGCGTTTGCGAAGGTAAGGAGGATGGAGCTAGATCCAGTATTAGTTCAGATGATCACGGGGCATGGCGGATTCTCCGCGTACTTGAATCGCTTCAAGTGCAAGGAGAGTCCGGCATGCGTCTGTGATCCACAGAAGGTTGAGGATTGCACATTTTGGCTGAGTGCCCAAGATATATGACGGACTGATTGAATTTGGAGAACACATTAGAAATTACAGTTAATAGGGAGAATCTTTCAAAGTTAGTATCGAATAAAAGTTTTCAAAATTTTGCAAAATTAGTGATTAGTAAAACCAATAAAAGTAACAATTAAGCGCTGAAGATCCGGTCACTGGCGCATATAGTCGTATATGCGCCATGTGAGGATACAAAATTATTATTTATTTTATATATTGTTATCATTCTGGCAAAAGTTTATATAATAAGCAATAAAGTCTCTGCAGCATAGCAGAGGAATTTTTATATACAAAAAAAAAAATCAGACGAGGAGGCTGCAACATCCAGACAGACCAAAGAGGGGAACTACAATCAGGCCGGAGAGACATTCTACAAGCAGGAGACTTGTCATATTAAGCAAACCTTAGGGAGATTCTTGAGAGGGCAAAACTCAGATCTACAGCATTTGGACGATAGAAAGGTTAAAATAGATCTCTCTTTTATAAAAGATAAAGGAAGCGTGCTCAGAGTCAAGGATATATTAGAGGGGGTTATCAAAAAATTCACCGCTATCCCAGGAAGGGTTTGAAATATCTGGAAATTTAGCTGAGAGCATATTCTTGTTCAATGTAACTAACAATTATTTATCTCCCGAATCTGACTACTCAGTAGACTCTCATGTGAAGAAGAGATTTCCGGATAATATAGAGGACTCAACAGAGAAGAAAATAGGACCTGGTATTGAGTAGTTGACGACAGTGATTCAGCTTCAATCTAAGTTCCCAGGTATTCCTAATAAAGTGTTGAAATACGGGGACTCTGGGCTCTTTCCTGAAGGGCTAGGGAGGTTACAAGTGGAGAATAAAAACCTTACAAAGATAGAGGTCTTAAAACTGGGGCTAAAATTATCTGGAAAATTAAGAAAGATATAAAATTTATATAACTTCCCATCTAACTTATAGCAAAACTACATACATAAATACAATCACAAGCATCAAAATTGATCTGATGACGCACATATAAGTATGTATAAAAGCCAGAATGATTTGCAACTATTAATATTATTAAAACTTAATACGCTCAAGGCATAAGACTCAAGCTCTTTTGAGACTCGAGCTTTTTTAAGACTCGAGTTCTATGTAAGACTCGAGCTCATTATAAGACTCGAGCTCTTTTTTTTACGAGCTCGAGTCTTTGTGAAAAGACTGAAGCTCGGTTCGACTCAAGACTCCGAGTTTAGTTAGTTCACTGAGTCGTGTAAAATTGAGCCGAGTCTATAGAATTAGGACTCAAAGACTCGAGTTCTTTACATCTCTAACTGTGGCGCCAATGGCTTAACTTTGACAACCACTACCAAAGCACTGACACTTAAGCTTCGTGTCAGTGCAATTTAGAAATGTAAAGTAAAGATATATTTCTGTGTAAAAACTTAGCTAATAAAGTGTTGTTACTATGTCATTGTAATTAATATATCACTGTGCTAGAATACAAACGGCAACATTTAATAATTACTACATCAGGAATGTGCTAGCTACACTAAACATTTTGTTGACGCTTCTAATAGGCATGAGTTCGATATATCAAAACGTAACTAATAACCGTTTTCGGCTAGATATCGTATCGTATCGATATCGCATAACTACATAACCGATATCACAATAACTAAACGCGCGCTTGAACTCGATACGAGAACCAGAACTAACGGGCAACTGAAAAACGAAAACCGAACAAAAACGATACGCACGCAACTAACTTAGGCAACGCATCTTAAGCTATCATGATATTCGCTCCTTCTCTTTTCAATAAACGTCCTTAAGGCGGTGTAAGAGAGATGAAGCGAATATTGCTACCGGCGCGGCAACGGGAATGCTCGGGTGATTTGGTTATTCAGTAGAAATTCGCTATTAGTTTATTATAGAATAGAATAGAATAGAATAGAATCTTTATTTGCGTAAAACACGGTATTTATGGATGATACAATTATTTACATGAGCACATGTCTTGCTATCGAAAATAGCATGCAAAAACTTAAACAATCAAGTAAATAATACAATCTGAACAATTTTTAATTACAATAATATTCATAACATTCATTAATAAATTATATGTCAATAAAAATAAATTAAAAAAAATATATATAATTATAGAAAATGTCAGATGAAATGAGTAATAATTAGTTATTTAAAATCTACAGTCAATAAAATTTTGTATGTCATAAATTCTCATTTCAATAAGCCACTTATACAATTTTGATTTAAAAATATTAATATTTTGATTTTTAATGTCATTTGGAATTTTGTTATATATCTTTAGACACATTGTTAAACAGCTTTTACTGTATTTAGCAGATCTTGGAATTATATTTAACACGAGCCTATTAGGGTCTCTTTTCGATCTTGTGTTTATGTCACCTGATTTCATAAATAGGTCTAAATGTTTTTTCACAAAACAGCTTATCTCAAAAATATAAAGTGCCGGCAATGGGAGTAAGTTTAGGCTCACAAAAGCTACTCTACACGATTCACCGGGTGGTATCCCACAAATAGCTCTGATGCATCTCTTTTGAGACATAAATGCTCTAAGTCGATCTGTACTATTTCCCCACATTATTAAACCGTATCGTAATACAGACGCTACATACGCGTGGTATGTGATGAGTGCTGTTTGCAGGTTAGTAACTTTTCTCATTTTTCTAAGAGCATAGGCAAAACTATTGATACGATTAGTTAAGGTCTCGATGTGTAATTTCCAGTCTAAATTCTGGTCTATGACCACTCCCAGAAATTTGGTATGCGTTATTTCCTTTATTTTATCGATATTTAATTTAAAATTATGTTTAGTGTGTTTGGATTGGTTGAATTGCATGAAACTCGATTTATTTAGGTTTAGCTTTAAATTATTTGTCTCTAGCCATTTTATAATGTTGTCAATTGTGTTGTTTATTTCAGATTCATGGTCAGGTATAGATTTTTTATCCGATGTTACAATAATAGATATGTCGTCTGCAAATAATATACATTTATGGTTTGTCGCCTCTACAATATCATTAATATATAATATAAACATAAGAGGACCTAGTACACTTCCCTGAGGGATACCACACTCAATGGTTCTCAAGTTGGATGTGCAAGGTACCAGTTCCGTTTCCACTAACTTATTGACAATGACTTGTTGACGTCGGTTTGTTAAGTAGGAAGATAGCCATTGTTGTGTGATTCCTCTTATTCCAAAAGATTCCAATTTTTTTAATAATAGCTCATGATCCACGAAGTCGAAGGCCTTCGACATATCAAAAAATAGTCCTGTGGTTAAGTAACCGTCATTTAATTTATCTAATATTGTTTTCACTAAGGTAAAGATAGCTAATGCAGTCGATTTTTGTTTTTGAAAACCAAACTGTTCTTTGTTAATGATGTTAAATGTTTTGCAGTAATTCATTAATCTTACGTGCATACATTTTTCAAAAACCTTAGATAGGATTGAAATTAGAGTAATTGGTCGGTAATTGCCGACCTCATCTTTCGCACCTTTCTTATATAAAGGCTTGACAATAGATTGCTTTAATAACTCCGGGAAAGTACCTGATGAAAATGAGAGGTTTATAAGATACGTAAGAATAGGCACAAGCTCCTCAGTGCACCCTTTAATTATTGTAGTGCAGATTCCGTCAAAGCCTTCAGAGTTCGTATTATTCAAGCCTAGAATCTCTTTTTTTACTTCTGCTTCAGACATTGGAAAAAGGAACATAGTATTTGGCATACGTTTGTTATCTTGGTTCGTTTGTCGTATATTAGTCGATGTGTTATTTTTAGAGCTAGTCAAGTTAATAAAATAATTATTAAAAGCCGTAGCTATGTCAGAGGGATTGGTCAAAATTTCATTATTTACATTTATTTCAGAAATAGTTTCATTAAAATTGGAATTTTTGCATGTTTCATTTTTTATTATTGTCCATGTAGCTTTACATTTATTTTTGCTGTTATGTATATATTTAGTATTTGTATTCTTTTTTGAGTTTTCTATACATTTTTTCAGAGTCTTTGAATATTTTATGTAATTGTTTTTATTGATTGCTGTTTTGTTTTTGTAATATCTAAAACGTAGCGACCGTTTAGTTTTACAGCTAGTTTTCAGGCCCTTGCTTATCCATTTCTGTTTGAATTTATTTAAATTATTGATCTTAATTTTCTTGACTGGGAAGCACAAATTATAGAAAAGACACAGTAGTTCATGGAACGCTGTAAAAGCTGCATTCAAATTACAACTTGCATATATTTCGCTCCAAGTTATACTGTTTAAGCATTCTTTGAATTTACGAATGTTTTCGCAGCAGTAATCTTTTCTCAGTATGGTGTGCGTCATTGGTTTGAATTTTATTTGATAGACTGTAAAACTCAATAACTGTGCTGTTTCATGGTCGGATAGAAATAGGGGGAGCACCGTGGCACTAGCATCTTTGATATTGCTAAGCATATGATCTATGCACGAATCCTTGCGAGTTGGTATTTTAATGTGTATGTTCAAACCGTGGTTAAGACACAAATCACGAAAGCGATTTGTAATATTACCTTGCTTTAACGTGTCAATGTTAAAGTCACCAGTCAGGACAATGTTAGTGTTATGCGCATAGTTTTTGGATAAGTCATACATCAGTTGGTCAAGTTTTTGTAAAAAGATATTTGGGTCTGATTTAGGTATTCGGTAGATACATATAACCAGCAGTTTGTGTATAGGTACCTCGATTCCACAAACCTCAAAAACCTTTTGGATTGCGTATGTTTTCAGTTTTGTTAGCTCTCGGTAATTAATATTTTGTTTAACCAATATGCACGTGCCTCCTCTTTGTTTATCTCTACAATACGCTGTTGCTAGTTCATAATTAAAGATATTGAGATATTTTAAGCTACCTGCTCTCATAAACGTTTCAGAGAAACATATTAGATCCGGACTATTTCCAGTTTTGTTAAGTTCCTGTAGAGTTAATTCTAGTACCTCCTGCTTTGCCAATATACTGGCAATATTTTGGTGCATTATTTTAAATGTTTTATTACTTTGAGGCTCGAAAAAAAATGGTTTTGTTTGTATGTGGAAAAAAAGTTGTTAGGGTAGTTTGAGTTAAACGTGATGGTTTTATAACATCAGAATCACTTCCGTCAATACTCCATGGTCGAGTTCTAGAAAAGTAATATGGAATGGTTCCTTTTGGGTGCTCTACGTGAGTTTTTTTGGATTTAGTCTTACCGTGCACTATATATTTTTTCAGCTGTTTAGGGTCAATATAGTTATGTTCATAATCGATACAGTCAATCACATAATTTATTGACTTACATAGCCTGAAAACATTGTTATATTTACATTGGACATAATGGCATTTTTTATATTCATTACAAATTTTATTTATAGTATTGTTTAAATCGATTACGTTTAAATACATATTTGAAAATAAGCTTAATACAATAACATTATAATCAACAAATCGTTTAAGTAATATGCGTAAGTTTGCAGCTGTAATTTTACTATCGTAGTCGTTTTCTCCAATGCAAATTATAATTTTATCGTTTAGATTAACCTTTAAATTATGCGTATTTAATAACACGTCCGAAGACAGTGCGAATGGCTTTGTTATTGCACTAACGACATACTTTTCGTATTGTGTGGTCTCCCGTGAGCGCATTAAGGCAGCAGCAAGACCGATGCAGCATTGGGTTCCAAAAATGTGAATCCGTTTGTTGTTGTGTTCGAAGTCCTTGCATTTGACATTTGTATTCTCTGCCTTTTTAAGTTTTGCCTGTGAATCCTTTAGGAATTCTTGTTCCAGAGAAGTAATATACGCTCGTAGGCTCAATATCTCATTTTCAGCATCCTTTAGTTGTTGCTGTAAGATATTAATTTTTTCATTGAGTGTCTGAAGTATAATGTTCGTGTGAGCAGTTTTAACGTGTTGCGGAGATTGAATTAATTTAGAAGGAGTGAATACCTCAAACTGTCGTGATAAATGCCTATTACTTTTTTTAGAGCCATGATTTGTTTGACTCTCGTTTAGTGGAGGTTGGCATAAAGTTTTTAGCAATTCATTTTCTGTTTTTAATTTGCTTATTTGCTGACGTAGATTGCTGTTTTCTAATGATGTATTATCAAATTCGTTTTGTAGTATGGCATATTCCGAACGTAGCAGACTGATGGTATCTTTCATTTCTCGTAGTGGGATTGAGTCGATCATAGTGTAGTCAACGCTTTTTGATAGTGGTTGATCCAGGGAATCTAGAGATTCCTGCGATTGTGAGTTGTCAACTATATTAGAAATCGCCGAGTTATTCAGTTGTGATGTCACGCTAGTATTAATTGTTTCTTGTTGTCGTTCATTTTCCTGTGATATCATGCCTGAGGATGACGCTTGAGAGTATTCAATAGGTGCTGCTACGCTTTCCAGCGTTATCAGTGGGATTTCGGACATAGTCGTTTGTTGTACCGGGCTTAATGAAGGACTGTCGTTAAGCTTTGGGGTGGTTACCTTTCTTCTATGAGTCACATAGTCTGCGTTAGGTGTAGATGTTTCTTTCAATGCTTTACTACATGACTTACACTTCCAGTTTTTTTTTACATTCTCATCTTTGAGGCAGTGTAACTTTTCAGAATAACCTATGCAATCAAATTCAAAATAATTTCTACACAGTGAACATAGTACTGTAGTTTTTGAGTCGACCTTTCGTTTGCATTTATTGCAATAACAGGTGTCCTCTTGCGTTCATTGACTGAACTCATATAAGATGGTTTAGACATGTTTTTCATAATGAATCTTGTTGCAAGAATTCAGTTTTGCCATGAAATGGTAGATGTCGTTGCAAGAGGTGTGTTGATTGGCCAGATTTTGACAGTTCTGTTCTGTTCAGCACTATAGTACCACTGCCTGATAGCAGATGGTGCAAGATGACAATAAAACTATATGACGCGTCGCGACCTCTGGCGGTGAGTAGTCAAACTTGAATAGGATTTGCCTGCTATTGATCAGTGTGATATAACCCTTCAATACATATATCAGAAGATGGCGCTTATTAACGTAATTTTTGGTATGGGAAGTAGTGACATCTAGCGGTGAAAAGTCGTCTGTGTTTGTGTTTATGTCAAATTGACAACATAACGTTCGTTTAAAAGATAAATAATTATTTACAAATTTTTCACGTTTTGATTTCACGCATGGAGTCAGAATGTTAAATTAATGAAGTAGTTCACTGATAAGCACAGTTTTCATGCATTCACTTATGTACGTAGATGTTTTTAATGTCACTAATCACTATTTACAAGTTCACAAACACATACATTTTACGCAATAATCCTTGTAAGTTTCTCTCAGATAACGTATGTGGCACTTTATCTAAAACAAATCTTTAATTAACAGTAAGTTTTACAATTAAATTTAACACGCAAATATTTTTAATAATAAGAAATACACAGAGACGATGTTATTATGACGACACTAGCGCCCTCAGCATAATAATTAGCAATAAGGTTCAATTTGTATATTGCGTAATTTATAGAAGCTGAGTCGACGGCCGATGTCACAGCGAAGCGAGTGTCTTACTAAGTCTTACAAAGGAAAATGGAACTAAACAACATATGAATACGGCTTAATTTTAATTCAGGATATTCATAATATTTGTTACGACTGATATCGATATCAAAAAAACTGTTTTTGATATCGATATCAAAACTAAATACCGGTTGCCTAACGGTTATCGTAAAATATCGAAAACGCCCATGTCTAGCTTCTAACTTTATTAATACCCATACGGCGCGGCGCTGCTTGTGATTCATTCATAACTTTCATAACTCATAATAATAGTAAGTTATGATACAAGCAAATGTAGGTCAAGTTGTTGTTTTTAATGCCTTAGCTAAGAAAATGTTGTTTACCTGTATTTTAGGCATCGATTTAGGTTTATGTAATATTGTGAGTGCTCACACACTATTCTAAATAACAATAAATGTGCGATAACAATGTTACATACATGAAATTAATAACTACCTAGTCATCTACTTATATTATACTAAGATTATATGATTACATTTAAAAGATCTTCTGTTTCCTCATATATTACTTATTTTTTAGACAGATTTGAATATATTTTTAAAAGAATCAACGCAAAGAATGCATAGAATGTATTTGTATTTGTTCATTTTATTATTTAAGTAGGGCTCAAGGAAACAGAAAAATCTGCGCGTGTGCTTTATATGGAGTTTTTTAGCGCGGCAGACAAAGTCTGTTCGCTTGGGACGATATTGTTGTGAGAGTTCATTTGGTTCACAGTTGTTAAGACAAACAGTTGTCGTACAGAGAGAACATCAGAATTAGATAATAATTTTCTAGTAAAGCACGTACCCGTGTAACAATCCCATTGAGTAATTTCTTCGATACGCTGGACTCGAATATGGAGCTTCTAGAGGCCCCAAAGTCTCTTCAGGTTCACTATCGACAGCTGACACTTCCATCTTTTGAGGGTAATAGGAATCGTTAAATGCCGGCGCGCCCACTGTGGGGGCTGCTGGTCGAGCCGGGATATTCAATCTAGTACGTATCGCCGCCAACAAGGAATCCACGCTGGCCTGAACAGAACTTAAATATCTTTCCCAAAGCACCCGACCTTGCCTCCTGAAGACCAATAAGTCGGCATCCGACATCGCACGTAGCAGAAAATGCAATTCAGTGACACGGGCTTTCGGCAGGGATATGACAGCCCGTTTCCAATCCAAAACTTCGTCATAAGGTAATATGATTCTATCTCCTCCCAGTATCACTGGAATAGCTCCCGATCTTAATGCTTCATACAACCTGGCTTGCAATAGAGCTGTGGTAGTGTACATTCGATCTGCGGGCGCAAGGATCAACGCAAAAGTGGAGTCCCGTAACACTGCGCGTCGAGAGCGGTCAGTTCCACAGAGCGCCCAGTCGCCGATTGGTAACAAAGCACGTTTTTCGACGGGTGGATCGCACTCAAATTGTAAGAAAAATGTATCTGGTGATGTAACAGTCTTCAGCAAAAATTCAATTAGCTTTTTGTCTTGATCCTTATCAGGGCCCTTGGCAGGTGGTTGTGAACCCTGAAAACTAAATTTAGCTAATGAATTCACATCAAAAAAATATCTGAGGCTCGATAACCATCTTTATAGTCTAAGATCCTACCATACAACGATCTTCACCGAGACGTTTATTTGATGAAACATATTTTATATTTAATTTAATATGTCAATAAATATATTGCATATGGGTTGTCTAGTAAATTTCAGTCCATGATATGATTAAATAATAATTTTAAAAAAAAATAATTTTTATAAACATTTCTCCGGTTTGTTTATTAGACAAATTCTATACCAATCGAAAGTCTGAAGCCCATAGAATATGCAAACGTTGGGTTGCCTATTCTTTTCTGGTCACAACCCTCGGGTAGCCAGGTATAAACAGGTAAATCGATATATTGTACCGGTCTGATTATATGTATATCATTAACTCAGAACTATTTATGTAAATTCCATGTGGGTTAATGCAAAGGATCCATTTTGTGTGACAATTCATCCTGAGAACTACGGTTGGTCCTAGATCAATATTTAAAACCAGTAGGATTCATTGTGGATCATACACCTTTAAAAATAGAAGACATTGTCGAAAGAACTGAAATGGAAAGTGGTGACGAAGAAGGTTCAGAAGTTGGAGATCAAAGTTATATGTCCAATGACTCTGAACCTGAATAAATTAAAAAAAATTAAAAATATTTTTATTTTTGATTTTTGAAAATAAACAGACATTTTTTTAATTGTTGTTTTTTATTTTGTCTTCTAATAATAAAGATAAAATTTACAAGATTAGTATAATTATACTGGGTGACTTTTTTTACCGAGTGGAAAAATTTACAGTGTATTTTGTATCTAAAACAATTGCTACAAGTGTGTGTATTTGTAAAATACACCTGATTTTATTAATTTTGGAATTCCATTAAAAATCATAAATTTAGAATACATTAGTGCGCATGCGTATTATTCTTAGTAAGTAAGTGTAGTAAAACGGTAGCGGGGTGCGGCGCAGGAGACGCTCGGCCGAGCTGCGTCGCCCGCCTCTCGTGTGACTTAATATGCAAAAAGCGATCCTAATTCCTATGCTAGAAGTCCGAAGGGCCGGGTGTGGGGCGCGGGTCGGGATGTTAGAAGGCACAACACGTGACTGAAGAATAGATAATAAGAATAAGTTTCCACTGCGCAGGTGAATTACTCGGCGAATTCATTGGTGTTTAGCGCGTTCGGAGTAGAGTGAATATGCGCTTGAGTTTTGGTCGGCTTCGAATTTTCCTAATTTAATTTTTTTTTTTATTGATGTTAGTCTAAATCAACATAGAATTAGATGGTGTTTATAACCATAGGTAATTTATTGAATAAAAAAATTAAACCCATTTATTTTTAAAGTGTTCATCATATCGTCATCTATATCATTTACCTGTCTCATACTTTTATTTTCCTTTCGGTAAAAAATTTCATCCAGTATATGTCTTACTATAACCTTTTTTTACTAAAAATGTAAACAACGTGTCCCAAAATTCAACGATAAGCCGGCGCCGTAGGGTGGACATGATCATGACTACTTCAGGAAAAATAAGAATTAAAAATCCAGCTCAATTTTTTTTTAATTACAAAATAAATTATGAAATTCTTCGAAAATCGACAACCTTTATGATATTTAAAGCTACCACGGCCACATCTTTTTAAAAATGTTTGGTTTCTTGTTTGATACACAGTTTATACGAATTTATCGCTATCCTTTTCATTTTCAAGAACAAATACCATGCGCACTCTCTGTCTTTAAATGGGCTGACTTCAAACAGCTGCTATGCTGTGCACCACCCTTCTATCGCGTGGGATGGTTGGTTGGGACCTCTCAGTTGCACATATTCACACGCAGCAATATTTCACTTTTCAAAATTCGACAACCGGAATTCGGGACTGATTTTTCGCAGGCAACCCGATAACATCGTGTTCATAATTAGATAATCTTTATTTTCATTTAATTTTAAATCAATAATCAGACCGGTGCAAAATGCTAGTATCGATTTACCTGTTTATACCTGGCTACCCGAAGGTTGTGACCGGAAAAGACCAACCAACCCAACGTTTGCATATTCTATGGGCTTCAGACTTTCGATTGGTATAGAATTTGTCTAATAAACAAACCGGTAAAATGTTTAAAAAATATTTTTTTTCAATTATTAATTCATCATATTATGGACTGAAATTTGTTAGACAACCCATATGCAATATATTTATTGACATATTATATTAAATATAATAAACATCTCGGTGAAGGTCGTTGTATGGTGGGATTTTAGACTATTACGTTTTTACTTCAATTTAGATACAATATGTAAAAGAAAATCTCAAAATACCTTAGCAAATATTTTCTTCTAGCAGGAGATATCGGAGCGCAATCAGCCCATACGTCACCGCCTGGTGGACCAAGCGCGGGTGGAGTCACTATATCAAACCCCGACCTAAACTGATCGTGAGTAAACGTCGACTGGGCAATTATCGCCCTTCCTGTAGAAACGCCTCGAAATGCATCTCCAGAACCAACTGATAATTCTCGTCTAGCCAAATTAACCAGGACGTGATTTCGACCATCGCCACCCCAAAATGGCATTCTTTTCAGAGCCGTCTCATTCAACAACAGTTTGTACAACTCTGTGGTAGATCTGAAAAATCATAATTTAAGCATTTTTTGGAAAAAGTTACGAATTAAATTGTTGCATAAAATGGCACTTACGAGAGGCTTTTTGTAAAGGAAAATGCTTCTCCTACGAGGACAAGGTAAATACACGCCTCATTAGGATCACGCGTCAGATGAGTGTTATAGCCCAACGTCTGTCGAAGTGTAGTTTTCAGAAAACCATCAACTTCTGCACTGGCCAGAGGAGCGTAGACGTCTGGATCGTACAGATAGACGGGGAAACCTGAAGTCAAGGAGCAACGGGAGTGGTCAAAGCAGGAGAACATTCGGCAGTTGACTTCGGAAGCGGGATTCAAATGTGGAAGGATAGGTGGGGGCCTGGAAGGAAGTATCTGTAGAGGTGGGGCGAGTTCCGGGGAGTCCCGGCGAATGGCCTCGAGCTGGGCGAGGCGGGCCTGGTCGGCGGACACACGCAGCCGCTGCAGCTCGGATGCAGCGCGCGCGTGCTCCGCCTTGGCGCTGTCGGCCTTCGCGCTCGCCGCCGCCGCCTCCCGCTGCAGCCGGGCGCGCCTCGCTTCGAGCTCTCGCAACTCGGTGGACACTGAAGCCTGGATATTTCAACAACACTGATAGACCTGAAGTCAATACTACCCGTCTTTATGTATAAAGTTGCCTGACGTGCAGAATCTGCATGCATTAAATTATGTAATCTGCAGTGCAGATTACATAATTTAAAGGATTTATATGGGCACATTGTATCGCGTGTAGTGTACGCGATACACACAATAAAACATGCATAAGGCAAGGCAATTCACAATATTTTATATCAATACAGGTTTATACCTTGATTCTAAGCATTTCCTCGATCCTGACCCTCAGATCGGCAACATTCATTGTTGACAGATCCCCAAGAGCATCCAGTGTGTGTCGCATGGGATTGCTACCAAATGATCCCAAAGTTGATTCATACTAAAAAGATATGGAGTTTAATTTTCAAATTTTAATTCATACTATAAATGTGAATGTGCGTCTTTCTGTCTGCCTGTTATGTGGTCACATTTGAACGAATAAAAAAGTTTTGATGAATTTTGGTAGAGATAGATTATGTCCCATTTTTTCTGTGATAAAACTATTATATGTTCTAGACACAAAATTTACATAATAAATTGCATACACTTGCAAGATGGTTTCTTGCAAGTGTATGCAATTTGTTACTAACATGGCTTTTTTTTAAATTGAGGGTCTCAGATAGAAAAAATCACAAAATGTTTTGCGGTCTGCAATTTTTACTAACGAGAATCTCACTCAAGCCTGCTCCTGCTAGCCCTATTTATTTAAATTATTTGCTTGCATTCTGATGTAGACTTCCCTTGGAATCGCAAGAGATGATTAAACATTAATGTTCTTAAATAATAGGTCTTTACCTATGAAATTGCCTATCTGCAGTACTGGCCATTTCAAATCAAAATAATTTTTGTTTGGCTAAGAATTCTAACATAAAATTAATTTTATTTTTAAAACATGGAATTCTTTTTCCAAAAGTAGTCATTTGTTTATTGATAAGTGTTACATTTTCATTGCATTTCAATCTTCAAAATGTAACACCTACTGTCTCACCAGTTAGCACAGATATTTGAGAGCACTATTAAAAAAAATGATATACCGTTACCGTTTTAACTCTTAACGTTATCTGTGTCTCATCCTTAACTTAAGATGTCATTATGTCACGTTAAAAATTCGAGTAATTGTGGAATATGAGTACCGTTATGAACCGCATTGTTACCTGCGATGAAAAATGGATTGTTTGATAAGCACAAGCGGTTAGTTGATAACAACAAGCACAGCAAGTTGGTTGGATCCTGGTTTAGCACCTAAACAATAACTTACCCCTAGAAAAGTGATGGTCACTGTTTGATGGTCTAGCACCGGTGTGATTCATCACAGCTTCTTACTAAACGGGGTGAGCATTACTGAAGATGAGTACTATAAAGAACTGAACACAATGATGGAGAAGCTGGCACATCTCCAACCAGCATTGGTCAATCGCTTGTCTCCGCTACACCTGCACGACAACGCACGACCCCATACTTCACAGCAGACGGTCTCAGAAGTTGCTAGAACTGGGGTTGGAAGCTCTCCGGCATCCGCCCTACTCACCAGACCTAGCACCTACAGACTACTACTTTTTCCAGAATTTGGATATCTTCTTAGCGGGAAAAAAATGCAATACCCGATAGGCAGTACAAAATGCCTTTGAAGAATTTGTTGTCTCCCATCCAGCTGATTTCTTTAAGAAGGGCATCAATAAACTGCCACTGCGTTGGCAAAGATGCATTGATTGCATTGGTGATTACTTCAATTAATACAAATAAATAATACATGAAAAAAATTTGTTCAAATTATTTCATACAAAACGGCAATTTCATAGGTAAAGAACTAATATTATTTACTTTAAAAGAGCTTCATAAATATTAACTATTTTATTCATTTTGAAATTTTATTTTATAACCTGCGGGAGTCCTAATGAATAAACTGATATAGCACTGAAACTTTTAATGGATGGGGGAAGAATTATTACAATATTTTTGGCATAAATTTGTGTACATTAGACATTTCTTTAAAGGGAAATAATCAATAATCATCAAACATGTAAAGTATGTCATGTGTTTTATGAATTGTAGCACAAATAATTAGACTCACCTTTGACAAATAATAATGCGTTATAAGTGGCACCACAAATAAAATAACAGACACCAACAATATTACTCTGGATAACTTTAAGTGACCAAGCCAATGGCAGAA
The DNA here is from genome assembly GCA_949315895.1 of Anania crocealis. Taxonomy (NCBI): domain Eukaryota; kingdom Metazoa; phylum Arthropoda; class Insecta; order Lepidoptera; family Crambidae; genus Anania; species Anania crocealis. The sequence continues at coordinate 14,692,992 of OX438880.1, read as the reverse complement.
ACGCTCGTAAAAATACATTGATAAAAATTTATTGGCGAAATAAATAATCAAGTCACGACGATTTCGGAGTAATGGAGTAGTCAGCAAAAAACCCAAGACTAACCATACAATTATTTTATCTTTTCATAATTATCTCGTTCACTTTTCATCCAAGTATTATTTGTATTCTACAAATCACAAGATTACAATCATTATTTGTATTGCAAATTGATTGATTGATTGGTACGTACGCTGTCTCTAATCTCTATAGATCTGACTGCTGACGTCTGTCAGTCGCAGTGTGACCACTGACCAAATTAAATTTTACGAAAATACCGATGCACTTCAAAAAATACTGAAATATACCGACTAACATAGGTAGGACACTTAAACCAATAAAAATACTGGGGGCTTACCATTAGCTCTTAAAGCAGGACTGCTATTGGACTGCATTGCTCTTTTGTACTATGACATCGCGTCGTTTTTAGCAGGCCTGTGGCAGGTCAATTTACGTTGACGTTTCAAAACCGTTCATGATTTTTTTACTATGAACTTTTCGTACCATGACACTCAATTTGACAGCAGGTAAACGTCCTTTTGAGCGAAGCTAATGTCATCCTAGCCATCTTGTAAAAGTTATTATGAGACTAACTTTTTCGAAATTTCGACATATTTTATGCGTTTCTCAGACTTTTTTTCAGCAGTTTTGTGAAAATTTACATGTTTCATTATAGATTTATGGAACCTAATTACAGTGTAAATAAACCTGAAGGTCTTTGAATTAATATTTTGTATAAAATGTTTATATCATCCATCATATAACAATGAAAATACAATTTCGACAAAATTGTTAGCACGGTTTTGTGATGTAATACTATAATAAAAATACTGTACTTCTAAATTTTATAACTCTTCTTTCTTACTAATATTTATGTGTAATATTTTTTTTAGATTTGTAACAAATGCATGGAAATTATAGGTAAGTGTAAGTTATGACTATGATTCCTTTAATTTACAATAAAATATGGTCTAATCATCCTTTGTGGTCTCTCTTGAATGAACTGAGCACTATAGCATCTGTATGGCTTTTAAATAATAAAAAAAAGTAGTAACAGCCTATAATCATCCCACTGCAGGGAAAAGGACTCCATCATTGAATTCAAGTTACCTTAGCAATGATGGGTACTGGCTTAATCACCACGCTTGCCAAATGCGGGTTGGTGATCACAAACCCGAGCAACGTTCGAAAATTCGAAACTTTTTTTTATTGCCTGACCCAGGAATCGAACCTGGGACCCCGAGATCATGACCCGGTATTTAAACCACTAGACCAACGGGGCTTTTAAATAAATAATAAATAAATAAAATAAATAAAAATCATTTGTTTCAGGACTTAGTCCCATATTTCATACAATTTCAGATAAGAATAAAATAAATAAAATGACAAAGTAAAATTAAATTAAATTGATAAAATATATATGTATATATTTATATATATATATATATATATATAAAAAATTAAAATTAAATTATTAAAATTACAAATTGAAATATAATTAATGAAAATAGTTGCTTTAGTCAGGCCCGCACTGGAGTGACGTGCCTCCCGCTACAGTGCCGCATATAGGGGCAGTCAAAGCGACCGGCAATCATTGCCAGAACGGAGTTGGAGCTGGCCCGCACCCTGCGCACCAGCGACGCGCATCGCTTGCGCACACTCGCGTGAAAACAATCGACGCGGGCCGCCGCAAACATGCCCGAGGCGCTACAGAAGCGGGGCAGCCCCAACACCGCCCTAAACGCGTTATTAAATTGGACGCGGAGGGAGTTGTAGGCTTTCTGGGAGTAATTTATCCACAGGCTACACGTGTGCAGTATGCCCGGAATAGTGTTGTTTTCACTCAATCCGAGCATCGTGCAAACCTGCGGGCCAATATGTTCGCCCTTTTTGATAACGCTCTCCGTTCGCGTTCAATATCAGCATGGTCTCTGAGATCGGCGGAGACTATGTGTCCTAAGTATTTGAAATGATCTACCCTGCCTAATGGGATACCATTCAGACATACCGGTGGTATTTTCTGAGGGCACCTAGCACCGCCGGTCTCAAAGACCATGTATTGACTTTTGATGCCATTGTAAATAAGGCCGTGTTCCGCAGCGTATCTCTCACAAACCCGTATCAGTTGTCTAAGACCACAGATCGACGCACTCAACAGAACCATATCGTCAGCATAGCTGAGATTATTAACACAAATATCATCAACATGGCAGCCGACACGGCGACTGCTGAGCTCGGCGATCAGCGCGTCCATGTACAAGTTGAACAGCGTTGGCGAGGTCAAACCACCCTGCCTCACGCCGCAATGAAGCCGATACGGATCAAACATTGCATCCGCCCATTTGACAGAGTTGACCTGATGTGTATACCAGTACTTGAAAATGTTGGTAAGTTCACGTGGGAAACATAAAATACACATTTTAGTTTAACTTTAAAGATATGTCCTTTCCTTTCAATTGAGTAAAAAGAAAAGATAAAGAAACATATTTTATAGGTTAAAGCACCTAAAACCCTGGTGTTATGAATATGTTGCTGATTTTGTTTTATTAAATATCGCCTGGGTGTAATAGACAACAAAGTTTTAGTTCTTACTTACGAGGGCGGGTCAATAAGTCCGTGACTTTTTGAATTTCTGACCTCTTTACTGAAAAAGCAACACTACTCCTGTCAACAGGTATCTGTCAGTTGATTCCTATCAAAATTTGAACTTGCTGCGTCGGTTAGTTTGTGTTTGACAGCTATTTTTATCAGACTACCCAGTAATTTGAGGGAAAAAATGGAAAAAGGTGAATTTCGTGTGCTTATTAAGCATTATTTTTTGCGAAAAAAAAACCATTACCGAGACCAAGGCTAAGCTTGATAAATACTATGGGGACTCTGCACCATCGATTTCAATGGTAAAAAAGTGGTTTACTGAATTTCGTTGTGGCCGTAAAAGCACTGAAGATGCCGAACGTCCTGGACGCCCAGTTGAGGTCTCTACACCCGAAACAATCGAAAAAATTCACGATATGGTGTTGGCCGACCGAAGATTGAAAGTGCAAGAGATTGTGGAAGCCGTAGGGATCTCGCATGGCTCAGTGGTTTCAATTTTAAAAGATCAATTGGGCATGAGAAAGCTTTCCGCAAGATGGGTGCCGCGTTTGCTCATAGTCGACCACAAACGCAATCGTGTAACAACTTCACAGGAAGGTTTGGCGTTGTTTAATCGCAATATGGAGGAGTTTTTGCGCCGTTTTGTAACCGTGGACGAAACATGGATCCATCACAACACACCAGAGACCAAACAACAGTCAAAACAGTGGGTTTCTAAGGGTGAATCGGCGCCAAAGAAGGCCAAGGTGGGTTTGTCAGCCAATAAAGTTATGGCGACTGTTTTTTGGGATGCACCTGGGATAATCCACATTGACTACCTTCAAAAGGGAAGAACAATCAATGGGGAATATTATGCCAACTTATTGGACCGCTTCAATGACGATTTGAAAAAAAAACCGACCTCATTTGGCCAAGAAAAAAGTTCTTTTCCACCAAGACAATGCAAGGGTGCACACATGTGCAGTTGCCATGGCAAAAATCCATGAATTGGGCTATGAATTGCTCCCTCATCCACCCTATTCTCCAGATTTGGCTCCGAGTGACTACTCGTATAACATTCATCATCATTTAATTTCATCATTTATTTGGAACCCACAAATACACAAAACTTAGACTTTAATTATTTCTAGGGTTTTACATAGTATATGATACAAAAGAGTGTTCCCTGACCCGAAAACTAGTTGAAACTGTATTATATAACACATTTGCAGCAGTCTTACAAAGATGATAAAATTAATGAATATTTCCTTTTATTGTAGGTGATTCTAGATATCCACTGCTCAAATTTATGATGACAACAATTGTTAAAGCAGAACTAGATTTTCCTGAAGCCTATTATACCTATACAGAGACATGTAAAAACTCATAACAACAGAGAGAGATCAATAGTTGTTCTACAGACTCGGTTTCAATGTTACATTACCAACCTCAGGTAGCTGGAGTAACTAATTCAGAAACTATTCAAACCCTAATTTTATGACTACATCGCCTGCAGAATTTCAATTTCTGCCACCCTTGCCATTCGCTTGGAGTGGTCTCCAGCTGTTAAAGATTTGTTAACTGTTATTCCCAAAGGCTATACAGTGGGGTGTGTGGAACTAGGCGTTTTTTTTTTGTTGGTTTTCACTGAAAGTCAATGCATGATCACTTTTTTTACTAATATTTTAATAAAATTACTTACAATAATTCCACTTTAGTTTATTAATTACACAAGTATGACATTGTGGAAATAGGGTTTAACTCAATGTTTAACTGTAAATATAAAATAGTCTTAGTGTACGTACAAAATGGAAACAAACTATAAATAAATATTTCTTACATTTTTTAATGTTACCGCCAAAAATGCAGACAGAACCGTTCCAATCATGATCACGTTAAAATGATTATCCACATTTTCAATAACCCAACACTGTGCATTAAGTACTATCGCCAAGAAGGTAATTTTACTAGAATTTAGTATTTTAACTAATCTCCTGCAAAATAGTAACATTTATATCGACTTTTTCTCTTTAAAATCTAATAAGTAGAAAGTTTTTCGAAAACCGGTAATTTGGGATAAATTATTTAATTGTGTATTTGAACGTTTTCAACTAAAAAGAGACAGATTTATCTGAACCAGTATAGCTCTGTCTCGTTCATGCAATCTGCAGACAAACAGACCATAGACAAGCTTAGCTGTTCACCTTTTGGTTTAGCGATGCTAAAGTCGTTCAGCTTTTCAGCGGTTATGGTATGATTTTTAGCAGCGCAAAAGCAGGGGCCTTACCATTAGCTCTTAAAGCAGGACTGCTATTGGACTGCATTGCGCTTTTGTACTATGACATCGTTTTTAGCAGGCCTGTGGCAGGCCAATTTACGTCGACGTTTCTAAACCGTTTACCATTTTTTTACTATGAACTTTTCAATCTTTTCATACCATGACATTCAATTTGACAGCAGGTAAACGTCCTTTTGAGCGAAGCTAATGTCATCCTAGCCATCTTGAAGAAGTTACTAGGAGACTAACTTTTTCGACATATTTTATGCGTTTCTCAGACTTTTTTCAGCAGTTTTGTGAAAATTTACATGTTTCATTATAGATTAAGGAACCTAATTACAGTGTAAAGAAACCTGAAGGTCTTTGAGTTAGTATTTTGTATAAAATGTTTATATCATCATTTACCAAAATGAAAATACAATTTCGACAAAATTGTTAGCATGGTTTTGTGATGAAATAGGTATATACAATAGAATATATTGAAAAAACTGTACTTTCAAATTTTATAACTCTTCTTTCTTACTAATATTTATGTGTAATACTTTTTTCAGATTTGTAACAAATACATGGAAATTATAAGTGTAAATGATGGCTATGATTCATTTAATTTACAATAAAATATGGTCTAATCATCCTTTGCAGTCTCACTTGAATGAACTGAGCACTATAGCATCTGTATGGCTTTTAGGTAAACATACAATACACATTTTAGTTTAACTTTAAAGATATGTCCTTTCCGTTCAATTGAGTAAAAAGAAAAGATAAAGAAACATATTTTACAGGTTATAGCACCTAAAACCCTTGTGTTATGAATATGTTGCTGATTTTGTTTGTTTAAATATTGCCTGGGTGTAAAACACAACTAAGTTTTAGTTCTTATATAACACATTTGCAGCAGTCTTACAAAGATGATAAAATTAATGAATATTTCCTTTTACTGTAGGTGATTCTAGATATCCACTGCTCAAATTTATGATGACAACAATTATTGTTAAAGCAGAACTAGATTTTCCTGAAGCCTATTATACCTATACAGAGACATGTAAAAACTCATAACAACAGAGAGAGATCAATAGTGGTTCTACAGACTCGGTTTCAATGTTACATTCCCAACCTCAGGTAGCTGGCCTTATTGCAAAAGCATGTGTATTTCTACATTACATTTGCAATGCAACTAATTTATTTAACATACGAAGAGGTTCTCCAATAAGCTCATGTATCGATGTATTTTTTAACCCCTTTTATGCCGGTAATTCCAGACACAATAGAAATCAATTGTAATATGGCTCGATTCCACGACTTCGGTAGACGACCAGTTAATACATATACAAAGTTATGGTTGTTTTGTTAGATTTTAAATTAAGGGTTAAAACTGTAGTACTTTTATATTAAGTATGTCTTTTTTATTTTAATATGTGTTTGAAATACTCATATTTTTTTGTAATTATATTACATATATGAAATCATGTGTGTTTATTTTTATTGAAAAAATTCTGCAAAACATGTCTACATAATCCCTCTATCGTGAGTTATTCCAGACACAATTGAAATCAATTGTTATCGTGGCACCCAAGTGCCTCCTGGGGGTTGAGGGATTAACCAAATGCTCGACTGGTAGAGACTACCTAATATGTTATATAATTTTCTTGTGCCTCTTCCTCTCCTTGAATCATAATTTATTTTATGTTTTAATTTTTGCATTTAGTCTACCAGTCAGAACTAAAATAGAATAGATTATTATAATACCTATGTTTAAAGTAGTAGAAGTCTTTTACTACACAGTGTAACTGAATCAGAAACTATTCAAACCCTAATTTTATGACTACATCGCCTGCAGAATTTAAATTTCTGCCACCCTTGCCATTTGCTTGGAGTGGTCTCCAGCTGTTAAAGATTTGTTAACTGTTATTCCCAAAGGCTATACAAGGTGTGTGAAACTAGGCGTTTTTCTTGTTGGTTTTCACTGAAAGTCAATGCATGATCACTTTTTTTACTAATATTTTAATAAAATTACTTACAATTCCACTTTAGTTTATTCAATAATTATACACAACATTGTGGAAATAGGGTTAAACTCAATGTTTAACTGTAAATATAAAATATTCTTTGAAGTTAGAACGTACGTACTACTCCGGGAAAATGGAAACTATAAATATTTCTTCAATTTTTGAATTTTACCGCCAAAAATGCAGACAGAACCGTTCCAATCATGATCACATTAAAATGATTATCCAATTTTCAATAACCCAACACTGTACATTAAGTACTTTCGCCAAGAAGGTAATTTTACTAGAATTTAGTAATTTAACTAATCTCCTGCAAAATAGCAACATTTAGATCGACTTTTTCTCTTTAAAATCCAATAAGTAGAAAGTTTTTCAAATCCGGTTGGAATAAATTATTTAATTGTGTATTTGAACGTTTTCAACTAAAAAGAGACAGATTTATCTGAACCAGTATAGCTCTGTCTCGTTCATGCAATCTGCAGACAAACAGACCATAGACAAGCTTAGCTGTTCACCTTTTGGTTTAGCGATGCTAAAGTCGTTCAGCTTTTCAGCGGTTATGGTATGATTTTTAGCAGCGCAAAAGCAGGGGCCTTACCATTAGCTCTTAAAGCAGGACTGCTATTGGACTGCATTGCGCTTTTGTACTATGACATCGTTTTTAGCAGGCCTGTGGCAGGCCAATTTACGTCGACGTTTCTAAACCGTTCACCATTTTTTTACTATGAACTTTTCAATCTTTTCATACCATGACATTCAATTTGACAGCAGGTAAACGTCCTTTTGAGCGAAGCTAATGTCATCCTAGCCATCTTGAAGAAGTTACTAGGAGACTAACTTTTTCGACATATTTTATGCGTTTCTCAGACTTTTTTCAGCAGTTTTGTGAAAATTTACATGTTTCATTATAGATTAAGGAACCTAATTACAGTGTAAAGAAACCTGAAGGTCTTTGAGTTAGTATTTTGTATAAAATGTTTATATCATCATTTACCAAAATGAAAATACAATTTCGACAAAATTGTTAGCATGGTTTTGTGATGAAATAGGTATATACAATAGAATATATTGAAAAAACTGTACTTTCAAATTTTATAACTCTTCTTTCTTACTAATATTTATGTGTAATACTTTTTTCAGATTTGTAACAAATACATGGAAATTATAAGTGTAAATGATGGCTATGATTCATTTAATTTACAATAAAATATGGTCTAATCATCCTTTGCAGTCTCACTTGAATGAACTGAGCACTATAGCATCTGTATGGCTTTTAGGTAAACATACAATACACATTTTAGTCTTAAAGATATGTCCTTTCCTTTCAATTGAGTTAAAAGAAAAGATAAAGAAACATATTTTACAGGTTATAGCACCTAAAACCCTTGTGTTATGAATATGTTGCTGATTTTGTTTGTTTAAATATTGCCTGGGTGTAAAAGACAACAAAGTTTTAGTTCTTATATAACACATTTGCAGCCTTCTTACAAAGATGATAAAATTAATGAATATTTTCTTTTATTGTAGGTGATTCTAAATATCCACTGCTCAAATTTATGATGACAACAATTGTTAAAGCAGAAATAGATTTTTCTGAAGCCTATTATACCTATACAGAGACATGTAAAAACTCTTAATGACAGAGAGAGATCAATTATAGGTGTTCTACAGACTCTTATTCAATGGTTCATTACCAACCTCAGGTAGCTAGCCTTATTGCAAAAGCATTTGTAATCCTACATTACATTTTGCAATGCAGCTAATCAATTATCTCACAGACGAAGAGGTTCACCAATAAGCTTATGTATTGATGTATTTTTTAACCCCTTGTAATTCCAGACACAAATAAATTGTCTTATGGCTCGATTCCACAACTTCGGTAGCCGACCAGTTAATACATATACTAAGTTATGGTTGTTTTGTTAGATTTTAAATTTAGGGTTAAAACTGAAGTATTTTTATATTAAGTATGTCTTTTTTATTTTAATATGTGTTTGAAATATATTTTTTTGTAATTATATTACATAAATGAAATCATGTGTTTGTTTTTTTTACTGCAAAAATTCTACAAAACATGTCTACTTAACGAAATGCTCGACTGGTAGAGAATACCTAATATGTAATATAATTTTCTGTTTCCTCTTCCTCTCCTTGAATCATTAATTATTTTATGTTTTATTTTTTGCATTTAGTCTAAACCACCTACCCATTCAGTACTAAAATAGGATAGATTATTATAATACCCGTGTAAAAAGTAGTAGTAGTCTTTTACTACACAGTGTAACTGAACCAGAAACTTCATTCAAACCCTAATTTTATGACTACATCGCCGCAGAATTAAAATTTCTGCCACCCTTTCCATTCGCTTGGAGTGGTCTCCAGCTGTTAAAGATTTGTTAACTGTTATTCCCAAAGGTTATACAATTGGGTGTGAGAAACTAGGCGTTTTTTTTGTTGGTTTTCACTGAAAGTCAATGGATGATCACTTTTTTATACTAATATTTTAATAAAATTACTTACAATTCCACTTTACTTTATTAAATACTTACACACAAGTATGACATTGTGAAAATATGGTTTAACCACACGAATAAATATTTACTCATGTGGTTTAACTCAATGTTTAACTGTAAATATAAAATAGTCGAACGTACTTACTACTCCGGGAAAATGGAACATTTCTTCAATTTTTGAATGTTACCGCCAAAAATGCAGGCAGAACCGTTCCAATCATGATCACGTTAAAATGTCTATCCACATTTTCAATAACCCAACACTGTACATTAATTACTATCGCCAAGAAGGTAATTTTACTAGAATTGAGTATTTTAAGTAATCTCCTGCAAAATAGCAACATTTTCTCTTTAAAATCCAATAAGTATAACGTTTTTCAAAAACCGGTAATTTGGAATAAATCATGTATTTGTGTATTTGAACGTTTTCAACTAAAAAGGAATGATTGGAACGGTTCTGCCTGCATTTTTGGCGGTAACATTCAAAAATTTAAGAAATATTCCATTTTCCCGGAGTAGTACGTACGTTCTAAGACTATTTTATATTTACAGTTAAACATTGAGTTAAACCATATTTTCACAATGTTATACTTGATTTTAATTATTGAATAAAGTAAAGTGGAATTGTAAGTAATTTTATTAAAATATTAGTATAAAAAAGTGATCATCCATTGACTTTCAGTGAAAACCAACAAAAAAAACGCCTAGTTTCTCACACCCAACTGTATAACCTTTGAGAATAACAGTTAACAAATCTTTAACAGCTGGAGACACTCCAAGCGAATGGCAAGGGTGGCAGAAATTTAAATTCTGCAGGCGATGTAGTCATAAAATTAGGGTTTGAATGAAGTTTCTGATTCAGTTACACTGTGTAGTAAAAGAGTACCACAACTTTTTACATAGAATACCTATGTAAAAAGTTGTGGTACTCTAATAATCTATTCTATTCTATTTTAAAAATCTATTCCATTTTAGTATTGACTGGGTAGACTAAATGCAAAAAATAAAACAAAATAATTAATGATTCAAGGAGAGGAAGAGGAAACAGAAAATTATATTACAAATTAGGTATTCTCTACCAGTCGAGCATTTGGTTAAGTAGACATGTTTCGCAAAATTTTTGCAGTTATAAAAACCAAACACATGATTTCATATATGTAATATAATTACAAAAAAATATATTTCAAACACATATTAAAATAAAAAAGACATACTTAATATAAAAATACTTCAGTTTTAACCCTAAATTTAAAATCTAACAAAACAACCATAACTTAGTATATGTATTAACTGGTCGGCTACCGAAGTTGTGGAATCGAGCCATAAGACAATTGATTTGTGTCTGGAATTACTGGTATAAAAGAGGTTAAAAAATACATCAATACATAAGCTTATTGGTGAACCTCTTCATCTGTGAGATAAATTTGCTTGATCTGTGAGATAAGTGATTAGCTGCATTGCAAAATGTAATGTAGGATTACACATGCTTTTGCAATAAGGCCAGCTACCTGAGGTTGGTAATGTAACATTGAAAAAGAGCCTGTAGAACACCTATTGATCTCTCTCTCTCATTAAGAGTTTTTACATGTCTCTGTATAGGTATAATAGCACTTTCACGCAAGCAACGTATGTATACGTCAAATTGTGGTAGATGTGGTGAAGCACAGCGTATTAGTACGTTCAGCTAATAAGTGTTGTGTTGAGCACAACGTAGTAGCACGGCGCCTGTTCATACTAATCTCTATTAGTTCGGTTGCTGTGCGACAACGCATCAAACTCTTAAAAATGTAGTGCTACACCGTGTCGGAAATTTTACACATCTTTGAAGACTCCATACACTGGCAGTGATTCGCTCCTTGTAAACGCACAACGTTACTATACGTCAATCAGCGCAGGTTACGTCATACATTCCGTTGACCTGTGCGAGCCGCAGGGGAAGGCGCGCGTGCGTTGCTGTCCACACACAGCCCGCAGTGAATAATATTACGCATAATCTTATTTTTTTACTATTTACGTAGTTATTACAATGTAACTATTCTAAAATCACTTCAATGGTCATTGCTTTCTTATTACTTTTCAATATTTGTAAATATACTTCAGTATTTATACGTATATGCTCCGTTGCAAAACGGAAAAGTGAAGCAAACAGGTGACGACTTGGTACCCAAGGGACGGCACTAGAAGCAGAAGACGTAAAGTAACAAGATGAGAGGATGACTTAAATATTACCTTGAAATAAGAGTAGCGGCAGCCAGAAATCAGTGGAAAGAGTTGAAGGAGGCCTTTGCCATAAGGCTTGCCTAAATAAGATACATTTTGTAATAGGTGTAGCACAGTATATTGTAAATATTTTGGAAATAAAGGCTTTATTATCATATGTATACGCCAACGTTATTACACGTTGTTGGGAATTGTATAGATGTTTATCTGTACTTTTTGGCACGACGTATGTATACGTTGACGTCCTATGACGTAAGTGCTTTATAACATAACACTAAATTCACGTGCTCTTAGCAGACCGTCTCTGGGCGTCGATCCAGTTTATATGAAAAAAATATGTGCGTAATCGCATCGAGCTCAGATAATAGCATGTTCGCATGAAAGTGATAGGCTTCAGAAAAATCTATTTCTGCTTTAACAATTGTTGTCATCATAAATTTGAGCAGTGGATATTTAGAATCACCTACAATAAAAGAAAATATTCATTAATTTTATCATCTTTGTAAGAAGGCTGCAAATGTGTTATATAAGAACTAAAACTTTGTTGTCTTTTACACCCAGGCAATATTTAAACAAACAAAATCAGCAACATATTCATAACACAAGGGTTTTAGGTGCTATAACCTGTAAAATATGTTTCTTTATCTTTTCTTTTTACACAATTGAACGGAAAGGACATATCTTTAAGACTAAAATGTGTATTGTATGTTTACCTAAAAGCCATACAGATGCTATAGTGCTCAGTTCATTCAAGTAAGACTGCAAAGGATGATTAGACCGTATTTTATTGTAAATTAAATGAATCATAGCCATCATTTACACTTATGATTTCCATGTATTTGTTACAAATCCGAAAAAAGTATTACACGCAAATATTAGTAGGAAAGAAGAGTTATAAAATTTAAAAGTACAGTTTTTTCAATATATTCTATTGTATATACCTATTACATGACAAAACCATGCTAACAATTTTGTCGAAATTGTATTTTCATTTTGGTAAATGATGATATAAACATTTTATACAAAATACTAATTTAAAGACCTTCAGGTTTCTTTACACTGTAATTAGGTTCCTTAATCTATAATGAAACATGTAAATTTTCACAAAACTGCTGAAAAACGCATTAAATATGTCGAAAAAGTTAGTCTCCTAGTAACTTTTTCAAGATGGCTAGGATGACATTAGCTTCGCTCAAAAGGACGTTTACCTGCTGTCAAATTGAGTGTCATGGTATGAAAGGATTGAAAAGTTCATAGTAAAAAAATGGTGAACGGTTTTGAAACGTCAACGTAAATTGGCCTGCCACAGGCCTGCTAAAAACAATGTCATAGTACAAAAGAGCAATGCAGTCCAGTAGCAGTCCTGCTTTAAGAGCTAATGGTAAGGCCCCAGGGGGCTTACCATCAGCTTATAGCAAGCCACTCAATTTCCAAGCAGTTCAACAGTAGGGCTGCTTTTGCCCTGCTAAAAATCATACCATAACCGCTGAAAAGCTGAACGACTTTAGCATCGCTAAACCAAAAGGTGAACAGCTAAGCTTGTCTATGGTCTGTTTGTCTGCAGATTGCATGAACGAGATAGAGCTATACTGGTTCAGATAAATCTGTCTCTTTTTAGTTGAAAACGTTCAAATACACAAATACATGATTTATTCCAAATTACCGGATTTGAAAAACTTTCTACTTATTGGATTTTAAAGAGAAAAAGTCGATCTAAATGTTGCTATTTTGCAGGAGATTAGTTAAATTACTAAATTCTAGTAAAATTACCTTCTTGGCGAAAGTACTTAATGTACAGTGTTGGGTTATTGAAAATTGGATAATCATTTTAATGTGATCATGATTGGAACGGTTCTGTCTGCATTTTTGGCGGTAAAATTCAAAAATTGAAGAAATATTTATAGTTTCCATTTTCCCGGAGTAGTACTTACGTTCTAATTTCAAAGAATATTTTATATTTACAGTTAAACATTGAGTTTAACCCTATTTCCACAATGTCATACTTGTGTATAATTATTGAATAAACTAAAGTGGAATTGTAAGTAATTTTATTAAAATATTAGTAAAAAAAGTGATCATGCATTGACTTTCAGTGAAAACCAACAAGAAAAACGCCTAGTTTCACACACCTTGTATAGCCTTTGGGAATAACAGTTAACAAATCTTTAACAGCTGGAGACCACTCCAAGCAAATGGCAAGGGTGGCAGAAATTTAAATTCTGCAGGCGATGTAGTCATAAAATTAGGGTTTGAATAGTTTCTGATTCAGTTACACTGTGTAGTAAAAGACTTCTACTACTTTAAACATAGGTATTATAATAATCTATTCTATTTTAGTTCTGACTGGTAGACTAAATGCAAAAATTAAAACATAAAATAAATTATGATTCAAGGAGAGGAAGAGGAACAAGAAAATTATATAACATATTAGGTAGTCTCTACCAGTCGAGCATTTGGTTAATCCCTCAACCCCCAGGAGGCACTTGGGTGCCACGATAACAATTGATTTCAATTGTGTCTGGAATAACTCACGATAGAGGGATTATGTAGACATGTTTTGCAGAATTTTTTCAATAAAAATAAACACACATGATTTCATATATGTAATATAATTACAAAAAAATATGAGTATTTCAAACACATATTAAAATAAAAAAGACATACTTAATATAAAAGTACTACAGTTTTAACCCTTAATTTAAAATCTAACAAAACAACCATAACTTTGTATATGTATTAACTGGTCGTCTACCGAAGTCGTGGAATCGAGCCATATTACAATTGATTTCTATTGTGTCTGGAATTACCGGCATAAAAGGAGTTAAAAAATACATCGATACATGAGCTTATTGGAGAACCTCTTCGTATGTTAAATAAATTAGTTGCATTGCAAATGTAATGTAGAAATACACATGCTTTTGCAATAAGGCCAGCTACCTGAGGTTGGTAATGTAACATTGAAACCGAGTCTGTAGAACCACTATTGATCTCTCTCTGTTGTTATGAGTTTTTACATGTCTCTGTATAGGTATAATAGGCTTCAGGAAAATCTAGTTCTGCTTTAACAATAATTGTTGTCATCATAAATTTGAGCAGTGGATATCTAGAATCACCTACAGTAAAAGGAAATATTCATTAATTTTATCATCTTTGTAAGACTGCTGCAAATGTGTTATATGTATAATACAGTTTCAAGTAGTTTTCGGGTCAGGGAACACTTTTTTGTATTATGTACTATGTAAAACCCTAGAAATAATTTGTCTAAATTTGTGTATTTTTGGGTTCCAAATAAATGATGAAATGAAATGATGATAAATGATATAAGAACTAAAACTTTGTTGTCATTTACACCCAGGCGATATTTAATAAAACAAAATCAGCAACATATTCATAACACAAGGGTTTTAGGTGCTTTAACCTGTAAAATATGTTTCTTTATCTTTTCTTTTTACTCAATTGAAAGGAAAGGACATATCTTTAAAGTTAAACTAAAATGTGTATTGTATGTTTACCTAAAAGCCATACAGATGCTATAGTGCTCAGCAGTGCGATTCTGTAAGACTTCACTCTGCATTTCACATCTGAATCCGCCGTGAGTTCTTTGATTGGCATTCTAAAAACTCGCATGACTCACTAGCGCTACACTTGCGAGCGTGGCGGCGAGTTGAACTAACTTATACGTGAGTTTCTGACAGATAATGTATGAGATGACGTGTTAGGTGGCATTCTGTAAGGGATTTCCGCCATCACTTCGACGCTCCCTTCGCCCTCGAACACGAATTGAAGTGTCAAATAAAAAGTTAATAATTTGTGAGTGAGAATAGAAGAAATCCTTTCAAATAGTGTTAAAATTACTTTTAAAAGTCACAGTGTTTGTGTTATGAGAATATTTAAGTCTGTTTAAGATGGCAAGAATGTTTTTATTGAATTATTTATTAGAAGAAGCTCATGCTTTGGATCAACTAGAAATTCGTCGCCAATCTTGCCAAATTCAAAGTTTATCACTACTTACCCGAGATACCGATTATGTAAACGTTTATAGACTCTCTAAGGAACTCATTGATTAACTAGAGCATGACTTATTGCCCTTAATAAAGACCACAAAACGTCGTGGAAAAGGATTATCAACTCGCGTTAAGGTAACTATTTTATTCTATTATGTATACCTAAAGCTCTTAGTTTGTAAATTTCTTTGCTGTGATAAGATTTTAATCAAGCACACAACAACATGCATAATTTATTACTTAGATTCTTAAAACTGTCACTTCATACTGTAAAATGCTCTGCTCTTGTTATTGTTTATGAAGCTTGAAACATTGATAATTACAATATGATTAAGTAGGTAACCATACCTATTGTATACCATACCAAGTTGCTCAATCCTTGTATGAACACAATACAGCTGTAACAATAATCCAACAATTAATTTGATTATACAATCAAATTAATTGTTGGATTATTGTTACACAGATATTATGCACTTTATCATTTTTGGCAAATGGTAGTTGAAGTTGTAGCTCTAAATAATCCAGCCATAGTAAGAAAATATATAAGATTTCCACAAAATATGCAAGAGAGACAAGTCTTAAAAGAAAAATAAGTGTATTTGTCTACCTTATTAGATTTTTGTGATAGTTGTTAATAGTATTTATGATAAATTGTGGTTGCTTACTTTCATTTACAGATTTTACAGAAAGTTTGGCATTCCATGTGTAATAGGATGCGTTGATGGCACTTTAGTGGCGAATGAAGAATGTTTTTATTGCGGCAAAGGCTAACATGCAAGAAATGTGCAATTGGTAAAATGGATTTCAACATTGTTGTCTAACATTGTAATTACTATCACATTAGTTTTGTTTTTATTTATTTGCCATGTTTTTATTTTTTCAGATAACAGATAACAGATGCAGATTTAAATATAATAATTGTGGATCTGACTAATGCTGTAGCTAAGCATGATAGCTTTATTTTTAATTATAGTGTTATCAAAGCACACTTAGAAGCATTAACCAATGCCGGAGAAGAAGTTCTTTTGCTTGGTAAGTTACTTCCCCTGGGCTAAGTTCAGAATGTAAATTACAAATAGTGCACGAGTTGAATGCAGTCCGGGCCTTCTATCTTTAGGTATAAAAATAACATTATTATTTAGTGCTTCTTTATTTTTTCAGGTGTTTCAGGATATCCTCAGCGCGCCTACCTTATGACTACGCGAAACAAAACTATGCGAATGCATAAAAAACCACCAAATCAAAACCTAAAAATAAAACCACACTAGTATCTGTTAAAAGTGTTTTAATTCAATATTTATTTATTCTAAGTAATCCTATATCCTTAATTAAGTCATGTTTACAAGGGCATTCAGACAAATGGGAGACTTTGTGACAAGAAGAACCGGCAAGAAACAGCTCAACGCCAAACCACAGGAGAGGACCCTTGGGTACAGCCACGGCGGGAAGGAAAAGGTGTAGGAGTGTGTGACAGGGTTATGGGTGGTGGAGACAGGCTAGGATGATAGGTTCGAGGATTTGGAGGAGTTTGTTCTAACTGGCAATCCTAAAACAATAATAGATATCATAAGTAAACATTGCCACTTTCAAGGAAAATGATACCATTATGATCACTAATAAATGTCCTGGATTAAAAATACATTTTATAACTGTTATGTCATGTAATCAAAAAAGACTAGATTTGTTGCTACATGGCAAAAGTACAACTGGTGATCTGATTTTAAAAAAATCTACACTAGGCTACATACCACAATGCTTTGGCTTGCTCCAACAGATGAGCTGGATGAAGTGCCGAACAGCCTTCTGGCAAAAGAATTTGTAGGTTGCTGTTGGCTTTCAATTTGCTCAGAGCCCTGAAAAGTATTGTACATCTTATTACTCTATATCATTGATATGGAATAGAACTAGAACATTTGTTAAATTAGCATTTGCATTATAATTACATGGTAATTAATATAATCTACGTACATTATTTTGATATTCATAAGTGTTTATGACTAAAGTAAAAGACATTTAATAGTCTTATGACATATTACTTAAAAATTAGTTGAATAAAGATTCTTAAGATTTTTATAAGTAGATTAAATAACTTGCTAAGATTACATTAGCTAATAGTGGTTTTTCGGTATATGTAGGTACATAAAGGTTAAAATGAAATATAAATATCATACATTTTCAGCTCCAGCATCTTGTGTATGTGGCCTTTGATGTGGTGGTGATGGAGTATTATTAACCTAAAACAATAAAGAATATTTATTTTTTTGGACAAATAGTACTTTATTACCAGGTTGGTTAGGGTTAATAATAAATACTAGTTAGTCCAGATTTTTTTTAAAGTAAAGATAGGATTAATGCGAAAAGGCATGCTGAATGTTTCAATTTCTTACCGGAAAAGGTTCTATGCCTAAATTAACATCTGTGAAAAAGCTTTCACCACCACACAAAGCAAGAATTCTTTCTTCTAGCTCTGTCAGCTCTACCAAATCCTCCACCCCACCACCAGTCCTACGTCTAGCAGCAGAGCACGCAGCTGCCTTCTTTTTAATCGCGCTCTTTTTATCAGACCAATACTACAATAAGAAAAAATAAAGAAAGGATAATAATCATTATACAAGTAGTATACATATTTCAATAAAAGATGCATTTGTAGCACACTTTACACCAACCAACATTTCTCACACATTTTCAAGTAGTCTGCCTTGAAGAATGTTAAGTGGTTCTAATGAACATTCATGAAAAAAACTCGATACTTACTAACCTTAGTCCACTGTTTATAGTTTTATTACAGTGCCACCTATATTATTTAGGCGCACAGCTAAGTCCTCCCCCTGACGACGGCGACTTCGTTCCCTGGCGTTCTGAGTTCTGAGGAAACCCTTTGCCAAGTCAGGGTTTCCATCCATAAACTCTTCCAGGGTCTCCACTTGAGCCGACGATGGGTGAGAGGACCGTATCTCATTTGAACTGTAACATTTTTGTGGAATTACTTATAGAACTAACGTATCTTAAGTAATATCGATTTAAACTTCACAATGCTATTTAATACTTACATCATGATAATTTATCTTCTCGTTTTCGGTACCGAAAGAAATGTAAACACACAACAAAACAAACTTCAAAACAAAGTTAACTCACTTTTTTTTTCTTTCTCAACACGCATAGATTATATTCATGTCACGATTTAGAATTTTTTGTTTTTTTAATAATTTATTACTCAAATCACTAAATTTAAAGAAGTTTTGTTTAAAAATTATAAAATAAGTAATGTACCATGCTGAAAACTCATTAATTGGGGCAAAAAACAATAATCTATAAAACTCGATTGACGATTTGTTGAGTGTGGTACGCACTAGCACGTCGATGAACGCTTCGAAGCTCAATTCACTTCGCAAGTGACGAAGTGATGTTTACAGAATACAAAATCAAGGTCATTTGTTGCCTAATGCGAAGTGAGAGTGAACATCGAAGTGAGATGCGAGTTGTTGAACGAATTTTACAGAATCGACGTACAGTTCATTCAAGTGAGACTACAAAGGATGATTAGACCATATTTTATTGTAAATTAAATGAATCATAGCCATCATTTACACTTATAATTTCCATGTATTTGTTACAAATCTGAAAAAAGTATTAAACATAAATAATAATCCCTCGATCGTGAGTTATTCCAGACACAATTGAAATCAATTGTTATCGCGGCACGCGCGTGCCGCCTGGGGGTTGAGGGATTAGTAAGAAAGAAGAGTTATAAAATTTAAAAGTACAGTTTTTTCAATATATTCTATTGTATATACCTTTTACATCACAAAACCATGCTAACAATTTTGTCGAAATTGTATTTTCATTTTGGTAAATGGTGATATAAACATTTTATACAAAATACTAATTCAAAGACCTTCAGGTTTCTTTACACTGTAATTAGGTTCCTTAATCTATAATGAAACATGTAAATTTTCACAAAACTGCTGAAAAAAGTCTGAGAAACGCATAAAATATGTCGAAAAAGTTAGTCTCCTAGTAACTTTTTCAAGATGGCTAGGATGACATTAACTTCGCTCAAAAGGACGTTTACCTGCTGTCAAATTGAGTGTCATGGTATGAAAGGATTGAAAAGTTCATAGTAAAAAAATGGTGAACGGTTTTGAAACGTCGACGTAAATTGGCCTGCCATAGGCCTGCTAAAAACGATGTCATAGTACAAAAGAGCAATGCAGTCCAATAGCAGTCCTGCTTTAAGAGCTAATGGTAAGGCCCCAGACCTACTGTTGAACTGCCTGGAACTTGAGTGGCTTGCTATAAGCTGATGGTTAGCCCCCTGATTTTTTTAACTCGTTTTATTTATTCATACTTACTCACAATAAATGTTAGGGTTATATTTTAACATCCTTTTCGAAGGATTAAAATTTACACAACCTCCCTTTTTTTTTTAAATTGCTGACACATTTTTGTTTATAAATCTGTTTCTTTGATCCGTTTTTATTTATCTGTGAAAATATGCGCTCGCATGCAGCATTCTACACCGGTATACATAGCAGAGATTTACTAAAACCTAAAACTATATAGGCGCTGACCTTAAACTGCTATAGGGTATTCCAACAAGATTCTGCGCCAGCTCATAGAGCGAAAAGCACACAAGACTGGCTGGCGGCGCGTGAAATCGACTTCATCCGGCACGAAGACTGGCCCTCCTCCAGTCCAGATTTGAGTCCGTTAGATTACAAGATATGGCAACACTTGGAGAAAAAGGCCTGCTCAAAGCCTCATCCTGATTTGGAGTCACTCAAGGCATCCTTCAGGCCAGAACTTATGACCTGACTAGGTATATACCTAGTCAGGTCATAAATTCTGGCACATGTGTAATATGAAATAATTTAGACAGGTTTTTGGCAGAGGTTTGCCAATGTTGAGGAAGGTAAGTAAAACTCGTCTTGATGGTTAAATATGGGTGGAATGGAATGATTTAATGCAAAAACTTACGCTACTTACCTATATGATACAATATTATTTACAATGAAATGACTTAACTACCAATAGGAAAATTTACATTATGACCAATTAGAGGAATTTAGAGTGTGTTTCGCTCTAACACTACACTGTCTCCCTTATCGCCAGGGTGGCGCGATGTTAGGTGAAATAGGAATAGGTGTGAGCGAGAGCGGAGATGTGCTAACGTAACAAAACAAACTGCGGCATCGCCACGCGTTCATCATTTCGACGGCGGCGATCAAGACTGCAAGACGTGCGCGCAGCTAGAAGGGCACTCGGCTCGGCGATGCAGCGGTGTGCGACGAAGATGCGAGACGACGAGAAGAACACGTGTTATGTGCATATAGAAGCGGTGCGTGAAGAAGATGCACTGCGCGGCGGTGAAGTGCCGCGCGACGAGAAGAGCACGTGCTTCGTGCACATACTAAAATAGCTCTTTTCAGAGCTGCCTTCTTGTTTCTGTCACACACAATAAATAGCTCTTTTCAGAGCTGCCTTCTTGTTTCTTTGAATTGACGTTGCACAAATAGCTCTTTTCAGAGCCGGTTTCTTACTGTTTCTGGATTGGCACGATATCATACAGTGTAGCCACAGGTGTCCCTCTTAAGTGAAACGTACAGGTGGTTTGGTGTTACGGCCAGAACGTGTTGTGTGTGTCTTTAATTCTGGTTGTGGCAACACACGGCTTGGTTTCGGAGTTACGGTGACGGTAATATTCTGCGGTGGTAAAGGTAATAATGTGGTATTCTTCGGTGGTAAAGGTAATGGTGTGGTAATCTTCTGAGGTACAGGTAATGGAGTGGTAATCTTCTCAGGTAACGGTGTTGTATTGGTAATCTTCTCAGGTAAAAGGTATGCTGGTTTCAGTCTGTCTATAGATATGGTTGTCTGGCGATCCGGTAACTGAATTGTGTAAAATTTGTCTGATCGCTTGATAACTAACTCGGTATGGACCTTCGTACGGTGGTTGTAGTGGTTTCTTGACTGCGTCGGTCCTCACGAAGACGTGGCTGCAATCAAGTAGATCCTTGTGTACGAAAACAGACTGCTTGCTGTGATGCGAGGTAACATATTGAGGTTTATTTGCTTGAATAATGTTGCGTAATTTCTCTACGTAAGTATAATCCATAGTAGGTGTTTCGGTAGGTATCTCAAAAAAGTCTCCGGGTAATCGTAGGTAAGTTCAGCTGCGCTTACTCTGGCATCTGTGTGTAACGCGGCGCGTAATCCAAGTAGCACGGTAGGCAACTCGTCGATCCACGTATTAGAGGTCATTAACCTCGCGCGTAGCGATGTTTTTAGTGAGCGGTGCCAGCGTTCTATTATTCCATTACTTTGGGGATGGTAGGGTGTTGTTCTATTTTTACCACGCTTTTATTAGCTTGGGTTGTATCTATCTATGTATCTATGTATGTAATGGAATCTTTGAGCATAAATTTGACCGATTTCCAGAAGTTTGATTAATTTGAAACTTTGCACACGTATCAAGGACCGATGACAATGCAATAATTTAATAACAGTTTTCCTCTGTAAGAGGGAGTAAAAGAGATAGAGCTAGCGCGCGATCTGTATCAATTATGTTTCCTGCATAGGTTTGGACTTACAGTCGGTAAAGAAGGAATCAAATCTTATAAACTAAACTAAAAAGTAAAAAATAAATTATAGTTTAAAAAACTAAATAAAGTCGGTTTTACGGGCGAAGATTTTACGTGACAACGTCTTTTTCTCGGTAGAATATTTATTGATATGAATATAATTAAATTGCACAATAGGAACAAGGAATTGAATGAAAATAAGAATTGCACAAATTTTAACTATAGAAATATATTTTGTTTACTAAAACATTGTACATGTAAACTTAAACTTAACTAATTCCTATTTGAGTGATTTTGTTGAGGATAGGACGATGATAGGAGAAATATGAAATGAAAGGAAGTGTTTCTGCTGTAATGTGTCTTGCGAAAGTCAAGTCTTTTTCCAACGCCAAGAACGTTCGAGAAAGACAAAGACAGAGACACAAGCATGCGCCGATTCAATGCGCCTAATTCTCTAGTGCTGCGCGCGCGGCAGACCGATCATAGTTGAGTGGGAGAGAGACGCAAGGCATTCGGCGGGCCTCTCTCTCGTTCGGTGACTCATCGTAACGTTACCGAGCGTTACACTTTTTCATAAGTGACTCCCAGCCGCAACCTAATTTAAGACGTTGTCACGTCAAAAACCACGCTTTTAAAACAGATTGAACTAAAAAATTAAAAATAAAACTGTAGTAATCAATTGAAAAATTCATATTATTGTACAAAAAGCGTGGGGTGCTTGTTATGATATCTGGTACAGATATAGTAAATTATTGATAAAATATTTACAACAATCTAAATCAAGCCCCCCACGCTTTTTGTACAATAATATGAATTTTTCAATTGATTACTACAGTTTTATTTTTAATTTTTTAGTTCAATCTGTTTTAAAAGCGTGGTTTTTTAGTTTTTTAAACTATAATTTATTTTTTACTTTTTAGTTTAGTTTATAAGATTTGATTCCTTCTTTACCGACTGTAAGTCCAAACCTATGCAGGAAACATAATTGATACAGATCGCGCGCTAGCTCTATCTCTTTTATTCTTGATACCAAGAGTCTTCATTAGTTGTTGAAATAGTTGACTTTCGAATTGTCTGCCTTGATCGCTTGTTAGAGTTGAAGGACAACCGAAACGTGATATCCAGTTCTTGTATATAACGTCGGCGACTGTTTCAGCGGTTATATCGTCGGTAGTTATAGCTTCTGGCCATTTTGTAAGACGGTCAATCATTGTTATGAGATAGCGATGACCTTGCCTTGTAGTAGGTAGCGGTCCGACGATATCGACGTGTAGGTGTTGAAATCTGTTTGTTGGCGGGAAATTCGATGTTGTAGATGATGTATGTCGTTGTATCTTGCTTTTCTGGCAGTCGATACAGCTTCTAGTCCACTTAGCGATGTCGGAGTTCATAGATGGCCAAAAGTACTTATTAGAAATAAGTTTACGTGTTGTGCGAGTACCGGGATGGCTAATGTTGTGAACGCTTTTGAATGCGTCGTGACCAAAGTCTATAGGTATATAAGGTCGAATATGGCTTGTCGATATCTCGCAGTAAACTTCTATGTTGCTGTTCGGAATAATAATTTTCTAAGTTTGATGTTGTCTTGCTGTTGTAGTTGTTGTATTTGCGGATCTTGTTGTTGTGACTTGGCGATATCTTCGTAGTTTAATGTTGTTGGGGTTGATATGGTTTCGATTCGGCTTAGTGCGTCGGCTACAACGTTTTGCTTGCCGCTTACGTGTCGTATGTCGGTGGTAAACTCACTAATGAATAGTAGTTGTCTCGTTCGTCGCGGTGTTTCAGTGGTTGACTGCGACTTGCACATAGCATAGGTAAGCGGTTTGTGGTCGGTAAAAATGATGAGTGGTCGACCTTCAAACATTATTCTAAAGTGTTTCACAGCCATGTATATTGCGAGTTGCTCTCGGTCGTAGGTTGAGTACTTCACTTGCGCATCGGAGAATTTTTTCGAAAAATAGCCGAGTGGCTGCCATTTCCCATCGACGTGTTGCTGAAGTACGGCGCCGGCCGCCTTATCGGATGCGTCGCATGATAACGCGTAGGTAGCGTCGTGTGAGGGATGAGCGAGTAAAGTCGTGTTGATAATGCAGGCTTTACACTCTTCGAATGCTTGCGTTGCGGTGGCGGTCCAGTCGATCAATGTTTTGTCTTTTTTCTTCGCATTGTGTAGGTAAGCGTTTAATGGAGCTTGAATTAATGCGGCGTTTGGTATGTGATCACGGTAAAAAATTATCATTCCGAGAAATCGTCGTAGTTCTTCGATGTTCTTTGGCTTCGGGTAGGTGTTGATAATTTCTACCTTATGGCTTGGTGGCTTAATTCCGTCTTTAGATACTGTGTAACCCAGGAACGTCAGTTCTTGTTGACCAAGATTGCATTTTGCGGGGTTGATAGTGATGCCATGCTCCTCGAGTCGTGATAAGACGATGCGTAGGTGTTCACGGTGCTCCAAGGGATGAGAACTTGTTATTAATAGATCGTCAACAAATGGGTAGACGAAGTCTAGGCCTCTTTGCACTTCGTGGATGTATCTTTGAAATGTTTGGTCATTCTTGAGTCCCGGACACATGCGCGGAAACTCGAACAATCCCATTGAAGTGATGATGGCTGTTTTCTCTATGTCCTCTTCTCTGCAATTAATCTGCTGGTAAGCTCGATTCAGGTCGAGGGTGGAGAATATAGTTTTCCCGGCTAGTTGGTAGGTGAAGTCTTTGATGCGAGGGACAGGGTAGCGGTCGGGTTTGGTGATAGAATTGAGACGTCGATAGTCACCAACTACACGGATGTCAACATTCTTCTTCGGTACAATGTGTAATGGTGATGCCCATGGGCTCTTGCTGGGACGACAAAGGCCTTGTTCAATCATGTTTTCAAATTCTTTCTTGACTTTGTCGTAACGGTGTGGCGGTATGGGTCGTGCTCGGCAATGTATTGGTTGACTATTAGTTTCGATGTAGTGTTGAACGTTGGTGTGGTTGCTGAGGTTCATGGATGTTATTCTTGTGGTCCCGGGGAATTCGGCCAAAATGTCGTGGTATGACTGTTGAATGTCTATACTGCGTATTGTAGGCAAATTCGTAACTCGGACCGGTGCGTTAATTTTGAGGTTGGTTACGTTGTCGATAAGTTTTCTGTTTTTCAAGTCCACGATGAGATTGTGGTGCTTAAGAAAATCGGCCCCGAGGATTGGTTTCAAGACGTCTGCGACGGTGAACTTCCATTTGTACGGTCGACGGAGTTGCAAGTCGAGTTCGAGAGTTTTCTCGCCGTAGAGCTTGAACGGCAGCGGAGTTATAGCTTGACCTTTTCTTCTCGGTAGGACGGAGATATTGGCACCTGTGTCTACCAAAAATGACAGACTGGTCTTCTTGTCAGTGACGAATAGGCGGTATAATAGGTTAGGTACGTCGGTATCCGCCTCAGCCAACGACCTATCTAGTTTTCCGATTCTTTATTGAATATACACGGTGTAGTAAATTTTCTAGCATGGGCCCCAAATCGTCGATGATAATAACAGTACGGTGAAGGTGTATCGGAGCGGGAGCGAGAGTCACTATGCGAGCGAGACGACAATAGGCTTTTCTCGGAATTGCGTTGGCGGGATCTTGAACGATTGTATGGCTGGCGATAATTGTTTCGAGATTTTAATTCGGCGATTTCTAGGTGTAATTTTCGAATCTCTTCGACGATGTAATGTAGGTCTGATTGTGAAGATTGGTTTGTCTGTTGCACCGTAAGATTAATTGCTGCAATTTCCCGCGTCTGCTCCATCATTTTGTCGGCGAGTATTCGTTAACAGCTAGCACGGAACGGATGTGTGGTGGTAAATGATTGGTCCACAGGAGACGGAGTGTAGCGTCTGGGATTCGGTTTCGGGCTAGGTCACGCATTAGTCGTAGGAGTTGCGTAGGCTTCTGTTCCCCGAGGTCCATTTACAGTAACTTCTGGAACTGTCGACTGTCTGATTCTTCGTATGCTGCAATGAGCCTCTCTTTGATGGCGGTGTAGTAATTTGCTTCTGGCGGGTTGTACAGGAGGTCGGTTATTTGCTCGATATCTTGTTTCTCGAGCTGGGCGATAACCATCTGGGCCAGTTGAGCTTGGCCTTTCTTGGTGTCGTGGGTGGCCGCCTCGAAGCTGTAGAACCAGAGCCTTGGGCGGTCGCGCCAGAATGGTGGGATGCGAAGAGACAGCGAGATATTCGCGACTTCCGGCTGGCATGGTGTAGGCTTCGGGTCCTCCGTCGTGGCTTGTAGGTGTTGAGGGTCGGTAGACATTGTAGCTGAAGACGAGCAGGGATTCCTTCCAGTATAATTTATTCTTGCAGAGTTTTGTTCTTGCAGCGTTTTTTCCTTGCAGGGTTGTGTTCTTGCAGGGTTGTGTTCTTGCTTGCAGCGTTGTGTTCTTGCAGGGGTCACCAATTTGGCAGAGGTTTGCCAATGTTGAGGAAGGTAAGTAAAACTCGTCTTGATGGTTAAATATGGATGGAATGGAATGATTTAATGCAAAAACTTATGCTACTAATATACAATATTATTTACAATGAAATGACTTAACTACCAATAAGAAAATTTACTGTGCTATTATAAGCTATGATTCAATTATTTTACAATAAAATATGATCTAATCATCCTTTGTGGTCTCACTTGAATGAACTGAGCTCTATAACGTCTGTATGGCTCTTAGGTAAACATACAATACACATTTTAGTTTAACTTTAAAGATATGTATATCCTTTCCTTTCAATTGAGTAAAAAGAAAAGATAAAGAAACATATTTTACAGGGTTTTAGGCGCTGCACTGTAAGCACTTAAAACCCTTGTGTTATGAATATGTTACTGATTTTGTTTTAATTAATATAGCCTGGGTGTAAAAGACAATAAAGTTTTAGTTCATATAATCACATTTGCAGCAGTCTTACAAAGATGATAAAATTAATGAATATTTCATTTTATTGTAGGTGATTCTGGATATCCACTGCTCAAATTTATGATGACAACAATTGTTAAAGCAGAACCAGAGTTTCCTGAAGCCGGAAGCCTATTATACAGAAACATGTAAAAACTCATAACATCATAGAGAGATCAATAGGTGTTCTACAGACTCGATTTCAATGTTACATTACCAGCCTCAGGTAGCTGGCTTTATTGCAAAAGCATGTGTAATCCTACATTACATTTGCAATGCAGCTAATTTATCTCACAGATTAAGAGGTTCACCAATAAGCTTATTATTGATGTATTTTTTAACCCCTTGTATGCCGGTAATTCCAGACACAATAGAAATCAATTGTCATATGGCTCGATTCCACGATTTAGGTAGCTGACCGGTTAATACATATACTAAGTTATGTTTGTTTTGTTAGATTTTAAATGTGGGGTTAAAACTGAAGTACTTTTATATTAAGTATGTCTTATTTATTATAATATGTGTTTGAAATATATTTTTTTGTAATTATATTATATGAAGTTATATGTGTGTTTGTTATTTTTATTTTAAAAATTCTGCAAAACATTTCTACTTTAACCAAATGCTTGACTGGTAAAGAATACCATACGATATTAAGTTCACCTTTTCTGTTTCTTCGTCCTCTCTTTGAATCATTAATTATTTTATGTTTTAATTTTTGCCTTTAGTCTACTACCTAGTCAGTACTAAAATAGAATAGATTAATATAATAGACTACTACTACTTCTTTCTACATAGGGTAGAAAGTAGTAGTAGTAGTCCTTTACTACACAGTGTAACTGAATCAGAAGCTTCATTCAAACCCTGGTTTTATGACTACATCGCCTGCAGAATTAAAATTTCTGCCACCCTTTGCATTCGCTTGCAGTGGTCTCCAGCTTTTAAAGATTTGTTAACTGTTATTCTCAAAGGCTATACAGTTGGGTGTGACGAACTAGGCGTTTTGTTTTTTTTATTTTGACTGAAAGTCAACGCATGATCACTTTTTTTACTAATTTAATAATATTAGTTACAATTTTACTTTACTTTATTCAATAATTATACACTTATGACACTGTGGAAATAGGGTTTAACTGTTAATATAAAAGAGTCTTAGAACGAATGTACTACTCCGGGAAAATGGAAAAAAAGTACATATTTCTTCAATTTTTAAATGTTACCGCCAAAAATGCAGACAGAACCGTTCTAATCATGGTCACATTAAAATAATTATTCACATTTTCAATAACCCAACACCGTTCATTAAGTACTATCACCAAGAAGGTAATTTCAATTGCCAGACTTGAAGCGGAAATAACTTGACAACTCAACATATTATCAAGCTTTGAGTTAACATTTAATAGGGTCCTATTGTAATAACTCATTTTGTCCAATATTTTTAACGGGTTCAGAACGGGCAAAATGCAATAAGTTCAGATGTCAACTTTTATTTATTTGTCTCGTATCGTTTTTGATTGGATATGTCGTTTTATATCAAAAAGTTTGCATAAAGTTGAGATGTTCAAAAACGCACATGCAATTTATTTTTACTTGTTGACATATTAGGATTTTGATTTTTTTTCACCAGAAGGGTCCTAAGCATGGGAAGCAACTAGATTGATAAAAAAATTCATGCATTCACTTATCAATTGCAATTGCAAGCAAGAACACAACCATTCATAATAATTCCGTGCCTGGCGTGAAAACATTGATAAGTGAATGCATGAATTTTTTTATCAATCTATTTGCTTCCCATGTTTAGGACCCTTCTGGTGAAAAAAAATCAAAATCCTAATATGTCAAAAAGTAAAAAAAAATTGCATGTGCGTTTTTGAACATCTCAACTTTATGCAAACTTTTTGATATAAAACGACATATCCAATCAAAAACGATACGAGACAAATAAATAAAAGTTGACATCTGAACTTATTGCATTTTGCCCGTTCTGAACCCGTTAAAAATATTGGACAAAATGAGTTATCACAATAGGACCCTATTAAATGTTAACTCAAAGCTTGATAATATGTTGAGTTGTCAAGTTATTTCCGCTTCAAGTCTGGCAATTTAAATATAATATGTGTAGTTGTTCAAAATTGATCCAGTGATTAAGATTTAAAAGTGACTATGAATTAAGAATAAAATTTGTCTGTATTAATTAAATTTAATATTTTAAGCATAATTAAATACTCAAAAACCTTTTTATTATTAAATAGGTACTTATTAACAAGAAGAAATACCAAATAATATTATTGATGTTGTATTAATGGTCGATACTTAGTTAAGATAAAATGAATTCAAGTTAAACGTATTTATGTAAAAGTATAATATTATTATTTATTCTAAATGTGTATTATGAAGCTAATTAAAATTTTAATCGGCTATGTCTCGTAAAGTAGCTGTATAAAGGTATTTAACATGCGAAAACTATTACAAACAAATCAATACCGAAGAAAAGGGTAAATATACCTAATTATTCTTCATTCGAAATAGATAGAGCTTAGAAAATGTATTCAAGAACTTTGTTGCCATGGTGTTGCGATCACGCAACAGGAACCTTATAGAAAAAACACTGAAACAACTGAACACAAAATACTTTTCCTTAAATAAAATAAAGTCATTTGCCTTAAGTGGGACTTGAATCCCATCAAGTCCCAACTAAGACAATTAAAACAAGTTTAATAAAGGAATTGTATTTTCTATGTAAACCAGCAATTTATTTGCTTAAAAAACTTCTCAAAACATTAAGGTTGGAGTTACTTAACAAAGACATTGATGAAACACCGTTGGCTCACAGCGTAAAAAGCCTTGAATAAATTCGTCGACACAATCTTGGTTGGGGCTTGAACCCACAACCACAACGAGTCCCAACTAAGACAGTAAAAAAAGTTTAGTAAAGAAATTGTATTTCATATGTACACCAATAATTAATTTGCTTAAAAAACCGGCTCGAAACATTTAGCTTGAAGTTACATAACAAAACATTAATGAAACACTGTTGGCTCACAGCGTAAAAAACCTTGAATAAATTCTTTGACACAAACTTGGTTCAGGCTTGAACCCACAACCACATCGAGTCCCACCTAAGCAGGTCGAAAAAAGTTTAGTAAAGGAATTGTATTTTCTATGTACACCAGCAATTAATTTGTTAAAAAAAACCGTCTCGAAACATTTAGATTGGAGTTACATAACAGAAACATTGATGAAACACAGTTGGCTCACAGCGTAAAAAGCCTTGAATAAATTCTTTTACACAAACTTCGTTGGGGCTTGAACCCACAACCACATCGAGTCCCACCTAAGCAGGTCGAAAAAAGATTAGTAAAGGAATTGTATTTTCTATGTACACCAGCAATTAATTTGTTAAAAAAAACCGTCTCGAAACATTTAGATTGGAGTTACATAACAGAAACATTGATGAAACACAGTTGGCTCACAGCGTAAAAAGCCTTGAATAAATTCTTTTACACAAACTTCGTTGGGGCTTGAACCCACAACCACATCGAGGCCCAACTTAGACAGTCAATAAAAGTTTAGTAAAGGAATTGTATTTTCTATGTACACTAGCAGTTCATTTGCTTAAAAAACCGTCTCGAAACATTTAGGTTGGAGTTACATAAGTAACAAAAACATTGATAAAACACCGTCGGCTCACAGCGTAAAAGCCTTGAATAATTTCGTCAACACAAACTTGATTGGGGCTCGAACCCACAACCAAGTCCCACCTAAGACAATCTAGAAATGTTTATTCAAGGAATTTATTTGCATAAAAAGTTCTAAGATTGTACTCATGACCTTGGAAGGTTTTTTGGATTTATCAAAATTCAAAACCAAAAAGGGCCGTTAAGAATATCTAAAGAATAAACAATGTGTCAGATGAAAATTTTATTTGGCAACCTATCAAAAGGTTACACTAGCTCTATGGTCGACTGTCAGAGATTGCCATGTGGCATTAAGTTCGATTATAGAAGCGCTTTTAAATTTTCAAGAAAAAATTAATGAAAAAATAAAATAAATGAAACTATTCAGTTTAATAAACCTTGGATAGCAATTCTTGATTAAAATCAATTAAATTCAAGAAACTATGAAAGTCCGGCTTGGAATCTTGTAGCTTAAATCAAATTTAAACATCAATAAGCGAAGATAAAAAAAATAAGGTTTTATTGGATCTCCTTGATTACTGGATGAGACATTTCGGGATATATAAACCTAACTGATGAACTGAACGGCTTAAAAATGAAACTACAGTAAAAAAAACTTATATTTTTACCGGAAAGGATTATATTTAAAATTGTATTTGTTTTTGAATAATAAATTGATAAAGCTTTTAATCAATTTAATTGTTTTTGCTTAACAAATACCCCTAATATGACGGTGAATAAGTTGACATGTCATCGGTGCACAAATTGATAAGTCTAATATATCAAAAAATAAAATGAATTTAGTAATTCTACTGATACCATTCGAAAGATTGATAAAAAATACCCATAATTAAAGGTAATGGCATTAACACATTAAATTTTAATACACTGATTTACCAATAGACGTCAAACTTTAAAACTGCTGCCCTGTAAAATCACCATTTTGGACTTATCAACTTATTCACGCCAGGCACGGAATTTAAAACGTAGTCTTTCCGAGTCTCGTTACACCGATGGAAACAATTTCCTTTGAATTAAACTTGAAAACTACGCCGTAGAAATCGGAATAATATACAAACCAGGCGACACCACTAAGCCGACGACCTAGAACAGTAATTTTTGGTGATTTCAATATTGATTTGCTTGTAAAAGATAAATGTTCTAGAACATACAAAGAAGTAATGTCTGAATCGAAAAATTTCATAATTAACAAAATCAGCAAAAAATATTGTACGCGTGATTCACCTACAAGAAACTGCACTAATTTAAGAAATAATAACTTCCACGTTGCTCTTATTGAATTAGCAATGTCTGATCATCGACAAATATGTGTGGAACTAAAAGAGATCAAACCATTATCGAATATTATTCATAATGAAGCAATAGATTATAAAAAATGATATAAGACTGTAGAGGAGTCTGGATTTAATGAGCTTAATGACAATTACATAACTCTGGAAAAAAGAATAAAAATGGACATAGGTACAAAATAGTAAAATATCAAAAAAGAAAATATTAAACATTTCTTAAAGAGATTGGATAAACAGTACATTAATTCAAGATATCAACAAAAGAAATCGACTTTGGTCAGTCAGAACTAAAGAAAAATCCTGGAAACGAAGACATGAAGAAAATGTATCAGACAGTTAAAAATCAAGTAGGTATGTAAACGAATTAAGGAAGCGAAAGATACGTATTATTTTAAAGAATTCACAAATTGTGCCAATAAACCTAAAAAAATGTGGAATTTAGTCAATAATTTGGCCAGTAATAAACTAAAGCAGATTTTTGCTCCTACTAAACTGATCATAAATTCAAGGAAAGTAACTAATACCTATACAATCAATTTCAGAAGAATTTAATGAATACTTTTCATCGATAGGCAAACAGTTGGCAGCTGAAATACCTAAAATGTACCATGACAATTTTATTATTATACTAACACTTTACCTATAACAAAAAATAATTCAAAACTCGATACATTGACCACATGTACTGCGGATGAAATTATCAAAATTATTCAAAACCTAGACTCAAATGCCAGTGCTGGTATAGATGGTATTAATACAAAAGCCATCAAATGTATATCACATTTAGTTGCAAATAACTAATCAACATGTTTCAATAAATTGTTAAGTAATGGAATATTCCCTCACACCTTAAAAGTGGCAAAGGTCATGCCTATATATAAGGCCGGCTCAAAAACGGAATCTGGAAATCATAGGCCGATATCTGTCTTAGTGATAGTATCAAAAATTTTATATGATCACCAGTACGGATTTCAACCTAAAAGTAACACTCTTTCATCCACTATAGACTTAATTACAAAAATTAGAATGAATCTCGACAGCAAAAATAATGCCCTAGGTATTTTCATTGATTTAAAAAAAGCTTTCGACACCGTAAGCCATGTCATTAAGAAAACTAGAGTGTCGAGAGCCATGCACTAAAAATGTTCAAGTCTTATCTCAGTGGTAGATCACAGGTAGTCAAATTTGAAAACAACATTGAAAGTCGCGCCTTGCCACTAACCTGTGGAGAGCAAGGGTCTGTCTTGGGACCATTACTCTTCTTGATTTATATCAATAACATACATGAAATAGGCCTACACGAAGATATAACCTTATACCCTGATGACACCTGTCTATTCTACTTTGGTTCAAATATACAAGACATTGTTAAGAAAGCTCAGAAGGATTTAAACAATTTATTTACTTGGTTTCAATATAATCTGTTGACGATAAACACATCTAAAACCAGCTATATAATTTTTAAAGCCAAAAATAAAACGGTACCATCATTTTCACCTTTAAAGATCAATAATATATCCTTGCAAAAAAAAACGTTGTGAAAAGTATTTGGGCCTCAGAATGGACAATCGCTTGACATGGAATTCACAAATCGAACACCTTCGAACCAAATTTTTATCACTCATGGGATCACTAAAGCATAGTTTTCGGTGTATTCCCCGACAGATACGCTACACAATATATAACTGTCTTGTAAAACCACATCTTCTTTATTTAATCGAGGTCTGGGGTAGTGGATTTAAAACAAAACTTGCCGAGTTACAAGTAGCACAAAATAAAATTATAAAAACTCTCTTTCGTTATAATTACCGTACATCAACTAACAGAATATATACCGAAACTGGAATAATGAATTTAACACAATCATATATTTACAACACTTGTATTCTTGTTCGAAAAATATTAACAAGCTCTCTCCATACTAACCTAACTCTCACCAAACACAAACAGGTAAACAAGCGAAGTACGCGACGAGCTAGTTTCTTAGTTACACCGAGGGTAAGAACTAACTTTGGTAGAAAAATGTTCACAAGAAGGAGCACTACTTTACAATAAACTACCGTCAGATATAACATATACCGAAATACACCGAAAACTATGCTTTAGTGATCCCATGAGTGATAAAAATTTAGTTCGAAGGTGTTCGATTTGTGAATTCCATGTCAAGCGATTGTCCATTCTGAGGCCCAAATACTTTTCACAACGTTTTTCTTGCAAGGATCTTTAAAGGTGGAAATGATGGTACCGTTTTATTTTTGGCTTTAAAAATTACATAGCTGGTTTTAGATGCGTTTATCGTCAACAGATTATATTGAAACCAAGTAAATAAATTGTTTAAATCCTTCTGAGCTTTCTTAACAATGTCTTGTATATTTGAACCAAAGTAGAATAGACAGGTGTCATCAAGGTATAAGGTTATATCTCCGTGTAGGCCTATTTCATGTATGTTATTGATATAAATCAAGAAGAGTAATGGTCCCAAGACAGACCCTTGCGGGACTCCACAGGTTAGTGGCAAGGTGCGACTTTCAATGTTGTATTCAAATTTGACTACCTGTGATCTACCACTGAGATAAGACTTGAACATTTTTAGTGCATGGCTCTCGACACTAGTTTTCTTAATGGCATGGCTTACGGTGTCGAAAGCTTTTTTAAATCAATGAAAATACCTAGGGCAATGTTTTTGCTGTAGAGACTCATTCTAATTTTTGTAACTAAGTCTATTAGTGAACACTTACAAATAGTTTTCCGAAGTTTTTATAGAAGTATTTAAACATTTTGGAACTGCATACCTACTTACCATTTGAAACTCATTTTATTACATAATTCACTGTTAAAATATAGATCCAATCGCACTTTCGTTATTTGTTTGCAACAAATATACGTAGATGATATGAGCTACAGATAACAAGACAGGCAGGTGTCTCCATCCCTAGTCGACAATACCGACCCCATTGCAGCGCCTTATTGACAAAATAGCACTATTGGCGCGCTATTTCAACTTTCAATTTTCATTTTGATATTTTCAGCAAATATCTACCTACTTACCAGAATTTAAATAAACTACTCTTACTGGGTTCTTCAACCTCTACTTAATAATATAAAATGGATTTAAAAAACCAGTCAAATAGCCTATTCACAAATGGCTCAATTATCGCTATTGCATCTCAATCGTACCTATATTATGACATTACTACCATTTGAGCCATTTGTAAATTAGCGGAATTGGGGGATTTGGGGGCCAGGACTGTAGTCGGATGTCTGAAGACCAAAAAGTCTGCTCTATTCTGGGACCCACTACACGATTAGACCAGGATCGATAACATAGTTATTATGTTAAAGTTACGGAATTTTTAAGTTCATTACTCACCATAATTAAAGAGAGCATCTTTAATTTTTGAGATTTAAATCGCTAGATGAGCCCTTACTATACATAAGGCGCACGAAAATGTGTCCTCGTTGGAAAGAGTGAGCCCACTCTTTCCGTGCTAGTCGCTTGCAGGAAGCAGTGAACGGTTCACGTTTTTGACATTTCGTTGTTTTCGGTAATTTTATTAAGCTTTGATTATTTAAGTAAGTCACTAAATCCACTCAATATGCCTGTGGCTGTCCTGTGGCTTTAGAAAATGTTGTAATAATTCAAGGAACACAAATAAATCCAAGGGGATTACATTTCATGCGTACGTTCTGAATTAACAAATATTTTTAATTATTTTCATCATTGCCCAAACAATTGACGAAAGTTCAAATGGCGTCCGTATGACAGAGAAAACTTTTAGAAATCAGTACGCGAGAGCGAGATATAGGTACGCCCCTGGATTTTCTTGTCTAAGTAACCAAATAAGATTGAGCCCTTCCATAACTAGACGTTGGCGATTCTAGAGGCCAAGTAATTATTGTGGACGTAAACAAACCGAGCGTCCGTGTTAGTGTCAGCAGTCCGTCTATCTCACGCCACGCTCACAGTGTTAAAAGGTGGTTAGTTTTTTTTTGTAAGCGCTAGGCACATCTAACGATTTAAATCTCTGATAACAAGCCATTCTACTGACATGCCAATAATAAAAGAATTATAGCAAGCCATTCCATAACACTGTTCAAACTTGGCAACGACTAATAAACGCTGGATTAGAAAAACATACAACATGGGACCTAGATCCTTTAGGTATTCCAATGCTAAACAAATTTTAAAATCTTCAATGCACCCCTTTATTAGCGTCAATTTATGAGCATCATTTATTACAAACGATTTATATTAATATCTTGCGTGACTGAAATTGCTCAAGTCTTAAAATAAATTTAAATAAGATTAGCTCGATCAAACGCTTTACAGTACCTAATTCTTTAACTAAATTTTCTTTGTAAGTTGTAGGTAATTAATTATAACTCTGCATATGCTCCTTACTAAATTATCGTTGTTATTTTTAGTGTTTTGTGACATTACAAATTCATTGGGCACCTAGTTGAGTGTGCATTCGCCCAGCAAAAAGTATCGCCTATTCGAAAATTGGATGATGCAGGTAATTAGTGCCTTATATCGTGTAAATGTGCCCGAAATTTTATATTTGTGCGTCCAACAGCTTCAGAGTTATTTAAGAAAAATGGATTCTGCTGCACGAACGTTCGCCCAGCAATACTTTTTTTAATTTCTGCGTCTAGCTGTATATTAAATATGCAAAAAGGTAGCTTATGTACGAGTGTAAATGTGCCGTAAAAGCCAAATTTGTGCCTCTTAAGATGTCAGACTTATTTAGTTTTTAGCTGGGCGAACGTTTCAGTAATTGCTGTATATCGGAAACGCTTGTACGCACACTCATGATTTTTTGTGTACAGATACAGTAAATTTGTGCATATTTGTGCCGCAATTTTCATTAACATGACTAGCATGGTTGAGGATCTATTCTTTTATTTCCTAAAAAATGGAAAAATGCTCTGGCTCTCGAACGAACAAGACCAAGGACTTCGCGTTAGTGCCAAATGTTACCTATTATATATTCACATGATCATGTAAAGTTTCGCCGGCCTACTACATATCATTGCTGTGTTCTTAACGATTTTGTCTTTGTTTTGAGGTTATCTTGAGTGAAATTACTTAGAATACGAAAACACTAGTTTTCCGTGAGCTGGCTTATTACATGCTTTTACAATAATATGTGCGCTGTTTTAAGAATACGCATGCAAAAAATCATGTATGTATGCCCACTACTTTAGACAATAACGATAAAAAACCATTCGTAATATTTTTGGTAGATTATCCGACCAAATTGTAGTGAACATTAAAAAGCGGCCGCACGATACATCGACCTATCCTTTCTAACTTGATGGCATTGTAACGAAATTTAAATAGTACAGATGCGTATAAGTTGGGAAAGAATTTATATTAGGGACATGAAATAAAATAGGAATCGTTTTATTTTTTTGTAAAAATACACTATAATTACTCATTTATTATT
Organism: Anania crocealis; assembly: GCA_949315895.1. Classification (NCBI taxonomy): domain Eukaryota; kingdom Metazoa; phylum Arthropoda; class Insecta; order Lepidoptera; family Crambidae; genus Anania; species Anania crocealis. Next base: position 14,655,428 of record OX438880.1, on the reverse strand, counting down.
GAAAATAAATTGTCGAGGCGCCAGCAGACCGCTGTTCCGTCCGAAAAAAAGGCGGAACGAGTTGAAACACAGCCTCTGTTAACATTATTAAGCATGTAAATACTATTATGGTGAAGTAAATATTTTGATATCATGATATAAAAAAAAAAGACGTGTGCCACTCGGAGACTGCCGCGGTAAAGCTATTGCATAGCTTGCGTGCGTCAAACAGCACCCACCTCGTTAAACAGCACCCCGCTCGTCGAACAGCACCTACCTCGTTAAACAGCACCCCACCCGTCAAACAGCACCCCACCCGTCAAACAGCACCCACCTAGTTAAACAGCACCCCGCTCGTCAAACAGCATCCACCTAGTTAAACAGCACCCCGCTCGTCAAACAGCACCCACCTCGTTATACAGCACCTTGCTCGTTAAACAGCACCCACCTCGTAAAACAGCACCCGCTCGTCAAACAGCACCCACATCGTTAAACAGCACCCCACCCGTCAAACGGCATCCACCTCGTCGAACGGCACCCAACTTGTCGAACGGCACCTGCCTTGTCGAACGGCACCCACTTCGTCGAATGGCAAACGCCCCCCGCTCGTCGAATGGCACCCACCTCGTTAAACAGCACCCACCTCGTTAAACAGCACCCCACTCGTCAAACAGCACCCACCTCGTTAAACAGCACCTCGCTCGTCGAACAGCACCCACCTCGTGAAACAGCACCTCATCCGTCAAACAGCACCCACCTCGTAAAACAGCACCCGCTCGTCAAACAGCACCCCACTCGTCAAACAACACCCAACTTCTCGAACGGCACTTGCCTCGTCGAACGGCACCCACTTAGTTAAACGGCACCCACTTCGTCGAATGGCAAACGCCCCCCGCTTTTCGAACAGCATCCACCTCGTTAATCAGCACCCCGCTCGTCGAACGGCACCCACCTCGTTAAACAGCACCCCATCCGTCAAACAGCACCCACCTCGTAAAACAGCACCCGCTTGTCAAACAGCACCCCACCCGTCAAACGGCATCCACCTCGTCGAACGGCGCCCACCTCATCAAACGGCACCCACCTCGTCGAACAGCACCCACCTCATCAAACAGCACCCCACTCGTCAAACAGCACCCAACTTGTCGAACGGCACCTGCCTCGTCGAACGGCACCCACTTCGTCGAACGGCACCCACTTAGTTAAACGGCACCCACTTCGTCAAATGGCAAACGCCTCGTCAAACCGCACGCACCTCGTCGAACAGCCGTATCGCCGCTGTGCCGGTCGAAGTGGGGAGCGTGAGGACAACTTAAAAATTCTGTATGCAACTGTAGGTACTATTTTAATAATGTTACGCCATCAAGTGAGGAAGGATAGGTCGATGTATCGTGCGGCCGCTTTTTAATGTTCACTACAATTTGGTCGGATAATCTACCAAAAACATTACGAATGGTTTTTTATCGTTATTGTCTAAAGTAATGGGCATACATACATGATTTTTTGCATACGTATTCTTAAAACAGCGCACATATTATTGTAAAAGCATGTAATAAGCCAGCTCACAGAAAACTAGTGTTTTCGTATTCTAAGTAATTTCACTCAAGATAACCTCAAAACAAAGACAAAATCGTTAAGAACACGGCAATGATATGTAGTAGGCCGGCGAAACTTTACATGATCATGTGAATATATAATAGGTATCACTCGGCACTAACGCGAAGTCCTTGGTCTTGTTCGTTCGAGAGCCAGAGCATTTTTCCATTTTTTAGGAAATAAAAGAATAGATCCTCAACCATGCTAGTCATGTTAATGAAAATTGCGGCACAAATATGCACAAATTTACTGTATCTGTATACAAAAAATCATGAGTGTGCGTCCAAGCGTTTCCGATATACAGCAATTACTGAAACGTTCGCCCAGCAAAAAACTAAATAAGTCTGACATCTTAAGAGGCACAAATTTGGCTTTTACGGCACATTTACAACTCGTACATAAGCTACCTTTTTGCATATTTAATATACAGCTAGACGCAGAAATTAAAAAAAGTATTGCTGGGCGAACGTTCGTGCAGCAGAATCCATAATAACTCTGAAGCTGTTGGACGCACAAATATAAAATTTCGGGCACATTTACACGATATAAGGCACTAATTATCTGCATCATCCAATTTTCGAATAGGCGATACTTTTTGCTGGGCGAACGCACACCCTAGTTGAAAAAAACTGCCCAATTATAAAAATAATACTCGTGTAAAACATCTACTCGTATCGGTTGTAGTAAAAAATTAAATGTTGAATAAATACGCAAAGATCCCTGATCCCTTCATGAGCATAAATAAATACATCCACATCCAAACTCCCGGGTCGAAATTAAAAAAAAAATGGGTCTAGCGTTCGATCCCCAGGTCGGGCAACAAAAAGTTTCGAATTTTCGAACATTGCTTGGTTATTATGCCCATCCCATACTGGCTGTAGTAACTTGAATACAATGATGGAGGCCTTTTTCCTGCAGTGGGATGATTATAGGCTATTAAGTACTTTACTTTACACTTTTCATTTCAGTAGCAGCAGTCGACATCTCGTCAATAGCTCATGATGACGACATACACCTTTAGATACGAAGTTGCTTTTCTGTGGAATATGGAGATTGGAAAATACTAAGAATACATGGTTTGGGGGGTTTGATAGTAAATTGAAAGGATCAGTTTAAGTAAGTTTTATTACCAACACATATATTTACTTATAAAATTTATTTAAAAATATGCAAAACAACATTTTTAATTTTTAAGTCTTAAATATTATACTTTAAGACCTTATTTGTACCTATATAGATATAAATCCAAAATAAACATACTGTTACTTTTCTAAATATTATCTTACGAACTACAGTTGGTCATGTTACAAGTTCATAGATATCATTTTCCATTTGTATGCTACTTATGTACTTAATAATAATAAATTATGTATTGATATCCTCGGTTAGCTAATACATACCAAGTGATAACTTAGTTTGATTAATATCAGTATTAGTTTGATTACTCGGTATGTATTAGCCAACAAAGTAGATATGGCATTACATTATAAGCATCTTATTTTAAACATTGCTTTTGATTATGAAATTATTAATTAGCTTCATTTGAGTATGATGAATATAAATATGTTTGGCAAGAGATTGGCCAGAAAAACGTAGTTTACAAAATCTACACGAACCCTGTTGTGGTAAGACATGCTTACCGCTGGCGACATGTAACTTAAATGTTTTTTCAGTCAAAAAATGTGTGTTGCACTTTTTACATTCGAAAATAGTGTTGCTATATCGACTCAAATCGATTTGGGACAAATTTTCGTTAGATATAATGTATTTAGATTCTCTTACAAGATCCGCTTGTTTAATAACACTATCTAATGATCTCGAATCCGTCTTATTTTGGTCTGTCTCATGAATATTTGTGGTTGTAACATCTATAATTTCAAAATCTGCAACTTTATCATCATGATGGAGAGTTTTGTGTTGAGATATAATGCTACTATTGAAATATAATTTACATTTTGTACATTCTGTTCTATCATCTCCCGATTCTTTGCAGTTTTCATAATGTTCCTTAGTTTTATCATGATCCAAGAAATGTGTTTTACAATTTACACAATGATACAAAGTAACGATGTGATTTCGTTTCTTAGACATTTCTATAATGTTAAATTTATAAATATACTTTTTGTCACCATGGTGCTGTAGCAGATGTGTAAATAATACAGAGGGAGTAAACAGAAGATTGCATTTTGAGCAATTTTGTTTAGATTTTTCAGAATTACAATGGTCTAAATGTTCATAAATACCAGTCTTATCCAGAAAATGTAACCCACAAGAACATTTGAACAATTTTGCAGTTTTCTCTGATATCATTAGGTTCATATCCGATGTATCCGTAGTCAAATTAGTCATTTGGTTAAGACTTTTTGTACTATTGTGACACTCTATAATTTTATCATTCTGCAATGTAGTAGTAGATTTGGTTCTATTAGAGTCTTGAGCATCTAAATTAGCAGGTATTAATTTTGATAGTTTTTCACTGTGATCATAAGGGATTATATTTATATTTTCTTTAGTAAAATGAACATTGATGTCATGCAATTTATTATGACGAGCAAATTTGCTTCTCAAAATATATAAGTTACACTTAGCACATTTAGATATTAAACTATCTTCATAGCATGTATTATGGATCAATGTCAGTATCGAAGATTTCTCTAGACATACTCTACATTTAACACATTGAATATATGTAAAGTCCATAATTGTTCCTTCAAATATAGATGAATTTATTTGATTTTCATCAATCTTTTTCATTTGACCAAATAGAACAATTTTCATGTTTTTTGGCACAAAATTGCAGACCAATTCATGCTTACGCATATGTGCCTTATAATCAGAACAGTAAAAGAGTAAATCACAAACAGAACACTGTTTTAAATCTTTATCATTACACAGTGTGTGACTTACACGCTGATACGTATCAAATACACCTTTACAATTTCTACACATATATAAAAGAAAATATTTATTGGATCCATTTAATACTTTGTTAATTTTTTTATCCTTTTCTTGGTTAATTATAACAATTCTATAAGATTTTAGCGAAATATTCATCTTTTTGTGAATATTTGAATGCTGTTTTAACGAAATATATGACATGAAAGGTAGGCCACAATACGAACATGGATGTTTGCGAGTTTTGAAACATGAATTTTCAACATGTTTTGAAAGTGAGTCTGGATCAACGATAATAAAACAGCTATTACATTTGTAAATTGTCAAATCAGACGGCCCTTCCTGTATCACTTGCATTTTAATTTTGTGACCATATTTATAAATTGATTTATTTAAAATTAATGTTTTTTTTTCGTCATCAACGTTTTGAAATATATGACGGATCCAAATGCTACTGCTTGCAATAAAATAAAATGTGTCAAACTTTATTATTTCCACAGGCCTATTGGTCGCTTTCAAGGTGTGGAATTCCATATGGTTTTCATAACTCTTTGAATCCACTGTTAGCTTACAAGTTTCACACACAATCTTTTTGAGTTCTACACCACACAGATGTTCTTGGCAATGTTCTACTACTGCATCATATGAATCAATAGTAGTATGACAATTTAAGCAACAGTACAGAACATTAAAAAGGGCGTAGTTTGATTTACTGTGCATTTGATTTGTATTATGAGTCGGAACTGTATTGATACTTCTAGTTTGAGATATACGTTTTAATTCGTCGGAAACTGCTCCTAGATCAGGTTTGGTCCCATCTTTAAGGAAATTGTCTACATTCTCGCATTTCATCTCAACACTTTGTCTTTTTTCAGAACTTTCTTCGTTCACTACACCATGAGGTTTTATTTCACAGAAATTCAATTTCATGCTTTGATTTGAAATAGGTATTTCTCTATTTCTTGGCGGTAGACGGGATGGATGACGTGTTTCTTCAAGCCGTTCGGATATTTTGGGTAAATCTATTCTATCAATTTGATCTAAATCCTTCTTATCACTTGTCTTTGAATAGTAGTGAAATGCCATGTGTAGTTTGAAAACTGGTTCGGAGAGTTTTATATTACATATGTGACATGTCAAAAAATCTTCGCTACATAGATGATTTATAACAGCATATTTTGATATAAAATGAACGTGACAACTTTTACACTTAGGATATTTAGGAATAGGTGGTAAAATTTTCTTGTTGCCAAAGGTGTAAAATGAAAAGTTTTGTAATCTTATGCCTTTTCTTTCTTTATGCATAAGTCTATGTGTGCCCATTGTTTTATTGGTAAATATGAGTCCACAAATTTGACAAACATATGTTGGCAAATGAGCACAGCGTTCTTCCATATGTACTATTACATTTCTGCCTTTCTTGCTTATAAAAGAATTGCATGTTTTACAATAACTGATGTCAAAGCAATATTTAATGTCATAAACTTTTTTCTTTATATTTTTTTTGATAACTGGTTTGACGGCGTTGTTTTTTATTGGTTCAGCTCGTATTACATCAGAACAAACAATTGTAAAATCGGTTGGCTTTAATGCTGCCTTAGTGTGAAAAGATTTATGACTGTCCCCAATACATTTATCAACAAGGATATCACAAACTTTACAATAAACTGATTTTGCCACAGCCATTTCGCAATTGTCAAGATGTGGTAGATAACCATTAGCATCAAAAAGAATAGCACATTTGGAACACTTATACAATATGCGTGCCAATTGGGGTTCCGTTAATTCTAGTACGTTAAAATCGTCGGTAAACAAATGTTGTTTCAAGTGCAAATTTTCATCAACTTTTTTAAAAATTTTGTTACAAGATAAGCATTTCCAATTTATTAAAAGCTCCATATGCACTGCATGGTTCATAGCTGACTTGGCTGATAAAAAATGGATATCACATCGCCTACATTTAAATAATATTGATTTCAGTAGAAGCTGATCATTCCTGATTGAGTAAGATTTATTTATTTCATTGTGTCTCTCATTATCTAGTGAGTCATTGTAAGGCACTCTCATTTGTTTATTAATCAGTTTTACAACATTGCTATCTTTTAAAGCTGGATGTTTAACGGCTTTCTTTTTTGCCATAATATAATCTACTCTAGTAAGACGTATTTCTGGATTAATCTTAACAGTTTTATCAATTTTATGTTTGTGACATTTTCGCATATGTTTATTATGCAACTTCCAATTATAATTTTTCTTTGAACAATATTTACATTGTTCATTAAATATAACTTCCTTTACCTCTGTGATACTCGAGTCTTTGTGCTTATTTATTAAATGATTTAAGCAAAACTTTTTAAATGTAAAAATGTAGGAACAGTAAACACATTGAAATAATGATGTGTTAATTTGAATTTTTTTAACAGCAGTCTGAGTAGGCACTTTTTGTTTGCGACTTATGGGTACACATTTTTTTTTTACATTACTATTAGTTCTTTTCGTTTGGTAATGGTTAAAATCTATACCCCTGACTCTTTTCTTTGTGATAACTTGTGATATTTTGACATTAGTTTTAATCTGTTTTTCTACTTCACATTGTGTATCTATTAGTGAAGGGTTATTAACAGAATTATTTGTACCTTTTTTCGACTGTAACACTTTGTAAATGTGTTCAATAAGCAATTTATTGGAAGAAAACGATACTTTACAGTGAAAACATTGATTTAACTTTGATGATTTTACCATTTTTGTACTTAATGGTAGGGTTTGCTGAAGTGAATTTTGGCTACTATTTATAAAACTTTTTCTATGAATATTTATCGAATGTCTCCTTAAAAGACTGTGCTGAGAAAATGATTCATTGCACTCATTGCACTTATATTTTTTTACAATTGACCCAATTGTAATTTTATTTTTCCTTTTCATTGTATTACCATGTGTTCCGTATGTTCTGTTCTTTTCATGAACTGTTTTGTTATGAATCTCAAAAATCTTTTTTTGAGGAAACATTGTTAGACATATTTTGCAGTACCGTTCACTTCTTGTTAAATAAGATTTGATATCATTTAGAAAAATCTTTGCTGCATAAATCCGATCCTGACTTTCACCGTTATTTCTTTTAAGCAAAGCTGGTTGAGTAGGCTTTGACCCCAATATAATTTTATTACCAAGAACTGACATTTGTGCTTTATCAATTTCTTGAGTAATATTTTGGGGATCTTCAATTTGCCCAGCATATAAATTGTTTATATCAGTTACTGTGTCCTTATTTTTATTTAAGAATTGATCATTATATTCAGGTTCTTTTTTTATATCTGAAGCTGAAAATGTTTTAAGTTGTATAAATAAGGTTATAACTATGTTACAACAAGCAATTATTTGTTAATAACATTAAGCAAACTAAGCATTGCTTTGCAATTGTGTAGTATGAACATAAAAATGCATGTTAAAAATATGACCATCATAGCTAAAATTGCAGAACCTACAGAGTATTTTTGCTTACCTTCTTCGAAATACCCAGAAATTTCTTTCTTCAAGATAGATAAATCGGGAAATATGTTTTTAATTACTGGATTTTCCAATAAATCATGTTCTTCTATATCTATATCGCTATCCATGATAACTGGAATATAATTTAAAGCATTAAAAATTTATAATAAAGTTTACAAAATCAATAAAAATCATGACAAATTTACAGGAATTATAGCTTAGCAAAAAAGGATTTTGATATAGGTATAGCTATTTTTTTTTTGGTTAGATATAGGTACTCATCCATATTTAGTTTTTTAAACTACTTAATGGGTCTACCTAATATCTTGGAAAAACTAAATAGTTTTATCTTTCAGTACAAATTTCAGTTTGACTTAAATGTTAAATGAATAGGTTAGAAAATAAATTAAACATTACATAGTAGGTCCCTACGCGCTACATAAACTTTCAAACACTTCGTTGGTATAATACAAAATCAAAGTAACGTGTAGGCGTGTAGGTATGTATGTACTTACATATTAAGGCGCAAAAATGCCTAATAATCTTACTTAGGAATTTATGTACATAAGTAATAATGATGTATTTCCGTGGAAGCAAAACGAAAATGTCGTTTTTCATAGATCTCAGTCTAAGTATAGAAAAAGCAAGTATAACATTTCTAATCTACTTACAAATCAGAATTACTCAAAAATATTCAAAAAGGAAACAATAGAACATAAAATCTAAACTTTACTGAGCACAGAGTACATTTTAATATTACCACTGAGCAATTCATCAATGAATATTACTGAGAGACGAGAGTGTTTTTTTTTCTTTAGTATGTTTAACGGCCTCGGGTACTTGTCCATACAGCCAATTCTTTAGTAATATTATATTTATTTTTGCATTAAAACGTTGATGTTAGACGTTTTAATGCTTCGATGGAGTTTTTGAAGACAGTCCAAAGATTGAAGGAATGTAGAGAAGTCCCCAAGAGAGAGGTGAACTGTTCGCGTTCCCGCGCAAAATTCACGGTCCACTTTTCTTGGTTACGACCCATACACCATGTTATTTCACCGAAATGTATATTGTTCACTTGCACGACACTTTGTTTCGCAAAATAACACACCTTTTACAACCCAAAATCACTATAAACAATTAATAGATAAAATAAATGGACTTCAAACGTATCTCACGAACTTCCGCCAAAAACTCTAGACGAGAGTGATGATGACACTATGACAGACAGCAGACAGACAAGACAGACAGATTCAGTCAGCTTAATACTTAATACTTATTATGGTAATACTTCGTGTTCGTTGGTTCGACGTGGTTCGAAGGAATATTATGTTCCTTACTTCACTCATGCTCTTAGCGTGCTGTCAAGTGCTGTGCTTAAGCATAAATTATAGTTTTCCTCCTCGATTGCTGCTATGATACTATCGATAGTCAATTAATAAGCTATCGAAATGCTATCGATAGGATTGATTGCTCCGTTGGCATTAATACTAATGATGCAGAACAATAGTATCGATACTGTAAATGCTGAATATAGCAATAAAAATACAAACTATCGATCGTATTTTTGGTCAGTTTGGTACAAATCCCTCGATCGTGAGTTATTCCAGACACAATTGAAATCAATTGTTATCGCGGCACGCGCGTGCCTCCTGGGGGTTGAGGGATGCAATCATTAATTTTCTTTTGACATCCTTTAATTTTATTTGACATTGTATTTTGTTCTACATAGTGACTTCTTTTGTACTTACATGATTTTTAATTTGATTGTAATATTAATGTGATTTAATTACTTAGTTGACATTTATTTTATTTGATAATAATTCACGAATACCTCGTTGAGGTCATAATGTAATAACTTTTACCATCTCTTGTACCTAAATGTTTGTAGCCATTCTCCGAGAGTATCGATAGTATTGAAGTGTTTTGATTTTCGGACGGACCTATCACTGAAAACTTATATGGCAGGCTATATTCAGGCAGGCAGATATTTGGCAAGCTGTGTCCGCCGCGCTAGCGATGTCCCGGTACGGCCGAGGGTGAGGCTTCGCAAAGCGTAGCTAAGGCTCGCTCGTGCCGGGGCCCATACTAGTGGGCGTGATCGGGCCCATCTTGGAGGGGGGGTCGGACAGCGACCTCAAAGGCGCCTCGGCACCGCTGTAGGCTCGAGTATTAAAGCTCATTATCCAAAGTACTGCTATAGTACCTACTTCTTGTGTCACATTTAATTTGTTGTTTGTTTGATGAGCAAAGGGTATAATAATATATTTAAATTGGATTTAATTCGAATTTATTTTACATTGCACCCGACAGACATTGCTCTGTCTTAGTTTTATATATTTTTTTCGAATTGGTTTCCTTAATTAAAAAAATACATCAGATACAAATTGTTTGCTGTGATTCCTACAAAAACATTAGGCTATAAGTAATAACATTCTTTGTTTTTTTTTCTATTACATAATTAAATAGTTTTCTTGGTATGCCGACACTGGTACTGCAGGCGACAAAAATTGAATCTGAATTTTTCAGATGGCCAGTTAGCCATCTGGAAAATTCAGATTTTTTATGGATTTTTTACAACTTCTTCTTCTTTCGAACTGTGGCGAACAGTGCTAAGGATTTTTACAACTTAATTCAGTGAACAAGCAACTAGCGAAAGATTAGACGAAGTGATGTCCCACTGCCAAATAATGGAGTCTATCTATCTATGGTACCACCAAGCATTTTGTAAGTAGGTAAGAACCTAATCTATGTTACTACACAGCACACAGCTTTCACCAGATTGTCTGTCCGCCTAGTGAGGGGTCTACATACAGATCGTCGTCCAGTGCGTGGCTGCCGCTCCAGAACCTTTTCACCGAAACTGCCACGGGTTCTTCTTACTATGTGTCCCGCCCACAGCTCACTGCCACTTCAGCTCCGCAATTCTTTAAGCGATGTCGGTTATCTTAGGTCTCCTACGGATATTACTCCTACGTTAGAGTCATCACTGACACTTTCTTCTTGAGACATTAGCTTGAGATTTAAACATATATTTTATTTTTATTTTCAGAAAAAGCTATTCTACCGATTGAAACAAAGTCGACTGCAGTCTTACTGCTATTTTTTGACCGTCTATTTGACTCTGTCAATGGAAGTTTTGCAAAAAAAAATCGACATGCAAAACCCTTACTAGGGCCAGTCACTCCACATTCACCACACCACACCATATGGATTGATGGTATAAAAAATCTAAAGAAAATGAAATTCATATCTGGTTCTAGTAAATCTGAATGGGTGCCTTCTTTAAAGAATTGGGCATGGACACTGGAAGGAATGCGAGTAGTAATAAAAAAATTAAAAGATGATTATGGCGTCACTTCGGTTTGGATGCGGCACTTAAATCAAGACCCGCTAGAAAATTTTTTTGGCGCTATCAGAAGCCATGGGTGCCGCAACACAAATCCAACACCGGAAAGGTTTGAATCGGCCTTTGCCACTTTATTGATTAATAACCTCGCCAGTGTTCATGCCCCGGGTGCAAACTGTGAAGAAGATGCCACTAAAGTACTACACCAATTAATTGTGTCTCCCGATATTCAAAATGAAACAGTTTGTGAAATTCATATGGAGGATTATAATATTCAGTTCACCCCATTAGAAGCAAAAGATCAGCCGTATGTGATTGCCCCGTTGAAATATGTTGCAGGCTATTTTGTAAAAAAGGCTAAACAACATATATGCCAATCTTGTACAGTTTGCAACGCAAACTTAAATAATGACGGGGAGGATGAATATATAAAACATCGCGAATATTTTAAGAACTGGCTACAAAACCCAAGCCCTGCTATGTTAAAATTAGTGTCCAATCTACAAGATTTAGTTTATTTTATATTAGAAAAAAGGATTTCAAGCTGCAAAATTATTAAAAATTATATAATTACCATAGCAGCTATTAATATTAATGTAGAGGATTTTATTTGCAAGATCCATCAACATCAATTAAGAAAATATTTAATAAATTCAGTAACAAGGTTTTTCCTTTTCAACTATTGTAAAGACATAAACAAAATTTTATCTGGTAAAAGAAATATAAGTGACGAAACAAGTCACATACAAATCATGGCCCGTAACTTTCATTTAAAAAGTGTGAAAAGAAAATGAAACAATGGAATAAAATTGAAAGGAATTCTACTTTATATGATATCTTAAGCAATTAATTGCTTAAAATATCATATAAAGTATTTAAATAGCTGTTTCATCTTAACTGAGTGTCAAACAACTGCAAAGATGTTAAGTGTTAAGGGTGCAAACTCCTAACATTTGATGAAACAACGCTGGCTTACAGCGATAAGAATATGCTTGAAAAATTGACGCCCATGACGTAGTGTCTCGGTGTCTAAATGGTTAAAGCACCGCGCCCGGTATGCGAGGAGATGCGGGCTCGAGCCCTGCCTGAGACATAATTTTTCAAGTTTAAATACTAAAAGGAATTCTGTAGGTGTCATTTTTTAAAATATTCAACTTTGTTGTAATACCTATATTAATAATATTAATATGCAATATATTTAGTCCCACTATTGTCGCCATGTTAGAGTTTGAGTAGATATTTTTGCTCATATTGTAATATAATTTCATTAAGAATGTATTGAAGTACATAATGTGTAACTTTGACTGGCAGCATTTGATAGGAAGGCAGTGTTATAAATACAACTCAAAATCATAAAGTACAATAATTTTCATTCGATTAAGCGGATCCTCGGAGCCGCAATGTTACCAAGTGTCTACCAACCACTCGGATGATGAATTTCCGTAGAATAAACTTTTTCAGCTATGTATAAAATACTACTAACCTGCCACATCTAATGCTACCAGCCAAAATTATACAATGTGTAGGGGTGATCCTTCTAACCCGCTAAGGCTAAGCACCACATCTAAATTCATCGACCAAAAAATAACACGGGTTGTCTAATCCCCCTTCCCCTGTAATTTGTGACCATTTTTATTTTTATTTCAATGTACTGCGGCGCGCTCGATATTTTATGCGATATCAAAGGTTTCATACTTCGTAGAAACATGAAAATAATGCCAAACGGTAGCTAATGATGACACTGGCTGACAAATCAGTTGCTATGTTTTGTATTTTAGAGATAATTTTTCTGAGAAAAAAAACATTACTTAATTTAATTAAAAAAAACTAAAAAGTGATTTTATGTCACAAAATATTTTTTTTTCTCACTAAGATTATCTCTAAAATACAAAACATAGTAATTGATTAGTTAACCAGTGTCATTACTAATGACTCATTCATTAGCTACCGTTTGCCATTTTTTTCATGTTTCTAGAACGTATGAAAGCTTTGAAATCGCATAAAGTATCGAAAGCGCCGCAGAACATTGAAAAAGCTAAATAAAATGTTGTCATTTACAGGAGAAGGGGGTTGGAACCCCCATATTTTTTTGCCTATGATTTTAGACACAGTATTTCTTAGTGGGTTAGAAGTACCACCCGTATTACATTGTATATACGGTATATAAGTAATGCAAAAAGGTACTCATTACAAAGGCAAGGTCATGTCGATCACAATCGTTATAAATTTTTATTGATGGATCATGTAATATAAGTATTGCAAAAAGGTACTCATTACAAAGGCAAGGTCATGTCGATCACAATCGTTATAAATTTGTATTGTAATAAGGATATTTTTTTCTCGTTATATTTACCTGTTTTAGTTTAATCTACAATATATGAAAACTTTGATTAAAGACTGACACAAAAACGGTGTTTTATTTGTTGCTATGTTGCTATTAAGAAATAATTAGAAATCTTACATAACTTAATGATTTCTAATTATTTCTTAAATACAAAATGATAAGGAACCATTTGAACGCATATAGCCATATATACGTATACAGATATAGATAGCTCGTTAATTCCATTCGAAACTATTAGATGGCGCTTGATCTTAAGTTCTCGTTTTTAGGCCGGAGAGCGACCTCTATTTCCAGTATTAAAATGTACTCTGTGCACACAGCTGATCAAAATGTCAAGAAAATGGAGTTTTAGTTAGTTACGCATTTTTTAATTCTGATCATTTAAAGATACAATATGAAGTCCAGTGACAAAAAAAGTTTTATGGCTCACCAAGGCTAGAATGGATAGGACTACTCCATTTCAACCTTGGGCTGCTGAAGAATGTGTGAAAAATATAAAAACCGAAAGAGAAGTAGTGGATGACGCGAAACTTCATCGGGAAAATGTCAATCATCCAAAACATACGCAAACTGCGTCTTACGATAAAGAAAGTGTCTCCGTTGCGAGCAGCTCACCAGGGTCGTCTAGCATTTCAGGTGCTGGTGCAGACCCCGCGAAAGGCAAGGAGCCCAAAATGGACACGGCCAAAATAGCTTCCATGCAGCAAATTGTGGAGAACACCCTGAGGTACTTTAACTTCTACTATCAAGTTACTCTTATCCTACTTATCAACGTAACAGCACCAATTATTCATAATATGAATTTACTTTTATGGCCATGGTGATGGGCTAGCTAGACAATGTTTTTTTTATAAATCTGTTGAAATCAGTAAAAGTTAGTCAATAAGTTAAATAAATGTAGTCTCTAATAAACTGTGTTTCCTGATCATTTTAAATCTAGGAACCTCACTTGCAGTCACATAAGATTGATGGAAGGTAAATAACAAACCTTTGTTACCATATTTTTGTAATGGCTTCTTCTAATTTATCTATTTCATTTTAACCTCTCACACCAGGAAGTGAATTAATACTATATGCAGCGTGGTCGCTGGTGTCCGCTTCGTAGTTGAGAGGTTAATGCATATCTCAATTCATATCAAGTCAAATTTTGTCTTATTTTCAGTGAAAGCTTGTAGAAGTTTGGTCATCCTTCATTTTAATTGTAAGTCACAAGCAATAATATATATACATTGTCACATTTTCTAAAATATCTTAACTTGTACCAATCTAGAAAGAAGTGAATGACAATTTTTTCTAAATGAAGTAACCATTAAACAATGTCAAAATAAGGTATACGTTTATTCCACATTTAATATAAGCGAAACAAAATCATAAGTAAATTCACACTTCGAATATCATTTTTAACTATCCCTGTCAATTTCTATAATATGTATACAAATGTACACATGTAATAGACATTGTCATGGATACAAATGATATTGGAAGTGTATAGTTGCTTTTGCCGTTTTTGTAACTTTACTCGTTATTTTTGTCGAATTCAGTGATCACGACGAATACAGTCATAGACAATTTAATTTTGAGGATACCTTCTTATTTTGCAAATAATACCCTAACAAGCTGTTGTGATTCAATAATAAGCTTATTATAAAACATTAAAAAAAATACTTCTAATAATCTGCAAAACACTGAAATAATTTTAACAACATCATCTCAGCCTATGGTTAAGATACTACTGAAATAAAACAAGAGCTTATACAATCAGTTCCTTGTAATTCGTTTCCCAATGTTATAATAATTTTCAAAGCGTATTACTCATATACTACTCGTACCTTCAAAAAACTAATATTTATTGTATAAAATAATAAAGTTTTAATAACAAGGTATTCAAATATCTGTTATTATTTTAAATCACAATGTAATCAAGTATAATTCACTGTCGCTTCACATCATTATTAATTTAAAAAATTAAGTATTTGTAACTAAATAAATTAAAATCTTGTGTAGCCACCTTCAGCGTTTATAACATCTTGCAACAGTTGCAACCTTTCCCGCATTGACAAAACCATGTTATTACATACATTGCTGCCTCTAAAGCTATCCCATATCTCGTGGACGTGTCTGGTCAAGGTTTCTTTGGTTCTAGCTTGGTTGCTGTCCCACTCTTGAACCATCAGCTCCCACAAATTCTCAATCGGATTGAGGTCTGGGCTTTTAGGCGGCTATGGTAACAAGTTCACCATCACGGATGAAACTTGAAATAATTTTTCATCAGAAAAAATGGCCCTGCTAAAATCATAGTTGAGATTTTCTCGAGCAAATTGTAACCGCTGTTGTTAATGGCGTGCACTTAAAAGTGGTTTTCGCGCCGGAACTCTGAGACGTATGCCAGCCGTGTTTAGACGACATCGAATTGTTGAAGACGATAGGTGATATGAAGATGATATTTCCTGAACTCGCACAAATCCATTATTGAGCACCCTGTTTACGATCTGTCTGTCCTGCGCCGAAGAAGTTTTTCGTGGACATTCACTACTTTTACGACTAACAACGTCGTTTTCATCTCGCCACCGATTAAGCCACAAATATACGGTTTTTCTCTGAAAAAAAAAATGCATTTAAAAACCTGTTACTAGTATTTTCTGTAACGGTCTCCCCGTTGCCACGACTGCTGTAAAGTGGTCGAAACTTTTGGTTAACCATGTAACATCTTAAAAATAAACGCGAGTTGTATCCGTTATTCAATAGTTTTATTCAAAAACCTGTTACTAATTAAGTTGATTAAATAGTAATATATAACTTCCTTAAAATAGGACTATTTTTATAGGGTGTACCAGTAACAAACCGATTAAGCGACATTTTGAAAGTAATTTTGATATTGTGACTCAATTAGTGCAACAATTGTTGCAAAAAATTATTACGTACTCCTTGTCTACCATAAAATCATGTAGCTTATTACCATTTTCTTAACAGCTGTTAGGTTTCTTTTTATTTAACAATTAATGTGGAAAGTCACAATGTGCCTAAGGTTGACCAGATTGTACCAGCAATAGACCAGACAATGAGCCAATAGTGAACCAATAAATAAAATAATTTCTCTTTATGAAGAATATATATATTTTTACTTACTAAAATGTTTTGTACTTTATAATCATCACAACTTTAAATCAGTCTACAAGTTTCAAGTAATACTTAAATGCTACAAGGCTCATACTGTTGTTAACTAATTTAAGAACTAGATAATTACATAGGCTGCACTAAAAGTATCGGGAATGGAATATTTCCACTGTTCCTGTCATATTAAAATCTTTCAAATTGCAAACTCCTTGGTTTTAAAAATCGAATACCATTTATTTATTTAAAAAAAGATTCTAGGTCTTATCACAATGTCTTGTCAAACTTGTTTAGTCGTTGAGAAAATGGAATTGGCTCGAGAAAATTTAAGAGCGATGATTTATTATGACTTTCGGAGTGGTTTAACACAAAAACTGTGTGTTGACCGAATGATTTCTGCATTTGGTAATGAAGCCCTATCCAAAACCACAATTTATAGCTGGTTTGCTGAATTTCAACGTGGACGTGTCAAGCTCAGTGATGATCCCCGTCAAGGTCGTCCAAAAACTGCAGTCACCCAAGAAAACGTTGATGCTGTGCGTAAGCTGATTGAGGAAGATCGACATGTGACATACCGCGAAATTCAGGCAACTTTAGAAATTGGCATGAGTCAAATACAAATAATCTTGCATGAACAATTAGGTGTAAAAAAGTTGTTTTCCCGATGGATACCGCATTCGCTCTGTGAAGAGCAAAAAGCGGCTCGCGTTACTTGGTGCTTCAGAACTCTCGAAAGATTCCACGCATTATCCTCAAATGCTGTATACAACATCGTATCAGGTGACGAATCCTGGATATACGCGTTTCGTACCCGAAACAAAAAACCAGTTACGAGTTTGGGTGTTCGAAAATGAGTTAAAGCCAACAAAAATTGTTCGTTCGCAGAGTGTTGCAAAAACAATGGTGGCCACGTTTGTCTCCAAAACCGGCCATGTTGCGACTATTCCTCTTGAGGGACAAAGAACGGTTACTTTGATTAATGCTCTGAGAACGGTTAATGCAGAATGGTATGCTAGCATTTGTTTACCACAGGTCGTTTCTGAACTCCGTAAAGAGAACTGCAACCGCCGCATCATCCTCCATCACGACAATGCGAGTTCTCACACCGCGCACAGAACAAAAGAGTTTTTAGAGCAAGAAAACATAGAATTATTAGACCATCCGCCGTACAGCCCCGACCTAAGCCCTAATGATTTCTATACTTTCCCTAAAATAAAGAATAAATTGCGTGGTCAGAGATTTTCATCACCTGAAGTAGCTGTGGACGCCTACAAAACGGCCATTTTGGAGACCCAAAATTCTGAATGGAATGGTTGCTTCAATGATTGGTTCTGTCCAATGATATTTAAAAAGTGATAGATATGTTACATGCGCTCTCAATATGCGTCCCTAAAACGTCACAATTGTGACGTCTTTTCAAATCCATGAAAGAGAAAGTAATTGTTCTTTTCACGAGTATGACAAGGACAAAATAAGAATTACGCATGTGTGCAGTTGTTCGCAAGCGGCACACATATTTCGATAGTTTTGTAAGGGCATAACCTATCTATACTTTTTAAATATCATTGGTTCTGTCGTATGGAAAAATGTGTCAAATTTCGCAGAGAATACTTTGAAAAACAATAAATACATTTTTAAATAGTAATGTTGTGTCACTACCGTGATTCCCGAAATTTTCAATGCCGCCCTCGTAACAAGATATTCATATTACTTACACAAATGTCATAATCATAACTTGCAATAATAGACCAGGGTAGAAGCCTTGAAAAATACTAAAAAGTGAAAAAAAATAATAGTAGGATGAAACCCATTAGAAAAGGAGGGAAATATTATAAAAATAAAAGGAAAAATAATTTACGGGCGATCTTAGGTCGGGAAGGGGATGGGGGTGAGTTTTTAAGGGTAAAAAACGGTTTTTCTCGATTTCCGGCAAAACTAAAAGTCCTATCGAAAAAAGTCAAATGGCAAAAATGTAGGTAATAAAAAAATCTAAAACTATTGTATTTACTTACTTTATTTGATATTTTAGCAACTTAATTGCACTTATAATATCAGTATATAAACTTGAAAAATTTGTCGTTGGTTGGACAGGTTACAAGACCTGTCCAACCAATTGTTAATCTAATGTGTGTCAAATAAATGTGTCTTCTTTCTTTTACAAATTATATTAAACGAAATTAATAGGAAAAGTATAAGAGCTAAATATTTATCTATCTCCTGTAGATTAATAGACTTCGAAATCATAGGCATCCTTTTAAACCATTTATAGCACTTTTTCTAAATATGAGACCAATCTATTACTATAAAAATTGATTTTTTAAACCCTAAAAAGCCACCGAGACACTAAGTCACAGGCGTCAATTTTTTCAAGCATATTCTAAATTGCTAAAGCGCCGCGCCCGGCATGCGAGGAGATGCGGGTTCGAGTCCCGCCTGAGACAAAATTTTTCAAGTTTATATACTGATATTATAAGTGCAATTAAGTTGCTAAAATATCAAATAAAGTATATAAATAGCTGTTTCATCTTAACTGACTGTCAAACATCTGCAAAGATGTTTCTTTCGGGTGTTAAGGGTGCAAACTCCTAACATTTGATGAAACAACGCTGGCTTATAGCGTAAGAATATGCTTGAAAAATTCGCGCCGTGTCGCAGTGTCTCGGTGGCCTAATGGTATGGCGCCCGCCCGGCTTGCGAGGAGATGCGGGTTCGTGTCCCGCCTGAGACAAAAAATTTTTCAAGTTTATATACTGATATTATTGTATTTACTCTTTTTTCACATAACCTCAAAATTTATGTGAAAAATCCAAAAAACCAAGTTTTTGGTTTTTTATTTTTATCTTTTACAAAAAGATTTTTTTTTAACGAAATTTGGTGAAAACTTACCTTTTTATGTCTCAAATACGCTGTAATTTATTTGATTAAAAATACTTATTTTTTCACCTTATTTTAAATTAATATCAAAAAAACACCCTAATTTTCAATCGAAAATTCACCCGACAAAATATCAGCTTTTTTCAAAAAGTTGGTATGGTTTCTGTTCGTTGAAATCTCTACTTTCCGATGGTGAAAAAAAAAAATATGTTACTACAGTAAATCTTCTCAGAATAGTATTTTTAATATATTTTTTATGTACTTTGAAATATATATTTTTTTCATGGGATTAACTAAATTTGTTTGTGCAAAATTAAGGAGATTATTATTTTTTTATCTTTTACTAAAATATCATTTAATTTCAATCTTTAGGTTATGTTACGTTAAGCATACTATTTTTTAAAGAAAATATTACGATTTTTATGTTTGAGTTGATTGATACAGATAAAAATAGAGATAGTATTTATTTAGTTTAGTTATTTTGGTTTTAAAAATTATCGACCCTGGTCTATAAAATATTTATGAATTAACATGAATCAAAACATACAAAATAAATCAAAATAAAAAGAAAACAATGTAGTACTTCTTAAAATATTAAAAATAATTTAAATTTTGGCATAAATTTATTATAAGCCAAGGTTGGAACTGCTACCTTCTCCTCTATCGCATCTTCCATGTACCAGATTTTAACACATTGTTCTGGCCAACGGAAAGTATTTCATGTACAAAATGTCAGTGCTTATCTCAGAGATCACCATCAATATTTTGTACAATATGAAAGGAAATATATATTTGAAAGGTGCATTTATTATCATCGGATTTTGAGGCTGAATCAATTTCTCTAATTTTTGCACCTTTATTTATTTCGTCAATTGCTTTTAACACAACTTCCTCCTTATAGTTGAAAAACCTTTTTTTTCGTCGGTCTATAAAAAAATGTCAAAGGTGGTCAATTACTGGAACAAACTCGTTGTATGGATATTACCAGTAATAAACTGGAACGTTGTGGATATTATAATCGTTTTTTTTATAATATTGTATTGCAGTATTAAGTAAAACTACATGTAAAAAAATAAAATAAAAAAAATATCAAAAAGCTAAATCACCAGTTGTAGACCAAATGGAATATTACTGGAAATTCATCCAATTCGTGTTCCATTAGATGACCAATGACAACTATTGATTTAAATTAGCATTTTCTAATGAAATAAGACGTAATGATATTGCTTTACAGAACATATTACGCAATTAATTAGATAAGCAGTTACAGCAATTGATATAAACAATGAATTAAACAGATTTAAAAAAACTTACCGTCGACGTGTCGCTTACTAATATGGCCGCCAGAAACGAAGTGAACGATTGTCGTTTTGAATTTTGCTTTTTAAACTAATGTAGATGAAGTGTTTGTCGCTTTTAATTATGACTATATGATTCGTATAAGTACGGCAGTGCTACCAAACGTAACAAAAGTGGCGGGAAATTCGACAGAAGGTTAATATTTAGGAGTAAAATTAGAAATTGTGCACTACTGGTTCCTGGTGTGGCACTGGTGCACCCACCTAGAAATATATATGTTGGAACGGTATTTAAAATTAAAACCATTAATTTTATTTGTTAGGGAATTAAGTTAACTTAATATCATTTTGATGTATCCATGACAATGTCTATTACATGTGTACATTTGTATACATATTATAGAAATTGACATGAATAGTTAAAATGATATTCGAAGTGTGAATTTATTTATGATTTTGTTTCGCTTATATTAATGTGGAATAAACGTTTACCTCATTTTGACATTGTTTAATAGTTAGTTAATTTAGAAAAAATTGTCGTTCACTTCTTTCTAGATTGGTACAAGTTAAGATATTTTAGAAAATGTGACAATGTATATATATTATTGCTCGTGACTGTACAGGGTATATTCTAGTGCATGATTTGACCAACTGAATTTCATACATAACCAGTCTAGTAGTTACCTGAAACATAATAAAATTTTAAGACAAAATTGATTCAATGCTATTACAAGTTGTAAAATGTATTATGTTAATAAAACTAATAGAACATAATTATTTAATATACAGGCTAAGTAATATTTAAAATACCTAGTGGTTGAAGACATGACGTGTTTTTTATTAATGAATTCACATTTTAAATATTGATTATCCTATTGTAATACAAATCCATAATAAACACAAAAATCAGTCCCCCTATTCTCGAGTTATACGTCTTGTCACTAACATAACTTTCTTTTTGTATACGAGTACATATTATAAAGGTAACATTTTATATAATATTTTTGTTTGAAAATATGAGTCCAGACTTCAACGATAACACAAAATGGGATGTATTCTATTTAAAAAAAATATACTACATATAAATTACTAACCAAAGCACTGTTTGTTTGTGTCAGCTTGAGCCTAATAAAAGTTCAGCTTTCTACAGTTTCCAAATTCATTGGTACAATGTTACATGCTAACTGCACATACATTTTAAATACAAACATTTGCGAATGTCGGGCAATTTATTTTTTAATATATATGTTATGGACCAAGTGACTAATGCGGGCATTATTTATAATGCCCGGGCATTATGAATAATGCCTAGCTCTATCGAGCAAAGTGATTAATTACTATCGAAACGTCATTATTTCTCACATTGCCCGGTCATTATTATAATGCTACGATACAATAGGGCAATTTGATAAAAAGCTAAAGATAATAAGTATGATTTAAATTACTAAAACTTCAGTGTCTTTCATCTGGTATAAAATAATATGTCAAAAATTTTATAAAGCACGGATATTATTATGTTGTTACATTTTTGTTTCAAATTTTGCATGTTTTGTGTTACCTATCTTCTAAATATGACTTTCCTCAAGTTTTAAATGTAAATACTAGTGAATTCTAAGTATTGGAATTCTTCCTAATAATGAGTCTGATAATATGTTTAATACTAGATTTTGCCTGCGGCTTTGCTCGCGTTAAGTTTGGGGTAACGCGGTACAGAATATTATTATAAATCTAATCCAATCCAATCCAATTCGAAAAACAACAACGGTACAACCGAACCCGAAACCGAGTTTGTTTTCGGAAATCGGAAAACAACACCAAGACAACAATACCAAATCACAAAGCTAAACACAAATACCAAAAAATCGAAAGCAGTTAAATCAATAGTCAAAATAATCTAACCTATACTCTTGATAGAGTATAAGTACCGTATGCACTGTAGTATGAAGCGCTGTAGTATGAATTTGTTTTAATTAAATTATTTTATTATTTGTTTGTACCATAGAACCTGTACTAATTTTGCGGAGAGTCTCACACAAATTTCCATCTAGGTGATGGAAATTTTAGGGGCTTAAAGAAGATTTTAAAAAAAAGACAGTTATTTTTAGTTGGTAACAAAGAGTCTGTGTACCGATTTTTAGCTTTCTACCTTGAAAACTGCGAAATTTCCCATATAAAATTTCACCCCCTGTTTTAAGGTGCGGATTTCCAAAACAAAAAGATACACGATTTTTTTGTTAGTCACAAATGGACTATTTGCATACCAATTTTTAGCTTTCTACCTTGAAAATTGCAGAATCCAATCCATACAAACTTCCACCCCCATTTTAGGGAAGTGGGTGTTGGGAAGAGTCAAAAAGTAGCCTATGTCACTCTCCATCCCTTCAACTATCTCCACTTAAAAAATCACTTCATTTCGTTGCTCAGTTTTGCCTTGAAAGACGGACAAACAAACAGACACACACACTTTCCCATTTATAATATTAAGTAAGGTTTTACATAGTTTCAATAAAATAAATAAATGAAATAATAATAATTAAAATAGCAATTAAAGGTGATTGTTTTACTCTGCCTAAAAGCTGATGGGCATTATGTATAACGCCCGGTCAATTTGATTATTTGAATAATCACCATCAAATTGCCCTCTCATTTTAGGCATTTTTCATAATGACCGGGCATTATGTATAATGCTCAATTAATTACTTGGTCCACAAAAATAGTTTCCTTTTTTCCTACATGTACATGTATATGTTTCCAACGTTATCAAAATTAAAATCGTCAATACAAATTCTAGTAGAAAAGCGTCCTAAAGCTCGCACTCGCGAAGCACCTAACCCACAAAAAACAATGTCACACTGCTCAAAATTATTTACATGCAAAGCATTAAAGTCTCCTAATCGTATCAAATTAACGTCGCTCCCAGAATCAACTAAAGCACACATTTTATTTCCGCACAAAACAATGTCTTTAAATGGTTTCTTAAAATTTTCCATTTTATTTTCCAAACTTTTGTCAACTACGTCATTGTCACTTTCACAAATATAACTGTCAAATTTCACGTGACTGGATCGGACACTTTCGGGTTGCTTCGTTTCCTACTGAACGTCAATACACATCGTCTTCTCGCCAGTGCTGCCAACTTCTCGCCGCAATTCCGTTCCGCTCGAAGTGCGTGCTGTCTCCTTTGCACTTGAATAACTCGTACTTGCACCTGACCCGCTTTTGCACTCCCTCGAAATGTGACCGAATGAGTTGCACTAGAAGCACTTCGTTCCTCGTTCTTTGTCAGTACATTCCGATGACAGATGGGTTTTGTCACCGCAGTTGAAACAAAATTTCGAAACTTCTTTAGGTCGTTGTAGATGATGATGCTGATGATTTACAGGTTTTCTTTGGACAGGTTGGTGTTGCTGGATGCTGTTGTTCGTCTTTTCTTTTATTAGCTCGTAGATTTTTAACTTCTCCTTTAGATCTGAATATGATGTGACACCATACAACATCATCTTGTTAATCTCGTCATCTCCTATGCCATCGACTATATATTTTATCGCAACGTATGTAGTCTATACACCCCTCGTCGTGTCGCTTTCTCCTGGCACTCATCATATCATGGATGGTCTTACTATCAATAGTGTCGGGGAACTCTTTGCTGATAGCCATTTTCAGGTCCTCCCAAGACTTGAATGGGCGTTCGGACTTCAGCCAGAGAGATGCGGTACCTGTAAGGGATCTCCGCGCAATCAACAACTGCTGTAAAGGAGACCAGCCGAAAATCTCACTGTGGTCCTCCACGTCCTGGATCCATCTCGTCACAGGATAGGTCGAATCTTGACCATTGAATGCAGAGACCAGCTCGGCCGTCATATGCAACATGCTATTGTTCCTATGTTGCGTCATTCCTGCATCCATTTCTGCGTCTTCAAAATCTTCCTGCCTACCGCTCTTACGTCGCCTGTTCATGTCTTTAGGCATGGTGATCAAGTAACGATTTTACAAATCTTTTACGTCGTTCGTCGTCGTCGTCGTCGCAATCACAAAAAAAAATTGCAAGAAAACCGCCGCCGCACACGTCTTCACAAGTCGTCGTCTTCCTCGCACACCGAAGAAAAAAAATCCTTATCCCGGACGAGCCCCCAAATTTGTAGGAATAAAGGAAACTATTTTTCTTCACTGCACAATTTTATTCGCCTTACGTCTTCGTCTTACAACTTCAAACTCCAAAATCAAACTAAATCTAAAACAGAGCTCGAAACAAAACTGACATCTTTCTAGAATATATTTACACTAGCTGTTCCCCGCGACTTCGTACGCGTCAATTTCAGTTTTTAAGATCGCGATTATTTTTTCAACATTTTTCACTGATGCTTCGCTCCTACTGGTCGCAGCGTGATGTTATATAGCCTAAAGCCTTCCTCGAGGCATGGACTATCCAACACAAAAAGAATTTTTCAATTCGAACCAGTACTTCCAGAGATTAGCGCGTTCAAACAAACAAACAAACAAACAAACAAACTCTTCAGCTTTATAATATTAGTATAGATTTAAAATTCAAAAATCAATCATCTCTCTCATTCCCTCTTCCTTCCCTTGCGTTCTATTTCTCACATCCCACATACATACAACGTGTTCCTTTTGATATCCCATAACTCTAAGAACATAATTCTATAGGTACAAATAATATAAAACGCCCTAGAACATGTGGTTCAAAAATCAATAGTTTCGAATATAACATCAATTTTAGTTAAATTTGTAAAAAAAAAATAACCAGTATGGCGAATCCTTAGTTTTGCGAGACGTTGGTAAACTTACACTAAAGTGTAGTAGTTAAGTAGCGGGAGAGCGTAACTTGAAAAAAACATTGACGTGTGTGGGTGTTTCATTGATAAGTAGGTACGAGTAAATCGTTTTCATTCAAAAGTTCATTCATAACAAGGTAAGGGTGTTCTACATAAACAGTCATGACTTTTTAGAATTATTTTGTATGAAAAAGTTAAACAAAAAAAATTCATAATTGAAAAATAATTCATATTATGCAATTTGATTCTTTCCGTGGTCTGTTTAATACCCTAGAGTTATGGGATATCAAAAGGAACACGTTGTATATACCAAACGAGCTAACCTTAAAAAACCAATACTTTAAGTGCAGTGTTGAAATTTCAGTCAAGAAGGTCGACAACGTGTTGCGCAACTGCTAGAAGCAGTTGAAGCATTAAGTGGAGCTGAGCGACTACTGCTGTATTTGCGGCTGCCGACTGGTTTGCCGCCACATGATCCCCTAAAGCAGCCCATTAACCCTTTGGGCTCAAGGTATTATAATATTTAAATCAGTGCCTTTTATAGCTAAAAATATTTGAAACTTTTTATGTATCATTAAATATTTGCACTATTAAATTTAGAAAAAACTTTAAATGCTAACTCTGTTTAGTGAATCATTCAGCAAATTTTGAGTAGGTACACATATAGATTACAAGTAGAAATAAAATAAAAAAATCTTTGCTAAAGAAACATGTAAAATGGATTTTGTATCATTTGCCTATCAATATACAGGGTGTAAAAAAAACTAATCGCAGATCCTGAAGCTACGCAATCTGTAAAGCAAACCAAGTCATGTTACAAAATATTATAGCTGGGAAATGATTTTTATGTTTGGGACTCAAAAGATATTAAAATACATAGCGCGCAATGTATAGCAGCCGGAGCGTGGACCGGATGGCTGCTAAGTTCAAAATTTGACCGCGCTGAGCCTTACACTGCGTATTAATATTTAAGACATGCCTCACTGGGCCACACTGAGCCATCTAGTCCCAAATTAAGGTACTATTAAGTACCCTGTCGTATGGGGTACTAGACAACCGATAAACTTACTTATATACTTTTTTTGTAAATACATACTTATAATACATAGAAAACTCCCAGACCAGTACAAACAGACATGTTCATGCACACAAATGTTTGTACTGTGCGGGGATCGAACCCGCGACCCATGGCTCAGAAGCAGCGTTAACTACCGCTGATCCAAATTGTAATTAAAAAAGCCTTATTATAAACGAAATAATAAAAAAAAAACCACTATGTTTGTAAGAAGAAAAGTTTTTAAGTAACCTTTGGCAACAGTTTGTGTAATAAAATTGAAAAATAAATTGTGACTTAGACCCTCAATATCTTCGGAACCAGCTGTTTCCCAGGTATGGTCCTAAAGAAAAAAAAATATCCTAGTGATGAGGACAATAGATGGTTTCGGATCTGCGTTTGATTTTTTTACACCCATTATACTAGAAACTAGATACACAGTCCCATACAAAAACAACTCTTCTGTCCTCGATTGATTCGTTGATTGTTTCTATGTCAGAAACTCTTTGGCAAAACGACAAATGTAAAGACGGTAGGACAATGGACTGTAGGTTGTATTTTTTCTATAAGTTGCTGGTAGGCCGTTTCCCATCAAAAGGCATTATCTGAAGTCACTTGTTTATTCTTCTCATTATTGTTCCTTATTCGGAGTACTGGAGCGAACTGAACTTCTATGGTCCAGCCGGGCCCCTAATTCGCGTAACCGAATCGTATCACAATCGTAATTGAACGACAGGTTTTTGACAGTTCTAGTATGGGCTAAATGTCAAAATCGTCCAATTCAATCACGATCGAACTGCGATTTGGTTACGCGAATGAGGCCCCGGGTCGCCGTCTTTTATTAAAATCCAGGCGCGGATTAGCCAATCACGAGGTCGGGAGTTTGTGCACGGCACCAATCTATTGGCATCATCCATCGTGTGGCGCTGCCCCTTTCAACGGCTTGTTCATACCAGGGACCGGAAAACCCCTTTTTAAGTGTAATCCTATTAAAAAGGAAAGCCTATTGAAAAGGTTACATATGTGATAGGGTTACCCATTTGATAGGGTTACCCATGTGATAGGGTTACCCATGTGATAGGGTTACCTTTGATTGTGTTAGCTTATTTGTTCGGCAACCTTTTAAATAAGCTTTAATCGCTTACCACAAATTATGGGTTGCACATAGAAATTAAAATAGCCTAACAGCATTCCAAAACATTTTATAGGGTAAGCCTATTAAGGAGTTTTCAGTATTGGTAAGCGATTACCTGGATTAATCGTATTGTTTGGTTTAGCATATCGTTGGGGTAAGCCCGTTGATAAGCTTACCTTTCGGATAGGGTTTTTAAAAACAAGCTTATTAAAAATACCCCTTTAAAGGTAAGCGACTCCGTAGCGGAGTGGCGTACACGCCGGTTTTCAAGGTGTCGTCTGCTCCTAGGTCCCGGGCTCGCTTCCCGTACGGGACAATGTAGAGAAAAGTGCTTTTCTACATTTTCTCGGGTCTGGGTGTTTGTGGTACCTTCGTTGTTTCTGATTTCCAAAATACGAGTGCTTTAAATAGTTATTCAAATTGGGATCAGAACAATGTATGTGATGTTGTCCACATTTATTTTGTCCACATTTATAACATAAACTTTTACTATACAAAACAATAAATTAACAAATATGCTTATTTACAAAAAAGGTTGTGCGGCTCTCTACGGTATTGCCGTTTTAACAAATTTTTACGTCGCCTTGACGCACGGCTCTCTCCTCGGTATTGCCGAAGTTTTCATCGTAGCTTGAAGCTGTCGTTAACAAAATGAATTATTCTATACTAGCTGTTGCCAGCGACTTCGTACGCGTGGAATTTCGGAAAGTTTAGAACAATCCCACTTTTTTCGAGTTAAAGATGGCCTATAATATGCTATTCCAGCCTAATACATCTCCGTGACAAAGTTCATTCAGATCCTTTCATCCGTTATAGCGTAATTGAGTAACGTACATCCATCCGAACATTGGCATTTACAATATTATCTAGGAACCCTGGTAAAAGCTATGTGTGTGATTAAGTTGTATAAAATAAATATAGTCTCTTATCCAGTGCTCTATGAAGTAGAATTTTAGCCAATTTGGTAATTTTATTACTTCGTAAAAAAATATACTTAATTGTGATTTTAAAACTTGACATTTCGATAGCAACAATCCCGAGTTGCGAAATACGTTTGTCTACATTGACTTCTAGGAATCGAACCCAGAACCTTGGAGCAGACGACGCTTTTAAAAACCGGTGTGTACGCCACTCCACCACGGAGGTCGTCTAACATTACCTAACACTTGATAAGATCAATATTTTGTATTATATAGGAAAAAGAAGTTTTTTTTACATCGCTCTCACCAGGGTGTTTTAGCAGTATATATTTTTTTGTGTATTTGTGAATCTTCTACTAGAGCAACTTAAGCAAAATGGTCACTTGTTTAGTACAAATATGTTCATAGGGAATATTTTGACACATCCAGGTGAGAGTAATTTAAACAAATTTTTGTTAGTTGCTCTTTGGACCACCATTTATATAAAATACAGTGTATTTAATACACGACTCAAAACTCAAAAATTGGTATGTCTCATTTTAATACATGCAAGATCATCATCATCCTCACAAACAGTCTATATAATATCAGTCCACTGCTGGACGCAGGCCTTTTAGAACTTTGCCATCATCAAATAGGTTTATTAGACTGTTTGCGTTATTATAAATAAGGGGGTTAGTTTTTTTCTTGTTTTTATTATGGAATTTGTGGCTTACTTAATATTATTTCATGTATTTTTTTTTTCTGTAGAGATTTGTGATAAATAACATTAATTAAAAGCGTCAATTTCTGTTATTATGATGACTATTTTCGCAACATTTTCACTCATGCTTTGCTCCTATTGGTCGCAGCGTGATGTTATATAGCCTAAAGCATTTCTCGATCAATGGACTATCCAACACAAAAATATTTTTTTAATTAGGACCAGTACTTCCTGAGATTAGCGCGTTCAAACAAACAAACAAACTCTTCAGCTTTATAATATTAGTATAGATAAAATCGTATCGTCTTTATGAAAAACATCAAAGAGTCAACTTTACTTTAAAAAAAATATTTTGTGTCTTCAGAGCGGAACTTCAACAGACTGTAACATGGATACAGACACATTTAGAAGTGGACCCTGATGTATCTTTGCCCAAACAAGATGTATACGACGAATATATGTAAGTATCAGATTAATTTTTCATAATGATATAGTATGCATATGTAAATTTATTCTATCTAATCGCTGTCAAGTGGTTAAAATGGGCCAGTGCAGTAGTGAAGTCAAGCCCATATCTTGTGGGGTGCCCCAAGGTTCAATTTTGGGACCCCTTTTGTTTTTAGTCTACATAAACAGTATTCAAGAAATCGGTCTAGTAGGAGATGTTACCCTCTACGCAGTATCATCTGCATGCATGTATATCATCATCATAGTTTATTTTATTTCGGAAACTATAAATGATATAATTCCAAGCGCACAAAATGACTTAAACATGTTAAACGAGTGGTTCAAATATAATCTACTTACTATAAATACTCAAAATACTAACTATATTATCTTCTCAGCCATTAATAAAGTAATAGAAAGTTATGCACCATTAAAAATTAAACAAACACATAGTTGAAAAAACTTCTGAAAAATATTTAGGCCTCATTTTGGACAATCGCTTATCTTGGAAACCTCATTTAGAAAAAATAAAAACAAAATTAAAATGTCTTGCAGGCATGATAAGACACATTGTACGCTTCTTACCACTAAAAGTACGCTTTAACATTTATAACTCTTTAGTAAAACCACACATTGACTATTTAGTAGAAATTTGGGGAACAGCAGTTAAAGTAACATTGAAATTATACAGATAGCACAAAATAAACTCATAAAAGCATTGTTTCATTTCGCCTACTTGACAGCCACTGAATTTTTTTTTTAAGAAACCAATCTTATGATAGTTAAACAAACCTACACCTACTATACCTGCATACTGGTTCGTAAAATCTTCAAAAAAGAAATACATAGTAACATAACTTTTACTCAAAAGAAAAACATCCATTCAAAACTTACTATAGTCCTTAAAATATAGCTTGATTAGAATGACGAAGTATCATCGAAAAAAGTAAAAATCAACAAACAGAATTGTAAGTTTAATGAATGGGCTACACCTGGTATTTACAAAAGTAGAAAAACATTATATGATTTGTATAGTCTAAAAGCTGAATCTCAAAACCACAACATTATACTTGTAGACCATGTTAAAAAATACTCCAAATTATTTAAAATAGTATGCGCCAAAGCAAAGTCAATTTATCTTCATAATTTAATTTCGGCTTCCAAAAATAAAGCGAAAACTACTTGGAATATTATAAATAAAGAAACATGTAGACTAAAACCAAGCAATCCTGCTTACTCTCTCAAATTAGGGGATAAGTTAATAAACACGAGCACAGAGGTTGCGAATACATTTGAGAATTTTTTTTCAAACATAGCTTCCTCCACTACTGAAGAGCTTGCTTCTTCCGCTGATCTAGCTGAATCCCTTCTCAAGTCGGCTGTCGATGAGTGCAAATTTTCATTTAATTTTAGACATATAAACCCTGATTTAATTATAAAAACTTTTAGAGAATTGAATATGAAAAAAACTGAAGATCTTTGGGGAATTTCCGTTCATATTATCAATACAATTATAAATTCAATAGCCCCTCATCTCGCAATAATTTTCAACAGATGTATTGATGATAGACAGTTTCCAACTTTAATGAAGTTTAGCAAAATTATTCCATTATTTAAATCCGGCGAGAAATGCGATCCCGCTAATTTTCGACCAATATCTATCTTGCCAGTACTAAGTAAAATATTTGAAAAAATTATGTTTAGTCAACTTTTATCGCACTTTAATTTGAATAAATTATTACATCACAATCAATATGGATTCAGGAAAGGTAGAAATACCACTGATGCGGGAGTAGCACTTCTAAAACACGTATTCGATGCTTGAGAGAGTAGGTTAGATGCTATAGGTGTTTTTTGTGACCTGTCAAAGGCATTTGATTGTGTGGACCATAAAACGTTAATTAAAAAACTCAGACATTATGGTGTTTCGAATGATTCGTTAGATTTAATTAACTCATATCTCACAGGTAGAACACAAAAAGTTTGCATTGATGGAACTGAGTCTTCAGGGTCGGCCCTTATCATGGGTGTCCCTCAGGGATCAGTATTAGGACCCTTGCTATTTTTAATATACATTAACGACCTTCCATATTATATGTATAATCTTTGTGAGATGGTATTGTTTGCAGATGACACTTCAATAATTTTTAAAATTAAGAGGGGTAATTATCATTTGACGATGTTAACAATACCCTCTCTAAATTATTGCATTGGTTTGCTACGAATAATCTTTTGCTTAATGCAAGAAAAACAAAATGTGTTAAATTTACTTTGCCTAATGTAAGGTTTTCCGCCACAAATGTTATTGTAAAAGATGAGCCATTTTTAGGTATAACTGTAGACTCTCGACTGCAATGGGGTGCTCATATCAGGTCTCTGTCTGGAAGACTTAGTTCTGCTGCTTATGCTGTGCGAAAGATAAGACAATTGACTGATGTTGGAACGGCAAGATTAGTATATTTTAGCTACTTTCACAGTATAATGTCATACGGTATTTTGTTATGGGGCTCAGCGGCAGATATTGAGTCTATTTTTATATTGCAAATACGTGCTGTGCGGGCTATTTACGGCCTTAGACCCCGTGACTCTCTAAGAGAGCTATTCAAAGAGATCAACATACTAACAGTTGCATCTCAATACATTTTCGAAAACATTATGTACGTCCGTAAAAACCTCGAATTTTTTGTCAAAAATAGTGACGTACACAATTTCAATACCCGAAATAAAGATAAACTTGCCGTTCCAGGATTCAGACTGCGAAAAGTAGGTAATTCGTTCATGGGAAATTGTATCCGTATTTTCAACAAATTACCACTATCAATTGCTGACCTCCCTGTACATAAATTCAAATCATATATCAAAGTTGTTTTAATGAAAAAGGGCTATTACACTATTGATGATTATATAAATGATAGGAACGTTTGGCTTTAAATTGTATCAGCTCGCACTGGCATATATCTTATGTAAACATGTTTATTTAAAAAGAGGCTGACAATAGTGACCGAGTTTCTTGCGCTGCTTCTTCTCGGCACTAGCCCACATTTGTCCCGAAGCAGTGGTAGGTTAAATATTGGGACGTGTAAAAGCGCCTCCAGGGGCCTATTTGCAGAAATAAAACTGATTTTAACTGATTTTGACACCTGTCAAACTGAGGTGATTAGTGATGGGACGGACTCGACTGTACAAACGAAAAAAAACAGTTATGGTAAATAAAATAAAACAAAAATCATATATTAAGATTTAACAGTAAGTCAGTATCGTGATCATTATCAAAATAATTGGAAAAATCATGAAAATCAATTGTAATTTTTTTATCGCATATAGAATCTAATAAATTTAAATTTTTTTCGTAAACTAATAATAATTGCAATTTGATGTTCTTAGCATCAACCAATACTCATTAAATCGTTTGTAACATTTATGTTACATTACTTCGATTTTGAAATATTGTTAATCTGTCGATTTCGATTTGTCGATTTTACGTCATCACTAGCGATTATGAAAAATGACGTACCTTGTAAAGACGTCTTTTAAAGTTAGGTGTAATTTTTATGACTGGATTATTTTACTGTTTTTAACTTTAAATATCTATTTTATATAATTAAATTGATTAATAAAAACAGCAAAGTATGAATAAATATTCTTAACATGCCAGTTACCAATATTTTTTCGTGCGCAAATGTGTTTCACTTGTGTGACGCTGGTACAAAGTTACGTCGTCTCTTTCAGTGAGAACTGTGATTCTAATCAAGCTATATTTTAAGGTCTATAGATGTGCAAATGATTTGAACCTACGTCCCCCTAGAACAAAAAACTACGGGAAAAAAAACATCGTATACGAACATCGTATCGTATACGTAAACTGTATAACAGTCTTCCTGAAAATATTAAAGAGGCCAAATCAATCCTTAACTTCAAAAACACCTAATTGAAAACTATAACCGCTAATAAAATAAAAAATAAAACAACAATTTGGATTCATACAATAATAAAACATAATGATGTAAGTAATAATAGTTACTTAGTATTAATTAATCATTAAATTAAAATAACAACGAAATAATATATGTATATGTATATGTATATATTATTTATAATCCCTATATTATATAATATATAATATAATATATAATATATATACAGAGTGTAAAAAAACTAAACGCAGACCCTGAAGTTACGCAATCTGAAAAGTAAACCAAGCCATATTACAAAATATTATAGTTGGGAAATGATTTTTATTTATGGGATTCATAAAAATATTATAATTCGTAGTGCGCAATGTATAGCAGCCGTAGCGTATGCCGCTGCGCTGGAGATGGCTGCTAAGTTCAAAAGTCGTCCGCGCTAAGCCGTACCTTGCGTATTGTAATTAATAAAGCCTTATTGTGAACGAAATAATAAAAATAACCACTATTTTTTTCATGAAGAAAAGTTTTTAAGACGTATCCTTTGGCAACAGTTTTTGTAATAAAATGGAAAACAAAATTGTGACTGACCCTCAATATCTTGAAACCAGCTGTTTCCCAGGTATGGTCCTAAAGAGAAAAATATCCTAATGATGGGGACAATACGTGGTTTTCGGATCTGCGTTTGTTTTTTTTACACCCGTTATATATACACAGTCAGGTCATAAATTCTGTCACATGTATAATATGAAATAATTTAGACATGTTTATTATTTATGTAACCATTAATATAGCAAAATGAACTTAATAAAACATAGATTCATATGGAAATAAAGTTTATTCAAAATGACCCCCGCGATTTTGAATACAGGCCTTCAATCTGCGCGGCCAGTCGTCTAACGCAGCACGAACGAGGTCCATGTCAATATAGGCGGCTGCCTTAATCAAGGATGCCTTGAGTGACTCCAAATCAGGATGAGGCTTTGAGCAGGCCTTTTCCTCCAAGTGTTGCCATATCTTGTAATCTAACGGACTCAAATCTGGACTGGAGGAGGGCCAGTCTTCGTGCCGGATGAAGTCGATTTCACGCGCCGCCAGCCAGTCTTGTGTGCTTTTCGCTCTATGAGCTGGCGCAGAATCTTGTTGGAATACCCAGTGCCTGTTATTACACATGGTATGAGAAACAGGTTCCACAAGGTTCTTGAGGACTGTATTTTGATACACAACTGCATTCGTTTTTACGCCTTTCTCACAAAAATGTACCTCAGTTAAGCCTCAATAAAAGACTCCCAACCAAACCATGAGCGAGGATGGAAAATGACCTCGTTGGACACGCAGAATACGGTTGCTCGCTTCTTCACACTGTACACCTTATCATTTTGTTTGTTGTAGCTCTCTTCCACGGTGAAAATTTTTTCATCCGAAAAAAGAATTTCCCGATGCTTTTTTCCCGCGTACCGCTTCAACAAAGTGCGGCATCTCTTCAGTCTCAGGTCCATTAAACGAGTGTCCAAACGATGTCCTGTTTTTCTTCGATATGCCCTAAGCCCTAAACTTCATTTAAAGCCCTTTTCACCGTGGTCCTGCTTAACCCCATCTGAAGGGCCAATAGTTTCTGCTTACGTATGGGATTTCTTTGAATTTACGCCTTCACAGCTTTTATCACTGCTGGAATCCTAACAGAGCGAGGGCGACCACTTCTTGACCTGTCATCTACACTAGAGTCTTCATTGTATCGTTTTATGGTACGATAAACGAATCTTTTGGTTATATTCAAATTTTTCAGTAAGTCGAAAATCTGAATTGGCGCGTAACCGCAACGATGCAACGCATTAACCGCGACACGGTCTTCTTGAAGTGTCCACTCCATATTTAAAAATGAGGAAAATTCTAAAAAGTATACGTCATTTTCATTTTTATGAAAAATTCGTAATTCGAATTCAATGAACCTTTTTGTGGCCAGCATTCTAAATTCAAAAGTTTTTATTGTGTGACAGAACTTATGACCTGAATATGTATATAATCCCAATTTACTTCTTA
The DNA here is from genome assembly GCA_949315895.1 of Anania crocealis. Classification (NCBI taxonomy): domain Eukaryota; kingdom Metazoa; phylum Arthropoda; class Insecta; order Lepidoptera; family Crambidae; genus Anania; species Anania crocealis. The sequence goes on along the minus strand of OX438880.1, from coordinate 14,619,502 downwards.
TCATTTCTTATTAATACAAAATTACATTAGGGCCTGTTTCACAATCATTAAGTAAAGGCTTAAGTAGTTACTCAACGAGTTAATTACATAGAGGTTAAATCCTTTCGTTAACTTTCTTTGCATTTCACAATCATCCAAACAGTAAATTAAAGTGAAGATTATATAATTAACACTTACTTACAAGTTACGTTTCGTTTCAAGGTAAGAATAATTTATGTGTTTCTATAAAGTATAGTAATCACAGAATTATTATTAAAAATATTTTTTATTATGATTATAAGTAATAAAAACAATAAATTCGTACAAAAAATGTTTACACTGTTGTTACGGAAGCCTAGTGTATGAATATTGCCCATGCAGCATTGCCCTCATTCATGGATTGCAACAGCCAGTAACAGGATACGCTGACACCGCGCCTCGTGTGCCTATTGACGTCAATCACCGCTTTGCGTAATTTTAATTAATATAATTTTGTCATTCTTGTTCCTAGCATCGGTCGAGTCTCACTATTATAATATTGTAACTTTGTAATAATTAAATTTATTAAATAAAAATAATTTTTTTTACAACCTCCGTTGTGACCATATATTTTTGGCGCAGTCGGTAGGATAGTCAAAGAGTAGGCTTCTAATATCGATCCACCGTGACTATCCCGAATCTACATACGGTTCCAGCAGAGGAGAATCCAGACATCGATTCCGTAAAGAAAGTGATACCAGAATTATGCTGTAAGTACTTTGAATCTTTCAAATCCTTACTGTCCATTGTAACCTAGTGTTAGGTCCTGATAATCCTTATTCCTATTTACTTATATTTCTATATAATTTTACTGTGCATTTTTCTATCTGTGTCTTATTTCGTGTGTGTCGTTTTACTTTAACCGCCAAGATTTTTCATCCGAGAAGCTCGCGTACGGATACTAGTAGGCAATCTAGTAGGCTCAGTGCAATAGACGAGAGTAGGAACTTAGACGAAGTCATGGCTCAGGACGATATTGACATAATATATAAGTCGCTTAGACTTTTGCCCGAATTTGATGGTAATCCTCATATTTTAACACGTTTTATTAACTTGTGCGATAGCTTAGTAGTAACGTATTTTAAAGTCGGGCCAGGGAACGATTTAAATAATTTAGCTCTTTTAAACGGCATACTTAACAAGGTTACTGGTCCCGCGGCTAGATTAATAAATTCCGGTGGCATTCCTGATTCCTGGAGTGGTATACGTAGCGCTCTTATTAACAACTTTGCAGACCATCGCGATGAGACCGCTTTATACAGTGATCTGTCAATGCAAACTCAAGGTTCTAGCTCTCCTCAAGAGTTCTACGAACGTTGTCAAAACTTATACAGTACAATTATGACATATATAACTCTTAACGAATCCGTCGTTACCACAATTGAGGCTAAACGTGCCCTCTATAGCAAACTTACCCTTCAAGCTTATTTACGTGGTTTAAAAGATCCCTTAGGCTCTAGAATTCGTTGTATGAGACCAGAAACTATGGAAAAAGCCCTTGAATATGTTCAGGAGGAACTTAACACACTTTATCTGCAACAACGTAACGAAGGTCCCAGTAAGAAAGAATGGGCACAGCCATCATCACCTAACTCAGCCTTAAACTATAACTTGCCCTTAAATAACGTTGCTCAGAAAATACCAGTGTTCAATGCGCCTGGTCACTCTAGACAATATAATCCTAATATTTCCGGTCCATCTAGACATTACCCTATGCCACCTCAACCGGTACAGGGATGGAGACCAAATAATATGCAGCAGATGCAGCCCCCGCGTGGGTCTTCTAGAACTCAACAGATGTTCAGAGCCCTTCCTCCAAACTATAACCCTCAAAGCAACGTCTTTAGACTGGCAAATAGACCCCAGCAGCAGCCTTCATACAATTTCGGCGCACCACGCCCTATGAGTGGCGTAGCCCCCTTTACTCCTAAGCCCTTACCTCCGACTGGTCATGATTGGCGCAGATTCGGCAACCCACCGCCAACCAACTACTTCAAAACTCGCGAAGTAAACTTTAACGATTTTACTTATGATTATGACCCTCACTATGACTATGAGCCCTATCAGTACGATTATTGTCCGGATTATAATACTTATGAGCAATACCCTGACTGTCACTATAACTACGAACAAGACCAGACCACAGAGTCTCCCTTAGTCACAGAGACTGGGCGTAGCACTCCCTTACTTGACGAGGAAAATTTTCAGAAGGTCCCGACATCAGACAAACGAAAATAGAAGTAAATTTTCATATCCAAAGGCAGTTAGGCTACATACAAATTAGAGACCCCCCTTTAAAGCTCCTATTAGATACGGGAGCCAATCAGTCTTTCATTAGCCCGCAAGCCGTACAAAAATACTTCAACCATATTCCACTTAACTATGAACCTTTTCAAGTAACCAACGTTCACGCTACCAGTAAAAGTGACCACTCTATAACTTTGCCTTGTTTTAATGAATTTAAAGAGGAAACCGACATCACCTTGTTCGTCTACGATTTTCATAGCTATTTCGACGGTCTTATTGGGTTCGATCTACTGGATATTTGGGACTCTAATATTGATTTGAAGCACAAATTACTTATAACTCGTAATGCAAAAATCCCTATAGATATGTACGACTCACGTAACATCAATTTGTACGAAGAAATTATACCGGCTAATACATCAAAGTTAGTTCGTTTGCCCATAAATAGTCAAGACGGAGAGGTATTTGTGACAAGCCAAGTGATTTGCAACTGTTTAATTTCCGAATGTTTAACTAAAGTAAAAGATAACCGCGGTTGGGTAGAGATTACGAATACTTCATCTAATGACATCATCTTCTCAATGGACCGTCCGGTATCGGCCGAGTTACATAATATTAATTGTGAACGCACTGAGATTTTATCAGATCGAGCAAAAGAAGTTTTATCGCGACTACGCACAGATCACTTGAATATAGAAGAGCTAACTAATTTAGAAAACTTATGTGCTAACTACGCGGATGTGTTTTACCTTGAGGGAGAACCTTTGACGTTCACCAACAAGATAAAACATAAAATAAAAACCACTGATGAAATCCCAGTACACACTAAAACGTATAGATATCCGTATGTCCACCGACAAGAAGTTCGCGATCAGATCGAGAAAATGCTCGAGCAAAATCTCATCAGACCTTCAGACTCTGCGTGGAGCTCTCCTATTTGGGTTGTCCCCAAAAAGGCGGATGCATTAGGCAAGGTCAAATGGCGTCTTGTCGTGGACTTTAGAAAAGTAAACGAGAAAACGATTGACGATAAATACCCGATTCCTAATATCACAGATGTTCTAGACAAACTCGGTAAATGTCAGTATTTTACAACGCTAGATTTGGCCAGCGGATTTTATCAGGTTGAAATGGACTCAATGGATATCCCCAAAACTGCATTCAATGTCGAGAACGGACATTATGAATTTTTGAGGATGCCGATGGGACTTAAGAATTCTCCATCAACCTTTCAAAGAGTGATGGATAATGTCTTAAGAGGCCTCCAGAACGAAATCTGTCTGGTGTACCTTAATGATATAATAGTATTTAGCACATCCTTGCAGGAGCATATCATTAACCTTGAAAAAGTGTTTAAAAAACTACGGGAATCGAATTTTAAGATCCAGATGGATAAATCTGAGTTCTTAAAATTGGAGACTGAGTTTTTAGGACATGTTATCTGTAAAGATGGGGTTAAACCCAATCCTAATAAAATCACAGCTATTCAAAACTACCCGATACCTAAAACCCCGACAGAGATCAAACGTTTTCTCGGTTTACTCGGTTATTACCGAAAGTTTATCCCGAACTTCGCTAAACTAACAAAGCCACTCACACAGTGCCTTAAGAAAGGCTCTAAAATAGTACTTGATCAAAACTACACTGCTTGTTTCGAACACTGTAAGATATTATTACTAAACGACCCGATTCTGCAATATCCAGATTTCTCTCGTGAATTTCTATTAACAACTGATGCCTCTAACGTCGCTATTGGCGCAGTACTATCACAAGGGTCCATAGGCTCCGATAAACCTATCGCGTACGCATCTCGAACGTTAAACTCTAGCGAGTTGAACTACAGTACCATCGAGAAGGAGTTACTCTCTATCGTATGGGCCACTAAATATTTCAGGCCATACCTTTCGGCCGAAAATTCCAAATTCTTACTGATCATAAACCGTTACAGTGGATGATGAGTCTGAAAGAGCCCAATTCACGTCTCACGAGATGGCGTCTTAAACTTAGCGAGTATGATTTTTCTGTAACTTACAAGCAGGGCAAATGCAATAGAAACGCGGACGCCTTGTCTCGTATTGAACTTAACAACGACGAGATCAGTTCCATCATAGTTAACCCATCTGAGTAAAATCTCGATGATTCTAGAACCATCACAGTCCCAGAGGATGCTGATGAGTCTAGAACCATTACGGCTCATACTGACGCAGAACATCCCATACTTGAGGTTCCCATCACGGATGACCCACTAAATAAGTTTACTAAGCAAATCATTTTGAACATTGTAGGCGATATTAAGGGCCGTACAGTAGTAACGAAACCTTTCGATACACACACGCGAATCAGCATCCAATTGTCAGAGTCCAACCTCGAAGAAGATGTTATTAACGCGATTAAAGAATACGTTCATCCTAAAATTAAAACTGGTCTTCTCATAAATCCACCTCTAGCTATGTACCAAATAGTCCCAATCATACAAAAGACATTCAAAAATTCTGCTATGAATCTGATGATCGCTAAAAAAGAGTTAGAAAACATTAGGGAATACCTACAACAACAAGATATTATCAATAAGTACCACGATGGTAAAACAAATCATCGCGGTATCAATGAGTGTTTCTTAGCGCTATCCCACAAGTACTACTGGCCTAAGATGCGAGAGCATATAACTAAATTCATCAATGAATGCACAGTCTGCGGTCAAGCTAAATATGATCGTCATCCTATAAAACAACAGTTTAAATTAGTCCTCCCGTCCAGTAAACCGTTTGAATTGCTACATGTAGACCTATTAACTATACAAGGCGAAAAATTTCTCACTATTGTAGATTCTTTTTCTAAATACTCCCAAGCTTACTATCTCCGAGATGGCACCGCTTTGAGTGTAGTTCAAGCTTTATTAAAATATTTTACCCACCACGGAATTCCTATCACATTGGTTTCTGACAATGGCCCTGAATTTAACAATCAACTATTCGCAGAACTCATGAGATTACATAAAATACAGCACCATAAGGTCGCCCCTCATACTCCCAATGAAAATGGAATCGTCGAGAGATTTCATTCAACCATCTTAGAACATCTTCGTATCTTAAAAATTGACAGGAAAACTGAATCTGTAATAAACCTAATCCCTTATGCCCTTCTGGCTTATAACAGTACTATCCATAGTTTTACTAAGTGTAAACCTATAGACATTATAACAGGTCACTTTGACCCTCGAGATCCATTTGATATAGACCTCTCATCACACCTGTTGCAACAATATATAATTGATCATAAATCTAAAATGAGTGAAGCCTATAGAATGATACAAGAATCTTGCATTAGCCTTCGTAAAGAAATAACTGACAATAGAAATAAGAGCAGAGAGCCAGAAGTCGATTATACTCCCGAGCAGACTGTCTTTGTAAAAAACCCCTTTGCATCCCGTCAAAAGCTAGCTCCGCGTTACACTAAAGATATTGTCATGGCCGACCTCCCAATCCATATTTATACCCGAAAGAAACGCGGTCCTGTTGCTAAGTCCCGCCTTAAAAGAGTACCTAAAAGTGCCCAATTGTTACAGGACTCTCCTGGTACTTCATCTTCTCCTGCATCAGGCCATAACACAGGAGATAAAACTTGAAAGCTTGGACAATGGACCCGGCATCTTACCTTTTCGATTAGGCCCTACTAATATTATTTCTAGTTACCATACGTTTTTGCAAACTATTAATCTAAAAGAGTTACAAACTAAAATCGACTCTATTTCCATTCAAATTGATACTATTAGCCCTGAACTTAATAATAAGACGTTCTCCTTATTTGAACCTCATCTTAATTATCTCAAATCTAAACTCACAGTGTTAACCGAACAGCTACAAACCTTCGAGACAACGCGCTTAAAGAGAGGCCTCATAGATGGTCTTGGTTCGGTCGTAAAAAGTATCACCGGTAACCTTGATTATACTGACGCATTACACTATGATAATGTTATAAAATCATTGCAACATAAAGACAATGAGATAGTAACAGAGCTAAACAGTCAAGTTAGTTTAACTAAAGAATGGTCATCTCAATACTCCCAAATTATCGAGAGTATCGTAAGTAATCAAGACATAATGCAAAACTTATTAGATAAAATAAAACTAAGCATAGCTACTAATGATAACGATCTAGTTAAATACGCCCATTTGGCACAAGTATTGCTCATCTTATGTGATAATATAGATTCAGTATCTGTCGAGATAAATAAATTACACAATATCCTAGCTTTCATTAGATCGTCTACTATACATCATTCAATCTTGAGTTCAACAGCAATTAGAAATATGATAAATAAATTACAGAATCTATACGGGAAAGAAAGCGTAATCAATTTAGATGTTAGAGAATATTATGATATAATTAAATTAGGGTCTTATTACTCAGGAAATAATATTATAATAGTATATAAATTTCCTATCATCTTATCTCAAGTATATAATCTATATAAACTATCTATTATACCTAACAAAAACCACGAGATCCTTACCTCATCATCTCCTCTCCTTGCTATCCATCTGAAAGATTTCAAATACATAGAGGCTGAATGCCCGCAGACAAGTAAAGGGTATCTTTGTAAGGAGATGCGGAATCTGCAGAGCAGGATAGAACCAGATTGCATACATCAACTTATCACCACGCAAGTAAGGACATCTAACTGCAAACCAATCACAGTATCATTGGAGAACCCAGCCTTCGAAGAGCTCGACGAGAAGCACTACACGGTTAACTTCCCACATCCCACGAGAGTACATCTTTCATGTAGTCAAGATTTACACCAAACGCTTAAAGGTAGCTATCTCATCATAATCCCACGTAATTGCTATGTAGAGACAGAACAGTTCCGGATGTATAACGCCAAAGATCGTTTACAAGGCCAAGCTGTGAAGATCTTGGACCTACCAAAAGAAAATCAACCTCGAACATCGTTACTACCAAATATCAAACTGAACTCCATCAGCCTGGACCATCTACATGCTGCGAACGCTAAGATCTCACTACAATCACCAATATCAACGCTAAATGAGCACGACTACAGCATCTACCACACTACGATTCCAATGTACTTAGTCTTATTAAGTGCATGCGCACAGGCTACTACGATAGCGTACCGCAGATTCTACTCTAAACAGATGAAGATCAAGCCCCAAGACTCTCAAGAGATGTCTCCTGAACCTATCTATGCTATTCCCAGCAGATCAAGAACCGAGATGAAGCAACCTCCAGCTCAATTTACGACAGCCGTCTTCAATAGTCGCTGTTCTACGGGTGGAGGTGTTACGGAAGCCTAGTGTATGAATATTGCCCATGCAGCATTGCCCTCATTCATGGATTGCAACAGCCAGTAACAGGAAACGCTGACACCGCGCCTCGTGTGCCTATTGACGTCAATCACCGCTTTGCGTAATTTTAATTAATATAATTTTGTCATTCTTGTTCCTAGCATCGGTCGAGTCTCACTATTATAATATTGTAACTTTGTAATAATTAAATTTATTAAATAAAAATCATTTTTTTTACAACCTCCGTTGTGACCATATATTTTTCTGTAATGTAAATGAGTCATTTCACCTTTTCTAAAATCAATGTTTCTGTAAGAATGGAACGCAACGAGGTTTCAACAAAATGTCTATGTCGAGTCAACGGTCAGAAAATGACAAATGTTAAATTTGCCGACATTTGGTACTTTTTGTGTGGTGATTTTGTTTGCATTGAATTTACCATTACGAACATTGTGTTATTTTATAATGACTGCAAAACTGTCCATTTAAATAATAAAATAACTTGTTGTTGATGAAAATTTGGAAATGACGTATTTGAGGTTATCTTTTTAAATTTACTTGTCAAGTAAAAGGCTACTTGGCAGTGCATCCGGTGATTAACTGAACGAGCAGATAAAGTGGTGATTAACCCTACTCAGGGATTGTAAAACATGAAAAATAGTTTACTGAGCAGATAGGGTCGAAGTAGCTTACCCAGAACTTTACTCAGCGATTGTGAAACAGGCCCTAATTTATTTTCTTAAACATCAACACCTGAACTGGTGGTCACTTCCAGTAGCGCACAGCTAATTCTGTGTTATTACTCGTTCCTTGTTAGTAATAATTTTTCTAATGCCCGCACTTGTTCTGTTTACCGAAGCGGTCGAAGCGGGCTGGTGCAACACGCCTACCCTCATGCGTTGCGAGTTTGAGACATTATTTTTGTTTGTTTACCTACACAAATATATTATTATCTATTATCTTGTCAGTGATTGTAATCGACACAGATTTATTTAACATGTCTGCTCATACGAAATTTGAAAATTTTATGTAACCCTTCACTTAAGTGAGTTCATGTAATTCTTTGTGAAAGTAAATAAAGATCTTAAACCTTAAATTTATATTATAATTTTGTTCAAAAACATAGGTATTTGTATAACTGTCAATGAAACAAATTTAGTTTCTGTCAGATATCTGTTATCTATTCCATTACAAAAAAATAATACAATTTTGATGATGTACCCTTAGGATGTACCCAAATATTGAATTGATAAAAATGGATACAAGACTTTTAAAGAGAGATATTTTTAAGAATAGTTTTTACATTTTGCAGTCACTTGTTTAATTTTTATAATTTTAAGCATCTGATATGTATTTCTAACATTCTAATATAGATGCATGCGTTTGTTCTAAGAACAGTCTTTTTCTCAGTGCCCACTGCATGAGTAGCAACATGAAGCCCCTCTCGACTGCCGACTTTGGCAAAGTTATGAAGCAAGTTTATCCAAGCGTGAGACCGCGGCGCCTCGGGACTCGTGGAAACTCTAGGTGAGTTCAGTTCTTTTTGTTTTTATACTTCTAGGTAATTATAGTCCGTGCCAGATAGACGTGCACAAAGGGTTATTCAGCCCGCTTGTACCAAGAAATTACAAAATGTTGCGATACTTATTGTTTTCCTTACAAACTAGCGACAATCGCGACTCCTACCAGATTTCATAATACCACAGCCTGACAAAAAACGCAACAACTTGAAAACACACAAATTTGTGTATAAAATAACACGTTTTTTTAAGTTTATAAAAACAACGATTTAAAACGATTAAAAATGTTAGCTATAATACTAATGTTTTTCAAAAGTCATTTAAGCCGTTAATTTATTTTACTTGAAAAACTCAGTTATTTTATATTTATATTACCACAATCATAAATGCGATACTTGAAAATCACATGTATTTCTTTAAGTGCTAACTTAAGTTAACAATTCATTAAGATTTATCATTCTTCAACTTTCATCCCAAAAAATGATAATTTATAAGTTGCCCGCGCAACCACTTCGTCGCTTGTAACGTCAGGGGTGAGGCACCTAACCGCCTATTTTGTAATCTTCTATAATTTTGATGCATTTCGTGTCGGACGGCGCTTGTGTCTCTGACGGCGGCGGTAACTATTTCGGAAGTATATCGGACAGAATTATTATAAACGTGACGGACAGTTCAGAAAGCGAATCATCTAGCACTGATACTGATGCATCATTTTCGGAAGAGTCCGTTTAAATAAAAAATAAAAGAAATTATTTCAATAGGTACTTGTGTTTTATTTCGATAGTTTTAGCAAACCCAAATACGCTAATACTACGTATCTACGATCGCAAAATGTTCTAAATATTGGCTCGAGTCTAGGTGTAATTCCCCGAAGAAATTGTAATAAAACAATGCATTACTTTGCCAAAAGTAAGGTAAAGTAGTTTTGAATACTTAATATCAATTGCTACGGCAATATTATAACTGTGTCAATGATGTTTAAAAAAGGATCTACAATGAATTATATTTAATACATTTACTAGACCAGTTAATTATCAATATGATAGGTAATTATTTACTATGTACATAAAAAAGTCAACAGGAACCAAAGCACTTGTATAGGTGTTTCTAAAAATGTTTGCCATCTATGCTAAGTTTCTGTATCAAGGACGTATCGTACCAAGATACGCTTGTTTACACAGGATTCTGTCGCTACGGTTCATATTTGGGTTCGACGCGATCTTGATTCGGCGTGCAGTGGTACAGGGGTAGCAGTGACCTTTTTTGCACGTTTGTCTGGCACGGACTATAGTAATTACTGTCTCTGCATTTTTTTCTCACAGGGTACACGTAATATTTCGTCGTACTAACTGGACGGCAACCCACTAAACGAACTGACATTTTCATTTTTTTTTTAAATATTAGTGATTGAATGTGTATGAAATTGCCGATTTTAAACTTTAAAATATGTTAGTAGTTAGTAGTAGTATCCAGCTTTTCCGACTTAGCTAACTAATAGAAATTAAAAAATAAACAATTAAAAACTTTTTAAAAGAAATGTACGTGTGCGGGTATAATGTCTAATCTTAAAAAATCTATGTTTCATACTTTTAAATAATCATTTAATTGTGCACGGGACGGACATGGCTCAAGCCTAGGTAGGTAACGTCTCGTCGTCGTTTTACCGAACCAAATTGGGTGAAATTCCGTCGATAAAAGCGATCGGTCGTAAGACTCGTAATATATGAAGTGTTGGTTCCTATACGCGAAGTCGCACTAAACGGATTACAATTTAACTTAAATTAACCGACGGACGGACACGGACATGGCAAAACTGTGGGGTTCCTTATTCATAAGTCATGGACACTAAAATGGAACCGGTAGACGAAGAAAAGCTGCAGATATTAGTATTAAGATTTCCTCTTTATGTGTCCGAGTTATTGTGGTTTACACGTCTTTACAATGTTTAATTTTTTGCTAACTTTCGTAAAGGAGCTTAATTTTTCTTGGTGAATTCATTAAATATTGGTTACTTTCAGGTTACCATGACTAATTCTAGAGAACCGCCGAATAATGTCTAAAGTTTTGCTTCGTCCGTCTATCTAGTTCTAAAAAGGTATAATTTTGCATAAGTATAATTATATAAAAATTACGCCGATAAAGTGGTGAAATGAATTGGAAGGTTGTTGGTTCGAGTCCTACCTCAGACAGTCGAAATTTTAATTCAAGGAATTTTATTTGCAAATAAATAGGGTTAGGAGGCAACATAAACATTATTTTGATTCTGAAAACTTCAGAAAATAAAATTTTCTGTTAATATTATTATCTAAATTTTATTAACAAAGTACACATACTCATCAAACATCCTCGTCAACCAACAATTTATTTTAAAACTTTGCATGCTTTTCTTAAATAAATAAGCCGTAAGAATAAGCATTGCGAAATAATCATTATTCAATCAATAATCACAGATAGTATATAAATATCATAGCCATGATAAAATAGTAGGTACGTAAATTATCTCTTATGTGTCCATGTTACTGTAAAACAATGAACAACCGATTTTATTAAAATATTGCTAATACGATCTAATTAAGTACAGGAGACTAATTCTACTAACGTAAAATAACAAAACGTAAACGCAACAATTGACGAAACGCAACTAAATGTCAACTTTTCGTATTCTATTAGCAATATCGGTAGCGTTTCAGCTCACCTTATCGATTGATCAGAACTAAGTTAAACGATTTCCTAAAGGACTTAATTTTTTTACTATGGAGCTTGGTACTAAAACTAAAGTGGGCACTAATTTAAACTAGGTGAAAGAATACATTTTTACGAACCCATTGATGCCCGATTTATTAATTTAAAGACCTCCGTTTTTTATTAATTCACTCAAAATAAAAATTCACTTCATCTCATTTATAGCAACATTATTAGAGATAGCAGCAATTTAAAAAAAGAACCTGACAGTTGTCTGTCGTCAAGTACTCTGTGGTAAAATCTATCAGTCATACGATTCGTACTTATTTCGTTATTATTATTTTATTGTATTAATTGTGTACCAAATCTATATTTTTGTTGTTGTTTGCATATCGATCGAGGCAGAAAACAATCAATAAACGCAACGGCACGCGTGTCACTTGAGTAGATGTTTGCCAAATCTTCACTACGCTGTATCTGGCCCCGACGGACCGTTACTACGTTAGGCGATTTATCAAAAATGCATTTTAAACCTTTAAAAACTGCAAGAAATATATTCAAGAACGGAAAATGTGTGCGGGAACCGTACCTATATCTGTTTCTAAACTAATATACAAAAAGCTGTAGAAAACCGTGGTTAATAAATAAAAACTGTATGTTTAACTACAGCTTTGTCTTATTTTGCATTTATATACCAAAACATGTGAAATGATTGTCGTGTAGTTGTCTGGTAGTGGACTAATATTGTAAAATGAAAAACATATCTTAAAACAATGTTTTAATATAGTTTATATATATTAATATAGTATAATCAACATAGTTTTATAATTTTGTTGAACATAAAATAACTCATTCAATATACTAGGTCTTTTGGGATACGAATCTAGCACTATCTACTACAACTTGAATTTTACTATTTGTACTCGTACATACACACAAGCGATGATGTTAGACGCAGTATTTTGGAGCAAATTATTGCAATAAATCAAAGCTCAACACTAATAATGTTGTTTTTTTTTATTTCTGGCTTCTATGACCGTTCATTCGGTCATAATTTCGCCAATGTCGGGTTTACCGGGTCACGGGGTCATATAAAATTACATGAAGCAACAGAACAGCCTCTAGTCTCAACCTATGCACATAAATTGCAGACAACACAAATATAATAGGAATAGACAAAAAATCATATAGATATTAAAATTTAATATTTTATACAGAAATATACTTACAGATATATTTAATAATCGATGAAGAGAGAAACGAAAGGAGGAATTGGAAATTCATAGGGCGAGGTACTTTAGTCGGAAGATAATAACAATTAATTTATTGTGTTGATGCTGTCAGAAAAATATTTGTTTTTACTTTCTGTTTATTTCGGAACAGGCTAAGGTCTGATCCATGCTGCCTAGTTATAAGTGAATTCAGTCATTCTATAATGTCATGAAACTCAAAAAAAGGCTATTTCTTTCCTTTCCCGCGCACTAAACCTTAGAAAAATACATGTTTGACAGCTGAAAGCCGTCAAATAATTGTCATTAGGCCAAGTAAAACTCGTAACTTTGGTTCGGAAACGCATACAGCTTAGGTTAATACATTATTATTTTTTACTAAAACGGAGTTCTTTAAAAATCTTAAAGTTATGCAGAATGGTAGCTTTTAGTCTCTAGATTATAGTTGTACATGAACTGTGTCAGTTCATTTTAAGTACCAAAAAAAATGATGTCCTTTATATTCTACTAGTGATTTGACGTTGCTGTGAGTCAAAGCGCGCGCAGTCGAAGACCAACGTTTCAACTGTCAAAATTAGCGGTCGAGCATACGCTAGTAAAAGGCTACTTTTGTTGGATCTATAGCTAGCGATTCATCTTACGTTTAGATTTCGTTTAGTAAAAATGGTTAGTAGAATACAGTCTTGTGGGACAACCGAAGTTGACATTTAGTTGCGTTTCGTTAGTTGTTACATTTAAGTTTTAATAATTTACGTTAGTAGAATTGGTATCCATGGGCCTTATTCAGCTATTTAAATTGCAGTTCGACCGTTATTGAATTGTGCGATTTTGACATTTAGCCCATACTAGAACTGTCAAAAACCTGCAATTCAATTACGATTGTGATACGATTTGGTTAGCTGAATAAGGGGCCTGGTAAAAGTAGAAAACGTTTAGTAGTATTGCTTTATTTCGTACTTCTTTGGCGAACTCCGTGGCGGGAGTGGCGAACACACCGGTTTTCAAGGTGTCGCCTGCTACTACTCCTAGTAAATGTAAAAAAAGTGTTTTTTTACATTTTATAGCCACAAACCCAGACCGGGTTTGTGGTTTCTTCGTTATCTCTGATTTCCAAAATAAGAGTGCTTTTTAGGGTTCCGTACCCAAAGGGTAAAAACGGGACCCTATTACTAAGACTTCGCTGTCTGTCCGTCTGTCCGTCGCTCTGTCACCAGGCTGTATCTCAAGAGCCGCGATAGCAAGACAGTTGAAATTTTCACAAATTATGTATTTCTGTTACCGCAATAACAACAAATACTAAAAACAAAATAAAATAAATATTTAAGTGGGGCTCCCATACAACAAACCCGTTTTTTGGGCGTTTTGGTACGGAACCCTTCGTGCGCGAGTCCGACTCGCACTTGGCCGGTTTTTTATTACTCAAATCGGGATCAAAATTTATGTGATGTTGTCCACATTCATTTATTTATTTACTATGAATAATCAAAAACGTGCTGTACTGTATTTACGGCCTTCGACCCCGTGATTAATATACTTACAGTAGCTTCTCAATACATTTTCGAGAATATTATTTACGTTCGTAAGAACCTACATTGATTTCTTAAGAAAAGTAACGTACACAAATACGAAATAAAGATAAACTTGCCGTTCCAGACTTCAGACTGCGAAAAGTAGGAAAGTCGTTATAACTAATTCAATGAAATTATTGTAATTGAACTACTGTTATTTTGAATTACATGTAATTGCAATGACTTTCATTCAATTACATAAATAAGTAATTGGCGATTTTAATGACATTATTTTATAATTCAAATTATGTACTTACGGAACGTAACACAGCAGAGTGGTTAATTGCTTACTGCACGAAATACAAACGTATAGGGAGCAGGACAACGTGCTTTTAATTTAGAGTTTTCTATAACTTTGTGGGTGTATATGGCTCAACGTGCGACGGTAAAATCACCCATAGTTACGATAGTATTTATAAAGAACTTAATTTGACTGTCAAAAAAGTTTGTCAACTGACACTGATAGTGGAAGTGACTTCGTCAAGCCTTGAATTTGGGTTGGAAGATGAAAATTGCGATTTTATTGATTAAGAGTCTGAATCTACAGAAGATGAATCCATTTTTGTATTTAGACATGTAGGTATCAGTAACAGTACAAGTAAAACACTTAAGAATCCATTGAACGACATCGATATGTTGTATTTGTCCATGGAAGGTGTGAATTCTGAAGTGTAAGCAAATTATCAATAATTTCACAATTTATAATGAAACTCTTCAACTACGTTTTGTAAGTGTGATTTTTAATTTGCCTTACACTGCTGGAGTACACAGCATTGGCGTGTACGTAAACTTTAATAACAACAACTACGTTACTATGAAAGTACATTCATTTATCATTAAACTACATTCACCTTTCAGTACTAAGTAATAAAGTGATTTCCATAATATTGCAAGGTCCTAAGACTTCACACAACTTGTGTAAAAAATACTTATGAATATGTTTAGCTGTTATGATGTTTAAATTCGTAGCGGCCTTTGATTTTGAATGATTTTTTTACACGCACGTTATCTATCAAATCTTTTCAAACGAGCAATTCTCTAATCTGCATCTCGGAAACAGCTACAACGATATTCATGAAATGTTATATGTAGAGGGATTCAGGGTCGATAAATTAATCAACGTCGTTGTATCCGTGTTTTTAGGAAATGAAAAACTGCTACAATATCATAAGAATACAAAAGTAAATTTCGCCATCATCTATGATTACAAAGCTGTAATAGCTCAGGTAGGAGAGCTACCATCTAGGTAATGACCATATTATTATAACTGTTAATTTTTTGCAAGAGAAAACTGCTATTTAACCATGCTAACATAATAAACTGCAGATTATGTTTAATAAATAAATTTATTGAAAAATAAAATGTTTTTAAAATAATTGGTGTGCGTTCGCCCAGCAAAAAGTATCGCCTATTCGAAAATTGGATGATGCAGATAATTAGCGCCTTATATCGTGTAAATGTACCCGAAATTTTATATTTGTGCGTCCAACAGCTTCAGAGTTATTTAAGAAAAATTATAGTGTATTTTTACAAAAAAATAAAACAATTCACATTTTATGTCATGTCCCTAATATAAATTATTTCCCAACTTGACAATTCTGTACGTATCTGTACTATTTAAATTTCGTTACAATGCCATCAAGTGAGGAAGGATAGGTCGATGTATCGTGCGGCCGCTTTTTAATGTTCACTACAATTTGGTCGGATAATCTACCAAAAATATTACGAATGGTTTTTTATCGTTATTGTCTAAAGTAATGGGCATACGACATGATTTTTTGCATACGTATTCTTAAAACAGGGCACATATTATTGTAGAAGCATGTTATAAACCAGCTCACAGAAAACTAGAGTTTTCGTATTCTAAGTAATTTCACTCAAGATAACCTCAAAACAAAGACAAAATCGTTAAGAACTCGGCAATGATATGTAGTAGGCCGGCGAAACTTTACATGATCATGTGAATATATAATAGGTATCACTCGGCACTAACGCGAAGTCCTTGGTCTTGTTCGTTCGAGAGCCAGAGCATTTTTCCATTTTTTAGGAAATAAAAGAATAGATCCTCAACCATGCTAGTCATGTTAATGAAAATTGCGGCACAAATATGCACAAATTTACTGTACCTGTACACAAAAAATCATGAGTGTGCGTCCAACCGTTTCCGATATACAGCAATTACCGAAACGTTCGCCCAGCAAAAATCTAAATAAGTCTGAAATCTTAAGAGGCACAAATTTGGCTTTTACGGCACATTTACACTCGTACATAAGCTACCTTTTTGCATATTTAATGTACAGCTAGACCCATCGATTAAAAAAAAATTTGCTGGGCGAACGTTCGTGCAGCAGAATCCATTTTCTTAAATAACTCTGAAGCTGTTGGACGCACAAATATAAAATTTCGGGCACATTTACACGATATAAGGCACTAATTATCTGCATCATCAAATTTTCGAATAGGCGATACTTTTTGCTGGCCGAACGCACACAATAATTGTCTATTCTGCCCCCTTACTCTTGAATTTGATTTAAGTTCGATCTCGATTCGACCTAGCCAAAATCTGAACAAACTCAATCGAATCGAAATCAAAATCAAGTCAAGATCGATCTAAAATGGCGATCCGTTAAACATTTTCGGTTAATAACGTAATCACCATCGACTCACAGGTTTAGGTTCACTTTTCAGAGTACCAAATCACTGATTCTCGACGTCGATTCGATTTTGATCGTAACTCGAACTTGTCAAGAGTAAGCCTGCTGTTTATCTGAAATATGTCTTGAAATTCTTAAATTGTCACCAAATCGGGTCATTGGAATAAAATAAATAATTATTAAGAAAGGTAAATTTAATCTGTTTCACCATCTGGCTCGCTTTAAAATGATCCATTCAAAGTGCGTTCCCCCCAATTCTTAGTTCATCGTATCTCACACAACTGTGAGGTTAACTAACACTATGCAGTCACTACAGTATGAACGCATCGATGATGTAGTGTTAATATTTGTGACCGATATAACTCGTATTAATCAAATCCTTAATGATAACAAAGGTTCGATAAGCTTACCCAATTTTATTAGGGACTAGCTGTTGCCCGCGACTTCATCCGCGTCAATTTCAAATATAAATAATATTCCCCGTTTTTGCAACATTTGTCACTGATGCTTTGCTCTTATTGGTTGCAGCCTTATGTAATATAGCCTTCCTCAATAAATGGACTATCGATCACAAAAATATTTTTTCAATTCGAACCAGTACTTCCTGAGATAAGCGCGTTCAAACAAACAAACTCTTCGGCTTTATAATATTAGTATAGATTTTATTAGGGATGATGATAGTTAAAATAAATAGCTATTTATAACATAACACAGTACTATTATTTGGGTATTAGTATTATTACAATCATTAGTTGCCTCGATTGTTATTTTACTTATCTAAAAAGTTTGCATTATCACGTGTCGTGTCTTATCTTACTCATGTCGCTCGAATGTGTTTTACGAAATGTGACCAAGATCCGCTTACGATATTTATATTTTTTGCAAGGCACGTAATATCTTTTAAGCGAGAAAATCTAGTATATATTAATACATATTTTTTAATACAGTTTTAAAAAAGTAGCCTATTGCAGGGACTTATAGCGTTCGGGATGTGGGCTATTACGTACCTACTCGAGTTTTTCTTTACCTTTACCGAACTCGTGCGTTCTCTTTCCCAACTGTCAAAATAATGTCTATTAAAAAGAAAAAACCAACCAAGAAGTTTTTACTAAAAAAAAACATAGAAGTTTTTATGATTCATGCAAATATTTCTCAAAAGAAGCTACTAATTTGTTTCAATATCAGATTTAATGATTTGATTCAATGAGTTAGGTTAAGTTTCATTTCATTTCATCTCATTAAATTTCATTTTCATTTCATATCAATAAAAAAATTCTACTGAAGATTTGGCTGTATGGGCATAGTTCCCTTTCCCAACCCAGAATGGGTGAAGAAAACAAAAAAAAATCTCTGCTTATATTATTTTACGGTTGGCGCCATAATTATTTTATTATTTTATTAAATTGCTTCATTTTTTCGCAATTGTATTAAAAATAGTTGTTCAGTACACGTGCGGAACCGTCATTGCAACTTGTTCCGACTGTCAACCCTCACCTTCGGCTGCGCCTCGGCTCGGGTAGACATTTGTCGGAAATCTTTGCAATTACGGGCTTTCCGCACTCGTAATGAAATATTATACTATATTAGGTCCATTTTTTTTGGTGATTTCCTTTTAACGACCGGTTCAGCATAAAAAAAAAAGGTTTTGCAAAAGAAAAAAATATTTTTTTTCAGTTCCAGAATAAATCACATGAACACTTTTCAATTGAAGAGTAAAATAAAACATCCTGTTTGTTATAAAGTACGACCCTGACCTTGTTCGATCGATACACGTGCCGCTTCTACTCACTCCCGTCCGCGCCCCCCCCCCCCTTCGCAAACGACGGCGCGAGCGATGACACAGACATCAATCAAATCAGTCCGCCAGAAAAATTCGTAGCGATAATGTGTGCGCACGCGACGTGTAATTGTTATCGTAATAATGCCGTATGGCTATTCCGGTCAGGAGTACCTACCTCAAAGCGGCGCAAAACATGGTGCGGTCGCAACAGCTTTACGCCGCGCAGTACGGGAGTACTGTGCGCGTACGCACCTTACTTGGAGCTGTGCAGCGGCACCGGGAATCTGGAAGCTTCCGGCCGCGCCTCGATGTGGGTCGGCAACGACACCCAGTCCGCTTGGAGGAAGACGTGCTGGAATACTGCCCTCGTATTTGGCGTTAGCCAATATTATGTGTGGCGGCTCCTACGCAACGAAGGCCTACACCCGTATCTACCAGCACGACGGCGCGCTTCAGCCTACGGGTACGAGCGTACTTGGACGAGGCGTTCTTAGGCCGCTGGATCGGCCGCGGCAGCGTTATCCGCTGGCCACCGCGTTCACCTGACCTGACGCTGCTGGACTTCCACGTGTGGGGTAGAGCGAAGGACCTAGTGTACGGACATGACGGTCACACAATTCGCACCGTGGAATAGTTACGTGCCCAAATTATAAACGCGTTCGATTTTAAGTCAAGTGAAGATGTGCTCGTTTCGGTTCGGAGGCATTGCCTGGAGAGTGCATGGATGTATTTACAAGTAGAAGGCCGTCAAGTCCAACATTTTACCTAAATAGGTGGTGTAAAAATGTAAATATGACTTGTGATTATCAGTGTAAAAATGACTTGTAAATATCAATGAATTATGACTTTTAAACACGCCAGGTTGTTTTGCTAAAGAGTGTTTATGATGTGTTGTTTATTTACCTAATAAATTAAACTTAAACGAAACTGTGTTTAATAGAATCACAATACTAGTATGCATATCCATACTCATAATCTCCAAGTAAGTTCCTGTTAGTGCTATCTGTCAGATACTTCATACTCGTTGGGTAGTGCTTACTTGGACACTATCATTTTATCAATCAAATTTTAAGCACGCCCTAAAGAATTGTTTGAATAAAAAACGTAATTTCGTATTAAGTATCTGGCTGGCATTTAGCACCGCCCAGAACTTACTTGATAAAACTGGTCCTTTATTATACTGACCAGATGTTCAAGCACGATCAATAGATGGCGCTGTGCCCTCTTAAATCGCGCTAGATTTGGTTTTTTTTCGGAGTAACTAATTGATTGAGATTTCGCAACTAAGATTTCATATTTTTCAATATAAATAATAGCAGTATCTACTACGTAGTGCTCGCACGAGACAGATAAGTAGGTAAATGAACTCCATTCTCTCCCCACCCACGCTTTGCGCACCGCGGCAATAGCGCCGAATACCTATGAATGAAGTGTGGGAAGAGTGGGGCATTGGAATGAGTGAGACGGAAGCGATTACGTAGGGATCGCTGTGAGTTAGACAGGATGCTTTTTAAAATAATTATTTCTTTTGTTAGAAAAAAAGGAAATGATAACTAACCATATTTTGTTTGAAACAATTATAGGGATATTTTTATTTTATATAAACAGCGACTCTGTGTAAGTCATGTTACCTGAAAAAAAGTGACCTTATATACTATATTAAGAGTTCTTGAAATCGTATGTAAAACGAGAAATTTTCATTTAAATTGGTTGATAAGAGATAATTTGTTAAAAATACGAATACAATTTCCCATGAAAAATTGACCTACTTTTTGAATTGGAAAATTGCTCGGGTTTGTCCAACCCGCACTTGGCAAGCGTGGTTATTATGCTTGATTAATTATTTTTTATCCTTAAAATAATTACAGTTTATCTTCATTGCTATGAAAACTTGAATTTTCCTTTTAGTGGGATGATTATAGGCCGTTACTTTACTTTTTACACGTTTAGAAGTATCTGCGGCTTATTTACGTGAATAGGGTTAAATTGATTTCGAATCTCTTCTACTTATCTGTATTTCAGACCTATAGCTGTTTTGCATTTTTTTGTAGCCAAATTTCACAGTTCCAAAATTAATGAGAGCATCTTGAATTTAACTGTAGGTACCTACTTTTATATGAGCGATAAAGTTTTAATCTTTCAATCTATTTAAGTTTATATAGACATTACACACATTGATTTGATCCTAAAGCAAGTAGTTAGCAGAAACAATGAAGGATCCACCTTCATCCTGATCCGAAAAAAAAAGAAATGTGGTTTTCTGTATTGAACCGTCTGGGAATCGAACCCGTGACCTCAGACCTGAATAAAGACTCCTCAAGAACCGGTGTCAAGCTCCTCGACCATAGAGACAGTTGCATTATTTAGCCGATCGATAGTCTATCGATAGTTGACGTCATATCAATAGTATCGATAGCTTAGATCCAGACAATACTATTGCATGAAGGCAATACTATCGATACTATCGATAGTATCGATAGTTTTAAACTATCGATAGTCGTTTTATTTTCGATACTATTGTCACATGAATAAATATTCCCACCAGAATACAAGCTACCTATATGCGGCCCGCTGTTGTTCCACTCACACATAGCGCGGCGATGTACGCGTGACATCTCACCACCGACGCGTTCACCGACGCGTCGCCGGGGTAAGAACTGGTTTTCGCCGATTCAGTTGCACGTCGCGCGCATTAGACGACATTTATTTGAGTGATTTGGCTGACGAATTGTGATTTTACCATTTCTATGATTCAATTATTTATATAATATTGATTATGGAAAATTGGTGTTAAATCTAAATATATAAAACAAAGGGTCAGTTACGCACTGCTATGGTTTGTTGCCGGATAATTGTATAGGAAATGTCTGGATCGACACAAGTACAAGAAATCGGAAAATGCCATAAATATAAGCAATGATTCCCTATTTATTCATCGTAAAGACTTTAATGTAGGTACGTATCTACAGGCCGGGTTCCTTAAAATACCGCCAGGTCCAGATAATTATATTAATTTTATTGGTGAAATGGAAAAAAAAAACATATACCAAGATTATTTTAATAATGATCCGAGAATTCAAAATATTAAAAATTAAATATTAAAATAAAATTATAAATTAATTATCTTTTGGCATGCCATGCGAATGTTTTCCGATCAGTTATTTAAGGAATTTGTATATTATATTCAGACTGTATCACACGTTAGAAAGAAATAAGAAATATTTAAAGAAAAATAAATTATTTAGGGTTAGCCATTTATAAACTAATTCAACTTTAGTATTGTCAAATTACACTAATTATATTTTATACCTTTTGAAATACACGTTTTATTATGTAGGCACATGAGTAAATATTCCTACAGAGTACAAGCTTCTTAACTTTAAAACTATTCTGATAGGGCTGACACCTGTTGCAAGTCAAAAAAAAATAGGGGGTAAAAATAAAATACGGTAAGTACCTACCTACATAATAAAACGTGTATTTCAAAAGGTATCTAATGCGCGCGACGTGCAGCCCTGTCATTTATACCGCAACTGAATCGGCGAAAACCAGTTCTTACCCCGGCGACGCGTCGGTGAACGCGTCGGTGAGATGTCACGCGTACATCGCCGCGCTATGTGTGAGTGGAACAACAGCGGGCCGCATATAGGTAGCTTGTATTCTGGTGGGAATATTTATTCATGTGATGTAGGTAGGTAGGTACTTACCGTATTTTACTTTTACTCCCTATTTCTTTTTGACTTGCAACAGGTGTCAGCCCTATCAGAATAGTTTAAAAGTTAAGAAGCTTGTACTCTGTAGGAATATTTACTCATGTGCTATTGTTTATAAATTATTGGTATAATGGTCACTATTGAATGCCAAGTAACAGGAAAAAATTTAGGTTTCAACTCGGAGTACGTTATTTATTGTGTAAAATAATTACATCTTGTATACTTTTTGATAGTTGGCAACAGTGGTGTAGGTTTTTTTTTATTTTGTTTTTGGTTTTTTAACGGTAGTCGCAGACGTTAGTTACTAAAACTTCATTACTTCTCTAGCAGTAATGCTGTATAATTTAGTTTAAACTAAAACTCTAGGTAATATTATCGAAAAATAAGGAACTATCGATAGATTAACTCGCCATGAACAGTAATAGTATCGATAGTGTCGATACTATCGATAGTTTGGTGATATCTAGTCATAATACTATCGATACTATCGATAAATTTTTAATTGGGTTAAGCATTTTATTAAAGACAATATTGATTATTTATTAGTTTGTGTAATAAACAATTAACTGTCAAAACAAAAATATTCATAGTCAAGACAAGACAACCGACGTTCGTCGGGTCCACTAGTTAAAAGAAATAGTAAATGATTCATGCAGTACCTACAAATATTTTCATAGCATATTTAGATTCGTAAAACATTGACGATAAAATTAATAAAATTCCGATTCATTAAATAATATTTTAGTTTTTAAGGATCTTCTTCGGCAATATGAGGGTCGGGAATGTAAGAGAATTATATAGAAAACAATGCCCTACAACCTAAAAACGTGTAAATCGTACTCCAGTATTGTAGCAACTGACTCGTAAGTATTTAGAATTGTTAAATAAATTCTATCAAATATGATTTGATGAAAAACGTTCTTGCAGTTTTCATTTTTTAATAAAGATGTTCTTCTTTTGTGTAAGAACATCACAAACTTGCCCAATTTTTTCGCTTAAAATCTTTATACAAATTACTATGAAGCGGCGAGCTTCGTCGAGTTCCGCGTTCGGCTCGCGTCAAATGATCAGTCGGCCGCGTGCCCCGAAGTGAGAGCACGTCGCTTGGCGCTGCATTGACAGATCGCCATCGAAGCGTGCACTTACACAAAATCAGTGCACAGTGTTCTTCAATCCAAATCCAACTTACAACTACTTAAGTATATTCTTAACGCTGTAGTCGTTGTGTCGCATTGTCTCGGTGGCTTAATGGTATAGCGACCGCCTGGCATGCGAGGAGATGCGGGTTCGAGTCCCGCCTGAGACAACATTTTTCAAGTTTATATACTGATATTATAATTGCAATTTAATTGCTAAAATATCAAATAAAGTATATAAATAGCTGTTTCATCTCAACTGACTGTCAAACATCTGCAGGGAAATGGGTCAATAGTTCTTCAGCAGGGTCTTATCTCCTTTTTTGAAGAACAGGACGACAACACTCCTACTCCACGCCTCCGGAGTTCTACCTTTAAACAGGACAGCGTTAAAAAGCTTTTGAAGCTCCCTCAGTGCGGGTTTACCTCCAGCCTTTAGCAACTCTGTTGTAACACCATCCTCTCCAGGGGCTTTTCCCTTTTTTAGCTGTTTAAGAGCCATCTCGATTTCGTCAATGCTGACTTCTGGCAGGTCTTGAGTGTAGTGGCGTGTTAACGCGGCTCTAAGGTCCTCATTTCCAGGATCAGGTCGAGATGCATGCGAAGCGTATAACCAGCCATAGATGCGTTCTACTTCGGAAAGGACCGCTGGCTTCGAAGCAACGACTTCTCCACTTGCTGTGGTCAGTTTCGTCAGGTGGCTTCTTCCAAGAGATTGTGCGAACACTTTCGACCCCCGATTTTGCTCGATCGCTCTTTCAATAGAAAGAGTATTGGAACATCGGAAGTCGTGTCGTACGAGCTTACTGATCTCTCGGTTTAGAGCGCGCTTTCCTGACGAAGTGACTGGTGGGTTTTCACGTCGTTCCTTAATTACCCCTAAAGTCCTTTCCGAAAGCTTTGACTTCCTGCCCTTACGCTGCATTTCACAAAATCTCGTACCTTCTTCCCAGAGGATCCGAACCACATTTAAGAATATTTTTTTTTATTGCTGGTTAGTTTTTTATCATCAATGAAGTTATTTATGTAATATGAATAAGTAATCTTAACGAATATATCTTCTGTTCCTTTAATAAAATATATAGTTTGAATCAACAATATGTTTTGTTTTTTATCCTAATCCCAATCATTATGAGGGAAGATAAACGCATGTTTAAGAAAAATCTGTATTTATTTGTGCAAGATTTTCCGGGATACCTATTTTGCTTACAAATTGCTTCAATCTATTTTTCTTTTATGTTTGGATTTTTACGGAACCTCAAATAAGTATTATGATTGACTATTATTACAATTTTTGACTAAAATTTTAATTTAATTTAATTTAATCCTGTTTTTATTTTTATTTCAATTTTATTTTATTAAGGCTATATTTATTATGTTTGGAAATTATTATTATTATTTAAATTTTTAATAAATTATTGAATGTAATTAATGTAATGAATGTATTGTATTGTAATGTAATGAATTTTTGTATATGGAACCTGTTTTCTGAAATAAATGATTATTATTATTATTATTATTATTAACAAGTAATTAAACAAATAATAATAATAATAAATGCGGACAACATCACATACATTGTTTTGATCCCAATTTGAATAACTATTTAAAGCATTCGTATTTTGGAAACCAGAAATAACGAAGGTACCACAAACACCCAGACCCGGGAAAATGTAGGAAAACATATTTTTTCTACATTGACCTGTCCGGGAATCGAACCCGGGACCTCGGAGCAGGCGACACCTTGAAAACCGGTGTGTACGCCTCTCCGCCACGGAGGTCGTCAAATACGTATATTAACTTATTTAAATTTATTCAATAACCTTTTGTAACTTAGTACTTTCATAGATTACTTTTTTTTTTGTAATTTTTATTTACATCTATAAGTTACATAAAAAACAAGCAATCTTTCAATATTTTTTATAAGTTGTATTTTTTTAATGTGTCATATATAATTATAACTTATCGATATTTTACCACATCCCTAAATGAGTAGCGTTTCGAAACATTGCAAAAATAAGTACATAATTACCAAAATATAGTTTCGACCTTATCTCTATGAGCAGTGGAATGGTTTTAGGTTGTACTTTTTTTGGACTATTATTATCCGCAAAATTTATAATTTCTATTAAAATAACGATTTAATAACGATTCCGATGGTATGTGACGCCTCTTTTGGATAAATTATTTTTAGTGCATGTGTTTTTGCATTATAATACTGTGCAGGTCGGCATATTTAAAGATTTTTGTCTGAATAGCATAACGTCTAACACGTTTTAGCATCTGTCACCGTCTAAAGCGCGTAAAAGGGGGCGGAAACATGAGATCCGGCATGCGTGGCGTATGTTTGATACGCGGGGCCCGCCTACTTACTACTTCTACTCGTTTTTTATGTTCTGTGATTTGTCAATTATTAATAATTAATAAAATTAGAGACCACAATACATACACCATATACATAAAGTTTCGAGACATCAAAACTGTTATGCCACCGTCCACTGGCTTTATCTCAAACTTTGTTAGTAGTAGCACATGTGTAAGGTCTTATCTATGACGTGGCGTGATAGTGACATTTCAATGCACTGATTGTTCTGGGTCATTTTAGTTGCAATACATATTACCTACGCAATAAACTTGTTTTTTTTTTAATGCAAATTATTTATAGTATTGCTTATAGAAAAATGCAGAACCTTATTTAATTCTTCACGTGCCCCAAAGAAGGCAAAAACTGTTTGCTCGGCTGGTAAAGTGATAGCCACAGTATTTTGGTTGAGTAGAGCCCAAGGGGTTATTTACATCGATTTTTTTGGATACAATAACCGGAGCTCACTATGCTGCACTGTTTTTAAAGATTCAATAAAGAGTTGATCAAGAAACGACCGCATCAAAGAAAAAAAATCTATTTCATCGGGATAATGCACCGGCCCACTCGTCTGCAATCGCGACATCAAAAATTGTCGAATTAAGATACGAATTATTGCCACACCCTCCGTATTCGCCAGATTTAGACCCTGTGACTTTTCCTCTTCCCAAACATGAAAAAATGGCTTGGTGGGCAAAGATTTTCGTCAAACGAAGAGGTGCACCTCTTCGTTTGACGAAAATCTGGTAGCTGAAACTGAGGCCTATATTTCAGGGTTTGATAAAAAATATTTTTTATTTATTTACAGGTACTGTTATGCTGGTCTTAGAAAAAAGGTCAAGTTAGAAGTACCACAATTGCCAGACTTAGGAGAGACATCAAAGGTATGATATTAGTTGTACTATTCAATTACATGTAAATAAAAAATGCTACATATTCGTCATCACTACAATGAGTCGAAGCATGAGATGGTTATCATACGGTTCTTGGAGTCTCGCCTGACCTTTATAAGCAGTTTAACCAGATTCTTAATTAACCAGATTCTCAGCTTACCAGATTCGCAACTAACCAGAAGTACAATTAAAAACAAAATTGTATTTTATTAACGGGTAAACGCCGTGGGTATCTTATAATTAAATTATTTGCATCCAAGGTAATAAAAGTATTACATTTAAATTATTAAATTATTTATATTATTAATTATTATTATTACGTTTGTCATTTCCTATCACGGGACTATGGAGTCCCGGACCTTTGCCTTCATTGTTTGTCCGGATTGAACACTGACGAGGAACATATCTCCCACCTCTGGCTTGCCTTCATTGGCCGGCTTGAGTGGAGAGTCGCTAGAGCAGAAATGCTCGGAGAAAGGATATTGCAGTAAGATGCTTGTAGGGATCTTGAAGGGATTACTGGGATTGTCCTGAGAGCCGTGTAATACCTCTCCACTCCTCAAGCACCTCAGGCTATGTTGCCCCCTTGTCGCTACGTCACTATGTGCTAGCGGCCGTTTTCGGGGGCCCATTAAACGAGTGTGCGAGTCACCCCCTGCCATGTTATCCGTGTGAGTAACATAGGTGAGGCAGGGGCCATAGTCCTTCCATAGTCCCAGTTACCCAGTCCACTAGCACCCAAACCCATAGCCCAGTATCCTTTGTATCCACTTTCTGCAATAGTCCTGCACTAACCGGGGGTTATTCTTGGGTGTACTTGTATAGTGCGCACAGGGACAATCGTCGGTTGGTGTCACATTACATCATTTAGATAAATGTTGTCTAACGGGCCTCTGCGAGTTGGCTTCGGCCCCTCGTACGCCTTCCAAAGGTCCGGGACTCCATAGTCCCGTGATTGGAAAATGACCAACATAATAATAATTATTATAATTATTTAAATTATTTACGTCTCCAGTTGGTTGAACCAAATTTATTTTTTATTGCAAAATTATATTTATAGCCCGCATGTAGTAATACCGGCTTTTCTCTTTCGCTTCTTATAAATTTTAATTTGTCTTCCATGCTTAAATTCGCACGCACTATTTTTATAAATTTCACAAATTCACTTTATAATACAATAATTGAAGAATACGAATGCATAAAAATTTACAGTGTCATATTAAAAATCTTCATACAGCTAGATGCATAATTTATGATTCATGTAACGTACACAACCTTTATAGATGAACTGAATAAAGTTTCAGCTACATAATAATTATTATTCTCTGTTTGAGATGCATTATGGGCTCATGGTTGCTTATCACAGGGATACGCATTTCTTGCTTGATAGTACAAAATCTGGTTAGTTGCGAATCTGGTAAGCTGAGAATCTGGTTAATTAAGAATCTGGTAAATCTAGAATCTGGTAAACTGCTCATGAAGGTCGCTTGAGACCTAATAAAGTTTAAATAATTATCTACGAATACTTACTGCTAAATTTAGGATCAGTTAATATTAGGTCCTTTTTCCAATTTCATATGTTAGGACCTAATGTATTATCCTTCATATGTTGTTATCAAAATTCAATAAATATGTTTAGTATAAGTAATTATAAAAATAGAAATATAAGCAGTTGCCTAATTTATTGAGTACTAGTTGCAGGAGGTAAATGTGGCATCGAGAGAAACAGAAAGAATAGTCTGCGACTGGGCGGAATCTAAATTAGGTATGTAAAGCTTTAATTTATTAATAATAATGTTATTTTGGTTACATTTTGTAAAAAAATATTAATAATTAGAGCTATTCTTTTTTATTTAATATAAAGATAACTGTTTACCTTACCCATGTTTGTCAAAATATGCAGTTCATGTTTCTGTTGGGTTTAAATACGAGTACTAACCCGCTATGATGAACTAGAATTGGTTATTGCCGTTAAATTTCTTGTTAGTTATATTGTGAGAAGCGCAATAGACCTGTCTTATGTATTATGCCGTTTTTTATTTACTCGGGCTGCAAATATTTTAAATTTATTAATTATGCTTGATGGTTGCAGGTATAAAGTTTCCGAATATATCGGAGCTGTCTCGGCACCTGGTTGCGGGCGCGCCGCTCGCGCCGCCCCCGCCCGGCGTCTCGCCGCCGCCGCTCGCGCCGCACGGTACGTACGCTCGCCCGCCTCACGCACGCGTCTAACATACCTTCACAACGGGATCTTTGGAAAATTTTTGACGCGCAATCTTTGTGTTTCAGTACCTACCGATGATGCGGCGAGTAGGCAGCTCATGAAACAACTAAAACGAAAAATACAGGTAAGATAAATATAGTAGTAGGTATCTCCCTTTTAGTCTCTGGGATTAAAGATGAAAGACGTCATGTTTTATTTGTTCTTCTTGGCAGACCCAGGGGACGCCGGGACGACCGAAGAAAAACAAAGGTCAAGAGGCAACCGGAGAGTCGCCTCCTTCGACCTCGTACGTCGGGCACCATCCGCAGCTAAAACAGGAGAGCGAAATGATGGCAGAGGCGGCTTACTCGTATCAACCGCCGTACGCGGGCGCGTACGAGCCGCGGCCGCCCTACCCCGCGTACGCCGCGCCGCCCCGCGCGCACCCGCCGCCCGCGCTGCCCGCGCACGACTACCGCGACCCCTACGCCTTCGAGCCCTCCTACGCGCCGCGCGACCTGTCCGTTCCCGCCGCCGAGCCCGCGCACAACCCCGCCATGCCCATCAACCTCAGCAGCGACGCGCGCGACTTGCGCGACCCCCGCGCGCCCGACCGCCCCGACTGGTCGCGCCGCCGCCCGCCCGAGCCGCCGCCGCCGCCGCCGCCCGCACCGCCTGCGCCGCCCGCCCCGCATGCCCCGCCCGCGCCGCGCCTGCCGCTGCCCGGCAAGAAGCTCATCCTGGAGGCCTACCACAGCGAGACGCAGGCCGGCGCGCGCCCGCCCGACCCGCGCCCCGCGCCCCTCGACGACTTCCAGCATATCGAGTACCTCCCAAAAAAGATGCGTGCCGCCGAGATTCTCGGCGGAAAGTTGGCGTCCACGCGCCACGCCGCGGCCGCAGCGGCCGCGGCCGCCGCCGCCGCCGCCTCCGCCTTCACCGGGCCGGGCGCCCCGGTGAACCGCTCCGAAGTTGCTTTTTTAGAGGATCCAAAAAACTTAACGAGCCGGTCCAAAAGCACCGCCGCGGCGCTGGCCCGGGAGGAACAGGAGGCGGCGAGTCCCACTCGGTCGGTGAAGGCTCCGACCACTAAAATGGACCACGTCAGACGCAGACCTGGCCGGAGGGCCCCCTCGCCGGACCGGCCCGGGTCGCCCGAGCGGCCCGCGACGCCCGACTCCTGTTGCGGCCTCGACGGCATTAACATCAAAACTGGAATGATATGCGAGGAGAAGCACACTGAGATCCTGAACAGGGAACGCGTGATCAGCATTTGCAACATTGACAAGCACGACCTGGACGACTACCTGAACGAGGGCAACAGCCAAGAGCACGAGGAGGAGCTGCTGCAGTACTTTCAGTCTCGCGACGGTGCGCCGCCCGCCGCCGCGACCGCCGCCACAGATGCGACCGTTCCTTTTTTAGAAACGAGCCAAGACGACCATAGTCAAGGTAAGAATGAAAAAATATCGCAGCTTAGAGAATTATTAGCGAAAAATTTAAAAAACCAAAGTGCACCCTCATCACAAAATATGCCGAGTAATCAGGACCTTCAGCAGTTCAATTCTAACCAAAACAATATAGATAATCAACAAGTCAAACCACCCGTCTCTGAAGGGGCTTTCAAACCGCTCGGAGGTCCCGGCGACATCCAAATGGCGAATGGCTCGAATTTACCCAATCGCTCTGGTATTATTAATAACAAACATTCAACTTCTAACGAGAATGGGGTACCCTTATCGTATACTGGCGACAACACTTCGGGCCAAATGTTACCGACCGTCGGTGGACAGCCAATATACAATGGACATTGCCACAATGAACCGCAGAGCCCTACTACTAGAACGCAGCAATACGATTTTGTTCCTATTTCTGATGGTTGCCACTCTCCCGGGAACTTTCATTCTAAGTCACCGTTGGGGTTCAATCAAAGATGTCAAAGCCCTACCAAAGTGAATAAACCAATTATGAGTAGTTCTTTACAAACGTCACCCATTTCTCACAGTACAGCAGCTAGCCCTTTTGTCAGCCCAAGAAACACGCCCGTACCACGCTCGCGCCTATGTCCTAGACCTATACCAAAACTCAATGGGCGCAAACGAAGAAATCCTTTGTCATTAGGAATGGCTGACCAGTGTGCTAAGCAATTTGCAATACCGAACGACCAAAAATTCATGACCAAGACACCAATGTGCGGACCAGGCAAATATTGCCCGTCCTTACAACCGATGTCAGCACCACCTTCGCCAAATATTCTATCCTCGCAGTACAAAACGCATTTTCATTGCGGTAATATGCCAAATGGTGCTAACAATCTATCGTTGAACTTTTTGCCGAATGTACCAATTCGAGATCACATGAATGGAGAATTGACTCAACCTCTATCGGCAGATCCTCTCTCAAGTGAGGTAAGCCAATTTTTTCAAGAACCATTGGTAAACTTAAGATCCGGACCTGACTCCTTCAGATCACAATCTGTGCCGCTCAAACAAGCTATCAATTGCAATAACCTGGGATTGTTAAGTTATAATAATACTCCAGTAGGATCAGTTCCGCCGACGCCCGTCCCAAATGAATTTTGTGATTTTGGATCTTTGGCAGACACTTGCGATATTTCAAAAGCATGTCTCAATCCGGAAACTTTAGATAAGATTTACAACGCGATAGACAGCAGTAACGATGTACTTAACCCAGGAGGGGCACAAAGTCTTCTGAATTCCAACGACACTTTGAGCAACGGTTGTGATCCTTTGCCTGAACAGCAAATATTGTCTGACGAACAATTTAACTCTCTTATTCCGAGCGGAGACGAACTGCTTGATAGGAACGGTCCGTTTAATCAGACCTTTAGCAATGATGCTACCGCTTCAGATAACGTAGAAGACTTTCTGAAACGTCCGAACAGTATCGAATTTGATTTATCCGAGTTAGAACCTGACAAGAGTAAGTACTACACATCACGGTCTGTGCCAAGCACACCCTTGCCTTTTAAAAGGGCGTTGCCCACTCTGCAAATAGATTCATGTCGTTCGAGACAATTGTTTGCTACAGATAATTGTTCGAATGTATCTAATGGTTTATCATCGAAATCTGTGCCATCTACTCCCCAGCTCGCAGAAGATAGGAGGGTTTTCAGCTATAGTAACGGAGACTACCTTATCAATGGTAACTCTGTGTGTGGTTCTAATCAGATCCACGGGATGGGCATGGACAGCGAGCAAAGACTGGCGTCGCCGCTTCACGACATACTGCGCGAGGATATGCTCAACCCGCTGACGCCCGCCTTGCTGGCCGATCTCGACAAAATGGATAGCACGCCATACGTCGATCTCTAGTCAGCATTGTTTATATCGCCGTTTGTATATATTAATAAGTTACTGTTAGTTGTTTGTTTGTTTGTACAGATGCCGAATATTGGATATCTATAAAGAGTACAATGTTTATGTGTATGCCTTCAATGAAGGCACAAGCTAAGTTGTGCATGCCTAATTTTAAATTCGGATCGCACACTCCCAAAAATTGAGTCAATATAAATAAGCATACACAATGTGATAAATTCAATCGATGCTATTTCAATTATAAAGGTAAGCAAAAGCTTACTCGACTATAATGAAGATTTTATATTAAAAGATAAACACCTGAGGTAATACGAGTATGTATGTCACTACTTATTTTGTATAAAGTTATAAATCATAACTTGTATACTTTATAAAACTGAATATTTTTATTAATTTGTACATTCTTTGAAAGCCTGTGCAGGTTAATCATAATGTTTTCTTGAATATACACGACCATTGTACAACATTGAAATAAAAGATAAATTTACGAATTCAACTCGCGTTTATTAGGGTTTTACATTATATTTTGGTTTATTCCGACGTTTCCAACACTTTACAGCGTTTCTAGTCACGGAAAGGTGTAAGGTGTTATTTGTCTTAAAGAAGGCAATTTTAAAAATGTTTGAAACAACCGTATCTGTATATTTTATACTAGCGGCCCGTCCAGGCTTCGCACGGATGGAAGAAGAGATTCACACACACATAAGTTTTTTTTTTTTTTACCTTTCATTTTTAGTTTTAGTATGGATCCCTAATCTTTTCTAGGAATAAATATAGCCTATATCACAATGGTGAAAGAATTTTTGAAATCCGCACAGTAGTTTTTGAGTTTATTCATTACAAACATACACACACACAAAAATACAAATCTTTCCAATATTGGTGTAGATAAATAAATAAATAAATAAATAAATGTGGACAACATCACATACATTGTTCTGATCCCAATTTGAATAACTATTTAAAGCATTCTTATTTTGGTAACCAGAAACAACGAAGGTACCACAAACACCCAGACCCGAGAAAATGTATAAAAACTCATTTTTTCTACATTGACCCGTCCGGGAATCGAACCCGGGACCTCGGAGCAGGCGACACCTTGAAAACCGGTGTGTACGCCACTCCGCCACGGAGGTCGTCGTATGTACATATCATTTATTAGTGTTTAATCATAAACGCGAATGAAATCTGTAAATTTATCATTTATTTCAATGTGGCGTGAGATTGGAGATTATACTTCTCCAACAGGCATGCGCTTGTCGATCACTCGTGAGAGTAGTACAGACTACTGTCGTGATTTTAAAACTGTTTTTTGTTTTGAGCGTAATCTACGCAACTTTTTCATGCTGTTGTTAATATTTTATGTATGTTTTACCTTATTTTTTTACATAAATCATTTAAATTTATAATTCACTAAATATTTATTTAAAGAATATGGAAACCGTGTTTAGTATACCTACTAATCTCAATTTTTTAATACATAAACACATACTATGTTCTATTAAAAGTAATCACACATCAATCCTTTGAAAAATGTAAATGTTTGTAAATAAAATAGCCCAGTAATCCCCCAAAAGATAATTATTACTAAAGAAGCTATCAGTTTCTAGGGGATGAAAATGTGGTTTTTATTGATAAAAAACACTTCGATCGGATTGACTTAATGAATTACCTTGGACGTCAATGTCCACATTTCATCATTTTGTACCTGGTACCTATTTATTTCATTGGTCTTGTGCTATGATGATGGTACGTATTTTTTTGGAAGTCTAACTAAAAAAAAAAAAGCTAAAACCGTACTTCAATTTAACAATTTTAAACATGTCTTCGTCACGTTTACGAAACCAATCACATTTAAAAAGTATGATGTTCTTCTGACTGTTGTTATATTCAACAAATATTTTGTTTTGTATTGAACCATTGAGATGAAATTTATTTGATTACTTACTTTGTTACTTGTTTGTTGATGATCAGTGTTTAAGTAATCTTGTTGACTATAAAAGCAATCATTTTAGCAAAATAATAATTTGTATGTTGTTAATAATAACCATGAATTGAAAATTAAGATATTATAAATGTCAAATATGTTAAATTGATATGTTACAGAAGCTCAGCATATTGAACGTTTAATATGCATAGTGACAATATAAGAGCTAACCAAAATCACAATAGAAACATCGAATCTTAATATGTAAATACATCTCTATTTTATATATTATACGTGTGATACAATCCGTAATGATACTGTAAATCAGCTTGACTACAGTTTCATCAATAACATTGTTACAACTGTAGCTATGTAGTATTTTTAATCAGACCAATGCAGCGTGCGAAGCGCGCTTAGTAAATAAAATAATATTGAGTTTTAAGAAAAATATAAATAGTGTATTATAGTTTATGAAAATGAATTTATTGTAAGTTAGCACAAAGATTTAATATATTTTATTATAACATAGAAGTTTTACTGATATACTAAATTTACATTGAACGCATGAAATGCGATGTAATATTTTAAATCTGCCAATATGGCTGCATTGTTTGAGCTTAGGAGAAGATTTGGTGATACGATTTGTTCGTTGTCAAAGGAAGCACGGCCTAAAACTAATAGACAGAAATTAATTGTAATGAAGTGATTTCAGTTGCAACTTTTAAAATAATGTATTAATTCAGCATTATTTTAAAGTTTTAAAATGACGAAAACATCAACAAGGCATCAGTTACCTTCTGTTTAAAATGGATAAATGATAATAGATATAAATGTATATTTATTACCATTTATCCGTCATTCAACCTTCGCCGGAGGTAATAATTTTTTTTTGGCATGGTTATTCTTCTTACCTCTTACATTGTACGGGTGAATTACTTGGTCGATATCTCGTTCAGTAAGGTGTAGCGGTGTTCTCCAGCAACAATCACTACGTAAATATACATTTTTTTCAAATCAATGAAATACCGTTAAGGCATTCTTTTCAAGACTGATTAAAAAGAATGCCCTAACGTTTTTAGATTTGCTATTGTAAACAATGACAGCCTAAAAATTGGCCGGCTTCTAATTGTTTGTGGTCCAAAATATAGATTAGATCCCATAGAGTCCTGCCATAAAAAATACACTTCGTTTGCTATTTAAGTTATAACTAGCCTAAAGTTAAACTTGTGTAAAAACAATACAGCGGTCGCACACACAATAACCTAGTACTCATCGCTAGCAGTCTAAGGCCCGAGTTCACCAACAGACGTTTAAGTTTCAAACAGCGTTTAAAATATTTGACATATTTTGTATGGGAATTGTGTCAAATTAATCGTCAATCTATGTTTACCGGCTGTTTAAGAATTTGTGAACTTGGGTCTAAGTTGAATAATTATTGTACATATTTTTGTTCTATGAATAGTTAGTTACAGGTACAGTCCAACACAGCTCGTGGATCTTCCACGAACTTTTTTGTGGTAGATTAATGAGCAATAAGCTACGCTATACGTGTTGTGAATTTGAATGTTTCAAATCATTTAAAGTTGTGTGAAATGTACTGCATCATTTACAATTTAAAAACCTTTCCTCTACCTGTGCCTCGTAAATATTACGGTATAAAGCTTATTAGAAAATTTGTTATAACGCTAGTACAAAAAACACTCGATTCAACAGGGATATTGATAATGTAAGTGAAACCGAAGACTGTTTAAAGTTTGTAGATATTTTCAACACAAAATTAATTTCACTATCACTTTGAGGGATGATGATGTGTACACAACGAACGACCTAAGTGATCAGTGTTATTATTCCAATTTGGTACATATTACCAAAATCGACTAGTACCTAATTACTTTTAAGTTGTACACTCGACAGCACATCAAGTTAAACAGTTGAACTGCGATAACAGCTTTTATTACGTAGGGCATAAAGGCGGTCTCAAGGTCAACATGTATAGTCTGATGTGCCGCCGTGTGTACATTTGTTAAGGTATGTACATTTCTAATATTATTAGACAGTAAAAAACGTGTATATATTTTCAATGTTTATTCCATTTCTCATTGCGTAACCACTCAATCACAATAAAAAAACCAGTAACAATTCATCATACTCAAACACTAGTGCTTAAATTAATATATTATGATGACAACTCCCCAGGGTTGTAGCCTTTGAGTTTGTGCAGTTATTTGCGTTGTTCAGCTAGTGTAAAATAAAACCTACATTTAGTATGAAAAAGTGGATTTTCGCAGTACCTACATCAATAACTAGGTTTTTGTTAAATGTTAAAATGCATTGTGTTTTCGCTCTATTAAGTTGAAGCGCCAATGAATGGCCGAATGACGTGAATATTTGTATTTATAGTTGAACCTATTTACGACCTTTCGTGGTTCTAAGAAGACTTGTCAAGTTACGAGTAAATTCAAATCTACGGAGAATAGCGGTATTCTGTCAGCCTTTTGCAATACAAGAGGAAAAAGGAACATTAGTCTATAATGGAGTTTTATGTAAAGAAAAATGTGCAAAAGGCCAGTTTATTATTATTATATAAATTTATAAAATTAAAACATCACAATAACCAATCATTATTATTAAAATCGATGTATACATAAAAATGAGTGTTTGGTGTTTTGGATTAAATTAAAATTGGAATAAATGCACGGAAATTTATGATTAGAATTACATTATGAATTTAATAGAACCGACTATCAGTCATATGATGGAGATTTACTTTACTAAAATAAAATATTGTTATGTAAATACAATTTAAAATTAACTTAAAACATGACACCTTCTAATTTTATTACAAAATGTTGTTTTGTTAATTGTTTTTATTCCTAAATATTTTTTTATAAATATATTATAACAAAAATAGTTTTTAATGTTAAGTGAAGATATCCATGTTGTTGATTAGTCTTTTATGGATGTTGATTTACACCATTTGCTACGCAGTGATAATAAATGGTACCATAGAAAACCAGATTGTTTTTCTTTGACGTTTCCGTTATTTATATAAGAAAGGGGTGCAAGTAGATTTTTATCCCATGCCATTACGAATGATAGTGTAAAAACCTTTGAACTACCTACTTTTTTTAAAACTTAGTACTGTACTTTCATCACTTCTAAAGTTAATGTCTGTTGCGAACATGATGAAACAAATCAAATACGTCGTCTGCATTTTTAATGTGCTACTGCAGAACCTTACACTGCACGACGCCAGAAACACGTATCCCCCATACGTGTTTCTGGCCTCGTCTTCTGGTTTTAATTGTATTGTTTTAAAAAAATGTTTTACAATTTCATTCTTGTTTCTACAAGGTAAGGTATAATTAAATTAAAACTAAAAGGGGCCGATTTTGTTGTGTTGAAACATAATTTATTTGTACGAGTACGTGTAAAGTGTTGAATTATTTGTTTCTTATCTATCTCACAATGTATGGGGTGTCGTTGGTTGGACAGGTTACAAGACCTGTCCAACCAATTGTTAATCTAATGTGTGTCAAATAAATGTGTCTTCTTTCTTTTACAAATTATATTAAACGAAATTAATAGGAAAAGTATAAGAGCTAAATATTTATCTATCTCCTGTAGATTAATAGACTTTGAAATCATAGGCATCCTTTTAAACCATTTATAGCACTTTTTCTAAATATGAGACCAATCTATTACTATAAAAATTGATTTTTTAAACCCTAAAAAGCCACCGAGACACTAAGTCACAGGCGTCAATTTTTTCAAGCATATTCTAAATTGCTAAAGCGCCGCGCCCGGTATGCATGGAGATGCGGGTTCGAGTCCCGCCTTAGACAATTTTAAATACCTACTGATATTATTGAGTGGGATCAGTTCCTATATCAGCACAAGCTGAGCCATTTTCCATTTGCTTTCTTTTCTACTTCTTTAAAGGCTATTTGACAGTGCGAATTACTATTATCAGCTTATATTATAAGTTTAAAAATGTTTATTTAGTAACGGAAGTTAAAAATAATATGTAAACGATTTATTTATAAATCCAGGAATAAACTTGCATCTATTTAAACGTTTGTCACGTGACACGAAACGCTTCTGATTGGACGGGTTTATGATGACGTCACCTGCTTGATAACTTCGTTTGCCTACTTGTGTTTTAATAGCTTTTCAAAATGTTTTAATAATATTTTCCTATAATAATAGTATCCGTTGTTTTTGTGTGATTTATTTCCAATATTTTACAAATTCTG
The DNA here is from genome assembly GCA_949315895.1 of Anania crocealis. Taxonomy (NCBI): domain Eukaryota; kingdom Metazoa; phylum Arthropoda; class Insecta; order Lepidoptera; family Crambidae; genus Anania; species Anania crocealis. Next base: position 14,580,670 of record OX438880.1, on the reverse strand, counting down.
TCAACTACTTTTACCATGGACAACGATTTTGTAAAGCAGAAAGCAGTAACCTGCCCATTCATTTAAAATCTGTAACAAACAAACTAGTTAGTCGGGATCTTTATGTGTAATGTTTATTGAAATCATAAGACTGTAGATACAATTTTTAGCTAATAGGTATTATGAAAACATCGTAAATATTCGAAGTGAGTTGCAAGAGGCATTCTGTTAAAAACTTTAGAGGTAGGTATTATAACTTCAAACCAATAACAGAATTTTTATATTTCTAATTATTAATAATTATAAATACTATGTTTACTTACATCGAAATGGTCCTCACAGAAGAAAATATTTGTACTATTTGCTATGTTACTATATTCCCTCCGAAATAGTTGCAACCAGTTTCGGCACACTGACTTTCTTTTGAACACTTACAAATAGTTTTCCGAAGTTTTTATAGAAGTATTTATACATTTTGGAACTGCATACCATTTGAAACTCATTTTATTACATAAGTCATCGCACTTTCGTTATTTGTTTGCAACAAATGTATGAAGATGATTATGTGCTACAGATCACAAGACAGGCAGGTGATGTCACCGCCCCCATTGCAGCGCCATATTGACAAAATAGCGTTTTGGCGCGTTATTTCAATTTTCAATTTTCATTTCGATATTTTTCAGCAAATATGTACCAGAATTTAAAAAAAAACTACTTTTACTGGGTTCTTCAACCTCTAATTAATAATATAAAATGGATTAAAAAAACCAGTCAAATAGTCTATTTTGTTCATGTTTTTTTTTCTGTACCATCATTTCTTTGTAACGAAGGCAATAAATATATATTATTCTTACTTATTCTTATATTATAATTGCAATTAAGTTGCTAAAATATCATAAAAAATATTTTTGTAAATATTGTGGTGTTCAGGTAAAAACACCAATTTTTTTATTAAAGCATTATGTGCGTACTACATGTTAGGTACACTATATCTATGACAGACTTTTGTCTATAAGTCAATTGATCTTATGGCTGTATAACATTTTATTCCTTTGCCAAAGCCTAACGTCAAGTAGTGGGGAAGGTAGTCCGAGAAAGATATATAAACGCTACCGAGCACTTATGCGGGCATTCGTTGTTCTACAGCTCAACCGTCAAGACGAACTGTTGTCTCTCTAATATTATGATGATTGTTATGTGAATAGTGGATAATAAATGTGAATGTGAATATTGAAATTAAAGTAAATAAAAAGGAAGATAGTGAAACTTCGTTTGTTTCTTTTAACTCAGAAATTGGGATAACAGAGATTTGATAAATATCTCGCCACGCCCGACGACACTGTAAGTAGAATTACTTTTAAATATACATAAAAACCCATTCGTTCATGCATGTCAGTAAAACGGCCTAAGCTCGGTTTAACTTGTCGAATACCCGACCAAGTCTATCATTCCAAGATAGTAAATTACAATGTACAAAAGCCCTTAATAACGTGCATGCATAATCATTTTGACTTGAAGTAAACAGTAATAACTAAACGATGTTAAACTACACTTGATTCACAATGTTTTTTTTTTGGCTGATAATTTCAATAGTTTTTTTTCCTCTATCTCAGTTTCAAGTTAATTGGTTTTTATCAATGCTATTTTTGGTTAAGAGGTTAACAACCTGATTAGATCGTAAAGATATCAGAGACACAAATTAGCATTCTTATAAGTGTTTGATTAGCCTAGCATACTATATAAATTAATCTCAACAAGCCTAATCTTTTTATATGGGCGTTATAAGGGACCAAGGTCAAAAATTGACACTATTTTTTATAGTTTTATTACTTACTCATGTAGTAACGTAATGAAACCATATCTTATCAATATGCGTTTACATTTAAATAAGTGATGACAGCGTAATATTTCTGAGTTTCAGTTGCCAACAACATTTAAACAATGCAGTCGAGAGCTGAGCGGGATCAAGGCAACAATCATATAAACGATAAACTATTGTCGACACCTAAGTCGATAGGAAGGATTACCCGTACCAGAACTAGAAGCAGAAGCAATGATCAAAGCGATCGACAACGTGAGTCGAGCGGGGAGCTTGAGCAACGGTCGACACGTTCATTGAGGCATTCTTCGAGCAACTTGGGAGGTGAGCTTGAGCAACTTTCAGGTTCTCGATCTCTCAGGCGTTTTCGTGATTTGAACGAGGAGCTTGAGCAACGTTCTCGTCACGAAAATAGTCGAGAGGCGTCTGGGACCAGGCGTCGTAACGATGAGCAGGAGCGACGTTCGACTATGGTGCCCAGATGCTCTAAAGATTACAGTGATGATGAGCTTGAGCACGCATCACCTATCCTATATCGCGGTCATACGCAAAAATCTGGTCTTCAAAGTAATGATAGACGTGGCGTCGATAAACGTTCACGAGATCGCTTGAGCTACGATTCTGGTAGAAATGGAAGTCGTTCTATAATTTACGCATCACCTCCTCGCGATGACAGGACATCGAAGTCCCGGCAACGAAGATTGAACAGTAACGAACGAAAGCATATACGATCAAGAAGTCGCTCTTCGGTTCGTTCATCGTCTTCCCATTTAAAAGGTAGTTTTAGTACGTACGGGATTCGGACATCGAGATCGAGGCTTCGAAGATCACCCAGCATGAAACAAGGGCGGATGCGATCAAGGAGTCGCTCTTCTGTTCGCCCGTCTACGTCCAGGTCATCCCAGTCAAGGTATGGAGATGTTCGAAGTACTAATGGTAGCAATAATGTAGTCAATCAGTTCGTAGAAGCTCTTAAACAACTGTCTAAGTCAGCCAATCACAAATTACCCTCGGTCAACAATGTTGTACCTGATTTTGACCCACTTTCCAAAACTCAGACTATTTTAAATTGGATCACAAAGATTGAAGAATGTGCTGAAATATATGAATGGGATGAACGTGAAATCATTCACTACGCACTCCCTAAACTTTGTGGTCTGGCAAAATCTTGGTACCAGAGTTTACCGACTTTGCTATTCACCTGGTCGGAATGGAAGACTAAATTAATCGAAGCCTTTCCATGTAGAGAAAACTATGCAGAATTACTCTCGGAAATGTTGTCTCTTAAAGTTAAATTCGGTGAACCACTCGAACAATATTATTATGCTAAACTTAATTTATTAAACAGATGTCAGATTGTTGGTAGAAAGGCAGTAGACTGCATTCTCTATGGCATTGAGGACCGGGCAATCAAGCTAGGGGCGCAAGCAGCGCAATTTCAGAAACCAGAACAGGTTCTTTTAAATACTTAAAAATGGTAAAAGTAGGTCAGCTAAGAGATAGGGATAATGTGGGACCGTCTAGAAGTAAGAACGACGGCAATAAGAAATACACAAATTCTACTGTAACTGCCAATAAACCGAACACTGATAAACCTCTCATCAAATGTTTTAACTGCGGAGTGGAAGGCCATCCTAGTTTTAAATGTCCTAAACCTATAGAAAAGTGTAATAACTGCTTTAAGTTAGGTCACCGTACAGTAGCATGTCCTAATATCTTGAAAAATAAGACTCTAGCTAACAACAATAAAGACCAAAATTCAAATGAAAAACAGGTTCTTAAAATTCATGTTGATGATAACGATACCTTAAAAAATATATTTCAAAATGACGAAGATAGAAGGAATAAATATTTATTGACAGCCAAGGTTAATGACAAGTGTATGCCTTGTTTTGTTGATTTAGGAAGCGAATGTTCTATAATACGAAAATCTGTGGCACTAAGTTTAGGGTTGGTATTGAATGGAAATGATTTGCCCCTTATACGCGGCTTAGGTTACACCGTAATACAGCCAACAGGTCAAGCGGTCGTCAATATCGAAATTCAGGGTATTAGAGAAACAGTCGAAGTATACGTCGTTGAAGACGAAATTTTAAAATATTCTCTCCTGCTTGGACATTCTTTTACTGAGCAACCTAACGTTTTAATCACCAAGACTCCAAAACGATTGATTTTTGAAAGGGCTGATAAAAGTTCCAAATTATTCTTGATTGTTAAACATGAGATCGAGATAGGCGTCAATGAAATTAAAACTATACCAGTATACACCGATTTTCTATTAGACACAACAGTTTATGTTGATGGCTCTATTAGGGGTAAGCCAGGTCATGAATACTTCTTATGTCCTGGTGAGTATGATCTAAAGAATGGCAATGGAAGCATTTTAGTCCATAATATATCTAGTGAGTCAATCAAATTCCCATCTGAATTCCTAATGACACGTGCAGTACCAATTGATAGAATTTTAAATGTTTTTAACTTGGGGATGGGAACTGCGGAATCCTTTAATACGAAGGGTATCAATTGTAACAAATCCTTAACGAATAAAGAACTAAATGATTTGAGCGAATTATTATGTGAATTTAAAGATTGTTTTTCTAGTGGACTAAAAGATATAGGCTTCACAAATGTTACAGAAATGGAAATTAAGTTAAAAGATTCCGAACCGGTTGTTTATCGACCATACCGTATGTCACATTCCGAGCGAGTTCAAGTACGCGAAATGGTACAGGAGATGCTTGATGCAAATATTGTCCGTGAATCTTCATCTCCCTTTGCAAGTCCGATTGTACTGGTGAAGAAGAAAACTGGTGAGAAACGGCTATGTGTTGATTATAGAGCCCTCAATCGTAAAACAATTAAAGATCATTACCCGCTTCCATTAGTAGAGGACCAGCTTGATCAGTTATCTGGACATACTTTTTTTACATCTCTAGATTTAGCCTCTGGTTATTATCAGATTCCTATTTCGGAAGATTCTCAACCAAAAACTGCTTTTGTGACTCCTGATGGTCAGTTTGAATATTTGCGTATGCCGTTCGGCCTAGTTAATGCTCCTTCTGTCTTTCAAAGGACTATAAATAAGGTTTTAGCTGAAGCCAAAACTAAATTTGCCATAGTATATATGGATGACATATTAATACCAGCGCATAACTTTCCCGAAGGAATTGAACGATTAAGGGAAGTGTTAGAACTCCTCAGAAAAGGTGGTTTGACCTTAAAACTGAGCAAATGTAATTTCTTTTTTAATCAATTAGATTTTCTGGGTTTCGAGGTAGGGGCAGAGGGGATCCGCCCGGGTGATAGGAAAACCACAGCCGTTTCTAACTTCCCAGTACCCAAAACTCAGCATGAGGTTCGTCAGTTTATGGGACTTGCTAGTTTCTTCAGGCGGTTTATTAAAGACTTTGCTCTGATTGCTAAGCCCCTCACGGATCTACTACGTAAAAATACTGACTGGAAATGGACTTCTGATCAAAATAACGCATTTTTGACGATCAAAGACAAACTTCGTTCGCGACCTATTATTGCCCTATATGATCCATCGGCAGAAACCCACTTACATACTGATGCATGTAAAAATGGTGTAGCAGGCATATTATTACAGAAAAACAAGGACGGTATTTTTTGTCCCGTATCATACTATAGTCGTAAGACTACGGTAGACGAGCAGAAACTACACTCTTTTGAGCTAGAAACTCTAGCTGTAATAGCTTCACTTAATCGATTCAGAATGTATTTACTCGGAATTCCATTTAAAATTTTTACAGATTGTAACGCTTTGAGGACCACTTTAACAAAACGAGACTTAGTTCCAAGAATAGCGCGTTGGTGGATACAGTTACAAGAATTTGACTGTTCGATTGAATATAGGCCCGGAGATAAAATGTCTCACGTCGACGCTCTTAGTCGCAACCCAGTAGATCCCGCTATATCCGAGTCTCATGTGCTCGACGTCCTTAATATTGAAACTATTGAAACTGAAAACTGGCTTAGCACAGCACAGCTGGTAGATAGCGAAATAGTTGCAATAAAAAATATCCTAAATGGCCCTGATTCGGAAAAACTGTTGGAAGTCCGAAACAATTTTAAGCTAAAAAACGATCGCGTTTATAGAATTGTCGATAATAGTCTTCGATGGGTTGTTCCAAAAGCAATGCGTTGGCAAATACTAAAAAGGAATCACGATGACATCGGTCACTTTGGCTTCGAAAAAACATTGTCACGTATTAAAGATTCCTATTGGTTTCCCAAGTTACGTAAGTTCGTAAAGAAGTACGTATCTGCATGTTTAGAGTGCGCGCACCATAAACATGCGGGAGGTGCCCGACAGGGGGAACTACATCCTATACCTAAAATAGACAGACCTTTTCACACTGTACACGCGGATCATTTGGGACCTTTTGTTCGTAGCAAACGTGGTAACTGTTACCTACTAGTTATTGTTGATGGCTTCACAAAATTTGTTAACATACGCCCTGTTAGGAATACAAAAGCAATAACAACCTTGCGTACCATAAAAGAACATATAAGTTACTTTGGGGTCCCATTTAGGTTAATAACTGATCAAGGTTCATGTTTCACTAGTCATGTGTTTAAAAAGTTCATAAACGATATGGGTATAAAGCATGTACTCAACGCCGTGGCCACGCCTAGAGCAAATGGTCAAGTTGAGAGATTCAACAGGACGATTTTAGATGCTCTCGCTACTAAGGCACACGGTAAGGATGACAGGTCATGGGATGAGTTTGTTCCTAATATTCAACTGGGTATTAATACAACAGTCCATAAAACTACTAAGAAAAGCCCGTCAGAACTGCTTTTTGGATTTAAGTTAACAAACCCTTCTGAATCAATACTGAGCGAAGTCATCGATGATACTTTAGACCAGACTTTACCGACTGACGTTACTTCAATTAGACAAGATGCCTGTGAACGTATCGAACTCCAACAGGCAAAAGATAAGGTTCGATTTGACAAAAAAAGAACACTTGGAACCAAATACAGCGTAGGTGATTTAGTAAGAGTAGAGAGAGAGATTACTTCAAACGATGGCAAATCAAAAAAGCTAATATCTAAATTTCAAGGCCCATACAGAATTTGTAAATTATTACCAAATGATAGATTCGTGGTCGAAGACACCCCTCTAACACGTAAGAATAATAGGCGTTACGAAACTATAGTGGCTATTGACAAAATCAGACCATGGATGAACTTAAATACAGATTTAGGAGATAGTAGTGATAGTTCTAATGATGATCATAATGATGTAGAAAAAGAATGACAATAACTTAATGCTTATTCAGTACATGATTTTCAGGTTATTATGAAATTTAAGCTTATATTACTGTTACCTCCTGGGATGCATGATAGATATGATAGGTACATAATGGATAAATAATATTACTTTATCAAAAAAATAAATATAATTGTTACAAGCTGTAAGTATATTAATGTACACTTTTTATGATTATGATTTTTGTATTGTATTAAATAAGAAATAACTTGTTTGTTTAAATTGATTTGATACTAAGTTATACAGAAAGCTAAAAGTATTAGATTAATACTCTTTAAGTACTATTATCTTAGTTAACGAAGGTATGCTGTGTGAATATTATCTTAGTACAAATTATAAAATTTACTCAAAAATTGACAGTTACACTTTGCAATGCAAATTTTCATGTTCAAGTTTATTTCTTTGATGCTGATGTATGATTAATCAATAAAAAAATATCACCGTAGGTATGAGGACATACCGTTCAGTCAGATGGCCGAGCTGTTAGGTACACTATATCTATGACAGACTTTTGTCTATAAGTCAATTGATCTTATGGCTGTATAACATTTTATTCCTTTGCCAAAGCCTAACGTCAAGTAGTGGGGAAGGTAGTCCGAGAAAGATATATAAACGCTACCGAGCACTTATGCGGGCATTCGTTGTTCTACAGCTCAACCGTCAAGACGAACTGTTGTCTCTCTAATATTATGATGATTGTTATGTGAATAGTGGATAATAAATGTGAATGTGAATATTGAAATTAAAGTAAATAAAAAGGAAGATAGTGAAACTTCGTTTGTTTCTTTTATACATAATACTTTAATAAGAAAATGGATTGTAGTTTATATCAATCTAAAGTGTTTTTCCTGTAATTGTTCAAAAAATAGTGTGGAAATATAGGGTCATCTTCATACGCATAGTTTTCAGAAACCATTACCGGCATACCCGGCTTCCACTCAAATAGTATAGATATCATTGGCAAATTCTGGATGTTCATCAAACCTTTTTCTCCGTGTAATTTTTTTATTTTCCTAGATAAACATCGTTTAACAAAGGTAAAGAAGGTATCCAAAAAGTTGAAACAAACATTTGGTTTCCAAAACCTCTGAAACAAAGAAATGTTAAACATTTTAATTCGCCTCATAAACTATACTACTATACAATATTTGCCTGAGAGTATTTTAAGTAACTTGGGCGCGTTAGTTAAATCATTTACGGGTTTTTTTTCCTAGAGATATATTATTGTATGTAAACAAAAATGAAGAACTCCCTTTATTTTAATGTACCTACATATGTAAACTTGAATGTAAGTTACCTACATAATGTGTTAAGCTGCTAAAGTCGCAATTTTTGACATGTATCTTTAGCACGCCAAAATTTTTAAAGGCTTTTTTGTACAGACAACAGCACGTCAATCTACACAAATCGTAAATTTTTTTCAATTATTATTGATCTCTACTTGTTGGACTTAAAGTTCAAAAACAATTCAATGACTTTTAACTTTTGAGTAGGTTGACCTGCCGTTGTCTGTACATATAGTATAGTAGAGGATCCGAACTAGAAACAACCTTCACCCATCTGTTTAATGGATGAAAAGTATTTTATATTAAAAAATACATATATTTATAGATTTGATATCAAAATGAGTGCTATTTAATTGCGAATACAATGATATAGGGTTGTCTGTAAAAAATAAGGCACGCTGAATAATGGTCGTCGAGTTTACAAAGGTAAACATTAGCTTGTGGATACTTGTCTCGTTGTCTTACTAATGTTTGGCTAAAAAACGTTTCCCAAAATATCACATCGCAAACTATTTTACGCAAATTTTCATTTGGCAAAAAAAAACGTTTGTCAAAACAACGTATTGAAAATTTTTATTTAGCAAATCTCTTTTTTGGCATATTATTGTTTAACAAATTATTGTTTGGCAATGTTTCATTTAAGCAAATATTATTTAATCAAATACTTCATATGGCAAAACTTACTCTTCCCAAAATATTGTAAAGCATACCTATGATTTACAAAACAATGTGAGTGGTGCATAGAATACAAACTAGCTTAAGATTATCTATACCTATACTAATAAACAGGATGAAATTTTAACCACTTTTCAAAAATTTTATAGGCGTTCAGTATCGTATTTAGAGCCTATTTATGAAGTAAAAAATGTAAATGAAGTTGTCACCCGAAAATATTTTTCGCGATATAGTTTTAAATTTTTACGGTCCTAGACCTGTAAAGGTATAAAGGGAAAACAAAAAACTTATGAATAGTATCGTAATGAATGAATGAGATGCGCAACGCGTAAAAAAGTGTTGCTAGGAGGCATTTTGGATTCATTAACAATAGAGAGGCGATCTAGCGCTCGCGGCCGCTGCAGCGGCACGCCCGCGCCCACTTCGCTCGCTTCGCTCAATCGCCTTCGCGCTTTGATGGTCACTGTTCTAACCTAACCTATCCCGGATGATTTACCTGAGATATACCTACTTATTGTTTCAGGAAAATTCAAGCCCAGGGTTGTGCAAAACGTGTTCCTTAATTTAAATACACATTACTATTACAGCAATGTGCTTTGTTTTACTTATTTTTGAAATGGTATTAGCAAAAAAAACATTTGCATACATATAATTAATTAAATGTATTTTTTTTTTATTTATCTTCCACACTTAGACACTAAAGTACAAAATATTTAGAAAACTATTTACTGTATTAGATACATCTGAGTTGTGGAAGACTGGAGCCTGACACTGAGCTAAACTAACACTTGTCTCAAAAATGTATTGAAAATTAAGTGTGTGTGTGTGTGTGTGTGTGTGTGTGTGTGTGTGTGTGTGTGTGTGTGTGTGTGTGTGTGTGTGTGTGTGTGTGTGTGTGTGTGTGTGTGTGTGTGTGTGTGTGCGCGCGCGCGCGTGTTAGTGCGGGGGTGTGTGCGTGAGTACGTCCGTGCGTGCTTAGGAGCGAGCAAGCGTGCGTATGGATGTGCGTTAATTAATTTTTATGTTAGTCGTGTTATTATCATTGCCCATCTTAATAAATTTTCAGTATCATTATAATTTAGTGTATTAACCCATTGCGTTACTGCCCTTTTACAGTCGTTCTTACTTTTAGTAAAAATGGATAATCTTTTGTTCATTCTATCATACAGACGACGCTTAATAAGAAAAGATTTTTTAAGCGAAGTTTGGTTTGGTTTGTTGATGCTTACATACATCAAGTTGTCTTCTGCGATTTTGTTTTAATGCATCGTTATTTAGGGTTAGTAAGCTTGTGTTGTATCTTTGATTTGAGTACCTAAGTAGGTATGCGAAGTGATAATTTGAGGATTTTTTTTAATGGAATATAATATTGGGAATTAATTTTTACAACTGTTATTTAAACAATACAGAAGTTATCATGATCAGTTGAAAAATTTAATGGGATTTCATTTAATTTTACGGCGGTTACTAAATTAGCGAGTCAGTAAAACATAAGCAGTAAGTAATAAAAATATTGCTCTGTTATTTCATCTTTCAATGTCAGTGCAAAAATTACTAAAGTAGTCTAATAAATTAATGAGCAGTAAAACGGTTCGAATGGGCAGTTCGAAAATAAGTTTGCCAATTCACAGTGAGCGGTAGCATCCAAACGTCACTTTGATTGAAAAGAGAGGTGATCTTTCGTTAAAAGGGGCGGAGTTTAAAGTTTTCAGTAAATGGGAAATAATATTACTCAATAATAGAGAAGAATGGACTCAAGGAACATGCACTTACCCAACATTTCATAAAATGTATATGTGTAAACATATAATTGGCCTGCCAATACGACTGAAATACGCTGTTCCTCCTGTCCAAAAAAATTCCTCTTGGACAAAAGAGTTCGAAAGCCAAACCTGCTCTTATTATACAATAAGTTTCTGTCGCTGATTCATTTGACTATTAACATGTATCTTAGTTTTAGGATCCTTATTTTAACATGTATCCTAATGCCAAATTATAAATACTTACAGATTGTCGTAATGTTCTTTATTTTTACTCTCCGACCATATAAAACATAAGGTAGGTAATGCGTTCATGTTCAGCATTTAATGTGAAGAAGGATAAAAAATATGATGCTGGGTAATATGGTTATGCTTCATATTTTTCCCCTTCTTGACATTAAATGCTGAAATACACAAGGAATACATTTTACCGCCTCATCGTTTATAGAACTGCTTAAAATAAAATCAATTACTAACCAATTATGATTTGTTAACTGTACGCGCCTAACCGCCCAGTTCAACTATTGTACTGCTCAGTATTTATTGAACTGCCCGTTTAAATTATTTTATGACTCATATATATTTAGTTTACTGCTCAGTTTTTACTGCTAAACTAGTTTGATAACATGCGTTTTTTATTTTTTTACCTACCATAAATCAAATATTAAACTGCCGCTTTAATTCTATGCCTATAATACTTTCCAAAATAAAACATTTTCTATATTAACATTTTTCCTAATAAAACTTGACTAAGTAAAAGTTTGCCAAATGACAATTTAACCAAATGAATTATGTGCGAAACTTACAGTTACTAAAGGTTTGCGAAATGAAATTTCGGCGATAAGTTTTTTGCGAAGTGAAATTTGAAAGGGATACCCTTCCTTTTGTGTTTAGTTTATTTGGTCACTGGTCAAAAATTTTCGGGCGGTCCTATAACTGAAGCCTAATGAGAAGGCTTTAATCAGTTCAACCGGGCAGATTTGGCGAGCGCTGAGGGCGCTCAGTTTAGTTCCGCCGCGCTACGGTTCGGCCGGCGAAGCCTCAAGCTCGCTCGTGCCGGGGCTAATACTAGCGGGCAAGATCGGGCCGGTGTGGAGTGCAAATGGCACCCACCAAATGGCGAACCCACCAGTGGTGGCGCCGCCGGAACCGGAGATACCGTGGTATGTCGGATCACGGTCGGGCTCCATTCTGGCGGGCCCGATCTGAGAGGGGATATGGGACAGCACTGGCCAACCAACATGATAATGCATTAGTGTTTATAGCTTGACCACAACTGTATACCGCGCCCTAGGTATGCGCGGGGAAGAGGGGTGCGTGACGGAAAAATTTATAACTCACAAGAGAGTCATGCTCGTCAGTATGTTTCTCTTGAGAGTTATAATTTGACGGTCAGATCTCAAGACCTCGAAGTTCAATATTTCAACATTATACGAATACTATACCCCCTACTTTTGTTGAAATTCGTTTTTAGGTATATATAGCACCTTTTTTAGATCATACTTGCAGCGTGCCCACCCCGCCCACATTTCCATTCAAATCTACTTAGTCTGTGCTGTGGAAAGTATTCTAACTACCATTCCTTTAAAAAGTTCAATTTTGGCGATGTTTGCGTAACTACGTCTGTTTTTTCCTTGAATAAAATAGTCCACTTTGGCAGCCTTGACATTTGGAGATAAAGCACAATAATTCATCATTGGATATCTTATCTCATGTGCATTTGACGTAGACAATCCGGAACAGATAAAACTACCGACACTTATGACAATCCGCAGCGGCTGCTCTGGCCAGGCGTGGCTACAACAGTGTGTACCACTGTCCACTACACAAATAATGTATTAATTATTGAGACCACTAACCTCGGACATTTTTGCTATTTCTCTAACAGGAAAAACTTTTAACTCCTCTACAATGCCATTATCATCTCGAAATCCACAAAGGATTGTGTCTATTCCCACAAGAAATGATTGGCACCACCACTTTTTTGTTTTGAAACGTCTAAAAAGTATTGTAATATTACATTACCAATTAAACACAAATATAGGTATAAAACACAATACAATGATTTTATAATAATCACAGCAGTTTTTCAGATAGGTATTTAAAGTTATATTAAATACCTATATGATATTACTACTTTGTCAAACACTAGAAAGCAAAACTAGGTAGGCATGATGGTTTGGCTTTAGCACAGTCTGCCTTTTAGGACATGATTGGGTGTTGTATGAACAAGCAAATTGTAGGGAATGCTATTACTAACAAATATAAATAAAAAAAATAGAATATTTAGTAATAGTATTTCCTACTATGTCCAAACCACAGAACAAGGAAAATTCCGTGTTTTGGTCCAGATATCCTGCATGCAGGTGCTAAAGTCAAACCGAACTGCCACCCATATTTTATACTTTACTACTTCACTAATACCTATTAGTTTTCTACTAAATTTCCTTTTAATTATAGTTTTTTTACAATATATTTGCAATAAAGATAATATAGTCCAAGATCCGGGTGCATGCACCCGGATCTTGGATACGTATGCATAAGTATGCTTATGCATAAGTAGTGCAGTCATCGAGTTTTTGCTAAAAACCAAAATATTACGCATATTTATTATGGTTAGGATAATATAATCTACTAGGTACTTCTACTAGCCTATCAAAATGTGGCCGCTAGACGCTGGTATTTTTAATAAAATAATTATTAATTGATTTTTGGGAAACGATTTCGATGACTTGTTTTTTTAATAAAGTATCGTCTACTTCACGCCTCCACAACTCTGTAAAATCACGGTTACCGTAGAGCACTTGGCCGTTCCTTTACGCAGCCAGGTGTATACAGGTATGATTCATTCAAATCACTTAGCTTTACTTAGGTAGGTGTCTCATTCACTCTACTCTACAACTCTTGGACGGGACCGGCAAAGTTTGTAAAACAAATCTAAATAAATAAAAATGCAAACTGACCTAATGACTGACTGACTGACCGACTGAGAATATCACAATGCACAGCCCAAACTACTGGGATTAAAAATCTGAAATTTTTCACCACTTTCCAAAAATCCATTTTGGAAAGTGGGGAATAGTTTGTTTGAATCTTTGTAAGTTTAAGGCTAATTCGATGAAAATTTGTGGTTAGAAATTAAGAATGTTGTTTTCAAAGATTCCTGAAAATTTCAGCTTTAAGGGGCTGAACAAGGGGGGAAAAAGTTTGTTGGTACCTTTTGGTTTTTTCGTTAGAGTTACTCAAGGCAAAGTAGTTTATTGCCCTATCAAGTTTCTTTCTTAAGGGCCCATATTGGGTTGCATAAATCTTCCTGTCTTCTCGCAGGAATAATCATATAGCACTTAAGCAGTGCGAGCCCACTAGGACCCACTAGGTGCTGTTAGCAATGGACGTGGAGCAAAAGACTGGAGGACAAGGGGTTAAGTCACGACGAAAACTTTGTAACAAATCAAATGCGCGCGAAGCTGTGAACAAATGTACCAAAATCATCCCTGTCTACACCTGGCTGCGAAGAGGTGCTGTCAAATGCGCAAAGGTAACCGTGAGTCTTTTTATATACTGCCGTGAAGTGGACAATATTTTATTAAAAACACAAGTCTGCGAAATTGTTTCCCAAAAAAAATTAAAAATACTAGCGGCCACATTTTGATAGGCATCCTAGTAGATGTATGTATATTCTCCTAACTATAAATATATGTAAAAATTTGTTTTTTAGCAAAAACTTAACGAGCACACTAATTCTGCAGCGGAATCTCTTACTTTAATGACTATTAATAGTCAAAATAAACTTCAAATGATCCTATCTAACTCATTATTAAATTAAAGGCATTCTCCACCAACAATCTGTACGGTGCCTTCATAAAAAATTATTAACTTAAATAATGATGTGAAAGTCAGTAGGAGTATTCTATATTAGATAATAACTTACTTAAAACTAGTTTCTTGTCTTGCAAATTGTAAGTGTCTGTTGGTTTTAAGCTCTATAAATTGTTTGTCTGATAAATAATTAACAATTTCCTCTGGACCTCTTTCAGCATCAGGGGCAGGGGGTACAGTGCTTTTGTCACAACGAATGCCATCCATTTCTGCTCCATAGACAATAGTATGCTGGTTAAGGCTTGTAGTTAAAACCAGTGAGAATTCTTTAGTCTCATCCACAGGCACATCTGGATTTGGTTCTGTATCTGGATGATCTAAAACACACTGGTATATTAATAAAAAATATTATAATTTGGAAATGCATATAATATTTTTATAAACATAGAGAACTATTTAAGATAAATTCCTACAACATATTATTATTATAGAAAGAAATTGTGTTCTCTCAATTTAGTATATTTTTGAGTTACATCTGTCGGATCCACAGACATAAAAAACGATAGAAGTAGCACGAAGTAGCATCCAGTGGATGCTACTTCTACGTGTGTGTGTACACTACTTCTGTGTGTGTGTACACTAGTTTTCATAAAAAAACAGTGTAACCAAACTAACACATTTGTGATTATAATCACATTATCACGCTCACCAAGAATGTCTTGTAGCGATTGGTTGCCTTTCACTGTCAGATAGTTTTGCTACCCGACACTAGATGCCTCCTATTCACTATCAAGTAGATAGATGCTATTTAAAAACCATTGATAACTAGGGGTGGGATAGTTACGATAATCATAACAAAAATAACGACACTTGTTAGTGTCGAGATTTTTAAAGAACATAACAGAGACAAGCGTTATGTTTACATTCTTATCTTCTTAATTATTACATCTTAACATCTTTTCGAAGTTGGTCTTGCCTAACTGGACTATCTGTCCCAGGTAAACATAGTGGTCAACAACTTCGAGTGCAATGTTCCCAACGTTTACTGGAGCGGGTGCAACATAGGCATTTAACATGATTTTCGTCTTGTCCATGTTCATCCTAAGACCCATTATTTGAGAAGCATTACCGAGAACTTCGAGCATAACGTTCAGGTCTTCCAAGGTCTCAGCCATAAGAACTACATCACTTTGGGGTGGTGGAATCTACCTCCTAGTGGTCCATCCTGGGCAACGGCATCTTTGGTTGTCTAACCAATGATGACGGCTAACAGATCCCTATGCGGTGGTAGGCTTCGTAAGAGGCCGCCTGGATGCTACCACCCTCCTGCCGGAGTCCAGCGCCAAAACAGTTTTTCTGTGTTCCGCTGTTGTGTGGGAGAACCAGTACCTCTGGGTAAGCTCGCTTCATCTTAGGCTTCTTCTTAACCATATTAAGAGGACTAGTAGACCTAAGTGGCCTTGAGAATCGTAAGCACACATTTAAACAAACGTCGTCAACGCCGCCTACGGCAATATTCTTGGCTGCTATATTTTAAAGCACGTCCCGAAATGACGCCATGATTTTCTAATAGATGGCATAACTATCTTTTTTTCGATGTCTCTAAATGCAATATTTATTTTATTTTATTTTATTTTATTATGACAACCAACAAGGAATAATAAAAAGAGGAAAAGAGCAATAAAAAATAGACAAAGTATCTTAACTTATTTAAAAGCAGAATACTTGTTTGTTTTAATGTTATTGTTTTGAACATTAACAATGTTACTAAAAATAAAAAAAACGGCTTCGACAATATTTAAATTATTTATATATAAAATATTTTAATTATTATTTAAATAAAAATATTTAACCATTTTGAAATTAATGACACGATGTTTTCTTGATAATTGACACAACAAATTAGATAATTCATCATAATTAATTCATAAACTAAAAAAAGAAGTTATTATTATAACCGAAGTAATCTTTTTAAAATAATTTTTTTTTTTTAGTGTTGATATTTGTTAATATTTATCTAATACGGTGCTGGGATAAAACTTTCATCAAAATCGGTCAAGCCTAGGTATGATTTGGATAATATGGGTAAATAACGTAGACGTGCATTATTTATTATGTTACTTTTATGGTTCATGTATGAAAACAAGTGTTTAAAAAAGTACAAATAAAATTACGCAATGGCACCTCTATTATTAATACTGCTGTGCTAGCAATAACGGCAGTAACTCCAATTTTGGTATAAATGAGTTTTATAGTGATCGAGAATAAGCATAAAAAACTCTATCAGATGAGCTGACAGCCATTTTGATATCTTAATGGGAACTGTTGAAAACAAATGTTGTTAAAGATAAGGGCAGTAAGTCAAAAATGCGAAATATTTTCCATAACCTAACAATAGTTAGTATTGTTACGCCGGCCTTACAAGCAAAGACATATGGCTAGGATATTATTATTACTTTAGATAAATGCAGTATCTGCATATTTGGAGTTGCAGGAGATGGTCAATATTGTGCATGAAGATTTGAACAAGAAAGGAATGAAAGTGAATGTAAGTAAGACAAAAGCAATGGTTTTTGAAAAGGAGGATAGCATGACAGAGTGTAATATTTTGATAGGAGATGAAAAAGTGGAGCAAGTGAAGGAGTTTGTTTATTTGGGATCAATGTTTACAGCGAATGGAAGGTGTAATAGTGATATTGCAAGAAGAGTAAATGCCGGCAACATGGTGAATGGAGCCTTGCACGCTTTTATGAGCAGTCAGAAGGTGTCCGAAAAGGCCCGCCTGGCTGTGCATGGAGGGGTGTTGGTTCCAACACTGATGTGTGGGAGTGAAAGTTGGGTGTGGCAGAGAAAACATGAAAGCAGAATAAATGCAGTAGAAATGAGAGCGTTAAGAAGTATGGTTGGAGTCAATCTGAGTGACAGGATTAAAAATAGTCTCTACATCGGCTACTTAATCAGTAAAGACGGTTTAAAAACAAGTTCAGAAAAGGTTAATGCTATAATAAACGCACCTGAGCTTTGCAATACTACGGAGT
Organism: Anania crocealis; assembly: GCA_949315895.1. NCBI lineage: Eukaryota > Metazoa > Arthropoda > Insecta > Lepidoptera > Crambidae > Anania > Anania crocealis. Next base: position 14,562,998 of record OX438880.1, on the reverse strand, counting down.
TAAAGAGTATATCATAGTACAAAAGGAAGATTTTTTATTATAAGTAATTATGTTACGTTTTATTTTGATCTCAAATTTTGATTTGTATTGTTTGTACGATTAAAAGGCTATTATTTTTATTCGATAGTATAAAGTACAGCTACTGCCAATTTTAATATCATTTGTAAGAAAAAACTTTTTAGTAACCAACTTATACTCGTATATATTTTAAATTTTAATGAAACTAACAACATAGATACGATATCATCGACTTGCTTGGTCCATCCACACAAATCAATTATGTAAAACTTGTTCAATAAATGAGTAAATATTAATAAGTAAATACGTTTTGTTACTACAGTTTTAGTTTCTATTCCTAAGCTTAAACCTAATATTAGTATGCGTTGCTTATCACAACAACAGTAACTCAGTACTTATTCCTGATAAACTAAGCAATTTATAGTAAGGTTGTTCGTTTCAGGCTAGATATAAAAGGTATTTTCTCATTTTAAATCGTTCTAATGAATAAAAAGCTAATTAAGTAAAGAACATACAAATGCTTTATTTGTGTTATAAATACGTTTCAACAATCACAATTAGGAAAGCTTAAAAAACACGAGCCTGAAAACATAAAAATGCGCTAAAACTTTAGGCGCCATTTACTCCAAACTGTGCAAATCATACTTACTGCCGATATCGCTAGCACGGCGGAATATAGCTCAATGATTCACAGAATCACAGGTCAGTTACGCCTATTCCACTTTCTATTATTGAAATGTTTATTTTTGTTTTACAAATATATTTTTAACGTTTTTGTTATGTACAATTTGTTTATTGCTATAGTTTTAAGACATCCACCAGACTCCCCACACATTACTCCAATAACTGAGTACCATTTTTTTCGAAATTTGGATAATTTCTTGCAAGGGAAAAATTTCAACTCCGATGAAGCAGTACAAACCGTCTTCAAATATTTTTTTTATTGATTGCTGTCCGAATCTTTTTTTTAGTTAAGTGATTAATGAACTACCCATGAGATGGCAAAAGTGCATAGATAACAATGGTACATACTTTGATTAAATAAATAGGTATATTTTATTAAAAAATATTTGACTAAGTTCCTCCCATATTTTTTATTACAAGTTTTACGTAAGTTCCTTCCATACCAAACTACAATTTCATAAGTAGGTAAGGACCTAATATGTTTCGCGGTCTATCTAGAGTCAATACTTAGATAATGCTCGATTTGTAGCTTACCGTATTTTTTTATAATTTTACCAAACGATATTTGAAAAAGTATAAAATAAAAATTAAAACAAAAATAAAAAAAAACTGAAAAAACTTTTATAGACAAATCATCATGACATGAAACTTTTACTAGCTATCAATAATAATAAGATGGAAGTCTTTTTCTGGATAATTAAACGAAATTAGGCAAATTTATAAGTTATAGTTTTAAATACAATAAAATTAATTTTATGATGTGAACTAACTAACTACATAACCCTAACACCTTTTGTAACTACATAAAAATGCACAAAAATTTTAGACGTCATTTACTCCAAACTGTGCAAATCATACTTACTGCCGATATCGCTAGCACGGCAGAATATAACTTAATGATTCGCTCACAGTATCACAGCAGTTACACCTATTCCACTTTCTATTATTCAAATGTTTATTTTTGTTTCAAAAACATATTTTTACTTTTTTGCTATTACAAGTTGTATATTAGTATAGTTTTAGGTAGGTATACATACTATATGTCGAAGCAAAAAAAAAAATCTGAATTCACTTTTATATACAAAATCATCATTACATAAAACTTTTACTCGCTGTCAATAATAAGACGACGTCTTTTTGTGGAAAATTAAACGAAATTAGGCAAATTTATAAGGTAAAGTTTTAAATACAATAAAATTCATTCAAATTTTGAACTAACGCATTAAAAAAACTTTCAACATTTTCATCTCTGCTTGTGAAAAGAAAAAAAAAATTTTTTGTTTAAAATAAAAAAAGAAGTTTTCTTAGGAGAGATACGAACATGCGATTTGTAGGATGTATGCTAGACTTGTTCGCCATAACACCAGGGTGATTGTTATCGAGCAAGTCGAATAAACAGGTTCTATGCTTCTTTAGAAAAATGTAAGCCGAAAAGCGCGACACGTCCACCTAGCATCAGGCATCAGCCTGCACTAATCGGTACACGGTCGCTCACGCACACATGCATGCGTTCCATCAACTTTCATCCCAGAAAATGAGAATTAGCGATTTTCGGAAAATGCATACATTCAATTAAAAAACTGGAACTGTATTATAAGAGCTTGTCGTTTATTATACAATATATTAAAAGATTATAATGATTACGTGTATTTTACTAGGACTTAAGTGAGTTATAAATTTTTTTTAGAGGCATGTTCGTGATTTTTTTCTATCGAGTCAAATTAGTTGTATCGTGTTTTGAGAACAGTATTATACTAAAGTATATCCTGAAGACTAACATATATTTTTTTGGCTTGGTTTTTTGGAGTCTGACATAGATTTATGTACATTATAAAACTCGCGTTTAGCTCTACTAGTCGCCTTAAGTATGTAGTCAAGAGCAAGCCCATTATTTATATAAAAAAAACGGCAAATCGCAGGTGTATTAGGTATTCACCATTCATGTTGATGCCGCGTCCTTTCCAGTCCAGAAGCTTGAAAATATCCTCCAACGCAGCTGTGAACAGTTTCGGAGAAATAACGTCTCCCTGTCCCACGCCTCGCTGTAGTTGGATTGGATTAGAGCTCTGGTTCTGTAATCGGACCGACATGGTGGCGTTTTGGTATAGGTACTTTAGCACCTCGATGTACCTGTAGTCTATTTGACACCTTTGGAGAAGAGACTGCAGCACTGCCCAAGGCTCAATAAAATCAAAAGCTTTCTCATAGTCCACGAACGCTAAGCAAAGAGGCAAGTTATACTCTTCGGTCTTCTGTATAACTTGCCGTAGTGTACGAATGTGGTCTATGGTACTAGAACCTTTTCGAAACCCGTCTTGTTCGGGAGGTTGGAAGTCATCGAACCTGCGAGTGAGACGATTCGTAATGACCCTCAAATACAACTTATAGATATGGCTCAGAAGCGAGATGGGTCTGTAGTATTTCAAGAGAATTTTCTTGAAGAACAGCATCACATCGCTTCTTCCCTATGCCTTTGGCGTTTTGCCCTCGAGGATGACAGAATTAAAGAGCTTCTGGAGGACCTTAAGTATCGGCTTACCACCCGCTCTAAGGAGCTCTGTTGTGATTCCGTCATCACCCGCCGCCTTGTTGTTTTTAAGCTGCTTGAAAGCCATTTTAATCTCACACAGGCTGACGTCCGGGATACTCGTATCTTCAGAATAGTGTCGTTAAAAATGACATGTGATAAATAAAACATTTTTGATTTTGATTTGCGATTTGATTCTAGACCCTAATTTTACCATAATCTAATTATGGTATATTTTCATGAAATGAAAGAAATGGAATGCTTAAGGTTTGTATGAAGAATTGCGAAAATGACGAGTTGCTAGAATGACGAGTTGCGAGAATGACGAGTTGCGAGAATAACGAGTTGCGAAAATGACGAGATGCGAAAATGACGAGATGCAAAAATGACGAGATGCGAAAATGACGAGATGCGAAAATGACGAGTTACGAAAATGACGAGTTGCGCTAGCATGACGAGTTTGCGTTTATGACAAGTAGCTACTAATCCGTTCTTGTAATGCCTGCTTCTGTTTTTGACCGTTTCGTGCAATGACTACAAGTACAGTGAACAAAAAAATAACAAGATCTTATAGAAGAATAACTTTTATTTACAGAAAATTTTAACATCAATATTTTTTAATCACAAATAACCATACGTTCAGTGTGAACCAAAAATAACGAGATACTTATCGGAAAAAAAATATAAAAGGTTTTAGTAAGACAAATTTTTCGAATCGGTTATGTGTTACGCAATTCATAATGTATAATTTTTTTTAGAATTTCAATGTCAGAAATCTCGTTCTCCTCGTTTTTCTAAATTATTTTTTAACTTTTTCTCGAATTTTACATCTACAGCCCTATTTATCTATTTTTTTTTCTCTCTATTTTTTTCCTATAATTTATCTACATTTTTTTCTTTTTCTCTCTTTTTTTTAAATAATTTTTCTATGTATTTTTATTTTTATATTTTTTTTTAGTTTTAAATTTCTCTCTATTTTTTGTATAATTTATCTATCTACCTTTTTTTCTCTATTTTTTTACTATAATTTATCTATCTATTTTATACCTTTTTTTATAATTTATAACGGGTGTAAAAAATCATAACGCAGATCCGAAAACCATGTATTGTCCCTATCACTAGGATAATTTTTTTCTTCAAGACCATACCTGGGAAACAGCTGGTTCCGAAGATATTGAGGGTCAAAGTCACAATTTTGTTTTCCATTTTATTACAAACTCTGTTGCCAAAGGTCACTTAAAAACTTTTCTTCTTACACAGTGTTTTTTTTATTATTTCGTTCATAATCCCTCGATCGTGAGTTATTCCAGACACAATTGAAATCAATTGTTATCGCGGCACGCGCGTGCCTCCTGGGGGTTGAGGGATTAATAAGGCTTTTTTAAATACAATAAGCAGTGTAAGGCTCAGCGCGGACAAATTTTGAACTTAGCAGCCATCCGGTCCACGCTTCGGCTGCTATACATTGCGCGCGATGTATTTTAATATTTTTTGAGTCCCAAACATAAAAATCATTTTCCATATAATATTTTGTAACATGACTTGGTTTGCTTTACAGATTGCGTAGCTTCAGGATCTGCGATTAGTTTTTTTACACCCTGTATATCTATCTTTTCTTATTTTCTTCTATTTTTTCTTTTTTTATTTGTTTTTTTTCTTCAAATTTATCGTTACTTATTTATTTATCTATTCATCTTTTTAGTTAAGGGAATCCTAGTGGAAGAAAGGGCCATGACCCAGGAACAATACCTATTCCTGACAAAATATTTCAATACCACAAAACCTCGACGATGGGGTCTGTTTTGTAATGTGGATTATTGTTCTCACTGTGGTTCTCACTGTAATTGTAATAGTCATTGCACGAAACGGTCAAAAACAGAAGCAGGCATTACAAGAACCGAGCGTAACAAGAAGTGGTCTAAAACAGAATTAGTCATATCTAGTAAAGGACATTTCAAGAAGTTGTCACAGACCGCCTAAACGACGAGTTTTTTGAATGTACTTTTTATTTGTATTAATCGAAATAATCAGCCATGCAATCAATGCACCTTTGCCAACGCAGTGGCAGTTTATTGATGGCCTTCTTAAAGAAATCAACTGGATGGGAAGCAAGAAATTCTTCAAAGGCATTTTGTACTGCCTCTCGGGTATTGAATTGTTTTCCCGCCAAGAAGTTATCCAAATTCTGGAAAAAGTAGTAGTCTGTAGGCGCAAGGTCTGTTGAGCAGGGCGGATGACGGAGAGCTTTCAACCCCAGTTCTTGCAACTTGGAGACCGTCTGCTGTGCAGTATGTGGTCGCGCGTTGTCGTCAGGAGCAGCGGATACCAGCGATTGACCAATGCTGGTTGGAGATGTGCCAGCTTCTCCATCATTGTGTTCAGTTCTTACACATCTGCAGTAATGCTCACCCCGTTTGGTATGAAGCTGTGATGAATCACACCGGCGCTAGACCACCAAACAGTGACCATCACTTTTCTAGGGGTAAGTTTTCGTTTAGGGCATTGTTTAGGTGCTGAACCAGGATCCAACCAACTTGCTGAGCGCTTGCGGTTATCAAACAGTATCCATTTTTCATCACAGGTAACAATGCGGTTCAAAATTCCTTTATTTGTGTGTCTATTTGTGTGTCTGTTGAGCAGTGCCCATTTGTCAAGCTTTTTTAACGTTGCCAATTTGACGCAAATTGTTTTGACGCTAACGTCGAAAGCTGCTGCTAATTCAGCCGTAGATTGTGTATCATCAGTATCTACAAACGCCTTTAATTCGTCATTGTCGACCAAAGTCTTCGGACGACCGCGAGACTCATTTTTCATGTCGGAATTTCCAGAACGGATGCGAGCAAACCAATAACAGGTGGTGCGTTGGTTTGTAGTGTTAGCTCCGTAAACGTCGTTGATGTTGCGTGCTGCTTGTGCCGCGTTGCTGTCACGACGGTACTCATATTCCATAATTACTCGAATTTTTAACGTATCCATGATGATGACGAAAAAGATTGAAATGAGATGAAAATGTAACACTAATCAATAAACAAATGACTATTTTTGAAAAAGAATTCAATGTTTTTAAAAAATATATATTTGAAATTAGAATTCTTAGCCAAACAAAAATTATTTTGATTTGAAATGGCCAGTACTGCTGAACGGCAATTACATAAATTATTAAATGACTTCCTTATTCTATGCGATAAATGCAAAAAAAAACTTTAGCCCAGAATAAAGGGTTAAAAGCAATGTTATGAGGAGATAAATGCATATTTAAGAAAAATCTGTACTTATTTGTGCATGTTTTTCCGGGATACCAATTTTGCCAACCGGTTGCTTCAATCCATATTTCTTTTCTGTTTGGATCTTTACGAAACCTCAAATAAATAAAAAATCAAGTAATTAATTAAATAAGTATTTTAACTTATTTAATCCCTCGATCGTGAGTTATTCCAGACACAATTGAAATCAATTGTTATCGTGGCACCCGAGTGTCTCCTGGGGGTTGAGGGATAAAACAAGTTTTTTTTTTAATAAATTCAAAAAAAAAGACTACAAAATAAGAAATAAAAATTAAGGCAGGAAACAAAAGACTCTCACTGTAAGCCATTTTAATTTGGTACACGATTTACCATACTGTATATTTAATAATCTTTTGTAACTTAGTACTTTCATAGATTACTACTTTTTTTGTATTTTTTAAATTTTTTATTAACATTATAAATTACAACACTTCTACTAAAATTATGATATAATATTACTTACCGATGGTATCTCACGCCTCCTTTGGACAATATCTTTTTAGTGCTTGTGTTTTTGCACTCTAATACTGTGCAGGTCGGCATATTTAAAGATTTTTGTCCGAATAGCACAACTTCTAACACGTTCTAGCAACTGTCACCGTTTGAAGTGCATAAAAGGGGGCAGAAACATGAGATGCGCCAAGTGTGGCCTATGTGTGATACGCGGGGCCCGCCTACTTACTACTTCTACTCGTTTTTTATGTTCTGTGGTTGGATCTTACATCTGTGTCCAATATATTGGATCATTTGATATCAATTAACTACATATTATTAATCGCTCGATCGTGAGTTATTCCAGACACAATTGAAATCAATTGTTATTGTGGCACCCGAGTGCCTCCTGGGGGTTGAGGGATTAAAGAAAGTCTGTTTGTTTACAATAAACTCAAGAATGTGATAGTGACCTAATTTATATTTACCAGATAACATGTACTGCTCAAATTTATAGCCCCATGATGTAAACTTAAGGTCTTGTTCCGTCATATTACGCTTCTGATTAAGTTTATCTTCTGTATCCCTGGCACATAAGTATATATTACCCTTATGTAATACAGCAACAATTTTCCATGATTCTTTGTTTTCGTAAGGAGTGCACGCTACACATGTCATTAAACCACGGTAGCAAAATATCTTACAGTTATTCAGATGTGTTTCTAATGGAAAATCCAATCTTGTTTCATGTTGAACCAAAAAATATAATAAATCATCCAATTTCACGTCACGATTATTTGGTTTGCGTATAGCTTTCTCTGAATGTAGATTTAAATCAAAACGAACTTTCCTGTTTCTTACACATTTAGCATACATCAAGTTTTTTAACCCGATGTAACCTATTACTTTAGGACGGCCAAAAGTAGGAAAGTGCTTAGTATAGATATCGGCACGAGTATGAAGTTCAGGTTGCATGATACTATATTAGTTTTACTATAAAGTACATAAAAGAATAATTGTAGGACTTGAAAAACAAAGTAATTTGGTGGTATTATAATAATCGTTTCTTTAAAGTTGTAACACTGCGCTTCCCGGTACAAGAGGGTTAGTAGGACAACAAATACGACGGAAAATAACTATCACGCAAAAAAACGCTTTGTCTAAATACTGAATAAAGTATTACTGTAAAATTAAAGCTATGTACAACAAATCGAATTCATTAATTAGTATAATTAATGTTTATTTTCCACCACCACGAGAGCAAGCATAGTAGTTGTTGTTGATTTCTTCACCCTTTCTGGGTAGGCAAAGGGAACTATGCCCATACAGCCAAGTCCTCAGTAGAATTTTTTTATTGATATGAAATGAAAATGAAATTTAATGAGATGAAATGAAATGAAACCTAACCTAAGTGATTGAAATGTATGGGCGGATTATACATTTCAATGATTATAAGAGTTTTACGCGAGAACGTGGATCAGAGTCAAATAGGAGCGCCTTTCCTTGTTTCTTACTTTTATTTGATTTATCCTACTCACTGACACATTATTATAACAATACCACCACTTTATCACAATAAATGCCGCTTAGGATAATTTCACAAAATTACGAAACAAAGTCCATCTTTCTCTTCTCGTTTCCCGCGCAAAACTCCTCGACAGCAAGCATTACAGATTAGTTGTTGTTGTTGTTTTCTTCACCCATTCTGGGTAGGCAAATGGAACTATGCCCATACAGCCAATTCTTTAGTAATATTTTCTTTATTTTTGCATTAAAACGTTGATGTTAGACGTTTTAATGCTTCGATGGAGTTTTTGGAGACAGTCGAAAGATTGAAGGAATGTAGAGAAGTCCCCAAGAAAGAGGTGAACTGTTCGCGATCCCGCGCAAAATTCACGGCCCACTTTTCTTGGTTACGACCCATACACCATGTTATTTCACCGAACTGTATATTGTTCACTCGCACGACACTTTGTTTCGCAAAATTACACCACTTTTACGACCCAAAAATCACTATAAACAATAAAAATTCGATAAAATAAACGGACTCCAAACGTATCTCACGAACTCCCGCCAAAAACCCATTACAGATTAGATTAAAAGAGACAGAAGTAGAATTTTATTCGTCCCGTTTTCGGGATAGGCGATGACATGAGCCATACTGCCTAGTCTTTAATAGAGTTTCTTGATCAATACTTACATTGACATAATAGCCTAACCTAACCTAAACCTTTTTTTTTTTTGTTTTCGCAGGAAAAAATGCATTACGCATACCTACTGCTTCAGGGGCAGCAGTAGGGTATGTGGGACTCTCTTGTCGGTGCCCGACAAGCATACCCACTAAAAAGACCTGCGGTGTACCTTGCAACGTATGTTGGCAGTGTATGGGTTTCCCTTAGGATGCCCTCCATGCACCGCCTACGTACGGCCTATGCCGGGCCTCAGGCATAAAATATGGGTGATCCTGTACACCAGGAACCTCCCCCAGTCTGGCAAGCTGTGCAATGCGAGCGTTGAGCCCCCCGGCCCAACGCCCACTAGCCTGCTAGAGGGGGGAAGTTGAGTTCGGCGTATGCCTTCTCATCCTCCCCCATCTACGACTTCGGGTCGGGTCCGCAAGCAACCTCGCCGACCCGATCCGTGGCCACCCTTTACAATGACATTGCATGTCGTTGCAAGGGGCCGCCAACGTCTCACGCCCACTCGCTGCCCAGCATAGCTCAAACCATACTGGGAAGCGAGCGACTTCCGTCAACCGCGGGGCTGGCGCCCCAACGGCAACACCGCCGTCGCACCCTCCAGCATGAACGGCCACAACAGGCCACGGGCCGAAGCCCGCTACCACCGTCTGGAGACGCATTCAACAGCGGGCTGCCCAAGCCCACTGGAAGCGTCTCCCGTGTGGGTTTTGGTCCACGCCGGCCAAATGGCCGGTACCCTCCATGTCTGGAGGGCGTTCCCCTATCCGCCACCTGGGGACGCGCCCGGTAGGAGACCCAAAACTCCTTCCCTGTGAAGGGCGGGAACCTAACCTAAACCTAAACTAACCTAAGTCATTCAAATGTATGGGTGGTTTATACATGTCAATTATCACGGGAGTTTTACGCGAGAACGTGGATCAGCAGCGCTAAGTACGCTTGTTATATTTTAAATTTAATTGTATTTTTGTATCTCACATAAGTGAATCCTGTATTTGTTTATCTGTGAACTGTCAAAACATAGTTTTGGTATTACGTATCGTCGGTGTATAAATAAATTAATGTCAAGGTCAGTGACTATGGCTAAAAGGCACTGTCCTGTCATATCAACTATCCCCTTACTGTTCTAAGACTTTCCCACTTTTGACAGCCGTTTGTGTATCGATAACTCGATTTTGGTATTATGTAAGTCAAAGTGATTAACGAAATCGTTAGTCACCGGAATTTTCAAGTGTCGCTGATAGAAACTACTAAAGAGCAGTTTTTTATGTATATACACTATTATCCAACTAAGTGGAATCATATGAAAAAAAAACTTTTTGGGTGTTAGTTTAAATTAAGACATTTTTGGATGGCTTATTCCTTATAAATTAGTTACAAATCAACATTAAATGGTATCCACACACACCACTTAATCCCTCCACCGCCACCCGTCCTAAATGGCCAGCACTTGCTTCTCTACCTCTGTGAGTGGAGCCAGCCTGCTAGGCCCACCACCAGTGGCAGACGCACTCCATCTAGAGTTCCCGGATTTGGATACAAGCAAAACAAGAATGGTATTGCTGCAATGACCTGTGAGGGGATGGAAATACAACTACTGATAATAACTTGATACTTTGACTTACTCTACGTCTATTGTCCGCAGATTAAGTAGCTCCTTCTGCGACAGCATTAAATCGCGATGCAAGGGACTCTCAGGTTATTTTAGCCATTTGTTTTGCTTGAGGTCCTCTTGCAAAGCGACCTAACGCTATGTCGCGGTTTTCTTCTATGAACTCTACTAATATCAAAACCTGTCTAGGAGAACCATCTTAAATACAAAAGAATAAAATATGTTCTATACTATTTTGACTAAGTGATCCAAAGACCTATTTAATTTTTATCAATTTACCTACTTTTAAATAATCTACACGAAGCACAATCACAAGTACACACTCAAATATGTCCGCAGCAAAATATGTTCTAATTTCAATAAAATTGCGCTAATAACCATCTGACGTTTGAAGTGACTAACGTATAACCCAAATAAATTACGATGTCGTTATTTTGTAACGTTATCGTTTCCTACACAATGGCATGTCATTTAGTCGTATAATTTATTAATAGTACTAGAGTAGTGCAGCTCTATGGTCAAGTCCACTTGATATGCACTATTTTCATTCATTTAAGCCAGTAGTTACATAATACCAATGATATTTAAAAAGTAATAGATATGATACATGTGCTCTCAATATGCGTCCCTCGTCACAATTGACAACATTTCATATTTTTTTTATGTACATATTATTTTTTTTCTTAAAAGAACACTAAAAAAGAAGGCATACGTATATTTTCTTTTTCATTTCTTTTCTTTATTTCCTCCGAAATTAAATAATGAAAAACTCTTTATTCTAAAAGAGCGTATGTACAAGAGTTAGGTTGTACGGAGGTCGTGTCTTTGCTTAATTTTATAAACTTTAAAAAAAATTGACACTGACGTCTAAAGAGTTGTATGTTGAGGCAGTAAATTATCGAATATCGAGTTCATAGAAGTCAAATGAAAGTAAAGTATAATGAACAAATATTTCAGAACACGGCTTCCTTTTTACAAGCTTTTTTCTTAAAGTTTATTTTATTTTAAATAAACTTAAAATTCCTTTAGTCTTATTATCCTATAAATCAGGATACTAATTATTAGTAGGACTATCTGATATTCCATGTTTCACTAGGTTAGTCTGTTAACTATTTTTATATCGTGTTTTATCCGTAAAAGGGAAATATGAATCATTTAATTAGATAAAGTTTTTTTACTTCAATTTACTTACTTGAAAAAACTATCGACTGTTACGACTAACTGACAAGCTTCAAGAGCAACACTAAGATTATTGTTGACAAATTGATGACACAAAGATAAATCTATTCTACGTACGTAGCATTATTTGGTTTCTTCTGTTGTGCTTTTTATTTAAAATTCATCATGGAAAATCGACCGGCAATGAGACTAGACCCCCTAGTTTCATGTTTTGTTCCTGTTTGCAAAAACAGTGTAATAATGTGTCAAGGAAAATATTTTTTCCATGTACCAAAATCAACACGGATTGAATGGTGTTCTGCTGTAAATAAACAAAACGTGCCCAAAAGTGCGGTTTACATATGTGAAGATCACCTAAATGTAAGTTTTCTAACCTATTTTGGTATGATTATGAGATTGAGATAGGTTATGTTCCTACCTGTATTAATGTAGCTTGATGAAAACAAAGCACCACAAAATGTAACATATTTACATATTTTACAGCTTGAGGAAGATCTACTTAACTATCAAGAATGGATAAATAGGACTGTCCAAAGGCCTCGGTTGAAATCACAAGTCCCAAGAACCCTAAGAAACATAGGGAGCATATTGCCATCTACTTCAACTGTAAACCAAGAAATAGAATATTGTGCATTGACTCACCAAGAAGAAAAAGGGGTATTGTGTAAACCTCAGATACATCACAAAACTGTACAAGTGAATCCAGTTATGGTGCATCGTTCTGTGGGTGTGAACATAAACAAAAGAAAATCAAAAGTTATGACAGCAGAGGCAAGCCCAGATGAATATACCCCTTCTCCTATTGGTTCTATTGCTGAGTTTACTGAAACTGAAACTGACGGTTCAAGTGTGCCATCAAAGCAGATAGATGGCAGAAAATTTATACTGAATTTAATAGAACAAAATCCTCTTGATTATCTAGGTCTGGTAAAACCATATTATTGGCTTATCAATTATATAGAAAAAACTTCCAATATTCCATCGTTACATGTTATTCTAACTCTTTATAAAATAAAAAATAATGATACTTTTAAAAGGATGAAAGATTTGTTTCAAGTGTCAATCGCTACCTTATGGAGAGTATTTTTCAAAACAATTAAATTTCTTAGCTTGTTTTTCAGTCAATTTTTGTACTGGCCTAACTCAATTGATATAAAACGAAACCTGCCTCCTGTATTTCGATGTAATGTAAATCATGCATGTGTTCAATGCATTATTGATGCATTTGAAATAGAAATAGAGAAACCCAAGAAACCAATACAACAATCGCTGACTTGGTCTCAATATAAGCAATGTAACAGTATAAAGTATCTGATAGGTGCTACTCCTGATGGTTTTATAAACTTTATCTCAGATGGACACAGTGGTCGCATTTCAGATATGCATTTAGTTGAACAAAGTGGCTTTTTAGAATGTGTTCCTGAAAGTGCCACTATTTTAGCAGACAGAGGATTTAAACATCTCGAATCACATTTAATTAAAAAGTCTATTAAAGTGTTGCGGCCACCAAGTGTTACAAAAGATACAAAAATGACTAAGAGTGAAGTTATTGACAGTAAAGTCATAGCTAGTCTAAGAATACACATAGAGAGAGTTATAAGAAGAGTTAGATTATTTAAATTGTTAAAGCCACATTCTGTAGTTAATAATAAATTAGTCAATATTCTTGATGATTCAGTAATAATAGCTTGTGGATTGATTAACCTGCAAAGTCCTATATTGAAAAAGTAGGTTTACATGGTAGAAATAAAAATTGCTCTTTGGCCTTTAGTAACATTGTTTTATTTAATAATAAGTTATCATTTTACTATGTCTAAAAATTTGTTGTAGAGGAAAGTTTCCCAAAATTTCTCTCCTTCTCTTAACAGTTTTTCTACATATAAACGATCATAAAATTGCCAGAAGTGCTGATTTTTTTTATTTTCTTCAAATTTAGGATCTGCCACACAAAACAGGCCTTTTTGTTTGTGCATTGCATGCATTTGTAGTTGAATTTGGGCCTTAAATTTTTCAGACAGTTTCCCATTTTTAACATAATTATTTATGGTTTGCTCATTGTATGGGCACTTTATTTCCACAACAAAATTTTCACATATGCCATCTGGTGATGCTCCTATAAATGGTGTGATCAATTTAAATCCACAAGGGTTAATTTTTACATTAATTTCTTTTTCTATTTCTTTAATGACTTCTCGTTCTAAAATTTTGCCTCTTCTTATTGCTTTGGTCTCCGGTACTTTATATCCACCAAGGATGGATTTGACCAATACCCCATCAGTTTCGCATTTGCTAGCTTCATAAATTCTTGAGGCTGATACTCTGCCCTGTTTCAGTGTATGCCACAAAACATTGTTTGCTTGGCCACGAGTCTCTTTCTCAATAATTGAGATAGTTTCAGAACTCAAATGTGCTTCTGCAAACTGCTTTAAGTTTTGGAAATTTATATCTTCCTCAGGGTGAGTAGTCACAAATTCAAGCACTATTTGATATAATGTGTACTTGTCTAACCCTTCAATAACACTACTATTATAATTTATTAAGAGAGAATCTGTCAATTTCCTTTTCTTGCATTCATCCAAAAATACAGTAAGCTGCAATGACGGTGGTAATGCAACTGTGTGATGTTTCCTCTTGCCAATTTCTTTGGCCAATAGAAACTTGCTTTGAACCACTGCTTCTGATAATTTTGGCTTGGTCCAATAGCAGCTAGTGGATGTTACAGAAGGCTCTTCAGTACGTTTAATTAGCCACATAATAAAACATAAAGAGTGTTTGCAACCACCTTCACTTGCTGCACAATCTTGACACGATACTTCTTTAATAGTATCTTCGACTTCATCGATAATCGCAGTTACTGTATATAATTTACATCGAACTTTATGCTCAGGAGTAACTCTTCCATTGATGTAGCAATGTGAACTTTCTCTTTTCACTTCAACATAGCCAACTGAAGTTTCCACATAAGCATCTCTGGATGACATCATAACCTTAGCCCCTCGAATTTCTGCTACATTGAAGGTGTCATTTTCCCGCATAAATTGCAGAAGCATCATAAAATCTACTTTCGGCAGGTTGCGGCTGTCGGCCATAGAAAATCCTTCAGAAACCTTCATCATGGATGAGTCCTCGGTCTTGCAGTAAATATGCACAGTCTAATTGCATGCACGTAAAGATAGGTAGTTGTTTTCTTTATAAAAGAGACGGAAATCAGAAATTATGTGAAAATACCACGATCGAAAGAAAGAATATAAGAAATGTCTATCTATCTATTGTAATTTGTCAAAGTGACAGCTAGCTAGCTAGCTTCTAGGTAGTTAAGATATATTTTTTTAACGTCAGATTAATCAGGCAAAGGCATGGTCCTCGGTATGCCTATATCCTCGAAGTATTCAGTTTTTTTCAATTATCTCTAAATATAAGACGTAAAAAAAATTGAAAACATTTTTAACGTGTTAAGCAACGCCAAATCTCTAAATGGTTTTCGGATTTTTGTACCTTTACAAAAATGAAATGTTGTCAATTGTGACGTCTCAATACAATATGGATGCCAAGGCGAAAGAGAAAGTAATTAATGTTCTTTTCACGAGTATGACAAGGACAAAATAAGAATTTCCCATGTGTGCAGTTGTTCGCAAGCGGCACCATAAACGTAGAATATAATAGACGGACAAAGCCTGCAAGATAGAATAAAACCTCTTAGGGAAATCTAGCAAGATAGAAAAAGAAAACTAATCTTTTCGTTTTGTGATCAGTCTTAATGGGGACTACCGTTTCTTTGCTCACCAGTTGGCGCCACTGTAGACCGAGGTCCGGAGGTATAGCTGTCAAAGGCGATTGGCGCCGAAACAAAGTGTTATATCTTGAATCTAATTAAGGTTATATTGTTTATAAATAACTTTCTTGATATCAACAAACTAACTTCTGAAATAGTTGCTCTTGAGGCCGCCTATTTTTGCGCTTTTTCTTAATTCCGCTTTTAAAGCGTTCACATTAATCGCCAAATAATCTATATTTGCGATATTTTACGAAGGAGATCACTTTCCAGCAGGTAAATTAAAGAAATTATAATTTATGCAACAAATTCCGCTAAAACCAGTACAAAGTGAATGATATTGGACCTCACGCGACACTAGCGCCTCTAGTGGCAAATTCACTAGCGATAGCCCCCATTGACAGAGTGACATCCAGTGGCATATGCGATATAAGCTTCAACATTTGGAATAATCTAGTACATCGTAGATTATCTTAAGTAAATACAATTTTATTTAACAATGGTCACATGTTCTGTGAGTGCCTGTGGAGTCAACCACAAAAATAAACTAGAAAATTGCTCATTTCACAGGTAAATACGTAGAAAGTCGTCATCGTAAAAACGCGGTATTTATGTTGAATTTGATCTTGTTGTTATGTTGTAAATGTGAAAATACTTCAATCCGTTTTTCCTTCTAATATTTTGTATAGATAAATAAAGTTCTATGTATTGATTATTTAATTTTACATTATTTTGGTGGATAATTCATTCAACGAAATATTTTACATGTACGCTAGAGCTTGACTCAAATTTATCGATACTATTGTCGACATTTATCTCGAATGTTTCCGGAGAAATTTGATGTTATTTATCCAGTGTTTTGGGGTAAGCTGAAAAGAGCTGGTGTCCCGCCTGAGCTTACGGGAATCTTCAGGCACTGGTACGAAAATCAGGTAAACTGTGTGAGATGGGGGGATGAGTGCTCGGCCAAGTATAGGCTGGAGTGCGGGGTGAGGCAGGGGGGACTGACCTCTCCTAGGTTGTTCAACCTTTACGTTGACCAGCTGGTCCGCGAGCTTAGCAGCATGCATGCGGGATGTTCAATCGATGGTGTCAATGTCAATAACATCAGTTACGCGGACGATATGGTGCTGCTGAGCCCGTCGATCGGTGCTCTTCGGGGGTTGTTGCACGTGTGTGAGAGCTATGCGCAGGCTCATGGTTTAAAATATAACTGTAAAAAGAGTGAGTTCATGGTTTTCGCCACAACCAATAACTATCCGCGGGTCTTGCCCTCTGTCAAGCTAAACGGGACAGCCTTATCTAGAGTAAAGCAGTACAGATACCTAGGACACATTGTAACGGAGGACCTGAAAGATGACCTAGACATAGAGCGTGAGCGTAGGGCGTTGGCGGTCAGAAGCAATATGATCGCCCGTAGGTTTGCTAGATCTTCAGAACAGGTAAAGATAACTCTTTTTAAAGCATTTTGCCAATCTTTCTACTCTGGCAGCCTATGGGTGAAGTATACGCTGAAAGCCTACAACGCTCTGCGTGTACAATATAACAACGCTTTCCGGATGCTTTTGGGGCTGCCGTGGCGCTGCAGCGCGTCTGGCATGTTTGCCGAGGCGCGGACAAATGATTTTTATGCCATAATGCGTAAAAAAATTGCCTCGCTTATGAACAGAGTGTGCGGCAGCCGTAACAGTATCCTGCAGGCGGTGGGTGGTAAGTACGAGTGTCCTATTAGCCACCATTGGACGACTGTGCTAGTTGGGTGAGCCTTAGGTAGGTATAATTTTTCACTAAAATTTTAATTTAATTTAATTTAATCCTGTTTTTATTTTTATTTCAATTTAATTTAATTAAGGCAATATTTATTATGTTTGGAAATTATTATTATTATTTAAATTTTTAATAAATTATTGAATGTAATTAATGTAATGAATGTATTGTATTGTAATGTAATGAATTTTTGTATATGGAACCTGTTTTCTGAAATAAATGATTATTATTATTATTATTATTATTTAACGTTTAGTGTCTCAAATGAATGACAACTTAAAAATTTTAAGAAGGAAACTGTAAGGAATCACATAACTAAGATAATCTTGTTAAAGGTCTATAATCAGGGATTGATTCATCAAAATGTAAATGTTTATTCAGATTTTGTTACCTTGTTCTTTTCCACTTACTGTCATTGATGAGCTCACACGGCACAGCAGATTACACCGGAAAATCTTTTAAAGATATAAATAAATAAAACTAATTAACAATGGCTGTAATTTTTTTTATAAATCTAATATAATATATTTTTTTTAATATATATATTTATTTTTTAATTATATGTAAAAAATATACTCACCGGGCACATTTACCTGCCCACTATTATAGTTGTAAGAAGTGAGGGCGGTAAGGTATGCCGCAAAGTAGGTGCATAATCTCGAGATAAAAACAGTGTGACAGTAAACATTATTTCCCAAACGACGACGAACTGCAATTCTTATCGATAGTCTAAAAATGTTAAAGGTACGTCACTAGCTAACACACACATTGACATGTCAAAACTGGTTACGCATTTTTGGGCTGTCAGTCGATCTACTTGTATCCTAAATCTATGAGCGGCACAGATACTTTGAGCATTTCAACAAATAATCAAAGCACAGATATTTCGATAGTTTTGTAAAGGCATAACCTATCTATGCTTTTTAAATAACATTGCATAATACCAATTATGTCAGTGCTTCAGTTGCTGACAAAATTTCGTGATAAACTGAAGTCAGTTGTCCATTCAGTGACTATCCCGTACACTGATTGAATTCCCACTAAAGACATGGCTGCATAGTGTTAGACCTTAGCCAAAGGGAAAAAAACGGCGTGTCTCGTCGTTACGTCATCACCGTCAGAAAATTCAAAATTGAGGAGTTTTTGGCGGGAGTTCGTGGGATACGTTTGGAGTCCGTTTATTTTATCGAATTTTTATTGTTTATAGTGATTTTTGGGTCGTAAAAGTGGTGTTATTTTGCGAAACAAAGTGTCGTGTGAGTGAACAATATACAGTTCGGTGAAATAACATGGTGTATGGGTCGTAACCAAGAAAAGTGGACCGTGAATTTTACGCGGGAACGCGAACAGTTCACCTCTTTCTTGGGGACTTCTCTACATTCCTTCAATCTTTCGACTGTTTCCGAAAACTCCATCGAAGCATTAAAACGTCTAACATCAACGTTTTAATGCAAAAATAAAGACAATATTACTAAAGAATTGGCTGTATGGACAAGTATCCGAGGCCGTTAAACACACTAAAGGAAAAAAAAAAAAAAAAAATTCAAAATTTTAAATCAATCAACAAAATATCAGAATTCATTCAGCACCATTACCACAGAGTACATTTGTTTATGTTCAGCACTGAGCAAGTAATCACTACGGAGAACAAACAAAATCGTTACTGTTTAAAAAAATGATTACTTTTACTATAACGTATTTTAGAGGGTTGTAAATTATGGATAATTTATTTCATAAATGCAGGCTGTGTTTAAAGCTTGGTGACTTTTGCTCTATATTTGAGCAAGATGATTCCATTAAACTATCAGAAATGGTTATGGCTTTCACCAACATCCAGGTTTGTTACTTATTAATTATTTTCGGAATAGGTACCTTCATTATAGGCAAAATATAACTAAGTTATTTTTTACACTATTGTTTTAGATTTATGAAGGTGATGGCCTATCAGACCGTGTTTGCACTTCATGTATAGAAAATCTTAGTACAGCTTATTTGTTTAAGCTACAATGTGAAAGAATAGATGCTTTACTCCGGACTTGTCCAGGTTTGACTAATTTAACTTGTTTTGTTACTCGAAACCTTTATTTATATAAATGGTTATTATATCAGTAACCAACCATTGGAATAAGAAGATGGAATCTCTCTTTAAGAATTAAGGGCTGTCGAAAAGGCGACATTCAGCCTGAGATTCCGTATAAACCTTAGTTCTATAGGCACATTTCTTTTGAGAAATGATCTCCACTCTCTGACGCCTGAGAATTGGCCATGCTTGCACTCCAGTTTTCCTTAATAAACTCCACTCTCTGTAAATGCACCCTCCATGAAGGGACTCCGAATCATATTTTCTTTAACTGTCCAAAATACCCTGTCTTGCCGTATGATTTTCTTCCTTCTAAATTTCCATGCCCTATGAATTTCCAATGCCTCTTTTAGTTTCCCTCTTTGTCTATTTGTGACTATATTTTTAGTATAAAATTTTAATATAGTCTATGTGATTTATGCCTGTTATTATAACAATTTTGTTTTCTCTGTAATTTATGTAAAATTTAAAATAATGGTTGTCATCAATGCTTTTTCAGAGAATTTGCAGGTGTTCATTATCAACTAAATAACTTATTAATAATATGTCGAACATGTTCAATTTGACACTTACACACTAAAAAACCCCTCGAAAGTATTGTATGTATGATCTGGAATAGAACCTACACGAAATCCTGAAAAAAATTTTGATTAGTGGGATTAAAATTTTTTTTCAAATTCACAGTGACCTTCATGATTTTTTGGACAGTGATTGCTTAAGGGTTAAAAAATAAAATGGAGTAGCTTTCATCCTTAAAAACAGTTTCTGTGGGATAGGATATTTTTTGTTCCATCAGAGTAGGTACTTTAATGTGAATAAAGTAGCGGGTGGCAGTTATAAGTTATTCACCAGGCAGTATGTAGATTTTACCATTTTTACTTACCATTGCATAAAACTGACACATAATTTTTTGGAGCCGAGTGTACTTTTTACCTTTTCTTAAAATATGATGTTAAAAGAATGTTATGTTTTACGAATATATGTTCTTATAAGATTATGATATTTTGCCAATATGATGTTAGAGAGTATGATGTTTTGCGAATATGATCTTTTGAGAATATGATAGACATAGGGTAAAAAACATATTTAAATGTTTCAGAAGTAGAGATTGACAAACCATCAAGTACTGATTATAATGACTTGTTCAATCAAGAATTCCATATGCATACAGTCTGTGGCAATGTTGAAGGTGAAAATGATCATAACAATGTTAAAGATGCCAATCCAATATTGCATGAACCACTTGGAAACATCCATGAAGTAAGTGATGAAACTGATAGTGATATGGATTCAGTAAAGTGTGCACACTGCAGTCAGTCTTACAGCAACCAGGGCGCCCATATGTGTAATGTCACATGCACCATTGAACATAATGATTTACAACGGTCCAGCAGCAATGAAACGCTTGTAGCGTCAGATGCACCTCCAGCTATCAAAAATCCATTTTCTAATCCAATTGACAATTCTACGTCAGTCTTTGTGTCTTGTGTTCTATGTGACAATAAGTATGATGATTATGATGACTATGTTATTCACATTAATAAATGCACTACAAACGTTAAGTTGCACCATTACGTGTGCCCTGTATGTCATGAGATTTGCACTGCTAAACTTACATTCTTGGAACATTTGAAAGATGTTCATTTCAAAAAAGAAGAATTATCTGATGAGCCAGGAGTAGATGTTGTGGACAGTTTTACTGCAATTTATGAGAAATCTAGGAAACCAAAACCTGTGAGGCGTCAGATAGGTTGGTCAATTGAGGATATTTATCAGGAAATTGAATGCAAAAAAGTTGAAGAGAAAGATACTCCAAATTCTAGCCCCTTAAAGACATTCTTTTCTAAGTTGGGGAATGAGTGAGTTTGCACTTTTTTTGGCATGTATGGGGCCCATAGCACAAAGCTTGTACTTTACTAACAATATAATTCAGGATTTTCAGCTTGTAGAACTTACTCTATTTTAATAATTATAATTTGGGATGTGCCATGTTATTGACAAAATGGAAGCTTAAAATATTTATGTATTTTTACACTTCAAAATGTAAATATGTACAGAAATAAACTATGACTGTGTCTGTGTTATAAATTCTTTCATAGATTTAGATTATTGATGTATCTCTCTCTTTCTCTTATAATTTTGGCTATTGTATGAACAATTATTTGTTTAATTTTTTTTTTCAATATGTTACATTATAGGTCATTTAGTAGACAAAGTACACCTAAAAGGGTTAGTTTTCGCAAATTAATTGAAACTGGTAAAGCTAAGACTTCAAACTACATTCCATTCAAGAAGTATATTCAAAATTACAAGCAAAAGAAGAAAGCTAACAACTATAGTCCCATAGAGGGCAGGATGCAGACATCAAGCAAAATCAGGCTGTCTTTGCCTGGAGGGACATCTGGTAAGTGGTAAATACTAGCACCTAAAGTTTAAATGATTTAAGAAAACGCTATTACTAAGTATTAATAGATCACACACATGCTTTGCATTGTTCTGTAAGCTAGCATTGTTTCTTCAATGTCTTCAATGTGCAAATAAAAATAGGTTAAGACTAGCAATTTAACAGCTTAGAAGCAGTTCTTGAAATCGTATTTTTTATTACTTTCAGATAGTGATTATGGTACTGTAAGTGGTACTTCAGAAGAGTCATGGAAAATGAAGCAAAATCTAATATGTGCTTGTGACAAGAAGATTTTTATGTTATCCGAATTTATCAATGTGAGTATAAGGCTCAAGGTCGCACAGTGGGCAATGCAGAGAGTCAGAAATGAGGAAGTCCGAAAGACAACTATAACCTACATCACTTAAAGAATAATTGCTGATTTGAAGCGGGTTTAGTGGGAGTTTAAAAGACACCTGAAATTAACAAAAATTAGCACCTAGCAACTAAATACTCAACATCTCAGTTTCGGTTTTTTGTGACTAATGCGTTTTTGCTTTGACACCCCTCACACCTAGGAAAGGAACCCTTAAAACCTATTTCGGCATGCGAAGTTTCTGCACTCTAGCACTGACAGTTTCTGAAATTAACCATGGATGGATAAAAATCCTAAATGAAAAACAACTGTATAAGTTATTTTAAAATTTATTTCAAATAGATGTTTTCAGATTGATAGGTATCACCTTTGATTATACATATATATATAGCCAACGGGATTGGACATGAGTACTAATATCGATACAAATAATTCTGCCACTTTCGGTGCGGGGGGCGAGGAACGCACACTAACAGCGATTACAAACAAATGCATTTTCGATCATGTCGCTACGCACGCATACGAAGAAATTGTCGAACACAAACACAGACTACACGCACACATGTTTAAACACACGTATGAACAGCCTATCAGTATACAAGATGACGTCAGTATACAATATGTTATAAAAACCCTGTCCGATCCATTAAGGTGTTATTAGGAATCTATATAAGATTCTATTTGTGTAATAATTTTCATGAAACATTAGAAAGAAATTACCCCATGAAAAAAAAATACAAAATTCGCTACATTAAAAAAGCTTACATGGTAATCCCAAGAGGCGTTGACCGGACGCGCGGGAGGCGCGGAGATGCGCCGGCGCTCGCACTCGCAGGTAGCGAAGTCATGACCCCAGTTGACCCCGGTACTTATTAGTCAGATAATAATGTGTTTATTGTACGAAACTGAGACTTCTTGGTAGCTCTGCAAGTAGCTTTTTTATTTGGTAGTATGAGGTCACTCAATAAGGACACTGATTTGATGGTTGTGGCAAAGATGTTGTTCCATATTTCTGCCACCGTCAGAAATACAGGCTTCATAGCGTCGCACTAGGTTGTCCCGCACCGATTGTAACACACTCGTATCCGCTTTAAGCGCAACAATCCGCACACGCATTTTTGCTTCACTATCACATAATTTTATGAAAACTATTTGTAGAATACAACATTTCGCGGAGCAGAACGGTACGACCACTCGGAAGTAATGTCTTCGCGAAACTGACCTGTCGTAATAATAAATAATAATGCATGATCAGGATATATCCACCGACACGTGCCGCGCGGCGAGTTGAATCAAAGCGGGCGGCTACCTTAACGCTATGTCAAAGGCGCCGCCTATGTTTATTGCGGTGCCGAAAAGCGAGTAGTTTGCTTGCGTCAATGCCGACAATAGAGCCGCGCGACGGGGAGTGTTAACTCATTTTGAAAATTTCCCCGTTGTAGGGTAAATGGGTGATAAACCTGTTGGCTTTAAAAATCGATAAAAAAGTTGTATTCATGAATTACGTAATTTTGATACTTATTTTGGTTTTGTTAATATAGCAACTTTATGACCCTTTCGAATCTGACAGGGTTTTTATAACATATTGTATAAACTTGAAAAATTATGTCTCAGGCGGGACTCGAGCCCGCATCTCCTCGCATGCCGGGCGGGATGACGTCATTTTCGTGTAAGGAATGCTAGAGTAAGACACTATCGATGAGTTCAGCCAATAGGCTACTTGAAGTATAGATGTAAAAATACGTTATAATACAAATGGGCGATATTTTTCAGGTATTTTGCAATAGAATACGGTATTTTTCGTATTTTATATTTTGATTAACAAATGCAATTTTCTTGAGTTTTATACGTATCATCGGTGAATTAACTGATCATATAAATTCAATTCAACTTCGTTTTTTTTCCTTGTTTATTTAAATTAATCGCACTCCCGCTAACGATTACCAATTCTTTTATGTAAATGTAATACACACAATACACAAAAAAGACGTGGGACTTGCGATTGCGCGACGTTGCCACTTTGTGCATCACCTCGCGAATGAAATCCTTCTTTCTCTCTCACTCAACTTAGATGCCGCGCGCGCGCCGCGTTTTGTAGTTAGTTTTCGTTCGTGTGAAATGTTGATGCGTTCTTAGTACGAAACAAAATTAATTAATCAAAATTACACTATGAGCGATGTCTTTAATCGATCTTTCCCTACTAATATAATGAATATGATAGTGTGTACCTTACATAATATGTTCCGTTTTCACGCTAAAACTACTGAACCAATTTTGAGAAATTTAAGTATCGAGATGTATTGGACTTCTTAGACTAACATAGGCTGTTTTTTACGAATATAAAAACGACTCTTTGTTTTAGGTATGCACATCCGTATCCGAAGACCAACTAGCCAGTCTTACTAACCAATAATTTTCCTAACGTATAAGAGATTTGTACTCATTGGACTTTCAAAATATATTATATCAAAATCACCGTTCTAAATGACATGATGCCGGTTAAACGATATTATTTTTCATTACGTTTATTAGCTAGTTACCCAATAATTTTCCCAATTTAAAGTACGTCTACTTATTTTACACTCTAAAAGATAAAATATCAAAAATACCGTATGAAACGGTATTATACCGTTTAATACGGTATTTTTGGTATAATAACTCGGAGCACATTTGGTATTATGAGTTATTCCCATTCCCCCTGCATCTGATCCACCGTCTATTTAAATTCCCAACCGATCCCCTAACATTTTTATGGTGCCAACGGATCCCCTAATTTTATCTCTAAGGTAGGTGGGTAAGGAAGGCAGGCAAGTACAATCGGGAGGAAAAGAAGTTTTGCAATCACATATTCATTTATTGAGCATTTGTATTCAAATGTATTTTTTATTTATCAGATATTTTATGAGAAGTCATTAACTTGCTAATTGACATCTTTAAAATATGAGATAACAGTTTTATTGGGATACCATAACTAAAGCAATGATTGTGTTTGTTTGGAATTGTTATTTAACCTTATTTCTTAATAGAAATAAAAACAAATTGCACCTGTAATAAGCCAGTGATGCCCAATATTTTATAAACAAACTAGGAACAAATTGTTCTAAAAAACATAAGATAACAAACGATAATAAAAAAAGAACTAACAATAAATGTTTTTAAAATCACAGTTTAATATTTATCTTGGCAACCTAAAAAAAAATTATATAAATCATATTTATAACAACACTAAATGTTAATAATTGATGACAAAACAATGTCAGTATATAAACTTGAAAAATTGCCCGGCATGCGAGGAGATGCGGGTTCGAGTCCCGCCTGAGACAAAATTTTTCAAGTTTATATACTGATATTATAAGTGCAATTAAGTTGCTAAAATATCAAATAAAGTATATAAATGGCTGTTTCATCTTAACTGACTGTCAAACATCTGCAAAGATGTTTCTTTCGGGTGTTGGGGGTGCAAGCTCCTAACATTTGATGAAGCAACGCTGGCTCACAGCGTAAGAATATGCTTGAAAAATTCGCGCCGTGTCGCAGTGTCTCGGTGGCCTAATGGTATGGCGCCCGCCCGGCATGCGAGGAGATGCGGGTTCGAGTCCCGCCTGAGACAAAATTTTTCAAGTTTATATACTGATATTATAAGTGCAATTAAGTTGCTAAAATATCAAATAAAGTAGACAAAACAATGATGCATACGATCTCTTAATGATATTATTTTTGATCAATAAAAAAGGTAATTCTTAAAAACCACAGCTGACATTTTGACTTAAATTAAAATAAAATAAAGAAATAGTTGTAATAAATTGGTCATTTTCTAATAAACTAAATAAAGCACAGGTAAACCCTTTAACGTATTTTATTGTTGAATGTACGACGTTACATACCAAAAACAGGTTAGTTAGTATTAGGGGATCAGATGGGAATAAAATATTAATATTTATTAGCTATTCCCATCTGAAAAAATAATTAAAAATAAAACCGATCCACCAGGGGATCGGATGGGAATAACTCGGTATTATACCAGCCTCATATCTCTAACTTGAAGTTAGTGTTGTTGTATCTGTTGATAGTACGATATACGAACATACGTCTGATACCAAGCTTTCGAAGTGTCTGGAATATGACCGGACCTACTTTGTGCAAGGCAACCACTGCAATCCTATTTTCTTTAACATCCCATTCCATATTGTAATTTGATGAACATGATAAAATATGTGAAATTCCGCAAAACTGCAAGATTTTTTTCCATATTCAAAATTAATAAATAAGTTGTAAAAATAAGGTTTAATGTACTTAACAGTATTTATGGCCAGACTAGTTATCTACAACTTAACAAAATCTACCTATAAAGAGTATAAAGTAAAAAAATAAAAAATATATATTAAAAAGCCCTACACAAAAAGTTCCCTTTAAAAAGTAAAAAATAATAAATGAAACTCAATCTTAAAGTACCTAATTACGTATTAAAAATATATGTCGCATAAATCATCGTCATTATTGATAATGTCAATATCGACATTTGTTTTAGGCTGTCACAAAATGTCACCCTAATTTTCCTTCAGTGTGGTCAGATCTTAAATTCAAAATTGCATCATTTAGTGATATGTTTAAAACAATTAGAGAATAACGATTTAAAATATAAATTAGATGAAACTTGCTGATTTATTTTTATGATTTATAAATAAATAATAAATCTATAATGAATTGAATAATTGATTATAGATTGCCATGTTTTATTTCATCGAGACATAATTATGAAGTTATATGTTTTCAATAATATATTATAGTAATAAACAAAACGCATATTTTATTAGACGTTTAAATCAAGTCAAATTTTATAAACTACATCTTTAAAAATTACCCTAAATTAGGTACGATAACTATTTAGTGGCAACACTTATTGAGAATTTTTCATGTTATTTTGCTAATTTATTGTATTATTTGTTAATATTAAGCCAAATAATACTTAGAAATGGAAAGTAAAGTTATCCTACTGCAAACTAGAGGATTACGACCTCTTTTTACACGCAAAAACGCTGCAATTCGGCATTTTTAGCTCAGGTTTGTTGTGCGCTACTGACATTTGCTTAATGACGTGGAACGTGCGGCAACTAGTTTTATATAACCTGTATGACCGGCGGTCTCGTACCTTTGGCAGCGGGGTACGCCTGTCAATGGCGTCTCCCGTTGTAAATGCTCTAAGGGTATCACTGATAAAAAAGTTATTGTAATACCTACAGGAATGATATTTTTTATTAATCACATAAGCAAAATACACACTCCATCACTTTGAAGCTGGCAAAAGCTGGTACTTAATACATATTATGTGAAACTTTAATATTGTTTTTTAAATAGTACAAGTTTTTCAGGATAGAGATCGTATAGTATCAATGATAAATGAAATAGGCGGCGTCGTTGCTGAAAACACTAAGATGGAAATGTTGGCCACACATTTTATTTCAGTGTTGCCAAATGACACATTCACAGGCATGATGGTCTGCGCTCTGGCCACTGGCAAATGGCTGCTTCACATCAGCTTCATATACGATAGTTTCAGATGCAAAAAGTTTATGGACGTAAGTTATATTATATTTTAAAGTTTTCTTATCATTTTAGGTAATTAATGTAACTATTTCTAAAACTATACTATACTAATAGGGGTTAAAGTATGAAATTGCCGATTTGTACTGAAAATCAAAATTGTTTATTTTTTAATTTTTAACAAATTTATTTAATCAAAATAGTTACCATTATTATCTATACATTGCTGCCATCTAATAGGAAGGTCATTTATGCCTTTGTGATAGAACTCTGAGGATCTAGACTGCACAAACTGTGTGAAAGCATTTTGTACTGCCTCCTGGGAAGAAAACTTCTTGTCACGTAGATAATTGTCCAAATCACGAAAAAAATGGTAGTCCGTTGGAGCAAGGTCTGGCGAATACGGAGGATGTCGAATGGTTTCTAATTGCAGTTCCTGAAGGGTCAAAACGGTTTCTCGTGCTGTATGAGGTCTCGCGTTGTCATTGCGAGGTGGTGAAGATCGATTCATGAGTCGGGGCTGTTTTACTGCTAGTTTTGCCAACATTGTTCGGAGTTCGGCACAATAGACATCTGCCGTTATTGATTGACCAGATCGGAGAGATAACACCATACTGAGACCACCAAACAGTTACCATTACCTTTTTATTGGTAAGTTTTGCTTTAGGACACTGTTGTGGCGTTTGACCTGGGGTCAGCCATTGCATTTTTCTTTTACGGTTATCATAAAGAATCCACTTTTCATCACATGTCACAATTCGATTTAATATTTCTTCATTTCTGTACCGATTCAACAAGGCAACACAAGTTTCAACACGCGTTTCTTTCTGCACATCAGTCATGAGGCACCCATTTTTCGTATTTTTTTTATTTTATTGATTTGACGCAAAGGAGTCAATATTGTGGGTAAGGTTACGTTAAACCATGCCGCTAATTCCTGGGTAGTTTGACTAGGATCGGCTTCCACCATCTCTCTTAATTCATCGTTAATCACCTGTGTGGGCGGTCTTCCTCGTGGCTCGTTCTTCATGTCGAAGTTTCCATCAGCGTTTAAACCAAAATCGCACGGTGCGTTCGTTAGCAGATCCCTCTCCAAACGCAACATTGATATTGCGGGCTGTTTCTGCCGCGTTACTTCCGCGTCGGAACTCTTATTCAAAAATCACTCGAATTTTCGCAGTATCCATCTTTCTTGTCTAAGTTAAATAACAAAAACAATTGAAAGTCGATATTCAAATGTTTCACATTTTTTAAAAGAAGAACATCATAGAAACCATTTCGTTTTCAAAAGTTTCATTCGAAAACCTCAAACCATGAACATTCTATGTCAATTTAAAGAACCTATTACAATAAAACGGCAATTTCATATTTTAACCCCTAATATATTTCTAACGCTCCATTGGTCTAGTGGTTTAAATACCGGGCCAAGATCTCGGGGTCCCGGGTTTCGAATTTGCGAACATTGCTCGGGTTTGTGATCACCAACCCGCATTTGGCAAGTGTGGTGATTATGCCAGTACTTACCCATCATTGCTGTGGTAACTTGAATTCAATAAGGATAATGTTTATTACATAATAAATATTTACAATGGTCTCGAAAATTTACGGTGACTGCCGAACTAAACGAATTGCCTGAATCTCAGTAGTCAGATAAGAAATCATTAAAAAGAGAAGAGACATAATAGGTACTAATAAATAAATGAAATTATTTTTAAGTTAAAATTTATAACAATTTGTGTACGTGTGTGTGTGTGTGTGTGTGTGTGTGTGTGTGTGTGTGTGTGTGTGTGTGTTTGTGTGTGTGTGTGTGAGTGTGTGTGAATAGAATTAGAGGATATTTAAAGTATTTTTATAAGGTCTTCTGTTTGCTGGTAGTTTAGCTCTGCAAGCCAGGATTTGATAATCTGCTTAGCTTTGTACATGGTGGCCCTTTTAATTTCAATTTTACGGCAAACGCA
Organism: Anania crocealis; assembly: GCA_949315895.1. Taxonomy (NCBI): domain Eukaryota; kingdom Metazoa; phylum Arthropoda; class Insecta; order Lepidoptera; family Crambidae; genus Anania; species Anania crocealis. Next base: position 14,533,187 of record OX438880.1, on the reverse strand, counting down.
GTTGTATAGTCGCGGCAAGAGGAAGAGTGGATGATGTCTTGCGAAAGTAGTGTGGGATGCTTGGACTTGCACTTTGTATAAACGTTTCCTGATACGTTGATCGTAGTCAGGGGATGCAAGTGCAATTTTGTGTGCAGCCAGAACGGCTTGAAGTATGAAAAATTGGCGAACTCTGAGAACACCGCATTCTTTATAAAGGAGGTCAGTATTAAATTTAAAGGGTTTACGAAATATTACTTTTATTACTAAGCGTTGGGCTCTTTCCAGTTCAATTAAAAAAGATTTTGCCACTCCACTCCAAGCCTTATTACAGTATATTAGAAGTGACTCGCAAATAGCCTTGTAGACTAAAATTAACGTGTCCTTCGATGCCGACTCCCTCAAGGCCCTCATCACAAAAGCAGTTCTTCGGACACGGGCCGATAATTCCGTCACATGTTGTCGATAAGAGATAAGACATGTTTTCGTCTACTACCACGCCGAGGTATTTAATTTGACATGTACGACTCACTTGTGAGCAACAACACGAAATCTGGTTCTGAGCTTGGCGGTTGCAATTATGTATCCTAAGAACCATTGCTGGCGGGGGTCGGGAGGCTCGAGTTTTATGGAACGCAATATACTTCGTTTTGTCTAAATTAAGGGTGAGTAAGTTATTCTTTAACCAATTCACGATTTGAGCCTAGAAGATACCCTTGAGATTGACAGGTCAGATAGACGAGAAAGAGCATTGGGCCAAGAAAACTTCCCTGTGGCACTCCGAACTCTATTGGTAAATCGTCACTTAAGTCCAAACCCACTCTCGTTCGCTGTCTGCGACCAGTCAGGTAGCTATTAAACCATTTCAGGCATACTCCACGAAATCCAAAGCAGTCCAGCTTCTGCAAGAGTATCGGTATCGACACGGTGTCGAAAGCCTTGGCGAGATCAATGAATACACCTAGGCAATGTTTTTTTTTTATCCAGAGAATTTGACACGATGTCACTCACTGCTGATACTGCGTTTTCCGTTGATTTTCCGCGCCTGAAGCCAAATTGCGTAGCTGGAAGGAGCTGGTTTCTTTTAAGGTAGGTTACAATTCTTTTGTTAACTATTTTTTGAGTAGTTTTGAGAATATTGGTAATAGAGATATTGGACGATAGTTGGAAGGAATATCTCTATTGCCTCCTTTATGTATTGGAGTTATTATAGCGGTTTTCCAGCATTCTGGGAAGATGCCCGATGAAAGACTCAAATTAATAAGGTGTGTTAAGGGAGGATGAAGGCTTGATGGAGGCCTTTTCCTTGCAGTGGGATGACTATAGGCAGTTACTTTTTTTTTCAAATATTATGTATTCTGATTGAAGAATGGGGACTATCGCGTGTGGATTTGCCACTAGAGGCGTTCGTGTCCCGTGAGGTAAAAACATTCAATTTGTATTGGTTTTGGTGGGCTTCGTGACATCTACATAGTCAGGTCATAAGTTCTGTCACACAATAAAAACTTTTGAATTTAGAATGCTGGCCACAAAAAAGTTTATTCGAATTTCGAATTTTTCATGAAAATAAAAATGCGTACTTTTTAGAAATTCTAAAAAGTACACATTTTTAAACATGGAGTTTAAACACTAAAAAAAGACCGTGTCGCGGTTATTGCGTTGCATCGTTGCGGTTACGTGCCAATTCAGATTTTCGACTCACTGAAAAATTTGAATATAACCAAAAGATTCGTTTATCGTACCATAAAACGATACAATGAAGACTCTAGTGTAGATGACAGGTCAAGAAGTGGTCGCCCTCGCTCTGTTAGGACTCCAGCAGTGATAAAAGCTGTAAAGGCGCGAATTTAAAGAAATCCCATTCGTAAGCAGAAACTGTTGGCCCTTCAGATGGGGTTAAGCAGGACCACGGTGAAAAGGGTGTTAAATAAAGACTTAGGGCTTAGGGCATATCGAAGAAAAACAGGACAGCGTTTGGACGCTCGTTTAATGGACCTGAGACTGAAGAGATGACGCGCTTTGTTGAAGCGGTACGCGGGAAAAAAGCATCGGGAAATTCTTTTTTCGGATGAAAAAATTTTCACCGTGGAAGAGAGTTACAACAAACAAAATGATAAGGTGTACGCACACAGCAGTGAAAAAGCGAGCAACTGTATTCCGCGTGTCCAACGAGGTCATTTTCCATCCTCGCTCATGGTTTGGTTGGGAGTCTCTTATTGGCGCTTAACTGGTACATTTATGTGAGAAAGGCGTAAAAACGAATGCAGTTGTGTATCAAAATACAGTCCTCAAGAACCTTGTGGAACCTGTTTCTTATACCATGTTTAATAACAGGCACTGGGTATTCCAACAAGATTCTGCGCCAGCTCATAGAGCGAAAAGCACACAAGACTGGCTGGCGGCGCGTGAAATCGACTTTATCCGGCACGAAGACTGGCCCTCCTCCAGTCCAGATTTGAGTCCGTTAGATTACAAGATATGGCAATACTTGGAGGAAAAGGCCATATACGCCATTCGAGAACCCGTCTAGTCCAACGCTCATCGGTTCTGTGACATATATGGCCAGCCGACTGCCACTTCAGCTTGCTACACTTTTGGATAATCTCCATAACTTTGGTCCTCTGCCGGATAATCTCGTTACGGATTTTATCCCGCAGCGAAATACCGAGCATAGATCTTTCCATAGCTCGCTGAGCGACATGCAGTCGGTGGGCCAGCCTGACTGTCATGTTCCACGTTTCGGCTCCGTATGTCATGACGAGTAGGACGCACTGATTTAACACTCACTACTCTTCAGGCATTGCGGCAGTGACGACGAGAAGATATGATGCAACTTCCCAAACGCTGCCCAACCCTGCTGCACTCTTGTGATTTCACGTTCAAAGTTCTCTCTACCTAACTGCAATATCTGCCCGAGGTAGACATATTCTTGGACAACTTCGAGCGCTTCGCCGTTGATCAAGATCGGCTCCGGAGTAATGAAGTCGTTGAACATGACTTTGGTCTTATCCAAATTTAGCATTGCATAGCATTATTCTAAATTTGAAATTCAAAATTGTTCGATCGTACTTGGCCCATGTCGGGCGAGGACGTCAATAATTAGTTTACATTCAGATTCAGCTTTCGGTAGACATTGAGTTTTTGGGGAGACTCTATTCTCGGCTTTGATAGACTTGACTTGTGATAAATTGAAAAGTGAATTTCTGGCACATCTTTATTCGGTGCTCTTTGATAGACTTGACTTGTGATAAATTGAAAAGTGAATTTGTGGCACATCTTTATTCGGTGCTTCTGGACCCTGGCACGGTCACTTAGACCGCCGGGCCTTCTCCATTCAGTGCTGCTGGACCCCGGCTTGGTCAGGCAGACCGCCGGGCCACCTCCCCTCCGCTGCGCAGTTAGGTCCTGGCGTGGTCGACCGCCGGGCCACCTTTATTCATCAAACCTCTAATAAATTGGACTTTCACGTGTAAATTTAAGTTACGTATATATTTTATCAAACCTCTAATATATTTACTTTATATCTTAAAAAAAGGGAAAGAAATTAGAAGGGATAAGGGAAAGGGATATGTACACACGGCGGCACATCAGACTATACATGTTGACCTTGAGACCGCCTTTATGCCCTACGTAATAAAAGCTGTTATCGCAGTTCAACTGTTTAACTTCATGTGCTGTCGAGTGTGCAGTACCTATATTAAATCTATGGTCTCCATTAATTTGATTGCCGTGGCCCGTGCGCACTGAGCAGTGAGCTGCACTGCATGACAGTTGACAGTGAACTCACTTGCATTCTGTTTAGTACAATCATAGATTTAATCAGCAGTATATTAAATCTATGAGTACAATGGTATAGATAAAAATACCGAGTTGCATTTCAGATATTACCATATTAACCATTTTATTTGTTAAGGTTTTGTAAATGAAGGCTACCTTTTGGCATTCATGGAATCATCTTAAAGTCATCTATGTGTATAAGTGGGACCCTAACATAAAAGTTAATTTAATTTTTCCTCTGATATTATTTATTATATGTGTAAGGTTGTTTTTAATAAGTAACTCTGTTTATTTTTAAGGAGAGCATTTATGAGTGGATGAGGCATCCGAAAATATTGGAGATAGATAATACAAGTGTGGAAGTAGCAAAAGCAGCTGTGTACTGGCATTTGGAGTTGCAAGCACTTAGTGCTAAATTCCCTTTTGAGGGTAAACAAATAGTCCTTATCATGAGAAAGAAGTATCGACAATATTACAACATGGTATTCAAGACATTAAAAGCGAAGCCAATAACATATGATCCGAGGTAACCATGAAAATATTATTGTAATTTATAAATCGCATTATGTCTGGGTCTTGGACGAATAAACCACTGGACGCGCAATGACAGGCAATTTCGCTTGTGCCCCCTTGTCAACGAAGCGGGCTTTTTAGCCTCACTTACTTGTGACGTCTTGTCAGTACGGTTTCAGAGCTCATTTCAGAGTCGTATTTTTGTGTAAAAATTATAGCGGCAAGACAAAAAATATATCTTTTCATCCGTAAGTAACTTTTTATCCCAATAAAGCTGTTAATTTTCTTAAAATAGTGCAATGTGTTTTCCTATAGAAAAGTTACCTTGCCATTTAAAAAAGTAGTGGTCTGTTACTACAAAATCAAAAAGATGACGTATACTTCATTCGGTAGGATTATCGTACGTTCATCATTCGTTCCCTAGTCAATTTAGTTTTAACTGTGCTTAACAATTGTCGATAAATCATATCGATAAATGTACTAATCAATTTATAGTATAAATACTTTTGAAATAAAATGATAAATCTGTAAAATGATTAACTCTAGAGTAGATTAAAGTCTAGAGTTAATCATTTCTTAAAAATACAACAGTTTGCTTTAAAATTTTAAACTTCATATTTTATTACAATACATCCTATTAGTGTAATTACAGTTTTCCTGTAGATTGTATAACAAAGTGGGTCGAAGCCGTCTGAGAGGCAAAATGGATCCCTACAAAACACCACAGATTATGTGATATCCATTTTACACCAGAATGTTTTAATGCTAACGCAAAAAATCATAAGCGACTATTCGTTTGTTTGTGCTTACTTAAACATGCCCATATTGTAATTTCTGTTTTGGTAATAATAATAAAAAACATTTTGCATAAGTTTCGGTCATTCGTTCGTTCAACACATATCGATAGAAAAATATCGACACTTTCACGCACTAAATGTCAATAATTGACACGGCAATCCCCCCCGCCCCGCAGAAATTGGTTGATGATGTTTTCATACATTCGCTCTTGCGTTTCATATCCAGTGGTTAATTCATCCAAGGTCTGGGTTCAACAAATTCGTATAGATATTTGAAAAATGCAGCTGTGGCGTGACGGGCAATTAGGCAATTAAGCATTTTGGCTCTTTATTTAGGATCACTTTCTAGTTGTTGCCTGCGTCTTCGAACCGGTGAACCTGGAACCGGAAACCGTATTATTTTTAGCAATAAATAGTAACCTATGTGCTTTTTCAGCTTATCCTTCATCCGCTTTCGCATTTATCATTTTAGTAAGAAATTAATGCTTATACTTCTTTGTGAATAAACTTATTCGAAATGCAGATCATCACCCTACTTAAAAGACAGTTATTTTGATCTGATTGTATTTTTAATTTAAAGCCATGAATCACCTCCACTTCTTGAGCACCTCACCCAACCTCACCCTATTGGCAAGCTTTGTATTGTGTTGCACCTTGTCATTTTGGCGCGGTGCGGCTCCGCTTCATTCTATCGGCCGTTTTGAGTGAGCCATCTAGTAGTTTGACTCCTGCTATTTAATCTGTCTTATAAGCTCAGTAGGCCGAAACTAACTTTCAAACGTCCATTAGACAACTTTGAATGAAATCAACGTTCACCATATTTATTTAAATCTCTAATTCAAATAATTGACTGCTCCTCAAAATCAATTGATTTGATAATCTTGACAGAAGTGGGTATTTCTGACGAAGTCTCGATGTTATTTCAGATCCCTGGTTATAGAATGTACACACAGCTTCGCGCGCACCAAAGAGGAGGTGGAATTATAATCTACGTTAATAAGCACTTAAAATTTACTCCAAAGTTTACGAATACTTACACGTTTGAATATCTAGGAGGTATATTAAAAATATCAAACAATTATGCGATAGCAGTGTGCGCAATCTATAGACCACCCTCGTTTAACAAAACACTATTTATCCGTGAACTTCACAATGTACTGAGTAGTAATTTATCAAGCACTACAGCTATTATTCTAGGTGACATGAACATCGATCTTAAATCACAAACATCAATCAAAAACATGTATCTAGATATGCTGTCCGAGTATGGTTTAATGTGTGGAATAACAGATTACACAAGAATAGAAATGCGAAAAAATAAAATTACTAAGTCATGTATTGATCATATTTTTACACGATCGCACACATTAATACCGTACACGGCAGCGCTCGACACTGTTCTGGCAGATCACCGTGCGACTATCTGTTGTTTGGCCGGCAGTTCACCCGATCGCCGCGTTATACAGGATGTATCGCGTACTAAATGCATTGTTGATAAGAAGATCATGCATGATGTGCTTATCAGTGTTAATTGGGACGAGACTAACAATTTAACTACTTCTAATTCTATTCATGAGTACATATATAATGCTTTTAGCTCTTCATTACAAAAATCAAAACGAACTGTTTTTATTGATAAAAAAAGTAATAGAAAGAGCTATCCTTGGATGAATACCAACATCATAAAACTATGTGGTTTGAGAGATGAATGTTTTAAACAATGGAGAAAAGACCCAATTAATCATGTTTTAAGACTGAAGTATAATAAATTACGCAATAAAGTTCATAAAACTATAGAATATTATTGAAACACATATCACAAAAATCAAATCAAAACAAATTATAGTAATCCGAAAAAACTATGGAATATAATAAACTCCATCTGTGGTAAAATGGCTCAGTCTATTGATAGTTTAATCCTTGATGCATTTGGATCTCAGAACGTATCGGCTACTGAATTATCTAATAAATTTGCCACTGGATTTGATAGTTCAGTTAAAAATATTTTACCCAACTGCTCAATACCTCTTCTAACTAGTCATCCACAAAAGTCTGCCAATATCAGTATGAGATTTCAAAAAGCTACTCCAGATAAAATACGGAACCTAATTTCTTCACTGAATAGTAACAAGGCGCCGGGCCTTGATAGCATCAGGGTAGTTGATATACAGGCCGTTAGCAGCAAAATTGCATCTAGTATTGCCAACCTCATAAATGTCAGCCTAAATACGGGCCAGTACCCGAGAAAATTAAAACTAGGATGTGTAAGGCCGGTTTTCAAAAAAGGCAAAAAAAATAATGAAAATAACTATAGACCCATCACATTATTGTCATCAATCGACAAAATTGTCGAAAAGTTTATTTGCAATCAGATACATGATTTTTACGCTAAAAATTCTATAGTAAATGAGTCACAATTTGGATTTCAGCCAAACAAAAGCACCACATTACTACTATCTAAATTCTCGGACTATATTAACTCAGCACTTAATGACAAAAAACATGTTCTTGCTTTATTCATTGATTTTTCGCGAGCATTTGACACCTTGGATCATTGTAAATTGCTAAATAAATTAGACGATTCAGGTCTGCGGGGTCCAATTTACAACTGGTGCGTAGACTATCTAAGAGATAGAAAATATCAAGTTCAAATCGCTGGCACCCCTCAGTGACACAGTTTCAGTTACCTATGGTACAGCACAAGGTTCAGTCTGTGGTCCATTGCATTTTTTAGCCTATGTGAATGATATGGACTCACTATTTCAAAACTGTAAATCATTCCAATTTGCTGATGATACATGTTTGATAATTGCAGGCAGTGATTTAAAGGAGATCGGTTTATTGCTACAAAATGACTTTGATAGGCTGAACATGTGGTGTCATGATCTTGGACTAGTCCTAAACGCCCAAAAAACAAAGTTAATGCACATAAAATCACCATATCTGAAATCAAATTACTGCTTGTCGAAACTCGTGGCTCACACTCACACCTGCCTACACAATATTCCAACTAAATGCGATCTTAACTGCCCCTTAATTGAACAGGTTGATACTCACATGTACTTGGGTTTACTCATTGACAATAAATTTAATTGGGGTCCACATATTGCGAGAGTATGTGACAAGCTTCGAGCGATCTTAGCAAAGTTTTATGTCATAAAAAATTGTTTACCATACAGAACTAGGCTTTTGTTGTATAATGCACTGTTTGACTCGATCGTATCGTATGGATTATCCAGCTACGGCCGGACGTTTAAAACCTATCTGGATACCATATATAGATTACAAGTAAGGATACTAAAATTAATTAGCTTGCCGAATGATAAATCTAAATTTCAAAACGAGTGTGATCTCTTCAAACATTGCAAAACACTACCCATACATGACAAGGTCGAGTTTTGTCTTTTAAAAGAACAATTTTTTAATAGCTAGTTGCAAGTCCAAATAAACCATCCTATATACACGCGTCGAGTCGCACAAAACAAACTGGTAACTGCACCGGCCAATAACTACTACGGTGAACGGACGAGCGTATATCTGATTCCGCGGATGATAAATTCTCTGCCTACCCCCTTACGAAGTGTTATCAATGAGCGAAACATAAAACACAAATTAAAAGAACACCTGTTATCGCTTTTGTAGTTTGTATAAAGGTAACATTATGGTTATTATTTAAATAAGGGTATTCTTGTTATTTTTAATAGTTAAGGTATAATTATTGATCTAAATTATATAAAGACGAATCTTTATTATATAGTGCTACACACAAACCCAAGAGGTTTATTAAGTACTGTTTAGAGTTTTAAAATTGTAAAATTAACTGTAATTGATAATATTAAATAAAAAAATAAAAAAATCAAACAATAGCCATAATAAAAATTGGCTAGAATACGTGAACATTTTGCAGTGCAGTTTTGGAGGTGTGTCTTAACGGAAGTGGCGTTAAGTCAGAAAAATAAAAAGATACCGATTCACTTTCATATTGTATAAAAATATTTTACGTGCCTTTATTATAATATTTGTTTTCAGGACTCCAGGCAGCTGTTGTTCCGCAGACTACTGCTTTGTGGACATGAAGATTATCGAAAGAGTCAAACTTCGCTTTTTCGCTCGCCATGAAGTTCCGGTCTTCCCATATCAATACATATTGGTCTACCTACTCAAGAAAGGCAATGTAGATGACGAACATAAGTATCTGCTTCAAGAGTGTAAAAAGATTCCATCGCGGGGTGCTGTCGATTTTTTAAATCTTACTTATTGAAATGAAATTATCATAATTGCTATTTTGTTAATTAATTCCTTGCCTTTGTTTACTTTTATGACTTGGGCATAAGACAAGTTTAAATAAACTATTTTTATATTATACACGAGCCATATTATAATTAGATATATTATACAATAAATATGTAGTAATTACTAGAATTTTTTTTTCTAATTGTGCCCTCTTCGTCCATTAGTGTGAACTCTTGTTGTATTTTGTTGAGAAACAAGCCTTTTTCTTTTTACATGCATCTGTAATAGTAATATTATGTTATTCATCGTGTTAATAAAAAAGGGCAAAACCACAAACACCCCAACTTATTTTGAAAGTAGATAAATTATTAACTACCTAGCTGTTGCCCGCGATTTCGTCCGCGTCAATTTCTGTTATTATGATCGCAATTAATTAATATCAATAATTTTTCCCATTTTTGAAACATTTTTCAGTGATGCTTCGCTCCTATTAGTCGCAGCGTAATGTTAGATATATAGCCTAAAGCCTTCCTCGATAAATGGACTATCCAACAGAATTTTTCGATTCGAACCAGTACTTCCGTAGATTAGCGCGTTCAAACAAACAAACAAACTCTTTCGCTTTATAATATTAGTATAGATAAACACATTAGAGACATTAATATCTAGCTGTGGCCACGAGATTTTTTTGGAGAACTGATAGGTCTGGGGTTGTCAACATTTAGGGGGGCCGATGACGCGATTCGCGCGTCTTTAACTTTTGTATGGGGCCGGGCTGGAAATCCTAGAAAAATGACGGAGGCCGAGGCGATGAATCGGTTAATCGTAAAGTAAAGAACATCAAACTGGACACAGTTGACACTTTACTCTTAGGGGCCGTCCACAAATTACGTCCCAAATTTGGGGGAGGGGGTCGGAAAATCTCAAAAATCGTGTGACGTAATATATGGATGACCCCTTATCGCAACGGAACAGAGTTGCTTTTGTCGTTTTGTTTTGTGCGTTTCATTTGCATGTATGCATGCACTTGTATGAGCAGTAGCTAATGAAGATAGTTCGTTCGCCTCCGATAAGGCGGATACTTATTCGGTTGGCGGCAGTATTTATCGAACAACAAAGCCGACCCGAAGTAATTACTGCACTTTAATCGGCTTGTGCCGATCGGTTAGTTCATAAGGGTTAACATATCACTCGGTTCGGCATTCGTTGTGGAACGTAAAAGCCGAAGGCTTCTTCGCACCCAGAATCTTCGGAGTTTTCGTAAGAAAGAGCCAGCAATAACAACAAAACGTCGTTCCACATTTTTAGGCCGAGCGGTTTGTGATTCGGCCGAATATTCATCTAAGTAGGTACCTACATATATAGGTATTCGATTTTACCGCCCGGCTTTGCCGATTAATGCCGGCCCGAGTGTGTAGCTACCGAATCGATTCATCTACCGATTTTGAACAAACTATTTTTAGGTTTTGCGCTTTTTCAGTGGCACGTTGCAGGTATAGTCAGTCGCATCAATTTTATTACTACTTACTTCGACTACTATCAGGCTATCAGCACTGTAGATATGAACGATAAAACCAACCTTTGTATAGAACACCCAACACGCTACTGTAGCTAATATGGTGCCAATCATGCCCCATATTTGATTTGAATTCGGAAATAGGTCGTCATCAAAATGGGATTTTTGTTCAGGCTCATCGCAACCGCAAAATGATATCAACATTACAAAATATTTTGTATCAAATAATAAATACGAACATTTACAACCTGTAAAACTGACAATTTTGACACTAAAAAGTTAGCGTGATCTTGACGGAACCTAAACAAACTAAAAGAGGAGAAGAATCAAAAAGAAGTCATAGATATTTTTTGGATATTTCGAATAATTGTACATACAAATACAGGGTGCTATAGGGTAAATATCCATTTTGGTATCAAATAATTAAACGGGGTAAACCGCGGGTATGGTTTGCTAGTAACATATTATTTTAGACTGATGCCCCACCCTGAGCCCGTGTCTTACTACCTATGAGTTCATAGTTAATCTTATGTAGTTTAATAGCACGTAAATGCCTTAAATAATCACTCATCATGTGATATGTTTGCATTAATACACGAAGTAACATCAGATTCAGATGTTTACTTTACCGATGCTCCCGAGCTCCCATCCTTACACTTAATTAGCTTAGTAAATGCATAGTAAAAGCATGTTATATAGTTTTCTTTATTACATCATTGACCTTTGACTAAAACAAATAGGGTTTTCCTTTTTGTTTTAATCTAAGTGTATAAAAGTTGAACAAGTAGTTATAATATTATATACGTTAACATTATTATGTATGGCAACTTTAAATTAATGGGGTACACCATAGAGCATGTAGGTATGCAGTAGTATGCACAGACCGCGGCCCGCGGGCCGCATGCAGCCCGCCGGTCGTATACTGGTGGCCCGCCGACAGCAAAAATAATACTCTCGTACATTCGAAAAATATTGAATTCTATTCCAGAATAAAAACCAAAAAAAAAATTTTCGAAAAGTAATTTGAATCTCGCGCGCGCGCTATTAAAGTGCGCTTATCGGTGCGCCGTGCGTGCGTCGGTATCAGCGGTCGGTAATGTTTGTTTTCTTAAGGTAGCGCGGCGGCCGGCGGGCGGCGACGGACTGCGCGATGGCGGCTTATCCACGGGTTATATTGTTGGTGTTAATTTGAAAACTGTTTTAGTATACTTAATTACTAAGATTATTACAAAATAATAAATATTAAAGTACTTTGTTTCCATTAATATTGTGAGCGACGTCCATAAAACTTATGAAAATCATTAAAATACCACGCCAGTTCATAAATGAAACGACGCCGCGGCTTAGTTATGAAATTTCTGGAATGATAGCAAAGCGAAGTCGCCCCTTCAATGATGGGGATTTCGTAAAAGAATGCATAGAAATTGCCGCTAAGAAAATGTGTCCAGAACCGGCAAAAAAGTTTGAGAAAATTCAACTGAATCGTATGACTATCCAAAGACGAATTATGTCTTTGTCAGGGTAATATTGCGGAACAATTAACTGAAATAACCGGCCAAGTTTGAGTTGGACTCGCGCACGAAGGGTTCCGTACCAAAAAGGCCAAAAAAACTGGTTCGTTGTATGGGAGCCCCCCTTAAATATTTATTTTATATTGTTTTTATTATTTGTTGTTATTGCGGCAACAGAAATACATAATTTGTAAAAATTTCAACTGTCTAGCTATCGCAACTCTTGAGCTACAGCCTGGTGACAGAGCGACGGACAGACGGACAGACAGCGAAGTCTTAGTAGTCAGGGTCCCGTTTTTACCCTTTGGGTACGGAACCCTAAAAAACTAAGATCATTGATTTTTTTTCATTAGCACTCGACGAATCCACTGATATTAGTTCCACAGCTCAACTTCTCATATTCATACGAGCTGTTACTCAAGATTTTAAAGTCTTAGGAGAGTTATTAGGAATGTGTTCATTAAGAGGTCAAAGAGTTGATATACTCATTGTACTTTTGGATGAGTGTTCAAAAACTGATTTGGACTTATCAAAATTATCGGGATTGGCAACTGACGGTGCTCCTTCGATGATTGGTGTCAATTTCGGGCTAGTTACTTTGCTGAAAAAGCATCTGCAAGAAAAAAACATAAACACTGAAGATCTCACACCAAGAAGCCCTCTGTTCTAAAAAAATTGAATTTCAAAATGTCGTGAAAGTGGTAGTTTCGACTGTAAATTTCATAAAATCACGAGGACTCAATCACAGGCAATTCAAACAATTCCTTGATGACATCGAAAGCGAATATGGAGATTTACTGTATTATACAGAAGTAAGGTGGCTCAGTCGTGGATTGACACTGGAACGATTTCTAAATTTAATAGAAGAAATTGGAATATTTCTGGCGGAAAAGATTGGTTGTGTGATTTGGCTTTTTTAGTTGACATTACAAATCATTTGAATGTCTTGAACACACGGCTTCAAGGCAAAAATCAACTGATATCCCAGCTCTACGCTCATGTAGGTATCATCCTTTCAATGCAAGCTGACACTTTTCAGATCGCAATTGAATTCTGGAAATTACAATCATTTCCGAATTATAAGAAAATGGCTGAAAAATTCAACAAAACTGCGATTAATTTCAGTTATGTAGAAAAGCTAGATATTCTACAAAGAGTTGCACATAAATGCTCTGAAATGTACCGCCTTACAAATGAAAGTTTGGAAGCAGTTTTACGTGTTGCTACAAGTAAATTTGAGCCAAAAATCTTTTTTATATTTGGCCCAAATACAAAAAGAAAATAAGCACTATGCAGTGCCACGCTTCAAATTAATAAATTATTTTTCAATTTAAATACATTATTCTTTATAGTCTTTAATTACCTATACTTCTGGCGGCCCGCCATCAGTTCATGATTTGCCCGAGTGGCCCCTAGTCATAATAAGTCTGTGCATCCCTGCCATAGAGTATAGTAAATATTTTATATACGGGAACTCCCTCTCAGTATTGCCAACTGTACAGTAAAATATAGATATAGGTATACGGATTTTGTTTACCGATCCATCTAAGTTTCTTAATCGTAATGGATCGTTGTATCGATCTAATCCGCAGATCATAACATGTACCTAGTTGATCCGATATTTAGGAAATCGAATCGGTTGTGTGCTTATTCGGTGTAATAGGCTTCAATGCTGGATTTATAGATTCGTTTTTCAAAAAGAGCGGATTGATTCTCTAGACCAAAAGTGGTCCCAGTCCTATAACTCTTACGGCCCAGTTAGAGATGTAAGGCCGGTATAATACCAAATGTGCTCCTAGGTATTATACCAAAAATACCGTATAAAACTTTTGGTGTTTTATCTTTTAGAATATAAAATAATTTGAAGTATGTTATAGCTATTAAACGTAATGAAAAACTATCGTTTAACCGGCATCACGTCATTTGGTACGGTATTTTTGGGATATTATCTTTTAGAACGTGTAATAAGCAGAAGTCTCGTGTACGTTATAAATTATTAGTTAGTAATACCAGCTAATTTGTTTTCGGATATTGATGTGCAAGTTGTGCAAGTATCCCTACCTTAAAAAAAAATTCGTTTTCTTATAGTAACTCAGCTGATATTACAACCTCTTCAGTTTTATATTCGTAGAATACAACCAATTTTAGTTAGTCTCCGTAGTCCAATACATCTCGATGTTGAAATTTCTCATAATCGGTTCAGTAGTTCTAGCTTGAAAACGGAACATACTGTTACGAACGTGGAGTTCGGGATTTGGATAAAACACCGTTGACTTCTTGAGATAATTTATTAGGCGATGAACAGGTCGCAAACACTATCACAAAAGCCAAATCACAAGAATCGCAGTCCGGTTGCTCGCTGAGGTCGTTGGTTCCAATACGCTATTAGCTAATCCGCAGAGTAGTACTTTTATCCGTTGGTATCGCTAAGGTCGTCGTTACTTCGCACTTGATCACTTTTCGCAGGTATCACACCGAAAGCTCACAATAAACTGACTGCGGTTTTTTTTTGAAAGGACCTATGCTGTGGCAGAAGGCCGTTACAGCTTCACCGGGCGGGACTGGCTGCAGCGTCTCAACTCCTGTTATTTATATCTCTCGATATCGACGCCGGTCGCAAATACTAGAACGTTCGTTTTCCAGAAAAAATAACAAGGACGTTAAACGTAAACAACTCTAGTGAGTTATGCCATTTTGCGCCTTAATCTGTAAACTTAAAGTTCAATGTCGCTTGCACTAAGGTCTTGTTATTATTTTGCGGTTGAACTTAGGTAGTTATGTACATACATTCGTCTAGCGATATCTCGAAGCGTCTAGCATGTCCGCGACAATATCATTAAGTACACACTTTCACATCCATTATATTAGTAGGGAGGTATTGATTCATTAATTTCGTTTTATCAAACGCATCAAAATTTCCCACGAAACTACAAAACAAACGCGGTTACGCGGCGCGCGCGCGTCATCTAAGTTGAGTGAGAGAGAAAGAAGGATTTCATTCGCGAAGTGATGCACAAAGTGGCAACGTCGCGCAAGCGCAAGTTTCGCGTCTTTGCTAGGTATTATGCATTCCATTTCGCGGGAGTGCGATTAATTTAAAAATATAAGGTTTTTTTTTATTAAAGTTGAATTGAATTTATATGATCAGTTAATTCACCGATGATACGTAAAAAAGTCAAGAAAATTGCATTTGTTAATCAAAATATTAAATACGAAAAATACCGTATTCTATTGTAAAATACTTATCTGAAAAATACCGCCCATTTCGTATTATACGGTATTTTTACATCTCTAGGCCCAGTCCCACCTTCCAATCAAAATTATGGATTAGGTAGGTAGGTACATGTTGGAATTCATAAATATGATCAATAAAACAAACAGGTACCAAAAATTTTTACAAGTAATGATTACAATTTTTTGGAATGTTTGGATGGAAAAGTTATAATCGTTTTTAATTATTATATATTTTAAAATCGGAGGAAAATTTATTTAATATTAAATTGTACCTATTTTTTGTTGAAGGTAGGTGTAGGTACGGGTGCGTCTCATGTGATATAAAATCATTTGATATAATCAAACTTTAATAACGATCACTTTACATAATGACCATTTGTTACAACCACACATGATATAATTTTGTTTGACATAACGATTACTTTACATAACATACAGTTTATTTAATACTATTTAGTATAACATTCAAAACAAATAAAACATTTTGGAATAAAACTCATTTTTTATATGGTTCATTTGATATAAATTTGTTTGTTATACGCATCATTTCGTATATCTATAATTTGAGATAAAAACGTTTTAAATATTAATTAAAAGAAATAACCGTACTGACATACATTGCTAAAATTCAGAATTTGGTTGAATCCCGACTCGCCGTGGTTTTTCCGCCGTGGTACTTGTCTGCCCTACACTAGAGTGCAATTTAAAAGTCGGAGGCGCGGAGGGAGTGCAGTCCTCGCTCGCAGTAACGAAGCTCGGGCGCCCGGGCTGTAGCGGCTGAGGCTGGTCGCCGAAGGCGACCAACAAGCCGAAGCTGCGGAAGCGAGTGTGGGTGCCAGAGATTTGTTACGCAAGGGTGGAAGGACTGCACTTCCCGCAGCGCCGGAGAAGAGCAAAACAAATGCATGCTTGCTTGCCTGCATGCATGCATGCATGCTGCTTGCTTGCATGCATGCAATGGTTGCCTGCAAGCATGCTGCTTGCCTGCATGCATGGTTGCTTGCCTGCATACTTATTGTATGCTTGTTAGCCTGCATCCATGCATGCTACCCTGCATGCATGCATATTTGCCTGCTTACGTGCATACATACCTCCTTGCCTGCGTTTTTATGGCATTTCGTACTATTTAAGATTCGGAATTTACAGTATTTGGTATCTTTAAATTCTGCATTTGATGATTTTGTATCAAGTAATCATTATCTGTTTTAAATTTTATATAAAAGGGGTGAAATCGTAAATAAACGTTATACTAAATGTTATTATACTAAATAAAATTTTTTTTTTTTTCGCATTATATCATGATAATGTTATATTAAACGGTTGTTATACTAAAAGATTTATCCCAATTGTTACTTATACGTTTTAAAATTATATCTTTCCATCATTACATTAAAAAAGTGTTATATTAAACAAAATTATATCATTCGATTGTATATGTTTTGATCTTTATACTATATGTTGTTATACTATATATTACACACCCGTAGGTACGTAGGTACTAAGGTAGGTATTTAATTTATAAAATAATTATTTAAAGCAGGGCTCGGAAAACCGTTATATTTTTCGAAACGTTATCGCCTTAAGTACTTAAAAACGTAAGTGTTTCGTTTATGTTCGAACGGAATAAAAAAAAAACATTTTGATTGGGAACGAAATTTTAAACCGTTCTTGCTCAATAAAACGTTTTTAACAATTTTAAACCGGTTTTGCTCAAGTTTGGCTTTGCAATATGAACGAACACGCGGCACGCGCTGTCTCGGTTCAGCTTTCTACGGATTTAGACAACGAATCGGATATTTTGCCGGCAGGGATCTCGATTTTTTACAGCAATTACAAAAAATATCAAAGTGGTATTGCTAGAACAAAGTTTGGAGACTAAAGTTATGGAGTCATCTTTGAATTTATTTGAAATTAAATAATGTCAGTTGAGTTTATAAAAGAGTTACTTACTCGTTAATTTTATATGTATACGTCTTATAACAGAATAAAAAAAGTTTTTCCTATTATTTAAAAAATATCGTATCTTGTTATCAACAACTCTGAATTTAGATTTTGGAGAAGTGGTAGATGAAACGGATTTAGATGAAGGTACTTTGAAAAAAGCTAAAACTATTTTTGTGCAAAATATAATTAAAACCGATGAAGAACGAAGAAACATCGAAAAGCAAACCATATTACAAAGTGAATCTAGGGAATGGTTAGTAGAGCTTCGACGAAACATGTTGACAGCCTCAAACTTCGGTAAAATCGCCAAATAAAGCAAACTGATCCCTGCAAAAACATTGTTAAAAATTTGCTGTAAAAACCCGGCGTTGGTCATGTCCAATCATATTGTATAGATATGCCATGAAGAAAGTTTGAAATAAATAGCACTATGCTATCTAAAATAACCAAAGTTAAAATTGACAATTGCGGTTTATTTATTGACATAAAACATTAATACTATGAAATTCAGGGGCAATTACATATCAGAAAAAAACAGTGTCTGTTAGGGAAATGCTATGGCAACAATAGAATAAAAACAGAAATCATAGAAAAATATGATATCTCGGGCAGCCATTACTAAAACTCTATTACGATAGTTTGCTTGCTGAGCTAATCGATCCAAGGCATATAAGAAATAAACCAAATTGTGATCCGGAATACGTGATTCAACAAAGCAAGAAAAATACTGCGAAAAATATTGAGAACGCTTCAGAAGAAGAACAAAAACTGCTAATGCTGACAACAATAATCTTGCTAGTATTGATGACGTTTCTATGTTTGAAACAGTTTCCGGTGTTGGTGACGATGCCAATGCTGATAACTCAAATTACATTATACCTTTTTCCGAATATTGACGGCTTTTGACTTTTGTGGGTTAGGAAGACATCAATCCTGGAAGCGACACAATTCGTGAAAACTCTTGAAAACATCTTATACATATGGCTCAAAGGCAAGATCGGTAGATAATTCTTCAAGAGTGTCTTGATCACCCTTTTTTGAAGAAAAGAACAACCTTGCCTTTGCTCCATGCCTTCGGCATACGACCTTCAAAAATGACGGAATTGAATAACTTCGTATTCCACCTTACCGCCCACTTTCAGAAGCTCTGCAGTGATTCCATCGTCGCCAGCCGCCTTGTTATTTTTAAGCTGTTTCAGAGCCACACTAATCACCGCTAGGCTAATGTACGGGATTTTTTCAGAATAGTGGCGAGTAAACTGGGCTTTAGGATCTGTTGCGTAGCCTGCAATGGGTGCTTGTGTGAAGTATAACTGACGATAAAACTGTCGAGATTACAAACATATTCGAAATGATGTTACCGCCAAGCTTAGTCAGTTGGCTTTGCTCAATGACAGATCTTTCGCGAACAATTTCAGAGCATTAATTCCGCTCGATGGCCTCTTTTATACGATTGGTACTAAATATGCGCAGGTCACTCGTCACGATGGTCTCTTTTATATGGTTGGTACTAAATATCTGCTCAGCTCGTCAGACAGAAACTTCGATATATCTGTCTTTTTAGCCGCCTGTACTGACTTGCATGCTTCGAGTTCTGTAGCCTCATTTTGCATCTCTGTTTCATGAGTTGGAGACGGAGACTTCTTGATCCTAGTACGGCGCGATTTAAAGTGCTTGGACAGTATTTACCACATTACCACCGCGTTGTTTGTTTAAGTTGTTTTTGAGGCTTTCAAAGCGGTCTTAAAGTTTGTGTTATAAACTCTTGGGGTTCTGAAGATGTGATTCGAAACTAGGGTCTTTTGAGCCTAATATTTATATTTAATGCCCCTCGTACCTAACGGTGGTTAGGTCCATCCTGTCAATGTATTGATCACGGAGACATCATTAAATATCTGCTTTCTCGTCGACATGATAAAGACAATAGCATTCTTGATTTTACCGTCGTTACTTGTCCAGCTTCATTTCTGAGTTGAGGGTTCTGTTAATTAAATACCTATATTTAAAGAAAATAATCAATTTTTCTTTTACATTCTCCCGAAGCGCGTTATCACTTCATCTACTATTGTGGAAGTTTTATGGACGTGGAGAAGTAGCAGTCTCACTTAAAATCTATATTGTTACAAAACAAAATATGAAAAAACGTTATGTTTAACAATTTTAATTAGTGGTCCACCTAGGTCCTGGACCTAGCCCAGGGAGGGCCATGACCACCATAACTCTGGATCCGCCCTTGCTGAGAATAAGTAAAATGATGATAAGTGTAAAAAAAAAACTATATTTGTAAAAGAAACTAGCTGCTCTGAACGGTTTTACCTGCATGGTTGGTACCCGTTCTCAGAAAATATTGTTAAAATAAGTAGCCTATAGGTTAAAAAAAGTTTATAAACTACTTGTTTACTAAATTTCATTGAAATCCGATTAGTCGTTTTTGTGTGAAAGAGTAACAAACAAACATCCATACATACTAACGCATTTATAATATGTATTAGTAAAAATATAAAGCTCTAACCATTCCCCAGATTCACTTTGTAATATGGTTTGCTTTTCGATTTTCGTTCTTCATTGGTTTCATCATATTTCGCACAAAAGTAGTTTCAACTTTTTTTTAAGTAACTTCGTCTAAATCCCGTTTATCTACTACTTCTCAATAATCTAAATTCAGCGTTCTTGTTACCAAGATCCTATTTTTTTTTCTTTTAGCATGTTTGGCCATAAGCCTTTTATTTTCAAGTGCTTTTTCAAGCTTATGAATCAAAGTCAGAGAATAATTTATTCTCTTACCACTCACGAGTTTTGCAATATTGTGCCGTTAAATCTTTCTACAAAATAGCTTTTGACGTCTTCTATTAATATTTCACTGATGCTTCGCTCGTTGGTCGCACGAAGCGACCTAACTCCTGAGCGAACTCAACGACCGACCTAAGTCGATGCAGAGGAGTGTACTCGGGGAGCTCCGAGCGCAGACTATCAGCGTAGCGTATAAACACAAGTCATCATGGTATTATACGATAGGTAGTAGGGACTTCCCTTCGCTAGCCCACCCCTATCTCACTATCATCTATTATTTTATTATATAAGGCTCGTACCCACCGTTCATATAGTTTGTTAATTTTGTTTACTTATATTATAAATAAATTAGTTGCTAACTTTGATTTGAGTTCATATTTATCTCTGCATAAATAAAACCCCGGCACACATAACTTAGAATAAGTAATTGTCAATTTCTAAATATTTTATGAATGTTATTATTTTGAATTTACTACTTGTGTGCTTTAATTTTCCTGATGAACAGTGTGCCTTATTGCCATGCAAATAAAGATTTTATTTATTTATCTATCTATCTATCTATTGACATAAAGTCGAAAAACAATGCGACAATGATTTCTGTTGTCGACACTAAGTTAAAATATTGCTCTACCAAAACATTATCCTGCCATAATTTCTGTATGGCAATAGAACACGATGACGTCGCGAATTTTAAAGATAAATTAAACCCTTTAAAAATAAGTTTTTTTGTCGTGTGCGTGTAGTTTGCGAGGGCGGAAAGCTAGTCTATTTGCAGAAATAAAACTCATTTATAACTGTTTTTTTTTTACATTGTGAATGAAAAACACTATCTAATTATTTTTATTTATACAAACTTTCGCGTTTATAATATTAGTAAGAATCTAATGTAATTATTAAATTTATTAGCAGTATTCTTATTATTTCGGATAGGTACTTAGTTTTTGATTACCTACATTATTTTTGTTATTAATTTTTTTGTCAATTCTGGTATTATTTTTTAAATATTAAACTTGGATTTTTATAAACGCTATGTTATTAATTTCTGTAGCCATATGCGCCATGGTTGATTTGAAATCAAAATCTCACCCATAGGAATCAAAGAATACCAAAACTAAAATAAATTAAAAATTACTATCATTTAATATTTCTAATCTGGACAAACCAAAATTTAAACATGTCCTTAATGAAATTTCAAATACTTTATTTGATATTTTAGCAATTAAATTGCAATTAAGTTCAAGTTTATGTACTGAAATTTCAAATGTAAAAAATTAAGAACAAATTTTTTTTAGGGTAACTCTATTATACCCTTTGTTCAAGCGCGTGGTCAGTATCACGCGGTGACACGGGGCCCAAACTAGAGGTGTGTCGTTGACGGATTTTCTGTTAAGGAAACTAAACTGCTAATTCTAAATAGGCTAGTTGACTCTTTTTGGAAATAGGTTTTAAATGATTATTTAATGTCAAAATAAAACAAAAATTTTTTTTTCCGATTTTTGTAAGACCCAGAAAACCGCAAAACTTAAGTTAAAATCAGAATCAGTTAAAATCAGTTTTATTTCTGCAAATAGGCCCCTGGAGGCGCTTTTACACGTCCCAATATTTAACCTACCACTTCTTCGGGACAAATGTGGGCTAGTGCCGAGAAGTAGCAGCGCAAGAAATTCGGTCACTATTGTCAGCCTCTTTTTAAATAAACATGTTTACATAAGATATATACCAGTGCGAGCTGATACAATTTAAAGCCAAACGTTCCTATCATTTATATAATCATCAATAGTGTAATAGCCCTTTTTCATTAAAACAACTTTGATATATGATTTGAATTTATGTACAGGGAGGTCAGCAATTGACAGTGGTAATTTGTTGAAAATACGGATACAATTTCCCATGAACGAATTACCTACTTTTCGCAGTCTGAATCCTGGAACGGCAAGTTTATCTTTATTTCGGGTATTGAAATTGTGTACGTCACTATTTTTGACAAAAAATTCGAGGTTTTTACGGACGTACATAATGTTTTCGAAAATGTATTGAGATGCAACTGTTAGTATGTTGATCTCTTTGAATAGCTCTCTTAGAGAGTCACGGGGTCTAAGGCCGTAAATATCCCGCACAGCACGTTTTTGCAATATAAAAATAGACTCAATATCTGCCGCTGAGCCCCATAACAAAATTCCGTATGACATTATACTGTGAAAGTAGCTAAAATATACTAATCTTGGCGTTCCAACATCAGTCAATTGTCTTATCTTTCGCACAGCATAAGCAGCAGAACTAAGTCTTCCAGACAGAGACCTGATATGAGCACCCCATTGCAGTCGAGAGTCTACAGTTATACCTAAAAAGGTAGAGGAGTCTACTGTGTCTAATGGCTCATCTTTTACAATAACATTTGTGGCGGAAAACCTTACATTAGGCAAAGTAAATTTAACACATTTTGTTTTTCTTGCATTAAGCAAAAGATTATTCGTAGCAAACCAATGCAATAATTTAGAGAGGGTATTGTTAACATCGTCAAATGATAATTCGCCCCTCTTAATTTTAAAAATTATTGAAGTGTCATCTGCAAACAATACCATCTCACAAAGATTATACATATAATATGGAAGGTCGTTAATGTATATTAAAAATAGCAAGGGTCCTAATACTGATCCCTGAGGGACACCCATGATAAGGGCCGACCCTGAAGACTCAGTTCCATCAATGCAAACTTTTTGTGTTCTACCTGTGAGATATGAGTTAATTAAATCTAACGAATCATTCGAAACACCATAATGTCTGAGTTTTTTAATTAACGTTTTATGGTCCACACAATCAAATGCCTTTGACAGGTCACAAAAAACACCTATAGCATCTAACCTACTCTCCCAAGCATCGAATACGTGTTTTAGAAGTGCTACTCCCGCATCAGTGGTATTTCTACCTTTCCTGAATCCATATTGATTGTGATGTAATAATTTATTCAAACTAAAGAGCGATAAAAGTTGACTAAACATAATTTTTTCAAATATTTTACTTAGTACTGGCAAGATATTGGTCGAAAATTAGCGGGATCGCATTTCTCGCCGGATTTAAATAATGGAATAATTTTGCTAAACTTCATTAAAGTTGGAAACTGTCTATCATCAATACATTTGTTGAAAATTATTGCGAGATGAGGGGCTATTGAATTTATAATTGTATTGATAATATGAACGGAAATTCCCCAAAGATCTTCAGTTTTTTTCATATTCAATTCTCTAATAGTTTTTATAATTAAATCAGGGTTTATATGTCTAAAATTAAATGAAAATTTGCACTCATCGACAGCCGACTTGAGAAGGGATTCAGCTAGATCAGCGGAAGAAGCAAGCCCTTCAGTAGTGGAGGATACTATGTTTGAAAAAAAATTCTCAAATGTATTCGCAACCTCTGTGCTCGTGTTTATTAACTTATCCCCTAATTTGAGAGAGTAAGCAGGATTGCTTGGTTTTAGTCTACATGTTTCTTTATTTATAATATTCCAAGTAGTTTTCGCTTTATTTTTGGAAGCCGAAATTAAATTATGAAGATAAATTGACTTTGCTTTGGCGCATACTATTTTAAATAATTTGGAGTATTTTTTAACATGGTCTACGAGTATAATGTTGTGGTTTTGAGATTCAGCTTTTAGACTATACAAATCATATAATGTTTTTCTACTTTTGTAAATACCAGGAGTAGCCCATTCATTAAACTTACAATTCTGTTTGTTGATTTTAACTTTTTTCTGCTTAAAATGATTATAAAATTCATTTTTTACCAAACCAAAAAGGCCCTCATATAATTGATCAACATTCTGACTACCAGGCTTTAGTAATTTAACACCATTTTCAATTTTTGCTTTAAATCTATCTATTTTATTAATAGTAACCGGCCTATATACATAATCTACTATGTTTGGGACACGATGGTGCTCAAATGATGCTTCCTGTCCACTATGGTCTGAAGTTAGACAATTCAATATGGTTTTTTTTAACACTTTACCATTACAAAAAATATTATCTAAGCAAGTAGCCGACGTAGGCGTTACCCTGGTAGGTTCATTGAAAAGATTTATTAAATCATATGACTTGAAGAGATTAAGAAATTGAGTGGACGTTTGTGTGTCTTCTAATATATTAACGTTGAAATCACCGCATACAACTACTTTTTTACACGATTTTGATAGCCTTCTCAGAGCCTTATCCATAGTGGATTCAAAAATATGGTAATTAGATTTGGGGGGGCTATACACGCTAATTATTATAAATTGTTCCAGCTCAACACATGCTAGCTCAATAGTTCGCTCAACTGAAAGCGACACGATGTCTTTGCGTTCTTTACATTTGAATTCATTTTTAACAAGAATAAGTGATCCTCCTCTAGATGCAGACTCCCTTATGAGCGAACTACCGACTTTATAATTTTCAATGTTTAACATTAGTTCATGTTTTTTTATCCAATGTTCTGTGAGGCAAATTACATGAACATTAAAATCTTTTAAAAATAATCCTAAACCTAACTCTTTGCCGGCCAGGCCTTGAATGTTTTGATAAACAACATTAAAATACATATTCGGCCTAGCTTTTGTCTTCCCTCTTAGTTTAAAGCCTCAGAGGATGTCAAAGGAAAAATACTTGGATTAGTACATTTACTAATCGGTTCACTACAAAAAGTTTTTGTTTTAATAACAAAACTGTTAATATTGTAAGCTTAAAGTTCACTTTTCGTGCGACGTATGAAAACGCTGAAAAGCTTTAGACTATCTGTGGCCTGTGCTGTGACGTCATACGAGTCAAAATAAACAAACACTATTAAAATAGTCCATCACTACCTCATAGTGTTATTTATTTACTTGTGTACATAAATGTCAATGTCACGCTTAAAATGACGCACGCAGTTTGTTTAAAGATATATGACGTCACCAAATACCCGACAGCGTTTTCAAAGCTTAAATTTAAAAAGTAAAAAATAATAATTTCATTTTAGAAATATTTAGCAATCTCAAACTTTTAATATCTGAAAATGATAAATACCGGTTTCTTAACCAATATACTAAAGATAATATTCATCAACTGCGCCAAAATTTATAGCAGTAAAGTAGCCTATTGATAACTTGTCAAAAAAGCAGCTAACGTTTTTAAGTGGTTTGCATTAATGTCAACAGATTTATGTGTAGCTGTTAATAGTAGAAGCTGTTTGCTCAAATTAAACAAGCTCGTGATCCGTTTGTAAGGCGTTAAGAAAAACAGTTCAATAAATTTAACCGAATAAGTAAAGAAGCAGATTCGGTTTAAGTTAGCGGTGTAGGGATGCACGATGCGTTCGAAAATCGTTGACTGAAACCGTTAATATATTAAACTGGTTTTGCTGTTATGGAAAAGCAGTTAATTCGTTAAACTTAGAAAAGCTGTTGGAAAAAACTGTTCGGTGAATTAGCGCCCACTCCTAGCGCAAACGCTCCGGGTTTTATTTTATAGTTTAGCGATGCGTCACCTTGGCTTAAACCGTTTTATTACGTTCCCACATTACGTTCTCATTTCGTTTTTGTTCCGAACAAAATGTTGGACAAGGAACAGTTTTAAACGTTTTAAAAACGTTATTTTGAATAACGTTTCCGAGCTATGATTCAAAGTAAGTAGGTAAGCACTAAATTAAGTTTTGTTCGTCGATTATTATTACACTGACAACACGGCTTTGTTTTTGTTTTGTTTGTAAGATACAGTTGGCAATGCTGCTGCTCGAAGAAGTGAGAGTGGTATGGTATTATAACTATAATCTCTCTCCCTCTCGATGTTTGTTTGTCAGTCTGCTAGCAGTCTCTAATGTATTAGCGTATCAGTTTAACCTTTCATTATTGACATTGCCAGCATTTTTAGGAATCTGGGCACCCGAGTATAATCTCTTTTTCATTAATTTGCTGTCAATTGGTGCAAAACTGTTACATTGACTAGAATATTAAATTGTGTAGTTTGTCTCCAATTGTCAAAAAATGGGCTGCATTTGGTCTGGCGAGGTAAGCAAAAATTGTTTTTTCACGGATCAAATTTTAAAGTATAAGTAAAGTGTAAGTAACTCATAACAAACTGAATATGAATATTATAGTTTTATAGGCAATATCCTACCTACATAGGAACCTACTTATTTACGTATGTGTGTGTACCAACTTAAGTAAGTAATTATTATTATTTATAAGAATAAGAATACCTACTTGTTGTAAACATTTGACTTGCGAAGGTCAAATCAAAATCAAAATATATCCACTAAAACTTACATGGTGTAGTTGTACAAGTATGAGTAGAATCCCGCTCCTTCATTCCTTCATACATAGGTATTTTAATAAGTACTCAAGTAAATGCGGCAGAGTATACAATATGTACTTATGGATTGTATTTTAGGTATTATATTTTACGATTGAAATAATATTCTGTGCGTGTGCGTCTCTCTCTCTCTCTGTGTGTTTGCGTATGCGTGTGTGTACGTGTGTATATGATTGCGCGCTTTATCGTAGGTAGTGATGGGACTCGAATCGAAAAAAGTTACTCGAATCGATTCGAATCATCCATGAGGTAAGCCTTGCGAAACTAGGAAGAAAAAACATTGTATAGGAACGGCGACGTAACGTGACGTTTATTTTTTTTTCTAAAGCTTATATGGCATTCAGAAGGCTTGCCAGCATTATAAGTAGGATCATGGTCATGATTGCGATTGAATAATTTAGTGATCAAAATCGAATCAGTTGAATCATGTCAAGCAACTCACTATAAAGTATTTTAATCACAATTTGGAATGTAAATCGCCCCTTGTTTATCTATGAATGTCATTTCATTACATTAAGTCATTCGAATCCTGTCTTCTTAATTATATTTATACTAGATAAAATCTTAACAAAATTCATTAATGTCAATAATATTCACTTGTAATTTTTCACTCTCATCTTTCTTTGTAGAGATGAAACGTATTTACTAGAACAGATGCGAAAAGTAGGAAAATCGTTTATGGGACATTGTATCCGTATTTTCAACAAATTACCACAGGGTATTGCTGAACTCCCTGTACATAAACTTAAATCGTATGTCAAAGTAATTTTAATGAAAAAGGGCTATTACACTGTCAATGATTATTTAAATGATAGAAATGTATGGCATTAAATTGTCCCAGCTCGTACTTGCTTAATCCCTCAACCCCCAGGAGGCACGCGCGTGCCACGATAACAATTGATTTCAATTGTGTATATAGACGTGATCGCGAAAGCTCTTGTTCTGTAAAGCGGAGTGGTGGGGGTACTCTGGTCGCGATTAAGAATGGTATAAATGTGGTTCGAGAATTATCTTGGGATAGTAGAGTTGAGGATATTTGGCTTACAATCTTGCCACAAAATACTAGAGAAAAACCTCTTCATTTATGTCTTTGCTACTTGCCGCCGGACCTACCTATTAGTGATGTCGCGGCATTCCATCTCAACACCCAAAGGGTAATTCTAGGTTCCCCGCCAGGGAGTGATTTTCTATTACTAGGGGATTTCAATAGTGCAAACCTCACCTGGTCGAGACAAAGTGAGTCTCCAGCTCTCACTCCATCTTATCCCCAGGATCGCAGGGCTGTGTTACTAGTAGACACTATGCATGTTTGTAACCTTGTCCAATTTAATGCCATTCCAAATAGAAATAACAGATACCTTGACTTAGTATTTTCTACCATGTCCTTCAACACCATTTCCGTTGATATAACTGAACCTCTGTGTAGCTTGGATTCTCACAACCTTGCATACTCCATTGGCATTCTTAAAATTAACCTAGAGCAACCATTAAAGCCCAAATTTAAAAAGCGCCATAATTTTTATAAATGCGATTACGATAAGGTTAAGGCTGAGTTAAGCGCTATTAAATGGGTTGAGTTGCTTTCGTCGGAGGATGTCGACGTTTGCATAGATCTCTTTTACAACAAGCTTCGTGAAGTTATAGCAAAACATACACCGTACGTAAGATATCGATCAGATAAATATCCTTCATGGTATAGCCAGGCGTTATTAGTTGCATTAGAGAAAAGAACAAGTTCCACAAACGTTACAAGAAATACTTAAATCCGCGAGATTATGATACCTTTTCTCTTCTACGAAATCGTAGTATCAGTATATAAGTGCAATTAAGTTGCTAAAATATCAAATAAAGTATATGAAATCGTAGTAAATCACTTTTGTCTGGTTGTAATAAAACTTACCTATCTTCGGTTGAAAAATCTATTTCTAATGATCCTAGGCTATTTTGGCGATTTGTAAATAACAAAAAAGGTAATGTAGTAATACCTGATACCCTATCATACAATAACAAAACCACATCGGACGGCCGAGAAGTTTGTGAGCTCTGCTCAGAATATTTTGGATCAGTTTACGATAGCTTTTCCCAATCAAATGTGTTGAAAGACATGCCCGATGTACTTAACTCCCCTTTAAGCAATTTAAATTTGAAAATAGAGCCGCGTGATGTTATTCTAAAGATCAAGCAAATCGACATACGCAAAGGGCCTGGCCCTGACGAGATCCCTCCCAGATTTGTAAAATTATGCGCTGATGAATTGTCTCTTCCATTATCCATTATCTTTAATGATTCTGTTTCTACAGGCGTTTTTCCCTCCCTTTGGAAGGTTGCCCACATCACACCCATTTTTAAGACAGGTGATAAAACATTATGTATCGGCCAATTAGTATCTTATCTTGCTTAGCAAAAATATTCGAGTCCCTAGTATACACTCCTCTCTATAATCACTTGATCACTTATATTTCGAACAAGCAACACGGTTTCGTGAAAAAAAGATCGACACTTAGCAATTTATTAGAGTTCAAAAATTTTCTTTGCCGGGTATTTGCTTCTAGAGGCCAGGTAGATGCCGTTTATTTAGACTTCAGTAAGGCATTCGACAAGGTTGACCATTCATTTCTTTGCTTGAAACTCAAGCATTATGGTATTCACGGTTGCCTATTAAGATGGATATTGTCGTACTTAGAAAATCGTTCTCAGCTAGTTACTGTTCAGGGATATTCGGCTGCACCTTTACCGGTAACGTCTGGGGTCCCGCAGGGTTCTCACCTGGGTCCACTCCTATTTGTTGTTTTCATCAATGACCTGACTGAACGACTTTCATCACATGCCCTTTTTTATGCCGACGACCTAAAGATTTTCACAAAAGTTGACGGTGCTGGGGATTGCTCGACACTTCAAAGCGATCTTAACAAAATGGTGAATGGGGTTCTGATAATAATATGTGCCTTAACGTTGATAAATGCTGTGTTATTTCTTTTACTGCGAAGAAAAGTAAAATTGTTCACTCTTATTACGTACAAGGTAAGGCTTTATGCAGGAAACTGACTATTAAAGATCTGGGCATCATATTCGATGAGCAATTGACCTTCCGCCCTCATTATGATCACATAATAAAAAAAGGAAACAAACTGTTGGGTTTTATAATGAGAGCCACAAAAGACTTTAAGGAACATCACAGCACCCTTTGCCTTTTTTACAGTCTTGTCAGAAGTGTTTTGGAGTACTGCAGTCCGATTTGGTCACCTTATTATATTAAATATGTAGATAGTCTAGAGAGGATCCAGAAGAGATGCTTGCGTTACCTAACCCGTAAGCATAATTTAGGCCGCACCCTCAAAGATTACGACGAACGCATGTCTAGGTTTGGGGCCATCTCGCTCGAAACCCGCCGCAAAAGGTACGACCTACTGTATCTTCATAAAATCCTCCACTCTACCGTAGATGCCCCTGGTCTTCTTTCTTCGCTTAATATTAACATTAGGCATAGATCTCGCAATCCAAATGTATTTGATATACAGGTTTTCAAAAACAACACATCCTTTTATAACCCTCTTGTAAGAATGTGCCGCACATACAATGAACTGGCTCATAGTGGCAAAGACATAGATATATTTAACAACAATTTCCGCACATTTAAGAAAAATATATCCGACGCCTTTAAGCCTAGAGCGACCTGAACAGATATTCAAGTCAAACTAGTTTTATTTTGTTTAGATATTTATAAGTAATTTTATCAATCAGTCCTATTAGCATAAGAAAATCATGTTGTGTATACAATTTGTGGATTGCGGTTTAGTTTTTTCATCTAAAAATTGTATATTAGTTAAGAAAAGACTGTAATCTGTATGAGTACCATAAATTAAAAAAAAAAAAATGTGTCTGGAATAACTCACGATCGAGGGATTAAACCTTGTAAAAATCACCTTACCTTGTAAAAATTTATTTAAAAAGAGGCTGACAATAGTGACCGAGTTTCTTGCGCTGCTTCTTCTCGGCATTAGCCCAGACTTGTCCCGAAGCAGTGGTAGGTTTAAATTGGGACGTGTAAAAGCGCCTCCTGGGGCCTATTTGCAGAAATAAAACTGATTTTAACTGATCCACGCACTAGGTATTTTACGGTATTTAGGCGGCACCTATTTTTATTTTCTATATTTATTATAGCTGTTGCCCGCGACTTCGTCCGCGTCAATTCCTGTTATTAAGAATGCGATTATTTTTGCAACATTTTTTACTGATGCTTCGCTCCTATTGGTTGCAGCGTTATGTTATATAGCCTAAAGCCTTCCTCAATAAATGGACTATCCTACACAAAAAGAATTTTTCAAATCGAACCAGTACTTCCGGAGATTACCGCGTTCAAACAAACAAACAAACAAACAAACAAACTATTTAGCTTTATAATATTAAGTATAGATACCTAAACCACCTAGTATTTTCAGAAATTATACGATTTTCGAATTCTAATTCGCATACATACGCACCTAGTATTGCTATCTATTTAACGATTTTGGACTTTAACTAACACCACCAAGTTAGATTCCATCGATAAGTGCAAGACTAGATCCTAGACGAATAGTTGCATAAGGTATTGCGTAGTATTGTGGAATGAATTCAATTTATGTCTAATTTGTATGTAGATAACGTTCGAAAACATGATAAAATTATTTCTGCATTTTGTCATCTTGCTCACTTTTTATGTCTACCCAAAAAAAACTGTTTATACGTTGATTAGCACTAGTCGACGTCTAGTCTGACAAATTGAAGGGCCCAGTTGCAGAAGTCCCTAAGTCCACTTAGGGACTTAATCATCTGTTAAAGCCAACGTGTAGGTCATGTCAAATATCATATAATCATATCTTTTTTTTGCTAACAAGTGCCTAGGTCTCAATATAGAAACGACATTTTACTTTTTAAATGGATTTTGAGGTTAAAAAGTCACTTGGCGCTTAATAAGTCTCTAAGTCCCAACAATTTTGATTAAGATGTCACTAAGTGACATCTTTTAATATTAAAAAGTTTCTAAGTCCATCTGATTTATTTATACGATACAAGCCATGAGTGTGCTGGCTACACCCCTGAGTACTATGTCGATATGATTAAAACTTGCCGAATAAATAAGCCAACCAATAAGCCAAACCAAATCAGACAGAACAATCATTATTTGACTCTGAGGATGATAAAGAATAATCCAGAAGAATATTGATCTTACATAAAAATATTTTTGTGATTATTTTAATTAACTAAACTTAAAATTAGAATTTTTACAAAATTGTAATGTTTTATATTTTATGATTATAAGTACAACAAAATATACGTTACCAAAGTAGTAATGATAATTGTATTTTGCTCAGTTATGTATGTGTTGATGAAAACATTTTTTATACAGATAGTAGAAATTTAGTGGACTTTGACGATTATAAAATGATCCTAGAAAGCAAAGTATTATTTGATTTAATATAAAAAAAATTATCATGTAAATTATTTTTTTGCTTAAGTCCTAAAGTCCACAATATTTTGTTAGTACAGATTTAAGTCCACCAAATGTGTAACCAAAGTTCCTAAGTCCTTAGAATAAGTGTTAAAAGGGGCTAAGTCCAAAAAGAGACGGCCGAAAATCGCCCCAAAGTCGTTTTGTGTTTGTTTATACAAAAACTTACGAAGACCTGACAACATTTTTTTGAAAATACTTAAATTTTATTAAAATTGCAAAACCTATATTCAGTTTCTTCTTATCGAGTTGGATATAATAATACCACGAAAAGAGGAATGTAAGAATCTGAAAATGATTAACCATTTCCGATAACAAAAAATGTCAACATTTTACGGCTCAGACCACCAGACTTTCAGCCAAAGGTAAGTTTCGTTCAAAATATCTTACATGGTTAACCAAGGTAAAACATTTAAATAATAAAATAGTTCTAATTACAGATTACTTATATGTATATTTCTCACACTTAATAAAATGTATTCGCCTTTAAATATCAAATAAAACGCGTAAAATACCGTTACTCTCGGCCGTACAGAAAAATGCCTTTACAATATTGTTTCAGAAAGGTTAAATGTCAAGTATTCTCTGTGACCGGTCTGTCTACCCTGTCACAATGAAGAATTTTGTTGGTCCAATTTAGGTATCTAATAATTATGTAATATAAAATAACTTGCACCGACATTGAGTCAATTTTCAAATCATTAGTGCCCATTTACTACATCTAAACACCATTTCTCGTTTGTCAATAAGTCTGTTAAAGATGATAGCTTTAGAAACATTCCAAATAATCGTATTAAAGAGAGTACCTACATTACAGAAGGTGGTTTGTTTAGCATTCAGATTATTATGAATTGGAAGTACCTGATAGCGATGACGTATTTAGGTCTTTAATTCATGGTCGTATTAGTTCTCGGCATTTCCGTAAAGTCTATTATTTATATTATTATATGTCATAATTCAGTAAGAGCGGAACACACAGAAGACAGCATTATTGTAATTTATTGTAAATCGGGTAGCAGGACTTTTGGGTGCTAAGACGTTATGGTTATATATGTTTTTTGTCTTGGCGAAGATTTAATTCAGACGGACTAAGTCCACCTGCGTCTTTTTCTTGACGACATTTTAATTGACAGTGATTTAATAAAATAAATGATATTTCGTCAAACGGCATTTTATTTTATATCCCTATTCAATTGTTTATTAAGTTACGATGATAGTCGATCGAGCGGAATAATATTTATTATGCACATTATTGCTCATAATAACCTAAAACAAGAACTTAGATATATTTAGGTATTTGAGTGTATTACTTTGATACTCAAAATAGTTAGTTATGTTAAGATTTTAGTTATAAAGTTGCATAAGTTATATAAAAATATCTATGGCATTGACTAACCTATCAATCTTTATAATATCATTTAACTTTAAAACCTCGAATTACTATATATTCTTAAATAAGATTTAAAACCAAACCCAGAAATCTAGTTTTGGTCGTGACGCATGAATTTTAATTTTTGGGGCAAACAATGTATGGTGCCTCGGCCGTTTCCTTTGGGACCTAAGTCCAGTTTATTAAAAGTTGATTTAATAGAGAATTATAATAATAAACATTCAATACTTTTACATAAAATAAAAGGCTAATATTCCTAATACCGTGAAGTTTGATTTTCTTCCATAACCTACATAGAAATATTTCAGTGATAATTTTTTTGTTTCAATATGACTTATTGACAAGTTCAGTTTTTGGACTTAAGGACTTTTGCA
Organism: Anania crocealis; assembly: GCA_949315895.1. Lineage (NCBI taxonomy): Eukaryota > Metazoa > Arthropoda > Insecta > Lepidoptera > Crambidae > Anania > Anania crocealis. Next base: position 14,499,318 of record OX438880.1, on the reverse strand, counting down.
ACTGGGCCCTTCAATTATTACTACCCGAAACTACTAATACTAGGTGAATTAGGTGGAATAGTTACTTGGATCGAGTATTAGACAATACTAGGAATAGGTGGCCTAAGTATCAAATTTACCTAGTACAACTGTACAACCCGTCTCTATTTTTTTTGGTTGCTGCTGAATCTGTTACTTTCCATCTAACTGTAGGTGTTTTTTGTTGTTGTTTTTGTCTCCAAGTTTTTGATGTCCTTTTTATTACTTTTACACCAATTAAAGTTATGTTCTTTTCCTTTTAGTATTTACCGTGTATTTGCCCCAACCGCGACATTGGCAGAATCATGTAAGGCTCTTGTAATCAGTGTTATGGAACACTGTTCGCCACAATTCAAAAGAAGAAGAAGAAATTATTTCAAATCAAATTTACAATATTGCAAAGTTAAAATGAACCAGAGACATGTTACGTGCCAAATATGCGAAAAATTTTACAGCTCACGAGAAAAACCAGGAAACAAAATGGCCAGACTCCCAACTGATGTAGCACGAAGGGTGGCTTTGGCGGTTCCAATTCGTAACGAGGATTATCATAAATAAAGCTTAAAGTTTGCATGCTTATAAAAAGTGGGATTATGGAAAATTTGTCGATCAAATGCATACTCCTTTAATTTATCTCGTTTTATAATATCGATTTAAAATGTATCGATTATTAGTATTGAATAGGAATAGGCTAATGTAGTGCCAAAATTTACGATTACACTATCGTTACATCACTAATAGTTTTTTTCTTTTGTGTCATCGTCATAAACGGTCATCGTCGTTCTTTTTGCAACTGTAATTAAAGTTGTAGTAGGTATTATTGGGAGTCAGTCAAACAAAAGCGCGGGAATCAGCGGTCTCGGTGCACGTCTTTTTTTTCGGTTTTTCAGTTTTTATCTTTAAAACGTATAAAAAGGATCAGGGCAGTGAAGTATTGTTTTAAACTGTGTATTCTATACTAGCTGTTCCCCGCGACTTCGTACGCGTCAATTTCAGTTTTTAAGATCTCGATTATTTTTTCAACATTTTTCACTGATGCTTCGCTCCTACTGGTCGCAGCGTGATGTTATATAGCCTAAAGCCTTCCTCGAGGCATGGACTATCCAACACAAAAAAAATTTTTCAATTCGAACCAGTACTTCCAGAGATTAGCGCGTTCAAACAAACAAACAAACTCTTCAGCTTTATAATATTAGTATAGATTTGTTTATCATCATAGTAGTGTAGTTTTCTTCATTTGCGTAAGTCCTTAACTTTGTATTTGTATAATGGACGATGAGCCGCACGATCCCGGTGGGACAGTTCCACCGGTATCTAACTATGTTACTATTTCTTCCAATATGGACACTGAGGGATCAGTTACAGATGTGTCTGATTCTAATTCGAACGTGAATAATGCTAAACGCAAGAGATCATCTGTAAGAAAGATTTGCAAACATTGCAACAAGAAAAGAAGGCGCCATAAAACTTCGTTATTAAACGATTCTGATTGCAAGTGTGTAGAAAATTTTGTCAGCGAAGAACAACAACTTCACAAACCAATCATTTCCACTACAACCTCAACGGCCAATTTGTCGATGTCTACTGTTACTGCTAATCCATCTTCTAACCCTGTTGCTAGACCTTGTTATGTAGCTTCGGATTTGGCTCCTTATGTAGGTAGTCCATGTCCAAAAAGTTCCATCTGAGCCTAATGAGAATTGTACTGTGCATCCTGTATCATTTGGCTTTTTCCTGAAAAGGAATAATCCCACCAAAAACATTCTGTAAAAAACTAGCCAAGTCTCGATGGAGCTGCTTGTTTGTCTCTAAAAAGTAATGAAATCTAGACTAAGTCGTGCCAAGTCTAAGGTTCCTTACTGCGATTTCTTTATTATTATAGTTAATGTTGTGTGACTTGGCCGTTGAACATTCTTTATATGTTAGTGGGTACAAGTTCATTTAGTTTACACGTAATGATATCAGTTGTATCAGTTGCAGTTGTTTGTTAAGCGAGACAATAGCCCATACTGGTATTGGTCATTGGACGCTAGTGTAGTGTGTACGTCACACTTCCCCTTATTAGGATATGTATGACATGATCTATGTATATAACATAGTGTCATTAGTTGTAAGAGTTAGTAATAAATCAGACTTCCATCAGTTAACACCTCTCTTTCATTGGTCGTCCCGGTTCCCACATTGCATGGCGACCCTGCCAGTGCTGCCGTGTTGGCAGCGCTGCGCAAATGAATTATTGTCAGAATTTAATTGATTTGTGGACGATACAAATAAAATTTATTAAGTGTAAGTAAAGTGAAGGACTTTAATTAAAATGGCAAATTTTGACGCTAAATATTGACACATAGCTAAGTGAAGCACGGGACTAGAGGAGTCCTTAAATCTACTTTGGGACACAAAGAGTTGGTGAAGATCTTTAGAATGTGAGACCTGGGTGCAGAAAATGAAAAAATGGAGGAGCTGGAAATGAATAACGCGGGGTGCCGGGAGAGTGTTGGTGTCCGAAGAGGCTGCTGCCGGGAGGTCAGCGTTGACAAACGCGACCTCAACAAGTAAAAAAGTGCATCTGAGTGTTATGTAGCTCAAGTGAAGTGGTGTCCCTTGGTAGGAGTGGTGGAAGTACTGTTTTTGTAGTTTTAGAAAAATATTATAGTTTTAGATTTTTATCATTTAATTCCATCACTGTTAGCGATTCAGCACATTTTTGAAATCAGAAATATAATGACTTTATAACTAAGATAAATCTTCAAGAATGACATACATAATTCGTATCTCTATTTTTAAAACTAAAACTAAAATTTTTGAGTTTCCGTTTCTTTAATATTTTTTTAAAAGATAGGTACTTATAAATATATTTTTTTGCCTGTTAATTTAATGTGTATGAATAGGTTTACAGATTTTTACAACCTTTTGACGACGACGAATAGACTGGTATGTAATTTTTATTTTATTTTATTCCGTATTGTTTTTGTATGTGTTTATTTTTAAAATGGGAAATAGTATAATAAAGTGTTAAATACATTTTCTCAAACTAAATTGTAGCAATGTTGTTTGAAATTATTTGTGAAAAGTAAAAGAGTAACAATTTTAATGAAATCAATTTAAGAAATTAAATGCTTACGTTAATTAGACCTAATTAATTGTAAATGAACATTTCCAAATTGCTGACGCGCCACCCGAGGTGCATTGACTTGAAACTTTACACTGTTGCTAGCCTTTAGCAATAGCGCTACTTAGTATGTCAATGGTCGATTTCTTTTGGGTAACAAATTACGTAATCTAACAACTTAGAATTTAATTATTTTTTTTTGAGAAAAACGGATTATTATGCTATAGTTACTTAGCTTATTGCTACATTGCGTCGTACTTTCATGCAATAAGTACCTTAAACTAGTTTTTTTTTTAATGTGTTTACCAAATCTCTCTTTCAAATGATCGAGTAACTAGATTTTGTCTCTGATATACTTTTGTATATTGTTTAAAAAATTCTTTTATACTTTCAAACGTTGTCATTTAACACCTTATTCATTCATTATGTTTGCTAATACAACTGTAACATTTTAAATTTTTTATTTCGTAAGAATCATATTAGATGAAAAATGTTACTTATAAATTTACACTTTTATTAATTTCAACCTTACGTAACATTTTATAATAATTACTCCGTATGATAGATTTTAGAACGGTCCAAAGTCCAGTTTTACATTCTAAGCAAATAGTTGACTCGCATTTCAATACCAGAGGAATGCAATGCAGATTCATTGTTTTGAGTTACCGTGTCAAATAAGGCAAAGTGACTTCGAATTATAATACTCGTATGTAAACGAAACTCTTACCATATAAGTGGAGAGCTAGATCAATTGAATACTCTACAAATTGCAATTGTTACACTTTTGTAAACAAGCTACTAAAGCCAACTTAGCCACCCAAGTAGAAAGCTCTTATTTAGCCAATGGATTCTTATTTAGCTTACCTATTCCCAAGTTTTTTTAATTACTTATTCGAAGATACGTATTTGTAATAGATACATAACTAATAATATTACCATTCAAAATGATTGAAGCGAAGTAGGTAGGATACGGGATATTTTCGCAGTACGTAGATACGTGTAGGTAGTGGCTCGTAATAAATAAGTATAGGTTCAGGATTGAACATTCTTAGGCAGTATTAAAAATCTTTTTGTTGACCAATCGAGTACAATTAGGTGCTGTCTTAGAATTAGTTTGAGATAAATGGATTATGGATGTAGTTTTGGAAGGAATTACGAATGAAGATTTAGATGAGCGAATTATTTGGCTACTTAAATGAAAACATGTGCAATTGGACTGATCACCCAAATGCATATTAGATTATTTTATAAGTCAAAATATTCTTTTGATTGATATTCGGGTTTTGTACAGAACGAATGTATTTTTATTCTGATTTGTAGATGGATTATGCGAGATAAATAGATGCTCTAGTATATGGTACACAAATAAGGTGAATTAGAGATCAGGTCCTTCAGACTAAATGCGACGTGAACGAGCTTCATCGCTGAAACCTGTTGGAGACCAAAGGAAAGTCTTAAACAATGATGCTCTATTATTCATGTAATGAAATGGTACAAGGAGAGTCAATCCTTCCATTCGATCATGGTGCGAACGAGCTTTCCTCCGTGAGATAAGTTGGAGTCCAGGTGAGACTTAAAACATGACCTCCAAATAAAAGGGCGCGTGACCCGTGATATGAGTATAAATAAAAAAATATGAAGTCGACTATAAATAAAGTAATGTAAGTACCAAATGATAATGATAAATAGGACCTGGCCAGGCCTAAATAAAAATGATTAAGTATCAAGAATAAGTTGTGAGTAGATAGATAGGTAAGAAAAAAGATACCTACAAATACTTTGATGATGATGAGCATGTAAAGGGATTTAAGAATATTTTTTTAATGAATATTATAGATAACGTGGTTGTGTAAGATTATGGAAATGATGAAAAGACGATAACGGGGGTTAAATAAAGTTAATATTTGAATTGACGTAATAATGGTACTGAACATAAATATGAGTTATATGGGTTAAGGTAAAAATTAGGCATGTAAAAATGTCTTACTAAGATAAATAGGCTGCTATTACTCGGAACAAAGCGTAACCTTTTTTTTAACACTATTATGAAACACAATAAATAAATGAGTGTTCTGAAATGCTACTTATTTTTTGGTTCTGAAAGAATACTACTAAAATTTTATGTAAAATAATTTTATGACTATTACAGAATACATACTTGATGGTATAAATCGTTAAGTCGAAGTAAAATTATGTAGAATTGTTAACAATTGCTAACAGTGTTTGGTGCCTATGTTTATTAGATGTTAAGAATTATAAACATGTTAAAAAAATTTTTTTCGTTATGATTACGTAACTGATTTTTTTTAATTATAAATTCAAAGTGTATCCTAATAAATAAATGTGTATTTCCATAAAATGATTGTATTAAAGTTTTGCTGAATTGATTGTAAAATCAGTAAGTATGATTATTATTTGTTAACGTTTAACGTTTCAGTTAATAACTTCAATTATCGATTATTTAATGTTGCACAAGCAAGATGATGTTATTTAGCTTTTCATTTGAATATAATGAATAATACACAATTTTTTTAACAAGAAATTTGTTATGCTAAAAGTTTGTATAATTTTAGAGTTTTTTTTTATTTCACGTTCAAAACAGTAATATGCCATTCCATAGCATTTTCCATAGTGTTTTCTGAACATCTGTAACAAATTTGGGTGATTTGAATGTAATTTTTGTTTCTTTTAATGTCATAATTATAATTAAAATAGTATTTGATGTTTATTTTATGTTTACAAATTGTCTTTTGAATTATATGTATACTTGTCTCATTACATATGGATGTTAAAATGTATTTGTTTTGGTCTATTATAATACTATGATACTTAAAAAAAAAATGAAAAACTTTTTTTTCTCAAAAAAACGGGGGAGGTGTAGTGTGTACGTCACACTTCCCCTTATTAGGATATGTATGACATGATCTATGTATATAACATAGTGTCATTAGTTGTAAGAGTTAGTAATAAATCAGACTTCCATCAGTTAACACCTCTCTTTCATTGGTCGTCCCGGTTCCCACATTGCACTAGAGTCTCATTTTAGGCTCTTGTTGATTGTGCAAAACAGTCATGCATTCACCATTGACAATGCTGACTTCTGCTCTCTTCTTTTTGGAGCGTCAAATCGACCACCGATCTAACATATAATAGACGTACAGACGAACTTCTATCAATGATTAGAATTCCGTCTGTACATAAGTATTATTGAAATACGCAGCTTTATCAAGCCTACAATTGACTGGTTATTAAATCAACATTTTTCAAGTGGCAATTTTTCATCGTCAATGGGTAGCTGTTCTGGCGACAGATTGGTGCAATGGTGTCATGGAGCACCTGGTTTTATACCCTTGTGTACCCTTCAACGGCCAAGTCACACAACATTAACTATAATAATAAAGAAATCGTAGTGAGGAACCTTAGCCTTGGCACGACTTTGTCTAGATTTCATTACTTTTTAGAGACAAACAAGCAGCTCCATCGAAACTTGACTAGTTTTTTACAGAATGTTTTTGGTGGGATTTCACTTCTTTTTGTGGAACGTATATTGATTTATTTTATTAGATTTTCTTATTTGACACGTTTTTGTTTTTCCTTTTTAATTTTCATTCATATTCATATTCATTTATTTAAAATTTTCGTATTTACATTACCTACACTTAGATACTCGTACCTAAGCTACGTCAATTTACAATTTCAAATAGATACACATATTTTTGTTATAATTTAAATGTCAAGTTTAACCAAAAGACCCAAGTTCAACAACACGATTTTGTTTCACTGTCTAGAATGCACTCACTATTGTTTGTTTTAAGTTGTCAACACTTGTCGATTCTTCAGTGTACACTAATCGTTTTAGATCACCCCACAAATAAAAGTCCGAGGGCGTTAAGTCTGGGGACCGTGGTGGCCAATGCACCGGTCCACCACGCCCGATCCACTGATTTCCAAATTCACGATTTAAATAGTCTAGCACTTTAAAACCATAATGAGGCGTTGCTCCATCGTGCTGGTAAATTAAGTTGGAATGGAAATACAAAGGCATGTCTTCCAACATCTCGTCTTTATTACGACGTTTTCAAACAGTTCCTAGTATGTAGCATTGGTAAGGCGGCCATCGATGAAGTAAGGTCCCAACAGCTGATCCCCTACTATCCCAGCCCACAAACTGACACTAAAAGCCGGCGTCTCTGGTGCTCGCTCTCGGTTTCCTCTCAAACTAGTCCAAGATATCTTCTTGCAGTCTTACATCAAGAACTGTTCATGATCACAAAGTCTCTGCGTTGCCGGGAGCATGACTGTTCTCGAGGGTCGTGGACGGTTTGGGAATGACTCACTTAACATCCTAAATAGCTTTACTCAAATTATCATTTTAACTAGCTTAACGTTGGAATAATATTGCGTCACATTCGCAAAAACACGGACAACTCCGGACAAGTCGCTTACGCGATGATTTCGTCACAACTGACCGCGTGAACGAGAGTAACTAGGGCGGGCGGCACGGCACAAAGAGATGCCGCCGCTTATCGGCTTCTTTCGGCGCGGCTACTAGTCGGCGCGTACGCGCTAAACAAAAAGATTGCGGTACCTTTGTACTTTGAAGGTGTTCGCAGGCTCGGCGCCGCGCGAGTGGCGTTGGCGTAAAAAAAAATTATCCGAACTCATTTTTTTTATTGATTCTTGATCAGTACAAGGTACATAATTATTATTACCTCTAAAAATACCACTCGTATTGAAAACTACACCCTGTATAATTGCTCACTAAATGGTCTTAAAATATATTTTGGATGGATTCCTTGTCACAGTGGTATTCCAGGAAATGAAAAGGCTGATGTTCTAGCTTCTGATGCAATAATCGACGGAGATTGTTTTCCTTACAAAAACTATTGTCTCGATCTACTGTCTCTTCCCAAACTTTGTCTAAATAAATCCTGGGAAATAATCTGGAATGATAAAGATCTAACCGAAGGGAAATATTATAGAAAAATCCAACCTGTTATTCCTACCAAACCCTGGTTTTTCAAGTCCAAGCTAGACAAGGTCAGTACTAGTTGTCTCATTCGTATGAGATTGGGTCATGTCTGCCTACCTTTCCATGTGGAAAAACTTAAAATTGTAGGCAGTGGCAAATGTGGTTGCGGCGATGAAGTGGGCGATTTAAATCATCTATTGTTTTCCTGTCCTAAATATGACCGCTCCTCCTTTATTATCTCTCTTGTATCTCTCAGTGTTCCTTTTCCAACTAATGTATCATGTTTATTATCATCTAACGATTATTCTGTTTATCAATGTATATCTAATTTCTTAGCAAAAAATAAGATTAAAATTTTAAATTGCTACTTATGTATATATTATAGTGTTTATGTAGACAATTATATATTTTTCTATTCAGTAACCTTTCCTTCCTTCCTGATCCTTTATAGATTCCCGGTTTGTTTTCCTTTATACTAAATGATTCCCTACCTTTTACCTGTTGTGGCGATGCACAAGCCGTGTAAGCAAAAAAAAAGGGAGTCCCGCTTCTTAATAAAACGTAGTGTCCCGTAGTGATTACTTGTTCAGTGATGAGGTAACTTGAATCGCCATTCGAATCAGTGACAGACAATTCGAATCGACTCCAAACAAAATAAAATGTGAGTTAAGTAAGAGAAATAAAACTGAGCCATTTATACTTATGAATTGTTTTATTTTTTAGTGGTGATGAAATGATGAGACACATCTGACATCACATTCGATGTGGGGTCGACTGATAGTATTTTTTACAAAATTAAAAATCTAATTAAATAAATAAATATTTGATTTTTGGTGTTTATTATATTATAATAAACACCAAAAATCAAATATCTTAAAAGAAATTGTGCTCAGCAAAGCTTATAGGTATTGAAAATATTGAGATAAAAAAAGAACAAAACAACATTATGAAAATTGAATTTATTCTATTTTGAATTAAAAATTATTAGTTTACAATTGCTAATGAACGAGTTTTCCACTTTTCGCTGCCAGAAAGCTGGAACGTCAAGTTTATCTTTTTGTCTGATACTGCAATTGTATACGTCACTGGCATATGGCAGTAGCTTCTTAGGGTGCGCAGCTTGCGACCGGCTTGCGAGCTGCGCACGTGCTGCACACATGCAGTGACTGCAATGTTTTGGTGCGCCTCTTTAGCGCAACTCATGCGATAGGCTTGTAATAGTACGTGCGCGCACTCAATTAGCATGAACATAAAATACACGTGTACAGGGCCCCAATTCTGCTAATTTACAAATGGCTCAATAGAATCGCAATGGCATTGAAATCGTATATTTTGACATTACTAACATATTAAATGTGTCAAAATATACAATTGCGGTGCAATTGCGATTCTATTGAGCCATTTGTAAATTATCGGAATTGGGGGCCAGGTCGCGGGCAGCTCGCGATCTACTCGCGGCATATTTGCCAGGTGTGGACGCACCCTTAGGTCGATTCTAACGGCAACTGTGAAGCGCTTTTCTATTTATTGGCCGCTATTGCTTTTTTAATTGAATGTTAATGTAAGTCAAAGTTGCCTTTTTATATCATCGTGGGTAAGAATTAAGGGTTATTGCCATGCTAATTTTGTATGCGGTACCTACCTACCTACCTACCTACTGAACAAGAGACTTAAATTTAACATGACACTAATAATGAACCTTCTTTTTTAGGACGCTAACCGGTGTGTTCATTGTAACCGCAGGCCCGTTAACAATTTAATTTTCATTGACAATGTCTGCGAAATTTGTTTTGGACGAGCTTCTAGATCTAGACCAACACGAGAAAGTGTAAGTATCGCCGCTAAACACGCGCGGTATTCAGTCATATAGCTCACATCAAATTGCAATTAGTATAATTAAGTATTTAATGGGTCTTATTATTCGTTATTTTCTAAACCCAATATCGAAGTCCACGCGGACGAAGTCGCGGGTAAAAGTTAGTAATTGTATATTTAACTGAGACACTGATTACTTATTTATATTATTTATTTTCCTAAAAATATAGATTACTAAAAGTGATGAATTATTTTATAGTCATATCAGGCTAAGCCGCGCTATGGTAATTATCGATGCTCTTGTGGTCGATTTTGGACAAGCAGACTGTCATGGGCTCGTTCTTACCAAGTCTGCAAGCGGTGCCGTAAACGAGTCTATGCTTGCTATCAGGTGGGTGAATGATATTATACATACATAATATTAGTTGTTATTTTACAGATATGTGGAAATGGACCATCATAAACACTTTACTGACCTCCTAATTTGTCTTAAAGTACCTATCAACATTGGTTTTCGGCTGACTACATCAATCAACTCTAAATGGCAACTGTTGCCTGAATATCGATAACTAGTAGAGAACATCGTTTATGGAATCTTCAAAAATTAAGTTTTATTCTTTTTTTAGTACTAGCACGCACTTGCGTGTTTCTAGTTGCCCTTAATAAATTAGTCTTTTTTTCAAAAATGATTATTCTAAATTTCTGATTTCGCCTTATTATTTATATGCAAATTATGGTGCCCTACGCCAGTTTCAGCTTAATATATCATAACAGCCTGTATATATGGTGACCGGATATAGATAGAGTCGGCACAGGATGTTGACAGGTGAAGCGAGATTAATTTATCTAGCGTGTTTTTTGTTCATAGAGAGAACTACGTTCAAGTGACTTGACCATCGGCAAAGAAAATCGCCAAGAACATCAAAAACAATATTGCCAAATGTGCCAGCAACTTGGTCACTATTGTGGAACCTACAGCAAGCATTAACGTGAAGGGTCACTGTATGTTCCAGTAGCATTATGTTTTATTACCTAATTAAGTCCAATTAATTAGTTACTAAACTTATTAGCTATTTTTTATCATTGTATCCATTTAATCTATGATTGTATCCACTGTTATACTAGTGCATAATTCTAACTCAATGTTACTATCTAATAATGTTATGATTATTATAATAAGTAGGTAACTATTCATTAGAAGCTCAGATGTATGAAACAATCTTTAATTAAAAAATATGAATTAATACTTCCTTAATTTTGTTATACTTACAGTGTTTTAATATCATCTGGTTATTCTTCAGATTTACTTCTAGGGGTAACTCGCAACTTTTTTTTTTGTCAGCTCAACTGTGTGTGTGTAATACCTAAATCAAATCCAAACATATCTTATACTATAAAATATGGGTCATCAAAATCTGATTTAGAAGACAAAGTTATATTATTTGTTAAAGCTAGTATTAGCTGTTGCCCGTAACTTCGTTAACAAGGAATTTAAGATGTTTATAAATGGTAAATAAATAGAAAAACATAAACCAAACCATTTCTTTTTTTCGTTATAGAGTAGTCTAGTATTCCAAACTCATGTATTCCCCTCCGTCTTTCCTCATGTCTTTTCGTCCCTTTATTGGTAAAACCGATTATCTGCCAAAAACTAAACTTGTGGCAATGATGATTTAAAAGTTTGACAGAAACATTATGTAGGTAACTAAATTACATATACTATCTTACCTGCAATCATGTAAATACAGGTGTTGATTTCAATAAGAGCGGAATTTATAAAAATAACTCATGACCGCATATACAGCGTGTTTCAAAAAAATGGGTAATTACTGAAGGGTGTTGCATAATCTCCTTTGATGAGTCCTTAGTAAATTTCTTATATTGATAGCACTAAATTTTAATATCGAGTAAATATAAATTAATAATAATATCGATAACGTGCAGCACACCACTAATTCAGGTTCATTACCCTACTAGGAGTAATAATAACCAACCACCTCCTCCCTCCTGGTTATCTTTTCCGTATTCACAAACATGGAATAGCCGACAATAAGTCATGTTCGCCTAGTACATTTTTATCCCTATACACAGTACACACACGCACATACCCAAAGTTCTCTTTTTTACGTACGAGACAAAGTCAAACAAATCAAACAAATATGCCTAAAATAAAAAGAAAATTCAAAATTTAATCCAAAAAGTAGCTTGAAGTATGTACCTACGCAACTAGTTTTTAGTTAGATTGGGATAATTTTAATCATCCCGTCTTATTGATTAGGTACAAAATAACAATCGATTTCTTCGTTTTATTTGTAAAAACACTAATTTCAGATAATAATTTATCTAATCTACCTACTACGAAAACCAAATGCATTCATGCGTAAAAAGGTGTTAGAAAAAGTAGCTAAAAGTTTTCGAAAATTGTAGCTAACCAACACCATAATAGCTACATCTAGCCACAAAGTAGCAAAATTGGCAACACCGCAAAGAAGACCGCCTCGTGTCGCCGCAAAGTGGGCGGCTCGCCGGCAAACTATCATGGCGGAGATTTGTCAGCGCTTGTGTCGGCGCGCGGGCGCAATCCATTGTTCTCGTTGTCTTGGCAACGAGTGCGCCCTGGTACTCGGCATGAAAACTAGTAGAAAAGAGAATCATCTTTTATCAAAAAGTGTCCGTCAAAAGTCCAGGAGCAAATTACAAGATGGCGCTAAAGTAGAAATGTAAAGATTTTAAAAATTTAGTCACAAATTTTTAGAGTAACATTTTGATGCATGGTTTTCATAGTTGTAATCTAAAAAAACTTATTAAAAAGCGTATTACAGGCAAACATAATAATTTATTATCAACAGTACAATATTAAATGAGAAACAAATAGAAAAAACATATTTTCAACATAAAATAAAACGTAGTTTTTAACTTCAGTATCAAAGTAATAGGTGAAAAATTTATTATTATAATACTGTGGTGTGGGTCGAAAACAATAATCGCAATATTCATATCGTTTCCAATTCCAATCTAAACTAGCGCCACCTGTAATATGCTATTTACAACAGGTGGACACTTTTTCTCATACAAGATGGTTCTCTTTTCTACTAGTCTTCATGTACTTAGCTATAAGTGCGTCAACAGTTGGTAACGTGTATTTTTGTTTTTAAAAGCTTCAATTTAGAATTTCTGTTAAAACTTATTTACATTTATTTATAAACTTAATTGCAAAAATAGGGTGTACATAACATAGACTTACGCAAAAATATTTTTCTTCTAGTTAAACCTAGTTGAGTTTAGTTTACGTAAGGTTCTGCTTCTCGTGCTGGTGGAATATCACGTTAACAGATTCAGATTCTAGGTTTGATTTCTAGGTCGAAAATAAAACATCAAATGTTAAAATAGCGGCTCATAAAGTCTGACACCTGGGTGTATCATTGCATACAAGCCAAGAAAAATGGAGTTCTTTTACTTCATTCTGCCGGTTATTTTAACGATATTAAGGCCCGAGTTCACCAACAGACGTTTAAGTTTAAACAGCGTTTAAAATATTATTTGTCATATTTTCTTATGGGAATTGTGTCAAATTAATCGTCACTCCTTGTTTACCGGCTGTTTAAATGTTGGTGAACTCGGGTTTAAGTGTATGCTGTATGCTGTATGCTCAAGGTCAATGTACAATGTATTTTACCCGATTCCCAAAAGTGACGACGAAGTTTTTTTCTTAGCTTTTATCTTGTTTTTTCAACAAACTAATTAAATAATTATTGAGGATTGGCAGCCTATGGTCGGAAATAAAAAAGTTTTTATTTTATACGGAACACACTAAAGAATCGCTACCAGGAGTAGCAGACAAGAGTAAATTTATCTATGATTTATGAGGTTATTGACTCGCGCAGCTGATGGAACATTGTGGAAATTTCGATAAAACTTCGATATAAGTTTTTTCCGAAACCATGACAGCTAGAACAAAAGGGACAGCGCCAGTTATTTCAGTTCCATTCACTTTCTATGGCGTTTCAGGCATTACTCGTTTTTTTTAAACATCTTGTGGAACAAGCACCAGGAACGAATAAATTAAAAAAAAAAACTGAAATTTTAAACGAATAATTTTTGTGTTAAAACCTTACTGCACTGTGGCGTTAGATAGGTACTTAGAGCATTTCAACAAATAATCAAAGGATAGGTAGGTACTGCAAACTGTTTGCACTGTACGCAAAGCACGGCGCGAATCGCGTAGACAAGCGGTAGGTAGGTACCTACTTACCTACTAACTGGTCGTCATTGCTTGCTTCTCTCTCTTTATCTGCTGTCTGCGTTATTCCCGAATGTGTAAATAGCTATTTGTAAAGGAACCGATTTCACGTTAGTAAATTACAAATTTCCTAATAATAATAATAAAAATCAATATTAATAATAATAATAAGACGCACTAATTTCAAAATATCATAATTAATGGCAAAAAATCGGCAATTTTTATTAAAAAATTTCAATGTCGATTTTCTTGCAAACGCTTAGGTTTGGCTTAGGGTGTTCCATAATGAAATATGTCAGAAAAGATGGGTACTACACGCCCTTAACGGATTTAGGTCGACTTAACCTGTAACCCTGTATAGTTAGATAGAAAAACTTAAAACTAAAATATTGTAAATGTTTACGGGAAATGAAACGCGATCATTATGCTCAATCAATGCGAAACAAAAGGATGCAATGCACTTGAATAGGGGTCACTTCACTGGTCACTTCGCCATGACAGAGTAGGCAAGTACTTCAAATCATACGTGAAGCTATAAGCTATAAGCCTTTGAGTGGCAAGGGCCCAAAAAGGATTGACTACAAACAAAAGACAAATTAACTTTATTAAAGAGGCTCCACTGCAAATTCTAAGAAGAAGCCTTACTCAATCCTGGGTACAGCGCCTGACCGGACTATTTTAATAGACACGTATGAAAAACACTATAAAATCCCATAAGGATGTGGGTGTTTCATCATCCAGACTGGACATTTTCCTTTTTTCTAGAGCTACAAAACGGATAGTAGTAATTTGTAGAACTTACCGTGCCGTAGGAAACTAACATAGGTACCTAAAGACCACACAATGAAAGAAAACAAGTATTATGGCCTCCTAAATGAATTGACGAAAAACGGTTATGTAGTTAGTCTTAGGAGGTATACCGGTAAAATCTCTCTAAAACCTGTTGAAAGACCTTGGCTTAGCCAGAATTGCAGTAAGTTCTAAACTAGAGCGAGTGTCTAAAGCGTGTGCGTTACTGGGGCGGTAAGTCGACTCGGATCGAGATGAAAGTATATAGAAAATTTAGAGCCCTATATCCCATTCATGTGCCCCAAAAATCAAATTAGTGCCCATTAAGGTCCCCGAGTAACTTTAGGAAATAAGATGCCACTGGCGTTACGACTGAAAACGTTACTACAGCGGCATGATTTTTACCTATTGGCCCTAGCTAAATTTAAAGTAGCCTAAAGAGTAGCTTATATTTGTGCCCTCTCTTGGCCGAGTAGCGGCATTTGTGCCCCTTGTGGATTTGGTGTAACGTTTGGCGGATTTCCATATCTGCGGAACGGCTGGACGAACAGATATGATTTTTTGTCAGCTGGTATGTGTTGTAATTTGTGCCCTAAGTGCCCCAGAAATTTTTCCAAAAAAATGTTTCTCTGAAAATCGAAAATAGCCTCTAGTTCTTGAACTACATAAAATGGTGTGCTGTGAGCCGTCGCGGCGCAAAATGTTCTTTTCTCAAAATGTCCTTTCTCAGAATGTCCTTTTCTCGAAACGTCATTTTCTCAAAAAGTCCTTTTAATATGCAATATTATTTGAACAAAAGACACATTAAAAGCGTTTTTAGTTAGTCGCTTATCTAAATTATATCGTCAAAAGTACAGACATGCAATGCTTTCTTTTATAATAATCATAATTTAAGGAAAATAATCAACACAATCTACATATATATACATATATTAGGGGTTAAAGTATGAAATTGCCGATTTGTACTGAAAATCAAAATTGTTTATTTTTTAATTTTTAACAAATTTATTTAATCAAAATAGTTACCATTATTATCTATACATTGCTGCCATCTAATAGGAAGGTCATTTATGCCTTTGTGATAGAACTCTGAGGATCTAGACTGCACAAACTGTGTGAAAGAATTTTGTACAGCCTCCTGGGAAGAAAACTTCTTGTCACGTAGATAATTGTCCAAATCAACAAAAAATGGTAGTCCGTTGGAGCAAGGTCTGGCGAATACGGAGGATGTCGAATGGTTTCTAATTGCAGTTCCTGAAGGGTCAAAACGGTTTCTCGTGCTATATGAGGTCTCGCGTTGTCATGGAGCAATATTGGTGAAGATCGATTCATGAGTCGGGGCTGTTTTACTGCTAGTTTTGCCAACATTGCTCGGAGTTCGGCACAATAGACATCTGCCGTTATTGATTGACCAGATCGGAGAAAACTATAGTGAGTAACACCATGCTGAGACCACCAAACAGTTACCATTACCTTTTTATTAGTAAGTTTTGCTTTAGGACTCTGTTGTCCTAAACCCTATTTCCCTTGGTCATCGCATCACGCGTGAACATTGCGCGGGAAATTAGAAAATTTAAGAAAACCTTAACCTTATCGCTTTTGACAATCAAAACTTTTTAAATATTATGTATATGGCGCTTGACATAACATTGACAGAATGCGTGCTGCAAAATTAAATATCGTCAACTAGGGAAAAAAAACAGAATTTTGTACATGGCCAGTAATGTCTGTCGCCTGTTACCGTGTCGGAATACCAACAAAACCATTTATAAACCAGCCAGAAATAAAAACAAAGAATGTTGTGTATCATAAAGCATAATAATAATAAACAATTGGTAAATTTTATTAGGCTATTGCATAGCTTCTATCGCGGGCCTTGAGCGTGGAGACCGAATTCAGAAATTCCGTAACGAAAATAACCCAACCTAACACTCGAGGCGAGGCACAATTTTGAATTTCCGAAATTTAAATTTAAAATTTAATTTAATGTTGTTAATAAATATTTACATGCATTTTATGTAGTGATGCAACGAATACGAATATTCGTATTCGCCGAATAGTAGACATTTACCGAATATTCGTATTCGACGAATACTAAGACGAATAGGTATTTTAAAAATATTTTTTTTACGTAACTCTATTGATTGCAGATTCAAAAACGTGCGTAGAAATAAGACGTGTGTAGATGCCCTTAACCACAACGACGACGCGACGGGGAACTCCCCGGCCATAGTTTATACAGTTCCCGCGGCTCCGGAAGTTTCCCTATTATTACGATAACGAACCATGGATTTATTCATTCATTCCTTTCTTCCTTTAGTTCATTTCATTTGTTAGTCGTGAGCACAAGTCAAGCAAGAGAGTGTTGTTTTATTTATTTTCTACGAATTGAAACCCACCTACATTTCGGTGGTTTATTTTTATTTATGTAGATAAATAGATAAAAAATATTTTTCTGTAGTAGGTAGGTAGGTAGTAGGTACTATACAGGAAGACTTTTTCATCATCTTCAAAAATTTTTATAGGCATTCAGTATCGTATTTAGAGCCCATTTATGAAGTAAAAAAAGTAAACCAAGTTTTCACCCGAACATAGGTAGTTTTTCGCAACATAGGTAGTTTTCAATTTTTACAGTCCTAAAATCAAAAACTTATAAATGGTATCGTAAAAAATGAATGAGATGAGCGGGTGAATTTTCAAAATAGTAAATTTAAGTATAGTGTTCTTCAACTTTCCGTCTCGAAATATCCCCAAAAAAAATTGCAATGCTCATCATCACAATAATACAATAATAATCTATAACTTGTTGGCATAAAATAACGACTCAAAAACTGAACTCCGACAAATGTTTCTTCGACATTACGCAACTCCGACACTATGTTAAGCCGACAAGATGTTACTCAGACACTACGTTTCTTCGACAGTACGTGATACCGACATTACCTAACTCCGACACCATGTTACTCTGACAGTACTTTACTACGATATGATTTAACACAGACGCTATTCTACTCTGACATTATGTAATACCAACTTTTGACTTTACATCACTACCTTTACCTTTATCTTTAACTAGTTTACATCTTTGAAGTCGTAAAAGGTAATTATTTCACATTTCAACATCAACACCTACACACCTTAAGTCTTCTGATTTTATGAGAAGGCTTGGAACCTACACACCTACATTGTACCTTAGTAAATGCACAGATAATATAATACTACGTAAATGTAAAATGTAATGGAGGATCTTAAAAATGCATTTGAATAGAAAAAACAAAATATACCTATAAAATATAAAATATACCTACATTATGATTTCAACAAAAAAATTACAAAACAATAACGACCTCGAAAATCTCCAGTAAGTACGAGTAATAATTAGTTTTACTGAATTCAAATAAAATCATTGTTATATACTCGAAACACGTATAATGTATATGAAAACATCAACAATTAATATTATAATACTATTGAAAACGCTAGTAGTATATTCTGTGTACCTATAGGGTTTATTTAGTATACAGGGGGTCCCAAAATCTACACGTCAAACTGATATTGGAGAAAGCTTAGCTTTGGACTGTTCAAATAAAACAACTTGAGAGGTGTCAAGGGATACCCGGATGGAACAAAGTTCGTTTTTAGTGAAGGAATTGTAATAAAACTTTATTTTATTTTTAATTTATTTTTAATTCTCTCTCCCTCCCCCCCCTCTCTCTCTTTCTCTCTTCCTCCCCCTCCCTCTCTCTCTTTCTATCTCTCTCAGACAGAAACACGCGCACGCCACACGGCTTGCAACTATACTCGTAGCATTTTTGCGACACTTTTGTGTCGTTCAAAAAGTGTCGTTACATTTTTTTCCGTCTAGCCCCCTTTCGCAACGCGCGATAAGGAACTTCGTTCCAATAATAACAAATAAAGTAAATTCGAGAAAATCACACTTAAAGTAAGTTTATTTGGATAGACTTTTTAATGTATTTGTGAACGTCTCAAGGTTACAAATACTCAGAAAAGTCTATTTAGTCTAGTTAGTCTCATATTAGCTTATTATAAGACTAGAATAAAGAGACTTAAGAATAGAGAGAGACTTCAGGCTGCAATGTGAGTGTGACGACTAGGTATGATGTGTATGTTGAAATGTAAAATAATACCTTGGATTCTATGAAATCATATCTAGTAAGTAGGTCAGGGAGGCAACAGTGGCTCAGTCGGATACAGTGACTCATTCATGTTATTACTCGAAAAACGCGGGAGATATTTCTTTCCTTGTCACACAATACTAGCGTGAGAACCACAAATTAGTTAATACTATAGTGATCTCAGTCATGTAGTTGTTTATCGTAATTATTATTTGACTCGAATGCTGTGATCAGTTTTATTCAAAATGGCGTAGTCGTACACAGTGACTCAATTCTAAGAAGTACACAGTGACTCTGAGTCACTGTGTACTACATGCTATTGATTCTTATTTAGTAATATTTTATGAATAACCAAATACACCACAACTTTTAATTAAGTAATTTGACCTTTTAATTTTGTTTGTAGTATGCCGCGACCGCAAACTGCGCGAAAAATTGGCAATACTCCCCACGAAAACATTAAAGAGGGCTTGAAATTAATCAGGAATGGAGAATATATTCGAAAGGCGTCAAAGAGAGCTAATGTTCCTTTTGCTACACTCAAGAGATATTATTGGAAAACCAAAGATAGTCCTTCACTTGAGAGATTTTACCTTCACAGCTGCAACCCGACTATTCAGTCAACAGAATTTTTATAGCAGAACAAGAGACTGTCCTTGAAAACTATTTTAAGCATTGCGCCCTTTTGTTTTATGGTTTAACCGCGAAAGAAAGCCGGAGGGTGGCATATCAGAGTGCTAAAATAAATAATTTGAAAATGTCTGCGTCATGGGAGGAGAAGGAAATGGCTAGCAAGGACTGGTTAATCTCATTCAGACGCAGATATAACATCACCCTGAAAAAACCAGAAGCCTGCAGTCTCGCCAGGGCCACAGTCTTTAACAAAAGCAATGTCTCAAAATTTTTTGATAATTTAGATAACTTGGTTTCTCGTAGTCCTAACTTTGCGGATGGAACCAGAATATTCAATCTGGATGAGACATCAACGACTACGCTGCAAAAACCTCAGAAAGTTCTCGCACCGATTGGTCGAAAAACCATAGGAAAAGTGACAAGCGGCGAGAGAGGGACGTTGGTAACAACATGCTGTATCGTGAGCGCCAGTGGGAATTTCTTGCCTCCAGTCATGATCTTTCCTAGGAAGAATTTCAAAGATCACATGATCAAGAACACGCCACCTGGAACTCTTGGATTGGCCACACCTACCGGATGGATGAATACAGCGATGTTTCCAGAGGTAATAATTCATAAAACGTACGAATACTACTAAAGAAAATCCGTGTATTTTAATCATGGATAACCACGAATCTCATTTGAGTTTAGAAGCCCTGGAATCATGGATAACCACGAATCTCATTTGAGTTTAGAAGCCCTGGACTTGGCAAAAACTGCAGGAGTGCACATTCTGACACTTCCTCCTCACACATCGGCCAAACTGCAGCCGCTTGACGTCTGCATCTATGGGCCTTTCAAAACATTCTATAACGCTGCAATCGACTACTGGATGTTGAGAAATCCTGGGAAACCAGTGACAATATACGACTTAGGTGAAATAATAGGAACTGCTTTTAAAAAAGCTATGACTCCAAGAAATATAACGAACTCTTTTGCTAAGTGTGGTATCTACCCATTCGATCGTCACATTTTTACTGATGAAGATTTTTTACCCAGTTCAGTAACAGATCGTCCTAATCCAGAAGATCTTCGAGATGAAGGTGCTTCGACACCAGACTCTTTAAGTTTACTTGTGGAGTTTGCTCGAGCAAAAACACCTGATATAAGTTCTGACGGACCATCTGTTTCAATAGCCTTGAATGAAAATCCTGGACAAAAAACATCTGATGCTTCAAAACAACTAAATGAAACATCTGCAAACCAGCCTGATGAATCTAGCCAATGTATGCCCACAAAGCAGCATATTTTGGAAGGTGTAACTGATTTAGCAAACAAACCAGAATCTACGGTAGAAAACATGCTGATCAATATTGAAACACCATCTACCTCGGCCGCAAAACCTACTTTCAAATCGCCTTTTGAATTTAGAGACCCTATAAAAGCTGGACCAAGAAAAACAAATAGAAAACGAAGGAAACCTGGACGTAGCCTGATACCTACCGATACACCTGAAAAGACTATGATAGAGCAAGAAAAGAATATGATTAAAAGAAGAAACGAGTCCAAGAAAAGAAAAATTTCACGCACAATACTAGATAGCGACGATAAAATGGAAAAACACGATGAATTTGTATTAGCAGATTCTGATGATGATTCTTGTTGGCTGGAATCGCCAGAAGAAGATATAAAGGCTGATGATGAGATGGTTATAACAGAGGAAGACTTAACGAATCCTTTACCACATTCACCCAAGGAAGGAGAATATGTTATAGTGGAGTTGACAACAAAGAAACAGCGATCCTTGTACATCGGGAAGGTATTAGAAGAAAGAAATAGCGACCTGGAATACTACATTTCATTTTTAAAACGCAAGCCAGGCACTAATAAGTTCCTTATGCCTAATAAGCCAGATCTTTCGCTTATTGGGGAGGATGATCTAAAATATATTCTGCCAAAACCTTCAATGGTTGGAACTGCTACCAGACCATTAAATAATTTTCCAATTGATTTCACTTTTCTTAAAATGTATTAATGTTCTATGTAACTAGACTGAATGATTGTTTAGTAATTATAATAGTAGTTTTTGTTAAATTGTAAGAAAAAGCTACTAGTCTTTAGCATCTCTAGTTCAAATTATGATTAGTTTAACATCGTTGATTAAATGTGTAGTAACTGTTGATCTCTATAATGATAAATAGCTTTGTAAGAACCAAAATTGTACTGATTAGAGGGTAAAAAGTCCTAATTTGTTGATTTTCATAAAATAAATATAACTGTTTATTGATTTTCAATAAAAATATAATTTGAAATAATAATCTTTCTCTTTATTTCTACTGATGAGTCACTGTGTACTACTAGAGTCACTGTGCACACCTAGGTGTACACAGTGGCTCAATTCCCGATGTTTAGTTTTTGGCCTCTCATTTTATTTTAGTAATATTTAGTGCTATTACAATAATGCAGTTTTAAACTATAATACCTAACCGTCAATGTGGACAAGTTTTAGATAAATTCAATGATAATTTTCTCAATATTAACCCATTTGAAAAAATCCGAGCCACTGTTGCCTCCTTGAAAAAAGATAATGAAAATGAATCAAACAATATAATGCCGTTAGCACCCGTTAGCAGCAACCGCACGCAAAACTAACAACAATAAAAAAAAAGCATTAAAGTATTATCAGACATAAAATTAAAATATAATGAAAGTTTGTGGTGTCATTTGGACAAACCATCTTCATCTAAAACCTAAATCTAAGTTTTAAATCAAGATGGTTTGGATGATGGAAAATCTAAGTTCATTAAGTTGGATGAAATGCTCAGTAATATAGAAGAGGAAGAAAACAAATTATACTTACTTAAGTATTATAGGTATTCATTCGTAAATAAATTAATGTGTCTTAGAAAACATTCGTTAACATTAATCAGTCAACTAACGGCCGTTTTCAATATCCTATCTATCTTCAATTTTGGCATATCCGAGATAGAAAACAACTTCTGTCTTTGTTTCTCTGGACGGAAAAATCAGAGATAGAAACTGTTTCCTATCTCCGATATGTCAAAACTAGCGATAGATAGTAATATTGAAAACGGCCGTTAACCAGTTCAGTTTATATGACCACAGATAATATAATAAGTAATATGACTGAACATACCTATTGAATGATTAATCTTAACAATGTTTTGTAAGACTGATTAATCAAATTAAGAACTAATATTATAGATTATTATAGTATTTGTTTTATTTTATGTGATGAATAACATTCAATAATTAAGTACTAGTCTACACTGTAAGAAATGTAAGGTGTGTTAAAAATATCCAGAATGTGGGCATATGACTGAGCTGGTTGATATTTAGAACTGTCATAGAATATTATAGTATTTAGTATGATGTGGTGGATACTATTGAAATAATTACATAGACAATGTTAGGAATGTGGTGGTTTGGTAAAATACCAGGAATAGGCTATTTGACTGGTTTTTGAAATCAATTTTATATTATTAAGTAGAGGTTATAGAACCCAGTAAAAGAAGTTTTTTTAAATTCTGGTACAATAATTGCTGAAAAATATCAAAATGAAAATTGAAAATTGAAATAGCGCGCCAAAACGCTGTTTTGTCAATATGGCGCTGCAATAGAGTCGGTGACATCACCTGCCTGTCTTGTGATCTATAGCACATAATCATCTACATACATTTGTTGCAAACAAATAACGAAAGTGCGATTGGATCTATATTTTAACAGTGACTTATGTAATAAAATGAGTTTCACATGGTATGCAGTTCCAAAATGTATAAATAATTTTATAAAAACTTCGTAAAACTATTTGTAACTTTGTAAGTGTTCAAAAGAAAGTCTAAGTGTGTCGAAAGTGGTTTTAACTATTTCGGAGGGATCATAATAACTTAGCGAATAGTACAAATATTTTCTTAGAGAAGACCATTTCTATTTAAGTTAACATAATATTTATAATTTTTAATAATTAAGTATGTAAATATTTTGTTATTGGTTTGAGGTTATAATACCTCTAATGTTTTTAACAGAATGCCTCTTGCAACTCACTTCGAATATTTCCGATGTTTAAATGTAAATAATGCATAATATTAGCTATAAATTGTAGCTACAGTCTTATGATTACAACAAACATTACACTTAAAGATCCCGACTAACTAGTTTGTTTGTTACAGATTTTAAATGAATGGGCAGGTTACTGCTTTCTGCTTTACAAAATCGTTGTCCATGGAAAAAGATTTGTAAAATATTGTAAATAAATCACACAAAAACAATGGATACTATTATGATAGGAAAATACTATCAAAACATTTTGAAAAGCTATTAAAACACAAGTAGGCAAACGAAGTTATCAAGCAGGTGACGTCATCATAAACCCGACCAATCAGGAGCGTTTCGTGTCACTTGACAAATGCAAGTTTATTCCTGGATTTATAAATAAATCGTTTATTATTTTCAACTTCCGTTACTAAATAACCATTTTTAAACTCATAATATAAGCTGATTATAGTAATTCGCACTTTATTTTTTGCTTTGTCAAATAGCCTATTGGGGATATATGTAGCTGCTGATTGACTGATTAACATTAACCAATGTTTCGTAAGACTGATTAATAAATTTAAGTACTAATAATAGGATACTATAGAATTCGTAATCTTATTGCGATGCATAACATTCAAATTACTTATTAGAAATTTTAGGAATGTTAGGGGGTTTTAAAACTTTTAGGGAAGTATTAAATTGATTGTGTTAATTGATATTTTGTAAGACTGATTATTATGTTTATTATGTAAGTTTAGAACTATTAAATTATTTTTTTTGTTGCGAAAGAATTTAAATGAGACACGTAAAACAATATGACTTTAACATTGTAAGCTTATAAGTGTTTTTATGTTTAAATCAAAGAATTTTGTAAATATTAAGCTAATTAATCAAAAATTATAAAGCAATGACAAGCCGTTTTGTTTTTAAATAAAACATTTTTTTTCTGTTAAAATCTGCGTGTTTTTTTTTATTCCTACATCATTATCCGTTACTCCGTATCATTTACCTCAACATGGTTTTTCATTCACCTCTACATAATATCATTCACTTCAACACAAAATTTATATTTAATGAAATAAATCAATAATTTGCCATTTAAATTATAGTTTAAATATATAACAGTATTAGTATTTAAAAGAACATCCTAATTTAGTAGTTTATTCTTGATTTTATTAATTAAATAAAAAATAACAGAAAACCAGTTAAAATAATAAAATTCATTAAATGAAAATTCACCCGAGCATACTCTTACATTACATACCAACATACAAAGAGTTACATACTCTTTGCGCATAGCGTAAAATAAGTGTTGCTAGGAGGTCGTATCAAAAATTTTAGATTATTGGCGGACATTTTCTAAGTGCTTTATCTTGACATTTTTGTACTAGGCTATACCAAAGGAAAAAATACGACATTTGTTTTATGTCTCGTAGATTGCTATATTAAAATTTGGAAGGTGGTTAAAATTTCATCCTGTATAATTACCTACACCCCAAGAAGTGAGACGCGCTCACGAGCTAATTTCATCCTGTATAATTACCTACACCCCAAGAAGTGAGACGCGCTCACGAGCTAATGTAACTAAGCGGGGTGGAAGAGAGGCGCGTAATGTTTATAATGTTATTAGTTATTGGACACAGTGCCATGTTGTTGCACCTACTTACTGAGCGCTGTTTCTAGCTTTAAATTCCATGTTCATTATTAGATCGAAATAAAACACGACAAAACATTAATATTTAACAATTTATTAAACATTTCTTACGTCTTAAATAGAAAATGATGCTTAACTGAGAAGTAGAACTACATAATTTAACACCAAAAGAAAAAGTAATCACTTACCTATACTTATGAATTTTAAATTAGTGGAGATAACGCTTTTTGATCGATTTTATCGAACTGACACAAGAAGTACCTATGCATAAACTTTAACACAGGCCAAACATAAAAATAATTACGGTAATTGGAAAGAATGCATACAAGGCATTTTATAAATTATGTTTAGTATTAATTATTATTAATTAACAAAAATGTCTCTATGAGACAAATAGGTCATTTAAAACAAGATAAAGTCGCTCATAGCGTAATATTTTGGATAGAACAGTGAGTTACTGTTGCAAAACTAATATTAAAAACTATTTTAATCACGAATGTGTTAAACTCATTAGAGTGGTTCAGAAAGCGTTTTACAGAATGAGAAATATTTTTTCAGAATTAAACTGCTCCGTTAGAAAAAACTTTTGTCAAAATATCCTTCAGTTTCGAGCTTTTACATTTGTCTGATAAATAATGCGCTATGTCAAATGTATAATCACTTCTTTTCTCTGCAAGGTACGCAAAAAGAGGCAATAAAACATTACTAAGTTCTTCCATGCTATCTTCATCTACTACATTTGATGTTAATATAACTTTATCCAGCACATTTTCAACTTGGTCATTAGTCAGAGGTTCCTTGAAGAATTTGTACTGCAAAAAAGAGAAGGTACTATGAAAATAAGTTTCTTGTCAAGCTATTATGCCCATTTCCAGTAAAATGGTATTCAAGCTTGGAACATGATGTACGACTAAAATGATACCAATAATAATTCTTTATGTAATCATAAAGTGCAAAAACTGATCCACCAAATTGAAAACGTTTAAAATTTTGATTTAAAATGGAGTGAGTATAATTATGTAACATGTATGTTCAAATCAGACAGAGATATGCAGATTTAATGTAAAGTAAAAAATTACATAGCACTTATAAAACAGAAAACGTATGCTTTTCCTGTCTTTGCACCGATTGCTTTATGATATGCACTTACCCTAATAGTATACACGAAGTTTCTGTAAAGGTACATAACACAGGGCCATGTATTTTCCATTCTGTTTGGACGTTCAGCCAAAGTAACAAGTGACACGGCATTATGCAAAATATCTAGCGCTTTTGAATCTCCAAGAGAGGAAAAGCTATCCCATATTATGCCCCATTCTTTCTGTGTACAGGAGCAAATTGACTAGAAAAAAAAATAACATAACATAACATAAATACTCTTTATTGCACACCATACAGGATTTTGTCACATAAAATATATTTAAAGCTGTACTATTTAGGCGGTCTTATCGCTGGAAGCGATCTCTTCCAAAAATATTCTTGTTTTATTGAGAAATCTATTTAGAATTTATTTAAAACGAAAGTAATATTTAATTAAAAACGAAAGTAATTTGACCTGAGTGTTCTTCATCAAAATCAGAATTTTTTTTTTCAAGTTTTAATATTAAGTGAAAAAAAAATTACAAGTTTAAATACTGAAATTATAATTACAATTAAATTGCTAAAATATCATATAAAGTACATGTTTTAATAGCTGTTTCATATTAACTGATTGTCAAACATCTGTAAAGATGTATCTTTCGGGTGTTAGTAGGTACCTAGTGCAAACTCCCATCATTGCTAAAACTACATTGGGTTGCAGCGATAAAAACATGCTTTAACTCATACAGGAATTACAGGATCACAAGACAGCCGGCGGTCACGATAACAATTGATTTTAATTGTGTCTGGAATAACATACAATCGAGAGGTTAAAAATTACCGCAGTGACGTAATATCTAAGTCATGCGGGTTCAATTCCCGCCTAAGCAAAAAAATAAAAAATTTGAAATACTCATAATATTGAATAAAGAAAACTGTAATGATTATTTTGAGAAAAACTCTGTAGTGTATGTTATTCAGAGTTAGTGGGTACAAAGAGATAATTTTATGGACTCACCTGAGAGAGCCATGTGACCAAATCTTCAATGTCTACTTCACTATTGATTGTATAGCCACTTAATATCTCAACTAAGTTAGAACCAGGAGGTTTCCATAGTTTTCTGTAATAATACACATTTAATTGATGGTCCATGTACTTTAATCTACTTTTTAGCCAGTTTAATTCATTATCTGAAACAAAAAAATGAGATTAGTTATGTTTAAAAAGCACCAAGAAACAAATTCTTTAGACAGGAACAACAAATAGCTTTAAAACTTAGCAGTGTATTGTAAATAGATTGGATGGGGGATAATTATAATTGAATGTATGTAATATGTATGACTCAAGTTAAACTTAAAAACTGAAGTGTTCAATCATAATACAAAACAAACGTTGGCTAAATACAAATAATAAGCAAGAAAAAAAATTTAAGTAACTGTACCAGGTATTTCAGTGCTGTAAGTGTTGATTAGTGAACACTGTATGTCCAAGGCTAGGTCCACAGTTTCTGGCGCGAGAGGAACAAATGTGTTTATTTTCCATCTAACCACATCAAGAATTTGACCCAGCATTGCCAGCATTGGTGCTCTATAAGGCATTAATTCTTCCAAAGTAAAAGCAGCCTTCAGAAGTGTACATTGGATGTTCAGACTTACTATATCCCTTTTAAGAAGGGCTTTGTGAATGTGTGGCATTATAATAAGCATAAGTAATTTAGTTCCTGTTATGCTATTGGAATTCTTTAATGCACAAATGAAGTTAATAAAATTGTGTTGTTTAGCATCAGTATCTAAGTTATCAAAAGCATTTTTAGCCACTTTTATTATACACGGTTCTGTATCAGAATCATAAAAATGATTAGAAAATTTCTCTAATAAAACCATAGCTTTCAACATAATGCTAGTTTGCTGTGCATTCTCTGCTGCTAGACTGAATATTTTTTCATACACTTTTTGAGGATTTTGGAGAAACAGGCACAAAATATCACTGAAATCTGCATCAGGAGCAACAATGAGTTTGTTGAAAGTTTCAGTCATCATATTTCTAAAGTCATCAGTTTCTGCAAAGTTTATTAAATAATTTTGAATAAAGTTTCGCTCGAGAATTTCATGCTTATGGGGAGTACTACAATGTTGAAATAATTTCACAATAAAGTCTTCAAAATAATCTTCGTGATCCGGGTTTTCATACATAAAACTTCTAACGTCACCATAAAGATCATAGCATTCTTGTTCACTTAAAACATTAAAGTAGTTTGCAACACATTCCATGAGATATTCATCTTCATACAGACGTCGCTTGTTTAAAAGTGCTCTAATCCATATGCCTTTATCTTCACTATTTTCAATGCTTTCAATTATAGAATCTATGTCAGAGTTGGTGAGTATATCATTAATATCATCTGGTTTCAATGAAATTTGTTTAATCATTTCAACAATAGGATGTTCAGCAACACTGCTAACTTCTAAAATTTTGGTGCGGACTTTGTGACATAGCTCACCTATTTTCTTTTGCATACTTTGTCCATTTTCGTAAAATTCACTCCAAGCGCAGAAAATATCTACACTAACATCCATGACAAGTTCCTGACATTTATCAAGAAGTGCCAAATGGGATTTGTTCACACAATCTAGTATTTCTTGAACAGGACAATCACAAGTCCTGAAAGCCACATTCCTGGTGACATTACCAATGTAAGTTAGCATGTAAATAGGATCACTAACTACTGACAAATCCTGCATTGACATGAATTCTTCTAAGCATTCACAGACTAGCAGTAGCATAGTGTTGAGACATTCTCCTTTGTATTTGTATAGATCATCTCTGCTGATACTATTTAGCCAATCTTTTTTTGGAGGATCAGTAAAAAAATTTATAGTTTTTTGGAAATGATTTAAAACCATAGTTAACTTGTCAGTTAAGTTATTGTTGTAATAGTTAAAAAAATATATCCTACAAATGAGCTTATAAAGGGCAGAACTAATAATACTGATTTTGTTCAAACATGCACTGGGAGTGTAATATTTCATGTTGTCAATAAATGCTGAAGCCATTTCTGAAGCAAGATCAGGATCACAAAAGGCTATTGCTTCATATGCAAACTTTTCAAAATGAAGGCACCAGAACATTTCACACATCAAGCATTTCGGTATTGTTGGTATAGTCCATATAACTAGCTCAATTTCTTCCATGTCAGTCATATCTGATAGGACTGATAGATCAGAATTTAGTACTAAAAAGAAAGCGAATTTCCGAAGTTTAACAATATATTCTTTGTTTAATCCACCATTAGTTAAATATCTTCCATCTGTGAGGAATTTTTTTACAGCATCTACGATAAATTTAATTTTTTCTTCATTACCTAAAACGTAAACAAACTTAGGTATTATTTATTTTTTGAGTTGTTACTGCTACATTAACTAACACAGTACTGCTATTTAAATAAAAACATCTCCTAAGGATACCCTCTGACCCTCATTTTACATGCCCATAATAAAATAATCGTTATTTATTGTGAAACTTAGAACTACCTTGTTTAGAAAAATAATAACTTTTGTAGTCTTACCGCCTCTTGAAGTGAGTCTAGAAAATGGATGAACATTATCGGCCGAAATAATAACTCCTTGGAAAGCAGATAGTTGTGGACAAAATTCCATTTTAACATCTATTATAGAGAGAACATTAACTACTCGTATTTATTAAATTAATTTTATTTGTAAAAAAACACGCCAAAACCCTTGCGCACCAATTCAGAATTCCTCATTTACATGACATTTGTCAAATTGATTTTAGACTTTTTGTTTCTTTTAATTTGTATTCTTATCGAAACCGGCTAAAGTCTGAGATCATACTGCCGTCTTGGTAAGAATTCAATCATTCTTAATAAATAAATAAAATATCCTAACTAAATACTTACACATAATTACTTAATCTAACCTAACCCCAAACGAATCTAACTCAATGAAATTATATTTCAAAGATCACTGGAGTTTTACGCGAGAACGTAGATCCGAGTCAAATAGTTTTATTTGATTTATTCTTCTTACTGACACATTATTATAACAATGTCACCACTTTACCACATTAAATACTGCTTAGGGTAATTTCACAAAATTACGAAATTTAAATTACATCTTTCTCTTTTCGTTTCCCGCGCAAAAACTCCTCTTTTATAATTATTTTGGAGCCTCCTGCCACATGAGTAAATATTCCTACCTTCGAGCAACGCGGCCTTCCGTCCCGGAAGGGAGTACGCATAGCGATTCTATTCTATACAAAAAGTTCTGGCATTTTTTGCGGGGGGAAATGTGCACACAAGCACAGGTTCGCATACTCACATACAAAAACAACACTGTAGTGACGACACTCACACACAAAAAATTAAACAATTCAGCAACAATTCGTGTACGGATAAGTTACAACTCACACATTGCCCCGTTTTCAACGTAAATAGAGTCTGACTTAACTGTTCATGTGGCAATATCGATATTTTTTTTTTCTGAAGACGGAATAAAAGTAACAAAGTGAAACATTTATTTATTAGTAGGATCTTAACAACAACTTTTGATATTCAAATAACGATCGATTTTGATGTTGATTTTTTGTGTTAGATTTGATGGGTACGAAACTAGGACGAAGACTTAATTTTACACCGCTAAGAGCTGATGATTTTATACCGCTATCGCTACAAATGAGCTGTTTAGAGGAGTGACACCATATAAACCGTGACACGACATTTAAAAATATTAGAGGGATGGGAAGGACTGGAGGGATTGGAGGTATGGGTTGAGGGATGGGAGGGACGAACTCTGCCGGATCCGCTAATTATGGATTAATAATGAATTTGAGAATAGTAAATTACGTATCTGCGTGAAAATAATAGTGATAAGAAGTTCATTGGTTCTTAAAATGAATTAATTTTGTGTAAATTAAATTTGGCGGATGCAATTTTTTTCAATAAAAAAGAAATTCTTGTGTCAATATATTTTTCCATGATTGATCTTGCAAGTAAATTTATTAAAAAAAAAGTTAATAAAAAAACCGAGTTTAAATGATTACATTAAAATCATTTCTAAATATTTCAATGACAAAGGAAAAGAAACAAGTTGCACACAATACATAATAAAAACCGGCCAAGTGCGAGTCGGACTCGCGCACGAAGGGTTCCGTACCAAAAAGGCCAAAAAAACGGGCCCCCAATTCCGCTAATGACAAATGGCAAATTAGAAGAATTGGGCCCCTGGTGTGTTGTATGGGAGGCCCCCTTAAATACATATTTATTTTATTTTGTTTTTAGTATTTGTTGTTATTGCGGTAACAGCTCTTGAGATACAGCCTGGTGACAGAGCGACAAACAGACGGACAGACAGTGAAGTCTTAGTAATAGGGTCCCGTTTTTACCCTTTTACCCAAAGGAACCCTAAAAACTACTAACTAGAATGATTAAATCAAATAAAAATAAATTATTACTATTATGTTATTACTATAAAACCATATCAACAATTATTTGTCTAATGTGATTAAATATATTATATAACGTCGTCGTCGATAACCACCACACTTTATCGACAAACATTATGTCAGGTGAAAGTAATAACATCACTATGTTGCCCAGCGGCAAGAAATCGGATTTATCGCGCGACCGATCTGAAATTTGCACGGGCGAGCGGACCTGATGTTGTCGAACAAATCTAACAACTATTCAAGAATAAAATATGCGAATTTAGTGTTTAAATGTAATTAAATGGCAATAATACGATACAAATTTACTTATATGTGAAATGTAACACCATCATTATGTAAACTTGATGTTGCAGACCTCTTTTTACAACAGAAAACTGAGCAATTCGGCATTTTTAATACGGCAGCGTTCACTTGCGCGACTGGACTCGGTCTAGGAAGAAATCTGAGCGCAACTAGTTTTTATAAACGATAATGCCCAATTGGGCTTATACCTTTGACAGAGGGGAAACGCTTCGTATGGCTACTCCCTTACGGGACGGAAGGCCGCGTTGCTCGATGATTCCTACAGAGTACAAGCTTCTTAACTTTTAAACTATTCTGATAAGGCTGACACCTGTTGCAAGTCAAAAAAAATACGGAGTAAAAATAAAATACGGTAAGTACCTACCTACATAATAAAACGTGTTTTTCAAAAGGTATAAAATATAAGGTTTAGTGTAATTTGACAATACTAAAGTTGAATTAGTTTATAAATGGCTAAACCTAAATAATTTATTTTTCTTTAAATATTTCTTATTTCTTTTTAATGTGTGATACAATCTGAATATAATATACAAATTCCTTACATAACTGATTGGAAAACATTCGTATGGCATGCCAAAATATAATTAATTTATAATTTTATTTTTATATTTAATATATTTTGAATTCTCGGATCATTATTAAAATAATCTTGGTACCTATACTTTATTTGATATTTTAGCAACTTAATTGCACTTATAATATCAGTATATAAACTTGAAAAATTTTGTCTCAGGCGGGACTCGAGCATGCGAGGAGATGCGGGTTCGAGTCCCGCCTGAGACAAAATTTTTCAAGTTTATATACTGATATCTTGGTACCTATGTTTTTTTTCCATTTCACCAATAAAATTAACATAATTATCTGGACCAGGCGGTATTTTAAAAGGAACCCGGCCTGTAGATACGTTACCTACATTTAAGTCTTTACGATGAATAAATAGGGAATCATTGCTTATACAGTGTGAGTCTTCATAAAGTGCACATATGAAAAAGGGTGAAACTGGACCCATTTTTATCGGAGGAAATAATGTCAAAAAAAATCTAAGTTTTTTTTTAGTTTTTTATGGATTTTTTAAATTTTAATTACCTTCTGTTGACTTATTGCAAAGAAAACGTTATAAATTTTGATCTAAGAGGTATATTCTAATAAAATAAAAACAGTTATTATGGTAAATAATAGGTGATACTAATAAAATACATAAACTGACCAGAAAACGGCAACAAGTAATAATAAACTGTTACTTTTTGAGAAAAATCTGCATTTTAATTAGTGTTTTTTTAATTATTTGAGAAATTTCTCCAAATAATGCCCATATTACAGGTAGTTTTTATTACTTTGTGTTATTCTCCATCGCATTACCTTTGTAAAACCAATCCCAAACAAATCCCATGTCTCTATCCCTATCACAACGTTTGCAGTTAGGGTTTGAATAAGCGCCTGCCACCGCATTATTTTGCGCCTCAGGTAGAGACCTTTTTTGTGGGTATGCACCATGCGCGGGTTGCGACGCGGGGAAGTGGAGGGCGGGGTCTGAGCAGAACAAAAGAAAGCTAGAAGCTTGGGTAAGTCATTATTGGAAGGGGAAGGGAAGCGGGAAGCATTCGCTCCGCATTATTCGCCGCTACTACTTGTGCCTCTGTTTCGTTATCGCTCTCCGTTACGACTGCTTGTGTTTATTGACGATGCCGCGTCTCAGTGATTTCCCTGCGCAACACATCGCCGATATGCATTATTATTATGGAATG
This sequence comes from Anania crocealis, assembly GCA_949315895.1. NCBI lineage: Eukaryota > Metazoa > Arthropoda > Insecta > Lepidoptera > Crambidae > Anania > Anania crocealis. Next base: position 14,465,325 of record OX438880.1, on the reverse strand, counting down.
GCAAGGGGAAGAGCAAGGGCTGCCCAACTAGCTTACTTAGCTGCTTTCCCAAACCGTCAACCGGTGCCATCTGCGCGTAACTTCACCGAAGTTCATCGGAGATTATCGAATACTGGACTTGGACTTCATCGCGATCGTCGAGAGCCACGTGCTATTATTGATGTAGCAATCGAAGAAGCCGTACTGCAAGATTTGTATGCAGATCCTACTATCAGTACAAGACGTTTAGCTTTACGACATGGAATATTGCAGAAATCGGCATGGCGCATTTTAAGAAAAGAAGGCTTACATCCGTACCACTACCAACGAGCGCAGCACCTGCATGGAGATGTTGATTTTCGTGCAAGGTGCGTTATGTCAACGTGGATTCAGACAAAAACTAGAGAGAATCCTCAGTTTCCCAAGACAGTATTGTGGATGGATGAAGCTTCATTCAATAGAAACGGCATTACAAACTGCTGAAATTTACACATGTGGTGCTCCAAGGGTGAGAACCCGAAGCTGAAAAGAGCGTCCACCTTTCAGGTACAATTTTCTGTCAATGTATGGGCAGCTCTTATTGACGATATTTTGATTGGCCCAATAATACTACCTAGAAAACTGACGGGGCAACGATTTTTAGAACTTTTGAGAGAAGAACTGCCGATACTGTTGGAACACGTCCCATTGGCTACGCGGCGCAGAATGTTTCTCCAAATGGATGGATGTCCAGCTCATTATGCGGGAATAGTAAGAAACTACCTCAACGAAAATTACCCCAACCGATGGATTGGCCGACTTGGGCCTGTGGGATGGCCTGCGCGTTCTCCTGATTTAACGCCCCTCGATTATTTCTTATGGGGGGCAATGAAACAAAAAGTTTATAACACGCCTATTACTACAGAAGCCGAACTGCTGGAAAAAAATTTAAACTGTGCCAATAGCATAAGAAATGACCCCGAAATGATTAGACGAGCAACTTCTCAAATTACGCTTCGCGCAGTAATGTGCTTGCAACAAAGAGGAGATCATTTTGAAAATTTGATGCACTAATCTTATTAGATTTTAAGTATTTTTGTTTTTGTAACTAAACATTACTTATTTTACTCTAAATCTTTTGTTTTATTTCTTATGAAACTTGTTCTTTCCACCATTACAAATCTAGCGCCCCCGGCGCGCCCAGAGCGACTAGTTCAAACACTAATTGCAATCGTTGTGATAGGGATAGAGACATGGGATTTTTGGTTTTACAAAGGTAATACGATGGAGAATAACACAAAGTAATAAAAACTACCTGTAATATGGGCATTATTTGGAGAAATTTCTCAAATAATTAAAAAAACACTAATTAAAATACAGATTTTTCTCAAAAAGTAACAGTTTATTATTACTTGTTGCCGTTTTCTGGTCAGTTTATGTATTTTATTAGTATCACCTATTATTTACCATCATAACTGTTTTTATTTTATTAGGATATACCTCTTAGATCAAAATTTATAACGTTTTCTTTGCAATAAGTCAACAGAAGGTAATTAAAATTTAAAAAATCCATAAAAAACTAAAAAAAAACTAAGATTTTTTTTGACATAATTTTCTCCGATAAAAATGGGTCCAGTTTCACCCTTTTTCATATGTGCACTTTATGAAGACTCACACTGTATTTATGGCATTTTCCGATAGGATTCCGATTTCTTGCACTTGTGTCGATCCAGACATTTCCTACACAATTATCCGGCAACAAACCATAGCAGTTCGTAACTGACCCTTTGTTTTATACATTTAGATATAATAACAAACAATATGTATGTACACCTATGTACACAAAGCCGAGCACCTTGTACTGAATACTGATGATCAACATCAGCCGGTTTCGACGAGGGGACATTCTCAATACATTTACTTTTTGACCTTACTGTTTCGGGTAGGAATTCCTTTATACTAACTTTAACTGATATTCAAATGAAAAGAGATCAAACTAGAAAGCTCGTAATTTCATCGATTTCCTACACATTTGTAGTATGTACTACCACAGAACATGAAAAATAATGATCTGTGTGTACTACCAAGCTTCTTGGTACTACCATAGGCCACTGACTCACAATTCACATCAAATTTGACGCTGATAAGTAAATTTTACTTATAAAGCCAATATTTATTGACTTCAGTTAACAAAAAAGCAAAATTGTCTTTCTTTTTGCTCTGAAAACACTGTCGGTCATGTTATGACGACATCGACATAGCAAACATCATGGTGGATCTTACAAATGTAAGAAATATATGTCGCTGTTTTAGTAATGTTGCCTATACTTTGACACTGTATTTTTATAAAAAAAGGGCCTGAGAAAGTGCAGTGATTAAGATTTAATACTTAGAATAATGTTGGTGTTATTAATTCTATGAAAATAATTTCTTAATGTGAATTTATACCTGCAATCATACAGGCATTTAAATTTAAATACATTGAACGGTGGCATTCATCATTAGATTAATAAATTTTAAAGTAATATACTTATGAATGTAATCATATTTTCTTATGTATTTAAAGATCATACCAAACACATGGCAAATCGTCGTATAAGAAAACAACACGTTTTCCCATTTTTTGTGGGTAAACGCCCGATGATGGTAACACTGAGGCCATATTTGTGTGCGTTAGAAGAGCGTAGATTTATTCAGCTGTGCGTAACACAATGATAATTAAATGGCACGCGTTTACGCTTACGTTTTGGTTCAGACGCGGCTTCTAGGTGTATAGTTATGGGATATCAAAAGGAACACGTTGTATAATTAAGGCGATCAATAAAATAAAGAATATAATAAATTAATTTATTACTTTGCTACGTTTGATTTTCTGGATGCTTTTTAAATTAATTATTGCACTCTTGAAAGTTGCATCAACTTTCAAAGCATTTTGATACATAGCTTCTGCTAGATCATATCTTTTCCAACGATGATATAGCACTCCTGGAATAAACAGATAACATTTTAACATCTTCATCAACAAATATTATGTTACATCTAAGATTCTCCTACTTCCTACTTCATATCTAACTAATATTATAAACGTGAAAGTTTGTGAGTATGGATGTCTAGATTTTTGTTGCTCTTTCACGCTAAAAGGACTCGAACAGATCTCAATAAAATTTGGCAAGATGTTAGTTTATTGGCTGGAATAACATATAGGCTGCATTTTGTCCCCGGAAAAGGTAGGTACGCTCCTCGTGGGATAATAATTTTAATACATGGTTTTAATATTACGGATCTGCAATAAATTTATCACGGTATTAGTTAATTGGCTGTAATAACATATGGGCTACTTTGTCCCAGGAGAGGTACGGTTCCCGTGGGATAATTTAATTGCATAGTTTTAAATTGAATATTCCACGCATCCGAAGTTGCGAGCAACAAGACGGCAAAGCAACAAGAAATTATGTCACATTATTTCGGGGAATTATGCTAATTTATGCTTGATGCACAACGGGCCGCATTTTTTATACAAAACTCTTCTTGCAAACAATTACAACTCACCTAAATTTGCATAATGTATAGCTTGAACTTTGGTTCCAAATAGATTAATCGCCTTGAGAAAGTATTGTTCCGCTTCTGTAAATCGGCCCGTCTTTCCGTATATGTTAGCGACAGCAAAATTAATTGAGGGAGACTCTGGTAGCTCCTCCAGTGCTCTAGGAATAACTTGCAAGCCTTTGTCTATTTGATCTGAAAAATGCATAATAATAAACTACAAATATTCTAATGGACTGTTGCATAATTATGTCATAAGTTGGTATTTTATACACATTTTCTACTGGGGAAAGACACAATAACTTAAACCTCACAGTTACCTATCGTTCCTAATCGATTACATGTTGGAAGTATGCGCTGAGAAATTTTCAGATTTTATAATAACGAAGGTCTGGTTGCCATGGTCTTTTAGACTATAAGTATCCAGATACCATATTCGTGGCAGAGACACGATTTGTGGACGTGTGTGATATTTAAGTACATCTCTTAGGTCAAGTAGTCGGAAGTGACGTAGCGTTTTGCAGGAACTGTAGTTTAATGGGGACTACCGTTTCTTTGCTCACCAGTTGGCGCCACTGTAGACTGAGGTCCGGAGTTAAAGCTGTAAAAGGCGATCGGCGCCGAAACAAAGTGTAAATCTTGAATCTAATTAAAGTTTATTATTTATAAATAACTTCTTGATATCAACAAACTAACTTCTAAAATAATTGCTCTTTGAGGCCGCCTATTTTTGAGCTTTTTCTTAATTCCGCTTTCAAAGCGTTCACATTAATTGCCAAATAATCCATATTTGCGATAATTTTACGAAAAGATCACTTTCCAGCAGGTAAATTAAAGAAATTATAATTTATGCGACAAATTCCGCAAAAACCAGTACAAAGTGAATGATATTGGACCTCACGCTACACTAGCGCCTCTAGTGGCAAATTCACTAGCGATAGCCCCCATTGTAAGGTAGCACGATTTATCATTAGACTAGTCACTTGAGTGAGTAATCATTGGATGGGGATACAATAAATTACCTGTGTTATCCAGCAATGCAATTAAATTAGTCCAAGCGTGGACATGCTTTGAATTCAGATTTACAGCATGTAACCAGTTTTCCATTGCATCTTGGGTTCTATTCATTTCTAGAAACTGCAAAAAAAACGGTTTTCGCGTTATAGAAATATGACGATCTACGTCAAACGATATTATCTTTATTTTAATCATAATTATGGAATACGACTGTAACAAATAATCGAAATTTGGATATAATAAATGAAAATTTTGACCGTCGCAATTTAGATGGAAAAAGAGACAAGTGTTATATTAAATTAGCTGTCTGCCTCAGTTTTGCACGGGTTTACCAATGAAGATAATTTTTGTCACGGTCTGTGTATGACCATGCTTATCTACCCTTCATTAGCACTTTCCACGTGAATATTCTTAAAACAGGTATTTTCTATATTATCATAAACAACCATGTAAATAATATTCTTATAATATTATGAATATACTAGCTGTTACCCGCGACTTCGTAAGCGTGGAATTATTGAATTTGAAAATTATGAAAGAAAGAAACCGCCAACTTGGCCTTTTAACATAGCGATATCTATTGGATACTTACTCAATTACCTCACACCGCCATCTGTTAGATCGTATGGAATTTACAGTTGGTTAATTAATCAAACAAATAATTTGCAATAAAATAATATTGCGACTATAAATTGAGATGTTAGCTATCCTATCTTTCAAGTTGGATCAAACTGCACACGTTAAGTAGTTTAGAAGTCCATCGCGGACAAACAACGTGACACGAAATTTTTATATATTAAGATTATTAAAATATGCTTATAATATTCATTTCAATTTTAAGTGGTCCTTATTAAATGCGATATAACCGGGAGAGCGGTATAACCGAATTCCACAAAGACGAAAACTAGTTCTGGACTAGCCTTATTACGGTAGGTACAGGGTGTTAGGTAAATGGTAATACAAGCAGAAAAAATATTTAATACCAAAAAATTTGATATTATCTAAAGAATACATTTAGTATATCGGTTAGACTGGAAGACAGTTAAATAGGAATTCTCACCAAGTTTCCCAAATTGTAAAAACAATCTGGATAATTTTTGCGATATTTCAAAGCTGTCACATAAGCACATCTAGACTCTTCTAATCTATTGGTGCTAGCCATAACTATGCCCAAATTCATCCATGCTGCTGGAAAATCTTTCCTAAAACATATTAATAACAAGTTATAATATAGGTAAAGATGATGTAAACGTTATTTTCATTATATTGGATAAACAGATCTATATTAAACTAGGTGTGCGTTTCGGCTGTTCACAGGATGTAGACGACAACAAAGACGTCCAATGCAGATAATGCAAGCTTATGACTTTTTTCCACATTTCATGTGGATATTTCTGAATCAGTTTTGTTTTCCACACAATTATCTAAGTATCAAATATTTTCTTCCATACAAATACTGATTTGATTTGAAAGTCGATTGAGTGATTGCAAAATGTTTAAGGTATTTTTTTCTAAATGTATCTACTTATATATTTTTTTAAATAAATTATTAATTAAGTATAGAAAGCAATTCAGGGATTGAAATTTCATCAAGTTAGGCGTAGTATGCAGGGTATGCAAAGCCTATATAATATATAGTGCACACCACTGGACATAACCCATCTTTCACGAAGAATGGTTTTAACGGGCTTCTCCCGAATTAAAGGATAATAAATACAACTGACATGTATTATTTACTAATAAATAAGAAAATAATTATCGTATTGTCGCGGACATGCTAGACGCTTCGAGATATCGCCAGAGAAATGTACATAACTACCTAGGTTTAACCACAAAATAATAACAAGACCTCAGTGCAAGCGACATTGAACTTTAAGTTTACAGATTAAGGCGCAAAATGGCATAACTCACTAGTGTTTTTTACGTTTAAATGTCCTTTTGATTTTTCTGGAAAACGACCGTTATAGTATGTACGACCGGCGTCGATGTTGGGATATATAAATAACAGGACTTGAGACGCCGCAGTCAGTTTATTGTGAGCTTTCGGAGCGATTCCTGCGATAAGTGATCTAGTGCGAAGTAACGACGACTTTAGCGATACCAACGGATATAAGGACTACTCTATGGATTGGCGAATAGTGATTTGGAACCAACGACCTCAGCGACCCACCGGACTACGATTCTTGTGATTTGGATTTTGTGATAGTGTTTGCGACCTGTTCATCGCCTAATAAAATTTTCTAATAAGTCAACGGTGTTTTATCCAAATCCCGAACTCCACGTTCGTAACATTTGGTGTCAGAAGTGAGATTTGGAAATGCCAGTGACTCCAAAGGAAGATACTGCTGGCGTCAGAACCAGGGCACAGCAAGCTGCGGAAGCCACGGCTGCTACCCGACAGGCCACCAACCATCGGGATACACCCATTGGCTCCGCCCACCAAGCATCGCCCATCGACCAGGCCTCGCCTATCGGAATGGAAGCTTTACCCACTGCGTCGCCAGCCCCACCTTCTGGCTCTGCTCACCGGGCTACTACACCATCAGCTCAAGAGGCCAGGGCATCTTCATTCGACTTTAGTAGGTTAATGCAGATAATGGACTTCATGTGCCAGAAACAGGACACAATGCAAGAAGTAATGCAGCGGAAACAGGAAGAAATGCAACGTGATCAGGACGAAATGCGACAAGAACAACAAAAAGTGCTGCTTGCCGTAGGTTCAGTAGGTGATATGGTTCAGAACCTACAGAAGAATGTGGACCTAGTAGAAGGAACGGTCACAAATCTGGAGGCCAACATAGACAGCGTGAATGTGAACCTCGCTGGATTGCAGAAAAAGGTTCTCAAACTGGAGGCCGCTGGATCCGCTGCCTGAGCTGCCTCGAGTGACTTCGTATTCACAAACCCAGAGTAAAAGTGCCACCCTACGACGGCACTACGTCCTGGACCGCTTACCGCCAACAGTTTCAGACCGTTGCCACTGCTAACGAGTGAACGGAGGAACAGAGCCTAACAGCTCTCACTGTCGCTCTACGGGGATCGGCTTTTTCTGTTTTGGAGGCGCTACCATCCTCGGGTAGCACATTCAAGGACTTGATGGGGGCACTAGAAGCTCGTTATGGAGAACGTCATCTGGAGCATGTCTTCCACGCTCAACTACGGGACCGGATTCAGCGTTCTGGAGAAGGACTACAGCAATGGGCTCTGGAAATTGAAAAATTAGTCCGCAAAGCATACTATCTGCTGACTCAAAGATGGTGGATGCCACCGTACTCCAAGCATTCATGGATGGTATTAGAGATACGGAGATAAGGGCTGCAGTGGGGCTTCAACACCATACCTCACTGAAGGAAGCTCTAGCGCACGTTCTGGAAGTAGTAGCCTTGAGGACAGATGTTCGGGCCACTTACGAGAAGTGCAAGAGAAGAAGATGTCGTTTCCCCCTAGAAAAATGGCAACCCGACCGATGTGCTACAAATGTGGAGAAAAGGGACACCTGCAGTTCACCTGTCCCAAGAACGATAGGCAAACAACTAATCTTGCTGAAATGGTAAGCAAGTTGGAGGAACGCCTCGAAGAATTTTCGAAGAAGCGTGAAACACCATCTTCTGCTTGGGAGCTACGGAAACGAGAAACAAACAGGCCTAAGGAGCGGGTGCTGGTTGACACATGCGGTTGACACATGGAAATGCTGACGCCCTCTCAAGAAGACCGTGCCCAGAGGAGTGCAAGCACTGCATCAGTGGCTGGAGTCTAAAGAGGATCATGTACAAATAACGAGGACCACTCCTCCGAGATCCTGGGAAGATAAGTCCATGAGAGAAGCTCAGGAAAAAGACGAAGACATACGACTGATCGTTGCATGGAAGAAACGCGGTAACGATAAGCCGAGATGGCATGAAGTTGCGCCTACGAGTGCTACGACTAAAGCGTACTGGGCTCAATGGGACAGTGTCATCTTGCTTACGGAATACTTTACCGGAAATGGGAAAAACCTAACGGAAGAGTAGTTCCACCTACAGCTGGTCGTCCCAAGGGAAAGAGTCAAGGATGTTCTTCGAGAGGTACACTATGGCATTTCAGGGGGGCACCTGGGTGTCAAAAGGACCTTAACAAAGCTACGGGATAGATTCTACTGGCTTAACTGCAGAGCTGATGTACAAGATTGGTGCCGGAAATGTACCACTTGTGCTGCAGTAAAAGGTCCATCCACTAGGAGTCGAGGACACCTTCAACTTTATAACGTTGGTGCACCATGGGAGCGGATAGCAGTAGATGTTGCCGGACCGTTCCCTGTGACAGAGTCGGGGAACAAGTACTTTATGGTAGTCATGGATTACTTTACCAAGTGGCCAAAAGTATTCGCTATACCTAATCAAGAAGCTACGACCGTAGCCTCCAAATTGGTTGAAGTCATATTATGTCGATATGGTGTACCCCTGGAAATTCATTCCGATCAGGGCAGAAACTTCGAGTCGAACGTGTTTCAAGGAGTCTGCAAAATATTGGGCATGCACAAGACGAGAACCACTGCTTATCATCCTCAGTCCGACGGCATGGTAGAAAGGTTTAACCAAACACTAGAGAGGCATTTAGCAAAATTGGTGGATAACCATCAAAGGGACTGGGACAAGTACATTGCACCATTCCTTCTCGCCTACAGGACTTCGGAACATGAGAGCACGAAAACGACCCCGGCATATATTAACTTCGGACGAGAGCTAAGGTTACCGGTAGACCTTGTAACCGGAGGAGCACCAGACGACCACGTCACCGTACAGGATTATGTCTCCGAACTGCAAAAAAAGATGCGGGACGTTTATGCCATGGTACGAGAAAACGGCTTGCAGTCGAGTGAAAACATGAAGACTAGATATGACCGGAAAGCGAATACCAGTGGCTTTGATGAAGGAGCACTGGTCTGGCTACATAACCCGATACGGAAAAAGGGAAAGTCACCTAAATTACAGACAAGATGGTTAGCCCCGTACAAAGTTGTCACGCGAATAAACGATGGCCACCGAGAGGAGCACTTAAGGTAGTTCACATCGACCGCTTGGCACGTTATAACGGGAATAACGATGACGCTCGGGACGAGCATCTCTAAGAGGAGAGCAGTGTCACGGACATGCTAGACGCTTCGAGATATCGCCAGAGAACTGTACATAACTACCTAAGTTTAACCACAAAATAATAACAAGACCTTAGTGCAAGCGACTTTGAACTTTAAGTTTACAGATTAAGGCGCAAAATGGCGTAACTCACTAGTGTTGTTTACGTTTAAATGTCCAGAAACGAACGTTCTAGTATGTACGACCGGCGTCGATGTTGGGATATATAAATAACAGGACTTGAGACGCCGCAGTCAGTTCATTGTGCACTTTCGGTGCGATACCTGCGATAAGTGATCTAGTGCAATGTAACGACGACTTTCACGGTCCGATCGCGCCGCTAGTACGGGGCACCTAGCAGGCCGCTAGTACGGGGCACCTAGCAGGCCGCTTTTGGGCTGAGTGCCTTCCGCACTCGCCTAAAACCCGCCCGGTAAAGCTGTAACGGCCTTCAGCCCCAGCATAGGTCATTTCAAAAAAAAAAAAAACAAAAAAAAAAAGGGGCGACTTTAGCGATACCAACGGATATAAGGGGCCTAATTCGCGTAACCGAATCGCAGTTCGGTCGTGATTGACTTGGACGATTTTGACATTTAGCCCATACTATAACTGTCAAAAACCTGTCGTTCAATTACGATTGTGATACGATTCGGTTACGCGAATTAGGGGCAAGGACTACTTTACGGATTGGCTAATAGTGATTTGGAACCAACGACCTCAGCGACCCACCGGACTACGATTCTTGTGATTTGGCTTTTGTGATAGTGTTTGCGACCTGTTCATCGCCTAATAAAATCTTCTAATAAGTCAACGGTGTTTTATCCAAATCCCGAACTCCCCGTTCGTAATAGTATATTTTATTTTTGTACGTGCCAGGCATTTTTGTGTGACCAAGCATTTTCGTAGAAGAAAAAATTAATAAATTCGAAAGTGTTTCGATTTAGATGAAATTGAGGATAAATTTAGTTTGGGTACCAGATAAGGACATAAGGTAATTTTTGACCTTGAAATCATCTCTCAAAGGGGTTGAAAGAATAGTGGAAGTGTGTAAAAATATTTTCTTAATCTGGTAAAAAGAAAATTATGATAGCAATTGCAAAAAAATTAAGGGATCTCTAAGAAGAGCTAAACGATTTAGACAATTCCCACGCAGACAGAGTCGCAGGAGCTACGCTATTAACTTAACAACATTATGTCTCACTTGTGTCTAATAGCCTGTTTCAAATACTTCTCAGCTTCAGAAAACTGTTTCTGGTTCTTTAAGAGGTTAGCCAGATTATTCATAGCTTGATAATATTCTGGATATAACCTGGAAGAAAAAAAATTTTTTTAAATAAATATTGGCAATAGGTTAAAAGTTGTTTTAAAGTTGTGTTAAAGTTGACTTGAGCGTGGAGCACACCAACGGACAGTAGACACGGTTGCGGGTCAGCGCAATTTATAATAAAATAAAATCTATGCACCCCACACCAAATTTGATCGTAGGCCTGCTTTCAAGGCTGCGGAGGGCAGACGAAGGCAAAGCCGCCCGGTTGTATGACTATGGCGGCCATGTTTAAAACGCGAATATTTAAAACGCGAAACTCCTAAAGGATCATAAGACCGCCGGCGGTCGCGATAACCATTGATTTTAATTGTGTCTGGAATAATATACAATCGAGAGAGAAGCTTTACAACTGCTATATTGATGCCACTTGCTACTGACCCGCTCTGTACTGCCTGTTGGGTAGTCTGCAATTGGTTAAAGTGAAAAAAATTACCTCAATGACTCCCTGTACGAATATAAAGCAAAATCCGTTTTGTCATAAGCATCTGCAACTTTGGCCACATTATAATGGATTTTAGCATTGAGTGGACAAACAGAAAGCCCATTCATGAACAACTGGTATTCATTCTGCCAGTCATATGATCTTTGCCAACTTCTAAGTCCCAGGATTAGTAAAAGAAAAACGTAGCATAGTCCTATCTAAACAAAATTGCAATTAATATATAATAAGTTGAATTGAATATAATATTAGCACAAATAAAAATTATAATTTGAAATCTCTTCAATTTTTTTACTTCTAGGTATGGACAAATTCACAGTATTACAATATCTTCCCTACAGTAGCGCAAATAATTTAACAACACACAGTGGGGTAGGCGAATACCCCATTTCCTTCGAGATTGTTTATCCAAATGCGAATACATTATACAGTTAAATTGTATAATAGAGAACTGAAAATTACCAAAAATAAATATCAAGTAAATATCTGGTAGTGCAACATATGCAAATATATCATGTACAGACAACAGCACGTCAACCTACCACAAAACGTTAAATTTTCTCAATTGACATTGATATCTACCTGTTGGACTTAAAGTTGAAAATCAATTCCGTGAACTTTAACTTTTTGGGTAGGTTGACCTGCCGTTGTCTGTACTTAAATATAAACGCGTAATATGAATAAATGATTCCTACATTACTATACAAACATAGTTATTTTATTTCCCATTTTGTGACAACCACGTACACGTACTTTTTACCGCGCGACGGCGCACGGTGGTCCGAAAAACTGCCTTTCATACACATAGAAATGAAATGTGGTTTATTTTAAATTTTATTAATGATATAAGTTTGGCACATAATAGTTAATATCATAAGTAAGTGTGGCCATTTTACGATGTGTAACTTACGAGAAAAAAAATATTTTCTTTTTTTTTGTATGGAGAAAAATACATTTTACCATTTTTCCCGGTACTTCCTGCAACTATTAAGCTGCGACTTATATGGCATATACTTACACATAAGACGAACCCTACAAGCTACGCCGTTTCAGCCGAAACTTGCCGCTTTGCCCCCTACATATTTATTTATTTATTTAATTTGTAATTCCTATATAAGTCATACTTATTTGATTCTAATGACGAATGTAGACAGCACAGCACGTAATATAAATAAGCATATTTTTTGGCAAATTTTCCTTTATATAATTTTTTTTTACTAAAAAATATAATGAAAAACGTAAATTAGGTTTAAAAATGGACAGCATTTATTTCTTAAAAATATTAATCATTAATAAAAATACTTACAGAAATGATGCAGAATGTCAAACTAGTAATAATGTCAACTTTAATAATAATAATAATTGATCTGCAAGTAGTTATAGTCAATGTAACATGCCAAAAATCGATGAAAAAGTGCTCAATACAAAAAAAATACATTTGTTATTCATTATCAGTCAAGTTTTCGAAATCCAAGTCACTCCTTATTCCTAAAAGTTAAAATCCTCATTCCTGGCTTCAGACTTCAGGTCTTGTAAAATCTATTTTCGATTTTTCATTGCTTGCTTGTTATGTGCATCCCGGACTTGCAATTTTTTGAATTCTAGCCTGTATGAAATGTGTAACAAGCACTCCATCCTTCTTATCCATGCATGAAGTGTAGATAAACCTGTTTTGGATGTCGTAAAACAAGGAGCAGGCACTACGAATGACGGTAACACCGCTAGACGTTTTTTTGAAAATCCTGACAAGACAGCAGACATTACTGGGATAGATTCTCATTTGATTGAAAGATTTTCACTGATTCTTAGAATTATTTCCTGTAGGTATCATATCAATATTGATCATTTTAATGAATACCTTCAAGAAATTGCTAATTTGTATGTGACGCTATATGGTACGCATTGGTAATCTGTCGGAGGAAGCGTCTGAAGCCAGGAATAAGGATTTTAAGAAGTGCCGAGAACATTATTCTCGAAAGTTCAACAGAACAGCAACAAACGAAGATATATTTCATAACTTATTCTTATTGTCAGATCCATATTTATCTTCAATAAGACCTAAGATAAACAAGAACCGAAAGAGTATTACTGAAGATATGAAACCCTTTCTCATTTTAGATAGGGATGAAGAAAAAGAAAATATTGAGTTTGTTGATGTTGATGCTTTGGGATTGACTCGGATTTCAAAAACTTGACTGATGACGTATAACAAATGTTTTTTTTGTAATGTGCACTTTTTTATCGATTTTTGGCATGTTACATTGGCAATAACTACTTGTCTTGCAGATCAATTATTATTAATTTTAAAGTAGACATTATTACTAGTTTGACATTCCGCATCATTTCTGTAATAGTATTTTTATTATTGAGTAATATTTTTATTAAATATAATATGCTGTCCATTTTTTAACCCAATTTTCGTTTTTCATTATTATTTTTAGTAAAAAAAAATTTAATGTAAAGGAAAATTTACCAAAAAATATGCTTATTTATATTACGTGCTGTGCTGTCTACATTCGTCATTAGAATCAAATAAGTATGACTTTTACAAGAATTACAAATTAAATAAATAAATAAATATGCAGGGGGCAAAGCGGCAAGTTTCGGCACAAACGGCGTAGCTTGTCGGGTTCGTCTTATGTGTAAGTATATGCCATATAAGTCGCAGCTTAATAGTTGCAGTAAGTACCGAGAAAAATGATAAAATGTATTTTTCTCCATACAAAAAAAAAGTAAATATTTTTTTTCTCTTAAGTTACTCATCGTAAGATGGCCATACTTACTTATGATATTAACTATTATATGCCAAACTAATATCAATAATAAAATTTTAAATAAACCACATTTCATTTCTATGTGTATGAAAGGCGGTTTTCCGGACCACCGTGCGGCGGCACGCGCTTTCAAAGGCGTTGCGTTACTGTAGGAAAAATATTGTAGGTAATACTGTGACATATGCATGCCAAGTATGTGTTGCCGGTAATTTGTTTTATAATTTAAGTTACTCTTGATTATCTCATAGTATTTAAATTTAAAATTTTTTTTTTTATTTACCTTTAAAAAAACAAAAACAAAAGCTTTTAATACATACAGTGCAATACCAACTTTGTATTTATTCCTTCTCGTAATTAATTTATTCAGTCCCAAAGCAACCAGCAGGCAATATCCAGCTGAGGGAATGTATAATATCCTCTCAGCAATAACGAAGCCAACTGGATAAAATATATTTGCCGCTGGCAGAAAGGGGATCACTATCAGTGCTATACTCATCACAAGGGGTCTGAAATGTTTGTCACTATTATATACCTACACCAGATATAATGGGTATAAAAAAATCAAATGCAGATCCGAAAAGCACATATTGTCACTATCACTAGGATCTTTTTTCTACAGGACCATACATGGGGATCTGCTGATTCCGAAGATATTAAGGGTCAAAGGCACAATTTAGTTCTTCATTTTATAACAATAACTGTTGCATAAGGTTACCTAGAAACTTTTCTCCTGACAAACAGAGTATCTTTTTACACAATGTATGGCTCAGTGCAGACGTATTTTGAACTAAGCAGCCACCTCAAACGCAGGGGCGCGCTCTGACTGCTATAAATTGCGCGCTAAGAATAACAATATTTTTTTATACAATAAAACCTCAAAAATCATTTCCCAGCTACAATATTTTGTAATATGACTTGGTTTTATGTTCAGATTATGTAGCTTCAGGGTCTGTGTTTAGTTTTTTACACAGTATGATTGTGTGCTAGTTTATTGTGATACTAAGGTCTAAAACAGATAAATAAAATTGAATACCTTTTAGGAATCCGGTTATTTTTTCTAAATATTGAAGCAATTAATAGAATTGCATAAATATATAATAAAATTACAAAGAACAGTCTCATATCTTGTTTATTTCTTATTAATGGGATACATCCCATTGACCAGTCATAGCATAACCATTGTGGCCATAAAAGCAAAAGGATGTTTATATAGTATATGTAATTCCAAGTTGCAATCTGTTAAAAAAGAGATTTTAAAATTATCATTATATAGATATATTCAAAATACAAACTAAGTAACTTTACTATACTGACTTACTACACACCACTGAAAGTGATCTCTTCCACATATACCTAATTGTCCAAAGAATACATTTTTCAAAGCTGAAAATAATTATGTATTACCTTTGTAAAGTTATCTGCAGCAAATGCAGCTGGATTATCCACAGCTTTAAATTCAGGTTTTGTTCCTCCCATTATTTTCCATCTACCATATAGCAGTAGGATTATGGAAAAACTTAACAATGTAATTCTTTTAAATGGTATAATAAAATTCCCAAAATATATTTGCCGCTGCTGCTGTCTGCTCAATCTCTTATTTTTAAAAATATTTGTGAATTCATACAGTATACAAAAACCCTGGAAATAATATATTCATCAACAATAACAACAATTTTATTCTAAACTTAACTAAGCAAAAATACAAATGCTTGTGTACCTATAGTATTGCATTAACATTTTTGCAGGATTTGACTGGTTGGTGTAATGTAAATAACACAATAATCTTACCAAAACAGTAACTCCATTTTCTTTACATAACATAGAAATAGCTGCCATTATTATAGAATGAAGTATAGGCATGTATGAAGACATCTTTTTAGTCATAGCTTTGTTATAAAGTAGAAATGCTGAGAAAAATGTGACACCACACAGTAGGTCTGCTCTTCCGACAATACCACATACTGCTTCTACATGAATTGGATGGACAGCAAACATCAGTGCAGCCAGATAACTGATGTCAATCTCCTTCGAAAGCCTTTTTGAATTAAGAATGGTTTTGAATGTTATCCACACAAGTACGCAGCATAGGACGTGGCATAATAAATTCGTTACTTTATATGAAAATGCAGTAAATTGTTTATTATTTAAAATAAAATTTAAACTGGAACAAAAAGAACATAATTAGGTGAAAACTTTATTTAAGATTTTTTTTATCTATTTTTATTACAACTGTAAAAGTTATTGCATTGAAAACAAAATATTTTGTGTAGATATTCTCTTTTTTGAGCATCAGAATTAACAGCACTTACCGAAAACTTATTACAGTCAGAGGCCGGTAAGATTTGTGACTCGAATTACTTTTTATGTCCGTACCCCAAAAATCGTTGAAAAAGCAATCCATCCAAGAATAAGACGTGATATCTTTATTTTTCAAAATAGCTTCAGAATCGTCAAAAACAAAGTCACCATCTAATGTGAATAAAAAAGGGAAACTTGACATAAACACAAGTCCTACTAACTTAAAAATCATTTTGAGAATTGAGTTTAATTTGATTATATCATTGTAACGATTCATCAATGAAGGGTTTTAATTTTATTTGTTTATAAATGTATTTGTTCGACCGAAAAACATCGCACAAGAAACGCAAGAAACCGTATTACCCATAGATAATACATATAGTATTACCGTGAGTTCAGGCGACTGTCAAAGTGTCAATTTTAAATTGTCAAAGTCAGTTGTTGTTGTTGTTGTTTTCTTCACCCATTCTGGGTAGGCAAAGGGAACTATGCCCATACAGCCAATTCTTTAGTAATATTTTCTTTATTTTTGCATTAAAACGTTGATGTTAGACGTTTTAATGCTTCGATGGAGTTTTTGGAGACAGTCGAAAGATTGAAGGAATGTTGAGAAGTCCCCAAGAAAGAGGTGAACTGTTTGCGTTCCCGCGCAAAATTCACAGCCCACTTTTCTTGGTTACGACCAATACACCATGTTATTTCACCGAACTGTATATTGTTCACTCGCACAACACTTTGTTTCGCAAAATAACACCACTTTTACGACCCAAAAATCACTATAAACAATAAGAATTCGATAAAATAAACGGACTCCAAACGTATCTCACGAACTCCCGCCAAAAAACTCTTGTCAAAGTCAGTCAATTATATTTGTTATTTTGTCTAAGGTCTGAGACCATGCTGCCTTGTCTTAAGTAGGAATTCAACATTTTTAATAAATACATAAAATATCATAAATACTTACTTACACATAATAAATAGAATACGCGATACGTGAGAACGTGGATCCAAGTCAAATAGGAACGCCTTTCCTTCTTTCACACCTTTTTTTTAATTAATAAGAAAGAATAAGAAAGAAATATTTATTGAGTCCAAAAAGTACAAAGTTACAGACTTAGTTACTGTTATAGTACAACAATATCATGACATAATATTTGCTTAAAATTATTCAAATACATAATCATATTTTACTTATACCTATACTATGTCAATGAAATAACGCAAAACCCCCCAAGCGGTAGCTCAGCCCACGAAACCGAACAATTTGAACCCTCATACAAACTGATCAGCTTACCGAGTCAAATTGCACGAAAATACCAATTTTATTCCCGGCATATTGGGACTGCTCTAAAACAAAACCTGCTCAGCTTCACGGGCCAAGCCACCACCCAAGAGCTAGGCTTCGCGCCACTTCACTAACAAGTTTCATAACTTATTACTATTAATATACAACAGTAGCACTGGACTCCACACTGGGATATCCTGTGTTGTGGAGACCAGTCTTCCCATTTTAATTAAATCAATCTTTATTTTTATACATTTTTTAATGCTTATTTACATGTTTACATACAGATTCACAAAATTAATTCTTAAAGTAAGTACGCAGTTCGTAACTTTGCAAAATTTGCGTCCTAGGGTAAGAAGTTTATAGGCTGTACTTATTAGAAGAGTGAACCAACTAGTATTGAAATAATAGCATAAAGCAACAAGAGCAATAAAAAAAAAAGGTAAAGGAATTTTATACTGTTTTCAATACCACATAACGTTGCGGCATCGAATATAAAAAATAATACTTGTCTTTATTTACTACTAAAATATAACTTATATTAATTTTATAGTAATGAAATGAAATCGACCCTATAGTTTCTTTTCAAATAGTGTATATTATTTCAGGGTATTTTTCCATGTATTATAAGTATATATTTACAAAAACATGTATACATATATTTAATACTGTCACCTTAAATTTACATAATATTTTGCAATAATGCCTCTGTTTCTTCATATTTTTTAGTTTGTAACCATTTGTGCACCAGTAGTTTACAACCCGATCTGGACATGTTGAGGATGTTATTATATGTTTTATATATTTTAGTATACAGATAAGGCCCCATGTATTCATGAGATCTGTGTGCAAAGGCAGTTTTTTTTTGGGCCTATCCCATTTAAGGGTTCTGTAAGAAGTACGTGCCTGCTGTTTTGCTCGTCGGTGAAATAGTAATATTGTTGATGCTATGTATAGCTGGCGTACACTGAGTACCTGGCATTCAGAGTAGAGTTTGTCAGTCGGGTATCCTCTAGGTCGGCAATAAGCTATTTTTAGGATGGCTCTCTGGTTACGCTCGAGTTTCAGTAAGTGCGATTTGTAAGTAACACCACCATTATCCTACTCACTGATACATTATCAAAAAAATTCCACCACTTTATTACAATCAATACCGCTTAGAATAATTTGACAAAATTACGAAACAAAGCCCATCTTTCTCTGTTGTTGTTGTTGTTGTTTTCTTCACCCATTCTGGGTAGGCAAAGGGAACTATGCCCATACAGCCAATTCTTTCGTAATATTTTCTTTATTTTTGCATTAAAACGTTGATGTTAGACGTTTTAATGCTTCGATGGAGTTTTTGGAGACAGTCGAAAGATTGAAGGAATGTAGAGAAGTCCCCAAGAAAGAGGTGAACTGTTCGCGATCCCGCGCAAAATTCACGGCCCACTTTTCTTGGTTACGACCCATACACCATGTTATTTCACCGAACTGTATATTGTTCACTCGCACGACACTTTGTTTCGCAAAATAACACCACTTTTACGACCCAAAAATCGCTATAAACAATAAAAATTCGATAAAATAAACGGACTCCAAACGTATCTCACGAACTCCCGCCAAAAACTCCCCAACTCCCCATCTTTCTCTTCTCGTTTCCCGCGCAAAACTCCAAAGTCAGTCAATCAATTTTTTTTTTTTTCTTTCTGAATCATCTAAGGACTGTGACCATGCTGCCATGTCATTTATAGAAATTCTACATTATAATGGGTCATCCATAAATTACGTCATACGATTTTTGAGACTTTCCCCTCCCCCCCTTGTCACGCATCATCATCAGCCTATTGCAGTCCACTGCTGGACATAGGCCTCTCCAAATGCACGCATTTTTACGAAAATTACCATACTATTTTGCCCAATGCCATCAAAAGTAAGACCCCCCCCTTAACGAGTGACGTAATTTGTGGATGGCCCTTTAGTAAATACATAAAATATCACAAATACATATAAATAATAACTAAACCTAACATAACTCATTGAAATTTATATATGTTTAAGGTGGTTTATACATTGGCCCCCCTAGATTAGTAGATTGTTACGTGCGCGCACAATCGCGCGCGATCCTAAAACGTCCTAATTGTACGTCTTGCCCGGAATCTCCGATAAGCGTTGCAACGAGTGTGACATTTTTGTGAGTGATTGTAAATATTACAAAATGCCATTGGCACACTTAAATACACACGGTATTTAAGAAGTGTGCCAACTATGGTAAGAAAATAAACTAAGCTCAAGGGATCTCGTATCACATGTATGTAGTTATGTACCTAAGTAATCAAGATTATTAATTGATTTAGTAGGTACCTACAATAATTACTATTAGTGATTTTACTATTGTTTTTCAATATATTCTATTGTATATACCTGTTACATCACAAAACCATGCTAACAATTTTGTCGAAATTGTATTTTCATTTTGGTAAATGATGATATAAACATTTTATACAAAATACTAATTCAAAGTAGCGGTGAGGCGTATTTATCGCAACAGATAAATTTAACAGATATTTAAATACCGAATATAACAACTGTTCTTCCTAAGATAAATATCTGTTATAGGAAATAACAGCTAAATCTTAACAGTTGCCGTAAGAACAGTAGAAGAACAGCTGTTGCTGTTATCTGCGCGATAACTGTTATTGTATCATCCCCTATCATTCATTTCGCATATACACAAAAGAGAGGCACCTAGTATTGACTAAACAACAAATTTAAATCAACCTCACATTCGCAAATATCATAGGCAAAATGTGTCTTCTTAATTTGGTTTTATGAGCAGTTTAATAGCTCTATCTCTTTTTTTTGATCGCGTTGGAAAGAGAAGCTACTAGTATTAATTACATGATAAAATGAAGTGGTTACTAGATTACTCAGTTTTAGGTATCAGAAATAGTCTCCTACATTTGGTCTTGTGTTTGATTGATATTTTGACGTAATGTTCGGATACATTCACAAAATAAAAACACAAAACACATTCTTTATCAAATCAATTTCTTACATTAATGATACTAGTGTACGTGTAAATTAAAATAATACACTTTGACATAAAAAACACTAAATCGGATACATGAGTAGATTAACAAACATTTAAAACCTGATTGCGAGAGCGTATCCAAACATAATTCCTTACTTAATCAGGATTGGTTGAAATTTTGTTCTTAAACGTTAGGTCTTATTACGTTAGTATTAAAAGCTATTTAGAGATGATGGAATACATGAAACCGTAATATTAGCAAATTGACAGTCCTAATCCTGTTCTAAGCATGAAGGAAAGTTTTTGATTGTATTGGATGGGTATTAAAAAGATTGTTTGAGATTTTAGCGGCTACAGGAAGTATCAAAATAAGGAATAACAGGCTGCTATTTAATAACAGATATTTGGAACTGTTATTTTTACATAACAAGAACAGTAGTAACAGATATCGACTTTTACCTGTTATAACTCATCTCTAATTCAAAGACCTTCAGGTTTCTTTACACTGTAATTAGGTTCCTTAATCTATAATGAAACATGTAAATTTTCACAAAACTGCTGAAAAAAGTCTGAGAAACGCATAAAATATGTCGAAAAAGTTAGTCTCCTAGTAACTTTTTCAAGATGGCTAGGATGACATTAGCTTCGCTCAAAAGGACGTTTACCTGGGGCCTTACCATTAGCTCTTAAAGCAGGACTGCTATTGGACTGCATTGCTTTTTTGTACTATGACATCGTTTTTAGCAGGCCTGTGGCAGGCCAATTTACGTCGACGTTTCAAAACCGTTCACCATTTTTTTACTATGAACTTTCATACCATGACACCCAATTTGACAGCAGGCAAACGTCCTTTTGAGCGAAGCTAATGTCATCCTAGCCATCTTGAAAAAGTTACTAAGAGACTAACTTTTTCGACATAATTTATGCGTTTCTCAGACTTTTTTCAGCAGTTTAATGAAAATTTACATGTTTCATTATAGATTAAGGAACCTAATTACAGTGTAAAGAAACCTGAATGTCTTTGAATTAGTATTTTGTATAAAATGTTTATATCATCATTTACCAAAATGAAAATACAATTTAGACAAAATTGTTAGCATGGTTTTGTGATGTAATAGGTATATACAATAGAATACATTGAAAAAACTGTACTTTCAGATTTTATAACTCTTCTTTCTTACTAATATTTATGTGTAATATTTTTTTCAGATTTGTAACAAATACATGGAAATTATTAGTGTAAATGAAGGCTATGATTCATTTAATTTACAAAAAAATATGGTCTAATCATCCTTTGTAGTCTCACTTGAATGAACTGAGCACTATAGCATCTCAATGGCTTTTAGGTAAACATACAATACACATTCTAGTTTAACTTTAAAGATATGTCCTTTCCGTTCAATTGAGTGAAAAGAAAAGATAAAGAAACATATTTTACAGGTTATAGCACCTAAAACCCTTGTGTTATGAATATGTTGCTGATTTTGTTTGTTTAAATATTGCCTGGGTGTAAAAGACAACAAAGTTTTAGTTCTTATATAACACATTTGCAGCAGTCTTACAAAGATGATAAAATTAATGAATATTTCCTTTTATTGTAGGTGATTCTAGATATCCACTGCTCAATTTTATGATGACAACAATTGTTAAAGCAGAATTAGATTTTTCTGAAGCCTATAATACCTATACAGAGACATGTAAAAACTCTTAACAACAGAGAGAGATCAATAGGTGTTCTACAGACTCTTTTTCAATGTTACATTACCAACCTCTGGTACAGATGAAGAGGTTCACCAATAAGCTTATGTATTGATGTATTTTTTAACCCCTTTTATACCAGTAATTCCAGACACAAATCAATTGTCTTATGGCTCGATTCCACAACTTCGGTAGGCGACCAGTTAATACATATACTAAGTTATGGTTTTTTGTTAGATTTTAAATTTAGGGTTAAAACTGAAGTATTTTTATATTAAGTATGTCTTTTTTATTTTAATCCCTCGATCGTGAGTTATTCCAGACACAATTGAAATCAATTGTTATCGCGGCACGCGCATGCCGCCTGGGCGTTGAGGGATTATGTGTTTCATTTACATTTTTTTGTAATTATATTTACATAATATGAAATCATGTGTTTGTTTTTTTTACTGCAAAAATTCTGCAAAACATGTCTACTTAACCAAATGCTCGACTGGTTCCTCTTCCTCTCCTTGAATCATTAATTATTTTGTTTTATTTTTTGCATTTAGTCTACCCAGTCAATACTAAAATAGAATAGATTATTATAATACCTATGTAAAAAGTAGTAGTAGTCTTTTACTACACAGTGTAACTTAATCAGAAACTTCATTCAAACCAATGATATTTAAAAAGTAATAGATATGTTACATGCACTCTCAATATGCGTCCCTAAAACGTCACAATGGGGGCTATCGCTAGTAAATTTGCCACTAGAGGCGCTAGTGTCGCGTGAGGTCCAATATCATTCACTTTGTACTGGTTTTAGCGGAATTTGTTGCATAAATTATAATTTCTTAAATTTACCAGCCGGAAAGTGATCTCCATCGTAAAATATAGCAAATATGGATAATTTGGCGATTAATGTGAACGCTTTAAAAGCGGAATTAAGAAAAAGCGCAAAAATAGGCGGCCTCAAGAGCAACTATTTCAGAAGTTAGTTTGTGGATATCAAGATAGTTATTTATAAACAATATAACCTTAATTAGATTCAAGATATAACACTTTGTTTCGGCGCCAATCGCCTTTTACTGCTATACTTCCGGACCTCAGTCTACAGTGGCGCCAACTGGTGAGCAAAGAAACGGTAGTCCCCATTGTGAAGTCTTTTCAAATCCATGAAAGAGTAAGTAATTGTTCTTTTCACGAGTACGACAAGGACAAAATAAGAATTACGCATGTGTGCAGTTGTTCGCAAGCGGCACAGATATTTCGATAGTTTTGTAAGGGCATAACCTATCTATACTTTTTAAATATCATTGATTCAAACCCTAATTTTATGACTACATCGCCTGCAGAATTTAAATTTCTGCCACCCTTGCCATTCGCTTGGAGTGGTCTCCAGCTGTTAAAGATTTGTTAACTGTTATTCCCAAAGGTTATACAGTTGGGTGTGAGAAACTAGGCGTGTTATTTGTTGGTTTTACTGAAAGTCAATGGATGATCACTTTTTTATACTAATATTTTAATAAAATTGCTTACAATTCCACTTTACTTTATTCAATAATTAAACACAAGTATGACATTGTGAAAATATGGTTTAACTCAATGTTTAACTGTAAATATAAAATAGTCTTAGAACGTACGTACTACTCCGGGAAAATGAAATATTTCTTCAATTTTTGAATGTTACCGCCAAAAATGCAGGCAGAACCGTTCCAATCATGATCACGTTAAAATGATTATCCACATTTTCAATAACCCAACACTGTACATTAAGTACTATCGCCCAGAAGGTAATTTGACTAGAATTGAGTATGTTAACTAATCTCCTGCAAAATAGCAACATTTAGATCGACTTTTTCTCTTTAAAATCCAATAAGTAGAAAGTTTTTCAAAAACCGGTAATTTGGAATAAATTATGTATTTGTGTATTTGAACGTTTTCAACTAAAAAGAGACAGATTTATCTGAACCAGTATAGCTCTGTCTCGTTCATGCAATCTGCAGACAAACAGACCATAGACAAGCTTAGCTGTTCACCTTTTGGTTTAGCGATGCTAAAGTCGTTCAGCTTTTCAGCGGATAAGGGGCCTTACCATTAGCTCTTAAAGCAGGACTGCTATTGGACTGCATTGCTCTTTTGTACTATGACATCGTTTTTAGCAGGCCTGTGGCAGGCCAATTTACGTTGACGTTTCTAAACCGTTCACCATTTTTTTACTATGAACTTTTCAATCTTTTCATACCATGACACTCAATTTGACAGCAGGTAAACGTCCTTTTGAGCGAAGTTAATGTCATCCTAGCCATCTTGAAAAAGTTACTAGGAGACTAACTTTTTCGACATATTTTATGCGTTTCTCAGACTTTTTTCAGCAGTTTTGTGAAAATTTACATGTTTCATTATAGATTAAGGAACCTAATTACAGTGTAAAGAAACCTGAAGGTCTTTGAGTTAGTATTTTGTATAAAATGTTTATATCATCATTTACCAAAATGAAAATACAATTTCGACAAAATTGTTAGCATGGTTTTGTGATGTAATAGGTAAATACAATAGAATATATTGAAAAAACTGTACTTTCAAATTTTATAACTCTTCTTTCTTACTAATATTTATGTGTAATACTTTTTTCAGATTTGTAACAAATACATGGAAATTATAAGTGTAAATGATGGCTATGATTCATTTAATTTACAATAAAATATGGTCTCATCATCCTTTGTAGTCTCACTTGAATGAACTGAGCACTATAGCATCTGTATGGCTTTTAGGTAAACATACAATACACATTTTAGTTTAACTTTAAAGATATGTCCTTTCCGTTCAATTGAGTAAAAAGAAAAGATAAAGAAACATATTTTACAGGTTATAGCACCTAAAACCCTTGTGTTATGAATATGTTGCTGATTTTGTTTGTTTAAATATTGCCTGGGTGTAAAACACAACTAAGTTTTAGTTCTTATATAACACATTTGCAGCAGTCTTACAAAGATGATAAAATTAATGAATATTTCCTTTTATTGTAGGTGATTCTAGATATTCACTGCTCAAATTTATGATGACAACAATTGTTAAAGCAGAATTAGATTTTTCTGAAGCCTATTATACCTATACAGAGACATGTAAAAACTCTTAATGACAGAGAGAGATCAAGTATAGGTGTTCTACAGACTCTTATTCAATGGTTCATTACCAACCTCAGGTAGCTAGCCTTATTGCAAAAGCATTTGTAATCCTACATAACATTTTGCAATGCAGCTAATCAATTATCTCACAGATCAAGCAAATTTATCTCACAGACGAAGAGGTTCACCAATAAGCTTATGTATTGATGTATTTTTTAACCCCTTGTAATTCCAGACACAAATAAATTGTCTAATGGCTCGATTCCACAACTTCGGTAGCCGACCAGTTAATACATATACCTAGAAAGTTATGGTTGTTTTGTTAGATTTTAAATTTAGAGTTAAAACTGAAGTACTGTTATATTAAGTATGTCTTTTTTATTTTAATATGTGTTTGAAATATATTTTTTTGTAATTATATTACATATATGAAATCATGTGTTTGTTTTTTTTACTGCAAAAATTCTACAAAACATGTCTACTGTCATGCTCGACTGGTAGAGAATACCTAATATGTAATATAATTTTCTGTTTCCTCTTCCTCTCCTTGAATCATTAATTATTTTATGTTTTATTTTTTGCATTTAGTCTACCCAGTCAGTACTAAAATAGAATAGATTATTATAATACCCATGTAAAAAGTAGTAGTAGTCTTTTACTACACAGTGTAACTGAACCAGAAACTTCATTCAAACCCTAATTTTATGACTACATCGCCCGCAGAATTAAAATTTCTGCCACCCTTTCCATTCGCTTGGAGTGGTCTCCAGCTGTTAAAGATTTGTTAACTGTTATTCCCAAAGGTTATACAATTGGGTGTAAGAAACTAGGCGTTTTTTTTTGTTGGTTTTCACTGAAAGTCAATGGATGATCACTTTTTTATACTAATATTTTAATAAAATTACTTACAATTCCACTTTACTTTATTCAATACTTACACACAAGTATGACATTGTGAAAATATGGTTTAACCACATGAATAAATATTTACTCATGTGGTTTAACTCAATGTTTAACTGTAAATATAAAATAGTCGAACGTACGTACTACTCCGGGAAAATGGAATATTTCTTCAATTTTTGAATATTACCGCCAAAAATGCAGGCAGAACCGTTCCAATCATGATCACGTTAAAATGTCTATCCACATTTTCAATAACCCAACACTGTACATTAATTACTATCGCCAAGAAGGTAATTTTACTAGAATTAAGTATTTTAACTAATCTCCTGCAAAATAGCAACATTTAGATCGACTTTTTCTCTTTAAAATCCAATAAGTATAAAGTTTTTCAAAAACCGGTAATTTGGAATAAATCATGTATTTGTGTATTTGAACGTTTTCAACTAAAAAGAGACAGATTTATCTGAACCAGTATAGCTCTGTCTCGTTCATGCAATCTGCAGACAAATAGACCATAGACAAGCTTAGCAGTTCACCTTTTGGTTTAGCGGTGCTAAAGTCGTTCAGCTATTCAGCGGTTATGGTATGATTTTTAGCAGGGCAAAAGCAGCCCTACTGTTGAACTGCCTGGAAATTGAGTGGCTTGCTATAAGCTGATGGTAAGCCCCAAGGTATGATTTTTAGCAGGGCAAAAGCAGCCCTGCTGTTGAACTGCCTGGAAATTGAGTGGCTTGCTATAAGCTGATGGTAAGCCCCCTGCTGTCAAATTGAGTGTCATGGTATGAAAAGATTAAAAAGTTCCTAGTAAAAAAATGGTGAACGGTTTTGAAACGTCGACGTAAATTGGCCTGCCACAGGCCTGCTAAAAACGATGTCATAGTACAAAAGAGCAATGCAGTCCAATAGCAGTCCTTCTTTTAGAGCTAATGGGAAGGCCCCTGAACGTCAGCGCGCCGGCGCCGAGCGAAACGCGCGGCGCGCCGCCGCGAGCCTGCGACATGTCCAACCCGGTCTTCCGCGCCACTCGACCGACCAAACCGAGTCTGCGGCTCGCCTGCGCTCGCTCAGTCGAGTTGAGAATATTTCCCCGTTACGAACGTGTGTTAAGTGACGTAAAAATGGCGGCAGTGTCTTCGACTAGTGTTGATGTTTATAAAACGAAAATAAAAGAAGAAGAAGAATCTCTCTACAAAACATACACATAGTTTTTTTTGCTGGACTGAATTCGGACAAGTACCTAGCAATAGAATTAAATGGAAAACGAAGAGCTGTTTTGATGCTAGTTAGTTTTTTATGATCAAAAAAGTGATTTAAGGGTCAGAGGGTATCCTTAGGATGTGCTTGGTTTCAATATTACGAATTTGATTTATTTTATTTCTGTTAAAAAAAATTAAAGTGCTTAATATCGATCTCATAAAAATTGCTAATTCTTGTTTTCATGGTAAAAAATTGATTTAAATTTAAGAATAAGACATTTTATTGCTAACTAGTTTTTTATCATCAAAAAAGTGATTTATGTAATATGAATAAGTAATTCGTGTATCTTCTGTTCCTTTATTAAAATAAATAGTTTGAATCAACAATATGTTTTGTTCTTGATTCTCGCGCCGGCGCGCCGCCGCCGCCGCGTAATTTTTTAGGCCACGCCGCCGCCGTGGAATTGGCCCACGGCGCTCATATCTAAATTACGGGTATCTATCACGACACATAATTTTTTGATACCGAATTTCATTCAACTATTCCATGAATGTTAATATCTTTTTTTCCTGATTTATCGAATAGTTAATAATCGCCGTTTCATAACATCGAATAACATTTCACAAAAAAAATGTTTCGCAATTGTTTTGTTAAGCAGAATAACGATTTATCAAACTAATGTTTCATAGAATTGTTAAGTAACGGTTCCCATTGCATTTTTTCCTCAAATAACTTTTACATTTGCATATGCATACTTCCATGCATATGGAAGAAGGCAAGCAAGCAGGCATGCAGCAGGTACGCATGCATTCAAGTAAGCACATGCATGCATACGCATGCAAGTAAAAAGGCATGCATGCATGCAGCAAGCAAGCCGGCATGCAAACAATCGGCATGCATTAAGCTTTCCTCGTCTCCGGCGCTGCGGGAATAGCAGCCTCGTTGCCCTTGCGTAACAAGGCGCAGTCACCCTTGCCTCAAGCTCGCCTCAGCTGCACCGGCTCGCGCGGGTGCCTGCACCATAGAAAACAATTACTAAAGGCCTGCACCTTGTTACAGCGGGCGGAGGCTGCTCTCCCTTCGCGCCTCCGGCTTTTGAATTACACTCTAGTATAGGGCAAACTTGTACCACGGCGGGTCGGGATTAACGTAGTTTATTTATTATATCAATATTTATTACATATTTACATCAGTTATGCTTTAAATTGTCTATTAATAAAGCATGCAATATAATATTAGTAAAAAAAATCGTTTGGCAATACGGACTTTAGTGATTGGATGTTTCAACAATTCTGCATATTGAAACTTACGTGGAAATAAAATTATGGGTAACAAAATAGTAAACTAACATTACTTCGATAAAATACATAATATATGAGAAGAAGTAACGATGAATTAAGTTTGTAGATAATAAGCATTCGACCAAATGAAATTATGATGTAACATGATTCAGATTCTAGAATATGTTGAATATCGTTTAGAAACATCTGCGAATTGTTTTATGGGGAATGAAAATCGTTGAAGAAAATTGCGATTAAGTGATGGGTTCCCATATCATACAATACGGATGCCACGACGAAAGAGAAAGTAATTGTTTTTTTCACGAGTCTGACAAGGACAAAATGTGCGATCATAGATTAGTTGGATAAAAAATATAGGATGTAGAAAATATAGTATTGTCCATAGATTTATTGTCACCGTCTATAAAACCATACAGTCGTCCGACGCCTTTGATCTCATGGAAAATGCCGACAACGTCTAGACAGTATTGCCACATGAGTAAAAATCCCTACAGAGTACAAGCTTCTTGACTTTTAAACTATTCTGATAGGGCTGACACCTGTTGCAAGTCAAAAAAATAGGTAGTAAAAATTAAATACGGTAAGTACCTACCTACATACTAAAAAGTGTATTTCAAAAGGTATATAATATAAGGTTTAGTGTAATTTGACAATACTAAAGTTAAATTAGTTTATAAATGGCTAACCCTAAATAATTTATTTTTCTTCAAATATTTCTTATTTCTTTATAACGTGTGTTACAGTCTAAATCTAATAATACCTACAGTTTCCTTAAATAAATGATCGGAAAATATTCGCATGGCATGTTAAAAGATAATTAATTTATAATTTTATTCTTATACTTATCACATTATTAAAATAATCTTGGTACCGTCAATTCGGGTAACTTTGAACATTTTTTACAGCATTTGTGATCTTACAAACTGATTTATATTTATAACCTTTATTTTATCGAATGAATAGTGTCCTTTTAAATTGAATTAATTTTCTAACAACATGAATTTGCGGAAAAACCTATAGAATTAGCCAAAGTTTTACCCAAAAGTCAAATTCAAAGTTATCTTAAGTTTTGGGTAACTTTGAATTTATTTTTGATTGGATGAAAAACCTATAATATTCGAATATTTGAAGGTTTGGGTAAAATTGTATGTTGTATTTATGAAATGAAAAACCCAATGTATAAAATGATATCTGTACACTGACGTATACATGTAACAGATTGCTTGGTCTTGCCATGTTAATCAAAGAGTACCAATTTTGTGGAAAAAATGATCGTTATATTTATTAATATTATTTATTAAATTATGATAAAATAGAAAATTTGTGTAAAACATAAAATTTTACGTTTATTTGGCTATCTAATGAGATCAAAACCGTAATTACCAAGTAACATTTAACTTAATCAGTTATTAATACACAAATCATTCACCCCATTCCATGAACAACATTTCATCGTCAATATAAATTTGACCGCCTTTTCTGGATAGCTGTTGCTCTTTTAGAGTACTTATTATATTGGCCTTATCAATCTGACATATTATGTCAACTTTGGAGGGCCAAGACCAACCTCCTAAAAAGTATTTTTGGAGCACAGAGACTTGTAAGGGCTTAACTTTTTGTATCCTTCCTGGGAACAAACTGCCCTCTTGTCGAAATACACAATAAGCACCCTCTTTTAGTTCTTCGTCACCCCTGTCTGCACACTTCTCAGTCGTTGTAACCAGTAAATCCCCACTTATCTCATCTACTGTATATTCTTCTATAATTTCCTCATGCATTAAAATCATTTCGCTACCTATGTCTGAGTCGGGAGTTTCTTCATTCATAATTTCTATTTCCTGGGTCATATCATTTGCTTTGACTTGGTTTTGAAAAGTGTGACTAGCAGATATCTTAGAGAACTTAGGAGGAGGAGGTTGGTGAACTAAAGCTTCAACTACTATAACTACACATTCTTTTTTTTTAGATTCGCTATCATTGTTTTTTTCAGTCATTGTACTTTTGACAATCTCAAAGTCTTTATTTCCTTCTTTATCCTTTTCGTTAGTGACCTTCTTCTTTTTTTTGTTCTTTGAACCGAGAGATCGTCCTCGTTTCTTAGATTGCGCGGTGTTTTCATCTCCTTGTTGCCTGTTGCTTTTGTTTGTCTTGTTTCTTTCTTCATAATATTTTTCAACCTCCTCAGCCAAAACGCAGGTAATTGAAATTTTGCTCCTTTCTTCACATCCAAATCTCCTTGCCTTATTTCTTCTATGTAGCTAATGAAACTTGTACTAACAGATTCACAAACATCTGGCTGAGACGTGTACGTTGGTAATTTGTTTAAAACAGTAGCAGGTGAAAGTGGTTGCAAGCCACAGCTCCGAAATCCAGTTTTCACATTATCAGATGACGTACCTTCAATGAGATCTAGAGACTTTTTGAGCAGCTGGGCAAAGAGAGGCTTTGAAAGTACTTGTAACTTTCTTCCTCTACTAGTCTGTCAATAATCATTGAGAAATTTTCTCCAGGCAGTTTTCAAGCCAGAAAAATAACCCACATCTAGTGCTTGCAACAGGTGGGTTGAATTTGGGATCAAGCAAATGAATTTGATGTTATGTTCATTGCAAAGACGTAATGCTTTTGGCGATTTGTGAGCACTGAGATTATCGCACAGCAAAACTTTTTTGCCATCTTGTTTGTCAACATGTGGGATAAAATGCCTTTCCAACCACGTCTCAAAGATTGAAGAATCTATCCATCCAGATTCGGACACAGCCATTCTCGAACCTGAAGGACCTTGAAAGAGCCAATCTGACCACAGTTTCTTCCCTTTAAATATAAAGAAAGGAGGCAGGACTTCGCCGCCAACATTTGCACAAAAGACCACAGTGTAACAGGATTTACTCGTATTTTTTATTACTTCGGGATGTCGAGAGTCTCTTCGAAAAAGCAACTTTTTCTTTCCAGGATCGTCATGAAAACCCGACTCATCCATGTTGTATATATTTTCTGGTGAGACTCCTTCCATTTCCGTTTTAATATTTTCAAAGTATTCCTCGATCATTTCTCGAGTGATTTGAGCCCTCTTACGAGATATGTTATGGGCAATTTTTGCTTTAAGTTCTGAATGTCTTCCAGAAAAAGCACACCCCATTCATAGCCGGGCAAGTTATGTTTAAATTGAGGTTTTGTTATGTTGTTGGTATCTAAATAATTTTTAACGACGTATCTAAAGTCTAACATGCTTAATGGTATGCCCAGATCACTAAGTAGCAGCAAATGGGCTTTGAAGCTTGTTTCTTCTTCTTGACTGAGAGTAACAGGCTTGCCCACGGGTTTAGTATGCTTGCATTTTAATTTATAAAAAAGGGTCACCGCGGGTATTTTGTAAAATTTCGACGCAGCAAGTCTCGACATCGCACCAGATCGAATTTTACTCAGAGCTTCTGCGAGCGTTTCAGGGGAATAATTGCTTTTTAATCCATACCTTCTAATGCCAGGGTTAACTTTTTGGCTTTTTCTGGGCATATTTGTATAAAAACTGTAAAAAGGAAAATTTTATAAGAACTGAGCATCATTATGTACGTATTCAAAGTTACCCGACACAAAATTTTTATAATACGGGTAACTTTGAACCATTCAATGTTACCCAAATTACTTCGATTTTGGACGTCGTCAATACTTTATCAGTCTTACGCAATATTTTTACATCAAATATGGATAACGATTTCAAAATAATAATATATTTACTACATATTAAAGATAAACACATAAACATACCTGTTTAGAGTAAGTTTTATATTTTTAATCGCGATTTCAAATCCGAGCAACAAACACTTCCATTAACTTCACTACGATAAGGTGGGCTTTTTTCAAAATTATGACATTGACAGTTTATTTTTTTTATTTTTCGTTGGCTACAAAACATTTTGGCAATTTGTTTAACGCAGTCTCCATAGTGAGAAATCAAAAAGTTTACATATAAAAAAATAATGAATCTTTTTTACAATTTTGTTCAAAGTTAAGCCACAATTCAAAGTTACCCAAAACGACTGTACTTATGTTTTTTTTTCATTTCACATAAAAATTAACATAATTATCTGGACCTGGCAGTATTTTAAGAACCCAGCCTGTAGATATATTACCTGCATTAAAGCCTTTACGATGAATAAATAAGTCATCATTGCTTATATTTAAGGCATTTTCCGATAGGATTCCGATTTCTTGCACTTGTGTCGATCCAGACATTTCCTGTACAATTATCATACAATAAACCATAGCAGTGCGTAACTGACCCTTTGTTTATTTAACACCAATTTTCCTAAATCAATATTATATAAATAATTGAATCATAGAAATGGTACAATCACAATTCGTCAGCCAAATCACTTAAATAAATGTCGTCTAATGCGCGCGACGTGCAGGCGGCAGCCCTGTCAATTATACCGCAACTGAATCGGCGAAAACCAGTTCTTACCCAGGCGACGCGTCGGTGAACGCGTCGGTGAGATGTCACGCGCACATCGCCGCGCTATGTGTGAGTGGAACAACAGCGTGCCGCTTATAGGTAGCTTGTATTCTGGTGGGAATATTTATTCATGTGGTATTGCGACGGCTAGGGTTGTCACAAGTAAACAATATCTAAAAATATTTATTTATTGCAGATAAACACTCGTAATTAGCGCCCCAATGATCCTCAAAATTGACACCCATGTCAAATTATAAAAATTACGTCCTCCATCTTGGATTTAAAATAGGATGGCATTTTCGTAATCAGCGCCCTAATGAATCTCAAAATTGAAACCCATATCAAACTATAAAAAAATACGTCCGCCATCTTGGATTTTAAAAAAGATGGCATTTTGGTAATCAGCACCCCAATGAACCTCAAAATTGACACTTGTATCAATCAAGTTATAAAAAAATGAAGTCCGCCATCTTGGATTTAAAAAAGGATAGCAATTTCTTAATTACTAGGTACCCTAATTAACCTCAAAATTGTCAACTATATATCTTATTAAAAAAAAAATTACGTCTGCCATCTCGAAATTCACCCTTAGTGAATAATAAAAAAAATCCGCCATCTTAAATCAATTATAATGTAGATATTACTCGTATTTTCAATATCAGCATTCCAAAAAAGTTGGAAAGCATCGTTATCATTTTGAATAAAAAAACCAAACACTCATGCCCTACCTATACCTGTGTTATCAGATATTTTTTACCGCCTACACAATGCACCATTTAAATTAACAAATATAAAATAATTAAAAACAAACACTTGTTAGCCCTGAATGCTGTGTGCCGAACTACTAACATTGTTTTGTTCGCAGTTCGGGCTCGCTCGGCCTTCCCGCGTCTGTCTCGCGCCTCACACCCCGCACATTTGCCTTGTCTAGACGTCTTCCTTCGTTGAACGACTGTAGTATGGTTTCAATTTCATAGACTGTCGTATTGTCATAGGTTTAATAACTTTTAGTTTTAGTGCCTTAAACAAAAGTATACTAACATGTGCGTGGCGTGCGTACCTACATAATAATGTATACAATATTGTCAATGTATAATAATCTTAATATCATGAATATACCTACGTATTCCGAATATCAAAAATATGAATACACATCTAAACCGAAAACTAAACGCCTATGAATGAGCAAGGCAGGCAAACATGCATGCATGATGCAGGGTAACAAGCATGGTCGCAGACAAGCAAGCATGCAATTGTATAGCGACTAGCCTCAGCTCTCCTCCCCCGGCTTTTTCATGCACTCTAGTTTTGGACAGACATGTAGGCACTTTGGCAGAAAGACCGCGGCGAGTCGGGATTCACAAAAATCCTTAATTTTTAGAATTGCATTCTCTGAAACTTAAATACTTAGAATAATAATCAATGATATTTAAAAAGTAAGTACTTTTTAAATATCATTGATAATAATACATAGAAACCGAATGTAAGCACGAAAAACGCGCAACGCAACTAAAACAGCCAAATCTGGCAAACTTCGTTCCGCGAGCTGTCAGCACGCTGTCAGTGCTCAACGTCACGCTAAGTCAAACATAGCTCGTAAAAAATAATTTAAAATGATTGTTTGCACCTTTTTGCACTATGAAGAAGTGTTGCATATCAGAGAAACAAAAAGAAAGTGATAAAGTTTCATTTCACAGGAAGTACTTACATTTCATACATTGTCTGATTATGATTTAATTAACTAAATAAAATCGAATCGAATTTAAATCAACTATTTTTGTTACTGGCAACCTTGCATAGTGGATTATGGATTTGTAATGAGGATATTGTGGGTATCAGTTTCATGCTCAATTATAATTAACATTTTTTGTCTTATAGAACAGATAATTGATATTTTACAAACTCCAAAAAAATACAATATGAAGTTTAGTTATTATTATTTATCATTATGTATGTGCTGCTATAGCAAAAGATTAATATGTAAAGTGATTATCAAATGATAATTTAACAAATGAAACGCACCCCGATCTATCCGCAATAAATTTTGAGAAGTACACCCAAGATCCTACTTATGCCTTAAATAAATCTCTGTTATTCACTTTAATAAAACCACTTTATACCCAGATGTTATATTTAGGAAGTTGTAAATAATTTGTATAAAAAAACACTGAAAAATAATTAAATCTGTTTAATTGCATTAATTTTAAATAAAAATATTTCAGTTGTATCTCTAAACGTAATTTGCTAGGTAATCAAAGTAGAACCAACAAAATGTATACATGGATATAAATACTAAGACGAATTAAAAGAATATTATCAGTGTTTGAAAATTTTAATTTCCATACTAAACTTAATTAGGTACTAAGGTACTATTTTGTATGAAAATATAAATTTTCAATAGCCTTACTATATACATGCATATGATTATAATAGGATACCATAAGCTGGTAAAGGCAAACCTTGGACGAATAAACCACTGGACGCGCAATGACAGGCAATTTCGCTTGTGCCCCCTTGGCAATGAAGCGGGCTTTTTAGCCTCACTTACATGCAGTGTTGCCAACTATGCGATAATTATCGTAAATATACGATAGTTCTATGCTTTATACGTTGTACTGTTTTATACGATAATTTATGAAAGATTACGATATTATTGAAATCTTAATGCGAAGTGCAAAAATGTGAGCGTAAAAGGGAAGGGATGGGAGGAGGGAAGGGAAGGGGATAAAAGGGAACTCGATTCTTGGTGTATAAGTCTCATGTATTTTGTATGTAAATGGAGTTTTACACGCAGACGAAGCTATTCGATCTGGCAATACATGCTGTGTGGATTTTAAGCCCAAAAAGGCCATGCTGGACCGCTGCATGACACTTGTAAATACATATGGTCCAGAAAAAAATGAACGTGAGGATGAAAACAAAGATTTAGTTATACAAATTTAGTTTTTTTTTTAATAATAATATTTTAGACATGCCATACATAGTTATTCTTTACTTTCTTTTTCTTTTAATATACTCAAAATAATAGGTATGTACCTGGTAATCCTATAAATAACTTGAATTTTTCATTTACTTACATGAATAAATGTACGCGATAAAAATACGATAATTTTATGTATGATTTGCGATAATTTCGGATTTCCATATTGGCAACACTGCTTACATGTGACATCTTGTCAGTACGGTTTCAGAGCTTGGTGAGAAACATAGTCGAGAGAAATGGGTAAATGTGCCGTATTTTTGTGTATAAAAATTATAGCGGCAAGACAAAAAATATTTCTTTTCATCCGTAAGTAACTTTTTATCCCAATAAAGATGTTAATTTTTCTTAAAATAGTGAAATGTGTTTTCCTAGAGAAAAGTTACATTGCCATTTAAAAAAGTAGTGGTCAGTTACTACAAAATCAAAAAGATAACGTATACTCATTCGGTAGGATTATCGTACGTTCATCATTTGTTCCCTTGTCAATTTAGTTTTAACTGTGCTTGACAACTGTCGATAAATCATATCGATAAAATTAAATGTACTAATAAATTTATAGTATATAAATAATTTTGAAATAAAATGATAAATCTGTGAAATGATTAACTCTAGAGTAGATTAAAGTACTTAATCTTCAAAATACAACAGTTTGCTTTAAAATTTTAAAGTTCATATTTTATTACAATACAATACAGGAAATCTGAAATTACATTAATAGGATGTCCTATTAATATAATTTCAGATTTCCTGTAGATACATTAAGTAAAAAAAATTGGGTCGAAGCCGTCCGAAGAGAGGCAAAATGGATCCCTACAAAACACCACCGAATATGTGGAATCCATTTTCCAAAAAAATCATAAGCGACTATTCGTTTAATTGTTTGGGCTTACTTAAATTGCCTCGTTACTGTAGTGCATCCGGGATGTTCGTAGAAGCAAGGATAGATTGCTTCTTCACTATCATGCGTAAGCGGAGCGCGTCCCTGGTGCGCAAGGTGCGGGGGAGCACCAACAGCATCCTGAGCATGATTGCAAATAGATTTGACTGCATTTACGTGAATCGTTCCTGTGCCATTTCGGGTGGTGTGGTTAGGGGCAGATTCACAAAATAATTTTAATTGTAATTGTCTTATTTTATTTTATTTTACTAACATAGTTTAAGTGCACATGTATACTAACAAAATGAGTCTCAGTAACTTGAATAAATGAATTTTAATTTAATTGAATTTAATTAAATGTCCCGACTGTAATTTCTGTTTTGGTAAGAAAAATAAAAAACATTTTGCATAAGATTCGGTCATTCATTCGTTCAACACATATCGATAGAAAAATATCGACACTTTCACGCAATAAATGTCAATAATTGACACGACAATCTCCCCCCGCCCCGCAGAAATTGGTTGATGATGTTTTCATACATTCGCTCTTGCGTTTCATATCCAATGGTTAATTCATCCAAGAGGCAAACCCATGAATGTCAATCTAACATACTATCACATCAATAAAAATGTGTGTAACAATAATTCCAACGAAAAAAATTAGCCTCCATGGCTAATTTTTTACGCAGCAGGCGAGCAATTTAGTAAGCAATCCAGTCTCGTCACTTGACGTTAACGTTCAGTCGAGAATTATCCTAACAGCGTCACTTTGATTGCCACATGAAAGTTTACGAAGGTGATTGTTAGCTTCTTCGCCAGCTGATGCAAGGTCCGGGTCTGAAGAAGGAAGTCTTTTTCAATTCAAGAAAGTCAGGTGATAAACTAATTTCATATTGGTTAGTCAGGTAATACTTGAAGTAGCAGCCTCATTGTCCCACAGCAGGACAAGGGCCTCCATAATTGAATTCATGTTACCACAGCAATCATAGGCATAATGTTTTATCAAATACGAGTTAGTGATCACAAATCTAAGCAATTTCCTTTTTTTACTGCAAATAAGCCCCCTAGTGCTCGACCAGGGGATCGAGCCCATGATCCGGAGATTTTGAGCATAGATTTGTACCCTAAGAAATTATAATATGTATACAAGCAGTTAATATGTGGTGTAATTTTACCATGAAAGGCTATGGTACCAAATAAAAGTTAAAGTTGACGCTCTTCTGAGCATTTTTAAGCACTACTGCTGTGAAGTAGCAGTCATGCCATCCCAAGGTCCTGATATACCATATTTCACAATTGCTCAAACTAAGAAGGCAGTCTGTAAATATCATTATTCTTTTTTTCGGTTTAAACCACTAAGGGGGTTAGTTAAGTAGGACCTAGCCGACAAGAAATGAGTCTATCAGCTAACTGGACTGGCGAGTGGTTGTCTCCGCTGGTATACTGGTAGGCTCAGTGCGAAATGGAGGTGACGGTGAAGTTGGCGGCCAGCGGCTGCAGGGCGTGCTTGACGTCGAGCGCCGTGAGTCTATCAGCTAACTGGACTGGTGAGTGGTTGTCTCCGCTGGTATACTGCTAGGCTCAGTGCGACATGGAGGTGACGGTGAAGTTGGCGGCCAGCGGCTGCAGGGCGTGCTTGACGTCGAGCGCCGTGAGTCTATCAGCTAACTGGACTGGCGAGTGGTTGTCTCCGCTGGTATACTGCAGCTGCTAGGCTCAGTGCGACATGGAGGTGACGGTGAAGTTGGCGGCCAGCGGCTGCAGGGCGTGCTTGACGTCGAGCGCCGTGAGTCTATCAGCTAACTGGACTGGTGAGTGGTTGTCTCCGCTGGTATACTGCTAGGCTCAGTGCGACATGGAGGTGACGGTGAAGTTGGCGGCCAGCGGCTGCAGGGCGTGCTTGACGTCGAGCGCCGTGAGTCTATCAGCTAACTGGACTGGCGAGTGGTTGTCTCCGCTGGTATACTGCAGCTGCTAGGCTCAGTGCGACATGGAGGTGACGGTGAAGTTGGCGGCCAGCGGCTGCAGGGCGTGCTTGACGTCGAGCGCCGTGAGTCTATCAGCTAACTGGACTGGTGAGTGGTTGTCTCCGCTGGTATACTGCTAGGCTCAGTGCGACATGGAGGTGACGGTGAAGTTGGCGGCCAGCGGCTGCAGGGCGTGCTTGACGTCGAGCGCCGTGAGTCTATCAGCTAACTGGACTGGCGAGTGGTTGTCTCCGCTGGTATACTGCAGCTGCTAGGCTCAGTGCGACATGGAGGTGACGGTGAAGTTGGCGGCCAGCGGCTGCAGGGCGTGCTTGACGTCGAGCGCCGTGAGTCTATCAGCTAACTGGACTGGCGAGTGGTTGTCTCCGCTGGTATACTGCAGCTGCTAGGCTCAGTGCGACATGGAGGTGACGGTGAAGTTGGCGGCCAGCGGCTGCAGGGCGTGCTTGACGTCGAGCGCCGTGAGTCTATCAGCTAACTGGACTGGCGAGTGGTTGTCTCCGCTGGTATACTGCTAGGCTCAGTGCGACATGGAGGTGACGGTGAAGTTGGCGGCCAGCGGCTGCAGGGCGTGCTTGACGTCGAGCGCCGTGAGTCTATCAGCTAACTGGACTGGTGAGTGGTTGTCTCCGCTGGTATACTGCTAGGCTCAGTGCGACATGGAGGTGACGGTGAAGTTGGCGGCCAGCGGCTGCAGGGCGTGCTTGACGTCGAGCGCCGTGAGTCTATCAGCTAACTGGACTGGCGAGTGGTTGTCTCCGCTGGTATACTGCAGCTGCTAGGCTCAGTGCGACATGGAGGTGACGGTGAAGTTGGCGGCCAGCGGCTGCAGGGCGCGCTTGACGTCGAGCGCCGTGAGTCTATCAGCTAACTGGACTGGCGAGTGGTTGTCTCCGCTGGTATACTGCAGCTGCTAGGCTCAGTGCGACATGGAGGTGACGGTGAAGTTGGCGGCCAGCGGCTGCAGGGCGTGCTTGACGTCGAGCGCCGTGAGTCTATCAGCTAACTGGACTGGCGAGTGGTTGTCTCCGCTGGTATACTGCAGCTGCTAGGCTCAGTGCGACATGGAGGTGACGGTGAAGTTGGCGGCCAGCGGCTGCAGGGCATGCTTGACGTCGAGCGCGGCGCGCGGGTCCCGCAGCGCGGCGGCGGCGTGCGCCAGCTGCAGCGCGCACTCGGGCGGCGCCCCCGCCGGGAGGGTGGCGCACTCCCGCTCTAAAGCGCTCCCTACACAGCTCAGGAGCTCGGAGAAACCTAGAGATATGGCCGCGCGACGCAATCTGTTCAGCTCCTGTATCAACAGAAAAATCTGTTAACCAAAAATAAAAATTTCGAATATTACCTTTAAGGTAAGTATATAAACTTGAAAAATTATGTCTCAGGCGGGACTCGAACCCGCATCTCCTCGCATGCCGGGCGATTTTCAAGTTTATATACTGATATTATAATTGCAATTAAGTTGCTAAAATATCAAATAAAGTATTACCTTTAAGGATTAATAAAACACAAAAAAATACGTTAGGACGACGTCGCATCGCTATTCGATGCCAAGTCGTCTTCAAGTACAGACACTGGCAGGTCAACCTACCCAAAAAGTTAAAGGTCATTGAATTGATTTTCAACTTTAAGTCCAACAAGTAGGGATCAATATCAATTGAGAAAATTTGACGTTTTGTGGTAGGTTGACGTGCTGTTGTCTGTACATTATGACACGGGCAAAGCAAGGAACCACGATTGACCCACTGCCACTATACGACGTCGCATTGTTGAAATAAAACAAACATGCTCAGGGTTTGGCACAGACAGTCGTACAGACAAATAATTACTCGTCTGTACGACTATAGAGATAATGAAATCGAAACTATCCTTATCTTCCTTAATATTATAAATGCGAAAGTAAATCCATAATAAAAGAAAAAAAAAACTGTTTTTCTGTTAGACTATTATGATGATATTTGGTACAAAAATAGATTTGACCTTGAGAAAGGTGATAGATTATTTTTATTCACAGCTGGGCACAGGCCCACGCGATATAATGTGTATTTCACGCGGGCAGAGCCGCAGGCGAAAAGATGTATGAATGTAAAGCTTAACAATAAACTCAATATTATAATAATAACACGATAATTACTTTATAAAGGTGTTGCGTCTTGTCCGGCAGCTTCCTAGCGTGGCGGAGCACCTTTTGCACGTCGGCGAGCAGCGCGTGCGGCCGGGCCCAGGCGCAGCCCGACCCGCCGCCGCTGTACGAACGCCACGACCGCACCGGGAATGACTCTGTTGAGGACGTTACATATCAATTTGTGGAGAAGATGCCCTACACATGGTGTAAGATAAATCAGAGATTTAAATCGTTAGATGTGCCCAGCGCTTACAAAAACTGAGCGCCATTTAACACTGTGCGCGTGGCGTGAGACCGTTCACGCACACAAAGCTACGCGCAGCTCGGTTTGTTTACGTCCACAATTACTTGGCCCCTAGAATCGGCAACGGCTAGTTATGGAAGGGCTCAATTTAATTTGGTTACCTAGACAAGAAACGATCCCGCGGATATCTCGCTCTCGCGTTCTGATTTGTAATAGTTCTCTCTCTGTTATACGGACGCCATTTGAACTTTCGCCAATTGTTTGGGCTATGGTGAAAACAATTAAAAATATTTAAATTCGCGCTGAGTCGCAGGGTCTCGGTGGCTTAATGGTATAGCGCCCGCCCG
The DNA here is from genome assembly GCA_949315895.1 of Anania crocealis. Taxonomy (NCBI): domain Eukaryota; kingdom Metazoa; phylum Arthropoda; class Insecta; order Lepidoptera; family Crambidae; genus Anania; species Anania crocealis. Next base: position 14,423,340 of record OX438880.1, on the reverse strand, counting down.
GCATGCGAGGAGATGCGGGTTCGAGTCCCGCCTGAGACATAATTTTTCAAGTTTATATACTGATATTATAATTGCAATTTAATTGCTAAAATATCAAGTAAAGTATAAAAATATTTGTTAATTCAGTATTTATGCATTTGGATTTGCAAGCGTCTAGCACGGAAAGAGTCAGCTCACTCTTTCCAACGATGACACATTTTCGTGCGCCTCATGTATGATAAGGGTACATCTAACGAAATCTCTGAGGTAAAAGGTACAACAAGCCGAAACCAGCCTATGTTAACATATGCCTATAAATAATATGGTGAAGTCAGAAATTTGATATCATTATTGAAAAAATATTTTTATACAAATAGGAATCCCAAATTTTTTGTTTGTATGAAAAGAATGCCAATGTAGCAGTGTATTCAAACATTTTGATTTGAGCCATAGCCGTAAGTAAGTAAGTTTTACCATGTTTTACTTTATTTAAATTAAACAAATAGATATTGTACACAGCGCACATCCATAACATAATTATTGGGAAACTTTTGTTTTTCATTTCAATGTTTAGTGTTCGTGTTAAATCAAGAAAACAGTCTGTAGAGTTTTTTTTATACACTTCTAAGTTACACGCGTACTCCAGTATGTAGAGTTTTTTATATACACTTCTAAGTTACACGAGTACTCACCAGTAGATCCCCCGTCGTCGACCGGCCCCAGCTGGTCTAACGGACCTAGCCAGGGCGCGGCGGAGGCTCCCGGACGAAGCACGCTGAGCAGTAGGCATGAGCGGCGAGCGCGCGACGCCTCGCACCAAGCGGATAGCGTGCCCCACCAATCGGCGCCCAGTTGGACGATCGCCGACATGCCTTCCACCTTTTGAACCACAGATATAGGTTAAAGCACTTTATACTGAAACTTCGTCCGCGTCAATTTCTGTTATTATGATCGGGATTATTTTTGCAACCTTTTTTTACTGATTGTTACGGCTTAATAATTACCAAATTAAGCCTAAGTTTTACTTATACTATTTATGCGCATTTACTTTCCAATCATAATATTTGCTATTCATCCTTGCAGGCGTTTCTCTTCCCCACTCTAATATAATAATTTAATGACACTTACCTTCCATTCGTCCCGGTGCGCACATCTTTCTTTGTAATATATTTTTTGAGAATAATAAGCAATCAACAATTATTCGAGGGTTTTATTTGGCTCCATATGTCATCGTAGACATAATTTGGTGGCCCATGAGGGGAACATACTACGAACACTACGAAAATTGAAGATCTCGTCAACAATTCTACGAAAAGTTTGCTGCGTCATCGTGTCGATTACTATACGGAAGACGAAATACATCGCCGAGGACCAAGGAACATCAATTGAATACGACTGAAACTGGCACAGGAGTCACTAAAGCTTCATACCAGCGGCGATTCATGAGATAAGTGTCCAAAAATCCTTTCCTCCTAACATTCCAACAACCTACATCTTTCATATCTATATCCGTTGTTCCTAAGCTATTTATAGGTCAAAGCTTGGTGCATACAATTGTGGTTATTTAATAACTCTTATACCTAGTGATTTTAATCGAAATTATTCAAAATATATGATTTGTACATTGCATCAGCCCATTATAATTTTCTACCCCCAATTCAAAAATAAAAATAAAATTTAGAAATTTCTACAGTATCAATTGGAAAATAACCTATTTTAGCTAACAACAATAATTTACTTGGTAATTAAATTAGTATATCGCTGTTTTTGAATAAAAAATACGTGATTTAACGCCAAGTTGGTGGCCCATACAAACGATTATCTACCTTACTATTGCATTTCATCGCGTCAATTATTTCGTTGTGACTAATTATATTTGCCGATCATTCCAGCTTCATCGGACTGTCGGTACTCAGCCTAACGCATCGAACAAGTAGCTGTCGGTTACTTGGTGTTTGCTGAGACTACCAACGAGGGAGGAGCGTGAGCATTGTTTATTTGTTACATACCTTCTTACCTCATTTTATATTGCTACTGCGTTTTAATTTGAATTGCAATTATTATTATTTTTTTCAATTGATATTAATGCCTCTTACTACGGAAACCATGTCTAACTATAAAGATTTAAATACAAAACGAAGTTCGATTAAAGGTCAAATCACAAAATTTAAAAATTATCTAAGCAATGTTAAACAGAAACAGGAATTGACTAGTGTCGATTTAGCCGAGCTTACGCTCAAACTTGGCAAGTTCGAGGCTCTGTCATTGAGGTTTGACGATTTGCAAACACACATTGAGGTTTTAAATTCAGACAATTTAACTCAGGAAATTGACGAACGGGAGAGTATTGAGAATGATTTTATTGTTAATATTGCAGCAACTAAGAAAATAATTGATACCTATAACTGTGAATCTCAACAAAGGCGTGAATCTATTTTTCATGATGTTGGTGCCGCTCAATGCCATTCCGATTGTCACGATAGCCATAATAAAGGGTTCAAATTACCACAAATTCAAATTTCAAAGTTTGACGGAACTTATTTCCGCTGGCTTGAATTTCACGATACATTCGAAAGTTTAATACACAATAATAATAACATCTCTAATATTCATAAATTTCACTACCTTGTATCGTATTTAGAAGGAGAAGCAGCGAGAATAATATCTAACTTCGAAATGTCATCAGCCAATTATAATGAAGCCTGGCAACTTCTTTGTAACCGATATAATAATAAACGTCTTTTAATTAATTATCACTTAAATTCCTTATTAAATATTCAGTCAATAACTCGTGAATCTGAGAGGTCACTAAGATTTTTGGTAGATCACATGACAAAAAATCTTCGTGCCTTATCCAGTCTAGGCCAACCTACAGACAAGTGGGATATTATACTTATTTTTATACTTTCATCTAAATTAGATAACCATACTTTAACAAAATGGGAAGAATTTCGCAACACACTCGAGGATATGCCTACATTAGGTCAATTTAATAAATTTTTAATCGATCGAGCTGATGTTTTGGAGTCAATAAATAGAAATAAGATCGAAACTAACAATAATTTTAACAAAATTGCTCCCACAACGTCACGCAGTTATGGACAACAACCAAGCAATAATTACAGCAAAGGCACTGCATACACTAAGGCACTTACTATGATAAATACACCAAAGCCCAATAGTACCTTTGTTTGCATTGTGTGTGGTGACAATCATAGAATATATGACTGTTCGGTTTTTAAAGCAAAAGGTATTCAAGAAAAATTAGATGATGTCAAGAAGTTTAAATTATGTTGCAATTGTTTAAGACAAGGTCATACATTAAATGATTGTCGTATGGGACCGTGTCGTCAGTGCAAAAAAAGACACAATACATTACTTCATTCTCCTACAACATCGTCTTCTAACATTGTGATTAATTCTAATAATTCCATAAATAATACTGAATCTATAATTAATTCTGCTGAATCAATAACTACTGTAAATCATTCAATACAAAACCAACAGGTAATTTTATCAACTGCTTTAATTAATGTCTGCAATCCCATCACAAACCAGTCAATGAAGGTTCGTGCCTTGTTGGATTGTGGAAGTCAATCATCTTTTATTACTAAATCTCTAAAAGACAAACTCAATTTAAAATCAAATCGTTTAAACAATCTTAAGGTGATAGGAATAGGCAACAGCTGTTCTAATCAACCTGTTGAAACTTGTACGGCGCAACTAAGTTCACTTTATACATGTTTCAGTATACAATTGTCATGTCTTGTACTAGACGAACTAACTACTGAGCTGCCTAAGGCTCCTATTGATCTAAAATCTCTTAATTTACCATCTTCTATTGTTTTGGCCGATCCTACTTTTTACCAGCCCTCCAAAATTGATGTGTTAATTGGAGCAGACCTATTTTGGGATATTCTTGAGAGTGAACAATATTCAATAGGTTCCCATGGTCCTAAATTACATAGCTCTAAATTAGGGTGGTTAATTTCCGGTCCTATATTTACAAAAAAAACAAACGACTCAATACAATGTAATCATACATTTATTAATAAGCAAAATCCAAATGACGAAGTAGATAAAATGCTTCCTATATTTTGGAATCTTGAAGAGATTCCCCAAAAGTCCATTCTAAGCAAAGACGACGAATATTGTGAAAACCATTTTTTATTAAATACAATCAGGCAAAACAATGGCAGGTTCAGTGTGAAGCTGCCCTTAAAAGATACAACCGATTGCTTAGGTGATACCTATTCAATCGCTAAAAGGCGACTACTTTTATTAGAAAAAAGATTTAAACGAAATCCTAATTTAAAGGCAGATTATTCTAAGTTCATAGACGAATACGAAAGCTTAGGTCATCTTTCTGAAGTTCAGGTGAAACCTGACCCATCTTATTTTCTCTGTCATCATGCTGTCTATAAAGACACTAAGAGCCCACAGATTGGCCTATCTTAAAACATATCAATAATCATAGATATTACTTACCAGAAATTAAATCAAACACAGTTTCCTTTTTTGAGTCTATTATTGACTTCGATAAATACTCAAGTTTTAATAAGTTATTGAGATCATTTGCTTACATAAAAAGATTTATTCATAATGTCAAATATCCAAAAAATAAACAGATTAATTATTTAACTACCGAAGAATTAAATAATGCATTTTATTGTCTATGTTCCATTGCACAGCGTCAATCTTTTCCTATAGAATATGATCAGCTAGTTAAAAATAAACCAATGAAGTCTAAATCTAAAATACTTTCATTATCTCCATTTTTCGACCAGGATAAGAATCTCATTCTGGTGGGCGGAAGGATTGATGCCGCTGCATATACGTACGAAAAGAAACATCCCATACTGCTACATGCGTCTCACCGTCTTGCACGCTTGTTGTTCGAGCATGAGCATGTACGCAATATGCACGCAGGCCCTTCATTATTATTAGCTACTATCAGAGAAACGGTATAGCCAGGAAACGGAAGGCGGCTTTCTAGGCGTGTTGTCAATAACTGTGTGCGTTGTAGGCGCGTAGTAGGTCAAACATTATGCCCAAAAATGGGTAACCTTCCGGCTCAAAGAATAACGCCTGATCATCCATTCATATCTGTAGGTCTGGACTACGCTGGACCATTTTATATATTAAACCGTAAAGGCAGGGGCAGTCGCCTCATTAAATGCTATCTATGTCTTTTCGTTTGTCTACGATATAAGTGTTTACATCTAGAAGCGGTTAGCGATTTATCAAAAGACGCTTTTCTGATGACCTTGCGAAGATTTATTGCCCGTAGGGGTAAGCCAGTAGAAATTTTCTCCGACAACGGTCGTAATTTTGTGGCCTCCTATAAGGAAATTGGCCAGTTTTTGAAAGAAAATGAACACTCTCTTTGTGATTTTGCAAATCGAGAAGGTATTAAGTTCCGGTGCGCTCCAAGCTACGCTCCTCACTTCGGAGGCCTGTATGAATCTGGAATCCGTTCTGCTAAACATCATCTTAAACGTGTAATGGGAAACAGCCATCTAACTTTCGAGGAAATATCTACATTGTTTGCACAAGTGGAGGCCATCTTAAATAGCCGACCCTTGTATCCCATATCCTCTTCACCAAATGACTTCCTTCCTCTCTCCCCAGGACACTTTTTGATTGGAAGACCGCTGACTTCGATACCGTCTACAGATTTATCCAACTCTAAAGAGACCAGTCTTCGACGCTATGAACGCATTGAAAAACTACGCCAGCACTTTTGGAATAGATGGCAGAAGGAATACATTGGAGAATTACAACAAAGGACCAAATGGAGGGAAAACACTGAAAAACTTAACATTGGTGACATGGTCATTATACACGAGGCCCATGTGCCACCCTTGAATTGGCGACTAGGAAGAGTCGCTCGTCTATTTCCTGGCAATGATGGAATTTCCCGGGTAGCAGACATCAATACCGTACGAGGATGTATAAGAAGACCCCTTGCCCGTCTGTGCCCACTACCAAAAGAAGATTCATCGTGTTGAAAGATCCTTTCAACGAGGCGGGAATATGTTACGGCTTAATAATTACCAAATTAAGCCTAAGTTTTACTTATACTATTTATGCGCATTTACTTTCCAATCATAATATTTGCTATTCATCCTTGCAGGCGTTTCTCTTCCCCACTCTAATATAATAATTTAATGACACTTACCTTCCATTCGTCCCGGTGCGCACATCTTTCTTTGTAATATATTTTTTGAGAATAATAAGCAATCAACAATTATTCGAGGGTTTTATTTGGCTCCATATGTCATCGTAGACACTGATGCTTCGCTCCTATTGGTCGCAGCGTGATTTTATATAGCCTATATAAGCCTTCCTCGATAAATGGTCAAAATAATTTTTCAATTCGAACCAGTACTTCCTGAGATTAGCGCGTTCAAACAAACAAACTCTTCAGCTTTATAATATTAGTATATATAGTGTCGGATAAATGTTCTTACTGAATTAGCATTCAACTTTATATCATGCACTTTTCTTTGTGGAAATGCGTACATAGGATAGTATTAAATATGACAACAGCATGTAAATTCAATTGCTTATGGACTTTTGAAGCTGTATATGGAATTGTGTATCTAGATCTTATTTTTTTATCTATGTTTTGGACAAAGAGTTCTCAGTAGTTGTTAGTCCCCAACTCTACTTGATACATTTAGTCAGAGCCGCGTGTGGCAAAATCCTATATCATCATAACTCGATATCTAGTTTTGGTCTCTAGTAAAACCCTTTTTATATTAAAACTACTTTAAACAACGATTTAAATTTATACAACCTGTATATGCGAAGGTAGTATACAAAATTTGACGCAAAGTAATATGAATTTTAATAGGCTATTGCCTATTATTCGTTAAAAATGTGAACACATATTCCCATGAACGAATTTTATCTTGATTAAGGTTTTAGTATTCTAGAACCTAGTGATAATTAGATCCAAATAGTGCCTGTATGATATACACAAGAACAAGAAATACCATTCTTGTCGCGGAAATTTGGTGATCACATTTTATCAACAGCTGCTGCTATTGTTCGTCCGCTGCTGGACGTAGGACTCCTTCAAGTCACGCCACAATCACCTTTTGGCTTACCTTTAATGCACCATGTAGCAGAACACAAAAGTTAGGGACTTTACTAGGATCTGACATATCTTCTTCTGTTGTTGAACTTTCAGTGCTTGATCCCTCCTGCACATGATACAAATAAAAAATGAGCATCATTATCAAGAAATAATACTAAGTTACTTTCATAATAGAGATTGAAAAAAATAATATCACGGAAATACCTTTGTAGGAGTTTTGGATCCATAATTTTCTCTACTAGCATTAGCACCCGCTGCTTGAGCTTGCGGTATTACAAGATGTTTACTGATCGCTATTGGTGTTCCTGTAAATAATATAATATGGAATATTTATTAAAGCGGTGGACCATAATATATGTCAATTTGAATTAAAACATTTGTGTATAATTTAAAGAATACAAAAACTATTCAATTTCATAGTAAAAATTAGAGATGCACCAAATAATGGTTTCACCGAATAAAAGAATACCGAATACTATTCGGTTTAACCTTTACCGAACCTGATATTCGGCCGAATTATTCGGTTTACCACTTCATTGCTTTTCCGCGTAAACAGGTCTTACATGTCGCTACAGCTGGCAATATGACGAGCGGACCGCATGTTATTCTGGTGGGGCAGTGCTTCGACAAATCATTTCAAGCTAAAGCATAAAAAACAACTGCCAGCAACCACGTTTACTTTTGTAAGTGAATATAGCTACAGAGGGGTATATATCGGAATGCCTAATTATTTGTACTCCAAATTGTCATTGGCACAAAAACTATTAGCCTAAAATTTTTTCGCACATGTTTACATTTCCTAAACGTGTTTAGCCTATTTTTACTACGCCTTACTTTATATCGCCGTATTATAATTTCCCAAAAAGCGACATTTAGCCGAATATATCATAACATCTACCATGAACAGTTTCAAGTTTTTATTCGAAGAAAGTTAAAAACTTTATCAATATTTGAAATAGCCATGCATGCATGCATGCTTGCAAAAAAGTAAGCATGCATGCAAGCGAGCGAGCAAGCAAGCAAGCATGAGCATGCATTCAAACAAGCATACATGCATGCAAATAAGTAAGCATGCATGCAAGCAAGCAAGCATGTATGCAAACAAGCAATCATGCGGGTATACATCGGATTGCCGAATTATTTGTACTCCTAATTGTCACTGGCACACAAACTTTAAGCCTAAAATTTTTTCGCACTATTTCACTCTTCCTAAACTTGCTTAGCCTATATTTACTACGCCTTACAGTTTAGTATATCGCCGTATTATAATTTGCTAAATTCGACATTTAGCCGAATATATCCTACTACCTACCATTTACAGTTCCAAATTTTTATTCGCAAAAAGTTAAAACTTTATCAATATTTTAAAGAAGTAAGCATGCATGCATGCAAGCAAGCAAACAAACAAGCGTGCATGCAAGCAAGCAGGCGTGCATGCAATCAAGCAAACATGCATGCAAACAAGCAATCGTGCATGCACCCAAACAATCAGACTTCCGTGACGGCTTCGGTGCTGCGGGGCTCCGGCGGTCCCACATGTGCTAATCGTCGCAGATGGCTTACACTTAGCACCGCAGCTTCGGCTTTCTCAGTTTCAGCCACGGCGCCTCGCTTACAGCCTCCTGCTCCTCTGCCCACGGGCCGCCTCGCCCCTCCGCGCCTACGCGCTTTTTAATTACACTCTAGGGGTAGGGCAGACAAGACTGCTTGGGGTCGGTTTGTGAGCGATTCGTTTCTTGAACTTTTTCGGTTTAAAAAAAATTAGAGCGTAATGCCAAAAAAAAAGATGCTAATACATTTTAGTGCTTTCGATATTAGATACTGAAATTAGGGTTTTTAATTTTTAGACCAATCTATAATAGTGCGAAAACACCTGTTAGACTAGACAATAATTATACGTTATAAGTTTAGGCCAATACGGTTCGGTCATATAAAATAAGGACTTTAAATTTTAGGCGAACCGAAGGGCACCCCTACAGACACTTTACCTACGATATGATTAAACATTTTTGTTTGGAGGTTTAAAAATATAAATTATGATTTAAAATTAAAATAAATGTTAACTATACATAGTTTACGAAACAACAAATTCTTTTTTGGTTTTAAATAAATGTTGACTTAAGTTTAATTGCTTTCATTTTACTCGCTTTACAAAACCAATTTTTCGTAGTGTTTTTTTAACTTATAATAAGAACAGAAGAAGTTGTGTCTTTTAGTTCTATACCGGGTAATGTAGCCAAGAAAATAAAACTGAATATATTCGGCACCAAAACCGAATAATTCGGCCGAATACAAATAGTGGAAAAGATGCCGAATACCGAATACAAAACTAATATTCGGCGCATCTCTAGTAAAAATCAATAAAATAAAAACAGACCAACCTAAATCCTGTTGACTCACGAAGCCAACGACATGTAGCTGGTGCGCCAGTGTGTAAGTTGCTGCCAGACCCTCGTGGGCCGCGGTTTGCGGAGCTGGGAACAGTTGCACTCTGGCCTCCAGCTGCCCGCACTTGAGTGAGCACCAGAACTCTTGGTAATGTTGCTCGCAGAGACGGGTTACGGCTGCTATTGCCTGTCACGATTTAAATCGTTTGATATAAAAAAAAAACAATAGCTGCTCTAATGCTTGACATGACTAAAGCATTTGATCATATTGACCACGATATTTTATTGCGGAAAATTGAAAAATATGGGATAAGAGGAGTTGCCTACACTCATGGTTAAAAAGTTACAATGTAGTGCAATGTAGGAAACAGTGTGCTGAAGTAACTCGTCTGAATCGCACACAGCAAAATAATGTCTTCACCAAAAAACTGCATCGATCACAGTTCAGAATAAATAAACGCGGAATACCACAGGGAAGTATATTGGGATCTTTGTTGTTTCTGTTATATATTAATGACTTGCCTAAAACAGTTAATCATAAGTGTATCTTGTTTGCAGCTGACACTACATTTATTATTAAATGCACCGACAAGAATATATTTCAAACAGAAATAAACAACTTTATTAATACTATTGTGACATGGCTGAATGAAAATAATCTTATACTTAATATTGACAAAACAAAATTAATACAAATTAGAAATTATAAAATGGAATCCATAAATATGAATATAAAATATTTAAACTCTAAAATAGAAAGTGTTACATCTGTCATGTTCTTAGGGATAACAATTGATCAACATCTAAACTGGAAGCTCCACATTGACAATATTTGTCCAAAACTAAACCGATTTGTATATGCCTTAAAAAGACTGCGTAAAACAATATCGCAAAAAGCAGCCCTTGCTGCTTACCATGGCTACGTGTCCTCAGTTGTGTTATATGGTCTGCCTTTGAAGGGAAATTCTGTCGACATGATAAGAGCTTTTATATTACAAAATAAATGTGTGCGAGCAGTTTGTGGTGCGTGGTTTCTTGAGAGTTGTACGCCCTTGTTTTAAAAAATACGTGTACTCCCACTACCATCCTTATATATTAGAGAAATATGTATTTTTGTGAAACGACATCCGGCTTATTTCAAAACTTATGCTGAATATATTGAGAGGCACACTCGTCATAAGAACAGATTGTTTTATCCAAAATGTAACTCAAAATTTTATTCTAATAGTGCTCCTTTAATGGCGATTAAAATATATAATAAGCTACCTAATCACATTAAAGACTTGCCTCTCAACATATTTAAAAATGTATTAAATAGATGGCTTCTTGACAAATCTTATTATAGTGTAACTCAATATTTAAATGATAAATGACGTAGTTATATTTGCTTATCTAATTTTATTCAATTCTAGCATGTGTGTATTTAAAATTTTAGTCATTATTTTATATTTTTATGCTTGATAATTAATTGTTGACATTTGTACTCAGATTAATAAATTTTAATGCATTATCCTAACTAATATTTGACATGTAAACATTTGCACACCGGTACAATACCCGGTAGAATGTATTTGAAACTGACTTTATCACTGAACACCTGTAATGTTATAACATTCATTCTGCATTCTGCAAATAAAATTATTTGATTTGATTTTTTTGATGTGCTGGCGCTTACAAAAACTAACCACCTTTTAACGCTGTGTGCATGGCGTGAGACAGACTGAGACCAAGCACGCTCGGTTTGTTTACGTCCACAGTTACTTGGCTGGCCCCTAGAATCGCCAACGGCTAGTCATGGAAGGGCTCAATCTAATTTGGTTACCTAGGCAAGAAACAATCCAGCGTAGGTATATCTCGCTCTCGCGTAATGATTTGTAATACTCGTAGTTCTCTCTCTGTCATACGGACGCCATTTGAACTTTCGCCAATTGTTTGTGCTATGGTGAAAATAATTAAAAATATTTGTTAACTAGAGTTATTTGATACGGGGTTTTTACCATGTTTCTTAGTTTTTATGAGTTCTCCCGTGATCATGGCGCTTGCAACAGTGCCGAAATATCGGGAACTCATAAAAACTAAGGTACATGGTAAAAACCCCGTATCAATTAACTCTAGTGATAGTGACCATGGAAGTTTAAATCAGTATAATATTTGTTAATTCAGTACTTACGCATGAAATGTAATTTCCTTGGATTTATTTGTGTTCCTTAAAGTAAGAATAAGAATAAGAATAATGTTTATTACATAATAAATATTTACAATGGTCTCGAAAATTTACGGTGACTGCTGAACTAAGCGAATTGCCTGAATCTCAGGGGGGCTAAAAAGGCCACATTGAGCAATTCATCCGTTAGCAATTCATATCCTGAATTTTGGGCAATTCCGTTGCAATTCCTCTAAAATTCGTAAAATGGCCTAAGTTTGGGGAGAATCATTTACAATTCAATTCATTAGATGAATCGTATTTGACGAAAATGTTGTAACATGCAAAAAACATAGAACGAGTGAACGAATGTATTAGAAAAAAATGTTTTCAATATTTTTATACTAGCTTTAATGACTTTTAAGAGTTTGTAATAATGAAATAAGATAAGAAAATTATATATTTTGCTATAATGGCTATTCTCAGAGCTAAACAAACTCATTTAGTTACGACTTAAACTTATTTTTTTCATCACACTGGCAATAAATTTGATGTCATTGTTTAAAAAAAATAATTATAACCTCTCAAAACTTTTATACACTAAATTTGGAAATAGTAATTTGATTTATTTGTTTACGATCGATATATTTGATTAAGTGAATTGTATGCATAAACTACGAATATGAAAACACTTAGTTCTTATGATGGAGCTACATTGTGGCTAAAATAGAGACGTTTCATTGGATGATATTAATGTTTTGGACAAAAACTGAACTTGGAAATAATTTGTATTGTTTAGGATGGATATATTTAGATAAGTAAATTGAATGTTTATCCTACGAATATGAAAACACTTATTCCTTATGCTGGAGCTGCATTGTGGCTTAAATAGAGAGATTTCAATGGATAATATTAATGTTCCGGTTTATTTAAATCAAGACTTTCATTTCGTGTAAAAGTAAGTAATTCTTTCATCAATATGTATAATTTCATAAACCACTAATCCATAATAATGAACAGACATTGCTGCACCACATTTTCCTAAACAAATTGTCAATGAGTTATACTCGATATTGCAGTAATTAAAATTAAACAATAGAGAAACTGACATTATTTTATATTTATTTATTATATTAATATACTTAAAACCTTTTTTCTAGGTCACTCTTAGGACCACTATAGAAAACTAGGCAGCTAAAATTTATTAGACTCACACTACACACTAGTACTTAGGTAAGTAAAATTAAACTACTTTTTTAATTAAAAATGTACATATTTATTTTAAATAAAAACATAACCTCATATTTTATTCTAACCACTTCAAACACAATCCCTAAACAACACAGGAATTTATGTTTATGCTGACTAGATTTTATCCGTACTGAGATATTTCTGACTGCGGTACCTTCGGCTTCATGGTAGTCCGGGTTGTCTGTACATGTGCCTGAAAATTAAAATTTAATTGTAGAATAATGTAACACATTCAAATACATTTAGAAAAGTACTAGCATGTATGTTTGTAATTTGTATCACTTTAACATTACTCATATAATGAATATTTATATCAATAGTACATACTTAAAAAAAATGTTTTTTGTTTCATTTTCAGGATAGTGGAGGTGTTCCAGATGGAATTTTATTGTATGAATTCTCCAAACAAATGAATTTTGGTTTGCTGCACCACAGCTGGCATCTATGTATCATCAAAATATTGGGAGTTGGAGTCACAAACCTGAAACAAAATTATGTATAATAATAATGTGTAAAAGAAGTATTTGTATATTATATAAGTTAAAAGAAACACTTTTTTTTATATCCTTAATGGCTGTTCCTACTAAGTCTTCAGGAGTTGAACTGAATTTTAAACGAATAAATAATTTTCTTAATAAAAGCTTGCTTATTATTTCCTTTATTATATAAGTAGGATATTCTGCTAGTAAGTTTTCCTTTTGTTATAACAATTGTTTATAATTTTTTTTGTGCTATGCACCTGCAGAATAGCACGACCTCTTCTCGCCCTTCTTACTAAGTATTTTTATATAAGGTTAGGTATTTATTTATTATAAGGCTCACCTTGTTAGAAGTTTCTGTTTTATATACACTAGGGACTTACTATTTGTAGAGTATGATACAGTTTCCTATTGAAGAATCTTTTTTTATATTCTGCAGACCTTGTAATGACAATGCAATGTGAGATAAGTAGAATAAGACGCTCTAAGTACGAATAATATCTAGACAACCGAACGTATTATGAACTTATGAATCTGATTAATTTGTGATTTGAAAATATGACTCACCATAGTTTATTCCGTTTCGATGATGTGTAAGCAAATATAGGGCTCCAACTCGTTTTAATCACTGCACACACTTTTGTTATGTTTCGTGTAATTGGACAAATTCAGTCTTGTCTAAAGAGGTTATTTTCACTTTGCTAACATTAAAAGATGCTCTAAGTTGCTCTCGATGCTCTAAAAGCTTTAATTTAGTCCTTAATCTTAACTTTTAACAATATTTCATAATTTTTAGTCTTGAATTAGTGAATATGAATTGTAAAAAGTTACTCGAGAGTAACTTCTTATGAATCTGCTATTTGACACAAAAGCAATTCATATTATTAGGCCATTTTACGAATCTCCATAGAAAACTGTCAAAACGATGAATTGCGGAAATGAATCGTAATATGATTCATTTAAGGAATTGCCTCTAAGTGGCCATTTTGCGATTTCTAATACAATTCATAATAGGATCACAATATGATTCTGCCAATGTGGCCTTTTTAGCCCCGCAGTAGTCAGATAAGAAATAATTAAAAAGAGAAGAGACATAAATAGACAGGTACTAATAAATAAATGAAATTATTTTTAAGTTAAAAATTTATAACAATTTGTGTATGCGTATGCGTGTGTGTGAGTGAGCTCACTCAGATGCGGGTTTGAGTCCCGTCTGAGACATAATTTTTCAATTTTAAATACTAATAAATTTAGAGATGGGCCGATGGTCAGGAAAGCCGACTATTCGGCATCGTTTGTAGTCGGTTACTAGTCGGCGACTATTCGGCAAAATATGCCGATTATAATCGGCGCATAACAAACATGTCGTTCGTTTTTTTTCACAAATCTGTAGTAACAGAAAACGGAGTAGTACTGAACAATTATTTTTCGTATCTGAGTTTTATTTTGGTCGCAAATGATGGGAGTTTTATTTTTTATCGAATATTTCCTACTAGGTAAAACGTATTTTGGTTTTAACTTCTTCATAGAATTGAAAAACCAGTGTTTTAAACATAAGATACTTCTAAACAAAATCATTTTTCAAAAAACTAGAATAGTATGATTTTAGCAAATTACCTCTAGTATTAATTGAATCACAGTAGACTTTTCATTTAGTAGTTTATAAAGTCGAATTTTTCGTTAACGCCAAAAGCGGCCGCTCTTAGCAATAATGTACAATACGAAAGCATACTAAAATGACAAGCAGTTAATAGTGATTCAATAAATACCTACTAGAGGTAATTTGCTAAAATGATGCTGTTCTAGTTTTTTGAGAGTTGATTTTGTTTAGAAGTAATAAAATTAAATCAATTGGGGGCAGCACATAGCTCTAGTAGTCCCCTTAAACTTTTTTGTAAACTTCTTTGTTTTTTTAATTCGCTTCCCGCCGGAATTGATGATAAGAATGACAACTGCGGCAAGTAGCTACTTGAAAGATCGGCATTGCCGATTAGTCGGCAATTTGAAAACCGATTAGTCGGCTAGTCGGCAAATACTATAGCATCACTATAAATTATCTTTGTATGAACCTAATATACCAATCTGGTCTACATTTTATATTAATCCACAGTTATATTTATTTTTAATTTTTCTTCTTTACACTTCCTGATTTATTTCTGTAACTATGGGGGTTGACAAAAAATGCTTTTAGCATTAAGTCTGTGCATTCTTCTATTAGTATTCTATTTACTGATTGTGCAATAAAGTATTGTTACGAACGTGGAGTTCGGGATTTGGATAAAACACCGTTGACTTTTTAGAAGTTGATATTAGAAGATTTTATTAGGCGATGAACAGGTCGCAGACACTATCACAAAAGCCAAATCACAAGAATCGTAGTCCGGTGGGTCGCTGAGGTCGTTGGTTCCAAATCACTATTAGCCAATCCGTAGAGTAGTTCTTAGATCCGTTGGTATCGCTAAAGTCGTCGTTACTTCGCACTGGATCACTTTTCGCAGGTATCGCACCGAAAGCTCAGAATGAACTGACTGCGGCGTCTTAACTCCTGTTATTTATATATCTCAACATCGATGCCGGTCGTACATACTAGAATGTTCATTTTCCAGAAAAATCACAAGGACGTTTACACGTAAACAACTCTAGTGAGTTATACCATTTTGCGCCTTAAAGTGTTAACTTAAAGTCCAATGTCGCTTGCACTAACATCTTGTTATTACTTTGTGGTCGAACTTAGGTAGTTATGTACATTCCTCTAGCGATATCTCGAACCTTCTAGCAAGACCGCGACAGTATAAATAACCCACAGTCTCAGAGTCAATTACAATGGTACTGTGTTTATTTTAGTTAAAATTCAATTTAAAAAGTTACTTACACTAGGCACAGAAAGTTGGTCTGGACAGTAGATGGCACCACGTGATATTGATGAACTATTGGATGTGTTAACAGCCATATCCACAATTTTTTGATACAATGGCATAGCTGCAAAAGTAATGCAATTGAAAAACAGTAGAAACTTGATTAACCAGCCTAATTTTTGTCATTAGGCATTTGGATAAACGCTTAGACTTATTGGGGGGAGTTGTCCCCATTTTAATTGTGTCTGGAAAAAAAGTCTACAAGCGGATAATCAAATGTATAATAGAAAAGCAGGTATTGTGGAACAAATACGTCATGCCAACGAAAATCAATGGCAATTAAGAAACTATTGAGACCTTTTCCAACACAGAATGTATGCACTTATTTTTGTACATAGATAATATGTAACACACAATAACCCTATAGTCTTAATCATGAAATAAAATATTTAGACCGGTATGTATGCATAATTTCGTTCCGTCGCGTATGCAAATTCGCAATCGGTCAAGTGACTGAAAAACCGTCAAAATCGCTTTCGGTCAAATTAGCGATTGGTCCATATCTCGAATTGTCAAAATAGCAATTGGTCCATATCGCAAAAAGTCATATTCGCATTATTTTCTGATCGCAAATGGTCAAGTTCGCCAACAGTCAAGATCGCAATTGGTCAAATATTTATTTTACTTCACATGTAACTACTATCAAACATTGCCTGCTATTACAGTCAAATATAAAAAAAATGCAAAAATAAAATACAAGACTTTAAGGGTTTTAATAATATTAATAATAAACATACAAAATCGTTTTTTTATGATATAATCAACACAAATAACTTTAGACACAGGTATATAATCTAATATATAAAATTCTCGTGTCACAGTTTTCGTTGCCATACTCCTCCAAAACGGCTTGACCGATTTTGATGAAATTTTTTGTGCTTATCCGGTATCTATGAGAATCGGCCAACATCTATTTTTCATCCCCCTAAATGTTAGGGGTAGTCCACCCCTAAATTTTTTATTTTATTTTTTAGACAAAATTTTTAATTTCTATTTTTTTATGATAGAACATACAAAAATTCATACAATCCTAAATTTTTACCCTTTTATCACCAACCCCTATTTTTTAATAGCCATTTTAGTAATTTAATCATTTTTCAAGGGTAGGGTAGGGGTAGGGAAGGGTTTAGGGTAGGGGTGGGGGTAGGGTAGGGGTAGGGTATGTGTAGGGTAGGGTAGGGGTAGGGTAGGTTAGGGGTAGAGTAGGGGTAGGGTAGTAAAATATTAAAATTTTATAAAATATATACAACCCTAAATTTTTACCCTTTTACCACCAACCCCTATTTTTTGTTAGCCATTTTAGTAATTTAATCATTTTTATGGCAAAACAACGTTTGCCGGGTCAGCTAGTATACTATAGTATTCACCCATACCTGTATTTTGGGGCATATTTTCAACAAAAAAAATTCATATTTAATAATTTTAACCCAAAATGCATATTATATGGTACTCATTTATTTTATGAATGGTTGGTTCATTGTAAAAAAAAACAACGATTACTTCTTTGCAACTTTTGACTAAAAAACGGCGCTTATTAAAAACCTTAAAGCATTACTGATAGCGAACGACACAACAAACTGCTACCTACGTTAAATATGAGTCGGCATGACAAAAAAGAACACCTGCAGTAAATAGTATTTCTAAATACCAATCATAATCATGCTAGGAACACAAGTTTGGAATACAATCTAGCTTGAGACTAATCTAATATGAACTAAAAATGTAATTTGTTTTGATTTTACTCTGTATTTGTTCTTAATTAAAAAAAAATAAAAAAATACCTACCCTCAATTTCTTTTATTCTACATTGCGATCAGTTTATGCAATACTTATATTAGGTATTTAAAGTAAATTTGCTATAAAACTTATATACCTATTACAGTTATTTTTTTTAAATTTAATTTTAGTAAAATAAAAATTTAATTTTACTTTTAGTAAAGTTATATTCTTTAGTAAAATTTTTATTTTTTATATTAAGTGTAAATGTTAAAGTAGACCACGATGTTTAGATATAGAAAGATATTTATTAGTTCTGCTTTCATGTTAAACTGCTGAATGGTTTTAATTTTGGCAAACAGATAACATAAGACCCATGAAAATACATGAAGACACACTTTTTAGTATTCATATAAACATAGCATACAAACTCAGGGGACTTGACGTCGTTTCGGTTCATAATGTCCAAATCCCAAAATGTCCAGAGGGAGCAAAAAGTCCATTATCCCAGAATGTCCATATCCCAAAATGACCATTTCCCAAAATGTCTAAATCCCAGAATGTCCATGTCCCAGTATGTCCATAATACATACCAGAGTGTATATTTTACTTTATGCTAACAAATTTATATGGTGGATTGAAAAAAAAACAACTGTTAACAATCATATATAAAAAAATAAAAAACAAGAAAGCATTTATAGAAATATAATCACCTATTTATGTAAATAAAGAACTGAAAGATGATATACCTAAATGTTTCATTTTGAGAAACTATTTAATAAATTTTTTTTATAATATTTATATTCTGGATATTCTGGGATATGGATATTCTGGGATACGGCATTCTGGGATATGGACATTTTGGGATATGGATATTTTGGGATATGGACATTCTGGGATATGGACTTTTTGAAATAAATAAAAAAATAAAATTTGCACCCTCTGGACATTTTGGGATTTGGACATTATGAACCGAAACCCTTGACGTTATGCTATTTTGACGCTTTGCTATAATGACGCTTTGCTATTTTGGCGGTTTGCTATAATGACGGTTTGCTATATTGATGCTTCGCTATTTTGACTTGATTTTGACTAATTGTGATTTTTATGAATTTGACTGATTGAGAATTTGACCATACGCGACAGTACGCATAATTTGTTTGGAATTTTTGGTTTCATTTGACATAGGCAACATTTTCTCTTCATTGTTACTTGTTAAATTTGTTTCAGCTGTAGTAAAAACAGCATTTGTTTTTCAAACTACTTGAGAACTGCATACATTTGACCTATAGGTACTTCATATAATCGGTCATGGTTGGTAGTCAAGATAATCACAAACCTTTATAACTGAAGGCTGGACAATCAAGTTTCTACTGTAAATATTGTAATAATAAGCTTACTTTTGACCATTTTAAGCACCAGTGTACAAGCGGGTGCTTGATTACAAAAAATATATTCTTGAATTTAAATTTGTTTTGATCCTTTGACCTTAAAAGAATCAAATCAAATTTAAATTCAAGGAATTATAATTTTAAGTCAAAGAAAATTATAATACCATGTTGCAAGCAGGTATCATGTGGTGAAACAATAGGCAGCACATGTATTTTCGCAGAATATGGAGGTGGCAACGGCAGGGCCTGTATGATGCGGTTTCTACCAATTGCACCTGTTCCACTGCTGCCATCTGTGACCTGAAACAGATATTTAAATAATATTTAGGTACGACAGTCAAAATAAAATGGAACAAAGCTGTTAACTAAAATAAGTTGTATACCAATATAATCTGCACAGGGGTTTGATAGCCCCATTCAAAAAGAACCAGTTGGTTTACTCCCAATAATGCTGTCTCTATGCATGTCTTATCACCCTCTTCAAGCTGTGGTAATTTGCTTTTGATACTGTCAAAGTCACGGGTAAAAGGCACTGACACTACAACATAAAAAATATTTTTTTGTAATTCAGCTAATACTCAAACAAAGTTTTCCTAACCAATATGTAAAACATTCCAATTTGACTTGATCTACCTTCATAAACTGAGGAAAAAGTAACTAGGGACACATATTCTAATTTAGCATGAACGCTGAGATAGTCCAGAAAGGCGTTAATAGCAGCAGCAGCTATAGTGAGCCGGGTATGACTTTCTGAGTTGTCTGCAGAAGGCACCGGCCGGGACATAGAGAGTGAAACATCCAGTAGAATAACAGTTGGCATTTTGCTATAATTTACGTTAATCACTGTGCAAATACATTGGACACTATGTACGTGAAAATGCAGTTATTACAGTTTAGTTTCTCACAAACACATTTTGAACACAAGTCAGTCACAATGTTACTCCCAATTTTATTTTTTTTAGTAAGTTTAACGCCCTCTGTATTTGTCCATACAGCCAATTCTTTATTGATATTGTCTTTATTTTTGCATTATAAAACGTTGATGTTAGACGTTTTAATGCTTCGATGGAGTTTTTGGAGACAGTCGAAAGATTGAAGGAATGTAGAGAAGTCCCCAAGAAAGAGGTGAACTGTTCGCTTTCCCGCGCAAAATTCATGGTTCACTTTTCTTGGTTGCGATTACACCATACACCATGTTATTTCACCGAACTGTATATTGTTCACTCGCACGACACTTTGTTTCGCAAAATAACACTACTTTTACGACCCAAAAATCACTATAAACAATAAAAATTCGATAAAATAAACGGACTCCAAACGTATCTCACGAACTCCCGCCAAAAACTCCTGTCAATGTGTGTGTTAACTAGTGACGTACCTTTCACATTTTTAGACTATCGATAATAATTGCAGTTCGTCGTTTGGAAAATATCATATGAGCGCCGTGGGCCAATTCCACGGCAGCGGCGTGGCCTAAAAATTTACGCGGCAGTGGCGGGGCGCCGGCGCAGTTTATATTTGAGGGGGGGGGGATTTGAATCAAAAAGCTTTTTAACGCTGTCCTGTTTGCAAGTAGAACTCCAGAGGCGTGGAGTAGGAATGTTGTCGTCCTGTTCTTTAAAAAAGGAGATAAGATCCTGCTGAAGAACTATCGACCCATTTTCCTTCTAAGCCACGTCTATAAGCTGTTTTCAAGAGTCGTCACGAACCGCCTTGCGCGAAGACTCGACGAATTCCAACCACCGGAACAGGCTAGATTTCGTAGCGGATACGGCACTATAGACCACATCCACACAGTGCGGCAGATTATACAGAAGACCGAAGAGTATAATCAGCTCTTGTGTCTAGCATTCGTGGACTATGAGAAAGCCTTCGACTTGATAGAGATCTGGTCCGTTTTGGAGTCCCTGCAGCGTTGCCAAGTAGATTGGCGGTACGTGCAAGTGATGAGATGTCTCTACGAAGCCGCCACCATGTCCATCCAAGTACAGAATCAGCAAACAAAACCTATACCGTTGCATCGAGGAGTGAGAAAAGGGGACGTCATTTCCCCGAAATTGTTCACAAATGCAATGGAGGATATGTTCAAGACGCTGCACTGGAAAGGACGAGGCATCAACATCAATGGCGAATACATCTCTCACTTGCGATTTGCAGACGACATCGTCATTATGGCAGAAACGCTGCAGGACCTACAACAGATGCTGAATGACCTGGCTGACTCTTCTGTGCGCATCGGCTTGCGGATGAACTTGGATAAAACCAAGGTTATGTTTAATGAACATGTACTACCGCAACCGATTGCGATGCACGGTACCTTCCTAGAAGTTGTTCAGAAATACGTGTACCTCGGGCAGACATTGCAGTTAGGTAGAAACAACTTTGAGGATGAGGTGAACAGAAGAATTTAGTTGGGTTGGGCAGCATTTGGGAAACTACGTCGAGTCTTCTCATCGTCGATCCCACAATGCCACAAGATGAAAGTCTTCTATCAGTGCGTCCTACCCGTCATCAAGATATACGGAGCCGAAATGTGGACACTGACGGTACGGCTTGTCCACAAGTTCAAAGTCGCTCAGCGGGCTATGTAAAGAGCTATGCTCGGAGTTTCTCTTAGGGGTAAAATCAGAAATGAGGTGATCCGGCAGAGACCTAAAGTTATTGACATAGCCCACCGGATTAGCAAGCTGAAGTGGCAGTGGGCTGGCCATATTAGCCACAAAACCGACAAACGCTGGGGTAAACGAGTTCTTGAGTGGAGACCGCGTCTCGGCAAACGGAATGTAGGACGCCCTCAGGCTAGGTGGAGTGATGATTTGCGCGAAGGTGGCTGGCAGGAGCTGGATGCGAGAAGCCGAGGATCGAACTAAGTGGCGTGCAATTGGAGAGGCCTATGTCCAGCAGTGGACTGTGATAGGCTGATGATGATGATGATGATGATGATGATGATTCTTAAATTTTAATATTAATTAACAAAAATAAAATAAATCAGTTTTTCATCCATGAAAATAAGCATTAGTAATTTTCATGAGATCGATATAGTTATTTTTAAAATTAATCAAGTAATATTGAAACCAAGCACATAAATCACTATTTGATGATAAAAAACTAACTAGCATCAAAACAGCTCTTTGTTTTCCATTTAATTCTGCTGCTAATTGTCCGAATTCAGTCCAGCAAAAACTATGTGTATATTTTGTAGAGAGATTCTTCAGTGGTGTTATAAAAATGTCTTTTATTTTCGTTTTATAAACATCAACACTAGTCGGTGACACTGTCGCCATTTTTACGTCACTTAACTACGAGCCGTTTAAAGTGGTTAAGACAATTGTTTGACTATTTATTTTTTTGGACATATAACACACGTTCGTAACGGGAAAATATTCAACTCGACTGAGCGAGCGCAGGCCGCAGACTCGGTTCGGTCGGTCGAGTGGGCGCGGCAGACCGGTTTGGACATGTCGCACGCAGGCTCGCGGCGGCGCGTCGCGCGTTTCGCTCGGCGACGCGACGGCGCGCTGACGTTTAGTCACGGTGACGGCGACGCGCCGTCGCGGCGCTCATATCTACTCCATGTTTTTCATATCAAATGCAGCGCAAATGAAAAAAAAAATATTCTTACTTTGCTGTGCTACAGTAAAAAACTGAACTTTTGAATCACTTGGCAGTGTCTTGGTCAATTTCCAATAGGCTAACTTTCAATTCAAGTTCAACAATTAACCATCATCAGGCTAGTGATTTAATTTTAATTTAATGAACGGCCTAAGCGTTTAATTGGTTGGCTAATTTAACTAGATGGCTGCGACATAATATATTATTATAATCTGACACTCGGAAATGGCTTCATCGATTTTCATGAAATTCGATTTTCATGGATCCGGGGCGATAAATCGATCTAGCTAGGTTACATTTTAACTCAGATGGGAAATCGGCCGGTCCCGTTACCAGGAGACCTCGGTTCGCTCGTTGAGTTTTTCTAGGTATTTTGTTTTTACAAATAATAATATAATGACACTTTTAAAATTAATTTCCAAAAAAACACGATTGAAGTACTAAAATAAAAACCATAATAACAGAGCACAGCTCGGTCATCCAGGTACTGTTAGTTAATAGTTTGCTATGCTATACCTACAGCATTATACTTTGAGTACCTATCTCAACGGCATTATACCAGTGTTTCCCAAACATTGTTCTGCCATGGCCCGGTAATTTGCATATTGCCCGTTTGGGACCCATATTAGTACTTTTAAACCCAATCTTAGGTAAAATAATATACATTTAACAATAATAAAAATATTACCTATTATACACCGTGAAATTTTAGTGGTTGTTTTCCTGCAGTAAAATGATTCTATCTTAGTAGTACAATAGATTTGTGCAGTTTTTAATATTCAAATAAAAAATAGCAGTTTCACGATTGTGATAAACGAAACTTGAAAGCAACGTCGAACCAATGGTACTAGCCGCGCCGCAGCCGGTCACCGGTCGGGGTCATTGCCCCTCGCGCGGTGCAGTTTATGCTGTATTACTTAGTGCGTAGAGCTTCTTTTGCGTTGAACATTGATTTCGTGCGGCAAGCAGTACCCAAACACGTCACATTTTGTAAAGATACTATCGTATCTCACGCTTTTGAGTTGATGATTATTTTTTTGATTAGTTGAGAACAACGATATGTTTATTTTCAATAAATAACTCGCACGATTCGATGGTGCTTCTAAAGGTAAATCGTTCTGTTGCGGGAAAACAACCACTAAAATTTCACGGTGTATACTAAGTCACTAAATTTTAGTGCGAAGAATGGAGCTGCTGCTTATTTTTTATTTACTGAATAATCCAAGCTCGCGGAAAATTACGAAAGAAGATTTTTTAAGATGCGTCGATCGATAGGTATTATTTTTAAAACAAGGCGGGAATTCTGCAACCCGGTATACCATTTATGATCACTGAGCAAGTAATCACTACGTTTTAATTATGACGGCTCGGTACCGGGTCGCGACCCGGCAAATGGGAAACGCTGCATTATACGATACAGCAGATCGTGGGGAACCTATTCTAAAAACTTTAAATGTGACCCATGTAAGGCTCTCTTATTTGCAAACAGATACACTGTTGAAATCTTAAAATAAATTACCTGCTCGCAAGTAACTGTCACATCGGAAGTTGCGAGGCGAGGAGGTAATAAAGCGTATTTTATTTATAGCTTAAATATTGGCGGCTACATTTTTATACAAAAGCGATCGTAAGCGCGCCTTATGAAAACTTTTTGATTAAATAAATTACAAGCCGACTAGATCTATTTATTATATTCAAATCAAAGTAATAATAGTGGATACTTACTCCATTTATAAATTTTGCAATTTCCAAAAAAAAAACACGTGTCTTTTACGAATTTATCATAAATTATATTAGGTGTAACATCACATGGAAGATATTAATGACAATATAATTGTTCAAGATGAGCAGAGTCAAAATTATGAATTTAAGTATAATTTTGTTAACACACCTTGGGACGATAGATCTCCAAAGAGTAAAGTGGGAATAGTCAGTATTCTTTTAGCGATATCCACAGCAACAATGGCATGTGTTCTTCATAATTTTATAATGCACTTCTCCACATTACAACACGAGCATTTGTTTAGTAATGAAAAATGTAACTTAGTAAAAGTAGACGAGTACAAATTTGTGGCTAGAATTCATTCGGTAGAAACTCAAGAGTTATTGTGCGTTGGTGCCGTACTTAGCCTTACTTCAGTACTTGCAAACGCGGTTTGCGTAAAGTCTGGACCGATTCGGTTGCGCTTGGGAAGTCCGTCAGAGTAAGAAAATTATCATTAGGGCCCCACCCCATTGCTCCTAGCGCGGCAGTCGAAAGTCATAGTACGATGCGTTCAGCTTGATCATCACATAACTGATATTTATTTATTTAATTTACTGAAAGTTCGGTTACGATTAACAGTGTATTAGTAACTCGTCAAGACTGTAAACTGTTTTCATGCCTTTATAGAACTGTATCATCTCAACTATAGAATGTGCTTTGCGGTCAACTATTAGAGATGCAATGTGCTTTGCGGTCCATATCTAAAGTTACTACCACGTTCATCGTTCTGAAAATTTACAGCGCACGCGTCATAATAGGTACCTACCTACATAATATAAAACTCGCGACGCGGGCGACACGCCAGTAATTGTGATGGGTAGGGGTGCCTAAAATAATAATTATAATTAATAAGTTTTAAATACAATGATAATTTACCTAAGCCAATAATTATTCACAGACCTCGATGTAAGAAAGGCTTCTCAGTAGACATTATTGAACCAGTGAATCACGACGGAGTGGTATCAAAGCACATGGTCCTTTTATCCAGCTATAAGAGTATGGCGGATTGTTCGCTAAAAACAATAAAGCTTGGCAACACAATAGACTGGAGTTCACAGGCATACATAATTGGAAGGACTGTTCTAGGAGAGAGGTCTCTATCTCGACAGCCAGCGAAATTATTAGACGCTAATAAAATTAAACTTGGTGTCACAACAAAAGAACTAAATCAAACGAACACAATTTGTGTTACGGATCTTGGGAAATGTCCTGTGCGTGCAGGAGACTTGTTAGTTCAAAATGGTCATATATTCGGGCTAGCATCGACCAGTACCCATATTGCGGACCAAAGTAAATTGGCGTGTTTTGCCGATATCAGAATTGTGCGTTGGGCGTTAAAAAAGTTGGATCCCAATATATTTTAAAGATACTTCGTCCTAATATTGTTTAGAAAACACTACTAGTAGACAAAATAAAGAAACTACATATGAGTATGGTTTTAATTTCAATGCTTTAACTACTGTAATAGTTTGGCACACAGTTTCAGTTGAAGAAAGAAATTAATAATCATGGTGTCTGTGAGGAGCGTGTTTTCTTCTGCAGTTATGGTTGGGCACTCTAACCACTCCTAAGTCAACTTCCTCTGGTGACGTGAAACCTTTCCAATCCTTAGTCCCGAGGTAGATGGCCAGCACGACAAGGAATGTCAGTACCGTGTAGATGAACAATGCAGTCCCTTGGACCTGCTTCAAGTTCCCATTCCCAATAGTTACTTTAAAGCTGGACTTTGCTCGCGATTTTGGCGACATTTTGTGTTTGTCAGCATGGGTTTGTCTTGGTATAGATATCTGTAACAATGTTCCGCTTATATTGATGTAAAATTAATTTTGTATTTCTACTTTACTTAATATTGATGTTATTTTATCTGCATAGTATAGTTATAAAATAATGTCCGAGTTCAAAGTTGACAGTTGGTAAGGTATTGTAATAAGGTAATTGAAAGACGGCGAAGCAATCTTACATGTACCTATTTGTGTTACTCAGCTTCAATATCGATAGAGCATGATGGCGAGAGACCTCGCGCGGATAAACGAATTAACATTTTAATTATAGTGATCACCATACAACGACGCAGAGTTTTTGGTGCGTAAACCTTTAATGCGAAAGCTAAGCTAGCCATGCTAAACAAAAAAATTCAGGAAACTCTACAATATTATTTCAGATCATTATTCAAATAAGTCGCGCTATTTATGAAACACGAGTGTATAAAACCTTCTCAGGGCTTATCATTTTTGGCAGACGTGCTAGCTTAGAAACATAACTTCTTTGATTGTCAAATTAGAAACATATGAGGTCAGAACCCAATTCCAGAGCCTTGGGCCTATATCCCAAACAGCAGTTCCAAAGAAAGCCTATGTTTTCCGTTGTCTGTCTCTCTGTAAAACACTTAGATCTTGTAAATACTTTTGGAGTTTAATGCAGTTCTTATCAATAAAAGTGTATGATATTGTTTAGTGTAGGTATATCTGTTGACTGAATATATTAACATTGCACCCGTGCGGGGAGCTAGGGCGGGTCACTAGTTTTAAACAGATAATCAGATAAGTATAGGGCGTATGATTTATTATCGTTTAAATTTTAGAAACACGTAGTTTAACTCTACGTGTGGAATTTAGGAAATTCCATATAAACAGGAGGATAGTTAGGTACCCTATTCGTGAAACTAGCAACAACTCTGTGGAAAATAACAGCGGTTCTAACGCGTGACATCCAATCGCGCGTGTGACGAGCTTTTAATCGGTTATTATAATTTTCGACGACCCAATAGCGAAAGTGTTAAAATGACGCGCAACCAATCAACCCAGCCGACAATTACATGCATGTTCAGTCACCTGGATACATCGTGGATATGACTGAAATTTTTCATAAATTAATAAGTTTTCATGAAAAATAGATGTAGGTACTACTTTGAATACCTAATGACAACGCAATTTACCTACTTGAAGCTACTCTATGTAATTTATGTAAATATTCATACTTATTGTGTGTATAAAATAAATAAAAACGGGTTAGTAGCGTTTTTAGTTAAATATTAGATAGGTATTGCTACTTATTTCTTAACAATAATTTATACTTCTATTTATTCCACTTTAGCCCTTACAAAACTGGTCTGATATGTGCAATAATAACCGCTTGGTTTTCAAGTAGTATATGCATCATGATAGATACGACTTCGGTGCCTTCAATAATTTAGAAGATATAGTTTTGTATGAATTTACTAATTATCATAAGGAAAATATATGTTTTTTATAAAAAATTCTTTAAGGTGCGATGCGAAAAGAATAACAAGTCAATCACGTAATTTAAGAGACGCGAGATTCTTTGAGGTTGATAACGAACAGACTAACCAGTATTAGCATATCAAATCTGCTGATTTATAATTTTTATGCTATATTTTAGGCTTTACAACAAAAACTTTATATTATCTTAGAATAAATAT
Source organism: Anania crocealis (assembly GCA_949315895.1). Lineage (NCBI taxonomy): Eukaryota > Metazoa > Arthropoda > Insecta > Lepidoptera > Crambidae > Anania > Anania crocealis. Next base: position 14,395,158 of record OX438880.1, on the reverse strand, counting down.
TATATAAGGAGGTGGTGGGTGGGTTCTTGTCCCACCTAAGCCAACCAATTTTTTCAAGAATTTAAAATTAGAACTAATTAAGTACCTACATAATTTAAAATTACAACAAAAATATTTGTTTATTGGGTTGGTAACATTTAAACTAGAGTTTTAATTTTTTAATAGGTTAGTAACTTATTAATAGCCCTCTGTAAGTTGCAAATAATACGTTAAAAAAGGCACTAAGTAGGAAAGTTGTGCGCGCTAGGTCCTCAAACAGAAAAGTCTTCAATAGAAATGTGTCATTCTTTTCCCAATTTTTAATTCACATTTAATTATTTAAAGAAGTAATGATTAATGTGTACTCACTTTAAAACATTCGACTCGGATAACATTGCATTTTGCCTATTGCATTTTATTGAGATACCTAGTTTAAAAATTTTTATATTTCTTTATTGAAGAACGATGATGACATTGTGTTGACTTTACTGACATTTAAAGCCAAATTTTGAATTGTCTGCATTATGTCTGCAATTTTGCATTGATGTATGTACCATGCATAGATATAGGATACAAGTAGATCCACTGACAGCCCGATAATGCGTGACCAGTTTTGATTTGTCAATGTGTGTGTTAACAGTGACGTACCTTTAACATTTTTAGACTATCGATAATAACTGCAGTTTGTCGTTTGGAAAATAATGTTTACTGTCACACTGTTTTTATCTCGAGATTATGCACCTACTTTGCGGCATACCTAACCGCCCTCACTTCTTACAACTATAATAGTGGGCAGATAAATGTGCCCGGTGAGTATATTTTTTACATATAATTTAAAAATAAACAGTCTTAATAAATAAAAAAAAATAACAGCCATTGTTAATTAGTTTTCTTTATTTCTTTCTTCAAAAGATTTTCCCTTGTCATCTGCTGTGCCGTGTGAGCTTATCAATGGCAGTAAGTGAAAAAGAACAAGTAAACAAAATCTGAATAAACATTTACATTCTGATGTATCAAACACTGATTATTGACTTTTAACTCCGGAAACATTCAAGATAAATTTCGACAATAGTATCGATAAATTTGAGTCAAGCTCTAGCGTACATGTAAAATATTTCGATAAATTATTTATCCACCAAAATAATGTAAATAATCAATACATAGAACTTTATCTATACAAAATATTAAAATGAACAAGTGGATTGCAATAATTTTATATTTACAACTTAACAACAAGATCAAATTTAACAAAAATAACGCGTTTTTACGATGACGACTTTCTACGTATTTACCTGTGAAATGAGCAATTTTCTGGATTATTTTTGTGGTTGACTCCACAGGCACTCACAGAACATGTGACCATTGTTAGATAAAACTGTATTTACTTTAGATAATCTACGATGTACTAGATAATTACATAAAATTTTGAACCTTATATCGTATATGCCACAGGATGTCACTCTGTCAAATACGACAGGTCACAAAACGAAAAGATTTGTTTTCTTTTTCTATCTTGCTAGATTTCCATAAGAGGTTTTCTTCTATCTCGCAGGCTTTGTCCGTCTATTATATTCTACGTTTATAGTACCATGTACCTACTGATGCGTATTTGTGTTGATTTAATACTCAAAGGTAGGTAGATATTTGTCTATGATAGTTTTTATAAAAACATACCTATGGCCACCTTTGATTATATGGCCACTATGGCCAACTAAAATGTTTCAAAACCCGCTAAAATGCTTTTCCTTAAAATTTTAACTTCAAATGACATTTGAAAGTACTTCTAACGTAGTATACATTCGTGAATTTGGTTCCTACCAAACTCCGCTATAAGCGGTTATAAAATCCATTTTTAGAACAGCATTAGGTGCAAAGTACTCTAAAGCGGAGCTGGTGAGTTTCAAATTCCTCTATAACAAATCCAACCAATGGCAGCCCAACATTAGGTCACGTGGCACCTTAAATTAGTATGGCCGATTGAGATTTCTGCGAGCGAGTGACTTTGCTGAGGTTTTTAATTGTTTTTATGCAAAAAATATGGAGGATAAACTACAATTTATGAAAAAATCGGAGCCTGGAAAAGCACGGAAGAGATTGGTCAAAGACGAAACGTGAAGTTTTGCGTGTAAAAAGGTTTGTTTTCTTTCTTCTCTCAAACAGTCAACATGCCAAAAGGTGTTAAGCAAAACGGAACCATAAAATTGTTTCGACATTCTTTAGCGTAAAAATTAAATTAATTTTTTTTTGTTGCTACATACAAGTTACGACACATCAAACTATTGTTAACAAATTTTAAGTTTATTTTATTTTATTTGGATGTATTTTTCCCAAAGATAAAACAATATCCCTTAACAGTTTGCCTAGTTTATAACGAATGTTTTGCATGTGGTTTGATGTACGTACATTCGTCAATTAAGATTGTTACAAGAAACTATAAATTTATTGTTTTATCAACCTAATAGTGTGATTTAACATTTTCTCATCATCGTTTTATTTTATTTTAAATACTTAACCTAATATTTTATAATATAACTAAATAATACTGATCTTCTGATTTTTTATTTATTTACTCACTACTTGATGTGTTGCATAAAAGTTTCATAACATTATCCATCACTTATGCATAAGTTAGTTTCAAATCCCGCTATTTTACAACTGTCAGTTTTATTTTTCATTTATTACCATATAAAAAGTAAACAAAGTGGCATAGTAAAAAAAACAGCACTAGTAAACCACTAAGGTTTGAGTTAATGCTGAAACTCAATCGAGTTGCAAATGCCTTCATAACAAATGTTAGTTTCAAAATCCGCCATACCTAGGTAACACTGAAAATGTGTAGAAAATGAAAAATGGCTTAATGTAGAAAGTTGCCAATACTTACTGTTGTTTTTCGAAGTAATCTCCGTTCCTCTCTACACATCGTCGCATTCGATGGAACCACTGAGAAAAGCAGTGGGCCCGTTCTATGGCATTTTCGTACGCTTTCACCGCATCTTCAGGGCTCGTAAAGCGAATACCTCGAATTTTATCTTTAGTTCTTGGGAATAAATGAAAGTCGCAGGGCTCCAGGTCAGGACTGTATGGCGGATGACTCATTATCTCGACACTTGCTATAGTCAAATATTCAACAGTCCGTTTTGTGGAGTGCGCTGAAGAATTGTCGTGGTGAAGCAGGATCCTGCTTCGAGGGCGCTGCTGTGGATTTTTTTCCAAGACAACAGGCAAACAGCGATTGACATACCAGTCTGCAGTAACTGTCCTTCCATCTTCTAGCACAACTGTCGCGAATGACCTTTATGACCAAAGAATGAGGCAATCTTTTTTTGTTCCTTGACTTCTTCCGTTCTTTACCTTAGTTGGCTGATCTTCGAAAGGAAACACCCACTAAGCTGATTGTCTTTTGGTTTCGGGCTCGTAGCAATATATCCAGCTTTTATCACCTGTGACGATGTCAATACTGCGTTTGAGTCACCGCTGTTGAACTTATCTAACATTTGGCGACACCAGTCCATGCGAAGGTGTTTTTGGTCGTCGGTTAAAGTAGGGGAATCCATCTGGTACAAAGCTTCCTGACGCCTATATGGTCGTGTAATATTTTTTAAACTTGACTCCTAACAATGCTTGCCCGTATCTGCTAATATGTCACTCTCTTATCTTCCTCTATCATGCGTTGCACAGCACTGATGTTATCTTCAGTAGTCGCTGTTAAAGGACGTCCCTCACGCGGGTCATCATTGAGATTGCTACGTCAACGCTTAAACTCGTTAAACCAAATGTTTTCTCGCGTTAGGTCATAGAGTAAAGTAATACCTGGAAATAGAGAGCCCTATACACAGGGCATATTTTTAATGTCACCCGAACTTCTAATGCGAGCTTAGCGCCATCTATTGGATATTCACCTACAACTTATTACTTTCTATAGATACCTACTACGTATTGATATATTTACGTATCGATTTATAATCTATACTAATATTATAAAGCTAAAGAGTTTGTTTGTTTGAACTCAGGAAGCACTGGTTCGAATTGATTTTTTTTTTGTTTTGGATAGTCCATTTATGGAGGAAGGCTATAGGCTATAAAACATCACGCTACGACCAATAGGAGCGAAGCATCAGTGAAAAATATTGCACAAATAATCGCGATTGAATTAACAGAAATTGACGCGGACGAAGTCGCGGGCAACAGCTAGTATAACTATATGTATACAAGGTGTAACATAATAAACGCACATCTTTAAGGACTAATTCTGGTGCTCAAATACAACCTCTTTTACTATGAGACCAATACCAAAATTGCAAAAAAAAAACACCTCATACAAAATCGCCGATCAGCTGACATCATTTTGTATGAAGAAGTTTTTTTTTGGGATAACGATGTTGGTATCTAGTAAAAGTTGTTGTATTCGAGCACCAGAATCAGCCCTTATGAGGATGTGCGTTCATTATGTTAGATACACCTTGTATTCATCGTACTACCTACATAGAAGGTACTATTTTACTAGTTAACTTCCTTTTAATAATAATAAACTTCCTTATGGAAGGTGATTCTACTGGTCTCTTACAATTTAACTTTTGTCACAGAACCAACAGTGAAATCTTAATACTATAGTTTAAATTCTCCTATACAACCCGTAACAGCTCATCGGCTATTTATCTAATTGCATTTTCAATGTTGGTGGTTCTATAGTAAAAGTAGTTGTGTTTGAGAAACAGAATCTAAAAGGAAGTTAAATAATAAAATAGAACCTTCAATAGGCAAACCAGATAGTCTTGGCTTGCCTTTTAATGTGTAAATTTATTTAACACATAATATAAAACTGCTAAGTCAATGGCCCATATAATTTTAATTTACCTATCCATTGCTTGTAGATTAAAGTATGTTGTACATAATAGTAATTAATAAAATCTTGTGGGCCATCTTGTTGTGAAAGGTTAATTGAAATGATAACAAAGGAAAGATAATTTACTTCTTATTTTTATAATGTTTATGTTTCGTGTAGTACATTTGTGCACAAATTTTTGTTTCATCATCCCCAGCATAAGATATTTTTCCACATAAAATTCTGTTAATTATTGAGCGGCACCAACTATACAGAATGAAATTTTAACCACCTTCCAAATTTTATTATATCAATTTACGAGACAAAAAACAAATGACGTATTTTTATCTTTTAGTATAGCCCAGTACAAAAATGTCAAGTTAAAGCACTTAGAAAATGTCCACCAAAAATCTAAAATTTTTGATACGGCCGCCTAGCAACACTTTTTTTACACGTTGCGCATCTCATTCATTCATTACGATACTATTCATAAGTTTTTGATTCTCCCTTTAAACCATAACAGGTCTAGGACCGTAAAAATTTAAAACTATATCGCAAAAAATTTTTTCGGGTGACAACTTGATTTACATTTTTACTTCATAAATAAAAATGTAAATCAAGTTGCTCTAAATACGATACTGAACGCCTATAAAAATTTTGGAAAGTGGTGAAAATTTCATCCTGTATAGTGTCACATTTATTATAAGATTTTCGAACAACGTTCGAAGATCTTTTTTGTGATCATGACAATCGAATATTTCATAATTAACAAAAATATCAGTAAACATTTTAATAATTTGTTTGACTTTTTTAGTGTTTGAATTTCTTTTTAAAACATTTGTTATTATACTTGAAATTTCGTCGAAACACTTTATAGTAACCATGGAAGGATAGCACAGCACACTTTTGTTACAATATTCTTTTTCCACAATATATGCATGAGCCGGTATATTATTATGATCTGACATGAACAATTTAGATTTACAGTTTTAACAATTGTTTATAATTTTTGTGCATTTTTTAAGAACCCAACCGCAAAAGTATTATAGCTTTTTTGGCCAAGGCCTTCTATTTCATTATTACTAATAAACAGTTCTTCGTTTATAATTATTTCTTTTAATGGTTCGGTTTCTTCTACAAAATCATCAGCATTAGTAGTATCAGCGTATTCCTTTATGAAGAAATCTACAGATTGCAAAAAAGTTGAAACGTCTTCTTCACAATTAGATTTAATCGAAGTGAAGAACTGAAATTATTTAGTAATAATGATTTAAAAGCACCTTCGAAACTAATTGTATTTGGAGAAATATTTCTTACTCCTAAACTTCTGACATTACCAAAAAAGTTTTCAATTGGCTCTTGATTGAAATTTCTACACAACATCGTGTCAAAACCATGCTTCTCATGTAAAACTTTCCAGATGGCTTGCATTCCTGCAATGGTTTTAATAAAGTTTTTAATAGACGACTTTTTCAACAAATACTATATTAGAACCATCCTTCTTTTTTTCTCAGTATTTCATTATGTTTTAAAAATTTAAGGCTATCTTGCCAGAGCTTATGATGGGGTGAATTTCTTTTAACCCCAGACCTTAATATTTTGCCATAAACAACATTATTTATTGCCATAAATTATTACGTATGCCTTTAATAAGATGAGGAACATCGTAAATAGGGATCACTTTACAATTATCCACTATGAAAATGTCTTTGCGCCATGCTAGTCCTTTTTTTTAGGTTAATGGTTTTGGTGTCTTGTATAAGACTTTCAATGGCCCCAACATTCACTGTACTTTGGTCGGACACTGTTGCCACTACTTTTAAGCCAGTGCTTTTGACGTGACGTAATACTTCTTTTATGCATTGTTTTAATTCAATTTTGTTTAAGCTTTGCTTGAAGTACGAGTACGCTACAGGCTACTTATATATTTTTTTATACCTTTCACTATAAATGTGAGCGCGTGATCGGCTATTTTATTTTTATTACTAATTGTGACAAAACCCTTTTTTAACTCACCATTATGTAGATCGTAATGCACCTGCGGATTTATAGACATTTCGTCAAACATTATTACGCAAAGGCGATCGTCGTCGTTCATATCAGCAACAGTTTGACTCATTTTTTCAAATATAATTTTGTTGATTCCTGGGGCTACTTTTATTTTACCCAAAAGATTCCTCAGACACTTACTGGATGGTAATGTAAAACTTTTATGTAGTAGCGTATAGGATTTAGGGCTTCGCTTGTAAAACGACAATGATAATATTTTTTCTTCAAGGGTGAAACGACGCCCCTTTGGCTTCTTTTACGCTTCTCGGAACTGCATGCCCACAAATATTTTTGCTGGCAGAGACATATTGGCCGTGACTCTTTGAAAGGCTTTGCTGTCTGACATTTTTATAGCAGCATCCAGTCTAGACTTGAAAGATTTGCATCTTTTTCTTAATCTGATGATTTCTCGTCGCAAATTCCTAGTTATCCTTTCCTCTTCCATATAGTACGACCAATTCGAAGTTCTTTTTATCGAATAAGAACAGTTTATTGACTTAAAATAATTCAAATAATGAATCAATCAGTACATGAACTGACATGCAAATTTTATCAATACTAATATTATAAATGTAAAAGTGTGTTCGTCTGTCTGTTACATCTTTAGGCATAAACCGCTGAACCGATTTAGATGAAATTTGGCATAAAGATACTTTTGAGTCCATTAAGGGGGGTGGAAGTTTGTATGGGAAAATTACTAATTCCACGCGGACGAATTAAGTCGCGGGCAAAAGTTAGTTATTAATAAAATAAATAAGTAACTTTTTTTTTAACCGGCCAAGTGCATGTCGTCGGGACACGCGCAATTTAGGGTTCCTTTAGTTAACTTGTAAAGCCTGCCTAGCTGTGATAGTTTTCCTTGTAACTTCGTTATATGTATATATAGAGAGAGAGAGAGCATCTGTTTAGCTGGCAGAGTGGGAAAAACACACTTTACTCTAACAAATAAATGTTTTTATAAACTAAAAAAACTTAAAGTAATCCCTGAATCAAAAAATGGTCTTTGCACACTACATTATTTTAAAGCGACCTTTTCAACGACACCTTTATCATGAGATGGGCGAGTTTTTTTTTTCGATGCCTGCTTCTGGAGTAGTTCCGCTGTAGGAGTACCGAACTATTTTATTAATAATTTCATTTTATCACCCCTCTGTAAGCATGAAGTTATATAGGTCTATAAAGCACTCATTTTCACGTGTAACAAGAGTTTTACATTTTCCGCCAATTCACAAAAATAAATGACAAATGAATGCAACAAAGAGTATGTAACTAGGAATGCAATATACTACATACTTTGATTATTTATCCAACATACTACATTAGGTTACCAAAGAGTTCTAAAATTGAAATTCAAAAAAAGTTTTCATTAGCAATGTTTCTAACCGGCCAGTTCTAAACATTTTCAGTGTTACCTACGTATCAAAAATCAAAACCTGTTTTTAGGTAGTTTTTTGATGCAGATGATAGCCTTTTTCCATTTGGTCAGATTGGTATGTTTGGTTGCCATTCGCATAAATTTAAATTGCCTACAAAAGTTGATTGGTTCCTGTTTCAACAATTTTTTTTGAATTTCTGCAAAATTGTATTAGATTGTTTTAGAGGAATTTGAAACTGGACGACTCAATTTATGGACCTAAGTAGTATTGTTTTGATATCTTAGACCTCATTTAATATGACTCGGAAAACAGAAGTATATGACACTGAAAACGTAGTGACTTGATTCGGTACTTGTTCAAGTGGTAGTAGCCTAATGGAAAACCTAGACTAAGTACTCTACCAACTCCTATAATTACCGAATTTAGGTTTTTGTCTAAGCGTACTACGACATAGATGTGGGACAAAGCTTTAGGAAGAAAAAAACCTTGAGAATTAAGAGTCGGACTAGCTCCCCGATGGTTCAGCAAAAATTTGTATAAAGGTAGGTAGGTAATTAAAACCGCGCATAACGTTGATGAATTTCAATTATTCATTATATTGTATCTACTTTAAATAAGTACAAAAATTTTCGATTTCATTATAACATAATATAGTTTACAGATTTTTCCCTTTACTTGTTGACGGTATTACTTGTCAAATTTTAAAGTTCTAGGTCAGAAGAAAATACCCTATGAGCCTTGAGAGTGTAGAAATATACTTTATTAGCGGCATAAAACGGCTGTATTCTGAGGTAAGATAAGAGCCGTATCCGAATGTATTAATTATGTATTTATGTGCGTTGTCCTCTCTTCTAATTATTGCTGTGCCCACCAGAGTCCAAATTGTGTCTAACACAATATTTAATTGTACTTACCACCTTTGTTACATTTGGGAATGCAAATGAATTGAAATTGAAATATTTTCAAAATTAGGAGGATATTTCAAAAAGTCCCGCCTATACCCTAAGGGTTCCGTTTTGCCTTTTGAGTTAAGGAACCCTAAAAAGATGTAAGTATAGTTAAACATTATATAATAATAGACGGTTATAAGCGATGCGTAGGTACTTATATACCTAAATTTATAACCGTATCTACTCTACAATTGAAGCTTGTAGCTTAGTAAGTAAATGAACAATAGTTAGCTTTAGTATGGTTATAGTGCTAAGCTAAAAAGTAACAATATTGTAGAAAGAGTCATTTACACCTAATTGCCTGGTATTAAACATTATTAAGGTAAACGATGTACCTACCTATTTTAAAGAAATGTTTGCAGATCTTCTTGACTTAACTTGAAGGTAAGATAAATGGCTGGATTAGCATAATTCAGCAAAAGGGCGTAATGCAAATAAGACCTAATTCACGGGGATGATCAACTTTCATAACCGATTTGTTCAGTTCTGAGAAAAAAAATGACTGGAACGTGCCTTTAATACATATATTTTATATTATAAGGATTTCATTTTCTACTTTCACTGCTGGACATATCGTTTGGGTCAGGTAGATAAGAAGTAGGTGTAGTGAGCGTTTTGAATAAGTACCTACACAGCAGTAAGGGTCAGGAATAGCGTTTTACATCAACTAAATTAAACTTATCTAACTTCTTATGCTGCGAAGTACTTATTTGTAGGTCGTCAATATTAGAAGAAGTAAAAAGGAAAATTTCCGCGAACTTTTATTGCAATCACTGGGTGATAACGGCATAAAGAAAATCGAAGGGCAGATTAATATTGATGAGCAGACTGACGGGGCTCAATAAAAACATTAATTACATTGTTGTTTGCGTCGTTAAAATCATCGGACGTGAAATATTTAGGATAGAATTAAGTTACTTATACTTGTAAATTGTTCGTAATAATATTTAGATCGTCACTAAGGTACTTGTTTAATATTCTATTCTAAACACAAGGCCATCTGTTTGGATGGCCTTATACAATATTTCTGGTTATTGTGTCAATATTACCTAGATATTGGTCCAGGCAGTGGTTTAAATACCGGGCCAAGATCTCGGGGTCCCGGGTTAAAACCCCGGGTCAGGCATCAAAAAGTTTCAAATCGAACATAGCCCGGGATTGAGATCAACAACCCGCATTTGGTAAGCGAGGTGATTATAGTGCCAAGCATTAATACAATACCGAATGCACACAAGACGACCATAGAATAATGGTTAATAGTTTGTCTAAAATGGATTTGAACAATCCCAAAAATCCCACCAATATTGGTTGTATAAATAAAACGCAATATAACGGTATATAGAAAAGATCATGTATTAGCAAAAAAAATGAACACTTACAGAAAACGAAACAACGCCGTCGATTCAACATGGTACAGCGCCATCTATCGTCCTTACAAAGAACTATATTAGTACAACTTGAACAGGATTCAAAGTTCATTTTAGGCTTTCGATTTCGACCATTAAAACTCGTAACTCAAGAAAGATTGTATCAACTTTTATGACTTTTTTTGGAATTGTTATCATCCGGAATAAGCTAATAAGTATTAAAAATGTTACATTCATCAAATACATTTATCATACAAAACAAATATGACATAATATGACAAAACAACGTTTGCCGGGACAACTTTTCAGGGTTCCGTACCCAAAGGGTAAAAACGAGACCTTATTACTAAGACTTCGCTGTCTGTTGCCGCAATAACAACAAATACTAAAAACAATGTAATATAAATATTTAAGGGGGGCTCCCATACATCAAACGTGATTTTTTGCTCGATATCAATAATAGCAACAGGTAGGCACTTGAAATATTCACAAAATTTAACACTCAGTTGTATTTTAAATTAAAATAAATAAATATTTAAGGGCCCTCATACAAAAAACGACATTTTGTGCCTATTTTTGCTCGATATCAATAAATGGTAACAGGTAGGCACTACATTAACTAAATGTCAGCTGTTGTGTAGGTTCCTAGTCAATGGTACGGAACCCTTCGTGCGCGAGTCCGACTCGCACTTGGCCAGTTTTTGTATATTATTTTACCAATCGAAGACAAATAGTAGTTTCTCAATTTAAAGCATATCGTCAGTGGAAAGGAAAAACTGCTAAAGCGCCAAAACCGTACTTGTGGAAAAAGAGGATCAAAGTTTCAATTTTCGGAAAAATATTCATATCTCTTTTGATATTAATGTTAAACCGGACTTTTAAAATGGAAACATGATCTAGATTTTTTACCTAAATTTAGATATAATACATAGGTTCCTTGCTTATTTAGATCGCAAAATAGCTGTCGCTTTAGAAAAAATACCATGGAAATTAATCAAATGTCAGTCAGGATAAAACTTCTAACATCCATTATATTTAAATATCCAGCAACCACAAAGTGCTAAAGAGTTTTAACAACATTTTTCTTATTATAACATAATTGCTTAGTGAGTTACAATTGAATAAGTATGTCAAAGATAAATTACTAAACTACAACTATTGTAGTCACATACGCCAGCGAAGTAATGCGTAAGAAGCAACATTATTCACGAAACCAACAGGAATATATGCTTACATACGCAGACCCCATGGAACGAATAAAGGCAAATGTTGCTAAACTATAACTACATTACACGTTTTAAGCAAAAATTATACTTAAAGACTAAATAGGTATAAATGTTTTGTGAAAAAAATGCCTAATTATCCTAATGCCTTAATTAAAAATATTGACATTACTACTAACCGGGTACAGGTTTGTGGTAATGACTATATTTTGAATTACCTAAATATAAAACACTGACTGACATATCAACGCACAGCCTAAACTACTGGGATTTAAAACCGGAAAATTTTCACCGTGCTTCTTTTTATAGTGTAGGTAAGCACTTTTGATTTTTGGAAATTCCGCCTATAATGGGGTAAAAAGAGCCCCATAAGTTTGTATAAAAATCCGTTAGTTTTGAAGCTAAGTCGATGATAATGAAAATTGGTGTCCAGCTACCTGATTAAAAATTACTAATGACGTCTTTCAGTATTCTTAAAAATTTAATCTTTAAGAGGGTAAAAAATGGTGGCGAAGTTTGTTCAGTTTCACGTCACATCCATCATCTTTACATATTTGTACTCTCTGACTACACTTTCGTTGTTATGACATTTAATGTGTCAATCAGAAAATAAATATCATAGCTTTCAAATATAATGGTATTATTTTAGAATGAAATAATTGGCAACTAAATGGATAAATTAACCTAGTAAAACGTACACGAACTTCGATTAAAGGCTGCATTACAAAACTCGGCAGCCAGATACAAACCCTACGAGAAATTTATGATTATGAATTTAAGTTACGAGTGTTATGAATGTACAAAATTTGATATTTACGAAGAAAAAATATATACTACAAATAATTAATATTACTGATGAGTACTGATGACACAGTGGGAAAATGAGAATGAAGAAAAAAATAACTTTCAGGAAATTACACAGCTTATACTAAAACTGCAGAGTGAATTCGATAGCACAAAACAATTTCATGTATGCAGGAGGTACTGAGGAGCAAAGGATCTTATGACACCTAAATTAAACATTGTACCATTAGACAAGGACGAAATATTTAAAAACTTTAATAAACAGTTGTATATTTATTTAAAACTGAACAGATGTGATGATATCAATACAAAGAAACATACAACATATTACTAACATCTTTGAGCTCAGAATTACATCAGAAAACGTATTGGTTATGTAATCCACGAGATCCATGTGAGTTAGAGTTTGAGGAGTTACTTTAATTCTAGATCAATGCATCGACCCCAGCCCGAGCACTTGGGCTCGACAGCATACATTTACATAATTTCTAGAGCAGATTGTGAGAGCAAATGAGCCATAGTATGCTGAGAAGACATGTCATCAGATGCGTTGGTCAACTCGGTTAGTCGGTGGGATAGCTTGTTTCCAATCCAATGAACTTTTTAAATAAACATTGCGTTTGCTGCCCATGAAGACCTTAAACAAAAGAAAATAATTTTGTATTTCTTCTTGTACTATTGATACTTATACTTGATCCTATAAGGGTTCCGGTTTGGCTGACTGAGGCACGGCACTTTAAAAATGTTTTGTCTATCATCATTATTATAACACAATCATAATATTACGGAAAAGAAAAACATACTTTTAAACTTTACTTACAATCCAGTTGACACGGTAAAATGATGATCCGGACGGCGACTAAACAACAAAAACCGACAAGTTCCAACAGGAATGTGCTTTATAGTCACGTGCTGTATAAAATCAGTTTTATTTCTGCAAATAGGCCCCAGGAGGCTCTTTTACATGTCCTAATATTTAAACCTACCACTGCTTGGGGACAAGTCTGGGCTAGTGCCGAAAAGAAGCAGCGCAAGAAACTCGGTCACTATTGTCAGCCCCTTTTTAAATAAATTTTTACAAAATTTTTAAGAAAGTACGAGCTGGGACAATTTAATGCCCTACATTTCTATCATACAAATAATCATTTACAGTGTTATAGCCCTTTTTCATTAAAATTACTTTGACATACGATTTAAGTTGATGTACAAGGAGTTCAGCAATACCCTGTGGTAATTTGTTGAAAAATACGAATACAATTTCCCATGAACGATTTTCCTACTTTTCGCAGTCTGAAGCCTGGAACGGCAAGTTCATCTTTATTTTTGGTATTAAAATTATGTACGTATTTTTTGTAAGAAATAAATAGCCCATACAGCACGTTTTTGTAATATAAAATTGACTCAATATCTGCCGCTGAGCCCCACAACATACTTCCGTATGTCATTATGCTATGAAAGTAGCTAAAATATACGAATCATGCCGTTCCAACATCAGTCAGTTGCCTTATATTTCTCACAGCAACAGAACTAAGTCTTCCAGAGCCCCCTAATAACGAGCACCCTATTGCAAATGAGAGTCTACAGTTATACCTAAAAACGTAGTAGAATCTAAAGAGTTTAATGGTTCATCTTTAACAATTATCGCGATTTGTGATGAGTGACAGCAAACCGTACGTACGGCATGGTCAATTTAACATGTCATTTTGTTTTATTTGCATTTAGTAAAACATTATTTGCTGTGAACCAATGCAATAATTTTGAAAGGGTATTGTTAACATCGTCAAATAAAGATTTGTCCCTCTTAGTTTGTAAAATCATAGATGTGTCATCTGCAAACAATACCATCTCACAAAGATTATGAAAATAACAGGGAAGGTCTTTAATATAAATTAAAAATAGCAGGGGTCCTAATACTGATCCCTGAGGGACACCCATAATAAGGGCCGACCCTGACGACTCAGCTCCATTTATGCAAACCTTTTGTGTTCTGCCTTTAAGGTAAGAACTTATTAGATCCAAAGAATCATAATGTTTAAGTTTTTTGAGTAATGTTAATATTACTTCACTACTCTAATGTTTGCTTTGTTTAATGATAATTATCGCTAAAGTACTTTAAAACTTGTAAGAAAAGGCTACTTTTTGCTAACAAATGTGTAATAATACATTTCAAGTATAATATTTTTGCTAACATACTAAACCTACTTACACAAACAGCGAGTGAAAAAATCTTAAAGCGCAAAAACTAATCGAATCTTAATCACTTACTTTTGCTTACATGCCAAATCATTATGAACAACAGTTATGAATAATTGCTAATGTACCAATAAACTTTAAAATTCAAAAAGCTTAAAATGCTAAAGTAACAGCCTCATTCAAGTTCTTAAGTAACAAAAAAATACTTATGTTGTGAAAGCAAAAATATTGTGCCAGCAAAAAAATTCTTACGCGACATTTGTTGTAAAAACACTACCAACACGTCGTTTTAGTAGCGCAAGGGCGGTGATTTTAGAAATACTTGCAAATTTCGGAATGCTAAAGCGCCAAAAAAATTGTTTGATTGAGTTGAAACCTACATAATTCGACGCAGAAAAAAAAAGCCTATCCAACAATATATGTAACTCATTTTGACCCAAATGGCGCTTTAGCATTTTTTCCTTTCCACTGACGATATATTTTTTACGGAAAATATTCTTCATTGAATGAAAATTTTTTTTTTTTTTTTGAAAGGACCTATGCTGTGGGCTCGCCCGCGCAGGGGCCCCGTACTAGCGGCGCGATCGGACCGTGCCGGGTGCTGAAGGCACCCGGCCAAGAGGTCAGCCCGACTAGTGGTTGCATCGCGTAGCTCGGCGCTGCAACACAGACTGGTCTGTGCATACAGACCGATCTACGCGAGCCCCGTTCTAGTGGGCCCGATCGAAGGGGGCAGACTAGGCCTCAAGGGCGCCTCTGTAGGCTCGGACCTCGGCTTGGGCCGTCGTCCGAAGGGCGGACTGGTGAGAAGCGGCTAGGTACATGTCTGTACCTGCCGAAATGATGCAAGGGTCCTCGCACTCGCCGGCGAGTGCGCTGATTCGATCTAGTGCTTGTCGGGTGTGTACTGTTGTGAGTGGTGAATTGTTTTACGAACGATGTGATTTTGTCGTCGGGATCTTCGAGAACGTTCCTCGGTCGGCGGAAACGGGCTTCGACATCTTTTTGGCACGAGTAGGTGGCGGCTTTGACTATAAGAGGATTCGTGTGATTGACGGCTTTATCAAAGAAGTGTTGAGACGCTTCTTTCATAAAGCTGGCAATCGACGGAATGTTAAGGTCGCGATGCAAATTGTCGTTACGCACATACCACGGGGCGTCCGAGGCAGAGCGTAAGAATTTGTTTTTGAGGATTTGGAGTCTTTCTAGTTCTGAGGGGCTGGCATGAGCGAACACTGGACTAGCGTAAGTCATCACGGGTCGAATACAGGCTTTGTAAATTGTCAACTTATTTCTAAGTGACATTTTACTCTTCCTGCCGATATAGTAGTAGAGCCTTGAAATGTAAAAGGCTGCAGTCTGACGGACGCGTTTTATGTGAGGTTTAAAGCTCATTTTACGGTCTAAGGTGACACCTAGGTATTTGACTGTCTTCTCCCAAGGGATCGGACGGTCGTATAGGGTGATAGGTGTGAGACATCGTTTAGGATGTTTTGAAGCGAAGAAACCTCGAGTAAAGTACACTGCTGCACTTTTCTCGGGGTTAACCTCTATTCGCCACATCCTAAACCAGTAACCTAGGGATTGGGCTGCACGTTGTAGTGCCTTAATGATGTAACCGGCATGGTAGCCAGAGTGATAGAGGGCTGTGTCGTCCGCAAATAGAGCTAGCTCTACTTGCGGTGACCTGGGAATGTCGTTAATGAAAATTGAAAAGAGAAGAGGGGATAGCACGGAGCCCTGAGGGACTCCAGCCCTGATGGGGCGGGGAGATGAATAGGACCCCTCTACGCGGTAGCGAAAGGTACGATTTGACAGAAAGTCTCGAAGGATGAGCACGAGACTGTCGGGCACTTTGAGTTGGTACAGCTTGTAGATCAAGCCGTTGTGCCAGACTTTGTCAAAAGCTTTCGCTACATCGAAGAAGAGTGCACCGGTTACCATCGGTTTGGATCTGTTGAGGCCGTCGAGAATGTGCTCCGTTAGGCGGTGCACCTGTTCGACACAAGAGTGGGAGGCTCTGAAGCCAAACTGTTCGTTGATTAAGAGATTGTTCGAGAAAATGTAATCTCTTAGGCGGGAGACGAGAACACGCTCGTATAATTTGCCCATAGTCTTGAGGAGACTGATGGGCCTGTAGTTGGCGGGCTTGGAGCGGTCCTTGCCGGGCTTAGGGATACCTATGACGTCTGCTTCTTTCCACGCGGTTGGAAAGATGCAGTTTGCCATGGCACTATTGAAGATAGCAACCAATAGGCAAATCAGTTGGGCGGGGAGGACTCGTAAGACTCTGTTGGAGATCCGGTCCGGACCGGGAGCCTTGTTTGGACGGAAACCTTTGATGATGGTTTGCACCTCATCGGCGGTAGTGGGTGCAAGGGGGCAGGTTGGAGGGAGGGCCGAGAGACGTTCGACTTCGCTGTCCACCATACTAAGGTGGGCAGCGTCTATAGGAAGCGTGCTAGGAGAGCACTGGGCCTCTAGGCTGTCGGCCAGACATTCGGCTTTCTCTTCGTCGTCGAATACGACGGAGTTGTCGGGTCTAGAGAGAGGAGGCATAGATGTGACTATATCTGACTTGAAGGATCTCGCCAACTTCCAATAGGCTTGGTGAGATGGTGAGATCGTTTCAAGTAGGCTATCCCACTGACTTTCCCGAAGAGCCTTAATACGTTCCTTTACAGATGTCCGTAAAGTGCGTAGAAGGGTTCGGTTATATTCGGTGGGATAGGAGTCATAAGCTCTGGTCGCAGCTCTCTTTGCCCTCAACAGCTCTCTCACGTCATCCGGCAAGTTCAATCTATGCCTAGGCATATCTGGAACTCGCCTAGACGAATCGCTAATAGCGGTCGTGATGTGGCTAGTGAGGGCATCGATCGCTTGGTTAGTCTCGTGAGGCGATCCTAACCTGTCTGGGATTGAGTTCAATACTGAATCGGGACTAGGTCCGAGATTGCTCTCGAGCCTGTGCCAGTCCAGTATTGTTTTCATGGATATCTGTTGGTCAGAGGGACCTAATTGGAGGACAACTGGGCGATGGTCAGAATCTAGGTCATGGTGGACTTTTATTGAACGAAGGCGCAGGCCTACATTCTTTAGAACCGCCATGTCCAAGATATCGGGTCTGTGGTTTACGTTAAAGGGATAGTGGGTCGGAGAAAGGGGGGCGATGATGTCAAAATTGAGGACTTCAGCGAGATCTGCTAACTCTCTACCATTGCTGGAGGTTGTTAAACAGTTCCACTGAGTATTTTTGCTATTGAAATCTCCGCCGAGAATGATGGAGGGTCCCATAGCAAAAAGAGCCTCATAGTCGCTCCTTAAGGGAGTCTTGTCGCCAGGTTGATAAATGGAAGCTATTATGACTGGTTGATGGCCGGTCATGGCTAGCCGACAGACAGAAGCTTCAACGTTTGTGAGCGTGGAAGGGTCGAGGGGAACGCAATGCAAGGAGCGTTTGTAATAAATTAGAGTGCCGCCACCTCTAGTGGGCCTATCGTTGCAAACTACGTTATAGTTGGCAATCATAGCACTACGAGGGAGGATGGAGGGTTTTAATAAGGTTTCTTGTACCAAAAAGATGTCGACTTGGTGCTTCATAAGGAAGAGTGATATCTCTACCTTTTGTTTTTGAAGACCAAAGGCATTAAAAAATGCGATGGTAAGGGACCGGGGTTTCGTTTTAGAGGGTGTATTATTCATGGTGAGGAAATGTTTCTAACTTTTTGGAGGAGGTCGGCGTGCTTATCTAAAAGACAAAGCATTGCGCATGGGTCTTTTTGATGCGCACGGATTTGGGCTGCTACATATCTAATTTCAGCCGGGTTGATTTGGCTGAGATTATACAGGATGAAATTTTAACCACTTTCCAAATTTTAATATATCAATCTACGAGACAAAAAACAAACGACGTATTTTTTCTTTTGGTATAGCCCAGTACAAAAATGTCAAGATAAAGCACTTAGAAAATGTCCGCAAAAAATCTAAAATTTTTGATACGGCCGTCTAGCAACACTTTTTTTACGCGATTCGCATCTCATTTGTTCATTACGATACTATTCATACGTTTTTGATTTACCCTTTACACCTAATCAGGCCTAGGACCGTAAATATTGAAAACTAAATTGCGAAAAATATTTTCGGGTGACAGCTTCATTTACATTTTTTACTTCATAAATGGGTTCTCAATACGCTACCGAACGCCTTTAAAAATTTTGGAAAGTGGTTAAAATTTCACCCTGTATATGAGCATGGCATCCTGCTCGTACGGGACAATTGGCGAAGCCTTAGGGGCATTTGATCGCGGGTCACGGAGGGTGACCGGGGCCTGCTGTGCCTGAGGGGCCTTAGGGACTACTGGTGGTGCCTGAGGGGCAGTAATGGTGGCCTTAGGGGCCACAATGGGGGCCTTAGGGGCCACAGTAGGGGCCATAGGGGCCATATTTGGGGCCTTAGGGGCCGTCGGGATTGCTGCAGTTTGGCTTAAGGCCGGGACCGGGGTGTAGGCATTCCTTGCCCAGGATAGTGGTCGAGACCACGCGTTGTGTCCGTAAGGACGCAACTCTGGGAAGGCTGCGGGTTGAGCCTGAAACTGGCGAAAAGAAGGGGCTGGGAAGTGCGCGGCCATAGGTTCCTGCACCCGTGAGTTTACTCGCGGAGCACGAGGGCAACCGCGATAATTCGCGGTGTGTCCCTGCTCTCCGCAGAGTACACACGCGGGCGGGGTAGTCGCCGTGTCCTTACAACGAGGACAATCGGCGGTACCGTGGTCGCCCAGGCATTTCACGCAGCGCGGGCGTGCGTGACAATTACGGGCAGAGTGCCCGTACAACTGGCAGCGATGACACTGGCCAGGGGTGAGTTTTTTATGAGGGGTCTCGATACGGAGGCCGGAGATATGGCATATAGATTTTATATTAAAAATCTTTTTGCCTTCAAGAGTATTTTCTAGTACGATTTGTACTAAATCGTAAGGGGCTTTGCCACGCGCTTTGAATAAGCGGTGGACTTCCAGAGCTGGTAGCTGTTTCGACTGAAGGTCGGTAAGGATGAAGTCTGTGTCGACTTCTTTCGGAATTCCGCGTACAACCACGCGGAGCTTCTTCTCCTCGACGGGAGTGTACGTATGGAAGTAGATCTTCCTTACGTTGAGGTAATGTTGGAGCTGCCTGTAGCAGGCAATGTCCGGCGTTTGCACGCGGATTCCGTCGGAAGCCGACTTTGCGTGTGAAAACGCAATGTGGCGCTCATTGAGAGCAGCCGAAATATTTGTCCAGGCAGACTTGTCCTGGACTACGATGGGCGGGGGAAGGGGGGCCTTTTTTGTCTGGGAAGCAGACTGCGAGGTTGGGGCTGGGGCAGGGGCGGAGCTGGCGGCGGATGCCTTGGCCGGTCTGGGTTGCCCGTGGGAGATTTTGGCGGTTTTCGCCGGGGGTTCGGAACGCGCGGGTTTACGCGCTCGCTTTCCGTGGGTCACTGGAGTGAACCCTTCGGAATCTGACTCCTCGGTTTGAGACGTTTCCTCCGAAGAGGAGGAGCCGTCACTAGCGGGGGACTCATTACTATCCTCTGATGAGGAGCTGGAGGGTGTGGGAGGAGAGGAGGAGCCCGAAGGGCTTTCCTCTTCCTCCATGGGAACGGGCTCTGGGTCTGGGGAGGCGGGCGAGTCTTCGGAGGCTTCGCGAGCGCGACGAAAGGCATTAAAGCCTTTCAACGCGTCGCCTCCTAACGATCGGAGGTACTCTAAAAAGAGTACCTCCATCGTGGAGGGAGGACCTTAGGTAGTAATTTTTATTTACCACCGATTCGGAATGCGCCTTCACCGAGAAGAATCGGCAAGAAACTCGGTGACGGTGAGTGATGGGTGTCTGTGTGGTCCAACCTGCTACAGGAAGGTTGGTTGAGTCGGGTGTGCCTAAAAAGGATGTGAGGTCCCTAACACTGGGTGGTCCCACGACGATATGATGTCGCCGCGGGGTGAGTGGCCTACGCCTAGCAGTCCTTCGGGAGGGACCGAGCGGGAGAGAGGGAGAGACCGAAATGGCCCGGGATACGCTCCCTAAGGGATGGAATATAAGGATGGGTAGGGTGGGTCACGCCCGGCAGGGAAAGGACTGCAGTTTCTAGTGTCTCTAGGGCGAGGAGGAACGCCTCACCCTCTCAAACGTGCCTTCCAGGAGGCCTAGACTTACAGCCCGATATACCGGCGGCGGAGGGAAATTTCAGCGCCTTGAAAAAGGCACTGTCTGTCGCTCCCTATCGAACAGAACCGCTTTGAAAAAAGCGTTTAACTCAACAAAGGTCAGTTGACACCGTTAGGTTAACCTTTGGAGAGCCGCGGGCGAAACCACGTAGAAAGAAATAAGATAGAAATGCTGCGAACAGCGAGACGGATCGACAGCGGAGCGAGCGTCCGACCTGTGCGAGCGCTTAGAGCGGAATACCTGTGTGAATGAAAATTCCAACCGCGGGGGAAGTCATTGTAAGGTAGAAACAATTAAAATTCAAAAATTAAAACAATGTAACAAAAGAAAAAAAGAAAAAAAAAAGAAAGTTCTGACAAACATGTGATAAAAGGCTCACCATTTTGGGTATCGCTACTATGTCTATGCGCTAGCTATACAGGTATCTATTGAGAAAATCTACAGACCATGTAACTTGTTCCGAATGAGACCCCGTGGTATGGGTTAGTTGGTAGAAAACTCTAACATCTACGTAATTGTGCACCTCTTTTATTGTTAAAGGTAATAAGTCCATGAGTTCAACCTTACTTGCTGTTTTACTCACACATGTTGTCAAAACTGGTAGACCACTTTCATGGCCTAGCCATTCACCTAGGCATCTAAGCGTCGACTTGATAACTTTGTCCTTGTATTTTGTCTAAAAAAATACACTTTGCGATAGTTGTTGATGTTTTTTATTATTCCTTTCGACGGTTATTTTTTTAAAGTTTTTATACGTTTACATTATAAATTACTTTGTGGGTGCATATTAAAAATTACTAAATTAATGTTAAAATAATAAAATTTTCAGGTACTTGTTCTCATAAAATATTTGCAACAATAATGAAATGATCTCTCATGCAAAAATTAAAAAGTTTGTGGATCTTTGTTTGGGAATTTCGAACTGATAAAAAAAGGAAAAAAATTGTATCTCTGTTATTAATATCGTTTTCAGCTATGCTTGTTAATATTGTTATTATTTGTTCATGAGTTTATTTTTCGTCTTAGCTTTTTAATAAAAAGCTTACCTCTAATCTAATCCTTCGAACAAGCTGTTGTTGTAGTTGTGCGGTACCTATTGCACGACGTGTATTAGGCGCGTACCTGATTTAATTTTATTACTTCTAAGCAAAATCAATTCTCAATAAACTATCTCTCATATCTATCTCAAGTATTTATTGAATCACATTAAACTTTTCATTTAGTTGTTTATAAAGTCAAATTTTTTGCTAACGTCAAAAGCGGCCATTTTTAGCAATACCTACTTAATGTACAATACGAAAAAATGCCAGAATAAAAAGCAGTTACCAGTGATTCAATAAATACTAAAGGTAATTTTCTAAAATAATACTGTTCTAGTTTTTTTTTTATTTTGTTTAGAAGTAATATAATTAAATTAATTGGGGGGCAGCACTTAGCTCTAGTAGTCCCCTTAAGAAACGATCTTTTATAAATATGGAAGCCATAAAAACAAATCACATCAGAGTCCTGTGATAAGTACACCTACACACTATCTTTGAAGATTAGAAGAAGACCTCTAACCTTTCAAACTAAGTTGATACTCGTAGATATTTAAACATGTTGCTTAAACGTTTTGTGTGCCACCACCAGCTTTCATTATTCATTAATGTATATTACTTAAGATTTTCATGAATTTCAATTTGTTTTCCTCCAGTTTCATTATGGACAAACAATGAATATTACAAGCATATTTTAATGAGTTTTTGTTTTCATTTTCGGATAATGTATTTTGAAAGAATTTGTATGTTAAGTTTATTCGAGCAATTCGTCTTTGCTACTGTGCAAAATAGTTTAACCTACCTGCAAAACAGCTCCGAGCTGCTTTTGGCAGATCCAGCAACTAAATTAAGAATGTTACTTGTGACTTAGCATATTTTACATATAAAGTATCACATTTGTTAAAATAATCTTAAATTTAAAGTAAATTCCAAAAATTATTCAAACATTGCTATGTACTTATAATGTTGACGTGGAATTGTGAATTTCGTCAATTTATAATGTCGTATAAAATATCCCATCAAAATCATAAATGTGAAAAGAGAGCCAAGCTCAATATTATGATATACATGCCTTGATTGTTCACTTCAACGACAAAAGAAGTAATTAATCCTGTTCAAAGGTCACTCCTGAAATTTATAACAACATAGTTTTAATTATAAAATCTTAAAATATCATTTTTCTAAAAACTTAGGTTAATTTATTGAAGCCTAAAGTGTGATTTGGCTAATCGGCGTTCGATTTTATGTCTAAAATTCAGATATATCAAGAAAATTGTTTTAAAGATTTTAGCGCTGTAATAGCCAGCAGTCAGGCGCGTATTACCATACATACTACGGGGTCGGATCAGCTGTAGCCGATGTTAGTAGCCATTAGAGAGCCGTTTAAGAACAGAGTACAATGTGTATGCTCGTAGGTACTAGTTAACCTATTATAAAAGTTACACTGTCACGTTTCTTTTGAAACTAACATTATAATGTTAAAAGCAGCTTATCTAGGATCGTGCTCAATGATACTGTTATATTAAACTGACTGAAGACTGAAATACGCCCTAATTAGGGCCGTTTTTACAACGTCCACGTAGAGTGCAGTCACGAGCGGTAAGTAATCATTAAAAATTATAGCCATCTCTTTCATTTGCGTTCTATTTCGCATCTTTTGTTCTGCTTATCAGTGAAACTTGTCAATGTGTGCAGTTTTTAACAGATTTAATGATACAACATATTTGAAAATATAATTAATCGTGCCTGATGGTTTGGCAGGAAACGCTACGGGCAGTTAGCACTTCACTACTTAATCCAGGCACTTAATTGAGTATCCATGGATGCTGAGAAGTTTCGTTACATCGTTATAAAAGCAACTGCTCTGACATTGGTACATTATAAAATGACTACCTCTGGTAGAGCGGTGTACACACCAGTTTTTATGGTGTAGCCTGGCCTGGCCAATGTAAAAGAAAAACCTATTTTTCCATATTATCTCAGGTGTTTATAGTTAGTACCTTTGCTCTTTCGGATTTCCACAAAAAGAAGTGCTTTAAATAGTTACGAGGGCGGCACTGAAAATTTCGGGAATCAAGGAAGTGACACAACATTACTATTTAAAAATGTATTTATTGCTTTTCAAAGTATTCTCCGCGAAATTTGACACATTTTTCCATACGACGGAACCAATCATTCAAGCAACCATTCCATTCGGAAGTTTGGGTCTCCAAAATGGCCGTTTTGTAGGCGTCCACAGCTTCTTCGGGTGATGAAAATCTCTGACCACGCAATTTATTCTTTATTTTAGGGAAAGAATAGAAATCATTAGGGCTTAGATCGGGGCTGTACGGCGGATGGTCTAATAATTCTATGTTTTCTTGCTCTAAAAACTCTTTTGTTCTGTGCGCGGTGTGAGAACTCGCATTGTCGTGATGGAGGATGATGCGGCGGTTGCAGTTCTTTTTGCGGAGTTCAGAAACGACCTGTGGCAAACAAATGCTAGCATACCATTCTGCATTAACCGTTCTTTGTCCCTCAAGAGGAATAGTCGCAACATGGCCGGTTTTGGAGACAAACGTGGCCACCATTTTTTTTGCAACACTCCGTGAATGAACAATTTTTGTTGGCTTTAACTCATTTTCGAACACCCAAACTCGTGACTGGTTTTTTGTTTCGGGTTCGTACGCGTATATCCAGGATTCGTCACCTGATACGATGTTGTATACAGCATTTTAAGTGACCTTTAAAAATCCGCCTAAAAGCATGAAATAAGCTACCAATTTTGAGACATTATCTAATATTATCACGCGTCGAGTGAAATTTGGTTGCTTATTCCACGCTTTTCGTCGATTGTTTGTGAAAAAAGTTTTCTCACTTTTCATCCCATGATTATATTCACATATTGGTCTAACTTTGATGCTATAAAATTTAATCGCTAGTGTAGTCTTTTATTTACTTGTGCGTGAATATCAAAACACATGTTTTAATTTCACACACAGTTCTATAGACATCAATTTAACGCCTTTTAGTATTGTCTGTCAGTATAATAAAAGCAGAGAAAAACCTATGGTTGTAAATTATGTAAGAGTATGTATTTGACAGGTCCACAGCTTGCTTAATTAAAACATTGTCAAAATTCTTATATCTATATTTAGATGTTTACTACACTAGTCTGCGCGTGAGCACTGCGTGTTTACGTTTTCCGCGACTAGCTGAAATATCGATCAAACAACGTTGACAATGACCTCTCAAGGTTTTATACCTACAATTGATGAACTTTATGTCTATGCAACGGGTTACAAATAGACATGAGTTGATAGACTGTCCATGAGCCAGACTTGTTTGGTAGGTAAAAGAACAGTCAAACTTTACTATAATAACAAACTGACTATGAGTAGAACTAAGATAGTTCTATCTTGCTTGGAGGCTTAGGTATAGCTCTATATTATCGCTAAAAGAGATCAATTACAGACTCCTTTCAGGTGGAGCACGAGTGGAGTTAGAAAAACGTGTCTTTTTTGATGATGATGATTTCCGCTTTGTTAACACTTAGTCTAAGGCTTAGTCGTCGGAGCGCAGCGAAGGCGACAACATCTCCTAAGGATGCTATGTTACGTGAAGTGGCGAAACGCGTCGAACTCGTAATAATCGCATTAACTGTATTTCATGCATTTTTGTGGGAGGGCGGGCGGTTTTCCTGCATGAAATAGTGCTTGCTCAATCAGTGTTAGTGCGGGTAGTGTGGTGAAGGTACCTAGGCCGGTGTTAACAAGCGGAAATCATTAGCAAAATAATTTTCCAAATCCATAGGGGAAGAGGGCATGATGGGGACGTGAGGTAAGACGGGGTCACGCACACATACAAGAAACTAGACTCTTGCGAATAGAAAGCAATAAGCCAATAGGAAGCCATACTCGATCAACCGTCAGCGCGACAGAAAGAGTGAGTGGGAGTGCACGCGTTTTGATTACAAACAAAAATTACGTTGAGTGTCTTGTCGATCTAATTTTACGCAGTTAAAAACGTCTTTACTGTAAGGTAATTATGGCTACCCAATGTATGTCTTTTCTCGTATATGTTTGTTAATGTTGTTTACTTTGTTCTGGTATAGTTGGACAAAAGTTCAGTTAGTATTTTTTTTTTTTTCTTAATCAGCCTTTGGGGCTAGACGGGGTATTGGGTATGGAGTAAGATGGGGTATAGGGGCAGCATGGGGAAGTGGGTCTTCGTTTAGGTATCTATGTTTGTAAATAGGTACGTACCTAACATGGTTTTACTTTTCAGGTAAAACAATGGTACGTACATACAAGAAAAAGACTAAAAGAGGAGAGTGGTCAACAATTTCTCTGAAAAAAGCTATAGATAAAGTTCTAAGTAAAGAAATGGGCTACAGAAAAGCCGCTTCTGAATACGGAGTGCCTCAGACTACTTTAGAGCGATATGCTAAGAAAATGAAAGAAGATTGTGAAGTTAAAATTGGTGTACCATTGGACCCTAAACAACCTATATTTACAAATGGTGAAATATCTAAAACATATGGAAGAACGTCTTTTTGGACTGACAACTCTCGATCTGAGACGTCTACAATATATTTTTATTGTAATGATGAAAATCATACTTTTTTGAAATCATCTGAAGGTTGGGTTGGCTGCCAGCTTTGTGGAAGTTGGGCTCACAATGCTTGTGCTGGTGTGGATGATGAAAACACACAAGAAATTCATATTTGTATTTATTGTGATAAAAATTAGCTTACCCCATCTTGCCCCATTTTCATTACCCCATCTTACCCCACGGTAACTATGCCGAATTGTAGTTAGATTAATAGGAAATTGTGCCATAAATAAATAAGAATAATAAACGTAATGATTATACGGTATTTTTGGTATTATCCTTCCCCTAATTAGTTATGGATTTCCGCAAAGTAACGCCTGAGACTATTTTTTTTTTAATTAGACCTGTTAAAGAGTGTTACGTGATTAAACTAGGTACTGAAAAAAAAACTCCTTCCTCCGCCTTCCAAAATTTCTCTCTATTTAATTTTACTAGAATCGTGGAATCGCATTCGCATCGCATAGTTGAAGAATTTATTTATTTATATTTATTTATTTAGAAAACCAACAGTGTTTTACATATTATTATATTACATTATGTTGTTTACATTTCCAAAGGTAAGGCCAATAACAGGTTTTCCTTAATTAACTAATAGTACATGTTGTGTTGTTTGTGAGAAAAGGCTAATTTTCTAAATAAAGCAACCGTTGTATATTAGGAAATTATATAATTTATATAATGCTTAATTAATATGATTTGATTTATGTCACCCAACAATAATTTTTGGTACATATTAATGTTTAAAAGGAAAAATAAATAAATAAATTAGTTTCTTAGATATGGTAATGATAAATATAAAATAATAAAGGGAAAACAAGATAAACGTACACATTTAAACAAAATGAGTATAATATGGTAATATATAGACGAGATGAGTTAAATAATATACGTACAACAACAGCAGACCGACCCCACACAAGTTGCTTCATTGATCTTAACTTTCCCTTATCATTCCAATGATTTCACCCTTGAAATTATTTTAGAATGACTAGGTTTTTTACATTAGCCAATCTACTACAATAGTCAACTAGCCCGGGTCTCCCCCCCCCCTATCGGTAAGTTTTGCGGGTCGCACTCACTGTTTACCTAAGTAACTTAATGTATGTACTTGTTTAATTAAACTAAAAACAAAGATGCTCCTTCGTCTAGGTTTTATTTGAACACCTCTTCTCAAGAACGTACTCATTGTTACTACGAGTACATTGAGCTCAAATACTGGATTACAAGCAGGCAATATCTCTGTTAACGTTTATCTACGAATGCTTTCATCCGCTCGAGTTGGAAATGGTTATAAAGTTCAAGGTACTAACGTTTTACAATGTGCCTCATTTGATTATACTCTAACAATTGTAATCACCTCATCTGAGCACTCTCGCGTACGAGTGCTTTGTGCGAATTCATTACCATAGAGATTGATTTTATTCCTTTAACAAACCGAGCTTCAGTATCTTCAAACTGAACCTCAGTCTTGTGAGTCTAATACTGGAAGAATGCCGCCCTTGACCTACGATAGATATAAGTCTATGTAACTCGCGAAGTTCTTAGAAGCCCCGTAAATCACGTTAATCGCACATTTTCCGATCTTACTCAAAGTTTAGTTACACATGAGCGAAAAGAGGAAACTGCCCCGACCAGTTTAAGCCGCATTTCTCATAAAGTTAAGAGCGATCAGAGCACGACGCATATTTCGATAACTTTTTGAACTATATCCCACTCTCGCTGTTCCTAATGTGCATCTATTTAAACTTTGGATATCAAACTGTTTTAGAACTAATTCGAAAACAATTTAACTTAGATCAAAGCCATTTGTGTACTACCTGTTTGAAGCAAATAAAACGTTACGTAAAAACTTATGAGGAAGATAGTTAAGATATCCGTTAAGTAGGTAAAGTTAGTTACCTTAGTGCATATAAAATAACTATATTTTTACTATATAAAAATAGGTTACGAGGAACTACAAAACTAAATCACACTACAATATCAAGAAAAGTCTGCTTTCTGAGCTGACCCAAACCGGGAATCGAAATCGAGACTCACTGCATTTAAGACGAATAGTTTTGCAACTACGCCTATCGATGGATATTGTTTGAAGTGTACAAAATTTGTAACGACCAGCCTTTCCTATGTATGTATAAAAGGCTTATGTGAAACTATAACCATGAAATGTTATGGAAATTTAAAAATGTCGTGGGCTATAATAATTAATGTATGAAAAAACTGACGATGACGTTCGCGGGGGTGGTCATTGAGAGAGTGACATGAATGACAGTCGCGCATGCGCGCGGGACCAGCTTGTTGCGAGATATAAGCACGCGGGCCAGACCCAGCGGCTCACAACTTTGGCGCGCCCAAACGTTCTAACAGGACTTGGCGACCGATCACACACACTCGCCACTCCACACTGTAGTTGTGACCAAGTTCCGGAAAGTGCTCGCGTTACATTCAGTTTGTTCATAAGTTTTGCCGCGCGAACTACAGCCCTCAGCGTCGGAGGTAAGTTCTTACATATTTCACTTTGTTAATAACTCATACTAACTACAAACTAAGATTGACAACAACTAAAAATGTAAGGAACAACATAAAAACTGTTGTTCAAAAAAAAGAAGACTTTAAAAGCCCTTTTATCAAATTTTGGCAAATGCCAAAGTTACAAATAATAACAATTATAATTATACTATAAACCTACATAGACCTAACATAAAATCATTATGATTACAAAGTAACTTTTAACTAAAAAAAAAATGCAATACTAGTGCCTATTACTTCAAAGGAGGTCGTTGAAAAGACCCCTTACAATGTGTCAGCTGACCTTCTTGCTTCAATTAAGTATATTTGTATTATATACTTTGATTTTCAGAAATTTAAATACTATATTGCGTAGCTTTATAACCATCTAACTTTCACCTTTAATTGCATCGAAAACGTTTCAGGCGTTTTTAAAAAAACTAAAAAATTGTTAGTCTGGAAAAATGACTTTTCTCGATTTCGTCCATACAAAACGGCAATTTCATACATTAACCCCTAATATAATAATACTCCAAGAAAAATGTGACAAATGCTAAGAATTTTGCGCTGACCCGTCCGTTAAATTATTCGACAGGAAAAGTTTAAAAAATATTTTAAACATGTGTACATTGGAGGCAAGTCATAACTTTCGACAAAATTAACATTTTATTTTCTGAAAATCGTACACCTATTCAGAAGCTTTAATGAATTTTCTAAATTATGAAATTTATGATGATTTACATTAAAAATCATCAGAATAGAACATCATAAAATACAACGGAGGTGTATGAGTGAAAAAACCGGTATGGTGCAAAATAATATTATTAAATAAATAAATAATAAATAAATAAATGTGTACAACATTACATACATTGTTCTGATTCTAATTTGAATAACTATTTAAAGCATTCGTATTTTGGAAACTACTAGACTACTAGGGCTATGTGCTACCCCCAATAATTGATTTAATTTTATACTTCTAAGCACAATAAATTCCCAAAACTGTGATTCAATAAATACCAGAGCTAAATTACTAAGGTAACGCCTTAGCAAATTACCTCTGGTATTTATTGAATCAAAGTAAACTTTTCATTTAGTTGTTATAATGTCGCTTACGCCAAAAGCGGCCGCTTTTAGAAATAGTGTACTACAATAGAAAAGAATGCCAGAATGAAAAGTAGTTAACAGTGACTCAATAAACACAAGATGTTATTTGCGAAAATGATAATGTTCTAGTTTTTTGCGAATTGATTTTGTTTAGAAGTAATAAAATTAAATCAATTGGGGCAGCCAATGATATTTAAAAAGTAATAGATATGTTACATGCGCTCTCAATATGCGTCCCTGAAACGTCACAATTGTGACGTCTTTTCAAATCTATGAAACAGAAAGTAATTGTTCTTTTCACGAGTATGACAAGGACAAAATAAGAATTACGCATGTGTGCAGTTGTTCGCAAGCGGCACATATATTTCGATAGTTTTGTAAGGGCATAACCTATCTATACTTTTTAAATATCATTGGGGGCAGCACATGGCTCTAGTAGTCATCAAACCATCTACATCAAATTAAAAGAATATATAACATTATGACAACAATTTACTAGGTAGGTGAAATCATACGCGTGAATTTTGAATGCGAAACTAACCCACGGAAACCGTATTTTTTCATAATAAATAGCATTACGCCCTTTTCTTGCCTATGAACTATGAGTCAAATTCCAACTAGATCCGTGTAGCCGTGCCGGCGTGATTGAGTAACAATTAACAAACTTTCACTTTTATAATAATAGTATATATATTAAGTTATATATATATTAGTATATAGGTATATTATAATTGCAATTAAGTTGCTAAAATATCAAATAAAGTATTTATAAAACTAGGTTTATGCCCTTGGTTCTGCCAGCGTCAACTCCACGTTACTATATCGTAGGGGCGGAAACCTCTGCACAGCAGTGGAATACGGAATAGCTTTGTCTCACTTATCTTTGTAATAAATTTCATCAAAATCGGTTCAGTAGTTTAGGTATGACTGTGTCTTACGACACACACAGTCAGACTGAGTTACTATCGCACTTATAATACTCGTATTAGTAAGGACTAATATAATAATATGATAACATTGATTGGTGTCTACCTAATCTTCGTGAAGTATCATAGTTATGTTTACACGCCTGTATTAATGTTGGCTTATGAACATGTTCTGTTTGCCCTTTGTCAGATATCACAATGTACGCATCTTACTTTCAGTGTGACATAATTTTGTTGGGTTTTTGCTACGAGTAATATAACGAGATTCAAAAACTCGTACACCGGCACGTTATCCCGCGCAGTTTATATAAAAGAGTGTTACGAACTGGGAACATACAATTTGAACTAACTTTCCTCGTTAAATTCGTTATATAAATATTACTTGTTTTTGAATGGGATAACTATTAATAAATTAATCGGTTAAATTTAGACAGTTTACAATAGTTTAGGGCCTTTATCAAGGTATAACAGACTTATGTCTCTAGTTTAATTAACATATATTAATAATGCTATTTAAATAATGCTTATTTTTTCAAAGAAGCAAAATTAATCGAATGACATATAGTTTAACATATAAACCGTTATAAATAATACCTATAAGAAATCCGAAGATGGTACGGACACTTTATTTGAAGTAAGTACCTACCTAATTCTAAAATACCCAATCAAAATGCCCATTTCTTGTAATACATACATAAGAACTCCATTAGATCCGCAAACAAGGACTTACTTATTTAAGATTAGCGATATTGTAGGAATTGTCCCACTTTTCATTGCAAAGGTCTTTCATGTCTATATACGATAGTACGAGTATTTTTCAAGATGTTAAAAAAGGTCTGTCAGATCTTGAAAAATTAAACGTTGTTTGTTCCAATTCAAATCGACCCTTTT
Organism: Anania crocealis; assembly: GCA_949315895.1. Lineage (NCBI taxonomy): Eukaryota > Metazoa > Arthropoda > Insecta > Lepidoptera > Crambidae > Anania > Anania crocealis. The sequence goes on along the minus strand of OX438880.1, from coordinate 14,363,133 downwards.
GAGGCTTAAGTGCTAGCAAATAAAGTTATTTGTTTATGTAAATGGTATTTTTTTTTGATTCCCCATTGTGTAAGTAGGTAATCAATATTTCATGTTGATTGAACCGCTCGTAGGCCAGTTTATAAAATACTCTGAACATTTGGAAAAAAAGTAACAAAGACATTGGTATGGTTTGTATTGGATTTAGCTTGTCCGTATATATAGCAAAATAGCTATTCGCCTCCTTCTTTTTTTCATTTGGGGCTTACTATGATCATACAAAATTATGTATTTTTGTGTGTAGTTTGACATTGATTACATACATTTACCAAAGATATATTTTTATTTTACTGTTATTGCTGGAATATTAGCTTCATACTGACACTAACAATTCCTAACTGAGACATTGTAAACATTTAATTAAAAGGCTATAATATCATATTAATTTCAAAGCACGCCCTAATCCCGAGTTACGTGAGCCGTCCGTAATGGGTGCTTCTCGGTAGATTGAATATGTCATTTAATGGATTATAAACACTGTGCTATCTATCTAAATCAAAGGTTCCCAATGATTTTTTAAAATAGACCACTTTTAAAATTTTGCTACCCTCCTACGAATCTCGAGGACATAAATCAACTATGAAAATATGCGTTGCGGCTGAGTTCCATCTAACAGATTTCGAAAAAAATTGTTGCCCCAGCTAGACCCATGCCGAGTCTTCCCTGGACCACTTTGGGAATCAATGATCTAAATACTGCTATCCATTACCTAGTAGATTTCAGATTTTGATGTTAGCTCCTCAAGTTTAAAACCAACAAAAAAAAAAAAGTTTTTCTACATAAATTCATTGTTTACGTATTACTTGAAAATAGCAATCCTTAAAGAAAAGAAACTCGACTGCTGTAGGACTCGAACCTACCACCATCCGTTTACTGGGCGGCTGCTAACCATTGAGCTACATTAAATTATTAGGTCGACAAATTTATTCAATGCTTTACGTTGTAAGCCAGCAGAGTTTCATCAATGTTTTTGGTTATGTACTTCCATCATACGGGAGAAATATTTTTACTTAAGTAGGTATATTAAATAAATATTTCAAATAGTTATAGCCCCGCCTCACTTAATGCAAGAAACATTAATTTATTTAAGGATTTGTATTTTAAGTCATCAGGAATTTATATCAATGTTGCGCATATTTAAATCTAAAAATAAGATTTAGCTACTAAAGCTGGTTTGAAATTAAATTGATTGTAGGTTATCCTCTATTTATCTTCCGTATAAATAGAAATCTGTAACCGAAATAGATATACGGAATGGCTGCAACCATTTTTTAAACACATACTGAAGTACCTTTAAGTGCACTAATTTATTATAAGGCCTAGGCAATAGTATGTATCTAACAATAAGTTGACAGAGCTACATTAGGCTAACCCAAAAGCACTGTGAAGCTGCAAAGATGATAATAAAACCATGATGAAACTCGTTGCAGCTAACGGCCGGTCCCAATAATCTATCTATCTTCAGTTTTTTAGATAGGTTATTAGGACCGGCCGTAAACCTTTAGTCAAATAGGGTTTGTCCTTAATTTTATAGATTTAAAAATTAATTCATCGCTCTTAGTGCTGGTAGCCATATTTTCTTAAGTTATGTCAATATTTGTTATCAATCTTGAACATTTCCAGATTGACTTGTCAAAAATTAGAGGATTGGTAGGTAAAATCGGTTAAATATCACAAAGAGGTGGTAACTCTTTGGGATACTAACCTAATGTAGAAAAGAAAGTTTAAAACTTTCCAATTCAACACGTGTGAAAGCGCATGCGGCAATAAAAGTACAAGTAATCTTCCTTTATTCAGTAATGTGTGTAACCTCATTAATTTACTAGGTATATCTACACGAAAGTCTTCTAAAGACCAATCGTTCTATCCCATACATTTCAATAAAACTTGCATTGCGCACTGTTTAGATACTGACAGCTTTACTTACGGCAATTTATGATTCATACTACTTATAGTGTCCAGCCCTTGCATCCTCTAAATACGATTCCTCGCTGCGTCAGTGGCTCTGATCACGGATGTCTCAGCCTTCATATCGACCTCTGTTGTCACGGCTTTTTTACAGTCACTAGAAAATGCTTTTGCATGTCTTATCAAATAATAAGATACTTATATCTAACGAAACAAGGAAAACAATATAAAATCCTCAGAAAAAATGATCAAAGAACAGCCGTGATACGTCTGAATGTAAGATTTACTGTAGATAGTGTGTCACAGGGCTTTTTCCATTCAAAATTTTTAGAATAAGCTAAGAGAAATAAATAAAACAAACTCTATACAGAGACTAAGATAAAACGACTAGTGCGAGCGACTATATTTAAAATCTAAAGGCAAATTTTTCATTTAATTTAAAAAAAAACTTTGGTACTAAAGTCGTTTAACTGCTAACACGATTGGGTAAGGATCCATTAACGTCTAGTGAGCTGTGTTTTTCTATTTCTATCTAGACAAATTTCAAACTCTATAGACTAAACGTTGTTAGCCCCCAGTACTTATAAGTAGGAGTGTGAAGTAAATTTTTTGCTTTATACACCCGATTCTACATGCGGAATCTTAGAACGCGAGTTTTAAAAACTTGCTCGTGTGAAGGAACGCAAAATTGTTAGTACGATACTGAAAATTTCGGGAATCAAGGAAGTGACACAACATTACTATTTAAAAATGTATTTATTGCTTTTCAAAGTATTCTCCGCGAAATTTGACACATTTTTTCCATACGACGGAACCAATCATTGAAGCAACCATTCCATTCGGAAGTTTGGGTCTCCAAAATGGCCGTTTTATACGCGTCCACAGCTTCTTCAGGTGATGAAAGTATAGAAATCATTAGGGCTTAGGTCGGGGCTGTACGGCGGATGGTCTAATAATTCTATGTTTTCTTGCTCTAAAAACTCTTTTGTTCTGTGCGCGGTGTGAGAACTGGCATTGTCGTGATGGAGGATGATGCGGCGGTTGCAGTTCTCTTTACGGAGTTCAGAAACGACCTGTGGCAAACAAATGCTAGCATACCATTCTGCATTAACCGTTCTTTGTCCCTCACGAGGAATAGTCGCAACATTGCCGGTTTTGGAGACAAACATGGCCCCTATTTTTTGCAACACTCCGTGAACGAACAATTTTTGTTGGCTTTAACTCATTTTCGAACACCCAAACTCGTGACTGGTTTTTTGTTTTGGGTTCGTACGCGTATATCCAGTATATCCATTCGTGACCTGATACGATGTTGTATACAGCATTTGAGGATCCTGCGTGGAATCTTTCGAGAGTTCTGACGCACCAAGTAACGCGAGTCGCTTTTTGCTCTTCACAGAGCGAATGCGGTATCCATCGGGAAAACAACTTTTTTACACCTAATTGTTCATGCAAGATTATTCGTATTTGACTCATGCCAATGTCTAAAATTGCCTGAATTTCGCGGTATGTCACATGTCGATCTTCCTCAATCAGCTTACGCACAGCATCAACGTTTTCTTGGGTGACTGCAGTTTTTGGACGACCTTGACGGGGATCATCACTGAGCTTGACACGTTCACGTTGAAATTCAGCAAACCAGCGATAAATTGTGGTTTTGGATGGGGCTTCATTACCAAATGCAGAAATCATCCGGTCAACACACTGTTTTTTGTGTTAAACCACTTCGAAAGTCATAAAAAACCGGCTAAGTGCGAGTCGGACTCGCGCACAAAGGGTTCCGTACCAAAAAGGCAAAAAAAACGGTTTTGTTGTATGGGAGCCCCCCTTAAATATTTATTTTATTTTGTTTTAAGTATTGTATTGCGGTAACAGAAATACATAATTTGTGAAAATTTCACCTGTCTAGCTACCGCGGCTTTTGAGATGACAGACGAACGCGGCCTGGTGACAGAGCGACGGACAGACGGACAGACGGACAGACGGACAGACAGCGAAGTCTTAGTAATAGGGTCCCGTTTTTACCCTTTGGGTACGGAACCCTAATAAATCATCGCTCTTGAATTTTCTCGAGCCAATTCCATTTTCTCAACGACTAAACAAGTTTGACAAGACCTTGTGATAAGACCGAGAATCTTTTTTTTAATAAATAAATGCTATTCGATTTTTAAAACCAAGGAGTTTGCAATTGAAAAGATTTTAATATGACAGGAACAGTGGAAATATTCCATTCCCGATACTTTTAGTGCGGCCTATGTATAAGGTGACTACTAGAGCTAAGTGCTGCCCCCAATTGATTTAATTTTATTACTTCGAAACAAAATCAATTCTCATAAAAACTAGGACAGTATTATTTTAGCAAAAATTGAATCACTGTTAACTGCTTTTCATGCAATTTTCATGCACATTGCAATTAAATCAATTAGGGGGCAGCACTTAGCACAGACTCAAAACAAAAAAACAATAAAAAGAGTATCGAGTTGGTGGGTGTGTGAAAATCCCGAGCTAACACAGCCTTTTTCACGTTTCTAAATAAATATGTTAGCAGTCGTAGAATTTTATTGTTGACTATCTACATGAACCATAGAAATGCGGGCTTTTCTGTCCCATGTTTATATGTTAAATAGTAAAATGAAATACGTATTCAGACACAATAGCCCGCTGAAGTTTGTGTCAGGAATGCGGCGTGGTAAAAGTGGTATCCGTCAAACAAAGGATGGAATCGAAAAGTGGTCATGAATAATTATGGAAACTATGTATTAAGTTTTTTTACTACCTACGAGAACTCATCCTAATAATTATACCAAATCTGAATAAGTATACGTATTTAGTAAGTGTTGAATATTTTCTAAATTTTAAAAATGACGACATCTTTGGTATAATGGCCTAGACACCTCATTTTCGCGGGGTCTCCATTTCTGAGCTCCTCAGTTTGATTTCTGGTCATAGGTCAAAGTAGAACACCACTTACACCAATTTACTATATTCAATTCTGTCAATTATATACAAGTCTGGGTGTTTGAGGTTCTTCATTGTTTCTACTTTCTACAAAACAAGTGTTTTAATAGTTAAATATAGAAGCGACAGCAGGAGGTTCGAAAAAAACCGAAATTAATTTTTTAAACTAATTTATTAATAATTAAATTACAACTAGTTACAAATTGACCCGATCGAGGTTGGATACGAAGTGGCGGCGATGATGATGATCTCGGGGTTGGTGGCGCGATGGCGTGGTCACGTTGAATTTGCACGAGAGTTGCATCAGCGATTTCGTCATCTTGCAATATTCGGTTGTGTCCTCCTTAGAGGTTTAGGAGTCAGCGATATTCGTATAAGTAGGTAGAATACGTAATTCCTCCGCCCACAGATCAGCAACTATTTGAGAACTTTGAGAGGAAATGTTGCTGGTATGGTAATATGACTGCTTCCCGGTTTTCTTTCTCTTTCTATTACAGATTTATCCGGGCTCTCGTATTCGTGAGTTTCGGACTTCATATTTTCTTGATTACTGGTACGTTTGCAGGTAAGTATCTCGTAGCGTCGTAGCAAGACTACGAAGATGAGTACAGTTGCATTTAATAGTACGCAATAGAATGGTATGGTAGTGTGGTATAATATCTCGGCAGGCGGTGTGTCGATTTGTACAGGCGTTTGGAGCGCTATTTTATCTTGGATGCTGTGAAGGCTCTGCAGGTTGATTGAGTGCAAATCAATGTGGGATGAATCTGTGGCTTGCATTTCAATATTCGGTATCTTCATTATCTTAAGAGGTTGACCTTTTATCTCGTCACTATCGTTGATTATAGTGAATTCGGGTGTGCGTAGTTGGCAGGTGAGTGGGATAGTGACAAAGTAACTTCCTTGAAGCTGAGTGTAGTCTTCTCGGCCGCAGATAAGATGAATCTTCGTGGGATGTGGCAGCGAGATAACATAGTGTTGGTCGTCTAGCTTTTCCATTGCTTCTTTACTCAGAGTGATGTTTGTAAATTTGCAGGTCTTCTCCAGAGGTTGTTGTGAGATGAGATGCTGGATACAGTCAGGTACGGTACGGATCTGATGGTTGATGTTTTCTTCACAGAGATAGCCGTGAGATAACTTCGGACATTCTGCCTCTATGTACACGAATGCATTCTCGTTGGTAGCAATGAAAGGATAAGTAGGTATGAGGGCTTGATGATATTTATTAGGTGCTATTGATAGTTTATATAGGTCATAGGATATTTTAGTCACAATCGGGAATTTGAATATTAAAACTATTTCTTTATCTATAAAGTAATAAGCGGGCTTTATAAGATCATAAAATTCCCGTAATTCTAAATCTAAGATGCTATCTCTACCGTATATATTTTTTAATCTAATTAACATGTTACTTAAGATGTTAATCTTTAGCATTGAATGGTGTGTGCTCGATGCACGAATAAATGCTAAAGTATTTTCTACTGTAATTAACTCACTTAATAAGTCATCTATATTTTCAGTAATTATAACTAGTAGCTGAGCAAACTTTGCAAATTTAGTTAAAGTCTCAGAATGCTGACTTTCTTTATTCATTATAAAAATTAAAGTTCCGTTAATAATACGCTGATTTTCGACTAATTTAGAGAGAATACCAAAGTTTTTCGTCATCCAATCTTTACTGTAGCTTATCTGATTATTTAACTCAAATGAAATCTTATTCTCATTATTGTGAAGTGTTTTAATGGCATTATCATATTTAATCGCATCTGAATGATCTAAGTTACCCGATATACTTTTTATAACAGATCCTAATCCGTCTATAAGGCCTCGTTTAGTTCGGCTGGGCTCTAAGCTATGTAACTGTTCTAATACTATATTCAATTTAGAATTTAAATAATTAATCTGGAGTTCATATAAAGCATAAGTTTCGTTAGGAAGTCTAGTCTCGAAAGCTTGAATTTGATTCTGAAGTTGTAAGATTTTATCTTCGACATCATTTAACTGAATGCGTTGTAAAAAGGTGTGGTGAAGTACATGCATTTGCCAAGCTTGTCAAGGACGTCAGTTATATTGGGGATTGGATATTTATCGTCTATTGTCTTGTCATTCAGTTTACGAAAGTCCACAACTATACGCCACTTCTTTTTACCAGAAGCATCAACCTTCTTGGGCACAACCCATATGGGTGAGCTCCAGGCTGACGTGGAAGGTCTAATTATTCCCTGGTCTAACATTTTATATATCTGATCACGGACTTCCTGTCGATGTACATAAGGATAGCGATAACTTTTAGTATAAATTGGAACATCATCTGTCGTTTTAATACAGTGTTTAATTTGGTTCGTAAATGTTAGTGGTTCGCCTTCCAAATAAAATACGTCGGCATAACGCGAGCATAAAGTCTCTATATTAGCTCTTTCCTCGGCGTTCATATGATCTGTCCTAAGGCGCGAAATGACGGCGCGTGCGCGTGACGTAGGCACGGACTCAGTTCGCATGCACTCGATATTAAAAACTTGTGCCTGCGCTGGGTGGTCTAATGAGAATATTATATCGTTATTTGTAGGATTATAGACTTCTAAGATTCCGCGGCTATTTTTAACGGATGTAATGCAATCGGAAATGTGGCAATTACAGATAATTTGCTCTTCGACGAGGACGTCACCATCCGGGGCGTTAATTGGGATTCGAACTATTTTTGAAGAGTTTGCCGGGATAATGTCTTCATAGAGGTTGACGTTCAGCGAGTTGTACATCTTAATAGGATTGACGGCAAACTGGGTTGAGAGGGTCTGATCTTTAAGATCAATCTTCGCTTCCCATTTAGTGAGTAGATCTAGGCCTATAAGACCGTCGAAATAATTATGGAAACGGTACACAAATAATTTTATCTTATCTTGGGATTTTAGTTCGGGAAAGCACGGTAGTGTTATAGAGTAGTCATTACGGCTGGTTGCGTGAACGTTAGTCACTTCGAAAGGGTCGTAATCTAAAGGAAAGTTACAGAAATATTTCTTAACAGATTCGGGACTAATAAACGACTGATTTGCGCCGGTGTCTATTAATAACTTAAGCGGCGGGTTTAAAATTTGAATGTAAGGAAGTTGCCGTTGCGTTTGTATATTCAACTCTATTTTAACTTGTCTGACGGGCGGGCTATCTGAAAATCCTGTTCTGTGGAACTAGATGCTTGTGGCTCGTTACTTGACTCTACGTTATTGTGACCAGTGGGCTCGTAATACTGAACTCTATTGGCATAGTCATAGTCATAAGATGCGTCGTAATTATTGCAATCAGTTAAGTCATTATAATATTCTGTGTCGTAGTAGTAATCTGAGTAGTATGGATCGTCGTATGCGCATTCATTTAAATTGACTTCGCGTGATTTGAAGTAATTATTTGGTGGGGGATTGCCGAATCTTTGCCAATCGTGTCCAAATGAAGTTGGTGGCAAAGGTCTGGGTGTGAATTGCTGTACTCCGCTCATAGGTTTAGGAGGCGGCTGGTACTGAGGCTGACGCCTAGGTGGTAACCTGAACATGTTACTTTGGGCATTATATTGCGGTGGTGGTGCACTAAACATTTGCTGTGTGCGGGTCATACGCGGCTGTTGAGACTGTGCGATACTAGGCGAGTTAAATTTAAAAGGTTGCGGTTGCACTGATAAGCGGAGCGGAGGCGGCGGCGGATTATATCTCGGCGCTGCCTGATTATTAAAATTAGATATACTATTAAAGTTATTAAATTTAGGCATTGAGGAAGCTATAGGTAAGGCAACTGGTGTGCGATGGGCTAGTTGGTGTCTAGGAATACTTTCGTTACGTTGCTGAAGATATTGAATATTTAATTCTTCTTGCACATACTCTAAAGCTTTTTCTATACTGTCTGGCCTCATAGACCTTATACGAGATCCAAGCGGTTCCTTTAAACCTCGTACAAAGGCTTGCATGGTCAACTTTTTATACAGAACCCTCTTAGCGTCTATAGTGGTTCCTAGTGTCTCATGTAATGTAACATAGGTCATTATCGTGCTAAAAAGAGTTTGACAATGGTCATAAAATTCTTGTGGGCTACTATTGCCTTGCATAGCTAGGGAGAGGTCGTTATAGAGTGCTGTCTCGTCCCGTTGATCAGCGAAGTTATGTACTAAGACATTTCTAATCCCTAACCAGTTATCTGGGATGCCATTTGAGTTAATAATGGTAGCGGCGGGTCCCGTGATTTTGTTCAGGATGCCGTTTAGGAGACACAAATTATTAAGTTGACTATTGGGATCATCTCGCAAATAGTCTGAACATAACCTATCACAAATATTAATAAATCTAGTTAAGACGTTGGGGTTCCCGTCAAAATCGGGAACAAGGCGTAAGGCCTTGTAAATACTATCGGGATCAATTTCCATTTCTTCTGATAAACTAAATAACCTATTTAAGTCTAGCAAATGTTCCCTGCGTTGCCTGCTAGATGCAGACCCACGGGATCCAGAATTTCTTGGATGAAAAATTGTGACTAAAATTAGGGACTAAAGATAGGATAGGATAGGAAACACGAGAATGATTCAAGTGCACTTACATGAACATATTTCGGCTTTTCTTGTGTATCGATGTCTGGATACCCTCTAGCTGGCTGGCTTCTGGTTCTGGATTCTCGAACGCGACTTGATAGCCACACGGGCGGCTCGTTATGATGGAAATCTTCGTGATGAAGCGCGAAACCGACCGCGAGAATCCTACCGACTGCGCCAAATATAGAAGCGACAGCAGGAGGTTCGAAAAAAACCGAAATTAATTTTTTAAACTAATTTATTAATAATTAAATTACAACTAGTTACAAATTGACCCGATCGAGGTTGGATACGAAGTGGCGGCGATGATGATGATCTCGGGGTTGGTGGCGCGATGGCGTGGTCACGTTGAATTTGCACGAGAGTTGCATCAGCGATTTCGTCATCTTGCAATATTCGGTTGTGTCCTCCTTAGAGGTTTAGGAGTCAGCGATATTCGTATAAGTAGGTAGAATACGTAATTAGTTTCTTTCTTGCTTTGGGATCAAAACAATGTATGTGATTGTTTCCAAATTTTAAAATTGTTTTTTTTTTCTGGCGCGATGGGTATAAGTGTCGATGAGGAGTTAGTTATAGGAACAGATACTTTGATTTAGATTGTCTTAAATAACAAATGCTACGTAGTAGGGGTTTTAGTTAGTTTGAAAAAATTACAGTTAATTTTTCTGTAAAAAAAGTTTCATCACAAACAACAAATAAGCTTTCTAGGACAGGTGAACATTAATTCGAGCAGCAAAAATATTAATAATTTTACATTTAAATTTTATAAAATGTCAATTTTTACAAACGCATGTGACGGTTGAGTGGAAGCCGGAAGCTTTAGTAAAGTAAAAAGCATTTTAAAATAAAACATCAATTCGGAACGAAAGAGACACGTTGAAAGTGTAGATAATTTTGACAGATGATGATGGGTAGGTTTTTCAGTTCATTGAGTGAATAGTTAAACAATCAAAACTATTGGCGGACAATAGCGTAGGAAACAAATTATTTCCCTTTACGTTGTATATAGTACCTTATTTATGGTATTCAACACATTTGTACGTCTTGTCTATCGACATTGTTTACTATTTATGCATATATCTTTAAAGCAGGGGCATCTAGTTTTATGATTTTACATTGCACTAACAGGTCAACAGGTGCAAATAAATACTAATTTAAATGTAAAATGGATGGTATATATTCTGACTAACCTTTAATGAAATATATTATAAATTTACCCCGCTATTACCTACCTAATGTTAATAAATAGGCTATAATGCCAGTTATACCAACAGGCAGGTTATAACGGGGATGCAGTTTCAAACTGGTAACTAAATATATTCTGGGTATAAAACATTCGTGAAAAATTTCACCACGACATGATGATGATAGCAGTATCACGTTTTATCGAGTGTATACAGAAATCATTGATTCACGACCACGATCTATGTATTGCGGCACAAAATTGTCTAAATGCGAAGTAATACATACCTATTTAGTTTAACAGTGACCTGAATACCTTTTTTGGGAAAATGTTACCACTTTTATCATCGAATTCCTACTTAGTTTTCACGAAGACTTTACTTTGCCACCAGTAATTTTATACGACTACATCAATAAATTTAAAATTGTTTTTCGACGCAAAGAAGCCGTGGCTTATCGCAAATATGTTCAAAGGTCCGTCTATTTAGCTACGCCAAACATGAAAGCGTTGACAACTCCTAAATCGCCCGTGTTTTGTTCTTTGTTTGTTCTTAACGAACAATCGGAACGAGCCCTGGCAATTGTTAGCGAAAAGTTTAATCTTTAGAAAGAAAATGGCGACGATCTGCGAATGAAGTCGACTAATCACGTCGCGTACTTACGCCTTAAGTTTTCACCGCGGGATTATCGCGCGTCGGTGAAGGTGGGAGGATGACCTTGATACTTCAACTCGTGTATGTAAACTAAGAGAATATTCTGACATGAACATTTGCATAGAGGAGTGAATTTTTGATTAACAAGTGGAAAATATACGAAAAACGTTCCGTACCCTTGACTACGCAAAAAAAGTAGTAGTGCCTACCTTGTATGGGAGCTCCCCTGCGTTTTTTGTATGAGAGCTCCACGTAAATATTTATTTTATTATTTATTATTAAAGTAAAAATACAACTGAGTGTTTTGTGAATATTTCAAGTGCCTACCTGTTGCCTTTATTAATATCGAGGAAAAAAAGGGCAAAACAACGCGATAGTATTATTATTAAATATTGATTTTATTTTGTTTTTAGTATTTGTTGTTATTGCGGCAACAGAAATACATAAATTGTGAAAATTTCAACTGTCTAACTATCGTGGCTGTTGAGGTAAAGCGTGGTGACAGACAGACGGACAGACATCGAAGTCTTATAAGGTCCGTTTTTACCCTTTGGGTACGGAACCCTAAAAAGACTGTCCCTCCTGTGGTAGTCACCCACGTCTATTCGTGTATATTATGGCGAATGCTCTCCAAACGAAACTTTACCAAAACATTTTAAGATACGTCGTGTTGCTTTGTTCTAATATTCATATTTAGTTGAGAAGCTACAAAAACTTTTCATTACCGTTTTTTAAAACTTCCATCTTCTTGGCAAAAATTTAATTAGTTGTCCGTGTGGATAGGCTGTACTGAGGGCTGTACCTATTGTGAAGAGTTGTTGGCTAAGCCACGCGTTAAAGTTTAATATTTTCACCGAAAAGTTTCGTGATAAGTGCAACCGTAATTAAATTTTCATGCACTTAAACTTTGTACTCGATAGCGTAAAAATCTCTGTTGATTAACGAGTTTCTTAGGGTTCCTTAGTCAAGACCATATATCTTTATCTTTTGTGGGTGTTATTATAAACTATTTATACGATATTTTAGCAACATAATTGCAAAAAATACTACATCAGTTAGATTTTTAGATTAGTTTAAACTTGAAAAATTAGATGTTTCTTTCGAGTGTTAAGAGTAAAGTAAAAAAATAAGTAAAGTAACAGCCTATAATCATCCTACTGCAGGGCAAATGCCTCCATCATTGAATTCAAGTTACCACAGCATTGATGGGTACTGGCATAACCGCCACGCTTGCCAAATGCGGGTTGGTGATCACAAACCCGAGCAATGTTCAAAAATTCGAAACTTTTTGTTGCTTGACCCGGGGATTGACCCTGGACCCCGAGATCTTGGCCCTGTATTTAAATCACTATACCAACGTGGCGTTAAGAGTGCAAGCTCCTAATATGCGATGAAACTACGCTAGCTTACAGCGATAAGAATATACTTCAAAAATCACACTGTGAAGTAGTTTCTCGGTAGCTTCATTGGTATAGCGCCGCGCCCGGTATGAGAGATGGAGATGCGGGTTCGAGTCCCGCTTAAAACATAATTTTTTAAGTTTAAATACTGATATCGTTATTTTATAGGTTTTGTTATAGTCAAGTGTAAACGATTAATACGTGTCCAAATTTGTAACAGTAGCATATAAAAAGTTTTTAATTTGAAAAATATCGGAACTAAGTAAAGTTTGCAGGTAAACATTTTAACCTTATGTCGTTATTAATAAGTTATGTTATAAATTATGGAACAAGAAAATTAAGTAATTCGGCCATCGATGTGCAACTACGGAACCCCATACAATGCATTGCGCCTGGCCCGACACGCACTTTGCCGGTTCATAGGGAAAGTTTTCCCACCATCATTACACCACCTATATTGTGGCAAACATTTGCAGAAATCAAGTGGTTTCAAAAATGCTACTTAAAAAAATGATTTTCGTTTTCGGAATTAGCTAATGAAATTAATTCACTCAAATGTCTTTTTTCACATAATTTACCTAGCTATAGAAAAATAATTATAAATTTGTGTTGTGTTCTACAATATTCAAGACTAAACTGTTTGATTTTATTATTGTCTGTTATTTAAGTGGTATTATTGTCGAGAAAGCATATCTCCGAATATTAAACAGAACTGCGTTAATAGGATTTAGGTTGTAGGTCAAGCTGTAGATTTACCGCCAACGAAACTGAACAAACAAAGGCTCTGATTACATCTGACGTCAGGACAATTGACTATACATCACAACATCCCTAAACTAATCTACACTATTCTACACTGCGCCCCCGCCGAGTTGTTCTCTTGTGAACCCTAATAGAGTTATTACAAAAAAAGATAAACAGGTTTAAAGCCTTGTCTAATTTTAAAACGACTAATTTGAAAATATGCATCAAATGTCGTGTAGTAAAAACTTTTTTACAATAAAACCGATGGAAGGCAAATAAAACACCAATTAGAATTTCATATGGGTAAATGTAGAAAAAAAGTGATTTTTCTATAATTTCTCGGGTCTAGGTGTTTGTGGTACCTACCATCGTTATTTCTGGTTTCCAAAATACGAGTGCTTTAAATAGTTATTCAAATTGGAATTAGAACATGTGATGTTGTCTACATTTATTTATTACTAGCTGTTCCCCGCGACTTCGTACGCGTCAATTTCTGTTTTTATGATCGCGATTATTTTTGTAACATTTTTCACTGATGCTTCGCTCCTATTGGTCGCAGCGTCATGTTATATAGCCTAAAGCCTTCCTCGATACATGGACTATCCAACACTAAAAGAATTTTTCAATTCGAACCAGTACTTCCAGAGATTAGCGCGTTCAAACAAACAAACCAACAAACAAACAAACAAACTCTTCAGCTTTATAATATTAGTATAGATTTATTTATATGCCAGTGCGTAGCATTTGACGGTGTTTTCTTGATTAGCAAGACTCGTAAACAATTGAAGATTCTTTGAGGCATTATTTTGTTTCCGTCCTTTGTCTGTTATTTTATTATTTTGGATTAAAATTAGTAAAATAACAGATATTGACTGTAAGAATGACGTACAAAATATTTAGCCTAGATACCAATTATGACTATATAAGTTTCAACTTTCTTCTAAAACTTAGATACGTAATTTTTAAACGTTACGAAAAAAAACAATAACTGAAAATAAAACTGTTTCAGTTCCTTGAACTTTATTTAATTATGTCCGGATTTATGAGGAATATTAAATAATTAATTACTCTGGTAATAAAATGGGAAGATAGCGATGTTCAGAATTAATAAAGCAAGTTGAAGTTGGAGTTGAGAATAATATACGAGTAATCTTACGATGACTTAAAACATTAAATGTTATAAAAAAGGTAGATTCTGTTTAATAGCTACTTTGTTCTTTTCTAATGATTTATTTTCAATAAAAAAAAAATCGATTAAATTATTTTCAGGATTTAATTTTTCGTATGAAGGTATAAATGTAATCAAATATGTACTTACATTTAATTTATTCTTTATCATCTAAATATCTTCAAGTTTTTTGTACATTCTTTAGTTACATAACTTAGAAGATGTAAATAGGTTATTATTTTTCTGTGTACTTCGTCTTCTTGGTAATTGGTTCCTGATTAAACAGGCTCATAAAATGCGCCATGCATAAACGCAGCTGTTACTTGCCGATAGAAACGACTATAAATCTGACGTCACATATTGCCCACATTACTGCTTTCTAAGCTGACAATACCCGAGCGTCTAAGATTTTTATAAAGAAGGTAATTCAACTATTAGTTCTATTTTACTTCTCTACTTTTATATATTAAATTTCAAGACAATTTTCGATAAAAAATCTTTTTTTTCTCAAATAACACGTTAGATACACTAAGGAAAATACAAAAAATTATAAACTTGAAATTTCATTAATACACATATCACGTGACGTTTTCTTTTTACAGGCATACAAATAACAATGACAATAGTATTCTAATTGAATCAGGTAACTAGCTGAGAGCTATAGGTAAAGGTAAACTTGTTCTGCATTGGAATCAATTCGCAGATCGCATTTCAAAATAACCCTATTCGCCTTCTTATCGTATGACTATCTTTTGAGGATGGTCTGATGCCTTTGACGTGACTTGTTTTTTACTCCTATCTTGCGGAGTTGCGGTAGTATCCAAACCCCAGGGCTCGGAAATGTTATTGAAAATAAAGCTTTTAAAACGTTTAGGACAGTTCCTTGTTCAACATTCTGTTCGGATCAAAAACAAAATGAGAACGTAGTAAAACGGTTTAATCCGTAGAGAGCTGAACCGAGACAGCGCGTGCCGCGTGTTTGTTCGTATTGCAGGGCCTAACATGGTCAAAACCAGTTTAAAATGGTTAAAAACGTTTTGTTGAGCAAGAACGATTTAAAATTTCGTTCCCCATCAAAAAGATTTTTTTGTGATTCCGTTCGAACATAAACGAAACACTTACGTTTGTAGGTATTTAAGGCGAAAACGTTTCGAAAAATATAACTTTTTCCGAGACCTGAAACCCGTCGGCTTAACGTGCCTTCCGAAGTACGACTATGACCTCCCACCCCATCCGATTTAAAAAGATCGTTTCCTAAACTGACCCAACCGGGAATCAAAAACAGGAACCCAGGACCCTGAGCCCTTTGTCCCGGTTTCTGTTGCAAGATGGCAATCGTAAAAACCAGTCACTTCAGTCAGTAGTTTGTAATGGGCAAACTCTGACATCGAAGTATAGGTACTCGAGGGAAATCGTACAACCAAAAGAACGAAGAACATGCACCTAATTCTTCTTATGAAAAAATAAGGTTTTTTTTTCACACAAGTTAGATTATAGTTACTTTGTTTGTGTAAATATTTCGAAATTCAAGAACACATTACTAGGAAGGACCAAGTGAGCTTAAACTTTAAAGCAATATTATGTAGAGAGTAAACACTGAGGCCACGGTGTCCGGCCAAGGGGCCGCAGGGTTCATTAAATTACGGCAACAAGATTACAGCTATCTGCAATTACCTGCAGTAGCTCCACGATAATACTCATTTTCGACAACTCGATTACTATCGCCCTCTACTAAATTTGAGGATCGAACAACTTGACTAGTGTAGGGTAGATCGGGTACAATAGTAGCATTTTACCTTTGACACTTAATTCTGGCTTAATTTAGAATTTTACAGCAGCATTGATACTTAGTTTACTTGGCTTTAAGCCAGCATCATCTTTAGATGTGTAGAAACAATACAAGTTGATATATTTAACATTTAAGCAAAAGAGGAAAGTTGGTACCAGTCAGTTGTACCAGATTTATCATGAAAAAAAAAATACCTTGTTTTAATTAGAAAATAAAATTTATTTTAATTACGATATATTAATAGACAAGTTCTTTATTAATCTAGCAACAAAACGTAACAAAATTCTAGAAATTAATTGAATAAAATCAACACACATAAAATTTAACTTTCCTAGTTTTCAACAATTTATCTTAAAACTAGCGACCCGCCCCAGCTTCGCACGGGTGCAATGCTGATACTAAATACACTACAAAAAAACTGTGAACGTTGTATATATAAAAAAAACATAGTGGCCCGCTCCGGTTTCGCACGGGTATGAAATATGTCACTGAAAAAATGATTAAAATCGATACAGTAGTTTGATTTATTCATTACTGCCCGTGGCCCGCACGTGTTAAATTTGGAGTAAAACAATTCCCCTTTCCCTAATACCATGAAGATTTCCTGCTGTCTGTCTTAGGAATATCTAAATTCCGCGCCGCCGCCGCTAAAAACGCTACGTCCCGTAATTTTTAAATCTGTAATATCTTTGAAAACATTTATTTAAATCATATTCTGTACAGGGCCATAAAGATCAATATTAAATCAACAATGTATTTAAAGTATTTAATTGGATAAGGATTAATCCTGTATTGGTTAAAATCGCTTCGAAAATTAGCCATTATTTGTCGTAAAAAGTAAATGACAAAAAAAAATTATTGTGGGATATCCATAACAGATAGACATACACCATCGCGGAGTTTTCTGTAGACCTTTTCAATATGCACAATACTTAGTACATTATTTTGATAAATTTCGTAGGGTCTAGCCTGCGTTTGCAATGTAAGCGGAAAAAAATGTGAATATTTACGACATCATATTACATAACAGTATTTCTCCACTTTTTAATGGATGTTATTATACATAAAATATGATACTTCCTCTTGAATCACTCTATCTATTAAAAAAAAACCGCATCAAAATCCGTTGCGTAGTTTTAAAGATTTAAGCATACAAAGGGACATGGGGAAAGAAAAAGCGACTTGTTTTATACTATGTAGTGATACTGAATATAAAACATTGTTCTTTGGCTTGTGGTATAGAGAGATGGCTATATATACTTCTTAACACTCGTCTGATAACTCCCATTAGACGAAAAAGAGTCTGCTGTCGAATTTGAACACATAGCACACTAAAAGTACAAACATTAGAAGTACTTGTTTTATATTTAAGTTAGAGCAATTCATTCGCACCAACCTTATAAACTTTTTATTGATTAGGTATGTCTATTTGTCTATTTTTAGTGATAAGATCCTCATCAATCATGTCCTCACGAACAATTTGTGTCCAAACACAAGGTATATTCTGCTTGCCATC
Organism: Anania crocealis; assembly: GCA_949315895.1. Classification (NCBI taxonomy): domain Eukaryota; kingdom Metazoa; phylum Arthropoda; class Insecta; order Lepidoptera; family Crambidae; genus Anania; species Anania crocealis. The sequence goes on along the minus strand of OX438880.1, from coordinate 14,345,212 downwards.
GCGTTTATCCCCTATTTTTCCGCCATTAGAGTTGAAAGGTTTTTTTCTATTTATATTTCTTTGGTACACTTATTAAACACAATAAATCATTTTGCTTAAGAACCTAAGCTGACGACAGCGTCAAATTGAGTCTGTGCATGATGATTAAGTATGGGTGATTTCTTATTAGGTACTTACCGACTAAAAATTGGACATTTATAAGCATTCCATTTAAAAAAAAATGAATTCTTTATATGATATTTTAGGAATTTAATTGCAAATATAATATCAGTATTTAAACTTGAAAAATGATGTCTCAGGCGGGACTCAAACCCGCACTCCTCGCATACCGGGCGCGGCGCTTTACCATTTAGCCACCGAGACACTACATCACGGCGTCAAATTTTGAAGCTTAAAAAATTTAAGAATATACTTGATAACATAATTTTTCAATTTTAAATACTAAAACAAGTGGAATGTTATTTATTATTTAATTTAATGAAGGCTGTGCTTTTTTTAATTAATTAAATCCAACTTGAACTATAGAGCAAATTTTTCATTCATTCGAGCAGAAAAAAACATGAATTCTATTTACGTAGTAAAAAAGTTAAGCGTGATACTCGTACCTACATAGGAACGCGTTGTAAACAAATAAATAAATAAATAATAATTAAGAATAAATACATGCTAATACGTGGCTTTAAATGAGATTCTAAAGATATAATAGAAGTTCTGTTGTTATTACAAATAGTGAGTCGTCGGAAGAGTGTTAAAATATTACAAATTCATTACGAATCGGTAAGTAAAATGCATCGTAAAGTAGGCATTTTCTCAGAGAGCTGTAAAAATAGACTCTACACTACGCGTTCTTGACAAGAAAGAGAAGTAGTTTTTCCTATTTATAGCTTAACGTTCTTTGCCTTACTCATAGATGCTTACTTCTTACTGACGTCAGCTAGGTTTTTTTTCCTGTCTACCTCTGACTTGTTGAAAAGTTAAATACATTTATTTTTCTCTAATGCCGCCCTTACCCAACAACCAAGGAAAACATCGCGTGGAAATTATTGTTTAGCTTGTGTGTATAAAAAGGAGAAGAAAATGGCAAACTACTCCATTGTGATTGCAATTAAAGCCTGTGTGTGTATCATTCCACATAATGAAGCGACCCAGAGCTATGAGTTATAGAATAAGAAGATAAATAAATGTATGATATATGGTAACATTTCTATAACATCCTTGGAAACAGAGAAGTGAACATTATGCTTTGTAGTATTTTATTCGCATATTATTCAGTTCAGAAAATTGAACTGAAAGTATATCCCATAGTCTTAATTCAGGCATTCAAAATGTTTATTCAAGGAACTGTTTTTTCAGCAGGAACCTACGTTTAGCCGCTACTATTTTAAATCCATTCAAACCAACCGTGCCTAAGATACCTACAGGTAGTTTCCTATTGTACCTCTACAACTTTATTTATTTACGATTCGTTTCGCAGAGAGCTATTGTTACAATCAAAATACATTTAGTTATTTACGTCATTTTGTTAACATTTATAATATTTAAAACATTATCCCAACTTGGACTATAAAAACATCGCTTGAATTTTCTATGAGGCTTTGTTACGTTTGATACTGTTTATATCACAGCTTTAAGGGATACGGTACTATCCATGACCCTTATGTCTGTGATATAAACGTTAAAGTAAATAATTTTAAAAAAGCTTTGCATTTCCGCCAACTTCATTGTAAGTGACGACAGTAAAAGAATAGACAAGTAAATTGATCGGCCGAGGTCAAAGAGTAATTATATTTTACCATTCTCGTAAGCAAGCCTTCTATAGTGAAGCCAAATAAAATAAAGGAGTGCTAGGGCAATATAATAATAAATATTTTTGCTACTACTATAAATTTAGACTTTAGTCGCAGTCACACAGCAGAGTAGATTGATTGAAGTGTACAATTGTAAGTTTTATTTAAGGGTTCATAGGCGGAGAGCGCACGCCAGCCGGGCGCTCCCGCTTTGATTTATTGCTGTTTGTGTGGCTACAATAAATCAGATCTATTGATTTAGCCTAGCACCCTCTGCCGCTTCTGGATAGGTTCTCATTGTAAGCTAAGTTTTGATTAGTAATCGATTAATTGGTAATTAAGCCTTCAAGGTTGTGACAGGGGCAAAGGAGTTTGAAAAAAAAAACTATTAGGTATGAGTTCGCTTACATTTTAGTTTTGGTATAATATTGATAAGCAAACCGTTAGAATTTATGTTATTTGAATGTTCTGTCAGTGACAAAGGTATTGTTACAATTGGAGTATGTATATTGCAGTATTAGGGTAAACATGGAGATACAGGTTCGAGTCCCGCCCAAGACATATTTATTCAAGTTTAAATACTGCTATTATAATTACAATTAACTTGCTAAAATATCATATAAAGTATTTTTATCAAGTTTTCAAATGAGATTCACCAACAGTATTTTTTAAATATGGTTATGTAAAAATGTCTTGGACGTTTTTATTTCTAACAATAACGGACGCCTGGCTGTCATCCCGAGAAGTGGGTGTCTCTGTCCGGGGCAGTTCCTCTGCTCCACTCTGAAACATACATTTCAAAATGACTTTATTTTTTAATAAACAAACTAAAATATTACAAGGAAACTGTGCCAATACTTTGGTCGTTTGATGTTAGGTACTATGCCTTTGAAAACAAAACGAATCCATAAAAATGTATTTGATGTCAATAAGAAAAGCAAAATAGTAGACATATTTTGTTCCTGCTATATCACTATTTTTTATTTGGATAAATCCTACTTTGAAGTTATGTTGCTTTGAAAAATTACAACTCAATTGCTCTCCGACCATTAAACCAATTAACACAATAACTTAGTACTTTCCATATTCAGAAATGTTATTCTTTTGAAACTGTGGCAACTGGTATTCCAATTTGGACGTGTTCTCTACATTTTTGGCACGAGCTCAGTTGATATTTTTTTACCTCTTACACTTGGCTTCCACAGTCGCTTTTACTACTGTAGTGTTTTATGTATTTCTTCATCATATTCACGGCTCTATTGTAACTGTTTGCAGGGCTATAAGGCAGCAAATTGCTTTTCCACTTGTTGAGTTTGATCTATTCTATAGCTCATGGAAATTGGGTCGGTATATACATACCAGGTCATCATTACCATTGCATGGGGCAGGTTTTTATCAACTCGCTACAGGCCAGGCCACATAGAGCTCTGTGGCTATCTCCGTCAGTACGAATTAACTTAAATCAAGCTTAGAGTTAAGCCTTGTTCGTGACTATCTATTACTTGTCGAGTAAAAGTTGGACTATCTCGATACAAACTTTTCACTTTAATAGCACTTGAAAACGTTTTAGACCAGCGTTTCCCATTTGCCAAATCGCGACCCGGTACCAGGCTATCAAAATAAAATACCGGGTCGCAACATTCTCGCCTTGTTTATAAATTAATACCTACTATCGATCAACGTATGGGAATTATTCTTCTTAAACTTTCATCATTTTCGGGGAACTTGAATTCTTTAGTAAAACATAGTCAGCGTGCGAAGTATTCGACTAAAATTTAGTGTTTAAATGTGTATTGTTTTACCTAATGGAACCAGTTTGGTTTTAAAAGTATTAAGTGGGTTACAAAGGGGCAGTGTGAAAATCCATGGCAGAACAATGTTTGGGAAATACTGTTTTAGACGTTGTGTCTGGTTTGAAATACTTATATAAAGGGGTCACTCATAAATCGAATGACGAGTATACATTTGTATCTCATAGACATATTTGTTTATCTGTTGTTTTTTTTCAATTTCATTTAAATTACATATGAATTATTACGATCACACCAAATATTCCTTTCCCTATGATCACACTAATTATCTAGCTAGCCTAATACTCTATGACGTCCTGTGTAAAGTACTTACTAATTGCGTATGGTGACCAGATAACTTGTATATACGGCTTAAATGTTAATAAAAATCCAACACATCTTTCAAACCTTACTGAAGCTTTAGTAACAAGTGAAGTCCTTTCTTTTGTGTGTCAGAAGTCATTCTCACACAAGTTAAATATAATATAATGTGCCCTAGCTGTGTTGTTCCTTTGAGAAACTCTGCTGGCGTGTCATTTCGTTTAACTCCTTATTATGCCCGAGATCCTTTTCAGAACAAAATCAGTAGAAAAGTATAAAAATACACACACTTACTCAAAGTACAAAAGTAATATTATACCAACTTCTAAAATACTTTGAGATACTAAAGTAGGTACTACTATTTTCTCGATAGTGTAAAGAGTAGTAGTAGGTAGTAGTAGTAAAAACAAGCGTGTGATGCAGAGAAGAAAATTTATGAAGGGATTTTCAAAATAGTAGATATTTTACAAAACTCTAAAAAGAATCTTATAGAAGACATTCAAGTCCAGAATAAACATTAAGTCGATTTGAGGAATTCAGCTTACTTTAATATACTTCTCGGAAGCAAATAAAAGTAAAAGAAGCTCACTGTCTATTATGAAATTACATTTTTCATTACCTTAATTATTATTTAATCTGTTGAGACTGCAATTTCTCGCGGACGCGCGATTTTCTTTTTCGTTTAAAAAGTCTTCACAAGTGTTAGCTCTCTTACTCCCGCCGCAGAAGTTTTCGACAAATACCTACTTTCAGGTTTTAGATTTTTACTACAAATTCTACTTATTATTGCTTAGTTATATATTTAAAATATATATACAGATTAATATATAATACAGATTTTTTTTAAATCAGGCTTTACCTTGTTTTAAGCAATTATTTTTATTATTGTTGTAGGTTCAAGTTTGAATTCTAGATATACACATTAAAGAGACTTAAGTGCTTTAGGTTTCTATCGTTATTATTTTAATCACATAAGTCAATTGCTTCATATTAGGCAGGTCATTGAACCTAATCTTTGTCTAATTATTTCCATTGCTTCCATTAGATTATGGATGGCCGTGTACACATTTCTTAGACGATTGTGATATGATGGTCATTTGTGAACATAAATATATCAATAAGAACAAAGAAACGATGTTATTTTTTATATAATCTTAGTCGTATTGTTTTTAAAATGCAGTAGTCTTACTACACAAAAGCTGATCTTGAATTTTGTTTTGTTTTTGTTTTTTGCCATATTCTCAAAACGCTTTAAAGACTTTCAGGGCGACAAAAAAAACCTGGTAACGACGAGAGTTCTCAAATTAAAGGACCATACGCTGTTATCACAGTTACGGCTGCCGCAGTTGAGTTTTCTGAAAGCTAAAAAAATGACGTTTTGCGGAAGGTGTAATAAGTTCATATTCATATTCATATTCATTTATTTCATCTTTTGGTAATACAATACACTTAGACACTTCAATTATTTACATTTACAAGCAATTAAAAAAATAAACAATAATATTTCAAATTAAAATCAATAATTCAAAGTTTCAAACGAAATTATTACAATTAAATTACATTGTTCAATGTCAAATTAATAATCAATAACAGTCATACATAGCAAATAATATAATAAGAACAAATATATAATCACAAAAACGTCATAAATTAAATATTTCATTATCCGTTAAAGTAAGTTTTGAATGTATTAAGTTAAAAAGAGTTCGTAGCCTACATATTATGACCCGTATAGTTTTGTCATGTAGTGCGACAGTGTGTCTGCGGTTGATCAAAGATTTAGATAAAACTATTAGAAAGTAGTTGATTTACATATATTTGAATATTATAAAGCCATGCCGGCTTATGCCAAGTGATAAAATGAAACTCCTACTTGTAAAGTGGGGATTTTTTTCGGCTATTTTATACTTAGGCAAGTTGCTGGATATGTCTTTCGAAAATATTGGAAGCAGGCGTTATATCAATTTTAGATGCAGGGAGCCATGTGTCATGTTATGATGTATTAAGTTTTAAAGTTTTAATTTCTGTTATTCATGAAAACGTGAAAAAAGTTACAGCAAATCATATATTTAAAGAGATTCACAGAAGAAACTATCAGGCTAAGTAGTACTTATTATGAAATGTACTTGGAGAAAAAAGCAAATCTACTAGTACTGTGTAAAATAATGATGAAGATGACGTTGTTAGTTACGTAAAACAGGTAATAAATATATAACCATATTAATTGTAAAACAACAAAATTAAATAGATCAGCATTTGCAATGAGTAACAAGTACCGAACCCCTACACTACCCACTTGGCCGGTATTTTATTGGTTCTAAGCTCTTTCTAATTACAAAAAGTTTTTGTTCTTTTTGGCGACCGTGACTGTCTTAGTATTTATATGAACGAAATTTTATCTTTTTTGTAGTATTACAATTTGTTATTTAAGTTTCTTCTTACAAAATGCGAATCGTCGAATATTTACATTGTTATAATAAAAATTGTATGTCTGTTTTCGTTGAACAGGCTCAAAAATAGGCTCACGAATTTTAATAAATATTATTATCTTAGTGTATTATCTATAAACGAGTACCAATTTATATCGTGAATTATATAGTATACCAGCTGTAAAGTCCTCTATACAAAAATTAATATTATATCCCAAGGAAACTTAAAATTGTATAATCACTTACGATTATTTTATCTCATTGTAAATGAACATCATGTTTTTTATGAGAATAAATGTCTTTAAACCTAAACCGTTTTTAAGGATGACAAGTGGAACATGTTGTTATTTTACCTCTAGACGACAGTTTATTCTAGCAGTCCCTTAAAATATGAAAAACAAACCATGTAATCCCTCGGGAACTGGACTGTTTCCGAGATTTCATGTAGCATATATGCTTTTCCTGGTGATATACTACCTAGCTGTCAAATTTCATTTAGATCTATTAAGTCATATTTGAGTAACAAACAACCATACGAACAATCACATTTTATAATATTAGAAAGAGTAAGATTTTGATACTATCTTGCAGGGTTCAGAAGAAGCGAATATTAATTTTTGTTAATAACTGCTACGAACTCGGTAGGTAATTAGCAGCAGTTAAAGTTATGGCTTTGGGTGAAATAATATAAAATTACCTACGCAGCAATACAATGTACGAATTCTCAGCTTGTTTAAAAATAGAACTGATTATTTATCTGATACACACGTATCTACAGAAAACTATCAATCATTCGATTGATTAGAACAGAAAAGCTTTTAAGGGTTTCGTGATTAAAAAAGGAAATGAATATTGTAACCTTTTTAACCGACTTCCAAAAAAAGGAGGAGGTTCTCAATTCGACTGTATATATATATATTTTTATGTTTGTTACCTCAGAACTTTCGACTGGTTTAACGGATTTTAAAAAATCTTCTTTTGTTTGAAAGCTGGTGCTTCCCATGTGGTTCCATTTTAACGAAGTCATGATCTTATAGTGGAATCCGGGAAAATCGAGGGAAACCCTCAAATTTTATAAGCACGTATTACGTTTTTGCATATCTTTCTTAAGGATTATCAGTATTTGCGTCTGGTACTCATCATTTTATGTTGATGAACTGATGATGGAAGGTAGAATTCCTTAACGGTTAGGAGTAGGAGGATTATTCTTTAAATATTATAGGCTACGCGCCTATAAGTACGTTACGTACGCTAAGTCAAATAGTTGTCTTCATACAGGTTATTCACGCGAGCTGATGATGGAAGGTCAAACTCCTAAGCAGTTAGGAGTTGGAGGATGATTCTTAAGATTCTATAGCGATGCGATGAGGAGAGGAGAAGTCGTCATCACTATTTTTATGTAGCTACTAGGTGTAATTTATTTAACATTAAAAAGAGAAAAAAAAATATTTTTAAATAAAAAATTGAACCGATTAAAAAAAAAACTCACTAAAAGTACAAAATAACACAAAAACAATGTTTTATTTTAAAACCTATTTACCTACTTACAGTATTATTTTAACTACTAACAACTAAACAGAAGTAAATAACTTATTTCTGACTGTCCTTGTAGTTTAAAAAATCTTTAAGGGAATAAAAAGTTCTCTCAACCAACCACTTGTGTAATGACTTTTGAAATTGATCCAAGCACAAGTCTTTTATATCTTGTGGGATGTTATTATATATTAATATACACATGCAAAAGCTATTTTTTTTAAGTAGAGCAATTAATTGTTAAGTGTAAGTTTTTATTTAAGTAGATTTTAGTGAGTGAACGTGTGTAAGAATGTAAGAATGTATTTGTGTGTAAATTAATAATAAGATAGCTAAAAAAAGTTTGTGTTTGTTTTCTTCTTCAAGATGTATTTTTATTCACAACCAAGTGTAACTTGTCACATCCCTTTCTGTATCCGAGTGTACGAGATCCAGGATACAAGAAAACACAAAAAATGGTAGTCTTTGTTCGTAAGTAGGTAATTGTTTCTGAAATATGAAGCGGTAAGAAGTTCATGATTAAATGCTATTAAGACTAAGATCTAAGATAGTCGTAGCAGGAAAATAGTTCTTTGGCTGAGGTGTCTTTCTTTAACAACCTACTAAAGTATGAACTGAGTAATCTTTAAAATAATAAAAATGTTTGAAAATTAAAATTACACCGCCCTAATATATTTTAAAGTCAACGGAGGAGTGTAATAAAGTTATAACAATTACAATATCAGAGCTAACAAATTAAGCAGCCCTAATCTTTCGTTGTAATGTTATCATTAAGCATCGCATCGCACCCGTTCTAAATAAAGCAACTGTAATGGATCATAACAATTATATCGAAGTCTCTGAACGTTCAGGTGCGCTATAATCGTCGGGTGACTACATAATTTGTTTGTTAAACTGCTTTTGTCGCGTTACTTTAGCCATTAATTTTTCTGACGACAGCCATTTAATTCTTCAACTTAATAGCATAATGTTCTTGCTTGAAACGACAGTGAAAGACTTAAGAGATCAGCTCGTTTGAGTCGTTTGATAAATGCTTTAGTCGTAGTGAATAGGGCACTTGTACCGTCATCTGTTTGCAGGTTTTGTTGTAAATTGGTGTTTAATTACTACAAGCAGGCAGTGAACTATTGAACGCTTCCAACAGCTACAATTATAAGAGTAAAAGTACTATCGTGTTTCAAAGGTTTATATACGAATTTTCAATATCAATTGCAATGCAACAGTATGTCAATTTTCTATTGACATTTATTTGTACTGAATTCATTCCTTTTACATATTTCCGTTTACAAATATTATCGGTGTGTCAAACGGAAACGTTAAATTAACTTCGAATGAGTGAAATTATTGATAAAATGGTTTCCTTTTACGGTTGAATTTTACCGTAATTTCACGTTGGATCGCTTGTAGGTATTATGGAAATGGAATACGGTAATGATCAGTTGATTTTCGCGCTGTGAAGCTCGTAAAATTTAGTGATTATTAAGCTTATGTTTTCGTAATAATAAGTTTTGTTTTTTAACTCACGGAGTCATTTTTTCATTTTTAATAATAAAACAACAAAGGTTTTGGGTTTACACCGGTTTAAAAATAGGTGTACTATAACACTAAACAAGTCATAAAAACTGCTAAAGTTGCAATTTCTTATTATTATTATTATGTACTTTTGAAACTACGAGTATTACCACCAACTTTGCTAATAAACCGATATTGTTTATTTAAGAAGAAAAATTGGAAACTAAAAACCTGAAATTCTCACAAACCTATGCTGATAGATGGGTTGGGAAAGTTCGAACCTTGGACTGATGTGGAATTACTAGATAATGTTTTAAAGCAAAATAATACCTACGTTCTATTTTGTTATTGACTTTTTAAACATTATTTTTATATTGGGTTTTACAGGTTATTTGTAACTGTAGTCTTAAGTATCAAAATTACAATTATTCAATAATAAATTACTTATTACTACTACAAATTAGTTTTCTTTAATCTCGTATTTTCGGGAGTCTAATGAATGTTAAGTTTGTACGCCGCTACTGATCTCTAGAGGATGAAATTTTAACTACCTTCCAAAATTTAATATATCAATTTACGAGAAAAAAACAAATGACGTATTTTTTTGTAGAAAATGTCCAGCAAAAATCTAAAATTTTTGATACGGCCGCCTAGCAACTTTTTTTACGCGTTGCGCATCTCATTCATTCATTACGATACTATTCATAAGTTTTTGATTTTCCCTTTATACCTACCTTAAAGAGGTCTAGGACCGTAAAAATTGAAAACTATATCGCGAAAAATATTTTCGAATGACAACTTGATTTACATTTTTTACTTAATAAATAGGCTCTAAATACGATACTGAACGCCTATAAAAATTTTGAAAATTGGTTAAAATTTCAGCCTGTATGGGGAAATTTTAAGGGTATAACTAATTCGCAGAAATTCTTACTCTTTCTTGAACACATAGGTCGAAATATAGCCTAGAACGATATTGTTTCTGTATCTAAGGCGTCAATGTGACAAAAAGATCGAGACGAACCGTTTACGAGGTCCGTAGAGACGCAACGGACGCCGGACGGATCGCGGCAAATTGTTCGTATAGGAAAACAAAAGAGATCGGGTAAATGCTTCCCGTGTTTATAGTCGGAGGGCTCAAGTGAGGCGCAGAACCGAGGTGCCCCCGTCCTCCCGGCGACCGGTTACAAATCTATCAGAGCCCTGCGTAATTTTCTCATTCCCGTATCGCTTGCGTCAGCGAAACGGAATGAAAAGTTAGCCCCTGCCTGCTGTTTGTGCCATTGTATTGCTGTAACGTATATCTACAGGCACGAGGCACTCGTCTACAGCATGTCATAATAGGGCCAGCAATGAATAGGACGGATTGGTATTGTGATTCCAGATTCGTATAAATTGACTCTGCTACCCTATTCCCTCTTGGTCTGTACGCATAAAATAAAGGGTGAATATGGACTTACATAATTACAAAATTAAAATCAATTACTATACAATGTCTGGGGCCACTGTCAAGTGTACTGCATGCTCAAATTATCTTTATTGTTTTTTTATCAATGGTCTATATAGCGCTTTAAGATGGCACAACATAGCGAATTTAAAAAATTGTTATATTCTACAGATCTTCTTCCATATTCCATAGTTCAAAACAGAAGATGGTAAAAGTTACACTAAAATTTTTTTTGTAAAATAAATCTATAAATAAATTCTATAAGGAACCAATTTTGAGTCATTATTAATCGTCTTATTAAATCTACCATGATGAGATTGACGGGCAATTACTGTGGGAGATCTAAAGTCATTTTTCTTGTTTAAACTCGTATTATGTATTAAATTTTTCTTAGCTTTAAATTAGGTTATTAAAATTATTATAATTTACATTATTACAAGCTAAAGGCTAATCAAAACCGATTAAACGGATGGTTCGGTTTTTTTCAATAGTTTTTATAAGTACAAAAAGCGCCAGTGCCAGTGTCGTTTGGTTCGTTCGGGCTCACACTTCGGAAATTTGCAACAATCAACGTTAGTTTAACACGGCTTCCTTTAACTGGCCATAATGTACATATGACTAATACAAATAAATACAATTTTTCAATTATCACGGTTTATACCAAACGGAACAAAGAGTAGTTCCCTAGGCACGCAACAAGTTGTCGGTACCACCATGCCGCGCCATCACCCGACGTACGGTCGTTGAATCTGTGGAAAATCACAAAATTATACAAACGAGTGCTCTGCGGTTTAAATACTGTTATCATTACAATGCCCCCGTCTCTATAATCCGCACTTTTACCCATCTTTTCGTCGGAGTCACTATAAAATTTACATACAAATTACGTTGGTGGTGACAAAATCACGTATCCTTTAAACGTTACGATTGGAAGAGTGTGGTTCTGTCTTTATGGCTAAATGAGGCGTCATTTAGCCACGAGAGCAAATTTTATTTCTTCGAATATTTATTAAAACGAAATATTACATTTTTGTAATCACATACAATGCCTACACTTAATATGAAATGATGATACACTTCGGATGAAAACGAATTTGAAATCTATAAAACTATACTTCAAGGAAAAACTCAAGTAGGAGTAATGAATGAATGAATTTAAGTAATATGTAATTTTTAGTACATCTTAAAAGTACAAGCACTAAAAGTTTATTTAAGAAAGTTGGTATTTAATTCTAACATATAAAAACCTCCTCAAAGTATTTGTTATGACAGCTTTTTTAATGTAGGTCCTACAATAGCCTCTTTTTATTCGAAAAAAGATACGGCAACTGTGGGAAAACTTAAAATTTTAAATTCAACGCGTAAAAACGCGCCTGTTGCGTACAAGTTCTTACTTACGTCTGTGGCCACGTAGTGATTACTTGCTCAGTGCTGTGGCCCGCGACTTTGTACACCTGTTGCCCGCAAGTTTGTAAGCGTGGTATTTTTAATTTTAGAATTAGAGTGAATTGTAAAGAGTTAAGAGAGCAAGAGGTTACATTCATAATGAGCTTGTAGTTATACTCATACTTTTCACAGTCCACAGATAAACTTTGATGACTGAAAGCTACATTCATTTCCGTCGGTGTCGATAGGTGAACGATACATTCATTAATCTTAAGTGCTGCATAGTCATCAGAGCTTGATTAATATTAGTCGGCTCTTGATTTATAGAGCAACAAGCCCAGTATATAACATTTTAGTGTTGATTTTTATTCTTAATTTGTCATGTCATTGGGGAAATTGATTAGAAGACAAGATTTTATCTTCTGAGGATCCAACTTCCAATAGATTTAATTTTATTACTTCTAAACAAAATCTTTTCTGCAAAAACTAGAACAGTATCACTGTTAACTGCTTTTCATTCTGGCATTCTTTCATGGTATTATACATACTTATGCATTATTGCTAAAAGCGGTCGCTTTTGACGTTAGCGACAATTCGACTTTATAAACAACTAAATGAAAAGTTTACTAGAGGTAATTTGCTAAAAAAATGATACTGTTCTAGTTTTTTGAGAATTCATTTTGTTAAGAAGTAATAAAATTAAATCAATTGGGGATAGCACTTAAATTAGCTCTAGTAGTCCCGTTAAGATAAAGTATAAAAAATCAATTAAATATTTTATTCTGATTTTATTTTAGTACCACTTTCCTTTAAGGATAGTTATTTTTCTAAGGCGCCAATTAACAAGCCTTTGACGTGACTGGTTTTTACAACTTCGTTATTGTGACGGATGCCGGAAAAACGGCTTGACGTTCTTCTGATACCTACATGACTATTAAGTACCCCAGCCCCTTCTAGACACGAACCAAGTTAGGAAAGATATTTTCTTAAATTGATCCGGCCGGGAATCGAACCCGATTGTGTAATAGGGGTACCACAGCAACACATACACCAGCTGAGTGAAAGCTTTACTTATGTAACGCAAGTGTTTATTCTAGCCTTAAATTAAAAAGGTCTGTGGCATATTTTGTTGGGTTATTTAACATCCACGTCTATCCATCCATCGTCATCAGAAAATAAAAAGTCATCTTTTCTTTTAGACTTCTTTTGTACAAACTGTCTAGTGCGCTTTATTCAACTACTGAACCCAAGTTCCTACGATGATAATAGGACGTCTTTGTAATAAACGTTCTGAGATAAACTCGCACTCCCAAAGAGAAATCTCTGGGCTATTAACTGCCCTTTGTTTTGGAATTCCTGTCACGTTGGCTCTCCTGTGGGGCCGCGACAAACCGATCGTTTAGTAGGGATGTTACACAAATATCACCCTAATGTGGAACAAAATACGGAGCCTAAGCCACTTAACTTCTCAAAACATTTTTTGTTTGAAAAATAACATCAACATAATATCTTCTTTACCCATTTTCGTGTTTGTGGTGAAATCATTTCTTTAGGGATAAGGCTAGTATATAAAGAAAAGAGCACATTTTTTCAATATCTTGTATAACGTGAATCTACAAAGGATAATTTTATTGCCTGTCTTTAACCCATCCACTATAAGCTATGGATGCTCGCTTTTTATGATGTTTAAGACCAGGTATATCTATAAGTACAGACCGATTAGATAATAATCTTTATGATGATCGATAATTTATATACATCTATATATATAAAAATGAATCACTATTTCCCTTGGTCATCGCATCACGCGTGAACGGCTGGACCGATTTCGGTATTTCTTTTTTGTTTTGTTTGTTATTGTCAGGAGAATATTCTTATGAAAGAAAAAATTAAGAAAAGTGCGCGGAAAATTAGGAAATTTAAGAAAACTTAATCACCATACTAAATTATTTGTAATGTAACCTTGTCGCTTTTGACAATTTAAACTTTTTTAATGTATGGCGTTTGACATAACATTGACAGAATGTGTGCTGCTAACAATTATTATTATTATATAGCATAAATTTTTATTAAACCATTTCGTAATCAATATTCATAGTAAAGACAGGACAACGTCTGTCGGGTCCGCTAGTATATGTATAAAAATGAATCCCTATTTCCCTTGGTCATCGCATCACGCGTGAACGGCTAGACCGATTTCGCTAATTCTTTTTTTGTTTTGTTTGTTATTGTCAGGAGAATGTTCTTATGAAAGAAAAAAATTAAAAGAAAGTTGCGCGGAAAATTAGAAAATTTATAAAACTTAATCACCGTACTAAATTATTTGTATGGTAACTTTAGCGCTTTTGATAATTTAAACTTTTTTAATGTAACATTATGGCGTTTGAAATAATATTGACAGAATGCGTGCTGCATTTGCAATGTCAATAAATACATTTATATCTGAAATATTTTTGTTACGAATTATACCAATTTGAACTCAATATTCATAGTTAAGACAGGACAACGCCTGTCGGGTCCGCTAGTACTATGTAATACTAACTGCATTTACATGGTTTAAGTGCTTTCAAATATTATTTGATCTGTATAAAACACAATGACAGATTATTCAGTAGAATAGAATACTTTGTATGTTGGAAAAATTATACGTAAGGTAAGCTACAAGCTTATCTAAAAAGGATTTGTATTTGGCCAATCGTTAGGTTTCATGACAAATTGAAGGTATCATTGAGGTAAAAGGTATCAATGCCATTTTTGATGAAATCAAGTTTAAAAGCTGATATCATTATTGCAATTAAATTGCTAAAATATAATTTAAATTATTTAAATAGCTGTGTCATCTTAACTGACTGTAAAACATTTGTAAAGATGTTTCTTCCAAGTGTTAAGAGTTTGAACTAGATTTTGAGCTTGAGCTCCTAACATTGATGTAATTACAATGGCTTAACCCTTAATTCGACGGAATATTTACATTGCAATATTTGTAAAATAGTTACAGATTTCGATTATTAGCTTATTAGGGATCCCTATAAAAATTCCAATAAAAATATACAGTCAGTAAATATTTCAGTTTTCTGAAAAATGTATGTCCATTATACTGGACATTACCGAGTTCGTAAGAAATTGATGCACTCCAACCATGTGCAGTATACTTCCCACTGTCGAAGAGAAAGTATAAAATAATTATGTATTCGGTAGGAAGATATCAATTTTATTTTGGTAAATTCTTAAAAGTTGCAATGGTTTACGATCAAGTTGAGCATTGTGAAAAGGTTACCGAAATAAACATCACACCCTGGAGTCTGAGTTGTCTTCAAATAGCTAGAACCAATTTAGCACCAAGAGTCATATGCTCTTCTTCCTCACTATAATCTTTATATTGGACAATATCATCGCCACCATCTATACCTACTATAAAAAAAGATAGACGATTCCAAATGCAACAGCGCAATGCGATCCTGAATCCCCTTATTTAGGTTTCATGGCGTTGTGCTGTAGGGTATTGTCATTTCATCAATGATATTGGTAGTCTTTTCTTCCGTTGTGAGGCTGTTTTATTTGTTTTTTCCTTGAATGGATATATCTTGCAATATCTGTCCTCATCCAAATTGAGAGCAAGACATCAGTAATTTAATCACATGAGTATTTCTGAATTCTTTAGTTAGTTAGACCAATAGTTTTGATATTAAGGCTTTTCGCTATACCTATGATGAAGATAATCATAAAAAAGTCGTTCAAGTCATGAATAGTTCTGTATACTTTTGCCCTCCTATAAGTAGAGTACAAGTTTGTGTTGTCGATGTTCAACAACGAGTAAATCTAGAGAGAAGAACCGATTCGAAAATCCTACGGTGAGATGGTTCTTTTGCTCTTTTGTGCCCGGGCATTCGATATTTCCTTTTTACGCTGTGATTGTTTTTGATGCCATAGTTCATTAGACTAGCAATAGATAAAGAGTTTGATGGAATCTACAATAATGATGCCAAACATGGTCAAATAATATAATTTACTTCACCAACAACAGAGGTCTGCATGAATCAATGGAAAGGCATGGTGAAGAAGTCAACTCTTTAGTTCTTTTAAAAGCTATTTTCTCTTATTTTTTCAGTAGAGACCCAATATTTATATCAAAAGGAGCATTTTTAGGCGGCTCTAAACTTTGAGGTTCTGAAAAACTAAGTTATAATAAGGCATAAACCATTTAATCTATAAACCCCTTAAATAGAATTACGACATATAACAAAAGTTAACGTTCTAATTATTATTTGAAACGAAAATTGTACAAGTACTAGACATACAATTTTGTATTTCGTTTTCTACTACTTTGACAAGGGGAAGAATACTGGACATAGTATTTAGGAGTTATTTTACTAGTTATTCGACGACGGGAAGTACACTGTACATGCAAGTTTAGGGTGTAATGATAACTAATCAAAACTGAATAAGAAAGTCAAAACATTATCAGTAGCTGTCCTGGCATGTTGTCTGTAGCTTTCAATGATATTACAAGTAAATGAGCAGTAAACTAATGATTAATATGCAACTTACCGAGAGCCTGTGCTGCACGTTCTTCCTCTCCATCATCTCACGATTGATTGCTTGTGTCCCGTGTCTGTGTGTACGTTGTTATTTTTTTACAGCATAGTTAGATAGTTTAGGGTGAATTAACACACCTCAAATTCAAGATGTACAGTGTAATTTTTTGCATATATATTTTTTCATTCAATGGGAAGCGAACTGCACGTCGTCGAATTAAGGGTTAATGCGATAAAAACATTCTTCAAAAATTTGCGCTGTGACGTAATATTTCGGTAGCTTAAATAGACAAAGCACCGCGCTCGGTATGAATAAGGGAGCGGGTTTTCTTCCGGCCTGAGACAAAATGTTTCAAGTTAAATATTAGTATTATTATTGCTATGTAATCAGTAAAATCCATTTTTTTTTCTGCAAATAGGCCCCTGGAGGCACTTTTACACGTCCCAATATTTAATTTGTTGAAAATACGAATACAATTTCCCATGAACGAATTACCCACTTTTCGCAGTCTTGTAGTATTTGCTAAAATATCATATAAAATTACAACTCAGGTAAATGGTTAATCCATTCACCTGAGTGGTCTGCTTAGTAAATTTTTTCAAATGTAGTTTTTGCAAATTTTTGCTTAGTAAATGAGTGCAAAATAGCTCTCTATGTCTTATTCTGACAAATAGCAGCTTTAATCCCTAATACATAAGTATTTCTTATTTTTCCTGCATGCACATTATCAGTTGAATCAAGTGTTTGACTAATTGGGGCATAAGTACCTAATTATTACATTTAAATAAAGCTAATTTCATCAGATGTACGTGATCTTTAAATGAGGAAATTTAATTAATTTAAATCAGATTATCTAAAATGGCAAGAAACAAACATTCCAAGCGTAGTACGACCATAATAAAAAGCTACTGTCATTTACTATTCATGTCCACCCCATAAGTTCAATAATTTGGTATTCTGTGGACTGGCTGGGAAGTCCCTTCATAATCTTGTCAAACATCCCGATGGGGCCCCAGGGGACTACACAGGGTGATAATGTTATGCAAACTGTATTGATGCAAGTACAACAACATAATATAATTTGAATGCAAAGAATTTTAATATTTGTTAGAATATTATTATATTTATATTTGTGCATAAATTGTAAGATCGTGTAATGTTTGCTTATAGCAAAGACACTTATCAAACTAATTGAATAGAAGAAAAAATAAAGGTAGTAGTTATTTACATTTTGATTAAAGATTTTTATACAGATGTCAAAAGTTTAAAATTAAATAATGGCGTATTATGTTAAACTTTTAAGCCAAGTACGAAATATGACGAGACGTCTTACGTAGACAACGTACTGTCTCTTTGTTTTTTGCCTCATTTGGTTAACCTTTTACATTAAAATTTATCCCACGCTTTTCGTTTCATTGTTATCTACTTTAAAAAAATCTTTTGTTTTGCCTGTCTCGTCTTGTTTTGATGGTCTTTGTTTTGGCTTTCAAAAGACTACTTTTTCCGGGTGCTAAATCTATTTACACAAATATCGATAAATGGTTTAGACTTACTTACGATATATTTTGCTAGCAACAAAAATAAAAGACGACGTACCAAGTAAGTTACAAGTTTTTGAAGGTTTGCATTATGTTTGTAATCCTCTATTTGGATCCAGTATTTGTTGGTGACCATTCTTTTACATAATAAATAACGCTCGTATTAAAAATCTTACGAGCTTATTATAAAGTTCATGTCAGACTTTTCCGCAACCCAGACAACAAGAGAGAGAGAGAGACGAGCTATGTTTTTTTTTTAAAGTAAGTCAATAAAAGTTTGTCTTGCCGATTAATACTACTTTATCGCAAAGTTAAAAATAATGAAATTTTAAATACTCGAGTATTTTGACACTTTAAATTACTTTTCTATTCAGTTTTAATAAAAACTGAAAATATTAATTTCCGTGTTATTGTATTAATTGTGTCAAATAAACATTTCTTTTTTTTCTTTCATTTCTGTTATTTAGCTTGACTGTTACAAGCTTCATGAGGAACTTAAAAATAAAGGTACGTCGTAGAAATCGTAAATAATCTTACTCATATAGTGGAACAACTATTGTTAGGAATTTTTAGACAAATGCTGCAAGATGTGCACGGGACTCTTTGCTGATGTTTACAAATTATAATAGTGGTTTCAAGGATGTTTTGTGATTTTCCATCGCATGGCAAAAGTCTGTCAAGCGAAGCTCCGCGCGCAGACTAGCTGTTCTGAACTTCGACTCGACTCACTTCATTAGAGAGACGGGAATCGTTTGAGTTATTGAATAAATTGCCCCTGGGTGATTAATTGAGTATTAATTGCGGTATCGTTTAGCACCTTCTTTGTTCATTAAGCATCGGAATAGGGTATATTTCATTTTGAGTAGCGTAACGAATTAAACGTTGTAAATTTAATTTATTGAGGTGAGAATCCATTAGTAATAATAGTCTGAATTAGTAACGTTTATTGATATCTGCCTTTTTGAGACCACGTGTAGAAGCGCCTCCTGGGGCATATTTGCAGAAATAAACTGATTTCACGCCGGACGCTGTAAGGCTTTCGAAACGCATAAACTACAAATAAACTCGAGTTAATTGCATAATTCAATCATTCACTATGTTGCCCGTGACTGCGTGAAACTTTAAAACGATCGCTCAGGAACCGTCAATTTTTCAGAACATAGAATAGACTTTGTGCTATTTCAACTTATAATCTAACTGTGTGCCACATTGAGAATGTTCTTTTATTTTGGCGTGATTGAGTGACAAATATCCATCAAAACTATCGCATTTATAATTAAGATTTCAATGTAAAGCATTGGCTTCAATTCAAGGAAATCACTTTCAGTTGAACTTATTTTAGGATTCATAAGTTTGTTAAAACTGTAGATGATATTGAATTATTCGAATTTCTCTGAAGTCGAATACCTTGGCAATGCAAATAGATCAACTAATGGGGATTGTTTGCTATGTAGTTTGTTAAGTTATACAAACAATATTATTCCTATATAAATGCAATTATATTTAAAAAATGTAAATAAGACGTTTTATAAATTATTATGTGATGAAAATGCCACTGACAGATCTTTTCAGGTGAAATTGAGTTACACCTGCTACACTTGGAGGCACTTCCCAGCATTACGCAGCCAATTAATGTTATTAAGTATGTATATGTATATTTATCAAGTATATGCTACGACGAAATTGTTATTTTGTCGAGTACTTGCGTCATACCTTACGGAGGTTCTGTTAGAAAGAAAATAAATATTTGTGTTATTTGCACTATGTATTAAAATAATGTGCTCAATGAAACAATGATGTTTAAATACGTTTTTTCATATTCTAGATGAAAATGCACCTACTAGCTTTCCCCAAAGCTTTCTGCTACATGCGTTTCTGTGCTACAAACGCTGATCTACGATGCACGTGCTAACGACTACGCTATCGTCTACGGTTTTCGTAGTAAGAGATATTTGCTTTACTAAAGCCAAATGAGTTATGTGGTGCAACTAACTCTTCCGTAACCTACGCATATTATGAACATTGAGCTACATAAGAAAAACTATTTTTACATAAAACTTAAGCAAATGAAAAATAGTTTTACTAGATTTTTTTAAAATTCTGAAATTTTCTAACCTAACCTAAAAAAAACAACAGATTTCAGAGTATCCGGTAAAAAATTATGCGTTACACAAAAAATACATAAGTACGCGATGAATTACGAACTACCTTTTTGTTCTATCGGTTGAAATCCTAAACCAAAGTTAATGAATACATAAAATAATCTTATGAGTACCTAATATTGAATCTCGTTAAATATTGTTTTGTTTTGCTGACCTGTCCTCCTCCTTTTTTGTACCATTGACCATAGTAATTATGTATTTGCTTAAAGCTTGTCTTACCTACATACTAATTTTAAGGTACGTATTTATAGGTAAGGTTTTCCCTGACACCTTAAAAATTGCAAAGGTCAGCCCCATATATAAATCAGGAAGTAAATCAGATCCAGGCAATTACAGGCCAATATCAGTTCTGCCTGTTATGTCTAAAATCCTTGAAAGAATATTGTATTATCGTCTAGAGAGTTACCTTCTCGCCATTGAATTTTTATTCGAGCGACAATATGGATTTAGACCTAAGTCTAATACTCTGGCCGCTACCGTAGACTTAGTAACAAAAATCAAAACAAACATTGATAAAAGTAAAATAGTTATCGGAGTCTTTATTGACCTGAAAAAGGCATTTGACACGGTCAGTCATCATCTCCTCATAGAAAAACTCAAAAGCATTGGAATCACGGCAGCTGCACTCAAAATTTTTAAATCTTATCTCGAAAATAGAGTTCAAATTGTAAAAATTGATGACCATCAAAGTAAACCACAACCTATCTCTTGCGGCGTTCCCCAAGGCTCAATACTCGGCCCATTACTCTTTTTAATTTACATAAACAATTTAAAAGATCTAGACTTACATGGAGAGTTAACTTTGTATGCAGACGACACCTGCCTATTTTACTTTGGAACTTGTATAAGTGACATAATTACTCAGGCACAAGAAGATTTAAATAAACTTTACCTTTGGTTCCAAAGTAACCTCCTAACTATTAATATATCTAAAACCTCGTATATTATATTTAGATCAAGACAAAAAAATATTCCGCCTTATACGCCATTGACAATTAATGAGATACCTCTTCTAGAAAAGAAAAGTGAAAAATATCTAGGCTTGCGCATTGACAGTCACCTGACCTGGAGTACACACAAAGATCATGTAAAAAACAAATTATCTTCATTAATGGGCTCTCTTCGTAGCGTTGTTGGTAGTCTGCCACGACAAGTTCGTTTCACAATTTATAATTCTTTAGTAAAATCTCACCTTCTGTATCTTATTGAAATATGGGGAACCGCATGTAAAACAAAATTGAGACAACTTCAAATAGCGCAGAATAAAATTATAAAAATGTTATTTAACTATCCTTACCTAACAGCAACTGAAAAAATATACAAAGACACTGGACTTATGAATATTAAACAACTATATAATTTCTGTACATGCATCTTAATATATAAAATTAAAAATAAAATCATACGGACGAATATAAAATTTACTACAATAAGCCAAATTCATAAACGCAGTACCCGAAGACCTAGTCATATAGTGCTACCAAAAACCCGGACCAACTTTGGAAAAAAGACTATTACCACGGAGGGAGCACAGCTCTACAACAAAATTCCATCGGACATTAAGAGTGCTGACACTTTGAGAGTTTTCAAAGCAAAATTATATAAGCTTATTACTTCTGATCATAAACTGCTACTTTGAGCACACCTGAAGTGACGGCATCTCCCACCAGCTTTAAATAAAGATTATTTAAAAATGTATAAATATAGGAAAATTATTTTTTGGAAAACTAATCAATTCCTAATGTACGACTGCAATGTTATTAGTTAAGTTCTCATATAAGTGACATGTATTGTCTTTCTTGAGAATAAATTTCTATAAACTCAAGGTAGCCTATCCAATAAAAATTGTATGGCGAAGGATTTATATTTAGTAAATTTAATATTTCGGTCACAAATAAAAATAATGTAACATCACATAAAAACGTTATATTATGTAGTTGCAACATTCTAAATCTTTAACAATTATTAGGATAATGTTAAATTTTATTCGTTAAACTGAATGATAAGTTATGAGTGTGAGAGATAATTAATATGTCTACAACATACTCGAGGTAATAACAATGATTATGAAAACTTCAAAAGAGATTTCGTCTCATAGCTTAAACATGACTGGTGCTTGACACAGTCATTTTCTCAGCCTTTGTAACTTATTGAATAAAATTTAACTTGATATTTAAATACAAGCTATTGTCTTTGATAATTTTTTATAATGTAATTTATTTAAATTTTTCCCGAAGTTACCTCGTTATTACAGATATCATACAACTCTCTGTCCTGAAATATGTATGATGCCTGTATCAAACTGGAGTGATTGTTGAGTTTATATTTAGTCATTTACTTATCTCACTGACCTAATCTAAGTCACCTAAGTGATCGAGTGGCTTTGACGGTGCCGTTTTTAAGGAGTAGCCAGCAGTGAGTTTAAAATTCCGGACAGGCCAATGTAAAACCACTTTTCCATATTGTCTCTGTTCTGGATGTTTGTGGTACCTTCCTTGTTTGTAAAACCAAAAACAAAAGTATTTTAATAACTACCTTAGGTAGGTAGGTACTACCTTTAGGATATATAAGGAATTTATGTAATGTTGTTCACATTTAAAAGTAACAGCCTATAATCATCCCACTGCAGGAAAAAGGCCTCCATCATTGAATTCAAGTTACCACAGCAATGATGGGAACTGGCATAAATACCACGCTTGCGAAATGCGGGTTGGTGATCACAAACCCGAGCAACGTTCGAAAATACGAAAACTTTTTTTTGCCCGCCCCGGGGATCGA
Organism: Anania crocealis; assembly: GCA_949315895.1. Lineage (NCBI taxonomy): Eukaryota > Metazoa > Arthropoda > Insecta > Lepidoptera > Crambidae > Anania > Anania crocealis. The sequence continues at coordinate 14,321,993 of OX438880.1, read as the reverse complement.
ACCTGGGACCCCGAGATCTTGGCCTGGTATTCAAACCACTAGACCAACGGGGCGTTTATTGTTCACATTTACTTTATTTGATATTTTAGCAACTTAATTGCAATTATAATATCAGTGTATAAACTTGAAAAATTATGTCTCAGGCGGGACTCGAACCCGCATCTCCTAACATTTGACGAAACATCGCTGGCTTACAGCGATAAGAATATGCTTGAAAAATTCGCGCTGTGTCGCAGTGTCTTGGTGGCTTATGGTATAGCGCCCGCCCGGCATGCGAGGAGATGCGGGTTCGAGTTCAGCCTGAGACATAATTTTTCAAGTTTATACACTGATATTGTTCACATTTATTATTAAATTCAGTCCTATTTTCGACGAAATATCATGGCATTGATTGATTCATGTTTAAATGTTTTATTAACTAAGTACACTCTTATAACAACTAATTTATATTTATTTTTGTTATTCATCTTGTCACATCAACGGCGAATCTAGAAACCCCTCAACTAAAAATTGGCAAATTCTATGTCTTTTCATTATTAACACCAAATGTTATGGTTCAACTTGACACACAAGATCACACACATTTAATTTTGATGATATTTGCTTTCTAATTAATTGAAGTACGTTGGTCTCGTTCCACCCGAATAATATAGAGATATAAAACTTTAGAAAAGCGTGAAATAAGAAAAATAAGACTATTCATTTTGAATCATGCTGTGACGCGCACAAACGTATTATTTTGCTTCGGGGTCCTGGATGGATGAACCTTACACAGACACAGATAGATACGTCTGTGTTTGTCAAAACGTGTTTCAAAATAAATAGCTGAATCAATATTTAATATTTTTCTTAGATATTTTTTTGATTAAAAATAAAAAAAAACACTACTAAGATGTTATACATAGTGGTTACATAACGTGAGCTTCGTTTGTTAGGAGGTTCAAAATGCTCGGTGTATTAAGCATGCATTATTTATTTACTAAAACATAATACTGGCTTTATTTTTCTTATAAACGTAATCATCAATTTTCGCAGCATAGTACAAACACACACAACACAGCTTCTTTAATGAGTTCACTCCAAGTAACTTTTCAACTCTTCTGTACGAAACATACGAAATGAAGGAGCTCGAGTGAAATAGAATATATTTTATCATGCGGCTTCAATCTCCGTGAAAGCACCTCGTCCATATATTTTGAGGCTTACAAGTCTGTTTACGTATCAAATTAATATGTGAAGAACGTTTTAAAGTTTTAAGTTAATTATCGAATGTCAGAGTTTTTGTTTTTCGCGAAACAGAACGGAGCTAAAAAAAGAAACATCTGAAACAAAAGTAATTTTCCCCGTTGACTCAACTGTTTTGTAGGAAGTAATTTCTTCACATTCATTATTATCATTTCGGATCCTCAAGTTATATTTCAAATTGGTGTGTATAGCTTTATGGACACGTTGCTTAAGCTTAACCGGATTTAGCTTTTAAAAGTGAGGTAGCAGTAATAAAGAATGAAAATATATGCAGAACAGTTGGTTGACAAAACAAACAAAGAGCAAATTACATTTGTACCAGGTACACCTCGGTCAGATTATACGAACGCAAATAATTCAACGCCGGCGCGGCGCTAATCCCGGGATCAGATGTGGCCACTGTATTACTAGTTGGTTTCTGTCAGTCTCATAACTTTTTAACAAACTTGAATTTCTTCATATTTTTATATGATACCACAGAATAATTTAACACATTTCGGGCGCAAATATTTTCTACCAAAGTTCTCCAGTCTCGCCACGTTTAATTAGAATCACAGTGCAAAGTTAAGCTATTCATATTTCATAACGGTACTTAAAACGTATGAGAATGAACCTCTATTCATAACAGCTTATATTTATGCAGTGGTACGTAACATACTGCCTGCATGCTCGTGAATGTGATGAGCAACAAAACGAGGAAACGTAAAGGGGTTGCGCATAAAATGATGTGATAAAAACACAAAGCTAAAAGCGAGCGTCATATTAGGCCCCGTCTACATTTCAAGTATTTAGATGTACATTATCATCGTTGCGTGGTACAGACGTGTATCAAAACTGCTACTTTTGATATTGAATGATAGTATAATTAAACGTCCAAACCAGAGTTTCCAACAGAAGTCCTTGAAATACGAAGGAGATAATGATGATAAACTACAACACTACAGATGTGAATTCAACCTTACCATGGCAAGTGGCTTGCGCTGTGTGGGCTCGACCGCGGCCGTACTTTATTTTTATTAAATGTTTAGAAATGAAGCTGATTTTCTACTCAAAATGTGATCATGATTTTTTGCATCATACAGTTTCTGCAGTTGCGAAAGGTTTCAAATAACCTCCAACATTATGTACAAGTTTAGATTAAAATTTACTCATTAGCATGAGCGGCATGGAATAAAGATTTACGACAGAATAAATCTTTTAGGCTCATACAAATTGACATCAACCACTTAACTTAAATTACAGGATTTTTGACTTTAAAATGTTGTTGAAGCATCTTATTATGCTACTATGTGATTTTTGAAAAAAAAAAAAAATATGTTAATACTTATTATTCAGTAATTGAATAATGAATATTGGCTTAATTTACACAATACTAGTAACCTCGTTAGTTTCAAGAAAAAAATACCGACAAACCGGAACAGGAAACTTTTATTTAATAATTTATTTTAGTTTTGATCCACATCGCCGTTTCCAAGTATACCTACCTGTTGATGATAAAGTAAATATAGTATGTACTTGCTCTTTGTAGGTAAGCATACTGTAAAACATGGCCTCAGGTCGATATGGTTACGAATTTGGCTGTGTAAACTGATTGAGACGACAAAGGCACGGCTAGTAACTAACTGATCGCATTGTAGGGCGGCACGTATTCTCCACACAAATGAACCGCGGGCTTACTCAAGGCACGTCGATGTTCAATCCAATAATTAACGATCCCGTAATTCCATTAAGTGGGCGATATTGTCACAAGCGCTATTTTAAGATGGACAACTTTCTATTTGCCCACTTGTTACAGTGCAAATTTCTAGCTAGCTACAGGTAATGTTTGGTAATAGTGGGAACGTGGTTGAATATTGCAATTATATATGAAAATACTAAACTAACTAAAGATAAAGGATTTTTTTACTTTACAAGAATGTTTTTTGCAAATAAATTAACACTTTGATGCAACCAATACAATGGTAATAATTAATAGGGGTTGAAATTGCCGATTATTTTCCCACTTTTTATTTTGTTTATAGCTCTTAAGTATAGTCATATTATTGCGTAATTCTTTTTGTATTGTATCAAAAACTAAATAAAGTAATTTTTGACTAAAAAAAATGCAATACTAGTGCCTATTACTTCAAAGGAAGTCGTTGAAAAGACCCCTTACAATGTGTCAGCTGACCTTCTTGCTTCAATTAAGTATATTTGTATTATATACTTTGATTTTCAAAAATTTAAATACTATAATGCGTAGCTTTATAACCATCTAACTTTCACCTTTAATTGCATCGAAAACGGTTTAGGCGTTTTTAAAAAAACTAAAAAATTGTTAGTATGGAAAAATGACTTTTCTCGATTTCGTCCATACAAAACGGCAATTTCATACTTTAACCCCTAATATAATAGAACTAGCGGACTCGACAGACGTTGTCCTGTCTTAAATATGAATTTTTATAAATTTAAATTTAATAAATAGTTTTGTTGGTATTCCGACACGGTAACAGGTAATATACTGGCCATGTGCAAAATTCAGTTTTTTTACCCATTATTTGACTATAAATTTACAGCACGCATTCTGTCAATGTTATGTCAAACGCCATGCAATAAAAAAGTTTAAATTTTACAAAAGCGATCAGGTTACTTATCAAATAATTTAGTATAGTGATGAAATTTTCTTAAATTTTCTAATTTTCTGCACAATTGTCATAATTTTTTCTTTCATAAGAACATTCTCCTGACAATAACAAACAAAACTAAAAAAGAATTAGCGAAATCGGTCCCGCCGTTCACGCGTGATGCGATGACCAAGGGAAATAGGGATTCATTTTTATATATATAGATAAAAATATGTACAGACAATGGCAGGTCAACTTACCCAAAAAGTAAAAGGTCATTGAATTGATAAGTCCAACGAGTACATATAAATATCAATTGAGAAAATTTGACATTGTGGTAGGTTGACGTGCTGTTGTCTCTGTGCCTACATACTGAAAAATTTTCGTCTGTTGCATATTTTAATCGAATCGTTCTTTTAATAAAATTAAGAAAATCTATTTCATTGTGTAGGGAGGTCTTGAGATATTTATAATAAAAACTTAAGTAAATGCTTTATAAACAGTCTATAAATACATATTTTAAGTTTGATTGATGCAAAACATTCAATTTCGCGTCGATAAAACTTTAGCTTTGCTTCCGCAAAGCTTCTAAAATTGATTCTGAAATATTTACATATGCAATCTAACTTGGCCTTGTTTCGAGCTATTGTCAATACAATAGAGATTACTTGTGTTCAATAGTTTAAAAGGTGGTGTTTGATTTTATCTCAATATTGAATTTAAGATTTAAATCATATTACATAATAATATGTTTTTCAATATGAAATTAACGATTGATACGGTTTTTTTATTTATATAAATATAAATGGTTTATTTGGTTGCCAGCTTTTGCAAAAATTTGCGCTATATCTTACCGAATAGTGGATTTAATACAAAAAATATTTTCTACCAATGAATAGCAAGCCTAGTTTAATCTATATCTTAAATCCAACCCTCACCTAACTATGAACCCAAACAAATTCTTCATTTATATAAATACCGTCCTTGACTGTTTGAAAAAAGCTTTCTTTGTGTTTTCAAACATCCGCGTACCATAGTTGCCTGGCTTCTAAGATCTGCGGAAATTCTTAGTTTTATCCTCGTGCATGTTGAGATGAAGACATGTAGTGTCATTGCCACTAACTACCCCGTATCAGTGGCAGGTCAATTATATGGAGGGCTCGGAGTGCGTGTGTGAGGACCAATCAACACCTAGCACAATCGCGCATTGTCCAAGTAATCAGGTTCCGCGGACGTGACCATATTCACCCTGTATACTTGACACTGGTCAGTAATTACTTTAGTTTGCGTGGGATATATAATGGCATATCATGCAGGTTAGGCGTCATCGTATTTAGTATCGAAAAATGAATATATCAGTGAAATAATTTGTAAGTACTTGATAAAAAAAGAGATAAAAAAATAAAATGACGACTTTCCTTAGAGATAAGAGTTAAACAACCGCTCAAAAGTATTCAAGTACCACTAAACAATTTTATTCATCTAAACAAACAAGCACACTTCTTAGACTTTCAAAGAATTCGGATTGAAATTCCACAGTCTGAAAACTTAGAGCAGTTATCCTTCGCATATTTTCCAACTTCGCTTTCAAACACATGGGAGAAAAAGAAAAAATAAACTTGTTGGTTTATTCAACTAATGTCAATGAATTTAAATTCCGGTTTTTATCTGAGTATGGAAGCGATTCTACAAATTCATAATACCTGGCCCCTAATTCGCGTAACCGAATCGTATCACAATCGTAATTGAACGACAGGTTTTTGACAGTTCTAGTATGGGCTAAATGTCAAATCACGATCGAACTGCGATTCGGTTACGCGAATTAGGCCCCTGTTGCTTTAATCTATATACAGGGTGTTAGGTAAATGGTATATCAAGCCGAAACTTGCCTTTTTTTACATATGCATTTGAATACTATAGTGAAGTTAGAAATTTGTTATCATCTAAATTATTGCATTGGTTTACAACAAATAATCTCTTACTGAATGCAAATAAAACAAAATGTGTTAAATTTACGATGCCAAACGTAAGGTTAGCTGCCCCTAATATAATTGTTAAAGATGAACCACTAAACTCTGTAGATTTTACTACCTTTTTGGGTATAACTGTAGACTCTCATTTGCAATGGGGTGCTCATATTAGGGGGCTGTCTGGAAGACTTAGTTCTGCTGCTTATGCTGTGAGAAAGATAAGGCAGTTGACTGATGTTGGAACGGCAAGATTAGTATATTTTAGCTACTTTCATAGCATAATGAAATTTGTTATCATCTAAATTATTGCATTGGTTTACAACAAATAATCTCTTACTGAATGCAAATAAAACAAAATGTGTTAAATTTACGATGCCAAACGTAAGGTTAGCTGCCCCTAATATAATTGTTAAAGATGAACCACTAAACTCTGTAGATTTTACTACCTTTTTGGGTATAACTGTAGACTCTCATTTGCAATGGGGTGCTCATATTAGGGGGCTGTCTGGAAGACTTAGTTCTGCTGCTTATGCTGTGAGAAAGATAAGGCAGTTGACTGATGTTGGAACGGCAAGATTAGTATATTTTAGCTACTTTCATAGCATAATGTCATACGGAATTCTGTTGTGGGGCTCAGCGGCAGATATTGAGTCAATTTTTATATTGCAAAAACGTGCTGTACGGGCTATTTACGGCTTTCGACCCCGAGACTCGCTGAAAGAGCTCTTCAAAGAGATTAATATACTTACAGTGTCTTCTCAATATATTCTCGAGAATATTATTTACGTTCGTAAGAACATACATTTATTTCTTAAGAAAAGTAACATACACAATTTTAATACTAGAAATAAAGATAAACTCGCCGTTCCAGGCTTCAGACTGCGAAAAGTAGGAAAATCGTTTATGGGAAATTGTATCCGTATTTTCAACAAATTACCAAAGGATATTGCTGAACTCCCTGTACATAAACTTAAATCGTATGTTAAAGTTATTTTAATGAAAAAGGGCTATTACACTGTTAATGATTATTTAAATGATAGAAATGTATGGCATTAAGTTGTCCCAGCTCGTACTTGCTTAAACCTTGTAAAAATTACCTTACCTTGTAAAAATTTATTTAAAAAGAGGCTGACAATAGTGATCGAGTTTCTTGCGCTGCTTCTTCTCGGCACTAGCCCAGACTTGTCCCGAAGCAGTGGTAGGTTTAAATATTGGGACGTGTAAAAGCGCCTTCTGGGGCCTATTTGCAGAAATAAAACTGATTTTAACTGATTTTAACTGATTTTAACTGATCATTTTTGAATAAAATGTTCGTTCAAATCGGATGTGAAAATTTTGGTTTATATGAAAATTCCAAAAATTAAAATATGAATGTAAAATTTCTGACTGTACCATTAGTTTAGTGATCTAGCTCATTAAATAAAGATTAATAAAAAAAAAAGATAACGTAGGCTGATTTTGGCTTGTTTACCCTTTACCTAACAACCTGTACCTATATAGGTAAAAGAAAGTTGTGTTAATTACACCACTTATAAGTCAAGAAAGGCCGGACTTATTTTTATGATTTTTGCGTTTTTCTGTATATGTCTTCGTCGGAAATAGGATAATAAGTATTAAAAACGTAGAAAAGTTTAATATAAAATTATGATAAAATGTTATTTTTCATACATTTTTCAACCACGCCATATTTAGTGACAAAGACATTTAAGAAGTCAAAATTCAAATTATATTCTGAGGCGAAGTTCGCGGGGTCCGCTAGTATAAAATAGAATCTATGGTAATTATGAAAGGAATTATAAACAGTAATACTTATAAAGATTTGTTTCGGTTTTCTAGAGGTCTTTGACAGTAAATGAAAAACAAAATCGATTAATCATCTTGTCTTAAATTAGTCAAAAGAAGATTCATGTTTGAGCGTAAGGAGTTAAAGAGATTTAAATTTGCTAATGCCGAATCGAACAATAGAGGTGTCTACAGTTCCTCAATTGGGTCATGTCGATCACATCCCTCGCAGTATGATAGCCGATATTGCATTAACATGCTTTACATTCGCAACACGTTGTACAGCTGATACCTGTCTCATGTTTGATTCCAATTAATTATCACATAATCTCATTTGTAAATGCGTGTGACGGTAATTTCGGATGCTGAATCCTATACACTCTGGAAAACGGACTTAAGCAGTTTGAATTGATTTTAATTTAGATTTGTGGAGCAGCACTACGTCTTATTTTACAGTACAAACCAAACCAGTTTTTGAAGCCTGATACCATCTGAAGAGCGAATATTATGATTATTTACTACACAGTTTTTTTTTAACAAAACGATCGCTTTCTTTTTTTGATATATCTGTTGAAATTGAATTCGAACTACACTGAAAAAACATGTCAACAATGTTTTTTTTTAAATTTATCTGCAGATGTCTATTTTACCCTGGATTATTAGATGAGAGAATTTCCGCATACCAGGCTCAACTTAGTCTACTATTTTAGTCTAAATAGTTCGAAGATCAGATCGACACGACACTAATAACCCGCTTTCATACATCGAACTCACGGTACATAAATACTTCTGTAACTTTTTCTATCTTAATGCGACTATTTATACTTATTTCGGTGCCTGTATTTGTACCAAATAGAACAAAAGTTAATAATTATTATTATAACTTTCTTAATGTTAAATTACCTAATATCGTTATTATTATTACTAATCGTTCACTCGAACCTATATAGGAAGCTTCACAAGGTAAGAAACCACATACATCTGTAATTAATTTCAATTAATTTACATTAGAACAAGACTGTTTTGAATGTGAAATTATGTATGTAGGTATGTACCTATCGATCTTTTAATGTCTATGATGATGTATAAAGTCATATGTATGACACAAATTAAAAAGACGCATGCGCATTTAGTCAAGTTTAAAAACACGCCTTCATTATCTTAGAACTGTTTAAGGTGTACCTACTTGAACTATGAGACAATCACTTTGTAAGTATGATCTTGATATACTTATGTTGAAGTGAAAACTTCTTTAGCGGCGCTGAGCACTTTTTGTTGGATGGGTAAAAACTTCCAAACTCGCGTCAGGGTCACGTGATGCTGATCGAAAAAGCGTAAGATCGAGGGGAAGGGAGAGGAACTAGTATCTCCCACTCTTTCTACCGTGCCTGAGTGTGCTGTTTTCTATTATTTTTGAAGTGAAACTTCTTTATCGGCGTTGGAAAATATTTACCGTCACGTTTTGCGTCAAATTTTCGTCACATTTTTCGGTTACGCGCCATCTTTTTCTTGCCCCTACCACGGTTGGTTCAGACGATAGCAAAAAGGTAAAGTGAAATAATATTTAACCAATTTAACCAATTTAACTAATTTAACCAATTTCTGGAAAGTTGCGTCAAATTTTCGTCACATTTTTCGGTTACGCGCCATCTTTTTCTTGCCCCTACCACGGTTGGTTCAGACGATAGCAAAAAGGTAAAGTGAAATAATATTTAACCAATTTAACTAATTTAACCAATTTAACCAATTTAACCAACTTAACCAACTTAACCAACTTAACCAACTTAACCAATTTAACCAATTTAACCAATTTAACCAATTTAACCAATTTAACCAATGTAACCAATTTAACCAATTTAACCAATTTAACCAATTTAACTAATTTAACCAATTTCTGGAAAGTTGCATGTAGGTCATTTTTCGAATAATAAGGCCATAAAGAAGTTTCACTTCTTACGTGTGTACACTAGTACACGCACAACTTTTTTTATTGTTATACATAGTTTTTACGTGCATTAGACGAAGTTTATGTTGTAGGATAATCGTAGATAGGTCAGACAAGAAACTTATATAATTATGAACAACACAAAAACTAAGTATTCCACAGTTTCGAGTCTATCTGACATATTAGTCATATACCTATTATTCTAATCGCTGTAGGCGAGTGTCATGGTAGTTTAGGAGGTGAACTTTGAGTTTGTAGTCTCAGTTGAGAGTTCTTATCGTAGTAAGTTCTAGCCATTGTATAATTTTATATTCTACGAATTTGTAGATTTTTTTTTTAAATTTGCTTATTTTTACCAACGTTTCCTACAATAATATTGTTAGAACGGCAAAAAAGTTTACATAATCTTCTGTTAGACAAAAAACACCTTGTAACACGACGCCGCACGCCATAGGTGAAGGGTTTTAAATTCAGTGATAACCAAAAAAGCAAAATTGTAGTAAAACTTTTGCTTTAAATACGCGCTATTTATAGTTTTATTATCAAACAGTCGTACCGTCTTTACATTATGCGTATCGTATATTACCTACATTAAATCAAATCAGATTTCTTTATTCCTTTTTTTTATTAGCAAAATGAGCCGTGTGGTGCAAATCGAAAACAGAATCGCAACTGTTTTGGTCCTAAGAGTATCATAAAGGGCAAAACTATGTTAGCCAACCTGCCTGCCAAGCATGGCGACTATGACAAAACCCTGCTTTGGAGAGGTTTTTGGCCAGTTGTAATCCACGACAATATTGGTTGTAGACCGATGGAGTGATAGACATACCTTAGACAACATACCAATTTCATACCCTGAAGTAAGAATTTAACATAATTGGAACCTACCTAGTTTTCAGACGCGACCCACTTGCACACCCCAACACCCTCCAATTTAAAACAAAAATAATCGCCACTAATATTTTGCTAATTATGATTTGTTTGTTTCAGATTGTATTTTTTGTTGGGATACTCACTCACATCTTCGTACATTAACATGGTAAGTTTAGACATTTTTTATTATTTTGTCACTATATCTACTAAGACACAAAGATACTACATTGAAACACGGTACGTGATATTAGTCTATTAAGCAACTATCTATGAAAAAGGTTTGGGAGCGAGGGTAATTTGTGGTTGTAATTACTTTAGTAGATTATTAACTTCGATACTTGAACTATCTTCATTGTTCTTATAGATGCTTTGTTCGTGTTAATTTACAATGGAATTTCTCTTGTATAATATTACAAAACAATGTGTTTTACTAATGTACCTACTTACACCAATGCGTAGTACCAACTACTTGTATTATTTTACACTTATGTGTAGGTACGACAGTGTTTGATAAAATTTATAATAATGCAAATCGGTAAACAAACTCATAAATATAAATTGAATAAAGAATTCACTCACATGTAGTCTACAAATAACAAACAACGAGTATCATATCCCCTAAGAAATTTAAATGAACAATATTATTCACTTACTACGACTCATGAGTACTGCAACAACAACCAAACTGCTAGGCACAAGTCTATCGAATCTATCGATCTTTATACAGCGCAAAGACTTTTTATTCCATCGCTAGGTGTCATTGAATTAAGGGGTTGGTAAATGGTAATAAGTTGTGTTGCAAATACCTATTATTTAATGGCATTTTCTAGGCCTGGTTTTCAGCGCTCGACTGTCAAAGACAGAAGAGACATCTTAATAACTCTCCACCAGCTGCCGTAAACTTCCTATGTCGGGCCTGTGATAGATCATGCTGCTCCTTCGTTGGCTTGTATAAACATCAGAAAAGGTGTCTTTCTGATCGGACTTAGCTAATATTTTAAGTAATCTGATAAAGATGTAAAGGTATACTGATTTAAACTTTCATGGTCACTATCACAGAGTTATTTGATTCGGGATTTATACCATTTACCTTATTTACTAGCTGTTGCCCACGACTTCGTCCGCGTCAATTTCTATTATTATGATCACGACTATTTTTGCAACATTTTTCACTCATGCTTCGCTCCTATTGGTCGCAGCGTGATGTTATATAGCCTAAAGCCTTCCTCGATAAATGGACTATCCAACGCAAAAATAATTTTTCAAATCGAACCAGTACTTCCAGAGATTAGCGCGTTTAAACAAACAAACAAACAAACTCTTTAGCTTTATAATATTAATAAGTATAGATTATTATGAGTTTCCGATGAAATGTAAAGGCCCTCATGCCATTATACAAGATCATGTTAGTGAGTTATATTTACTATTTCGCATACCATCGAAAACAATTTAGATAGTTTATAAACAAAGTGCTCATTATGTTAATTTAAGAAGATAATAGATATCATTGGCTTCTGTAGAATAAAAGCTTGTGGCCGAATAGCTTTTTGAAAGAAATTTCATCTCTCTAGTTACGTTGCAAGTAACTCGAATAGCCGAATGCAACAAGTGCCATAGCCAGGTCGGCAAATATGGCCCCAGAGCTCACCCGGATGTCCGGGCTGGCGGCGCTTCCGCATCGACCGAACGGTCTCTTTCACGACGAAATAGAAAATCTATACGCCTTCCCCGATTGAGCATGCGATCGTTTCAAATCCGTCGATTTGATCCAGTAATCGCAGGCTTTGCCGCTATATAGGCATTGCAGTTTAATATTGTAATAAGAGGATAATTCAATAAAGTTTTATTAGATAAACATATAAGCCCAAATAAATGCATTACCATTGCAGCAACAATAAGATTGATTGTGCCATTCTATCCAGTTGTAATAGGTGCTTAACAAGAAAATATATTTGTTTTCAAAAATATTTAACACCTATAATCTTTAAGAGTACCTACTAACTTAGATCATACGAATAGGATACGTCAACTTGTCTCATCCGTAAGTAGCTTTTGGGTCTTACTTCGATTTATTATGATTTTTATAAGAAGCACTGGTTTCTCAGCTATTTGCCGTCCTATACAGACCTCGCGTAGAAAAATGTCGTAATCCTAAGGATTTATTGGGGTCCTGACCATTCAAGACGACCCGTTAAGTACGCACACTATTCGTCATGAAAACGGATGACAAAGTCATGTCGACAAATTTTGGCAGATTTGCAGGATAAAAAAAGACAGCCATTTGTTATGTGTAGGGCAAAATAATTTTATCAGGTTTCTCTACATTCTTTTTTAACGGAGCCTAAAATAAAACAGCACCTACTATTAAATGCTATTTGAGGAGTTTTAAAATAATCATGCACGATTTCATATCTTTATTGACGATTTAATGTGAGTAAACTGATAATTATATTTGGTCCTTACATATGAAATTGGCGTATTGTAGGAGCGGCTATTTTGATCTAAAGAATCTCCTCTTTGATTTCTCCAGGCGGAGGTGCGGGTTCGAGTCCCGCCTGAAACATAATTTTTCAAGTTTATATACTGATATTATAATTGCAATTATTGCATTTAGTACAAAACGCTGTTGTAGTGGTGTAACATTTTGGATAGCGGCATCTTTTTTGTTTGTCACCATAATTAACTAGATGTCCAGCTTTATGATGTCTTTACTATTGCCGACCGGTACAGGTGTAATTAGGACTTTCCTCTTCTTGTGTTTAGGCTGTAGTTCCTCATTTTCTTCAACACTTTCTGAATCTGATGTTAAAATATGTTTATCTATTAGACTGGTACCAAGATTCTGCTTAAAATCGCGTAACTGTGGTATTTTGTATTTATAAATTCCTTTTTCAGTTTCCTTTTCTTTGTACAATAGCCACGCGTTACTTACTGCCAAATATCTAAGATGTGACTAATAAATCTTATTGTCCATTTTTTGGTCTGTGATATGGAGGGACATGTCTGCCGCCTACCCACTGGACTACATTGTTGTACCTTTCTATTGTTTTTCTCATGCAAGTGACTGTAATGGTTTTATGTGGGAAATAAAGTTCTTTACCCATACATACGGAGAGCATGCGATCAGCCATGTACAATCAGTACATGGGCGGAGTGTTCTACCTATGTTCACTACTTTGTCATTTCTGCATTTTGTTTCACAATATCCTCTGGGCTTCTTTGCAAAGACTTTTTCATCAGAGAGCAGGCAGTTTTTAGGAATCCTTTTTTTTTTTGTATAGTGCCAGTAGCATGAAAACCTTTTTGCAGAAGTATATCAGCTAGTTTAACGGTGGTAAAATATCTATCGAAGTAAATTTCATTAGTGTTTCACAGAGACTGAGAATAGAAGCTTCACTAAGAGTATATCCTTCTCGAATTAATTCTAAAGGTAAAGATACATACTTTGATTAAATAAATATATTATTTAAATAAATATTTGACTTTATGTTCCTTCCATACCAAACGCCAATTTCATATGTAAGGACCTAATAATTGATATATTTAAGTAACATTATAAAAAACACCAACAGCGTAGCATTATAATTTATAGGACCACGTACTTAACCATAAAAATAAGATCTTTAAATAGTATTTTTTTCTTATTGACCCTTTGGGTATATTACATGTAGGTACCTAGATATAAAAAAGTTATTGTGCAGACGGCATAAGGCACTAACTCTAATGATAAGAAGAGAAAAAACTGAAATATATTCGTCCCTTAAATAAAATTCCACCTTAACCCTACTGACTAAGCGACTTATGACAGTTGTATTTTTAATGAAATAAGCCGATTACTTAGGTTTAGTGTAACAACCTTCTTTTAACTCGAGTTAGTCTTAAATGTCATCATTTTAAACCTAGTTTGTCAGTTTGTTTGCAGTTGATAGTTTTTACTTTTAATTTCACAATGCTACCTATCGGGTTAAGTAAATGGTGAACATTGGATTTTGTCAGCATCAGAAAAACCGGGATTACCTAGAGATATTTGGTTATTGATGCTTTTTAAAAATTCTGAATCATATGCAGACGTCATGAGAACAGCGCATTAGGTATTCCTACCTCCGTAATCCATCATGAGGCAGATTAAGAAAATATAATGAAAAGGCTTAACACGAAATGCAAACTGTTGGTTAAAGAGATTGATCGATGAGTTCTATTTAAAAATAATGGTTTAGCCATGTTGAGAGTAATTTAATGAGTTTGTTTAGGTCTAACCATTGTCCGTTAATTTTGCTTAGTAATGCTTTCATTAATTTTCTAAACGATTGCTTTTTGTCTATAGGTGTAATAAGTATGTACCTATTAAATAGAAAGAAAAATACTTACATACTTCATACCACGTCTTAGTCTCATTATTGTTCTGGTATTATGGAGCAACACCACAGAACAAGGAGTATTTAAACAAACTCTGCAAACTCCTAACATTTGATGAAAGAACGCTGGCTTACAGTGATGAGAATACCTATGCTTGAAAAATTGACGCCTATGACGTGGTGTCTCGGAGGCTAAATGGTAAAGCGCCGCGCCTGGCATGCAAGGAGAAGCGGGTTTGAGACCCGCCTGAGACATAATTTTTCAATTCCATTTCAGACTATCATATCATAGCAATCCCACGTAGCTCCGAAAGCTCTCCAAAGTTTGTAAAAGTTATGCCGTGACGAATCGGGTGTAAAATCGTTTCAAATAGTCGACATCATAAGTTTGGACCGCGTCGCCGCGTCGTCCGCATACACACGTGAATGCACTAGTTAGGAGTTGACGAAATTTGTACTGTATTTGAACAATCAATTTGGAAATTTGGAGCACCTTCTTATGGCAAAGTTGTTCTCTATCGTGATTTTGTAATCAACGTGGTCGATTGACGCGACACAACACAATGTATGATTGACGAGACACAAGACAATGTATGAAATACAGAAATTTATAGCTCTTAATAATATGATTATTTCTTTGAAACTACTTAAATTTTAGTGAAACGACCCACATTAGTCGCATATTTTAATATCTTTCAGTGCAGATTGCATTGTGAAGATTAATTAAAATAATCTGCTGATCACTCTTTGTCTTGGTTCAACCAAATTAAAAGCGTGGTGCTTTGTTTAAATTTAAACATCCTAAATGTCAGATAGGACATAAGTATCAAACTCATCTAGGTTTATATGTTTTGTTTATTTTCTTGATCGTATTTAAAGTCTTTACACCTACTATCATATCATCATCATCATTATCATCAGCCTATCACAGTCCACTGCTGGACATAGGCCTCTCCAATTGCACGCCACTTAGGTCGATCGTCGGCTTCTCGCATCCAGCTCCTGCCTCCAGCCACCTTGCGCAAATCATCACTCCACCTAGCCTGAGGGCGTCCTACACTACGTTTGCCGAGAGGCGGTCTCCACTCAAGAACCAGCGGTTGTCGGTTCTGCAGCTAATATGGCCAGCCCACTGCCACTTCAGCTTGCTAATCCGGTGGGCTATGTTGGTAACTTTAATTCTCTACCGGATCACCTCATTTCTGATTTTATACTATCATATGGGTATATGATAAAGTATTATGAATTATCCATAAATCGTATCATTATTTCCGACCCGACCCCTAGCACCTCCGCGATCACGTGAACCCTATTTTTCTTGCCTCCACGGTTCAGGTACTTTATTGTAACATCCACTCATTGCTTTTTATAGAGCGATTTTTAGGATAACAATGGTCCAAATGTCTTGCAGTTACTGCAATAACAACTGACACGTATATGCGATGATAATTAGAATTTATATTGACTGCGCGATTTTATATAGGTAGGTACTATCATAATGAAACGGTAAACTATGCCACCCAAATAATAGGGGTTAAAGTATGAAATTGCCGATTATTTTCCCACTTTTTATTTTGTTTATAGCTCTTAAGTATAGTCGTATTATTGCGTAATTCTTTTTGTATTGTATCAAAAGCTAAATAAAGTAACTTTTAACTAAAAAAAAAAAAATGCAATACTAGTGCCTATTACTTCAAAGGAAGTCGTTGAAAATACCCCTTACAATGTGTCAGCTGACCTTCTTGCTTCAATTAAGTATATTTGTATTATATACTTTGATTTTCAGAAATTTAAATACTATAATGCGTAGCTTTATAACCATCTAACTTTCACCTTTAATTGCATCGAAAACGGTTCAGGCGTTTTTAAAAAAACAAAAAAAATGTTAGTATGGAAAAATGACTTTTCTCGATTTCGTCCATACAAAACGGCAATTTCATACTTTAACCCCAATATTAGGGTTTCAATGCCTGCTATGATCATGTTCAGCATAATTTATCGTGATTCAGAATTGACTTACTCAGCTATTTAGTAAAAATCTTGAAAATGAAGTAAACTAGCTCTTCGCCCGCGGCTCTGTCCGCGTGAACTCCACGTCATATCGCGCAGTCGGAAACCTGTGCCTAGCGGTGGCATATAGAAAGATAGATTGGGTAGGCCTAATACATTTGCATCTGTGAAACCATAGAAATACACATACAACATTTCAACCCAATCGGTCAAGCCGTTTAATAGTTGACATAAAGTCAGCAGCGCCACGGTAAATAGTAGCCTATGTTCATCAGGGATAATGTCAGCTTCTAATGGTAGAAGATTTTTGAAATCAGTCTAGTAGTTTTGGAGCTTATTCAATACAAACAAAAAATCAAGTAATTTTTCTGTATAATATTAGTGTAAATAAAAATCAAAACGTTAATTAATACATTAAAACAGGTGACGAACAAAACCTCAAAGTCTAGGGATAATCATTATTTTATTTAAAAAAAAAATCCATTAGAGTTTAGTCCCGTTTCTAGTCACTAAGGGCAATAGCACTCAGACACCCACATCCTTGAGAGGAAACTCTAGACCGTTTTATTCATATCTCACATTATTTTAATTGTTGACCTCGTGAACGAGCTCCGTAAGTTGTAACAGTTAGTTGAACTGCTCAAAATCAAAAGGCAGTCGAAATAAAGTAAGTTATAAACCGTTACTTTACTAAAGTGCTTTTCTAACGAAGTGTCTATCGCGCTGGAGAGGGCAGGTGGACAGCCCATCAACAATTGAAGTTTGTTCGAGTGCCAAGCCGAATCCTTTGTAAACAGAGTTTTAGAGCATCGTGAAATCATTTAGAAGCGCGTCTTAAAGGCTGAAGTTAATACGCTGCGGTGGTGGCTGGAAGGTCTTTGACTTAATTTTGTTATCAAAAGCATGAATGCTCTAGAACGCGCTTTACACAAATGTAGAAAAATAATGAATATAGCCGATGCCTAACATTGGAACGCAAGTGTGTGGGCTCCCTTAGAATTAGAGGTAAAAAGTATCGTAAAAAGTATCTTAAAAACTTTTTATAAAAAAAGTTCCTATTTGACAGATTGTGTTTTTGTGCAATAAAGTTTATTGTATAGATGTAATGAAAGGCACAGTAGTAATTTATTATTTGACTCAATACAAATTTAAGTAGAATATAATTATGTGCAGCAATACCGAATACATCACGACAAATTTTAAATTTTTATACTCATTGAAAACAAAATACAACATAATTACTTATTTCTTTTTACAGTAAAAGAAACAAACGAAAATAGTTTTGTAGTAATTAGATTATTATTAAAGGGGGTCAACAAACTTTCATACATAATACTTAGTGTAGATAGTTTATCAATATGTGCTCTAATGAGTAAGCTAACCTACACCGCACACATAGAATTAGCATACTGCATATAATCAAATAATTCGCATAAAGCTTTCAGACACCCTTATTTTACTAAATTACAGACTCTTATTATAATAAGAGTAGGTATCATTAATATGATAATTGGTTTACCAAAATAATAATAACCATAATCTAATTTAAAGTACCCTGCATCAAAAAAAACAAACCAATTTACTAATTGTAATTTGGCCGTCACCAACAGGTGCATTAAATTGAATTTGTGTTTTTCCTTTTTCATAAATAATATCTATGCTAAGTAACTCTGTAAAGTAATGAGTTCCATTAATGTGATGCAAAGCTACACCTACACCCCACTTAAAATCAACTTTATCATTTATTTACGTAATCTTTGAATTTTAAAGGATAATAAGCACTCCTTCCTAAGGAAATCTGAACACCAACATCTAAACAAAGAATGGCTTTGTAAGCGGATTTGTCGGGCTATTCTATAAAACCGTAAAAAGGAGTTAACTTGACCTCCGACTATGAGTTTTCGCAATAATTTTATTCTGAATACTATTACAGAAGTCGTTTAAATTTCACGCTTGTTATTTTATTGTAAGGTGTTGTACAAAAGTGTAAGCGTTAGACACGAATACTTACTCGATTGCAAAACGATTTTCCAATAAAACGCTGCAAACAAGGCAGAATGTCGCGCCGCTTTGTGTGAACGATTTCGACAGCTTCGGTTCGGACACGTGAGTCCATGTTAAAAGGGTAATGGTATTTTCAAGAGTCACAGGGTAGCTGGGTCCAATGGTCGTCGTATTACGTGAATTCGTTTGAATGTGTAACGTCAAGGGTATGGCGCTGCTTTAGTGATTGACGATTAGAAACTAATTTCAAAGCTTTGTAGGTATGTCACTAGATAGAAAATTAGTTACTAATTTAACCCTTACTCATGAAAACTGTTAACAATATACATAACAGATCAGTATACCTAATACATTGATGTAGTATTCTATATCGATGGCCTAATACGACTTATTTTTGTTTGAAAATTTGTCTTCTATGAACTGCGACATTCATTGATGTAGGTAACATAATATCGATGGCGACATCTTCGGTTTTTAATTGTTTAAATTTTTAAAAGGTACCAAGGTTAGTCCAAATTCACGTTGCATTTGAAATTATCCTTTCTAAGAGTACCTTTGAACGAATATCGGTGGCGCAGGTTCGAGCGGTAAAGATTCTTCGGAGAACGGGAGAAGCCTTTGTTCTACAGTCGTCGTTTGGCTCCTTCGAGCAACGCGGCCTTCCGTCCCGTAACGGAAGGCCGCGTTGCTCGAAGTTTGGCTCTGATGATGCTGACATAGTGTATGAAAAAAAGATGAACTAAGTATTGTCTGTGATTCATTTTTATCTTACTCTCTAATCGGAGCAATGCCCAGTGGGTCTAGCACAAAAAACTATCGAATTCGAATCGTTTGCGTGTTCGTATCCCCATCGAAATATTTAGTATGAAAACTTAAACAGCGCTCGCGCGGTCAAAACGAGAACTACAAAACAAAGCACGAACTTTGTGTCGTTTGCTTTCGATACGCAAACGATTCGAAGTCGATAGTTTTTGTGCTAGACACACTGAACATCTTTTATGTCAAGAAAAAATGTCAAGAGTGTTAAGGAAAAAGATATAAAAAGATAATTTAAGAGCGTACATATTTATTATCTTACTTATTATACGTATCTCTATAAAGTGTTTTAGAAAACTAGGTAGATAGATCTAAAGGGCAGTGAGGGCACTTCCAGAATGACAAGTAAAATTACATATTAAAATAAAAATAAATGTAATTAAAAGAAAATACATTAAAAACTACAAAATACTTATTATGTCTTAAATTATTCTAATTTCCTTAACGTGTTGCTACTGCTTCAGTTATGAGTGCATTTAATTAAACCAGTTATTGCAAAGCTTACTTTTACCACTAACACAGATAAGATAATACTACTACTACCTATATGGAGGCGTATCCTAAATACTATATAGCCATCTGTACTACAGCACAAGATATGCAGTGGCCGTAATACGCTGTCCAAATATAGAGTCAATTTGTCCTGTGGCGAGAGTGACGTCACAGTAATCCCCCACGCGATGATTATCCGACGTGCATCTAAAGCCGACAAGTGCGAACTCACCGGTAAAACATTCGAAACTTTTTAGAGGTTTCAAATAAAAAAAAATCATTTTTCTTATATGCTATAAGTTTCGATATGTTTTTAAAATTAAAAGCTTGATTTGGAAGATGTATAGAATATATTGCATTGCAATGTAAACATTTCTAAAATTGTTTTATACTTTCGCGTTATTAGTGCAGGTAATAACTAGTATTATTATAGCTTTAAATATATTTTGTTAGGTATAAGTACTCAGTTAAAAATCAGTTAAAATTAGTTTTATTTCTGCAAATAGGCCCCAGGAGGCGCTTTTACACGTCCCAATTTAAACCTACCACTGCTTCGGGACAAGTCTGAGCTAGTGCCAAGAAGAAGCAGCGCAAGAAACTCGGTCACTATTGTCAGCCTCTTTTTAAATAAATTTTTACAAGGTAAGGTGATTTTTACAAGGTTTAAGCAAGTACGAGCTGGGACAATTTAATGCCATACATTTCTATCACTTAAATAATCATTAACAGTGTAATAGCCCTTTTTCATTAAAATAACTTTGACATACGATTTAAGTTTATGTACAGGGAGTTCAGCAATACCCTGTGGTAATTTGTTGAAAATACGAATACAATTTCCCATAAACGATTTTCCTACTTTTCGCTGTCTGAAGCCTGGAACGGCAAGTTTATCTTTATTTCTGGTATTGAAATTGTGTACGTTACTTTTCTTAAGAAATAAATGTATGTTCTTACGAACGTAAACAATATTCTCGAGAATGTATTGAGAAGACACTGTAAGTATATTAATCTCTTTGAAGAGCTCTTTCAGCGAGTCACGGGGTCGAGGGCCGTAAATAGCCCGTACAGCACGTTTTTGTAATATAAAAATTTACTCAATATCTGCCGCTGAGCCCCACAACAGAATTCCGTATGACATTATGCTATGACAGTAGCTAAAATATACTAATCTTGCCGTTTCAACATCAGTCCATTGCCTTATCTTTCTCACAGCATAAGCAGCAGAACTAAGTCTTCCAGACAGCACCCTAATATGAGCACCCCATTGCAAATGAGAGTCTACAGTTATACCTAAAAAGGTACTTAAATCTACAGAGTTTAGTGGTTCATCTTTAACAATTATATGAGTAGCAGCAAACCTTACATTGGGCATGGTAAATTTTACCCTTTTTTTTTATTTGCATTTAGTAAAAGATTATTTGTTGTAAACCAATGTAATAATAATATCAGTATATAAACTTGAAAAATTTTGTCTCAGGCGGGACTCGAACCCGCATCTCCTCGCATGCCGGGCGGGCGCCATACCATTAGGCCACCGAGACACTGCGACATGGCGCGAATTTTTCAAGCATATTCTTACGCTGTGAGCCAGCGTTGCTTCATCAAATGTTAGGAGCTTGCACCCCCAACACCCGAAAGAAACATCTTTGCAGATGTTTGACAGTCAGATAAGATGAAACAGCTATTTATATAATTTATTTGATATTTTAGCAATTAAATTGCAATTATAATATCAGTATATAAACTTGAAAAATTTCGAGTCCCGCCTGAGACAAAATTTTTCAAGTTTATATACTGATATTATAATTGCAATTTAATTGCTAAAATATCAAATAAAGTATAAACCAATGTAATAAT
The DNA here is from genome assembly GCA_949315895.1 of Anania crocealis. Classification (NCBI taxonomy): domain Eukaryota; kingdom Metazoa; phylum Arthropoda; class Insecta; order Lepidoptera; family Crambidae; genus Anania; species Anania crocealis. Next base: position 14,300,041 of record OX438880.1, on the reverse strand, counting down.
TTAGAGAGGGTATTGTTAACATCATCAAATGAACATTTTCCCCTCTAAGTTTTAAAAATCCTTGCTGTGTCATCTGCAAACAATACCATCTCACAAAGATTATGTAAATAACACGGAAGGTCATTTATATAAATTAAAAATAGCAGGGGTCCTAATACTGATCCCTGAGGGACACCCATAATAAGGGCAGACCCTGAAGACTCAGCTCCATTTATGGAAACCTTTTGTGTTCTGTCCTTAAGGTAAGATGTTATTAGATCCAAGGAATCATTCGATGCACCATAATGTTTAAGTTTTTTAAGTAATGTTACATGGTCTACACAATCGAAAGCCTTTGAAAGGTCCCAAAATACACCTATGGCATCTAGCTTACTCTCCGAAGCATTAAACACATGTTGTAGAAGAGCAACTCCAGCATCGGTAGTATTTCTACCTTTTCTGAAGCCATATTGGTTGCTATTTAATTGAACTTCGATCCGTCTAATTGTTAACTCCTACATGATCATGACCGCCGGCGGTCACGATAACTATTGATTTTAATTGTGTATGGAATAACATACAATAGAGGAGTTAACATTTAATTACTTACAAAGTTTAATAACCTTTACCAAACATCAATTATTTCAAATAATGATCTAACAATCTTCCAATTACAAAACTCTTTTAAGTTGTTTTACCCGATGGGATTTTAATTACCGTTTACCTAAACTCTTATATTTCATCAAAAACATTTCTTTCTTTATCTATAAGATTTAAGTGGTAGGTTGAAACCCTCCTTTAGGGTTTAAAATTGAACTTTAGCGTTCCTTTAAGATATGAAGACTACTCGTATAAACAATCGCGATCAACATTGATCCTATTATGTGCTAGTACAGACAACAGCATACCTATTGTCCATACCATTGTAGGTGCGAGTTTGCCACCAAAATAGCCTGATATGCAGACCACTGCACCTACATCATGACAACAATGAACAATACTCAAATACTAAAATTACTATAAAAAAGGCAATTATTTGTTTACGTAACACAAAAATTCATGAGCTATTCTGTACTGTTCAGCGCCCACGGAAATAATCTCAGTCTATTGCTATCGTGCAGTGTCTATACTTAGTTTTGTAGTAGATATCATCCTGCAATCTCTTATTAGATTTCAACCCGTCCCCCTTCTGTAGATGCTCTCTATAATTACATTATTGTGAGCAATTGGATTCCAGATCTACGGCAAGCAAACTTTTAACATTAGGGAAGGCGAGACTTACAAAGAAGCATTTCTTTAATATATTTAAAAATGAAACTAAGTATCTGAAAAATTTTGGTACAAAAATATCCTATTCTTATGAAAACATTATCGAAGTCGTATTTATTGACTCGTATTTGTCGCAGCAATATTTTTCATTGAAAGGAAAATGAGAGCGATCCATGGCTCTGACGTTCCAGTTGAAGTACCAATTGAGTATGATTCGAATCTTTAGTTAGCATAGGAAACAATGCAAGCACTTAAGTGTCTATCTCATCAATGATGGTGAATCTATATTTTGTTCATTTCTATCTATATTTCTGGCCAAATGCTGAGGGCCAGTGGTTGATTTAAGTAGGTACTTGGTTTTTGAAATGACCTGAACCAATAGACGTCATATTACGTAAATTTGGATTTAGGTAATGTTTAACCTTAAAAGCTAGTATGGCGCAGCAGCAGTATGATGATTGACAATTGAGATATAATTTTACAAAGCTGTTTCTCACTTACATAGAATTATTATATAGTACCCAAGCCCTACCGAGGTCAGGTACACATGAGATTAATCTTATATATTAAAATTTCCTGAATGTGTAATATTGACTGTACTAAGATATTTGGAGTTCATATAAATATATTCCAAAATGAAGGGACTCACTTCTCAACAAGACAAAGTTGAGTCAAACTATGACTACAAACAAACTCTCAAAAAATGCTGACACGGTGATCAGGATAGGTAAATGTGGTCTCTGCATATTTATGAGGTACCTTACAAAAATGCACGGCCCCGTGGGATGTCAGCCATAATCAAAGCCTGAACCGCACATCGATCGCGCATTGAAGCGCGAGTTTAAAAATTCATAGCACCTAAAACAAGTGGGCGAAATCATGTAATTCTTCGGCTGTAGAAGCAAGCAATGTTGGTTGGCTTACTACAAAAACTTGGCTTATTTAAAGTATACTATGTAAACGTGCATAATATGATTTTGTATTAACGATGGCTGCATTTTTAAGATTAAGGTCTTTAAAACGTAACACTCAAATCGGTAAAATTGGATAAAATAATGAAAAGTTGGTCAACTTGGCTTTGTAGACAATTTTCTCAAGTCCCATTGAAATAAAATAATAACACTAAGAAAATTTTACGAATATTTTTTTATAAGCCACTATATTTGGATCGGTGCCAAACAAAAACCGAAAATCATCATACCACTTAAAATATTTCCTTTATTTTACGCTTTTCCTTTTTATGTTTTATTATGCCGTTTGTGTTCCTGTGGAATAAAAGTTCGTAGGTGGGTTTGATGTTGACGTGCAGTTGCAATTGTATTATTTTTTTCTATTACAGTTATTTCCTTTATAACACTGTCATATCGTTTTTTCTGTCAATGTGTCACATGCATTTTGTTAACCAACCGTGTCATGTGCAGATGTGGTGGGCGGTTTGGTGCGCGGCGGTGGTAGCCGGCAGCGCGGGCGCAGCGGCCGCGCCCGCTCCCGATTCCCTCGCTCCCCTCGACCTCCTACAGATCGAACCGCCTGCGCCTGATGACGTAAGTATTGCGATGTGCATCGTTATATACCTATTCGAATGTCGATTCATTTTACTTGATTATAATGAAAAAACGGATTAAAATTATTTAAGATAATAATTTTAGATAGGAATAGATCGAAAAACGACGATATTATTATTTACAGCTGTTGCCCGCGACTTCGTAAGCGTGGAACTTGGAACTATGCTATGTTGCTCTTCCAGCCTATGATCTCTCTGCATGCCAAATTTCATTTCGATCTGTTCAGCAGTTCAGTGTTGAGTCACAAACATCCATTCAAACTTCTTAATATTGCAGCTGATTGTACCGAGCTTTCAACTTATCTTCGATAAACTCGGCTGATAAACTAAATTTCATGGAAAGGGCTATAATATAGGTTATTGTCAACATTTATAAAACTTAACACTTGTTTGATTTAAATATTATTACTTTAAGTAAAATTTTATTTACACTTACTCTGCCAAAGCGTGTATTGTACTTACTCGTATCAAATAATATTCTTGTTAATTAATACAGTAACGTTTTCATTCGTCCTCCTATTTTGTTGGGACTATCTGGAACCGGGTGTCATTAGCAAAATTGTGTCGAATGTTTGTTGTGAATTTCAATGAAAGGATGGAAAAGGAAGTAAACTTTCCTCAGCATTCTTCATTGTCAGAGACCCTTCATAATGTACCTAAGCGATATACTTTGGGTTATTATCACCTAAAAAGCTTTTTATTTATACATAAATGTAAAGGTCTAAAGGAGTACTTATAACATTTTAAAAAGGTTTTAAAAACTTCGGTTTGGTACAGATGATGTCAAACTTCTTTTCAAAAGCAACTCGTCTATGTAGGAAAATACTTTCTCAATACTGAAAGAGCAGACGAAGATTATGTAAATATAACAACTACTGTCTTACGTCCAAATTGTATGTGTTTTCAGCTTTTATATTTACTTTGATTTGGCTAGACTCATTTTTTATCGGCCGCGGGCAAACGAAGTAGCGACGAAGGTTGGTAGAATATTTTTCGGATATAGCGTCGTGTGTGCGCTCGGCAGGTGGAAAATTGTGGTAGACGCTGTGACAACATTCGTATATTGATATTTGTATGCTTTGGTGCCTTTACGTTATACAGGGTATAAGGTGAATGGTGTCAAATAACTTGCTTTGCCATAATTAGCTTATGTTAATAACATAGCGAGGCCGAAAATTTAATTTTAATAATAATAATTAGCCGTTCCAAACTCGTTGCATTTTTTGAGACGTAACTTTATTTTGAATTTGTTCTCTTAGTCTTTAAATTTTGGCGTAAATTGAACTAAAATGGTAATTATTACAACGTGTTCCATTTGATATCCCATAACTCTAAGGTTATGTTCTATAGGTAAAAATAATATAAAACGCCCTAGAACATTTGGTTCAAAAATCAATAGTTTCGAATATAACATCAATTTTAGTTTAAAATTGTTAAAAAAATGTAACCAGTATGACAAATCCTTAGTTTTGCGAGACGTTGGCAAACTTACACTAAAGTGTAGTAGTAAAGTAGCGGGAAAGCGTAACTTGTAAAAAACATTGACGTGTGTGGGTGTTTCATTGATAAGTAGGTACGAGTAAATCGTTTTCATGCAAAACTTCATTCATAACAAGGTAAGGGTGTTTTACATAAACAGTCGTGACTTTTTAGAATTATTTTGAACTAGCGACCCGCCCCGGCTTCGCACGGGTGCAATGCTGTGGCAGAAGGCCGTTACAGCTTCACCGGGCGGGTGAAGGGGAAAGCCGCGGCTTCAGACGCGCTATTTATAGGCACGCTCTTGCCGCACCGGGCGGCCGGCCGGTACCGCCGCAAACGCTACGATCTTTGAAAATATTCACTTAAATCATACGGTGTAAAGGACCATATAGATCTATATTAAATGAACAATGTATTCAAGGCATTTAATTGGTTAAGGATTAATGCTGTATTGGTTAAAATCGCTTCGAAAATTAGCCATTATTTGTCGTAAAAAGTAAATGACAAAAAAAAGTTATTGTGGGTTATCCATAAGAGATAGACATATACCATCACGGACTTTTCTGTAGACCTTTTCAATGTGTACAATACTTTGATTATTTTGATAAAACTCGTAGGGTTCAGCCTGCGTTTGCAATGTAAGCGGAAAAAATGTAATTATTTACGACATCACATTAGAAACCTCAAAAATAACAGTACTTCTCCACTATTTAATGGATGTTATTATACATATAAACCTTTCTCTTGAATCACTCAATTTATTAAAAAAAACCGCATAAAAATCCGTTGCGTAGTTTCAAAGATTTAAGCATACAAAGGGACATAGGGACAGAGAAAGCGACTTTGTTTTATACTACGTAGTGATGAAACATTAAACAAAAAAAAATTAATAATTGAAAAATAATTCATATGCAATTTGATTCTTTACCATGGTCTGTTTAATACCCTAGAGTTATGGGAAATCAAAAGAAACACGTTGTATACGGTGGGTCTACTAAATAAGAACTATTTTAAGACATTAATTACAGTCAACACTCAACAGTATGTTGGTTTGTTCATCAGGTGGGAGTTAGCTACGCTATGCCTCAAATGGGAGGTCGCTACGCTTCTGGTGCCCCTTGGTTGTACCTCCTAGCAGAAATGCCTCGGGATTCACAGGTAATACAATAGCAATTTACACCACTTAATTTAATGTTTAACCATGCATCGAATTGCAGTCAGTATTCTATACATATCTAAGAGAATAAAATCATCAATACTTGATAGTAAATTGATTTCCCAGAGGCTTTTCCGAAGGTAAATAGATAAACCCCTTTTACAGCAAATTTACTTTTGGCATTTTGTGTTCCAAATCAAACGATTGCGCAATTTATGTTCGAAAACAAAAAATTTGTTATAAGTACTTAGTGGTACGAGTAGGTATTACTCTCAACTATTTGTATCAGTTTTACATTAGTAATAATTCACTAATTAAGTAATGATGATACAGGAACATAAAATTACTATCAATACAATCTTTTGAGAGCTGATTCTGCAGCATCGATCTCAAGAACTTTCCTTATTCGATTGATATCGCGATAGCGTTAAACTTGTAATCCATTTTAAAGTGTTTTTTTATATCATATCTTGTAATCTATACTAATATTATAAAGCTAAAGAGTTTGTTTGTTTGTTTGTTTAAACGCGCTAATCGCAGGAAGTACTGGTCCGATTTGAAAAATTCTTTTTGTGTTGGATAGTCCATTTATCTAGGAAGGCTTCAGGCTATACAGGGTAAAACTTTAACCACTTTCAAAAAAATTTATAGGCGTTTGGTATCGTATTGAGAGCCCATTTATGAAGAAAAAAATGTGAGTCAAGCTTTCACCTGAAAATATTTTTCGCAATATAGTTTTCAATTTTTACGGTCCTAGGCCTGATAAGGTATAAAGGGAAAATCAAAAACGTATGAATAGTATCGTAATGAATGAATCGCGTAAAAAAAGTGTTGCTAGGCGGCAGTATCAAAAATTTTTGCAGACATTTTCTTAGTGCTTTATCTTGACATTTTTGTACTGGGCTATTAATACCAAAAGAAAAAATACGTAGTTTGTTTTTTGTCTCGTAGATTGATATATTAAAATTTGGAAGGTGGTTAAAATTTCACCTGTATAACATCATGCTGCGACCAATAGGAGCGAAGCATGAGTGCAAAATGTTGCAAAAATAATCGCGATCATAATAACAGAAATTGACGCGGACGAAGTCGCGGGCAACAGCTAGTGTAAAATAAAATGCTCTCATTTTAATATGTTATGGTCATGCAATCAAGAACGTACCAATCTTATGTACTTACATCTTTGGATACAACAAATAACAAACTATAATAGCATATTAATAACGGGTGCTTCGGGTGACCTCTCTACATTTGCTTATTTGTATGTGGTACTATGTGACCATTCTAAAATCATATAATGAGAATCCAGACTGGTAGGCCAGTACTCTTCCGATGCCTTTTGACATAAGAAGAGCACTTTTATTTTTATATTGAAACTAATGATACTGGTGGTCCAACTGGTTTTTTAATTAGATTCCCAATTCTCAATTAAAATAATATCATTTTAATGAAAAAACAAATTAGACGGTCCTTCGGTTTAGGAAAGTCTGACGAGCCGAACTTTGAAGGAAGTCTTGTTATTTAATCGCTAAAGATTCTGTCGACCTTTTTGCGCTAAAAACTCTTTGTAATTAGTAGAACAAATTACAATGTCAACTGGAGACGGTGCTTCTATAAGGTCTGTGGCTGTATTTTTTAGCCAATTTGTCTTTAAGGTCCTATAAGATTGTAAAGTAAATACCTACGAATTGAAAGGTATAAGGTAACATATAACTGGTAAAATTACACAGGTTCTTAAATTTATGGTTAGTTATTATTATCAGTTTCCACAGGAAAATGTATGAAATAACGTTTTTTATCGTATGCTGGTCCAGTTTATTCATATCCATTTAATGTAGTATAATAATGTAATAGTTACTTGGCTAACGAAGCTCCGGACTTCCTGATATAGTATCGTAACCTTAAAAAGGTCTTAGGTGCTTAACTCACAATGCATCATGCATGCATGGAAAAGTATGACTCATTGAAATAGAAAAGGACAGATCCTTTTCTATTTTAATGAGTCATACTTTTCACGTTTTAGCGCCGTCTCTATTTCGGCTAAAATTATTTAACTGGCATAAACTATCAATCAAGTCTATACATAAAAGATGTGTACAAAGGTGGCAAGTAGCGATGCGGTGCGAACGCGCCGCTCCTTCTCTGTGAATCCCGCCGCGGACTTGCTTCAGCGCAACGCGTACAACAGTTTCATGGGGCAGCTGGCCAAAAACAACAGGAACTTTTTAGACCGAGTTGGGAAGAGAGGTGAGTTTGACGAACACAGGCGATGCCATTTCGAAATACGAAAATAGAAGAAAATTCCAATTTTATTTTTAAATAATGTTGAAAACGTAAGTTTATTCCAAACTAAATTGTGTAAAACCAATAGGTTTCCGTTCTTAGATTTTGCTAATGTAGTTACTCGTAGTTGAATAGACGTAGAAGCCTTCGTAGTAAAATTCGCTACGATACAGATACTAGGTATCGATGCATGAAGGTAGTGGTGTGTAGACGTAGTTTTCATCTTCAAGTTGTTTAAATAAGTTTTATCCGTTTCTAGATCGAGTGCAACTGCTCCGGCTGGCGAACTGAAGAACTTCAACTGCTTTTAAGTGTCAATATTCGATATAAGAATTAATGCTTCTAAATACCTCTGTACAAATTATTGTTGATGTTATTTACAAAATGTTACAAAATATCCCTGAGCCATTGTTGCTATTGCATTTTGAAATAAAAAAATATTTAAAAGCCTTCCAATTATTTATACCATTTTGAAAAAATATCCTAATATAACTTTATTGCAAGCAAGAGATAGTGAGTCTTCATAAAATTACCAATATCATGATGCTGGAAGATTATCACCACATGAATTAGTAGAAACAGCGGTGGTTAAGTTTGCCTCTAAAAGCTATTCATAACATATCCCAACTCCAACAATTAAAAGTAACTTTAGTAGTTCCTAAACTACCCGATCTTGGAACTCCAAGATGCGAGAGGGAAGTGCGATAGCAATTGACTATTATATATATATATTATTTAACTTTTGCGTTGAAAATTCACTTAATTTCTGGGTAACATCACAACATTTCTAAAGCTTGCTTATAAAATCAGTGCTACTATTTATTCCTTATTTAACTCTTTTGCGTTTGAGACTTTAAAAGACATTTGGTAAGCGGACCTATCTAATAATTAGGTACTTATGTAAAATAATTAGCAATTTTGTAAAACGGCATTGAAAATACAAAGCGGTAGACACAAGAGAGAAGCCTTTTCTATCATTAGAGTTACTAATGTATGTTTTTTCGTGTTTTTGATTTCGATAAGGCAGTTTAAACTATTATAAGACTTATTCAGGTATATGCATATGTCATACAAACGCTACGACCGCATCCTCGTCAGCGTGGCATTCAAATATTTCGCGAACCACATACATTCACTTTTGTAACATTAGAATGATGAGCTAAGATAGGTTTCCTATCTGACTAAACGCTGTTTTAGTAGTCGGTGGATTAAATCAATAATTTTGACGAATACTGCAAACATTGCTTAACAATTATCCATAAATCCTATATAAACTCCACATTATTTTTCAAAATAAACAGGGCAGAAGCTGTGCAGCTAGGAACTAATTACTATAGGTAACAGCAATCACCTATTTGGCGACACATGGTATTACTATAAGGTTCAAAAATCATAGTGACTTGGAGCTAAACACATAAAATATCGAATAGTACTTAGGTAGATAAGGTTAGGTAGAGGCAAGACTTTCACTCTCAGTGTAAATACTGATGGCTTGTATACCATTGGGGGCAAAGGGCAGCGGGCGAGTAAAGCGTCGCATGCCTTCGCTGTCAATCGATCTGCCCATGTCGGTGCTGCGCCAAAAGCTGAGCCTCGAGCAGGAGAGGAAGGTCCAGGCTCTGAGGGCGGCTGTCAACCGGAACTTCTTGAACGACATCGGCAAACGAGGTTGGTAGTAGCTTTTTGCGCTATGAACATAATACTGTTGAGGATAAAACACATGGTTATGAAAGTTATGTTAAAGTGGGTAACATTTTAAGCACGAATGGTTTTTCATTAATAATTTTCCCTGTGAAGGTATAAAGAAAACAAAATGTTTGAAGAAGAATATAAAATTGCAGATTCCTATGAAATTAATTTTTTTGCTAGTATAACCTAAAGCAAAGTGAAACAAATTCACATTGATTGTACTGATACGCGTTTTCAAGAATACAATTATTTCTCGTGACGTATGAATAACATCGTGATAAGCGTCAAATTTTGTAGAATTTAAGAAAAAATACTTTTAAAATATTTAAGTAACAACTACTTTTACACTTTGTATAAAATGGATACTTATTAATAATTTCATCTTTACTCAGTAACCCTAGATAGATACTTAAATGTTATTAATTACTCGACAAATTTTCTTAACGAGCGAAGTGCTGTAATAAAAATAATTAGTTGATGCTTTAGATTTATTCCTTTATCAAAGGATATAAACCAAATGTTTTTGATAATTTATTATATGTACAATGTACCTATATGTTCTTGCATTTACTAATTACAGATGTATGTAGAGTACTTAGTTGTATATAACACGCTTAGTAAATAAACTTTTTTGTAAGCGTTAATACTTAAAGAGTATTGTTCAGTACAAAACTCTAGGCTTATAGGTATGGTCAGGTATAGTGATACCAATGAAGGTTTTTCTTGCATGCTTCACTCTATCTTCTCTTAGACCCAATTTCACTAAACTATGATAGATACTTAAAGAGAAACAAAGGAAGGAAGGAAGGAAACCAGTAATATACTTGATATCATATCACTGAATCACGGTTACTTATCTAAACGTGTAGCATTTAGTTTGTATTTAAACTATATTAACATAAATGTGAGGTTGCGTTAAAGCATAGTTCCTACTCCTTCCATACATGAGCACACGGTCTGACGTAAGGCGCGTAATGTAAGTATCTAATATACTGTATCAACTGAAAGTAACATTCAACTAGTGCAAGATTTACCGCGTATGCTTTGATCATTATTTATTAACCAACAGCAGACCACAGCTGGACATGACTCTTTTCAAAAGGAGAATTCTTCATTGCTTGCTATGTACATTTAAACGATCGTATGAGACCCATAAAAACTAGGAACAGTCGTAAGATTTTGTGTGTACCTAACGCTAAATTTAGCTAATGTCTAAGACCGTTCATTGAATACCCGATACAAAATTTTGCTAATAAGAAAATAAAATAATTTAGTCTCGGTCACCAGATAATATTTTTTTAAGAACTGACGCTTGACCTACACTTAACTTTACGAATGGGCCTTAGTACCATACGGCTTGACTTTAACTGTATTTGCAAAAAAAAATGTGGCGATTTACACCTATTCCTACCGAAAAATGTGGTCACTTACATATTGAAGCTGCAAGAATCTTGATTAGTTTATGATACTTACCTGATATTTAAGTTTACATTAAACCAGCTTACTTAGTCCTCATATATAAAAATAAAATCTACGAATTTAGATACATTACGTCTACATCGGCTGAGTGCTCTGCGTAAGAGAATAGCAATTTTAAAAATTGGGTCTTAACTTGTCATTTGTAATCGTTAGCATTTATTTATTAGGCTTAGTCTGTTAGTTCTGATGTAGTAGTATGAAGTAGGTTAAATAAAACTGAATGTTTACTTGAAGGTAATGCATGGCTTTCACTTTTACAGGTTTCCAGTGGGCTCCCTCAGAAACAGGACCATATTTTTAAGTCCCGGTAGTACGATCGCTATGTTACTTTGGTGCATTTTTGCTGAACTGATAATTAATAAAAAATACATACTGTGACCTTAATCCAGTAACTTATAATTGATACATCTTATTTTATAATTATTATATTAATTACTTAACTCCGTGTAGATAGTACAATAATGTAGTAATAGTTTTTGAATTGTATTAATTAAGAAAACATTTTTAAAATATTAAAAAATATGAAGATTTTATCTGCAAACTCATTTTGAATAATATCTTATAAAATAATAGAGATACTTATAGTAAATAGTATTGAAAGCATAAAGTAGACTAAGAAACTGAAAAAATAAACCCAAATCATAATTTTTTTTCCTTTGCAATCCGATAAATATATGATGTATGTACCGGGAAAGAAATTATGTAATTGTAAAAGTGTTTTATTTTTTGAAATTATTTTTATTTTGTCAGTTTATTTTAAGACTTATCTCAGTTAATAACTTTATACAGCGATGTTTAAATTTATGCAATTTTTTTCATGGAACTGTATTTAAATTTATAAAGCAAAATAGGTATTACTTACATTACCAGAAAATTAAGTTATGTAAAACGAAATTCAGAAAAAGTTTAAATTAATATTATTTCCCTGTAACATTGAAATATGTATTTAAAACACTTTGTGGTAAGTTAACACTTGAATAATTATAGTAGTTATTAGTAACATAAAATACCTTTAGCGAAAACACGTCAAAACATTACATGTTATGAGAATTAATAAATGCAATAAAAAGTTGTTTGAATATTGTGTATTTTCATTTTATCATCCTATGAATAAAACCTAATATCACTGCCTACATACTTTTTAAAGGGCATATTTATTTACTTATGGAAGCTATATTATCAAACTAGCTGTTGCCCGCGACTTTTTACGCGTGGAATTTTGAATTTCTTTATAGTATATTGATCCTACGGGAACCGTACATTTTCCCGGGATAAAAAGTAGCCTATATGTTATTCAAGCCAGTAAACTAACACCGTGCTAAATTTCATTCAGTTCCGTTGAATCGTTTCAGCGTGAAAGAGTTACAAACATCCATACATTCTTACAAACTTTCGCGTTTATAATATTAATAGGGTGTAAAATAGGTACCTTGGTTGATATTATCAGCAACACGCAATCGTAAAAGACTTTAGACTTGAAACACTGAGGCTCTGTTGTGAAATCGCAAATATCCAGTCTTATATAGGCAGTATCGAAAATAGATCACATACATACTACGATTACGTTGTGTATCTAGTGTAAATCTTATCTTTTTATTAAATTGTCTAATGCTTAGACAACAATACATTTAATTATTCTATTTGTAGTCAATCTGTGACTCAGCTATTATCTAATCTTGGACTCGAAATCAGGCATTACAAATGCCATGAGACTATACGTAGCTCGAAGGTAAAAATTGTTAGTCCATCGCCACAAGGTTTGGCGTATAGAATCATTTGAGAAATCGCTCTATGATCAAGCTACGACTTACTCGCGCTACGGCTCGTAGACGAGTTTGGGCTCGTAGTAGTTTTATTAGGAACTTATAGATCTACGACTTGTGGTCAACCTACGACGACTACGACACCTTACATTCATGCTACGACACGCAGAAGCACCAGTTAGCTTTACACGAAAAAGACATTAGGTAGGTATATCTGAAATTAAGGTGACTAGACTAGAGCTAAGTGCTCCCCCGATTGATTTAATTTAATTACATCTAAACAAAATAAATTCTCAAAAAAACTAGCACAATATTATTTTAGCAAATTACCTCTACTTTTTATTAAATCACAGTAAACTTTTCATTTAATTGTTTATAAAGTCGAATTTGTCGCTAACGCCAAAAGCGGCCACTTTTAGCAATAATGTACAATACGAAAGAATGCCAGAATGAAAAACAGTTAACAGTGATTCAATAAATAGTAGAGGTAATTTGCTAAAACGATACTGTTCTAGTTATTTAAAATTGATTTTGTTTCGAAGTCATAAAATTAAATCATTAAGAAGAATTTAAGGCTGTGCCATGTCAAACAAAATCCATGGTGAGTATCTATACTGTAGATTTGTTGTACGGAAAATACACTATAATTGATTTTGTTAACCCTACATCACTCTAACCTAAACAAATGTTATGAGTAAGGAATGGTTTTCAGGATAATTAAATTCATGTCAGGATGGTATCAAAAGCTGATGATAAGAAACAATAAGCATTAATAACAGATAAAATATGTTTATTTTTCTACACAACTTAGACAGTTATGATAAATTATATATTTATTGCTATCTTGTTTTTAGACCGAGCATTAAGCCTGAACAATATGCATTAAATCAAGTTTCATACAAAAAAATAAATGCTAACACTTCTCAACTTACTTATTTTTTTCGTACTCACTGGCATAATGGTTTCTCCGTAAGAGTCGTAGTCAGTACATTCAGTCTTCTCGTATATGGGCGAATTATTATAATTTGAAGCAAAATTGCGTTCACTTCTTCAAATTCATTGACTGTGAAATCGTTGGGTAGGCACACGAAAAAAGGCTGTAAGTTACAACACTTTTATACTTATTTAGAATATATCAAGTGCGCAAGTACACATTGCGACACGATACAAGACACATTTTTATCTAGGGACGTTGGGCCTCTAATGAAAAAAAAAAAGATTCTTTAATCAACGCGTATTTAAATATATTTCTTTTCAGACCTACTTATTTCAAGCTTTTTCGTTCGAGCGGGTTAACGTTTGGATCAAAGATTGACCTATTTCAATTTAAAAGAGTAAGGAATCACGCTTAGGGTATAATATGGACTAACAGAAAAACAATAGCTACCATATCAGTATTAAATAAATAAAACTTTTGAAATAAATTAAACCAATGAAATGCAGGTAATAAGTGATAATTTTAATTCGTGTCAATAAAATGATCAACGAACTATATCTCATAGTTTGTTACTTAATTTACTATACGTCGTTTTATCGATTGCTGACGATTGGCTAATGGCTAAGGTTTTTTGTTTCTGTAACTAAGTCACAATGAATAACTTATCATTCATTATTTAATCATAATCAAATAAAATTGGTATTGTCATATTTGATTTACGAAAATCTCTGCTTTTTCAGCTTTATTCAGAGAAAACTTTGACAAACATAACTGTATGTATGCAAGTACTATATTACGACTGCGTACTATTTCCAATAAGTTTACATAGTTACTTTTCTGTTTACCTTCGGATAATACACAATATCTTAACCTATATTTTTATTAGGCCCGATATTGAAACGTAATACCAAACAGTGATCCTATTTCAGTGTGATACAAATTGGGATAGACCTCGTATTTGTGGTAGGATTGGATATAACGACCTTTGCATCTAAATTCTACCTATATCTAATTACATTTGTTTTTGCTCAAGGATTTGCTACACTCGTCAAACGCAATGAAGAAGTTTAGTATTGCGAGATGTTACCCTTTTCCTTGCCCTATCCTAGGTTACTCTAATTTAATTTATCCCATTCAATCAAGGTATGTTCAACATATTGTTTTGTGATGAGTTTCTTGTGGTCTCTAGGGACTGCTCTCTCAGATTTAGGCTATGTATTACAATTACTGTTGTTATAGAGTTTTGGTGTACCTACGTAACTAAGTCGGAAAGAAATCTGAATGCGAATCTAACAAAATGGTTGCACTTACCGATACATTTCTCATATAACTTCATATTGCCTAACTGTGACAATCTTATATATTAATTATATTGTTTTTCAAAAAAATATTCTGTCTCTATAAAGTAAACTAACTGATAACTGTATAACCATAATACGTTTGTGCTCGTTTATACAGGTTGTCCAGTAAGCACCACGACAAACTTAAGGAGAAGCAAGGTGTAAGGGTCAGCTATCATACAAAAAAATACCTCTGTGAAAGTGTCATGTTTTTTTTTGCGTTAACCTATCTCTAACAAAAATAATTAAACTAGGCTTTTTGTCTGTCCAAAAACGTCTGAAGCTGAATAAAAATTTGCTGTTCTACAATTAAGCACGTCCTTTGTCAGTAATACCCAGTTTCATTTAAAATCGTTACTAAGAATTTAGTGAATCTGAACCCCTTACTTAAGAAACTATGGTACTTTTACAGAGGCTTTTTTTGTATGATTGCTGACCCTTACACCTTGCTTCTTCTTAAGTTTATCATGGTACTTACTGGACACCCTGTATAATTAATTATACAACCTAACATAATTTTGTCAAGTAGTTTATGAGATTAAGTGCATGAGTATACCTAAGTGACAGTTAAATGCGTGTAAGTACTATTACCAATGGGCAAGTACTATCAAAACGTCCATAAATGATTGCATATCATTACTCAAGCTTTAAACAGAATAGGTAGAAGGGCAACATAACGGTGTAAAACATGTTTTTAGTGCGTTAATTTTAAATCGAGTGACTTACCATAAATATCATCAAACCATGTAGCACCAGCACCATGATAGAATAGAACCACCCATCCTCTTCTCATTAGTGTTGTAAGGGGCGACTAAAGGAATACCGCCAAAAAAACGTTCATCAGCATCATCTCTCCATTATATACCAAACTGCATCCCTCTCACCTCCCATGCGTGGCGATTATAGCCTGATTTATGGCTGTCCTCAAATCAGTACTGTTACTTACCACACAGTGGGTTGATTTTGTTAGGGGGGGGGGGGATCTACTGCCTGAGATACGTGCTCGCTCAGTTAAGGTAGTAGTTTTGTACTGCCTACTTACTATACTCGTAGTTGTTAATGTCTTAAGGTGTAACAGTGTAGCGTGTAAGATTTGATATTTCATTACCTGCTCCATTTGTACCTACTTTAAGTTTTGCATGCATGAAATGGAATTATACGTATATTGTAGTGTTGGTTGTACAAAATAAATAAATTCATTCATTCATTCATATTTAAATCTGATGATAATGACGATTTTCAAAGCTCAGAAATCAAAAACAGGTTCAACTAAATAAGTAACGAATCAATCTAATTTTATTTATCTGAATCAAAGACAGGTTTAACTAAATTAAAATTTGATTGATTCGTTCAGATAGAAGATAATATATACATTTATCTCCTGTCTCTTCGGGTATTGAAGGGTTAACCTTTACACTTTTTTTCCTGTGGATACCTATTTCTGAAACGGTTCTTGTCCAGACAATTCATTTTCTTCCATACTAACCTTTTCTTGACGTCTTCAATAACATACCTATCTATAACAAAAAATAATTTTCCGAATTGTAGCAGGTATTCTTATGTTTTCTTTTTCATTTATTTAACAAAATTTTTTTTTACAATAAAGATATTTATTTAAACGACATTCATTTAAACCAATGAGGTTTGTATCGAATATTATACTATGTCTAAGTGCTAATGTACGACCTTGTTCGTTAGGTTATTTAAAAAGTGAGTTTTTAACTTAAACTAATTGATATTAGTAGGTCTTACATTATGAACAGTACGCAAATCTGACGGTAATTTGTTTATAAGTCGAGAAACCAGGTAAGCAGTAGTTCGCTCGCCGTATGTATTGTTCACGCCAGTCATCGTGCGTAGCTCTAATTGGTTTCTAGCCGTCGCGTCGCCCGCGTGCATACAGGGTGTATTATTTCGTCTCTGTAAAGTTGGTTAAAAAAGTTTTCTTTGAGTATGGAGTATTGGAACTTTTACTGGCGTAACTTGACAATAATTGAAGAGACCGTTATCGTTGTCATAAAACTGTTTCTTGATATTAGTGGATACTAACATGCGAAGGATTCGACGTTGAAGATTAAAAATACTATAAAGTTAGGTACTATAAGTGCGGCCATAACTACTCAATCCGTATTGAATATGTGATTCAGCCAGAGAATTGTACAACAACATCCTAACCCTATAGGGTATACGATTTTTTAGAAGAATCAAGCTAAAAATTGTCGAAGTTTATTTCAAATTGTTCTATATGCGGTCCCCAATTTAATCTACTGTCTATGACTAAGTCAAGGTACTTTGGTTGGTCAACATTTTCAATAGATGGACAGTTACAACTATGTGCATAAGTCAAATGTAAACATTAAGATTATGGGCTATTATGCTACTGTATGGGGAATGCTTTAGATATGGTGACTTAATACATAATAATTTTGTTTTATCGGCATTTAACACGAAACCCGCATCGTGACACCGTTTCATAAGTAAATTAAAATCAGATTGCAGCTGTTAGCTCGCTTTTTGTGGGTATTTATCTGAAGCTATCAAACAGGTATCGTCAGCAAATTGATAGCAGGTGCAGAATCTAAAGCAGTTCGCCATATTGTTCACGTACGCTAGAAAATGAAGAGGGCCGGTCACAACAGATCCTTGTGCTGTTCCCTCAGTAACCGCTTTGAAGTCACTGTAAGGTCAATGGACCTTTACAGTAAATTTCCGATTATGGAGGTAGTTTTCACACCACTTGAGGAGAGGACCACGTACTCCAGAATAGTCAAGTTTATTTCGTGATCTAAGGTGTCGAATTCACGGGAAAAATCGATAAACAAGACCAACACGTGTTTCCGATCGTTAAGGTAGGCGTTGACTTCATCAGTAAACTTTGATAATAACAGTTGTGCTATTTTTCCATAGATTAAATAATTTATTTCTATGGAAAAATAGCACAAATGACCCAGAACTCAGGTAATGCGTGTATGTACAAATCAGAGTATAATATTTCATTTTAGATTATGAGAATAAATAATATAAATTAATGAATGTCGACAACTTCATACATTGTTTTCAACTCAAAAAAAGTAACTATTTAATCCCTTTTTTTATGGAAATCAGAGGAACCCAGACCCGAGACAAAAATTTTTTTCTACATCGACCCGTCTGGGAATCTAATGCCCGGATACGTTGATACTATTAAACCAGTGTGCACGCTACTCCAACTAGGTCGTAAAGAAAGACTTAGTTTCGTGTTTTGTTTTTCTCCCTGATTATATCATCGCACAATAATCGCGTGCTTAATTTATGGGCTATTAGATTGCTACCAGCTTAATCTCGTTGCGATTTCTTCGCAGAAAAGGCTTAAGCTGAATCCTGGCTAACCAATTGACAATTCTACTTTTATATTTATTATATACCTTATTCCGAAAAGTATTTTTTTTAATTTTGCTCGTGGCTATGCCTGCGTGAAGTATTCTTTATATGGTGCGGTAGGAAACCTAAGCTGTATCCAGCAGAGGTAAAAAGTAGTCTATCTATGTGCTTTTTACCCGACTGCATGATGAGAAGAGGGTTATGTTTTTCGAGAGTATGTATGTTTGTTTGTATGGTTGTATGTATGTATAATTGTTTGACACGCCCTACAGCCCAAATGGAAAGGTGGATTTGACATACCTTTTGGCAGACATTTTCTAAGTGATTTATTTTGTCATTTTTGTACTGGGCTATACCAAAAGAAAAAATACGTCATTTGTTTTTTGTCTCGTAGATTCATATATTTGGAAGGTGGTTAAAATGTCACCCTGTAAAAAAACTAAAAAGAAAAATAAAGCTCCAGGATCCCAGGATTCAATTCGCAGACGGGGACAATCATAAACCAAGCGGCCGTGGCTAGCTCAATAAATTTTCATGCAAAATTTCATCAAAATCCGTTCGGTAGTTCATGCGTGAAAGCGTAACGGACATACTGACAGTCAGAGTTACGTTCGCATTTTTATACAACTTAGTATGAATAAAACTAGAAGCACACTTGGTGAACTTTAAAAAACCCTCACCAAATGAGCGCCCACTAGAACATTTGGGTGCTCCTTCAACCAAGTAGCATTAATTTTTATGCTAGGCACGTAAGGTAGAACTTCTTTTTAGCCACGTAGATTTATTCGCCGATATTTCAGTGTCATTATTGAATGGAACTGTACTTACATCTGGTTCTTATTTTTGATGTATGACTTAAGCGCAATATTTTGTAAGGACCGATTACCTGATTTAGTTTCGTTCTAATCTATTTTTGTAGTAGTTTTAGTCACCATAACTTTATATGAAGATGGATCAGACCTTCAAAAAGGACATAAGTTATTATGTATCCCACTAGGAACAAAAAGCTGGTTGATATAATACTTTGATGTTTTTTCCACCCGACCTTTATTCTCAAACAAATTTTTTTGTACAGAGATTGGCAGAACTACGGGACGGTCATGTGCGAGCGAAGCGCAAGATGCCGTCGCTATCGATCAACAACCCCATGGAGGTACTGCGCCAACGGCTACTGCTGGAAGTGGCGCGCAAGCAGATGCGCGAGGCCAACCAGAGGCAGGCTGTCGCGAACCGACTGTTCTTGCAAAATGTTGGGAAACGAGGTTAGTTCAGTGTGAGGTTTAGAACTGCTGCGCCAGCGGCTACTGCTGGAAGTGGCGCGCAAGCAGATGCGCGAGGCCAACCAGAGGCAGGCTGTCGCGAACCGACTGTTCTTGCAAAATGTAGGGAAACTAGGTTAGTTCAGTGTAAGGTTTACTATTGCTGCGCCTACTGCTGGAAGTGGCGCGCAAGCAGATGTGCGAGGCCAACCAGAGGCAGGCTGTTGTCAACCGACTGTACTTGCAAAATGTTGGGAAACGAGGTTAGTTTTGTATGAGGCTAACGTCTGTTGCGCCAGTGGCTACTGCTAGAGTGGCGCGCAACCAGATGCGCGAGGCCAACCAAAGGCAGGCCGTCACCAACCGACTGTTCTTGAAAAATGTTGGAACGAGGTTAGTTCAGTGTGAGGTTTACATCTGCTGCGCCAGCGGCTACAGCTGGAAGTGGCGCGCAAGCAGATGCAAATGAATAGCAATTTGGCTGATCTAGATCTTTATACTATCTACAAAAAGCGTAACGCACTTACACATTCGTTATAATGTCTAACCATGTAAATAAGACAAACAGATTTGCTTTTGTACATACTATTATTATGATTATGATTACCTACATTTTAGATTATCCTAGCTTCCGATAAGTATTTTTAAATAGATTTGTGTACGTAGACATGTCCGCTAATTAAGTTAATAAGATTTTAATATATAAAAGTACGTTATATACGCTTTATGCGCTTAATAGGTGCGCTAAGCTCAAAAGGAACTATTTATACCTACCATAGCCTAAAATCTACAAACGTAAAATAGTGTTAGCCTCAGAAGCCATGCTTTGCATGCGCTGCTGCTGATCGAGGAATACTCGTACTATGCAATCGTAACGCGGTCATAGCTACTTTAGAATAAAACTCAGCACTATGGTGGCCGGGGAGTTGACGTTCAAAGCTAAAATTTAGGTGTCTTATATCAAGGTGTATCCAAATCACCCCCATGTATGTTCTAAGATTTTGCTTAGTTTAGGAGATAGAATTATTTTTATGTTTTTTTCCTTAATTTTCACCTATTATTGGTTTTTATTTTTTTTCGCATTCTGGCGAGTACTCGGTGTTCGTTTTTTCAGTGATAATAACAATTTCTACAAGTAGCACCCTAAAAACTACAATCTATCTGGATATTGCGGAACTTGCTTTAAATTTAGTCGCAAGTCTAAAATTACCTACCAAACTTAGTGCATGCACATGTTTGATGTATCAAAAAAATGTTTAAAGGGAAACTGTGGATTCTAAGTATTATTAAAAACTGTCTAAGACAATAAGCAATAAAGTGAGGTCAAATAAAGTTGTTGTCAACTGGAGTTTATTTTCTGTAACTGACCCTTAAAGTCTAATGACGCATTTTATCGGGGTAAAAATACTTGTAGGTTGTAGGAACAAGCCGACCATGGACTTCCTGAGTGGACTGTATGCGGACGAAAACACTTGTTGATTTCTTCAGAGTTTATTTTCTTTCTTGATAGGTGACCGTGAGAGCAGGGACAATTTTCGCCTGATCACGTCCTATTCTTATTTACATTTCTTAAATTAGCCTAGTGACTATACAAAATTCGTGATTTTCCTTAGATAGACAAAGGTAGAACACACATAGTCTCTTTTACTCTTTGGACACTTTCTCAATCCACCCACATAATAACTTCGGAGAAAAGAGAGTGTAATAAAAATATGTGTATTGCTATCTCTGTCTTACATATTCTAAACCTACCTACAGGCTTCTTAACATTTTTTCCACTTACAATCCTACCTACATGGGTTTTTGCTACCGACCTTCAGAATCTGTTAGGGGGACAGGGACAGCCTATAGGATACCTCCGCCGCGCGTGAGCGGGACGGCCTATAGTTATTTTCCTTCACCCCAGTACCTTTAAACAACCATACCAGATCCTACCTAATACTTTAGATATTGTAAGTGGAAATAAGAAACCGGTTTGCTATTTTATTGAAATAAAACAAGCCCTGCGCTAATACATTTCCTTATAAACTAAGGCCCTAACAGAAACTACCTTTATTGTGATAAAATATAAAGTCTTTACATACATACATATTCAAAGCTAATGATAATACAATAATAAGGTTAATTACATAAACTAAATATTAAATTAAACGAGATTGACGTGTGTCCGTAACAGTCTCCCCCCGGTGCAGCGCTGCGCAGTGCGAACCTCTTCATTCTTCTACCGGCAGGACAGCCAATCTCGACGTCGGTCGACGAAACACGCCGCCCTTGGTCCTTACTTCAACATTTCTTACTCCTCCGTCTGGTCCGGGATGAACACGTGTGACGACCCCTCGGGGCCACACGTTGCGTGGAAGCGTGTGGTCCACCACGATGACTAGATCGCCTGGTTTGATAGCGACCTCGTTGACGTCACGAGCCCCTCTTCTTGGTATGAGCTCGGGTAGGTACTCCTTCAGCCATCTGCGCCAGTACTCGTCGGCTAGACCTTGCGCGGCCCGCCATGTCTTCCTCGACGATTGCTCACACGGCCCGGTGATGGGTAAGCCGTGCGAACCACCCAGCAGGAAGTGATTAGGGGTTAGCGCCTCGGGATCGTTAGCGCTAACCGGTACATGTGTGAGTGGTCGAGCGTTCATGGTGTGCTCGACTTCCATCAACAGCGTCAGTAGAACTTCTTCTTTCGGCGCCTTCTCGTTAAGCGTGACACGTAGAGCGTTCTTGACAGAGCGTATCATCCGCTCCCACGCCCCGCCCTGATGTGGTGCTCCCGGTGATATGTAGCGCCAGTCTATGCGCTGGGTGAGCGCGAAGTCGCGCAGAGCCGGTTCCCACTCCGCCATTGCCATACGTAGCTCGCTGTCTGCGCCCCTGAAGTTCGTCGCGTTGTCTGAGTACATAACTTGTGGCCACCCTCGCCGTGCTCCCATGCGCCGTAGAGCCATTATAGCCGAGTCGGTGGACAGGCTAGCTACTAATTCTATGTGCACGGCCCTTGTGGTGAGGCAAGTGAAGAGCGCTCCCCACCTCTTTTCATGTCGGCGGCCTATAGTCACTGTCATTGGCCCGAAAAAGTCTAGGCCACAGTTTGAAAATGGTCTAGTGAAAGCTTCTAGTCGAGCTCGTGGTAGATCTCCGAAGACTGGTCTCCTTGGCTTCGTCTTCCTCATGCGACAGAAAGCGCACTTGTAGGCTACAGCGCGTACAGTCGGTCGTAGTCGTAGTATCCAATATCTTTGTCGTAGGTCGTTGACGACGCGTTCGTTGTGCGAGTATACGGGTGGCTGCCGTCCAATATTACGGGCGTAGTATCGGGGGCAGACACACTTGCTGCCCTCGTACGTCCTCTAGCCCGCAACACACCATCCCCGTCGATGAATGGATCTAACATCTTAATACGACTGCTCGCCTTTATGTTGTAGCCTTTTCTTAGGCGTTCTAAATCTTCGCGGAATGAATCTTCCTGTGCTTGTTTCACTAGCCACGTCTCTGCCTTTTCTATATGTCGTATAGTCAATTCTCTAGTACGTTTACGACATTTCTCTATGAAAAGTAATACATATGCCATTGCTCTCACTAGACGTTCATAATTCGAGAAACGTCTCGCATCTGGCACGCTCCATAAGTCATTTGTAGTTACGTTACATATGACTTCGTTGTTTTCTTCATTATCGCCGTCTGCTGTCACATTCGGTGATGGCCATAGCTCTTCGTTTGAGTATAGAAACGACGGTCCGGTGAACCATCGGTCTTCTCGAGACTTTATATCGTAGTCGACTCTCGTTGCGTCGTCGGCTACATTTTCTTGCGTCGGCACCCATCTCCATTGGCTAGGATCGATCAACTCCGTAATTTCACTCAGTCGGTGCGATACGTACGGGGTGTAACGCACTCTCTCGTTCTCTATCCAATGTAGAACCGTTCTAGAGTCCGTCCAGTATGTAACTCTATCGGGTTGCCATCTGTGCTCTCTCGTTATAATTGACGCAAGTCGTGCGCCGATCAGACACGCCTGTAGTTCCAGCCGTGGTATCGTCTGAGCCTTTATCGGCGCTACCTTCGCTTTAGCGGCGGCTAACATCACTCGTTTCGACCCATCTTCGTATTCCACGACCCAGTATGCGGCCGTAGCGTAAGCAGACTCGCTGGCGTCGCAGAATACGTGCAGCTGCTTTCTAGTCACTCCCCCCGTCTGAGAGTATAGACGGGGTAGACGCAAACTGCTTAGAGCGTCCACACCACTCAACCATATCTGGAATTCATTGGCTATTTCCTCGGGTAGCGCTTCGTCCCAGCTTGTGTCTAGGCGCCACACCTTCTGTATTAGTAGTCCAAGTGGATCGAATATTGACATGACTGCGCTCAGTGCTTCTCGCTTCGTAGGCGTTCGTTTCAATGTCTTCACTTCTTGCGGCACTTTGACTAGCACCGTGTTAAAACTTAGTTCGTCGTTGTTAGCGTCCCACATAAGTCCAAGCGTTCGTCCGTATTGAGTCATAGCGGCACCGAGCTGTTTCGGTGTCGTGGCACGGCTATCAATTGGCAGCTCACGCAACACGTCCGGCCCGTTTGTATTAAAGGCTGTAAGCGTGAATCCCGCCTGCGCGTGTACATGACGAACTTCTTTGATGACGTCACTTGCTTCTTGTTGTGTATCGAAACAGTCGACCCAGTCGTCCATGTAATGGTTCTTCGTTATCGCTTCGTGTGCTCTTGGGTACGTACTGGCGTGTTTCTGAGCGTTGTAATCACGTACGCTATGTGCTAAAAACGGTGAACTCTTCGCTCCGAAGATCATTGAAGTCATTTTATAACGCTTTGGTGGTGACGTTCTGTCGTCGCCTCTCCATAAAAACATTTGCGCCGGCTGATCTCTTTCTAAGATTTTTATCTGTAGAAACATCTCACTGATATCCGCGGTCACTGCTATGGCTCTTTTTCGGAATCTAAAAAGCATTCCCGCCAAATCTCTCAGTAAATCGGGACCTTCTAGTAGTGCGTCGTTCAGGCACACTCCATTGCTTCTAGCGGCAGCGTCGAACACTAATCTCAGTTTACCGGGTTTGTTCACATTGGTTACTGCGAAGTGTGGTAGATACCAAAGCCGTGGGCTATCTATCTCGTTGTCTTGGCTCTCTTTGGCGTAACCTTTTTCAAACATATTATTCATCTGTTTCGTGTATTCTTGAGATACCCAATGAATCTATTTCAAAGTGTTCTTTCACCATATTGTGTAACTCGTCATCCATGGCACGCGTCGTGCACTGAGTTAAACTTTGCTTGCCGTTGACATATAGCACAGTATTTTTCTCCTTTATCACATGAGACGGCGCTATTCCATGAATCACCCACCCCAGAGTGGTAAGTGATGCTACTGGTTCATGACGTTTGCCTATTAGCAGCCTTCTGCTGACTATCAGGTGCCAATTATCCGCGCCGATCAGGATACGCGGCTTGGCGCTTACATAACATACGTCTTCATTGTTTAGTATACGCATGTGTTTATATCTCAAACAACTTTCATTTATCGTTTGTCTATGAAGTTGAAGATTCTTCATTGTTCTCGCTCCCACCGCGTGCTTCTTATTGCCTTTAGCGATGATTTGAATCTCCACTTCCGTACTTTTATGTGGCACGCTCTGTGCATTCACACTGCAAATGTGTAAGTCTCGAACTGGCCCTTCTGCGCCGACGTAATCTGCTAACTCTTTATCGATCAGTGTAATTGTTGACCCCTCGTCAAGTAAAGCGTACGTACGTACTCTACCCATAGGTCCTTCGACAGTGATCGGACATACTTTTAACAATACCTTGGACGCGTCTATCGAATGATTGACAGATGCGACCACCTCTTGGTTTTGTTCTGGACTCTTGCTGTCCCTTTCTAATGTATGTTGTGGACTCTTGCTGTCCCTCTCTGACATATGTAGCATTCTGTGATGACGTCGACTACAACCATTCTCATTACATACTTGCGCTTTGCATTTGAGACGCCGATGTCTATCTGATAAACATAGAAAACATAATCTTTCTTCCTTTAACCAGTTCCATCTTTGGTTAACTGTCATAGCTATAAACTTTTTACACAGTGACATCTCATGGTCTCCACCGCAACACAAACAGGGTTTCTTTTGTGCCGTCCTCCTTTCTTCGGCTGTGACGTACACTCCCGTATTTTTCTTTCTTAAGTTTGTGTTCGGTTTGACTGACACGACTTCTGTTTTTGTAGCGGAATAGTTCGACTGCGGCGTATATGCGTAGCGTAGCGCTTTGTTAGCCTCTTCCATTAGGAAATGTGACAAAGTGATTATCTCTGGCTCCGAATAACTTGAGTATTGTACTGCATAGTCGCACCATCGAGATTTCAAATGCAGGCTAAGTTTATCAATTATCTCCCGTGTTAGCATTGGATTTCTCCGGTATCCTCTGTTGTCTATGGAGTCCAGCGTGCAAACAATATTCTGTACTTTGATTGCAAATGTATTCAAGTCACTGGCAGTCGGTCCTAGGCGCGACAGACTCTTCAATTTATTTAGCGTTCGATCAATTATTATCTCCGGCCTTCCGTAGCACTGTTCTAGAGTTTTCATAATTATGTCTGGATCGGATGCGTATGATAATAAAGCTGCTACTGCTTCTTTGGCTTCTCCTCTTAGACAGCTTCTTAATCTAGCCAGGTTCTCAGCTTTAGTGTATGCGCCTGTCATGGTTGATTCTTGCATTGCTGCCTTAAAAGAAAGCCAGTCTGTCGGTGCCCCGCTAAATATCGGCAATTCTATTGCTTGTCGTGGTGTCGGTCGTCTTGACATGATTTTCTCTAATGTCGCTGCGAGTACCTCCGCCCCGTCCATCTTCATTCGAGGCTCTTCCTCCTTTTTATTCTCTTCCGGAGGTTGTGATGGATTCAAATGACGGTTTCTAACCATCTCTGTCATTTGAACATCTTTCTGTCTTTGTCGCTCTTGAGTAAGAATATCGCAAGGCTCCTCTGTGGTGGGTAGCTGCGTTTCTTCGCGACGCCGGGACTGCGACTTGTCCAGCCAGTCGTCCATTCTGGCTTGACTGTCACCGGCGGGTATGCTCTCGTCGTCGGTTTCCATAATTGTAGCTATTTCATATTCTAATCGTTTTTGAATTAAGCTTTTCTCAAGTGCGGCGAGCTTCTCTGCGGCCAATAACTCCGCTTGTCTAATTCGTGCGGCAACGCTTGACCCCCTCGATGACGGTGCCTTTGTCCGTGGCACGTCTGTGTCGGCGTTGGCATCTTGACGCTTTTCTATCGGTGCTGGGTCCGTCTCCATAATATATCCGCCTTCTGCGGGTACTTGACTCCTTGATGTTTGCACCGATGGCGATGCAGGTGGCTCTTCAAAATCACATCGTCTTGAGTTTTCCATTGCTCGACTCCCGGCGGCCTCAGCTTGTCTTCGCGTTGTTGGCATCTTCTTACTTGCAGCCCCTACTCCTAACAATCCCGGACAGGTACGCTACCGTGGGGAGCCTGTCTGGGGATGGATGGTCGTGCAGGAGTGGAAAGGGAGGAACCACCCAGCAGAGAATGTACGCAGCCGTAGGGTGCTCTGTCCTGGCTGGAATCACCAGAACCCTCAGCAGTGCCTACAGTCCGGCCCCTACGCTTGCGCACACCGTACTGGCGTGGTCGGACTAGTTCGTAATCGTTTGCACGATATACGGCAGCTCGTCCGTTGACTGCACCGCCTGGGAACGGCGTTAACTCGGAACAAACACCGTTTGACACCGTTAGGTGGTGAATGCCCGAGCCGCGGTACGCCCGCGTCTGGTTACACTTTCTTCTCTTCGTTACACGATGAACGGTTACGACGATGTTGCTGTCCTTGTCTTGCTGGCTTCACTGTTGCACTGATCTTCAGACTGATCTTGATATCTTGCTGGCTTCACTTATCCGGATCGCATGGACCAGACCTTGTAGGTTGTAGGAACAAGCCGACCATGGACTTCCTGAGTGGACTGTATGCGGACGAAAACACTTGTTGATTTCTTCAGAGTTTATTTTCTTTCTTGATAGGTGACCGTGAGAGCAGGGACAATTTTCGCCTGATCACGTCTTATTCTTATTTACATTTCTTAAATTAGCCTAGTGACTATACAAAATTCGTGATTTTCCTTAGATAGACAAAGATAGAACACACATAGTCTCTTTTACTCTTTGGACACTTTCTCAATCCACCCACATAATAACTTCGGAGAAAAGAGAGGTCCGATATGTGTATTGCTATCTCTGTCTTACATATTCTAAACCTACCTACAGGCTTCTTAACATTTTTTCCACTTACAATCCTACCTACATGGGTTTTTGCTACCGACCTTCAGAATCTGTTAGGGGGACAGGGACAGCCTATAGGATACCTCCGCCGCGCGTGAGCGGGACGGCCTATAGTTATTTTCCTTCACCCCAGTACCTTTAAACAACCATACCAGATCCTACCTAATACTTTAGATATTGTAAGTGGAAATAAGAAACCGGTTTGCTATTTTATTGAAATAAAACAAGCCCTGCGCTAATACATTTCCTTATAAACTAAGGCCCTAACAGAAACTACCTTTATTGTGATAAAATATAAAGTCTTTACATACATACATATTCAAAGCTAATGATAATACAATAATAAGGTTAATTACATAAACTAAATATTAAATTAAACGAGATTGACGTGTGTCCGTAACAATACTATTTTACTTTATTACAATTGATATGTTTCTTCGAGTTATGATGTTTTTTGATCATTCTTTTTAATCTTGATTAATACATAATGAAAATGACGGTGGTCAGGAACTAACCATAATTAGGTATCGTTTGTGATAAAGCAGGTAGCCCTTATCTCTGTAACCTTTTTTTTCTTTTTACTTGTCAATGTGCCATTGTTATTAGTAAACTTGTTTTATTATTTAAATAGCTTTTGATCTCTTGATTTTCTACGTATCGGCAAGATTTTTAGTACAATAGGCGGAAGGGTTTCAGTGATAAGGACGGCTACCTGCTTTATCACAAGTGATACCTAATTACAGATTACTTCTTGACCTTAGTCGTTTTCACATTGTCTACTTGTCTTGTCACGTCATTATTTTCTACCTCTTTGCTTTGCTCACTGATTCTGCTGCTGCCTACTTGTTTGACCCCAGCTTGTTATTGGACTCCGTTTTGCCCAATGATTTGGACTGTTGTTATTACGAAGTGTTCGTGATGGTCTACACTTAGAGTGAATATGCAGAAACGCATTATTTTTACGGTGTTGCGCAGGGCAACGGCCACGAAGTAGCAAGACTCTACAGGGAACAACTCCAACGCCGGGGTGGAACGCAACCTGATCATTACCCTGACTATCGTGTATTCATTAATACTCACAATACGTTAATGGCTGGCCGCATACCGGGTCAACGTGGTGGTGAAGGAATCCACAGAGCTGACCCGGAGCGCAAAGAAATAATACTAGAAGAAATACAACGGGATAGGACTAGTTACAAGTACTAGAGCATTGGCTCGTAATTTTAATATTCCTAGATCGTCGATTCAAGACATTTTGCACGAGAAATCTTTTCATATTTACCATATTCAAAGAGTACAAGCCATGCAGCCTTCAGATTACGCATTAAGGGTCGAGTTTTGTGAAGCTATGTTAAGAAATCAGCAAGATGACCCCGGATTTTTCAATAAAATTTTATGGACGGATGAGTCACGATTTGAACGAACCGGAGTTTTTAACATCCATAATTATCACATCTGGGCTATTGAAAATCCACATGCTGCAAGAGCTTCATCATTCCAACATCGCTTCAGCGTCAACATGTGGTCTGGTATCTTAAATGGGGAATTTATTGGGCCATTTGAACTGCCATCCAGACTTAATGGAGACACCTACAAAAGTTTTTTGGAGAACGATCTGCCAATTTTACTGGGGGATGTGAACCTGGAATTGCGAAGAACAATGATTTTCCAGAACGATGGTGCGCCTTGTCAGTACGCGACACAAGTGCGTAACTATTTAAATAACAAGTACCCCAACAGATGGATGGATGGATGGATGGATCGCCTGATCTTAACCCCATAGATTTTTTTATGTGGGGTTACTTCAAAGAAATAACGTACGCTACGTACGAGAAGCATCCAATGAAGATGAACTAAGAGTAAAAATTCTTGAAGCAGAAAACGTTTTGAGAAATAATCGTGAAGCAGAGCCTTAAAAGATTTTTTTTTACGCAGATGTAGGTTGTGTATTTCTGTGGGAGGGCGAAAATTTGAAAACCTCTTGTAAATAAATAAATTCAAAATAATGTTATTGTGTTTTACTCAAAGCCATCATCAGAAAAAACAACAATTGCAATAAATTAAAATAATATTTTTTTCCTAAAATAATGCCTCAAATAACTTCTAAAGGTCAGTTACAGAAAATAAACCCCAGTTGACAACAACTTTATTTGACCTCACTTTATTGCTTAATGTCTTAGACAGTTTTAGCAATACTTAGAATCCACAGGTACCCTATAAAAAAAATTAAGCTATTGCATAGCTTCTATCGCGGGCCTTGAGCGTGGAGACCGAATCCAGAAATTCCGAAACAAAAATAACCTAACACTCGGGGCGAGGCACGATCGAACAATTTTGAATTTCTGAAATTTAAAAGAATTTAGAAGAAAATAAGGATTTTGACAGTATGGTTGCCTATGGTAACCATATCTGCCAAAATAACAGAAAAATTTAATAACAAAAGTCAAAATTAGAAAATACATAAAATTATAAAATTAAGCTATTATTGCATAGCTTCTATCGCGGGCCTTGAGCGTGGAGACCGAATCAAGAAATTCCGTAACGAAAATAACCTAACACTCCGACCGGCATAGCGGTGATACTTTTTAGTTTTATAATTGGATAAGTTGATAAAAAATGCTATGCAATAGCTTTACCGCGGCAGTCTCTGAGTGCCACACGTCTTTTTTTTTTGATACTACAAACATGTGCATGCTCCAAGTTTGGTCGGTAATTTTGGACTTGCGACAAAATTTTAAGCAAGTTCCGCAATATCCAGACAGATTGTAGTTTTTAGGGTGGTACTTGTAAGTATTGTTATAATTATCACTGAAAAAACGAACACCGAGTACTCGCCAGAATGAGTAAAAAATAAAAATAATAGGTGAAAATTAAAGAAAAAAAACAAAAATAATTATATCTCCTAAACTAAGCAAAATCGTAGAACATACATGGGGGTGATTTGGATACACCTTAATATAAGGCACCTAAATTTTAGCATTGAACGTTAACTCCCCGGCCACCCTGTATATGAATTATCTTTAAAATGGCACACATCTCTCAATATCTTAGGAAAAGGGTGGATTTATAAGTAAATTACGATGTAATCCTTCAGGACTTCCATACATCGATCATGTAAGTGACAATAATGAATATGTTTGTCTTTTCTTGAAGTATGAAAATAAATATAAACCTAGGTCTTTACCTATTTTATTTTATTTTTATTATTATTTTATTTATTTGGCACGGTAACAAAATACAAATTAAACAATCAATGCATATTATTTTTACAGAACATATATCTAAAGGAGATGTCCCAAATTATAAGGATGCTAGGCCCAGAACCTGTACACATTGCCAAAAGATAGGGCAATATACCTACAACACTTTGTTATTATCCAAATTTTTTAAAATGGCTTCGTTTAATGGTTTAAACAAAAATATACCTATTAGAATAGCAATACTAAACAACAACAACTATCATGGCGGAAGATGACCCTTTGATGATGACTGTCAGTTTTGACAATTTCGAAATCAGCCAGGTCAAACACAGGAGAAACGATACCAAACCCAGAAAACGAAAGCAAGGTTATTAAAAAGAACTCAAGACATATTAACAACAGAACAAGACGTGAAACACATGCAAAGAAAGTTATGTCAAATAATATTGACACAGGAAATCTGACAGCTACTGACATTTAGAGTTTATGGTTTATCTTTTTTTTTTCGTCGAACGCCATCTTGTATGCCTAATTGAGAGGGATATTTATTAGATTGTATTTATTTTTGAGCCACTAAATTAAACGTTATATACAGTTATTTGTATTTTTCCCAAAGTCAGTAGATTTTTCTTGATTTTTTAGAATACTGTACAATGTCTGGGCCTGTTACGGGACATCGCCTTTGCACTTCAATAACAACCGAGCACAACATTCAATTGTAATAAGCCAACTTATCCAAAATAGTTAAAGTTATCCATTAATCTTTACAAAAAAGCAATCCAATTCTCTATGAAACCTATGAAATAGCCGTTTTGTATGAAAAAATATAAACGAATTTTTTTCATGTATTTTTAATTTGTATTAATAAATAAACGAAGTAATCACCCATGCAATCAATGCATCTTAGCCAACGCAGTGGCAGTACCAAATAAACCTTTTTTTCTTTCTTCTTTCTTTCCCTTCTTAAAGAAATCAGCTGGACGGGAGGCAACAAATTCTTCAAAGGCATTTTGTACTGCCTCTCGGGTATTGAATTTTTTTCTCGCCAAGAAGTTATCCAAATTCTGGAAAAAGCAGTAGTCTGTAGGCGCAAGGTCTGGTGAGTAGGGTGGATGACGGAGAGCTTCCAACCCCAGTTCTTGCAACTTGGAGACCGTCTGCTGTGCAGTATGAGGTCGCGCGTCGTCGTGCAGGAGCAGCGGAGACGAGCGATTGAACAATGCTGGTTGGAGATGTACCAGCTTCTCCATTATCGTGTTCAGTTCTTCACAGTACACATTGGCAGTAATGCTCACCCCTAAGAAGTAAGAAGCTGTGATGAATCACACCGGCGCTAGACCACCAAACAGTGACCATCACTTTTCTAGGGGTAAGTTTTCGTTTAGGGCATTGTTTAGGTGCTGAACCAGGATCCAACAAACTTGCTGAGCGCTTGCGGTTATCAAAAAGAATCCATTTTTTATCGCAGGTAATAATGCGGTTTAAAATTCCTTCATTTGTGTGTCTGTTGAGCAGTGCAAGGCACGTCTTGACGCGTACTTCGCACTGGCGATCATTGAGTTCGTGGGTCACCCATTTGTGAAGCTTTTTTACCTTGCCAATTTGACGCAAATGGGCCAATATTGTTTTGACGCTAACGTCGAAAGCTGCTGCTAATTCAGTCGTAGATTGTGTATTATCAGCTTCCACAATCGCCTTTAATTTGTCATTGTCGACCAAAGTCTTCGGACGACCGCGAGGTTCATTTTTCAGGTCGAAATTTCCAGAACGGAAGCAAGCAAAACAATAACAGGTGGTGCGTTTGTAGTGTTAGCTCCGTGAACGTCGTTGATGTTGCGTGCCGCTTGCGCCGCGTTGCTGCCACGACAGTACTCATATTCCATAATTAATTTAATTTTTACCGTATCAATGATGACGAAAAAGATTGAAATGAGATGAAAATGAAACACTAATCAATAAACAAATGACTACTTTTGGAAAAAGAATTCCATGTTTTTAAAATAAAATTAATTTGAAATAAGAATTCTTATCCAAACAAAAATTATTTTGATTTGAAATGACCAGTACTGCAGAACGGCAATTTCATAGGTAAAGATCTATTATTAAGGGTTAAAGTATGATGACGAAAAATATTGAAATGAGATGAAAATGAAACACTAATCAATAAACAAATGACTGAAATGACCAGTACTGCAGAACGGCAATTTCATAGGTAAAGAACTTTTTAGTATGGAAAAATGACTTTTCTTGATTTCGTCCATACAAAACGGCAATTTCATAAAATTGCCGTTTTGTATGGACGAAATCAAGAAAAGTCATTTTTCCATACTAAAATTTTTTTAGTTTTTTTAAAACCGCCTGAACCGTTTTCGATGCAATTAAAGGTGAAAGTTAGATAATAAATAAATAATAAATATACAAGGTCAGCTGACACATTGTAAGGGGTCTTTTCAACGACTTCCTTTGAAATAATAAGCACTAGTATTGCATTTTTTTTAAAAAATTTAACTTAAAATTTACTTTATTTAGTTTTTGATACAATACAAAAAGAATTACACAATAATATGACTATACTTTGACGACCATTTGGATCAGCGGTAGCTAACGCTGCTTCTGAGCCATGGGTCGCGGGTTCGATCACCGCACAGTACAAATATTTGTGTGCATGAACATGTCTGTTTGTACTGGTCTGGGTGTTTTCTATGTATTATAAGTATGTATTTACAAAAAAAAAGTATATAAGTAAGATTATCGGTTGTCTAGTACCCCATACGACAGGGTACTTAATACTACCTTAATTTGGGACTAGATGGCTCTGTGTGGCCCAGTGAGGCATGTCTTAAAATATTTATTTATTTATTTTATTTTACTTAGGAGCTATAAACAAAATAAAAAGTGGGAAAATAATCGGCAATTTCATACTTTAACCCCTATTATTACGAGTATGTTACATTCTTTGCTGTAGAAAGTTTAAAAGCGATATTGTTGTTCTCTTGTAATAAAAGGTATGAATATAACCTTTGACTGCATTCATCATCAGCTATTTTTTTTTTTGTTTTGAAATAATAGACAATGTTTATATTAGAACTCGTCTTTTTTGAATAAAAATTTTTATTACTCATACTTTTCCAAACGCAAGGATTATTTTTAATCCATGACCTAAATTCATGAGTGACCTAAATTTTGCTCTACTTCTCTGAGTCAGTTGTTTATTTCAATTCATGCCATTGTTTACTGCGAACATGATTAAAGGGTTAAATCATTGAATATCTAACTGTTTACTATTTACAAAGTGACTAATATCCGGTTGTTTCGTGAGTAGTTCGTAAAATGTAGGTAAGTCCCATACCAATATTTGATCCATTTATTTTTATTTTATTTTATTTAGAAAGAAAACCAACAGCGTTTACAAATGACAAAATTGTGGCGAGTAAAATCTAAAAGTAAGGCCAATAACAGGTTCTCCTTATAATAACAGATGGTAACAGTTGTGGAAACTATAACATTCATTATAAGCAATCGTTAGGTTGTTCACAATCATCCGGTTTAATGGTTTTTTTTTTCTTTTTTAGAATTAAGCATCGTTTTATACATTAATAAAGACCTAATTATACATATAAATATTTTCTACATAAATAAAAATAAAAAGATACATACAACACCCACGTACATACAATAAATATCAAACTATATTTAATAAATTCACTTCCATGCTCCTATTTTCCGTTATGCTTTCTGCTTATGAGACTTTTAATTACTTCACGCTTAAAGCTGCGCTTGGAAATCGTAAATGGATCGATACGACTAAATTCTGAATTATACGTACGTACTATACGCCAAAGCACGGAGTTTTTAAGATAATTGGTGCGGTGACGCGGCACGTTCAAAAGAGGTGTATTGCGTGTACGGTATTTCGGTGTCCTGTATAAAATTTTCGAAACCAGTTCTAAACAATCCACTTTACTATATAAAATGTCATAAAGAAAGCTCATGTCTAAGACAGTTCGTCTCTGCTCCAAGGTACGAAGACAAAAAAGAAAAGGCATTGTTTTACCTTAAAAATGTGTTTAATTTATTTTGTTTGAATACGAGTTTATTGATCTATCACTTATTACATATCAAAAGACAGGACATAGTAATGCCAAACATGAGATGCGATTTGAGTGTTTTATTTGCCTTTAGAGATTTCTTTTTAAAATGAAGAGGCTCTTTTTATTGAACATTTATTAAAAGATAAAACGAACTATTAAAAATATTCATCAGCATCATTGTCGGTTAGGTATAGGTAATAAAGCCTCCTAGTTTCAGTTATGCCTGATGCTTTTAACATTAACAATTTCTTTCACAGGATTTTGGGCGAAATCAGCTTCCAACCGTTACGACAATTAAAGAACAAAACAACCTTTCGTTAGCAGACTATGTCCAGATCCAGTCACGTACTTCGTCCACAACACTACGCCTCTCCTTTCGTTAGAATAGAATTTTGACAATACAAGTTTTTTCAAACATTTTCCGTATTATTATCTTTTGTAAACCAGAGATTTCGATGACACACGCTCGTGCCACTCTTGTATTATTGTAACTGTCATCAGAAACGATACGTAAACCTTTTCATCCAGTTAGTTAGAGGACTGACCGCTTACTTCGTGAGCAAAAAGTCCTGTCCACCGTTTTCATATAAAGATAATAATAGGGTGAATATTCATGACATATTTTACACAGATATAGACGTGCATACATGTTTATAAAAACATTCAAATTGTTTTACATAAAAGGTGGTAACTTATGTTTCATTATACTTATTATAGCTTCTTGTTTAAATGATTTATTACTTCATATTATGATGATAAAATATTTTTACACATACATAAAATCTTGGTTCATCAAAGTATTTATTATTTCGTTATTGAAAATATAAATTTTATCTTTTTTAGTAACCTCTAACACCAAGCAAAAGTTAAGGCGTCACATACTATATGGATATCATATTAATACGGAACTATGCAGATAACAAGATTTGTAACTTAACTATGCTCTGAGTAGTTTACTTTCTAGAAAGAGTTTGTTATTTGTGATGCTTTGTAAATTTGATTAAAATATAAATTTTATAATGTGCGAATTACCGACTTCGTTTCGCAAGCTTTTAATTTTAGCTAAAATGTTTACATCTAAGGTTTGAAATGAATCGGAACTAAGGAATGTTTTGTTATGTAAATTGTAGTGATAAATCCTTGCCTGTTAGCCTTTATTATTATGTATTAAAATAATTGTATTTATATATTAATGTTAATTGGTGTTTGTAATCAGCTCAACAATCACCAATGACGTAGTTTTTTAAAGAAATCTTGTTACTTTTTTGATGTTTGATATCATTTACAGGTTCTTTCAATGGTTTTTGTGTGCTGATAGTAGGTATATTACGTTTTGGTACTTATTTAAGATTTTTAGTAAAAATAATATTTCTGTCTAATACAAGAAGGTCAGACCCTCTCTGATTGGTACCTAGATATTAACTTTTAATGTTAAATAACTTAGATGTAGAATATGCGATAAATGGTACTTATAGTTGCCGTTGGCCACTAACTAGTGATTTAGTTTATTCTACGTAAATTTATGTACAGTGTACGAGTAGATAAACCTAACCTTATGTATATTTCTGTTTCGTAGAACAATGTAATAACTCATAAAATATAAATTACGTTCAATAAAAAGTTAAATTATTAGATTATGTTTAAATTCCACTCAACATAAGGTATTATAAAATCAAGTAAACCTTATTCAGGATATTGGTCTGACAAATCCTTCTAATACAGTTTTCCCTTCTACCGCTTTGCTGACTACATATTGGCTGGTGATGAGAAATAGCGACGCAAGAAATTTTATGAGGTAAGTTTTTTTTCCTTTGATACAGAAAATACTAATACAAGACATCTAGTGCAAGCTATAGACAGGTTATAAAGTCCGAGGAGTTTGTCATTTAATAATTTTCAACTTAAATTAATGATTTAAAAATATTCGTTGTACATTTTAAACTTTTGAATTACTTATTACCTCTACAAGTGTAACTACGAGTAATAAGTATTTTAAAGTTTTATTTTTATATAGGCTCCGAACAGAACATTAAATATTAATAAATTAATGTACGGCTACACCGATTTAGATAATATTTAATTTAAATATATATCCCAAAAAGTTTTAAAAGGTTTGAAAATAAGAACAAATACTTTTATTTTCTCATAACAACTATTCCTACCTGTCAATCATTTTATATGTTTTATTGTCCTGTCCTACTACTACGTCTGACGGACAACTGAATAGTAGGTAAGTATCTAATAAGATTTGTGCGTGCGTGATCTGGCACGTCTTGTCGTTGACCAGATTTTTACTTTTGTCTCTCCGTACTGCAAATCAAGCCGGCCAAAATTTGGTTTAACCTATAATAACAGCTCGCCAACGGGTATTAATTTAACCCCAACTTTGACATCACCGTATACCTAGATAACGTATTAAATTGTTTTTGGAAACTATGCGGCATTTAGGTATGTCTTTGATATCGTGTATGGATCTCGAGGCGCCGAAGGAATCCATAATTAAATTCGCATAGTCACTTTGAGGGTGAACGCTTGTAACTTGAGTTACCTATATGCGCGTCTAATTTCCAGGTCACGTTTAAATTAAGCAACAAAAATACGAATATTTTCCTTGAATACTACATATTTATCATTCCATCTAGAGAGATCAAGTGTTTTTTAATTTTTAAAATAGTACTAATAAGGGGACTGCTAGAGCTGTGTGCTGCCCCCATTGATTTAATTTAATAACTTCTGAACAAAATCAATTCTCCAAAAACAGAACAGTATTATTATAGCAAATTACCTCTAGTATTTATTGAATCACAGCAAACTTTTCATTCTGTTTTTTATAAAGTTGAGTTTTTCGCTAACACCAAAAGCGGCCGCTTTTAGCAATAATATCGATGCGATACAAAAGAATGTCAGAATGAAAAGCAGTTAATATGACCACATCTCCAAATTTCGCTCTCAGCTTCGTTGGCTCCCTATCAAACAACGCAGGGATATTCATACTCTCTGGGTCTTATATTCCATTCTCTTTGACCCCAATTCTCCATCTTACCTCAAAGAAAAATTATCTTTCCTTCACACTTCTCATGTTAGAAGTCTCCGTTCTGACGATACTCTTCAGTTACTCACTCCACGACTTCTGGCTTTATGTCCAGCTCTTTCTCCGTGACAGCTGTACGACTTTGGAATGTACTGCCCTTCAAAATCAGAAAAGCCACCTCTAAATTATCCCTCAAAATAGCTTTACGAAATCACTTCACCAACTAACTTTCTTTCTTTCCTCTCTCGAATCTCGCTGACACAATTTCTGTTTAAACTCATATTATGTGTATGTATTTTTGTATATGTTATTGTATGTATTTATTGTTATTTTATGTATGTAACTAGTTCGTATGTATATAACCTCAAATATAAAATCTGTATATATGCCAGTGCTTGATTGTAAGCACTCTTATAATAATTAATATCTTACTTTATATTTGTTATTTTTACTTTGTACTTCGCACCGCCTGTAACCTCTCCGCTTGGCCTTATGGTTGACTGGTAGAGAATGCTTTTAGCATTAAGTCCGCCATTTGTACAGCTTTGTATGTGCATTAAAGTGTAAATAAATAAATTAATTAACAGTAATTCAATAAATACTAGAGGTAATTTGCTAAAACAATGCCGTTCTAGTTTTTTGAGACTTGATTTTGTTTAGAAGAATTAAAATTAATTGGGGGCAGCACACACCTCTAGTATTCCCTATGATGACAATAGCATTAGAATTGTTAAAAACATTTTAGTAACTCAATACACATATCAGTTACAGTACTGAAAGTTAGGTACTCACTTTGTTACAAATGAAAGTATGGTAGCGTATTGGCTTCAAATATTGTTAAAATAAATATTTATTATTAGTCAGAATTAATTTAGAATAAAAAACAAGCATTTTTATTTAGTTTCTATTATAATAGATTTTGACCGTTTTCTTCTGGAAGAAGTGTAACAGAGTACATGTATTAATGAGAAAATTACCAGGTAAATAAATACTGGGTTGTATCCAAAAGCAGTTCAGCTATAGCTCTAAGATATTTTATGTATAACGTATCTTATTTTTTATTTTTATTATTTGGCTTACTTACAGTCAACATACACAACAAAGTCAAAAAAACATTTCCAATACTTAGGCTAAGTGTAGTGACTACTTATAAGTAAACACAGCATGCAATATAATATTAATCGATAAAGATCTTATTCACTAATTAATATCTATAATTCCCTGAATTCAAGTTAAAATTAAATTATGCACTGTGCTTTATAAGTGATTGAATTAACTTCTAATCCAAATATTGGAGGAATATTGAAAACGTCGACAGAATAATTAAGCGGGTTCAGTGTCAGTGGCCACTGGTCGAGATATTTTTGTTCTACAAATTAAGTGCTGTAAATAAATAGCTCAATCAAACGTTGGTCGCTGAGGGCTGCCTTTGATGGCATTAATTAGTTTTTTGGTGTTCCGTTAAGGGACGCAGGCTTATGTGCGACGAGAGTTGCTGAAAACCCCGATGTTGACCTTTAGAAATTCAACTAAAACAACATTAAAATGATCAAACTGCAACACTTATACAACTACTATTGTCTTGTCATTTTAAAAATGACAATCGCAGAGTTATATGGTAGAATCTCACCGACTTGCTATCTATTGTCGTAGTAGTCAGGGCTTAAGTACGAACTATGTCATATGGGCTAAAGCATTAGGTACAGTGGCCTGCACGTTAGGCTATACATTTTTGTTGCCTTATCGCACTTATTTTAACTTAGTTAAGGTTCTTCAGTGGTTAGCCTTATGTGCTGTCGCCTGTACATAGTACCGATAAAAAGTAACTTTAGAAACAATACAGTAAAATAGTGAATATGCTTACATTTTACTGGCCAGCATTGATTTAAAATTGTTTTGCATCCTTTTGAATGATCGGATTCTTATTGCTGTCTAGTCAACTGTTGGGGTGATTTATTGGTTGGGGTGGTTATGCTATTTTTATTTATTGATTTATTTATTCGGAATGGCTGTTGATCCGTTAATGAGATCTTTTTACTTGATTACATACAATTAGATATATATATCGCTAAACCATATAAAGAGGTTTACAACATGACACATCTTATACTTTTACTGTTGTTTACATTACATACAACGATCTTTGATCTTTCCTAAGGTTCAAATTAGTGCAATGTACCTACCGACCCAGGCTGACCCTATAAATCTAAGTATTTTCTAGGTCATATTCATTGCAATGTCTGTGTACTGGTAGGTATTTATTATACGAGTACATCGCACCAAATAAATATTATTTATTTATGAATCTTGTTAAAAAAAATGAAGTATTTTCCGATATCTACAATGATAGGTATTAAAAAAGTAAATACTTACTTTTTAAATATAATTGGATATCTATCAAAATTTCTATTGTTATAATTTTTTACTTAAATACATAAATTTAACAATTTGAATTTTGTGATAATTTCAAAACAAACAGTAAATCCTTAAAGCTAATTTAAAGTTAGTCGGCATGCACATAAATGTACGTACGTGGGTAACACTGAAAATATTTAGAACTGGCCAGTTAGAAACATTGATAAAGAAAACTTTTTTTGATTTTCAATTTTAGAACTCTTTGGTAACCTAATGTAAGTATATTGCATTCATTGTCATTAATTGAATTGTTTTTGTAAATTGGTGGCAAATCTAAAACTCTTGTTACACGTGAAAATAAACCTAACGCAAGAAAATTTTCGGTCAATGATTTATTATGACTTTCGTTGTGGGCTTACTCAACAACAAAACTATGATAGGTGGTGATTAGCATTTCTTAATGAAGCCCCATCTCGTGCTACAATTTACAATTGGTTTAACGACTTTAAGCGTAGACGTAGCAATCTCAATGATGATCCGCGTGAGGGACGTCCTTTAACAGCGACCTACTGAAGATAACATCAGTGCCGTGCGACGCATGATAGAGGAAGATAAGAGAGTGACCTATCAGCAGATACGGGCAAGTCTAGGCATTGGTATGAGTCAAGTTCAAAAAATATTACACGAACATTTATGCGTCAGGAAGCTTTGTACCATACTTTAACCGACGACCAGAAACACCTTCGCATGGACTAGTGTCACCAAATGTTAGATAAGTTCAACGGTGGTGACTCAAATGCTGTATTTGACATCGTCATAGGTGATGAAAGCTGGATATACTGCTACGAACTCGAAACCAAAAGACAATCAGCTCAGTGGGTGTTTCCTTTCGAGGATCGGCCAACTAAGGTAAAGAAAGGAAGAAGTCAAGGGAAAAAGATAATTGCCTCATTCTTTGGTCGGAAAGGTCATTTCGCGACAGTTGTGCTAGAAGATGGAAGGACAGTTACTGCAGACTGGTATGTCAATCGCTGTTTGCCTGTTGTCTTGGAAAAAATTCGACAGCAGCGCCCTCGAAGCAGACTTCCTACACCACGACAATGCTTCAGCGCACTCCGCCAAACAGGACTGTTGAATATTTTACTATGGCAGGTGTCGAGATAATGAGTCATCCGCCATACAGTCCTGGCCTGGCGCTCTGCGACTTTCATTTATTCCCAAGAATCAAAGATACAATTCGAGGTATTCGCTTTACGAGCCCTGAAGATGTGGTGAAAGCGCACGAAAATGCCATAGAAGAGACCCTTATGGAAGAATGGGCCCACTGCTTTTCTCAGTGGTTCCATCGAATGCGACGATGTATAGAGAGGAACGGAGATTACTTCGAAAAACAATAAATGGCAACTTTCTACATAAGCTGTTTTTCATTTTCTAAACATTTTCAGTGTTACCTAGGTATAAATACAAAACGAGTTGACTTTTATAACTTTTTCTTTGATGTTATTAAATCTTTCGAGTTTATATTTTTTTAACAAATACCGAAGCTGACGTCGTCCATGACAGATAGACTTTCAGCTATAATGTTGATCAGCAGGCGCAATCTAATAATACAGGGCTCCAGCTTTTCTTGATTTTCCAAGTTTCTCAATGCTTTTCTAGTAAGTAAAAGTAAACTTAGTTCTTTAGATACGTATGTTAAATGTCAACTTAGATTAAAGTGATCTTATAGTAACTTCTT
The DNA here is from genome assembly GCA_949315895.1 of Anania crocealis. Taxonomy (NCBI): domain Eukaryota; kingdom Metazoa; phylum Arthropoda; class Insecta; order Lepidoptera; family Crambidae; genus Anania; species Anania crocealis. Next base: position 14,257,758 of record OX438880.1, on the reverse strand, counting down.
AAGACAATCATACAGCTAAACTGAAACCTATTCGTTTAATTTTTTAAGAAGGTAATAAACATTAGTGTAGGTACTTATCTCAATTCCGTTTCGAAATTTAAAGGAACATCGTATCTATCATCAATTAGTTATTGTTAATATTAATTTAAAACTGGATATACACATATTTTTTAACATACCTACTATCCAAATTGAGTTGAGTCATTCAAAGCCTGAAGCGCTATAAATTTAAATTTTAACTTCTTGATAAGTATTTACTGTTTAAGTCTGAAAGTCAACTTGAAATTTAATAAGTAATGCATAGAAGAACAGGTTTTAAATCTTTATTGAAACCTTTTAAAGGTGTGAGTACTTTCTGAACTTCCGTTTTAAATCTCGGTTCTTACAAGATGCACTCGAAATAATATTCAATTGCATTTAAATATTTACCGTATATTTTTGCTACATTTTTTTTTTAAATACAGTACAGCTTTTGCTGTATTTTAGCTGGATTAATCGCATAATAAAATGTTGAATATTCGCGAGGTAGCCTCTTAAATGTTGTGCTCTACCTAAGGGCAAGTAAGTTTCAGTGCAACAAATTCGAGCCCCAGGAGGTCTCCCGTCTCAGCTATAATTAAAGGTGATTTAATTTGAAGCGAGACGCCTCGAGAGCCACGTGATTTCATTACCCTTCGACACGTTTCGACAGCGAAAGAGCGCCGGAGCCGCCGGCGACTTACCGCCAAAAAATTAACATCGAAAATTTCACCCTTCAAATATTTTTTTACAAATAATCACGGTGAGTGCCTCGCTTTGTAGAACTTTTCTCATTGACTAGATATAAAAAAAACGTTACAGCGAGATAAAAAATACCTCAGACGTTGGTTGATCTTTAAAATGTATCTCTATTTTTGTTCCGTACCCTTATCATTCAGGGAGCATTGATGCTCTTTGTCAATTGACCCACATCAAGCTAGTTCAATGACAATCATTATTTATTTCATTCAAAGAGTGGAAAACTATCTAATAAGTACCTAACTAATGGTTTGTCCGTCTCAATTTAATATACCTGATCACAGGTTAAGAGATATCCGGATACTAGAAGGCCAATGTCTTAGAAAATATTTTAAACAACAACGAGGTAATATTTTACTGAAAATTTAAATGTATTTAATTTTTTAACAAATAAAATATGTTCTGGTCATACTACTTTTTAATTCATGATTAATATTTTTGAATCAGTGTTTCATAATAAATGTTTTACCCCGGGTCGCAAAGTTCGGATCTGTTTTATCTAATAAACAACATAATATTATCGATTACACGAGCAAATGTTTGCAAACGTTGCTAAGCTATTGTATTAGTTGTGGGTTTTTGTGTGCCTAACGATGAAGTAAACACACATTCGGTTTAACTCTTGTCCAGCCATAGTTTATCCAAACACTAAACAGTAGTGGGTGAAATAACAATCAAAATATTTATGAAACTTCAATGACATTTAATTACAAAGGAGATCACTGGTAAGTTAAAGTACAATAGAACAAAACATACTTCAAATACAAATATTATTTGAATAACTGTTGTTATAGAAGTTTTGTCCTTAGGTACAGACAACGGCAGGTCAACCTACCCAAAAAGTTAAGGGTCATCGAATTGATTTTCAACTTTAAGTCTAACAAGTAGAGATCAAGATCGATTGAGAAAATTTGACGTTTTGTGGTAAGTTGACGTGCTGTTGTCTGTACCTAAGCAATAAAATTACCTTTTATTTAATTCACTATCCTGCATGTTCACTTTTCTTAACCTATATAATTTACACACCACTCTACTACGCTCTTTTAAGCTCTACGTAATTGTTAGTAGTATCTTACCTTTATTAATTTATTCAGCTGTATTATAGCTGTATTAATAATAACCTTAGCCCAAGCAAGTCATAGCTCAGCAAAGTCTGAAATTAGTTATAAGGTACAAAGTATTAGTTTGATCGATAACGAATGAGACGACAACAGAAAACCATTTCGATGACTCCGAATAGACCCGAATACAAATTTGCATGCACAACACTAGTGAAAAAGCAGAATAACATCAATTGTGGACTATAAAAGAAATTCATATGCTAGTTACCGCAATTTCCCTACGAAATTAATATCGTCAACTCGTCCCGAGGTTCGTTACCCGCAGACGGCTCTTTGTAAGCGGAACAAATTGGCGGGTGCGTACAATCGAAGCAGATATTGTACTTCGATGTTCATTAATACTTTAGATAAATATAATTTTAGAATCAATTGCCGCAGCATGAAAAAGGTGTGAATCATCAAGTAAATCTAAGCAGAATACATATTTTTTCCTTTCTTAAGCTCCGAACCGGACATATTCCACTAAATAAATTAAAGTTTATTATAAAGTTAAGAGGATCCAAACTGTGCAACGTGTGGAGTATTAGAAGATGTGCATCACCTGGTAATGGAATGTGAACGGAATCGTCACTTGAGAGCCATAGTTTATAATTACTAAAAATAAATAAACAAGACGTTGGTTCATTGACCAACTTCCTAGCTAACCCTTCATCAGAGGCAGCTAAGATTATTATAAATTTTGTAATATCTAGCCTTAAATTGGAATAATTTAAGTTTAAGATATAATGGAGCTGACATGATCGAAAGAATCGATCAAAGCTCCTAAATAAAAAATAGAGAGAAAAAAAAAGAAAGTAAATCTTTGTTTCACACTGCTTACAGTATCTTAACGATCTTGGTACCTAGTTACCTACCATGCTTAAATTATTGCTTTAAACCAAAAGGGTAAAATTAAGTAAGGGTTGAATAATATTACTTTACAAAAATTCAATTATCGAATTTTATAATTCCTGTAATTATCCGTTTCACCTTAATAATATTTATTTATTCTAATATTCTGTTTTCTCGAGTTTACGCGAACATATTGAAATGAAAGATGTTTACGGATTATTCGTGTTTTTTTGGTCTCTTCAAACATGGCCCGTGACTATGAACGCTGTAAAAATTAAATAGTCATTAATGTTCATTTAAAATAATTTTATTTGATCGAATTTTCATTGGACGTAATGATTATTAAACAAAGAAAAGTATGACCTAAGTACCTACTGATAGTTTGGCCAAGAAGAAGAAAAGTTTAAAAACCAAAACCCGACTAAGTACTAAAAACACGCTCTAAAAAGTGCGAAACAAGAAAATAGTCTCCGCTGAAATAATTATGTACAAACTATTATACCTACTAATAGAGATATATTTAAAGGATAGCCGTGATCGTATGTCACTTTGATTTTATTTTATTATTATAATTAATCTGTTTTGTTATAGTAGGTGGCATACGACCACGGCTATCCTTTCAACATCGTACGTATTTAGTAGGTACATTATATCTAACGTTTTTTGGCATAACGAGGGAAAACTCCACAAATTAACACGTACTAAACGAAAACCATGTTGTTAAAAGTCTAGGTCGCACTTATCTAGTAATTATTGGGAACGATTCCCTTGATTACGTTAAGGGGACTACTAGAGCTATTCGCTGCCCCAAGGCACCAATTGATTTAATTTTATTACATCTAAACAAAATCAATTCTTAAAAAAACTAGAACCTTAAATTACCTTAGTATTTAGTGAATCACTGTTAACTGCTTTTAATTCTGGCATTATTTCGTATTGTACATTATTGCTCAAAGCGGCCGTTTTTGGCGTTACCGACAAATTTGTCTTGCTTATTAATTTTGTCCTTCTCAGAGCACAGAGTTCTGCTGTAAAAGCTAGTGTATTATGGTAAGTATTTTTAAGCAGTACCTAATTAGCAAGATGTTATGAACATGCATGTATGTGTTCCGTGTTTATGTAATTAATTTAAAAACTCTTCGGTTTCACAGATAGTAATGGACGCTTTACTATTTGCGTTAGCACTGGAAGTGGTGCTATTGCAAATGCGAATACTAGGTAAGTTTATTTAGTTTATCAATGTCTAATAAGTAATTTATCGTTCTTCTTACAAACCTGTAATAAAGGAAATGCTTGAAAGTTTCTTTAATTTAAATTTATTTGTGCTTTAGCGTTAACCAATGGATCCCAAAGCCTTCGTGGTGTTATTATATGACTACAAAAAAGTAGCACCAAGTAGTTATACTGTATAAATTAGGTTACCAAATGAAATAGACAGGTAGAAACCGTAAGCAATAAATTAACAGTAAAACTTACATACACACCAAGATCTACCGAAACTTAGATAATACTAATATCTAACTATACAGGATGAAATTTTCATCACCTTCCAAATTTTTATATATCAATCTACGAGACAAAAAACCAATGACGTATTTTTTCATTTGGTATAGCCCAGTACAAAAATGTCAAGATAAAGCACTTGGAAAATGACCGCAAAAAATTTAAAATTTTTGATACGGCCGCCTAGCAACACTTTTTTTACGCGATTCGCATCTCATTCATTATTGCGATACTATTCATAACTTTTTGATTTTCCTTTTATACCTTATCAGGCGTAGGACCGTAAAAATTGAAAACTATATTGCGAAAAATATTTTCGGGTGAAAGCTTGATATACATTTTTTACTTCATTAATAGGCTCTAAAATGCGATACTGCACGCCCATAAAAATTTTGGAAAGTGGTTAAAATTTCCTGTACATCTTTTTTTTTGTTTTGAAGTAAAAATATTTGTTTTTACGATTAATGTATGTAGAAGAAATTGGATGTGATTAGAACTATAAATAACAAGTACCCATGTTCAGTAGGTATTTGACTTGTAAAGGATGACAAATCTTGTTATAAACAAGTGGGTAATATTTTTCTCACGCTTAGCTCATTCGAGTTAAAAGACTTTCATTTTCTTTGGAACAATATTCCGCCACTTGCAGAACCTACTTACGTGCCTATTGTGTAGGTTTCGGATGTACACGAAGTAAGGAGCAAAATGTGCTATTGTTTAGTGAGAGGTAACATTTCTATCTGGCATTGGCAGATATTTGCCACAACGGTCTCACTGATCTCTCGCAGCCGATATTGTTTTTCCCTCTAAATCGTAGCGTAGGAGAACGCTTCGATTTTGGACTCAGAGACGAAAATTGAAAACTTGTGTTTAAAGCTTGTGCAAACTTTTTATAATTAATAGACTTAACAATAATTTTCTCTTGTGAACACCTGCATGGGTCCTTAACCACACTAATTGCGCAAACACTGACTGAGCAAGCACAAGTTCATTAAAAAAACTGCCCACCCGTCTTCAATTACGCATTCAGTAATAGTGCAATTGAATATTAGTACCCTAAAACTTTTTTAGCAAACCCGACGCGTTTTACCACTTTAATCTACAATAAAAATAACGTGACCATTTTTTTATATATTTTACCCGACGAAAAAAGATGAGAATTTATTTTTAACTGATAATTTTTTTTATGGGTTTGGCCATCTCAAAGTGAGTCGAATTTTAATTTTAAAATAATCTTATACGCCTATAAACTAAACTAAACAAAATGCAATTCCCAAAATAAAAAAAATATTTAATCAATTCCAAATTTTTCTCTATACCTACTCTACATTGCGATTATCATGCGTTTATGTCGATTATAGACACGTGACGCCATCTGGCGGTTGGTTGATGTAAACGTTCCCTTTCAGAAAGCACCACAGAGCTAAGGTTGCGGGTTCAACAGAACACGAAAAGTGATAAAGCACAGTGCGGAAAACTCGTGAGGGACCGGTGAGTTCCTTATGATACAACAAATGAATAGAGGGCAGGGTCGTTAATTAAGCTTTTAAGGTAACTTTTTTAAACATTTCCACAAATGAGGGAATAAGTACTAACGTTACTTCTATCTAAAATCTAACAAGCATTCGGATGCTTGTTGAAGGATATACCGGCATAACTTAAATTTTAGAGCCGTTTTTGTGTCTGCCAGACCTACTACACACTTAGAGCATTGAACCAATGGCATTGGTCCAATGCTCTAAGACTACGATGTAGGTATGCAAAGAATTTATAAATCAAACTGCCAAAGGTTAGCCTACGTTTTTGATGGGAACTGATCAAAGTTTTTGCTTGTAGAGCCTGTGGACTCTTTTAATCCCTCCATCGTGAGTTATTCCAGACACAATTGAAATCAATTGTTATCGTGGCACCCGAGTGCATCCTGGGGGTTGAGGGATTAAAACGAAACATGTGTAAAATTTAAAAAGAAGCAGTACATCTTCTGTTCCGATATTATAAATGCGATTAGGGCAGGGGGTGCTGGGTAGTAATATTCGGAAAATATAATACCTATAAGTACCCACTCGTAATAATATTACCACTACCTTATTTGCTTTTTGGAGGTTTATGAAATTATTTGCTCTAGTAAACCGTGACAATGATGCCAAATTCAGCATATCATGTTACTGCAGCAAGCATGTGTTCAGCATGTGTGTGGCATCAATTGTCACGAATTACAAGATCAAATAATTTCATGACCTCACGTTAATATTATTATTTGTGACATTTTACATATTTTATACCCTAGGCATACGGTAAAAGATGTTATTCGAAGGACCCTGGTAGAAATTGTAGAGAATGGAGAATGGCGAACGCTACAAGAAGTGGTTCAGGCTCTGCACGAAAACGCCTCGTACGCTGTAAATATAGGATTGGACCACGACAGACTGAGATTGTAAGTTTATTTCTTTCACGGCTATTTTCTTCTCCTTGACATTTAATCTGAGAGCAGCAAATGCCTACCGCCACAGGCAGTTAATAATACATTTACGAATGAATAACATGCATTATTCGAATGAATAATCTTCATTGTATTTTTTTTTGGCCAACTAGTTTTGAAAGTGTCCTTTTAAAGCGACTTAATTTGGGATCAAAACAGTGTTTGTAATATTGTCGACATTTATTTATTTCAGTATCAATGCAAAATTCCTAGAAGTAGCAAAGTAACCTGAAATTAGGATATAAACACACTCAAAATGTGTTGCAGTAGTTGTCCATGTGATTTTAATTTAATTTAATCGAAATCAAGACGATAGTAAGATTTTCTAATAACTTACGAGTATATGGATAGTTGATACTTGATTCATAAAATTTAACGATATTTAATATCGTTGTAAATTAAATTCTAGTTCTCGATCATCAATCATCAATGAAATAAAGACGAAACGCAATCAATGGGCAGTTGAACTTCGAAATGCTGACCAGCTAACGGCTGTGGTTCGAGACAAGATCAAGGTAAAGCTTTCCAAGTATAATAATTAAACGGATCTTTCCTGTAAAAAAATTAAAAATTAAAAATTCCTTTATTTGAAATGATATATTCATTTATTTGTTCCAAATCATATTTACATAGTTATGGGACACCTTTTTAAGTAAACTTGTATTAGGAGGGTCCCGCTCTTTCGGCGTAGCGTAATTTATATTAAAAAAAACATAAAATAAATAAGTAATAATAAAAATTTTACTAAATTGTGTTGTGTATGTGCCTGTATCTTCGAGCAACGCGGCCTTCCGTCCCGGAACGGAAGGCCGCGTTGCGCGAAGGCCTGTATTATGCGTGTATTGTAGACAGTATTTTAAAATAATAAAACAGAAACAAAACAAGAATATGTAAGAGTAAGTTCTTTACATAATGTAAACATAAAATAGTATCAGGAGGGTATTATTGTAACATCTTTCTTTTTTTATTAAGATTACTCAAGTCGTCCCTTTAGCTTACTATTAAGTCATTATAAGAATATACATCAATTTATCTCTAAGATTTCAATTGCAACTCACAAATAGGTATTGGTATAAATACAGGTATGCCTTAAATACTCGTAATAGAAACATTATTAATAACAACGAAGGATTTTATTTATTTACCTGTCATTACACGTACCTTACCAACCATACGTTATATTAATACATTATGTTAATACATCAATATCTATAAACGAATTTAATAGTTATGTGCTACTAACAATTATTCTGAAATCATTGCCTTTCAGAATACGCAACAAAACGCGAATGCACGTCTCCGCTACGTAGAGAAGTGGCTGTTTGCGCGCGCAGAATCACTCGACATGCAGTTGGACAAGCCGCGTGCGCCCGCACCGCGAGCTGACCACGAACATCGCGTGCATGACGAGCTAGTCAAAGCATACGAGTTGCAAATAAAGGTTAACTTTAACCCTGAACTTATTTTGCAGCCATGACTACAATAAGGTTCGATCCCCTTGAAAACGGCACCATAGAACTTTGTAATAAGAATATCGTTTTGTCAAGATCAAGTACACGTCCGTGTAAACCACATGGAAGGTTACATATTTTTTCAGTCGGTGCTCGTATACCATACCTATTGACGACCTCCTTGGCGGAGTAGCGAACACACCGGTTTTCGAGGAGTCGCCTGCTCCGAGGTTCCGGGTTCGTTTCCCAGACGGGTCAATGTAGAAAAAAGTCTACATTTTCGCGGGTCTGGGTGTTTGTGGTACCTTCGTTGTTTCTGATTACCACAATACGAGTGCTTAAAATAGTTAATCACTTTGGGATCAGAACAATGTAGGTACCTTATGTGATGTTGTCCACTTGATATTATTTATTTTATGTACTATTAGGTTACCTAATAAAAAAACACGAAATTTGTCACACGAAAAGTTACCATTATGAAATACTAAGCTAAACTTATAAATAGATATTTGCCGTGTGGTAACAACGCAAGGATTCACAATAAATAAATCACTTATATGGCCTTATTATCTACCACTTATTCCGTGAATGTGGAAATTATAATGTGATCGTAATTTATACTTACTTACTCGTTATAGATATGAAACAATAACGTTTAAATTCTGGAAATCAGACACTTCATTTTACTGGGCTTTGGGACTAATGCAGATAGGTAATTCAAGGATGGATCTGTTCTGTTTTGTAAAAGGAACGTGAAGATTTATTGGAGTATTGGCGGCAGCGGTATGTGGATGATACTGCTAACATGGACAACCGAGTCACGAAGAAACGCGAAGATCTACGTGTGGCTGGCGCTCGTCGGGAGGAGTTACAGAAATTGGTAATATGGCATACTAGCTGTTGCCTGCAAATTTGTTTTCAGATTAAATGTGATCATTAAACTACCATTTTCGAACAAAATCATATCGATCCCCAGCGATATGACAAACAAACATATTATCTCTCCTTAAATATTTTTCCAGGGTAAAAATAAAGTAGCCTAATGTGCTATTCCAGCCTACACTATTTCTGTGTCAAATTTAATTTAGACCCGTTTAGTCTTTTTGGCGTGATTGAGTAACATACTTCCATACAAACTTTCGCATTATAATGTTAGTAAGATTATCTGCATACCAGAGTAATGTACTACCTAAGGCACATAACATAAGTAAAAGGTAATTCATAAATAGTTAATCGGCCGTTGTTTAAGTCACAGTCAAGATTCTTAAACGAAAGGATTAATTGTTCTTATTTTGACTGTTAGGATAACACTAAACTTTTAAAAGTAAGTACGATTTGTAAAAAATAAAGGCTTAGTTCTACGCCGGACACTTTGAGCACTAGGTATATTCACGAAGTTACCGAATAACTCCATGGTCATGATAATTTTTTCAATTCATTGCCATTAATAAAAAACCGTAGAATCAATACCAACCATACCTTCTTATCTGAAATAGGTCAACACAAATTTTAATCGGTGATGAATACTGATAAGTACCTTGAAGTACCACTAACAATTTACTAGCGTAACTGTACATCATTCGTAATCTACTTATTGTATTATGAGGCATCCTCTTCAGCTCAAGTTTACATTGTCTGCTTGTTTTACTACCAGTGCTGAGGCATGACTCGGCTACATTTTGCACATAGATCATAATTACTAAAAATTTTCAGTATGACCTCCATGCTGGTGAAATGCGGTCGTGGTTGACCTTCAAAAGAGAGCGAGCAGCGCGTCTGGCGCGCGAAGAGAGGCTGGCCGGAGCTGCGAAACGGCTGCAAGCATGGTGGCGTGGAGTCATGGTGCGGCGCGCGCTTGGTTCCTTCCGATACCTTAAAAACATTAAAAAATCGCCTTCCAAATCCAAGAAAAAATAATCAAAATAGGTATAATAAACCATTTTAGTGGAACAATTCTTGCCACTTTTATAGTAATACGTAATAGGTACTTAATAACTCTATAAAAACTACATAATTTAAAGGTACACCTAGCGCTACTTCTCTAACAAATATTAGATAACAAATATTAGGTAATAACTCGTTCGTGAGTTTCGTGACTGAGGCAGAAATGAAAAACGGCTCAGATATGACCCGCGTAATAAATGCGTTTGTAATTTTTCTTATCCTTCTGAATATGTTTAATACAACTGTATGAAAGGTATTTAAAAAAATCTAGATGCTGGCTGAGAGTCTTTAGTTAATAATTCTGACTCAGTCACGACATGATGTTTTTTACAAGAGTGGCGCTAGTGTACCTTTACTCCCCTCTTGATATTAATTTTATTTACATTTGTTTTTTTTAACTATTAATATAACCAAAAGTAAATCTGTCTGTCCAAAAGTAAGGTGTGATTGAAATAACGCAAAATCTGTGAGGTATCGATTCTAGAGCTCAAATTCAATAGTATCTAGGTAGGGGAGACCGGGGCAAGATGAGATAGCTAAGACAAAACTCGCTGTACAATGAAAATTAAACTCTTTAATTAAATTCTTAAACAAAAAAAACAACGCCTATACATTTGTCTCTTATAATTAATTGTTTTAGCATGCGAAAACGCAGACATTTTTTGACAAATAATAATTAACGTTAATGAGGCAAATTTCCCGTCTTGCCCCATAGCTGGGGTAAGATGGGAAATGTAACGGGGCAAAAGGAGTACATATTTCAATCGGGCAGACAGCGTTCAAAAATATAATGTGCCTCGTCGTTTTCTTCATCTACCCCGGCACAGGAACCAACCATGGCACACACTGCAGATGACCCAACCCTCGGTTGACTCTGAGTAAAAATAACCACAATGTCATCATCCTCCTCTTGACACGAACTATCTTCCGATTCGATTTCTTTGGCGAGTCTATTGGCTTGACGCTTGTTTCCAGTCTTTTTAATAATTTTTATAGTATTTTTTCCAACTTTATTTATTAGTTTTTTTTCTTTTTCAGTCTGCTGTTCATCAGTTTTTTTTTCTTATTTTACTTTTTTTAATGCAATCGTTTTTGTAAGGCAATTTACGTTCTAGATAGTAGTTGATAGTCTTTCTCTCCTGAGTCCTTACTTCTTTAGGTATTCCCATAGTATTTTCAGGACTTACAAGAAAAGAAGAAGGTACTTTCTTGATTTGTCTTTCTGGGGTTTTTTCTTTACCTCGGAATGTTGAGGTTAAAGCTTCCTGGCCCGATGTTTGTTTAAGGGTCTTTCTGGTATTAGTAATCTCAGGAGAATATATTTTGAAGTTAGCAGTTGTTAACGTTTTGGGAAGACAGTAGGAGAGATGGAGAGTTTGGCCTTAGAATGTCAATTCGAGGACTCAACGAGACCGCGGGGAGAACATTTTCATTCGGAGAGGACGCAGATAGTTCATTAACATTATTTTTTTCTGTGGACAAGACGGGATCTTCAGTATTTCCTGAGGACATCGAAGGACCTGGAACATTTTCTTTATCAAAATCTAAGTTTGTATTAGAAACAATGCGGTAAGGTATATTTTGAAAAAACAAGAACATTTTGCAATCTGAGAAGAAGTGGCTGAATAAGTTACATTATTTTGTTGAGTTGCAGGAGATTTTTGTCCCAGGTACGCTGACGTGGATGGTCTTAGTTGGTTTCCTTCAGTAATTGCTGGTTCAGATATTAGATTGGTCCAAGTTGATAGAGCATTATCGACATTTGGCTCTTCTGTTACCAGGTTTTCTGTATTAGTCGTCTCTATTATTAGAAGGTACTATTTTAACTACAAGGACGGGGCATGACGGGATAGTATCCCATTATGCCCCGACCATTGTGCCCCAATCCACATGTATTCAAATAAGTTAAAGCAGTTCTATACTTAAACGTTAAAATCTAATCTGGATTTAAAGTGTTATACTACTACAATAAGCTTAGGATTTAAACAAAATAATATCTCAAGTACTTACAAGTCTGTTCATAAGCTTTTAAACCAAAAACTGAATAAAAAAACTTGCAAAATCAGTTTTTTTCCCTATACAATGCAAAAACGAGTTTCTAGTCGTTCGCTCTGCTCGGACGCACTCGCGCAGTGTGAAGTTCGTGCAAATGGCGTCTTTACCGGTCCGAACACGATTACTATTCACGCACACAAGCCTACTTCCCGTCCTGCCCCGAACGTCATCTTGCCCCGGTCTCCCCTACCTGTTTTGATGGGACCAACGTAGAAACAGTAAGTTTTAGATTTTTGTATATTCAGACTTTCTTTGATCTCATTTAAGCATCAGAATCGCCCCAAAAGATTTGGTCTACCATGTTAAAAGAATAAAATTAGTTAATTAGGTTTTTTTTTATATCAATATCTTACTCCTTGTTCATGTTCTGTGATACGCCAATAGTTATTTTGACAATACAAACTTTTACAGCTTATGGATAAATGTTTCCTACTATTATATATTTTTTTGTACTTTTTTTGTTCTCGAGAGAGATTTAAAGAAGGTTATTTTAAGTCTCAGTAGAGTAAAACTTACGGTCCTAAACCAAGACGTGGGTTTTATTTCCTAGAGTTGATTGAGTGGTATGAATCATACCACTCAATCAACTCTAGGAGGTCGTGTATATTTTTTTTAATGGTCCTATGCTCTATGCCTAGGAGCCTTCTGTAGTATTGCAGCTTGTATTCGGGCAAGTCGTCTTTAATAGATCAGTAATTAATCTAAGGTTGATAATCTGCACCTTTTTAGGGTCCCGTACCCAGAGTAAAAACGATCGTCGTCTGTCCGTCGGTCTGTCACTGTATCTCAAGAACCGCGATAGCTAGAAAGTTGAAATTTTCACAAGTTATGTATTTCTGTTGCCGTAATAACAACAAATACTAAAAACAAAATAAAAATAAATATTTGGCCCGTTTTTTTGTAACAAAACGAAATGCTTTGTTTAGAAAAACTTTATTCGAGAAAATTCTGTTTCACTACAACTTTCGTTCATTTACAATTTATTCGTTATTACGTTGTTACATACGAGTATTATTCTATGTGCAACCACAAGTGAAACTCACTCTTGTCTCTTTTATTTTCCTTCAAACTTATGACTTTTTCCTAGTTATTATGTAAAGAAAGAAAGAAAAATTATGTAATGTAACTTTTTTTATTTACGGAAACTAATAAAAGCTATTTCATCTGTTTGGTGTTTAACTTTTCCATGTTTGTATTTTAAACATGCTTTGAACTATAGGTATATTTTTCACTGGAATAGATTTAGAGTAAAGAAAAGTATTTTAAATAAATAAAAAAATGGCGGGAGAATAAGAATGATTGAAACCGTGGACTTATCCGTCACTCTGCGTCAGGGTAGTGTTGCTAGATTAGAAAACATATTGGTGTCTGGCAAAAAAGGCTAGCAAAACTAAAAAAAATAATAAGTTGAAGTGAACAAGTTCTGTAGGCAAATTTTATGGTATTACTATGTGAGTTTATGTGTAGTTTTACGACCTACTACGTACTCTTCTTACTACGTTCCTTTACGATTTTATAAGGTATTACAACCTATAGCATAGACATACTTTTTTGAGGTTATTCAGTCTCATAAATAAGACTGAATGTCAGGTTCCGTTCCGCGGTTGTTACCTCAGGACGCTCGCTTCGCTCACTCGCCTTTGTGCGTTTGTGTGTGTGGTCATAATTAATGTAATTATGCATCTTTATGCATATATTTTATACGCATTAAAATGGAGAGCGGAATCTGACTGTGACATCACTAAAAATTCACAGTCAGAATCGTACGGCTTCAAATTCAAGTCTTTGGTTATTAAAAGTCGTAACTATCGTATCTCGCAAGTAAACAAGTGCAAACAAGCATGTAACTTAGAGTGCAGCAAGCAAATCAACAACTTGTCAGCTTTTGGATCGCTTCACTCTTGCTTTGTCTTACTTGACTTAATGTCCTAGGTCCCAAAGATGGGGCAGAGGGCGTCCACCCCAGACCAATGGATGGAGGACTACCTCCATCGCGTTGGTCTCGAGCTTTGCGTTTGATTTCACTCCAAGTCTTGCCGATCTTTTGCGCCTCATCTGCTACAGTGCGATGCCAAGTTTGTTTGGGGCGGCGTTTACGTTTTCCTTGGGGATTCCAGTTCAGAGCCTGTTTGGGAGTGTGATCGGGATCCCTCCGGAGAGTGTGGCCAATCCAGTTCCACTTGCGGCGCTTGATCTGCTGGTCGATCGAGGTTTCGTGGCAGCGTTCCAACAGGTGTTCGTTGGAAATTTTCTCGGGCCAGTACACACCGAGAATTTAACGGAGACAGCGGATGATGAAGACCTGGAGATTGTGCGAGATGGACTTGGTGACCTTCCACGTTTCGCACCCATACATATGGGTTTGACGTTGAACCCGAAAATCTTGATCTTAATCCTTTAAGTCAATTTCCACGACCGCCATACGGGTCGAAGTTGCGCGAAGGTTGCTCGAGCCTTGGCAATGCGTGAAGTGATGTCCTCTTCTGTACTACCAGTTTTTGACACGACACTTCCGAGGTAAGTGAAATCGTGGACTCGTACCACATCTTCTACACCAATCCGTAGCGGTGTGCGATTTTCCACTGCAGATATCATTTCCTGGGTCTTCCGGCAGTTGATTTTAAGCCCCGTTATGCCCGCCTCTCGATGTAGGTCGTCGATCTTGGATTGCATATCACGGTGAGTGTGGCTCAGCAGGCAGATATTATCGGCATAATCTAGGTCCTCTAAGACATTGGTTATGTCCCTTTCTATCCCAAGTCGCTTGGTTTCGTATGAACGATGCAAAATCCCATCAAGAACAACCAAAAAGAGGAGAGGCGAGAGCAAGCAGCCTTGACGGGGTGTCCGGGCATGCACCTCGATGTCTTCAGAGATGAAGCCGTCGTGAGTGATTCTACAAGAATATTTTTTGTAGATGGCATTCAGAAGGTCGATGATCTTCGGTGGGACACTAATATCAAAGAGTCGAGACCATATGCTTGTCCACTTCCAGTTATATGGGAGTTCTTCTTCCGTCCAGATCTTCGTGATAATAGGTGTCAGGACTTCGACGGCGGAGCATAGGTCAGCTTGACGCATTTCCGCAGTGATGAGATCGAGACCTGGTGCTTTGTCAGATTTAAGGGACAGGATAGCTTTAGCCACTTCGTCGTGAGTAGGTGGATCTATGTTGATGTCGAGCTCTCTGGGTGGATCGGGGGCGTGCTGCGGTACATCCCGTACGGTCGATGTTGTGGAGTGGAAGACTTCCTCAAAGTGTTCACGCCAGCACTGCAGTTGCCCTTCAGATGTCACTATGAGCTGTCCATCACTAGACATTAGAGGCTTTTTCTTAGGTCTGTCCTGGCAGGAATGCCAGGGTTTTCGTTGCTTTATAGAGCTCTCTCAGATTGCCAGAATTAGCAGCGAGTTAAGCATTATTGACAATCCCGTCAGTCCACATTATTTTGTCCTTTCTCGTACTGCGGTAGATTGTCTTACGGATTTGACGGAGTTGCTGTCTAAGAGTGGCTTGAAGTTGCTCGTTGGTGGTCTGTAGCAGTTTTATGTGTAGCTCTCTTCGGTCGGCTATAAACTGCCACGTGGATTGTGACTAGTGTTGCTAGGTGTCCCGATTTTCGCGGGACGTCCCGATTTTCAGGGGCCTGGGGACGCATCCCGATTAGCACCTGATCGGGACACTAAATGTCCCGATATATCAAGAAATTTGATTAAAAAAAATTATGTAATTAAATGACACATCACATTACTATGCGAAAAAGAGCTCAAAATAGCAAGCATCACTAATTAAGTCTCGTGCGAATGACTACACTAGTGGTAGTAGCGGTATAGCAAGGGTATAGCTTTGTTTTGTTCTTTGCCTCAGAGACGCGACCGCTTTGCAATGGTGCTTCACTGAATCAGTAGATCAGTCACACAGTCAGTATAAGATTAAATTCAAAGTAACTAAGAATATTGGTTGCAAAACGTAATAAATATACGTTAATTTTAAAAAAACTTGTTTTTTTACTGTCCCGATCTACAACCATAAGTCCCGATTTATTTTACCTTCTGCCCCGATTTAAAACAATTTGGACTTGGTTCCACTGCTCGTCTATTGAGTTTTCTTCAATATTGAGGCCGGAGAAACGGTTCCGAAGTTCGCGCCTAAACTTGGTGCAGGTATCAGGGTCTCTGAGCATGGCGACGTCAAACCTTCTCCCAACCCTGCCAGGGACTCCGGCTGGTCGTGCTACAGCAACCTTGAGGCGCAGTTCAGCAATAACCAAATAATGGTCGCTGTCGATATCAGCACCCTACGGTTTCTAACATCAAGCAACGAGGAGCGCCATTTGGAACTAATGGCAAGATGGTCGATCTGGTTTTTTGTGATTCCATCGGGTGTGCCCATGTGTCGCTCGCAGTTTGCGTTGTCGTTCCCTACTTTTGCATTTAGGTCTCCCAAAACGACCACTATGTCTTGTTTCTTTATAACCTTTAAGGTGGCATTGAGTGAGTTGTAGAAATCATCCTTGGTGTCCTCTGCAGAAGTGTTGGTAGGGCATTGCACTATGCAGATCTTCCGGACTCTTGAGTTGAAGCGGGCCCAAATGATTCGGTCTGAGATCGGTTTCCAGTCAAGTAAGCTGTTCTTTGCGGTAACGCCGAATTCACGGATATCGTCATTTACTTTCCTTACCAGAGTATAGAAGAGTCAAAAAACCCTTAGACGATCTCAATTCACCGAAGCCATTTTTACGCACTTCACTAAGACCTAGAACCTAGATAGACCTATTATCTGAGATTTTCTGCTTCTGCTTGGGCTAGACGGCTGTCGTCGCTGAGCTGATTAAGTTCCAAAATGCTATTCGTGTCCGTTTTTTCATGCCAAAGGTCGTCGTTGAGAGATCGGCTCGGTTTCTTACTGCGTTCGTTTCTTTGATCAAAGGGTGTTCAGGCAAGCGGGTGATTAACCTACTGTGCCCTAGTCCGGTGGTGGGGCTGCCACCTCAGAGCTTCCGGACGAGCTCGGTTTTTTGCGGGTCTCCACCTTAGTGATTAGATTCTGTTTTAAGGCGCAGAATACTCGCCTTTCGTCCTGCATCCTCAGCTCAGCTGCAACTCAAGGTAGTGGACACGCAATGCGTGGCAGCAGCAGGTCCCGGGGTGGACGACGAGGACGTAGATGACGCGGACTGGCCAGGGTTCTGCTCCACAGGTGTTCCACTACTTAACACAGCAGATGGCTGCTTGGTATTTTATAGGCAATTTCGACCAAGACCATGCTCGGGCTTCACTTCTGCGCATCTGCGAAATTTGAAAATGGGGTATGACAGACGATAAAAATAAACGACATGCTTAAGGAAATTATGACTTTCTGACTTCATAGACATAAGAGTACATAAGTAATTTCGAGATTCCTGCCACGTGCCATGTTTTGTACAAGTTTCCGATATTTCGGCACTGTTGCAAGTGCAATGATCACGGAAGAACTATTGTGGGTGGTCGTTACAAGTAGATAAATCGGTCTACCCGCAGTTGTAGTCTTATATCGCACTTGTCGCTGGTACTAAGGCTTCTGGCTTGTAAACTATTCACAACTTGTGTCCTCAACAAACAACACTTACAAATCCAATCTCGTTTAAACTTTAGTACACGAAAATTTATAGACATCTCCACGATTAAAGTTTTTGTGTTTGGTGATTTCAATCGCTTCTCTAATCATTTTTAATGTGTAATGGCTTTCAGTGGAAATAACCTGAGTGTTGTGAAACTCAATTCAGTAGTACATAGTGTTTCGCGAGCATATTTCTGCGTATCGTTACTGCAATATCAACAGACTTCAGAGAGTTCAATGATTCTCTCGCCCTCATGGATTTTTAGTAAAGGGATCAATTTGCTACCCATGAGTTGGCAAAATAACAATTTGCAGTAACAAGTGCATTGATAACAATGGTAAATATTTTTATTAATCCAACACATTTTACAGACAAATATTATGCATTATATATTCAAATTACTCGTATAATTATAACATTATTATATTTTTAAGAAACACATGAAGGAACTAGGTAGTCAGTATAGTTTTATTGACATGTTTATTAATGAATAGTCAATATTGAAAACATTGTTTCTCAAGACAATACACATCATATTATGTTAAAAATTTAAGTAGTGCAAAAGTCCGTGATAAGCGATAGTACTTTATGGTAAAATTGTAACAAGCACTAACTGTCCTGCACAAAAAATCTGTTTTTGAATTTATATCTAGCTTTACCTGGCCTTGCTAATGTGTAATATTAATTTTTTTCTGACTATTGATTTTCCATTAAGCAAACTTCCAGTGAAAAATTTACTTTTCGAGTCTTCTGCTGTTATTTATTATCATTTTAAAACTTTTTCTAGAAACATATCAATAAATAACATGAACATTATTTTCTAGTTCCAGAAATAGGTTACCCAACTCTTATCGGTAATTTAGGAAAACAGACTGGCAACATTTTTATCTGTCTCTTTTCATTCTCATGCTTTCTCGTTTTTTCACGTGTGTCATTCATTCAGAGTTCAACCAACCAGCGAATGTTCTTCAACTGTCACTTTCCTCACTCACTTCAGTCAGTTGCTGTCATAACCACGCGGAGTTTGGTGCATTGATGAGTTGTGATTACATGTTAAAAATTAAAATAAAGTTTCCCGTTTTTCGATACATATCCCTATCCATTAATAAGAAAGTATATATTTGATGGTTTTTGTTAGGATAAAAGTGTTGTGCCGCATAATGAACTGGAACAATAACGATTGACTGACTGGGTATTATAGTTCAGAATTCTTAGAACTCGGATTTTCACATTTTTAGATTTGGTGAGTAATCCTTATTTTTTTAATTATGTATTGTGTTGCTACCTGCTTATAAGTTTGTTTTTGACAAATGTAAAGCGACATACATAGGTAAATGATTGTACATTAAAAACACCGCATAAGTTTTGATCCATGCGCCGGCGTATGTACTATTGGTAAATAAAGTTAAATGATGCAAAATACCACTACTATAAGGAGTAAGGCAGGTCTAAAATATGTATAGTGCCAATTTTATTTATTGTTCGAAGGGGTATAGGGGTAAAATTTTAATTACTCGACTTGTGACTTAAAAATCCTAATTGAATTTCCAACAAAAAAAAAAACATTGTGTACATATAATCATGGTGTACATATAATCTTCAATTAAAATTTTACAACGAATTACATTTTCATTTATTTAATTTCAATTGATCACCATTTTAATTTAAATTAATATTTTTTATTTTCCCGATTGTAATAAAATTGTAACATGTCATTGGTTGCCTATTTTTATAAATATTCATTATAGGTAATTATAACTTATCCCACAAACAATGAAATAAGTGAGAATTGTTTTTTATAATGAAATTACGCAGTTGCTTGGTTATTTAAGAATCAAATAATTTTGCATCAATAAAGACATTTGACAAGCTACCTACATACCTAAAAATATTTATTAATGTTTATTTAATTATATCTAAGATTATTTACATAATAGCCACCTTTTATCACCAAAAAAATAAAGAAGAGGTCCAGCATTGTAACATGCAATTAGGTATGTATATATTTTAAGTAGATATAAGTACCTACATTACTTTTAAAAAGTATAACCAATTTAATTTTTTTGTTTTTTAAATGGTAATTTAGCACTTACTTGTGTAAATTTAAAAGATCTATTCTTTTCGAATATCAAAAACTAATACCAATGGGACTTGTTTTTGTCATAATAAATTTACTATTCCCAATGAATACCAAGTTTTTAAAATTTCATATTTTATTTTGGGACTCATGGTATTCGCCCGGAACATAAAGTTAATAACGATTAAAAACAAATACCACCGGTATTAGTTTTTGGTATTAGAAAGGAATAGATCATTTAAAATATGATTACTTACTCGAATAAAAATTGAAGCTGCCTTAGGTGGGACTAGAACTCAAATTTAATATAATTATGGATTATGAAGGTAATCTTATTTTAGTAAAAGAAAATTCCACAGAAAAATAGAATTATTTGCCTATGAGAAATTTCTTACATAAAATTTTACTGTTGGTAGGGATAAAATAAGTTACCAATGTCAAGTTAAAATATAATTCACTGGCAATTATCAAAAACTGACTCAAATTGGTGCCTTATTCTTTTGTTTAAGGAAAGTTTCCACTTTTCATTCTTTTACGTAAGCACTAGATAACCTCGCATACGTTGTTGTGTTAATACTATAAATGGCGAAGGGTTAGTGGTAGAAGAGTAATTTTTTAATTATTATCATACTTTTAATAAGTTTATTATCCTATTCCGGACGCAGACATATCCAAAAATCGGTCCAGCCTTTCACGCTTTACGAGTGGTATAATAACTAACATGACTTTCTTTCCAAGTAGGTATAGATAGATTTCGTTCAGGGATTCGATTCGATTCAGATACTAGCTTGACCGTGACTTAATTCAACTTAATCTGTAATTGGTTAATTTATCCCAATAAATCTGTTTTCAATTTGCATGCAATATTTACACAATGGATCCATAACTAGTAAAGAGATATAAAATGTAAAGAAATCATTATTAAAATTTAAGTTTTACTTATGAAAATTTCAAAATCAATCTTTATTTTTAAGTTTAGTAAATTATTAATATGAGGTAATTAGAATGAGCATCAATGTTCGCTTGCTATACGAACGTTGCTGGGTGTCGTTCGCTGCCGTTCGTCGATTATTATCGGCCTTGTGCGTATCACATGCCTGTTGTCTGCGGCACTGCCTTTGCTGATCTTCCGCTTGCTTAGAAGAAATATACCTTTTTAATAAACATTTAACAAAAATAGGTACCGACCTATAATGAATCCTAGGTTAATTTAAAAAATACCATATTATTATGACTACTCATGCATGATGCAAACATCTCTCTGTTAATTTATAACACACGTATTGGCATAGTGGCACGTGGATTTACCTTGATCACACAGGAAAGAACTCAATCCCTGGTTCATATATGTACTTATGTAGATTAGGGTGGTCTTTATTATCCCTGGGCACTTTCTTTCAGCATAATTTACAATGAGGATTAGCAGTGTGGGTTGTGGATTAAAGGAGTTAATATAATATTAACTGATAATACGGCCGCTACTTATGGTGTGTGAATTTTTATTTCTTGTAAATTTAAATGTTAAAAATAAGCTCTACTTTCCTACTTTCCTAGATCTCCTACTTAGAATCCTGTGAAAAGGACAACCAAATAAAACAATATGCCTGTCGTGATCAACACACTTACTTCGCGCTACATAGGTAGTTGGGATTCTTTCTGATTGAAAATAATACATTAATGTACGTAAATAATAAGCTCAATCTATAAATAAGTAATCAACTAACTAGGTGACGTAGTCTTACGCAAAATGAGTCCCTACATTTACCCTCTGACGTGGGATCTAGTAGTTTTTATGTGGGATGATGTATCCTATACCTGAAATCATAATATCGACCTGCTCAACAATAACTTATTGTAATATGAGCCGAAAGTTTACCAGACGCTTAAGTATTATATTTTCGTAAATTATTATATTATCGTATCATATCTTTGGCATCGGCAACTGCAAAGATCCTTTTATCTAACGAATAAATTAATCGATCTCCCAATGCCATGAAAGCATCGTCTGGTCCAAATTAAACATGTTATCCAGTTCGATATTCTGTAATTTTCTTGTTCGCTTGTCTTCAAAGAACTCATTTTTGATCGTAGAAAGATAAAAAGATACTTACTAGAAGAAGAAAAAAAACTCTTGTCTAATCAATTGAATTGCTCGTGTAAATTAAAAAAAAAAACCTTGATTATGCGAGGGTATTGTACACTTACCATAGTGACTTTGGCCTAGCGTGGACACTGGACAAACGATTGAGCGTTTTTGTTGTAGTTGTATTGTTAGTTTATAATAATAAGATACAAAATATAAACTTTATTTTGTATCAGAATCCATAACATTCAACTTTCATATATGTATGTAGATTAGGGTGGTCTTTATTATCCCTGGGGCACTTTCTCGTTGTATATCTCTAAATATGTATATGAAATCAGTTTTATTTGTTTTTATTTTTGTTAAGATTTAGAGGTCAGGTGAAGGACAGTTTGAATAATGGTGTCATTAATATTTCATTTAAATATTTTTATCACACAAGCAGTTGCCCGTGAATTCGTACGCGTAGAATTTAGGAATATCAAAACTTTCCCACGGGAAGTGTACATATTTCTGGGATAAAATGTAGCATAATAATATGCTATTTCAGCCTATAAGCTATCCAATGCACCAAATTTCATTCAGATCCGTTATGCAGTTCTGGCGTGATTCAATAACAAACATCCATTCACATTTAATATTACTTAGTAATATTTTACGTTCAAATGAAACTAGCATAGACAATCGCTTTTCATCAATTTCTCCCCTCGACCTCTCTCCTGTACCGATGTGTCGAGATTTAGCCTGCCCCCCACTTCAGTTCTATTGTATCCCACCAAAAACATTCTGTAAAAAACTAGCCAAGTCTCGATGGAGCTGCCTGTTTATCTCTAAAAGTAATGAAATCTAGACAAATTCGTGCCAAGTCTAAGGTTCCTTACTGCGATTTCTTTATTATTATAGTTAATGTTGTGTGACTTTGCCGTTAAAGGGTACACAAGGGTACAAAACCAGGCGTTTTTGGTGGGATTTCACTTCTTTTTGTAGAAACGTGGGCATATTGATTTATTTTATTAGATTTTCTTATTTGACACATTTTTTTTCTTTTTAGGGGTAGTTTTTTTTATTATTACAAATCTTTTAAAATACAGTCAGCGCCATCTAGCGACGTGTGCAGGTATCACCGCCACTCTTAGTCCAATGCATTATATTTTGACCAAATTTTGAGCGAAATTAATTAATATTTTAGTGTAATTTGTTTATTTTATTTGTGTAATGTTCGAGTAGAATAAAGTTAATCGTTCGACTATTTCTTCTTGTAAACTTGTAAGTATAAGTATAAAAGCCAGTCTAGTCTTATCCAGAGTTTTCCTTTAATTTTATTTATATGCGTATTAAAAGCAGAAGGAGAGGCATTCGCCCAGCAGTGGGACGCTATAGGCTAGATTAAATTAGAAAATGTGTCCCACTCTACGCTGAATTTTTGCAATGACAGTCGATTTTTTTATGTACTAATAGTATAAGGGGGCATTACCATATCTCTGATACAGCTGAGACCAGCTGAGGGTTCTTCATCAGATACTTCAGACCTTCGATTTTTCGTCATTAAATGAAGCGGCCTACCAAGGTGAATATTTTTTGTAAAGGCGGTATGTGGATCTCTAATAGTTTGGTTGGGCTCTTGTGTTTTCTAATCAGGGTCACCAGGTACTCCAGATCTTCGATTATCCTAGTTTTTATAGTTTTCCCTTTATGTGGCCATTAAACCCTAACTCTGTACCAAATTACAGCTCTCTGAGTTTATGGGAAGTACTAGTTCTATTTTGATGATCATGAGTGAGTCAGTGAGCGAGTGTCATAAATGCGAAACTTTGCTTTCGCTTAACTTCGGAACTAAATGACCTACAGACTTGATATTTTGGATTTTAAGTATGTGATTATAGCTTACTGGATGAAAAAAAAATCTGCGTTCTGGTGTTATCCAGAGGTTCTCAAATAGGGGCCTAAAAATGCGGCGAAATGGTTTTTAGTAAAGGATAGTACGGCAGTGTTTGCTTCGCGCTCGACATGTAGCTTCTCAAAAATTTTTTTATAAAATATATCTGATCTATTCGTAGGTATGTGATAATCCTGTGCATTGCCGGACCTGTATTTGATTTAACTCTATGCTCGCGTCATTCTTATTGCAGTTTCTTTGTATTTAAACTGTCTCAAAATAAGTAGGTTACCGATATTACATAAAAATACAAACGCTTTTAATTAAAATCTCGGATACCTTAGTTGGTACTCGAACCCACAACCTTCAATATCCCAGGCGATTGCTCTGACCATAGAGCTACCAAGTCATAATTTGTGTAGTCAACGCAGTTTCATTAATGTTTTGGTACCTACTGTATCTACCTGCCTCCAATTTTAATCAAATCCGTAATTATTGAATGTGCGAGTAATATCTAATCCTAGGCAAACTACAAAACAACTAGCGCCCAGTGGCAGCTCACCGACACATACAGGGGATATAACACAGCATCGCTCGAGTTGCCTCCTGCGGTAATTAGTGGTTTAATCACTCTAGCTCGGTGCAGTTGATGCAACCCCGGTTCCGAGAAGGCGATCAGCGCAGCCCGCGAAGGAGCGGCAAATTGCCCAGAGATATGTGTGCCGCATGTCCGTAATTGCAAAAATCACTCGACTCGCCGGTACGAGCTTGCGGCCCTTGTGTTACCCATGTGCAACTGATGTCTAACATGGACAAGTTGGTACGTAGTTTACGGTGTACCCACAACATATCATTAGCGAAATAATTGCTCATTTGTAAAGTAATAACGAAGCGGTGTCAGTGTGCAATGCATGATTATGGAAAACGGGAATGCTAAATTGTTTGCGGATTTTATATTCATTAAATTTAGTGTTTCAGCATAATTTAAAATGAGGATTAGCAGTGTGGGTTGTGGATTAAAGGAGTTAATATAATATTAACTGATAATACGGCCGCTACTTATGGTGTGTGAATTTTTATTTCTTGTAAATTTAAGTGTTAAAAATAAGCTCTACTTTCCTAGACCTCCTACTCGTACTTAGAATCCTGCGAAAGGGACAACCAAATAAAACAATATGCCTGTCGTGATCAACGCACTTACTTCGCGCTACATAGGTACTTGGGATTCTTTCTGATTGAAAATAATATATTAATGTACGTAAATAATAAGCTCAATCTATAAATAAGTATCAGTATATAAACTTGAAAAATTATGTCTCAGGCGGG
Organism: Anania crocealis; assembly: GCA_949315895.1. NCBI lineage: Eukaryota > Metazoa > Arthropoda > Insecta > Lepidoptera > Crambidae > Anania > Anania crocealis. Next base: position 14,232,635 of record OX438880.1, on the reverse strand, counting down.
ACTCGAACCCGCATCTCCTCGCATGCCGGGCGGGCGCTATACCATTAAGCTACCGAGACCCTGCGACTCAGCGCGAATTTTTCAAGCATATTTTTAACGCAAGCAACGCTAGGTAAGCGGAGTCATACTCCGCTTACCGGACAATGCTATTGAGCTACCTCGACATTTGATTGTACAAATTAATATAATTGCCTTAAATGATATTTCAGCAACTTAATTGCAATTATAATATCAGTATTTAAACTTGAAAAAGCTCTCTTTTAAACAATATTAAACTTGAAGGAGTCTCGAACCCGCATATCCACTTCGAGTCCCGCCTGAGACATATTTTTTCATGTTTGAATACTGAATTAATATAATATTAGTATAGATAAATTATACGTTACATAAATAACAATAACGAAGTCAACACTACAGTAATCCAGATCAGCATCTGCCTATTTTAGGCCACTGCTGAACACAGACCTCTCCAAAAGTAGTCCATAACAATAATTACAATTTAAATTTTAATTGTTTATTTTATAAACAATTCATTTAGCCAACTCTCGTTATCAAACCGACTACAAAAAGTTTAGCAAATGAACTAGGAAATTGTAATTAATTATTTTTTATCAATCCCGAGATTTTTGTTTTTTAAAATTTAATCTTACCTAAGCTACGTCCTTTTTTATTGTATAAAAGTAAACCGGATTCTAATTAGCCTCCGTGCTGGTATGATTACTTAGTTAGACCAATGTAGTTGACTATTATTAGACCATTAACTAATAGCCAACAGCTTGATAGAGATAATGTCCTAAATAACTCAATAAAATAATGTTCACCTTTCCATCTCTCTTGAAATTGGTACGCAATTTTCGTAAATTGTTATTAAATCAAAGTCCTTGATAGTTGAGAATAACCTGGCAGTACTTAGCTGACAGCTTCAAACATTAACTCTTATTTCATCGAAATATTCCTTTCTATCTTATTTGTTACTGGCTATGTCGTTTCTCAAGATATAATATATCTTATCAAATTTCATAAAAATACAGACACAAACAGAGTTACTTTCGCATTTAAAATATTGGTAAGGATAACCGAAGGAGTTCTTTCCGGTACTAGTGGTATTATTTTTACATGCTATCGCACCTTAAACCTGCGAAAAACTGGACCTATAAACTGGTACGAGTACCTGTAGTTTGGCGAAAATTAAATAAAGTAAACTCGGTACTCGATTACACGATAAAATTGGTAGTTGATGCATCTCTAATTACCATAATGTAGTTAAAACCGTTCTGAGAAGTTAGGGCCCACTCACTTGTTCTACTATTAGGTATTCGTAGAATTTTAGGTCATTCGTTCAGTTGGTATTTCATTCGCAATACGGCCGACCGCTTTGTCCTTTTCATTACAAAGATTAATAACTATTAATAAACAAAATTCTATGAACACTGTCTACGTAGAATATTTGTAACTTAGTATTCATAGCTAGTAACTAATAAAAAAAACTGACTGTAAATCCTACTGTTTAATCTAAAAAGATTACAAAAATCTATATAATTGTTTAGGTTTATAATATGTATAAAATATTCTATAATTTATTCACTTAACGCCATTCTCATTATTACCTACTTATTTTTTAGTAACAGTAGTCTCCTATGCCTGTATCAGAAAGCTACGCTTTCCTTCCTTTATCTTATTCTAAAATACATTTCATATTTAAGGAGTGTTATAGTATAGTTACATTTATATCCATCTAATCCCTACAAGCTTAAAACTATACTCATATCACAAAAAAATAACAAAGAAATATTATAAAGGTTAGTTATATGTTACGTACGTCTTCTAAGGGAGAAACTGAAATATTGTCTTCATAATAATTGTGCTTATATAAGCATTTACCGTAAGATATATCTCAGTCTGGCTGTTAGAAGAACACAAACAACAGTGCCAACAACAAAGGTTTCTGTGTAGAGCGTTATACCGAGAATTGTTAGGGCTAAACTACCATTATCATAATCCTTGGACTTTCTATCGACTTATTTTCAATTGTTTCTCGATACACTGACGGACTTGTTCGATTGTTGCCCATAATTACTTATGTCCAATTATAAGGACTAGATCTTTAAGAAAAAAAGTGTAGAGTTGTTTATGAATTCCACTATTCCATATAAATAGGATATTTAAAAAAACTCGTCTTAAAGTTGTGACACCACTAATCCGGAACGTCTTAGAACAACGTTAAACATTGCTTCATTGTCGCATTGTTTTATTGTTAAACAGTAAGCGGTAATGTAGGGACTAGGGACAGCGTGACTGAGTAATGATTCATAAACGGTTTTCTCGGGAGTGTAATATTGTATGTTTATTTGTTATTCCATTTTTAAAAACGATGCGTTGAATAAAGTCGTGTGTAAATTTTCTTCTTTGTGTGAAATAATTTCATTACAATTAAATCAAATAGGTACAGACCTACGTTTAGATAAAAATATGATTCTTGTTCGGTTTTTTCCACTCTCAAAACTTAATCTAGTTCAATATTTGTTTTCTTTTTTAATAAAAATAATCACACAAATTTCTGCCTTCCTTCGACTCTGTTTTAATGAGATTTAATGAGCTAAATTGTTTGCAAGACACCGAGTTTATTATTAGATGAAATGTAGTTCAGTTAGGTACTACAACACTAATCAATTACATTTAAGAAATGTTCGGCAATTCTAACAAAATAGTCTCATGGTAAAAAACTTACTGAAATGACTATTAGAAATATTGTTTGTAAAATGGTATTACTTGATCCTTCCTGAAAATACTGCTATACATTTGCTATAGTAGTGGAAGCGTAGTTCCTAAAAATTCTTTTACATGACCTCTACCCCATAAAATGCCGAAATGTATATTATGATATCCATTAATTGCATTTCATGTTAGATCAGCTAGTATTCTAAAAATCGTAACTTGTTTCAAATTATAGATTGACGTTATATAAAAATTAATGAAGTTCTTACTGTAAAAATATTACATAATTGCCATATACAAAAACATTACCAGCTCTTGAATTATGCTCGCTAGTTAGTACACTTAGGAGAAATTCCACTTATTCCACATCATATCGATTTAAAACTTAGTTTTGTGCAAAACCAGCTTGAAGAGGAATTTTTAATTAATTTAACTAAGGATTTTTTGGCAGATAATGACGTGGCCTCTTCTGACGCTTGGTGTTTTGTCCGTTGCGGCATCAACCACGGCCGCCGGTTATTGTTCCGTTAACACGCTGCCCACCAACTCCTCGTGGATGCAGTTCACAAAAGAGCCTGTGCCTTTGGAGTTCGGGTTTGAAGACAAATTCAAGAGCATACATTGCTGCGTCAAAGGATACCGGAGTATAGAATGGTGAGTGCAAACTTTCACTTCATATATGATTTCTTGAAACACTTCATTTAGTTTCTCTTAATGTAGCTTACTGTCTCAGTTTGAGACTGTGCCATAGCGACTTATTTATTAATTATTATTCTATTCCGATACGTTTTGGTTAGGCACATGATGACTTGTTTATTAAAAAAAAAACGGAGTATTTATGTGCGGTCCATTTATTTCATTTTTTCTTTTTATAAAAATGCATATTATGTTACAACGGTAACTATGACAATTAGCTAGCGGTTTATGCTTTTATTTCTTATTGCACCGGGTTTTTTGTGCCACAAGTTGAGCCTCGATGCCATTTTCAATCGTATTCGATCAATGTTATTCGATCGTAAGTTACAGTACTTAGTATTTACTAAGCATTAAGCTAATTGGACTGACAAAAGATTTGAAATTCTTTCGAGCAAAAAAATGCCAACTGTTATATTGCGTATATTTTTTTTAATAACTGCTAATCAATATTTCATGCACGGCATGTGAACCATAAGGGTAAAAATACATTGATGAGCAATGCACAGGTGTGTGAGGCGACGAGACAAAATTTCTGAGAAATTGCGGCCATTGTAGGTGTGTAAAAAAATACATAGCTGATAGCGACACTAGGCGTTATGTGAAATATACTTAGGTACAGTATATGTAGCCTGAAATTTTAAAAATAATTTGAAAGTCTAGGATGTTTTTAATCCGTAATAATCTTCTTTTTGTTCTTTTCCCTTTTCCACTAATGTAGGATCGGCTCTCCTAATTTTGCGGTGCCAGGATATTCTATCCTGGGTTGTCGGGTCGGGCAGTTGTTCTTTAATTATCAGTTTGGTCATGCTGGTCCACCTGGTAATCCAGCCTTGTCCTCTCCAAACCATCGCCAACATTTTCATTTCAGCTGTATGTAGCTTGTGCATGTCGTCCTTACTGGCCAATATTCTGCCCCGTCATCATGGCCTGCCGTTCTATACAATTACCGTTCTTTTAATCCGTAATAATCATAGTGTAAAATACCTCATTCGGACAAGAATATTTTGCTTATCTATTCTTCCAGATTTTGTACTTGAAGTCAAACTAGCCCTATCCCAAACTAGCCTATTAAGCATCAAACTCTAAACATCAAAAACATTGTTAGTTCTCTGCGTAATCTTTAAAACTAAGTTAAATGTAGTTTTGCAAACTTACATTACCGCTAAGTTACTAAACGTTAGATGTTAATGTTAAAACCAGCTACGAAGTTAAGCTTTGCTCCATGCTGTAGAGCGTAGATGGTTAAAAAAAACGAAACACTACATTTTTTATTTATTTATTATCAGTAGGTAGGTACATTAATTTCATATTAAAATTTGTGCCTCGCAAACCACTTTCGTGGTTGTCTGCGAGTGCGAATCTCGTATAATTGACAATATTACATATATTATTAAGTTAACATTTAAGGTATTTAAATAAATTATTTATTTATTTATTTAAATAAATAAATAATTTATTTATTTATGTTTAGGTATGTTAAATTTTGAATAACCCTAAATCCGTCCAACGGTGCATACCGTTGGACGGATATTGCCATATAATGATAATCGCGTTAAGCCAATTTGCCAACAAACACATTAATATTTTTTTCCGTACAAATAAGAGGTTATAAGTAATTAATTGCTAGTTAGTGACAATACATTACATGTCATGTAACAGCGCGATTTTCATCTATAAAATTACTAATAGATACATCGTACTGAGTTCAATTCTTTCCCTATGGTTTAATTAAACCTTAATACATGTATGTATATCTATCTAGCTTTACTTTTGTTCTTGTCATATAATAATATACGAAAATAACGGATATAATAAGTATATCTATATAGAAGTCAAAATATAGTGATCTCAATATTTGTTTATGTAGATAACATAATAATTACTCAATAAAAAACCCAGTTTTTGAAATAAATTTTAATTCATTTAATTCATATTCAGTATATACCATTCATTTTTACTAGTACAAGGTCATTCTTGAATAGACGTTTTCAGTAAACGTGATGAATACATAATCAGATTCGAATTATTTAAATTTTAATAATCTGAAATTGAATTGATATTTAATAAATCAGGGTTTTTATCTTTTTTCATACGTAACCAATAAAATAGCTACTTAAACTTCAATGTTGAGTTAGTTTGACACACAAACTAATCATTTGTCGTCATGTGTAACCTTCACGACGATTTCAGAGATTACAGAAATGTAAATAGGTACCTAAAAACTGGACATTTGCACGTGCAGGAAAGGGTGCTAAAGTTCAAGTAGAACTTGATTTTATTGATTATTATCAGATTACATGTACCCATACCACAAGTCACGGAAATCACGGAATAAAAATCAACAATGTAGTCAAAAAATCGTTATTCACATAATGTAGAGTTACACCGTCAACTATTCTAAGACCATTTTGCTTCGTTACCCTAAAATTGGCACAATTCTACCCTTAAAGTAATGTTGTGCAATGTGTATGCGATGAAATCATTGTTAGTGATAGATAATATTTTATCATTATCAATATTTTTGATATCAATGGCTTAAAAAATGAATCATTCTGCAGAAATATATATTTGACGAAGAATAATGAAAAACGCAATCGCATTGATCGTTAAGGCGTACTGACCTAAACATAAAAAAAAACATAAAACAACACTTTCCTGGTGCTCATATTATGCTCTTCACAAGAATTCTCGATTCCATGAAAAAAATAATTGACATTAATTGGTTAAATTCAATTATAGAGACTATTGGATCTCGCTCATGCTAACCCTTGCCGATGTTTTTATACGCGCCGGTCGAGAGCAACTAAAAGGTTTTGAAAGTATAATGCACATCAATATACGTAGCATGATTGCACCTGGTGCGAAAACAAGTGCGCTTCTCAGAATTGGTGATTGCCAGTCGTTACTTCGTCCGCCGCGCGCCGCTCGCCGCTCGCCCTCTCCGCCCGCTCACATCTCACCAACCCAACCAGACATTCTATCCGCAAAAAATATTCCTCACTTCGCTATCTAGACTCAATAGTCCCCGCATCGATTATCAGGCATCAAATTAAATTTGCCCATTTATGGTCACTTCATCCATTGGCTATTTTCCTAAAATAACCACTTTAATAGGAGCCTGGCTCGGACTGATACCTTGCTACTCTGGATTTAATTGACTGATAATTGACATCCCAAGTCTATTAATATTAATATAGGCTATAAATTCCTGCCGGATAATGCAATAAACCATCTCGTATGCCATTTAGAATATTAAAGTAAGTTTGCGGAGTCATAAACTTTAGTGATATGAAACTACGCGATCGCGACGCGCCAACAGATTAGGTACAATATATTTCCTTACTTGTTCTGACTTGTTTTATAAGCTTGTATTACAAGTTGCAATGCATTACATCATCATCATCACTATCACAAGCTAATGTATGTATATATATATATATATATATATATTATAAATTATTTTTTATGACATGCCTCACTTGCCCACACAGTGCCATCTAGTCCCAAATTAAGCTACTATTAAGTACCCTGTCGTATGGGGTACTAGACAACCGATAAACTTACTTTATACTTTTTTTTTTGTAAATACATATAATACATAGAGCTAATGCAACATGAGTACCTAATTGGTTTTGTATAAATGCAAGGATCCGCTGCTGTTGTCGATTCTATGGACCTTGAACAAAGCCAATGACCTAACAAGCATTGCTACCGCAGTCAATCAAGATTGTTGCTAATGACTAAAGCGCTGAGAGATACAAAAGCTTCATCAGCCCCAGTTGAATGTCGACAATGAGTTAGGCATGAATGTAGGCGCCGAGTTTGGGTACTGATTACGTCATCTTACATATGTTTGAACAAGACCTAACCTGCAGGAATTGTCTAGTGGTAGTAACAGCCATGCATGTGTAATGTACAGTGTACACATGTAGGCCCGCTCTCGACAGTTTCATAAACGCCTACATTGGTGACTTTAAAATAACCTAGCATATTACTGTGAAACGTGTCGTAGACCGAACGTCATTATTTCGCCATAACGACACGACTACGCTCGTGATAGTTTACTTACCGGAGACAATTCTTAGAAACATTACATCTCCATACCTAAGAATATTACTTCCTGCATTATATTTTTCTACTACAAAAATCACTTAAACATATTCAAATCAACGTCTAGTTGGTCTAGTGGTTTAAATACCGGGCCAAGATCTCGGGGTCCCAGGTTCGAATCCCGGGTCGGGCAACAAAAAAGTTTCGAATTTTCGACCGTTGCTCGGGTTTGTGATCACCAACCCGCATTTGGCAAGCGTGGTGATTATGCTAGTACACCCATCATTGCTGTGGTAACTTGAGTTCAATGATGGAGGCCTTTTCCCTGCAGTGGGATGATTATAGGCTGTTACTAACTTACTACTAATATTCAAATCTGGTAAACCATTGTGACACTTATGTCATTAATTTATAGATTTCATAATTATCATCATTATAAATCCGTTTTCATCATATTTATAATTAACTTTATCCAAACTCCTATGGCTCTACATATTTGAAATTTATTTAAAAGTGTTCCTTTGAGTTGTATTATTGTTTAAAATATTCAATGGTCTAAATAGGTGAAGCTCGCAGGGTTATTTGCAGGTTTAATGGGTTATCATCGATCAGGCGCAGAGTGAGAGTTTGCCTGCCGGGTTCCAAGCAGAGAGCCGCTGCAATAAATCCTTCGCCGCTCAGAACGCCGGAACGGCTTGTTGCTCCGCCTGAGAATTTTATTTTATTACTTCACTCTTACTTTTATTTATACTACACCGCTACCCATCGAGTTGGCTGTCTGTCGGTGTCTAGTCACTGTCACATGTCTCCCATTTATTGTGATATACATCTCTACCTTCGTGATTACGGGTTTTAGTCGGGTAAGCATTTGACTTCACATATTATCACGCCCTATATTAATACCTAGGAGGAAATACCCTGTCTTTATCGAGTCGTCGCCATTCATTTGTCACGTTCTGCTATCTCTTGAGTAGATAACGATCAAAAAAATGTTGTTCGCGAAAAAAACATTTGAAAATTTTTATCTTGTTATACTCGTCAACTCGAATCAATTGAGCTTCGTGTTACCGTCTTGTTTCTCGTTCATAGCAAAGGGTCTGGTCGATACGAGTGTACCTGGTCGGTGGCGGCCGGTATCTGCGAAGGTATCGCACGTCGCCGCGAACCTGTATTGTGGCGGTTCCCGGAAGGCTCTTTGTTGCAAGCCGCTGGCCGTGCCCCCCACCCGCCGCGCCCGCAGCGGCATCAGCCCGAGCGTAGCCGGCAATGTCGTTCCGCCTGCTGCTGTGGGAACGATGTCCCTTGTTCTTTTCTGGGTTGCCCTTAACTGGACTCCTGCCTCACCCGTTCATAGCGAATCATAAGAACCCACACTCGACATTTGTACAATTATTTAAATGTAATAAAACAGTTACCACCCCCTTGTTCGGATTAAAATTACCGTAAACATGCTCCATGCCTGTTATTAGTACAAACGAGACCTGTATGTTTCTTTTCATTTTGTTTATCGGGTCGTTGGCCTTATTTTGAAAGCATCTATTGTACCTGTCTTATCTTATCAAGGGACAAATATTTTTTGGACTCCAGAATCTATATTATAGATTCCGAGTTTAAACTTCACTAGTTTACTGACTGAGGTTTTATTTAGTAATATATCATATTTTTTTAAATTAACTGGGTGTCCCTAGTGTTCATTAAATGGATGCCTGACTATTAGCTAACTACCCTATGTATGTTAATACTTTCCTTCCTCGTCTCCGTTCTACCCCCGTATGTTATCATTTTCTAGGAATCCTGTTACATAGGTACTCATTACTCATACATCACTTACTATAAATTATATCTTAAAGTTATAGATTTCATAATTAATAAATATCTAATTTCAATCGGCGTGTGACTTAGATAAGACATGATGCCGTTTTGTTCACCGTATCTATTTTTTCACACCTTACTTTCAAACGTTGATGTGTCAATAGAGCTCAGAGTGACCATCCGACGGACACCTTAATGAAGTGGCCATAAAATTACAAAACGACCATAGACATCCCACCGGGCTTGTAACAAAAACCGACAGCTTGTCCTGACACGTCCAAACGACTCTTTATTGAATCGATTATACATTTTTAAAGGTCGACCCTAAAACAGTCCTCGTTCAGGTAGGAAACGCATTTTGTTTTACAAATCGGTAATTTGCTTATCTGTGATTTGTGTACTGGAGGGTTCTAAAATGCAAGCATGGTGTTTTTACTTGAAACAAGTTGATATTTTTAGTTTTTGTAGCATAGTAACGATCGTGGTATTAATATACAACTGATAGTCCATAATAAAATTTTGTTCGCGCGCATCGAACTTAGCCTTTTACTTGATTAATTTGCTACTTAACTACCTACTTAGGTACTTACTGCCGTGACGCAACGACCCATATTGAGTCTCGGCGTCCGCAACCAGATCACGCCATGCCTCGTCGTTCTTATAATCTTCATATAGGTATTAATTTCTTGGTGAAAATGTAATTTCATAGCAACAATATGTTTTCATTTACAACGTAAAAGAGGTTGTGTCCCTTACCCATGTGATCATGTACACTGTGTCGAGCTCTCGCTTTAATTGCAGTATTTAATTGAGAGTAAAACATCGGTCGCATCTTACGGCTAGTGATATACGGTATTATCATACAGTGAGTGCGTGAGCGTGCGGCTCCAATGCCCAGGCGCATAAGAGGTCGAGGGTTCTCGCATGCGCTCGGCAGCCGTTGCTTTCACAATGGACCGTTTTATTTATCTACCGTATTGATCTTACTTCGCGGCTTACTATTCTCTTTTTTCCCTTGATCCGTGGAATACAATTCTTTTGTAAATATTTTTTGTTCCCATAATTCATTGTAACTGTTACGATGGGACAAGGAGGTGTTCCGCGTCAATAGAACCCTCAATTATATTGTATTGTGCCAACTTTAAAGTTTCACGCTCTCTATATAATGGTTGGCTACTTGTGTGTGTTCAGTAACTTCGTCACGGTATATTTATTCGCTACTTGATAAAATTATTAAAAAAATTAAAGCCCAGATATTTGTCTTTGCAGATTATTTTATTACATTATTATAGAACTTTGGTAAGTAAAACAATCAAGTGGTGGGAATGGTGCAGGTAAAAACAGGAGTTTTACTATGATTTTAAAATCTCGGTAATATTAAGATTAGGTATCAATCAACAGTCATTGTCCGTCTTCTGCTGGACGTAGGACTCCTCCTTCAAGTCACGCCACAATTGTCTATTCTGGGCTTTCCCCATCCAGTCAAGATTTCAAGATTAGGTATAGATTTTTTAATCATTGTTATTGCTTAGTTTTTTTCTTGGAGGTTGAAGGAATTTCCGTAGACTGGTAATTCAATCTTAAGGTTTCATTCATGATTTGATCGCTGCGAACGGCCCGCGGTTAGGGCGTGTTCACATTCCGAGACGGCCGCCAAATGCCACACAAATTAGTCTCTGTAACTATCCATCTACCTGATAGCTTGGACGATCTCGCCTCTCAAGATTATTCGTCGTCTACGTGACACTTATGTTGTATGCGCATTCCTCACATAATAATGATGACGTTAGAATATGATTTGTTTTCTATATTATTATGACGTTTATTTATTTAAATGACACCGTCTCCAAAAAAATTATATTGTATGGTTATAGATAGGATTTGCTTTCGTGTTGTCGGAACAAATTTGGAGATACCAACTATTGTGTAAACAACAGAAAGTTCGTGACTGCGCCGGCGCAGGTTGCATCGGCGTCTTTGGAAAGCTGGCGACCGCTAATGATTTCAAACGGAAATGTCAGTTTGCTAAGATCGGATGCACTGCTTGCCTGACCACTATTCCTGGCTGTTCTCACGCCTATAACTTTACGACGATTATTTATCTTGTATAGGCATGAAATCTGCATCCAATCTAAAATGTTTTAAATCTAAAACACATACTAAATGGTTATTCCTTGTTTTTAGTTACCATAAAACTAGGACAAAGTTTTCGTACAGCACAACACAACTATCAAATGTAAATAAATCTTTATACAAATTTACTATGAACCTACTATGCAGGAAATGAATAGGTCTGCATTCAATTGCTTACTCAACAATAATCAAATAATGCACTGGAGACCACCGGGTACGTCGCCATGCTATATTATGTCTATGATATTATATAGACAGTGTAACGAGCTTCGGAAGCGCTCCGAAGGCTTAGAGACTACTGCATGCAATGTATGAAACAATGATAAGAGCCAATAAAAATGGATGTCGCATAATGGTTTCTCCCGTCTTGAATATTGACGCATTCTGTCAGGAATGTAATTTTTGCATTTTCATACGCACGCTGAATGAGTGAGCCGAGTCGTCGTGTCGTGTTAAAACCATGTCTGCGTCGAAAACTAATTCAGAAACGTCGTATAATTCATGCAACAATAGAGATATTGCACGGTCGTCGATTCGTATGGATTTCGAGAAATGTGGCGCGAGGGCTCGTTAGGGCGTCGGCGCACGTACGACAAATGGCTTCATCGTGAAAATTAACATTCGGTCAGCATCTCGCTCGGCGGCCCTCCTCGCCCACCTCAACGCAAATATTGAACGTCTATGGCAGGACCTCCGCTGAGGTGTCGCCTTCTCACTGCAGTACTACACAATCGTGTAAATAATCCGTTTTTTTTTCGATTCTTTGAAATAGTCAACCTGTTGGTTTCCCACATTGGCTTTTGTTTTTCGTATTTTTGGTATTTTGTTACGACATTATGTAAACATTGATCTTTCAATATCCGGGAAAACAGTATCATAACGATCGCTAATTGATAGAAACATCCTGAATGACACATCAGAATAAATAAAAACTAATTAAAGGAAAATTCTTTTAGTTAGGTATTAGGTAGGTATTAGGATTAATTTATTTAACGTTTGTGTTAAATAAATTAAGCAAGAAAAGGAAATTAAGTGATAATCGCTTCTCATCATCGTCTCAGAAACAAAGCTCAGTTCATGTTATTTTTACTATAATAAAGTACTATACATATCTTACATTCCAAGTAAATACAATTACCTTTATACTTACGTATAGAAATAGAGGTAAGTAAGTATGACTTGACAAACAACTATTCTTGGCACAGTATTATTATACGTATAATGACAATGTATTTTAAGCTTTACGTTTTGAGTGATTAGGATGACGGTTATGAGACGTAAATTTAGTGTCTTTATGTCAGTGAAGGTAATTTGTAGCGAACCCAGTGTAAGTGGCGCGTGAGTCACTCTACGTGACGTCATTTGATCTGTTCAACGGCATTCACTTTGTTAAGTTAGATATAAACGTTTTACTTATGTTCTTGTATACATCCTGAATCAAAATAAAATATTTATCTCTGTACCAAAGGCAGTAAATCATAAAAACAATGATGTGTTTTCCCTGCTTGTAGAAGAGAAGTTTTTTTCAGTATATAAACTTGAAAAATTTTGTCTCAGGCGGGACTCGAACCCGCATCTCCTCGCATGCCGGGCGGGCACGTCGAATATGCTTGAAAAATTCGCGCCGTGTCGCAGTGTCTCGGTGGCCTAATGGTATGGCGCCCGCCCGGCATGCGAGGAGATGCGGGTTCGAGTCCCGCCTGAGACAAAATTTTTCAAGTTTATATACTGATATTATAAGAGCAATTAAGTTGCTAAAATATCAAATAAAGTAGAAGATTTTTTATTAAAGCCTTTTCAGAAGTCTAGATTCTTACATAGGTAAGGTAATGTATTATATGAGCAATAAATTATAACTTAAACCTTTTAATCGTTAATACTAATACATACGTGTATGTACGTGTGTATTATTGAGGACTGTAAGTGTCGTGTCAATGCATATCATTACAATTTACTGTAATTATATTTTTTGTTTTGTGGTAGTTGGATTTGTTGACTGTACAGAAGAAGAACAAATAAAAGTACTTACACACAGTAAAATGACAATTGACTACGAGCAAGTAGTGTGATGTAAATAAAAATAATGTTGTTTGTACTCGATTGATTCGTCACGTAGCAATGAGCGACCTCATAATTAGTCGAATTACTAGTATTAGGGGTTAAAGTATGAAATTGCCGTTTTGTATGGACGAAATCGAGAAAATTCATTTTTCCATACTAACAATTTTTTAGTTTTTTTAAAAACGCCTGAACCGTTTTCGATGCAATTAAAGGTGAAGGTTAGATGGTTATAAAGCTACGCATTATAGTATTTAAATTTCTGAAAATCAAAGTATATAATACAAATATACTTAATTGAAGCAAGAAGGTCAGCTGACACATTGTAAGGGGTCTTTTCAACGACTTCCTTTGAAGTAATAGGCACTAGTATTGCATTTTTTTTTAGTCAAAAGTTACTTTATTTAGTTTTTGATACAATACAAAAAGAATTACGCAATAATATAACTATACTTAAGAGCTATAAACAAAATTAAAAGTAGGAAAATAATCGGCAATTTCATACTTTAACCCCTATTATTTAAATTGACGTTAATATGTTAGATAGGGCTAGTGAGAGTTTAACTCATATCATAATTTTATTATTTTGATCACAAATCATTTGTAGAAGCTGATTGTCACAGTTTACGGCTATAACAAACATCGTTACATAGTGCATATGTAGCGTCATCTCCGCGTGTTCAGTACATGAATATCCCGGAAAGCAAAATTATTTCCTGTCCCAAATATTTTTTAGTTACACTATGAACTTTTCTAATTGATGTAAAAAAATCGGTATGAGGGTGTGTTCAAGTTTCATCTCAGACTCAGGTCTTTAATGCAAAATACTATTTAACTGACTTACGTATCGAAAAAAATAATATTTTAATATAAATATTTCATAATCATATTTTTATTTATTTCCTCTATCTTTACCAACCAATATCAGTCCAATGCTTCACGCACACAGGCTTCTCCAAAAGGAGAAATTGATCATAACCGCCTCGCTAGGTAGGCGGGTTGTCGATCGCAGAGGCCAGTGGTAGAGGGAGGACGCTTCTAGCAGTTCTCCTTCAGACGCCTAGGCTTTTACGACAACCATAGAAAGAGGAGGGTTAACGTGCCGGCACTACACGACACCTATTTGTGAATCTGTAATATCTAATACCTATATCTGTAATAGCAGAAGAATATTATGCTGGGACGATAAAAAAAAATGTACTCGTATATGAGACTGGCAAGTTCACATGAGGAGAATAGTTTCACGCTGGGTGCTGCACAACCTCAGATATGATCAGAAGTCCGTCAAATATAGTCGGTTCTGTCCGTACGTTTTGGGTGTTACAAAACAAATCAATGCCTACCAAAACAACAGTTATACAAGTAGTGGGAAGGCTACTAGGTGTCAATCCCTTTACAGAACTAAAGAAAAGGTATACTACCAAATGCTTGGCAGAAGTTTTCTCTGTTATGAGCAAAAAGCGACCAAATACAGGGCTCCGCGAGCTACTGCTCCACCATGACAAACGCTCCTGCTCCACCATGACAAACGCTCCTGCGCACACCGCGCTCAAAACGAGGGACTTCCCGGACTTTGTGCCGATCTCCTTAACTATACTCCAAAGCCACACCAGCCTTACAGCCCTGACCTGGCACTTTGTGACTTCATTTTATTCCCGAGAATTATAATCAGCTCAAAGGAATATAATTTTCGTCGTCAGTAGATGCATAACAACAGGCTGTAAACGAGGTGTCCGCGACGAACTAGAAAAAGTGTTACGAAAACTGATCCAGCCGCATGAAACTTTGTATAGAGTCTGGTGGAGAGTACCTACTATAAAAAGATTTAACGAAAAAAAATTGTCCATAGTTTTTTTTTTTCGAAAAACTTTGTGTGTCCTGTATTTTATTACTACTTTAAATGAAAAGAAATCAACTAACAACTAAGTTGGATATTTTAAATAAAATTTAAATTCAAAAATTCAAATATAATTCAAATATAATAATAATAGTATCCCTGTTCCTCACTTCTGGCTTGCCTTCATTGGTTGTCCGGAGTGAACACTGACGAGGAACATATCTCTCACCTCTTGCTTGCCTTCATTAGCCGGCTTGAGTGGAAAGTCGCTAGAGCAGAAATGCTCGGAGGAAGGAAGTATTGCAGTAAGATGCTTGTAGGGATCTTGAACGGATTACCGGGATTGTCCTGAGAGCCGTGTAATACCTCTCCACTCCTCAAGCACCTCAGGCTATGTTGCCCCCTTGTCGCTACGTCACTATGTGCTAGCGGCCGTTTCGGGGGCCCATTAAACGAGTGTGCGAGTCACCCCCTGCCATTTTATCCGTGTGAGTAACATAGGTCAGGCAGGGGCCATAGTCCTTCCATAGTCCCAGCTATCCAGTCCACTAGCACCCAAACCCATAGCCCAGTATCCTTTGTATCCACTTTCTGCAATAGTCCTGCACTAACCGGGGGTTATCCTTGGGTGTACTTGTATAGTGCGCACAGGGATAATCGTCGGTTGGTGTCACATTACATCATTTAGATTGATGTTGTCTAACGCTCTGCGAGTTGGCTTCGGCCCCTCATACACCTTCCAAAGGTCCGGGACTCCATAGTCCCGTGATAGGAAATGACAAACATAATAATAATACTTTATTTTGCCAAAAGATAACAATATACATAATATGTACACAAGCTTAAAATACTAAACAAGCTTAAAAGTAACTAAAAAATAAATTCTTATAATAAATACTCGTATAAAACACAACTTTATTACTTATATTATTATTTAACAAGAAATCATAGATGTAAAACCCGATAAAATTTTATTGTTGGTATTTGAAAGTTTTTTCAGAAGCTCTTTACAACCTGATCAACACAAGTGAATGGACCAGGCTGATTTTAATAAAAGAATAATAAAAAAAGAAGGTCTATATTTTTAAAGTTTTTTTTTGTTTAAACAGGTCTGCCAATTGCTAAGGTGATTGTTATTTACGATGTAATAATATTTAAACAAAAAACGTAGCTTACTACACTTATGCCTGTACTTGCAACCAATAATGATATATTATATTTGGATAAAGTACGTCCAATCTTTAGTCGACTCTAGCATACATGATACTGGTAATTGTTGCTGAGCTATTTCAATAATTACTATGTCATGCTCGTAATTTACATAAGCTTTTTGTCGGAGCTATCATTGTTCATTATAATAAGTGACTGTAACGCGAGCCGGTCCTGCAGTGCGCGGGAATTATCCTAATTCAAGGTTACAAGGTGCATGCTGCATGCGAACTCGTCTCTTACACCGGATTCGATTGTTAGCGTAGTAACCATTGTATCGTATTTGAAACAACTGCCCGTTAAATAAATGCATGTGTTGTTAAGCGAAATAGTAACTTTCATTATTTCATCTTACTAGAATTTTGGAAACCTAATTACTACGACATTAATTACGATTCGACATTGTTGTTTTACGAATAAAATAAGAAGAAATGTGCCTAAAAAAATTAAATTGATCTTAATAATATAACATACGGCACCTTCCTGCTTAACCAATGACATACAATCGTAAAAATATATATATAGTGTAAATAACTTGCACTAGTCTAAACAACTAATAGGTAATTCGTAAGATAGCTTGTTGATCGTAATAAAAGAAACAGTTGGAAGGGGTATTGCAAGGGGGTGCAGAAGATATTGACAATTTGTTGTATGGATGAAAGTTACAGCACAGTAACTTCGAACCTTTAAAATAACAATACTGTACCGAACGCCCCTATGTGTGACTCAATTGTGACGTCGGTACATATATGTTGCTGGATTGCGCTGGACTAGGGAGATGCCAGTAGGTAGATAATGAAACGCTGGGAATTCTTGCTAATAAGGCGATAGTAGCTTGATGGTGTATAGTGGACTGTATGTTGATTTCTTGAGGCTGCACCAGTTGAGTCTTCTTGTAGACTGTTCAGTCTGACTGTGTTCCGACGAATGCAGATCCCGCTCGCAGTTATGTGGAATTTCGCTGCATTCTATTAGTGACTAAATCTGCTTAGCGTCAAGTGCACGCGTCAGCAAGATTTTGTGCGAGCGAAACTCCCTATCGTGCGAGCGAGATGGCAAATGAGACCCTCCTTACGCGGCAATACCGTAAGGAGAGCCTCCTGTGTGAGTGAGATGTGTAGTGTACCTATTTCGCCTTTATTTATTTAGTAAAAACTTTACAACACGTAATAACAACATACAATAAACTTAAATAAGACACATAAATAAATAGGACACTTATTCAATTTCTAACACTATCTTACACTAACTATACAAATACAAAGGTAATTTATAAATTTTAAACACTTTTAAATCAAACTATAACACACAACATAATAATAAAGTAAATAGACTATACAAGTAAATAGGCCGTCCGTAACACTATTAATGCAAGTAAATAGGCCGTCCGTAACAAATACAAAAAGTAAATAAAAGACACCCCTTATCTATCCTTTTGATTTAAAATAGAATTGCTGTTCTATTACGATGTAAAAGCTTTGATACGATCTGTCTGCCTGAGTTATTGATGGTAACGCGTATGTAAACAATCGTTAGCGGAACAGTGGTTTTCTAACGACTACAAACAACGTTACGTTTGGTTGCGCAGCAACTGTTTTATGTGGCAGTGCAACGCGTCCCCAATCGCACAGGTGCGTTTCTTACACATACATAGTTGTAAGTACTTATGAGATTAACAGGCACTATTTGCTACTCAGAAGCCTAATTGCACGAGTGAGTCTGCCGATACATGGGCTGATTAGCGAGAAGATGGTTGCGTGCGCCTAAGATCCGCCGACCGGCCGGCCCCGCGGGTGCAGCTCGCATCTCAACGCATGCGATCACGCACATGAGCTTTCTAACAACGAATCCCAGAGATGCGTTCACCGCACACTAGTCGTGTGATCTACGCATGCCTACGTTCGCTAATGATGCTGAATTCTGCCATGATCAAATAACATCAAACTGTTCGCCATCTAAATAAATGGTATCGTGAATTGTAATGTGCACTATCGCACGTGCATCTTGGCAGCGCCGAGCGCAGGACTTATTATGCTGTCGTCGTGTGTCGCGCGTCCGTCGGACTATCTCCTGCGGTGGCCAACATACATTACACAGCATTCACATTATGCCTGAATAACTTATTTGGACTGTGTTTCTTCACATTTTGCTTTCACTCGCCCGGTGGTTGTTTGATTGACTTAATTCTTTTCAATAAATAATAAATAAATAAATATTCAAGACATGCCACACTGGGCCACACAGAGCCATCTAGTCCCAAATTAAGGTACTATTAAGTACCCTGTCGTATGGGGTACTAGACAACCGATAAACTTACTTATATACTTTTTTTTTTTTGTAAATACATACTTATAATACATAGAAAACACCCAGACCAGTACAAATAGACCTATGTTTTTATTGTATTTCATTTTAATTCGAAGATTGCAAAATATAACCTTATGATCAAATCTTTTCGTACTATGCCTGTTAACTGTTAAGTTATATTGGCCGTGTGTGTCCGTTTCGCTTCAAGAATTATCATTATGGTCAAGTTATCAGAAAAAGGGTGGCGATTGAGTTCGTGCCATCCAAATCGATCATTTCACGCACCCGCCATGCATAATGAAACGGTCATTTCCGGTCATTTCGCGGAATCGAATATTTAATGTTTCGCACAATCGACTTGCCGGCGGCCTTAGGGCGCGTTCCGGCGACTCTGCACTGCCACCTATTTAGTATTCTTCGCGTGACAGAAGGCAATAATAAATTCTTGTGCACTTGCAGTTTCGCGTAGTGCCAAGAAACCGCGAGCAGCTACCGAATGTGTAATGGCTATTGTTCAATGCATAACTTTACCTATCTTTTGATCTGCGTATACGCTAGTAGAATTTTTAAATTTTATGGTTTAATTCAATGTTTTCAAATGTGAGACGTTTCAAACGTTTCAAAGGATTGACTGAGCACTACCTGGAACTGGAGACAGATAGAGATGTATAGATGGGCGCAAAATGTGTAAATCAAAATAACTAAACCAATATTTTCAGAATTGAGTAAGCACATTAAGCGATAGAGAGAATACCTTAGTTATTATTCCGGATATTTTATTGGCTTTGAATTCAATTGAAAAATATGATTGAATTAATTACCGGTAACCGTCGGACATACTCCACGTCCGGCCAAATACCTATAAGGAGAGCGACGAACGGGCTCATTGCGCAGTCTGGACACAACTTGTACTTATAGCTTCTACTTTTATAAATAATTTATTCATACAATCTAATAAATAAATATTTTGATACTGTCGAATAGCAAGTTTTAGCACATTTCAGTTCAATTCAAATTAATTCAGATTTGTAGCATCAAACCACAATACAACAAAATTACATCTGGAATCATTAATTTGCAACAAAATTACACCTGTATGCGAGAAGCCGAGGTGGTTTGCAACTGGAGAGGCCTATGTCCAGCATTGGACTGCAATAGGCTGATGATGAATCGGAATATCAAATGTACTCGATTAATCCGCAAAGTAACGTTTTTCTAAATGCAATTTTATTCATGTTAGTATGTAAGTGTTTCCCAACCATGGTAACTGCTTCTTTGTAGCATTAACGTTCTTATTAGGTACCTTTAATGTATAAATTTAAAATGTTGCTTTCAAAATAGTCATCGACTTACCCAGTAACTAAACCTAAACCGTACCATTGTCCTGAAGAGACGTTTCGCACACGCACAGAGGGCATTTCATTACGTAGAATCATTGAGTTCGAACGTTCGCTGCTTGTTTTGGCATTCCAGTGCAAATGTTATCTCAGTAACCCTACGGTTTACAGTTACGCTCTCGCGCATCCATATGAGTGTGGTGGGATTAGTATTTTGCCAGGAAAGTAGTAATCACGTACCAGAATCGGTTTGTACAGATGTCGAGATGGTTGCGAGCAGTGTTCCCAGGCGGCGGCAACAGCGGTGACATTCCTTGACCATACGTAGTGAAACCACCTGGCTGTTCCGGGACCTATCATTAAGCTTGAACCACAACTTCGTACAATATGATTGACAAGCAGGAACAACGGCTAGTTCTACAAATGACTTTTGTTCATAAAATATGTATATTACATTATTTACTGGCACTCCGGCTGTGACTTTGTCTGCGTGGAATTCAATAATGTCGCACGCTCCGGTTTTATTGCGTCCATTAGGGATCACTTACATTTTTAACAATCGCTGTCTTTATACCTAATTGAGCAATTATTAATTCCCCATATAAACTTTTTTAAACACTTTTTTTGATTTAAATCATTTTAAACGATACATACCTGACTAAATAAAAGTATCCATTGTCCTATCCAGGATAACGATCTATCTTTATAGGAAACATTAATCTAAATCGGTGTCGTGGCACGTAACGGACAGTCAGACTTACCAGAGTAACTTTAGAATTTATGATTTTAGTTTGAAAAGTATGGATACATAAACTATCCAATGTATGACGGTGATGTACCAATACCTCGTATCTTTGCATCTACTTGAGACAAACTTTACAGAGCATGACATCTAGCCCACATCACTAACTATAAGATCTCTCCTCACTCCATTTCACACAAATTAGTTTCTCAGTATTAGACAGATGAAGTAAATTGGTTGTAAGAACCTCTTAGTGTTGTATCTTTAGCTTCCATTTCAGCATGGACTTCCCCCCAAAATGAGTCACTTCACTCATTTGAGAACGAAAAAAAGATAATCATTATGTCTGTAAATTATATTATTTTTAGCATCTTTACTCAATTTCATGTACAGTGCTTAACGCACTTTAAAATCACATTCATACAAAAAATATGTTCCATAGCCAGCCATGTTAAAAAAACATTCGATTGCATAACATAAACGATTCAACTTCAAACTGTACTGTGTAGTATACTAACCTTAGTCGTATTGAATGGAATCGTGTTATTCAAAAACACTTATTGTAATGTATTATTTCCATGGCATTATAAATTCGTCACGCATGTTTATAAAGAAATCACTGGCTTGACTATGTTTCATATTTTTACAACAAGCAAAAAGGGATATTCTGATGAATTATCCTCGTCTAAACAAAAGCATGCAAAGATTTTCTGGGAAGCCGTTAGTAGCTTGGGAACACGGCTCTTGTGGTCCTGCAAAACTTGTAGTTTCATGTGTAGATCTAAAATATATATTTTCAATAAATTATTCTGCCCGCGGCAGGAATGGAGCGTTCTTCACAACAAAAAAAGTTACTTTATCGTTTAAAATGGATATAATAGCAATTATGAAGTCATCACTTAAAGATGATACTTAATGATTCAATATTATTGGATAAGTATGTGTTTGTTTTTTATCGATATTTGTTTTACTAGTATCCTCCAAATGAAGCTTAAGTTTTTGCTTCACCGATGGAAGACTACCCAATAAGAATTGTCTCTCCCTTTATTTTTTAAAAGTTTGCTAGTTCTAAAATAAAATATACGTTGTTAAGTAAAACCACCTGAATTTTATATTTTATGTTACATTCGAAAGGAAAAATAAGTTAGATATTTTTTGACCTATTATTTTTAGCTATCTGACCAGATGACATCAAATCATGAAATTTAGTTCCAATCCAATATCCACTTACTATTTGTTATCGCAAGATTGTTTGCCTAGGAAAAAAGTTAACGTCTTAAATTTATAATAAGCCTTGCATTTGCATTCTTATCCAAGTTTCAAATATTACATTATAGTTATTTCTTCAGTAAACAGTTTTAACTCTTACACTCACTGTACTGCTGCTTTATTCATTGAATTGTGTTCGTACAGGTCCTGCCCTTAAAGCAAACGGACCATTTTTAATAGAATTGTAGCACTTGTAAATTTACTTTAAATTAAGGTTTATTTTCCATGACACAAATCAGCTCAGTCTTTTAAATTAGGTACTAGCACAGCGCATATAGTCTTTTAACAAATTAACACAAAAAAAACTAAACATAAAGAATATTAATAAGTAAATATACAGTTTTATACAGACCTATTATGCATATGTAAAATTTTTGATTTGATATCGATTTGATAATAACTTCCTGCACTTCTTTTCTATGTAGATAGAATCGAACTTATATTCAAAAGTCATTTGTAGAATTAAAAAATACGCCGGGTTGGTTAATTAAGATGTGTGATAGGTATCTCCTTACATATCACTGACTTACGCGTCCCGCCTGGACTCGTATTTACAGTTGTAAACTTTTTAAGGAGCACTGTATTCTCGCTCCCGTGCATCTAAGTTTGCAGCCCTGTACTTTCCCGTTTGTCTGCTATACTATTAAGTTTTTTCCCTCACCCGGTAGTTTGTGGTTTTTCTAAACACTCCATCGAACATTACATCCATTACCTCTATTCTTAACGCGCTTCCCTAAACCACAGTAACAGTACCTACGCAATAATCTAGCATCACTCACTTATAACCTATCGACTCTCCATGCTACTGAAGACTATATTATTAAAGTGGTGGAATTCAAACTCGAACATATGTTTATTCTTTACATGCGGATAATTACTCATGCGGCAGTAACGAGTAACGGTTGCCATCCTCCGCCGGTATCCTGTTCATATTAATAGCTGTATAATATGTTAAAATGCATTTCAGTCGAAATCGCAATAAATAACGGGTTTATCGCGATTCGTACAGACGGCAATGAGCATTGCGTGCGTCTGATCGCCGATGCGTTTTAACAGGCGGACTCTGGAACCGTTAGGGAAGTGAACCTACTCGTATACCGGATAATGCATTTTAGTACATAAATCATTGGCATGCATTATTCAATTAAAGCAATTGGTAAGATTACATCCCATAGAACCGAAAACCTTCACGTAAGAGTTCTAGAGTTCCTTCTATAATGGTATGTTAATGAAATTGTCATGTTAGGAAAAAATTTTAATCATTACGTAAGCACATAATATGTGCAATAAATAACTCTCTGTTAAACGGTTTAATCATTCTGTATAGATTAAAGGCGAGTGAGAGAAACTTGTCGTATGGTGCCGCCTCGTTAAAATTATTATTTATTTATATACATACAATAATTGACAGATATCTTTTACAAAGTCCCGCAAAACTGTTTACACAGTTTGTGTGCAGGATCCATAATAGCAGTACTACCCCTACTCTTCCTATAGGTTTTGTAAGAAGCGACTAAACGAGAAATGCCAGAAGGAGACGGGCAGCAGCGTCTTTCCCCTATACCATTGGCCAAACTGCGAATGCCAACCCAAGCCCAACCCACTGTTGGCTTGTCTTACGAACTTATTACTTCATGTTGAGTCCCACTTGCACTGCCTTCGTAAACCATGATTACCTTAACCTGGTTTTAATTTTGTGTCTGAATTTATTATGAGATATTATATAGAGATATACTCATAATACCTGAGGATAAACTGAACTGAATGTTGCTTAATGAAAATGTAGAGGTTCTGTTTTTGTATATGATGTGAAAGATTTCTAGGTATTCTAGTTTTAATCAATTTTGTAGTTATAATGAGAACATTTTCTCATTTGCAATCTTCTCACTTAGAAAAAATAAAAGAAGCAGGCTAGTAGATATATTTAATTCTATTTTGTTTATAATTTGCGTATAGTCAAAGCGGTGTGAACACTATTAATACGTAGTTAAAATTACAAAACTTAATAATACGTGACACCAAATGACTCTATTACTTCTTCAACAGAGTTTCGATAAAATTTCGAGATATTTTTTATTTATTCGTTTAATTGTCTTTCCATTTGTTTAACATGCAAACTTATCGTTCTTCATATTGTGCATGGATCGTTTTCCCCTTAAGTTAATATTTTGTGAGAAATCATTGACTTTGAAATTGATTGGCATATTTCCATATCAATGAATTTACTGCCTATTGACTCGCAACGCGAGGCTACTTGCTTGCATTTGCCTGAAGATCATAAATATTCGCAATATTTGCAATAAGGAACAGTTTTTTTATGTTGCATTGTATATCATACATATTCAGTTTTCCGATTCCCACAACGAATAGTTGTTATTATTGTCATCGGTGCGTGACTGGCAAACGTATGATTACAGAGTAATGTAAGGGAGCGCGGTGATTATGCGGTGCGTGTGTGTGCGACAACTGTTTGCAACTCGAGTGTAATTGCAGTAGTTTCAGAGAAACTATCAGCAGCCTCGACTCGACAAAGGGCTGGGTGGCAGCCGCGCGTCCTCCTCGGGCGGTGTCATTTTGGCCCGCAGCCGGCCCCGCTAGCCCTAATTACTTATTCGTGGAATGAAACGCTACTCGCTCATTAGCTGCTTTTCTTTGTTCTTTAACTAGTCTCGTATTTATTGAATATGATTCTAGGGATCTGCATGTTCATGAATCATCTATCGGGTATATCATAGAAATGAGGACTTGTGATTCCAGCCTCAAAGCAGCGCCCCTTTTCGACCTATTGTTTTCGCAAGAGGCAACTGAAGGTTTCTGAAGAAAACGTGCAACAGCGTCTTCTCCTAAAGATTTGCCGAACTGCGATCATTTCATCCTCCTAAAATCATCTATTAGACACGCCCACGTCCATATACTCTACGATCATGCTAATGATTTGGGATGAGAAGACAATCTCAAGGTCGTACTGGCATTAGCAAGAGCATTGATTTGTCTTTGTAATAAATTTAATATTGACCTGTCTACGTCACAAATATCATCTTAATTTTATGCAAGAGATTACAATAATTGACGTGGGCCATACGCTTTTTCCCACCAAAACCCGGACATGATACAAAAAACAATCTTCTTGTTGCTAATCATCGTAAGGAACAATTCTAATTACCACCTGCGTGACATCACAAATCATTCGGTTTTTCCGAATATACTTGATGTCTTAGTTGTTTGTAAGGATTTAAATTGGTTTACATTTCTACGTTTCATTTACACAAAGAGTGATGTCTAATCAATGCAAAGTTATGTGTTCGGTGACAAAATGGTACTTATATGTTTATAAATGTCAACTTACGCTAATTCTCTGGGATCGATGCATTATTTTACATGGCGGATGAACTTCCACTACATAATAGCCTTGGTTCACTGTGCTCAGACGAGATCTCGAATGCTTGCAACAATCGGACAGCGCTTTGTTACTGCGAAATACAGTATTTTCAAATTATTGGCATTTGGTAGAAAACATTCGTCAAAATTGACAACTTAAGTGATGTTTCGTGATACCGAAGTGAACAAAGAAAGTTACTTCTGGTCATATCATTATGTCGTTACGTAGAGAGATCTCGTTAGTACACTGCTCATTGAAACACGCATCGAAACCTTGCTCAATATTTATTGTCAGCTCACGAAATTTAGATCACGCCAATAAAACTTTAATAGCGTCTTCCAACTAACATAAGGGTGCAGTTGAGTCTTTTATGGTTTCAATAGCTGAGAATGGTTTAAATATTTTAACTTAAGTTGCAATCGATTTTTATTCGAGCTACGACACCTATTAGAAAGGAGAAGGAGGACTTTTCTGTTTGTTTTCTAGGCCAGATTCAGGACATTTGCGATACACGACTGGCGTGCAAATACAATATTGTTTACATCAACGTATATTTCTGCAAAATGTCAACAGTCAAGACTGGTACTAGATAAATTTTAGATTCAAAGGATTCAACATTATAAAGACGTGGCGTGACCGTAAAAGATAATAATGTGAGCATGTCCTAGTTTAATCTGATTCTGGCTTTTGGAATTTATATTATGAATCAGTTGTGAGATTGCCTTCTACGAATTGTTTACTCTTGAACTATATTTCACCACTTCTGTTGTTAGTTGTTGACAGTCTGTCGAACGGTTTAATGAACACTTATATACTTTATAAAATAAAAATGGGTCTGGCAGCATGGTATAATTGCCCTTACATGTCAAATAAAATCAAAAAATTAAATAGAGTTGAACATTTCTGATTTTGAAATCCCAAGTGATATAAATGTTTTTACTCTGCCTCACCTACGTTTAAATTGGTTGTCACATAAATATGTTTCCTTTATTTACATTACAGAACATGGACAGGAATCTACAAAAATGTAACAGAAACTCCTTGTAGTTAAAGCTGTGATTGTAGTTAAAGCTGTGAAGCCTTTTTGGATTATATTTTAGGAAAAACTTCAAGACAGCCAAAATCATTTATTCGTAGTAATTTAGCAAATATTTTTAAATTACAGACATGCACTAAAATTTATGTATTAGTAAACTTTTATTATTTACGGGGTTACGCGTGGTTTTAAAAATATCATACTTAATCTATAATATTGTAAGAATTGAAATATACAAATATCCAATAGTGTAATACACAGTGAACTTGGTTTACTGACTATACTATATTACTGACTGGTATTATCTGAATCATTATCCTCAATAAATGCTCTCATCGGCTAAGTCAGCGTTAAATTATCATCAATGTCAGCGAAATAACCACGATAATAATGTCCGTTGATTTAAATAATGCAAATTTCATTACATTTTTTTCATAATGGCATCCACGCGATCCCACGGGACTACATGATCGAAAATCATGCAAGATTGAACACCGGGGCAGACTCGGTCAGAGACCGGTTCGGGTGATTTGGGAAATGTTTGCGGGGATGAGAGGGCCGCGGGCCGACGCGGCGCGGCTGGTGACCTCATCGGGCTTTTTGTTTCGCAGACCTTCGTATCTGCCCATTATGCGCTACATTAATTAAATATGGTTATGACAATTTCCTTATTTATAAGTTTTTTTTTTAAATTAGTTTGATTTATCCATGAGCATTATAGACAGTAAACATTCGTCCATCTTATGAAAATCGTCGAAAAATACTCTTCGAATTGAAATTTGGCACGGTGTTGGTTTATTGGCTGGAATAACATATAGGCTACTTTTCATCCCGGGAAAAGCTACGGTTCCCGTTGGATCAATATACTATAAAGAAATTTAAAATTCCACGTACATACAAAGTCGCGGGCAACAGCTAGTAAATAAAAAGACGTGTGGCACTCGGAGACTGCCGCGGTAAAGCTATTGCATAGCATTTTTTATCAACTTATGCAATTATAAAACTAAAAACTGTAGTAATCAATTGAAAAATTCATATTATTGTACAAAAAGCGTGGGGTGCTTGTTATGATATCCACAGATATAGTAAATTATTGATAAAATATTTACAACAATCTAAATCAAGCCCCCCACGCTTTTTGTACAATAATATGAATTTTTCAATTGATTACTACAGTTTTATTTTTAATTTTTTAGTTCAATCTGTTTTAAAAGCGTGGTTTTTTAGTTTTTTAAACTATAATTTATTTTTTACTTTTTAGTTTAGTTTATAATATTTGATTCCTTCTTTACCGACTGTAAGTCCAAACCTATGCAGGAAACATAATTGATACAGATCGCGCGCTAGCTCTATCTCTTTTACTCCCTCTTACAGAGGAAAACTGGGAAAACTGTTATTAAATTATTGCATTGTCATCGGTCCTTGATACGTGTGCAAAGTTTCAAATTAATCAAACTTCTGGAAATCGGTCAAATTTATGCTCAAAGATTCCATTACATACATAGATAGATACAACCCAAGCTAATAAAAGCGTGGTAAAAAGTATCACCGCTGTGCCGGACGGAGTGTCAGTTTATTTTCGTTACGGAACTTCTGGATTCGGTATCCATGCTCAAGGCCCGCGATAGAAGCTATGCAATAGCTTAATTTTATAATTTTATGTATTTTCTAATTTTGACTTTTGTAATTAATTGGTTACCATAGGCAACCATACTGTCAAAATCCTTATTTTCTTCTAAATTCTTTTAATCCCTCGATCGTGAGTTATTCCAGACACAATTGAAATCAATTGTTATCGCGGCACGCGTCTGCCTCCTGGGGGTTGAGGGATTGAATTTCGGAAATTCAAAATTGTTCGATCGTGCCTTGCCCCGAGTGTTAGGTTAGGTTTTTTACGTTACGGAATTTCTGGATTCGGTCTCCACGCTCAAGGCCCGCGATAGAAGCTATGCAATAGCTTAAATAAATAAGTAAATAAATGTTCACAAAATCACATGTCACATGTAATAACAAAAGCTGTGATCCCAAAGTAGGTAACTATTTAAAGCAATTGTTTTGTGGAAATGAGAAACAACGGTGATACCACAAACACCCAGACCCGACAAAATATAGAAAAATAATCTCTGTCTACATTGACCCGTCAGGGAATCGAACACGAGTCTTTGGAGCAAGCGACTCCTTGAAAACCGGCACGTGTGCCACTCCGCCACGGAGGTCGTCAATTATATTTAGATCTAAATTTATCTATATTTTATATCCAATAAAATCACAATTTACGATCGTGATTTCAAAATCGAGAACAAAATGCATTGTTCGCAATGTCGAAGTGAAATAATGATAATGCAGATGTCAGATATGCCCTTGCGGTTTGTTAAAACAGTCGCTAGTTATTCAAATCATAATCAAATTAAGTAACATTTTACAAATGTAGGGCTTTTTAAGGTTGCCAAAAATGAGCATCCGAATGACAATTTTAATTCGATCAGCAGACTCCAGAAATAAACATTCATGCATTTATAAATGTCTTACTTCTATGTCACTAAGAAACACAATATTCTAAGATATCTAACTTGATTAATTAATATAGGTATAGATAAAATAAACTAGCTGTCGCCTGCGAGTCCTGCGACTTCGTACTTGTGGAATTTTGAAACTATCACCCGGAAACCGCAGTACCGTATAGGTACGACTTACGAGTATTATCAGACCTGCAAAAATCGTTCCATGCGTTTCGGAGGAGTATCAAACAGAGGGTTTTTATATTTACAGATATTGTTATCATTTTATTCACTTAAGATAATATAGGAATATTAATTTCTAATGTAGGTACGTGATATGTTACCAACCAGAGTGAGTAAAGCATGTTATGGTTTCGATTTGAATTCTAAGAAAGTTCTCAGTATCGACTTAATCTTAACTGATTGTGAATTTACGATTATCATTTTTAGGATTTAAAAATCAACGTCATTTTCACACATCGGCTTGTTTTTCATGCTTGAACGAACATGCTTCAACATTCATGTTATGCGTTCGAGCATGAGTCATTGATGTCAAAACGATAAAAATATTCAATACGTTCTCCCAGGGATGCGCAAAAGTAGGATGAATTCCGTAAATATACTCCCTGGCGACGGCTTCTAAGAAATTGTTAAAATAGCCACAACAGTTGGGTTCGCTTGCGGAAAACAGTTTATCACCAAGGTCGATCGGTATCGCACGTGCCCTGGCCCACCCCTGATATGGTCACACAAATACAAGTAAAAGTTAAATCGTTTCAACGGTTTCCACGAATCCTTGTAATTAGTAACGATTACCCCCACATTTCAATACCTAACTAGCAGAGTTTTCCCTGTATAGGTATGTTTGTTGGTTACTGCGTGTTATGTTGCATTGACTTTCATTAGATTGCGCTTTGAACTGTATCCTGAAATTGTTAAGTCATATTATATGACAAGAACACTTTTAATTGAAGTACCCTATTGTCTATGACACCAAAGTTCTTATGTTTTCAGTAAAATGTATGAATGTAATTTGACTTTATTGTGCCCGTCTACAAGTTAATTAAATGATTAATTTTAAATTAAACAGGGATTTCATCTTGAATTACATTGTCGCTCAAAATGTATTTGTTAAGTATTTTATTTCTATGATTAGTCAAAACACCCTGACGGAAGCACTACTGCGTGAAAAGCGATAGTTATAAGAAATTTTACAATTATATATCACGGCACGTAACCTTTACTCAGTCAGCACCTACATCAATGTGCTAGGCACTGACTGACCAATAGCGAAGATAGCAAACTGGAAATCTTAAACATGAATCGCACGCCCCGCCCGTTTCTAGGAAACAATCCCGCGTGGCCTTGCGATGAAACATCGCTCCAATGTTTGTTTTCCTTTCAAACGATTCAAAAACGGCTCCCGCAAAATTTTACTGTTCCTCGGAAACGTTAGGTTCGCGCGACGTCTTGTTTGCGCAACCTCGTTTCGTTGAACAAATTACAGCTGCTCAGCTTAGCCGAATCGCTAATGTAAATCGAGATGAAGCGGAAATTATAATCTGTATATTAATTGTCCGAACGTCAATTGAGTCGAGTATCATGATTTGTTCATCGACGTGGATTGGATGTAATCGTCTAATTCGCGGAATCGCGCTGTCGTCGGCAGCTGCATTGCGCCAGAAGCCGGGCCGCACGCCGGAATGACGGGCCATTAGTCGTTACTGCGAATTATTTCCTGCACATAGATGTGCAGAGTGGATTTCACCGGGAAATGACAATACTCCGCGGATGTGCCCGCGTGCTTGCCGCTATCTCTAAAACGCCACGCACCTGCACCGTTATCACTCGAGTCTCACTCTACTCGACGCTCCGGTACTCAGCACTCACCGACACACATAACAGCTGGTGAATTTATATATTCATGACGTAGGAAATGAGAATATAATGGAGTCGCGATGTAATCGCTGTTTTTGCTAACATTGTTCTCTTGCTCAGAAACAAAGAAATTCGTTGCTGCTATTTGCTGGACTCAGTAACAACTTTTACTTAGGTATACATTTTTAAAACTTGTCTACATTTTAAGCAGATCAAATAAAAAATTTAAACCTATATTTATCGCACTGCAGGGCAAAGGTCTCCATCATTGAATTTAATTTACCATCACAATGATGGGTTACGGAATGAATCAAACACGTTAAATTTCCACAAATTTAATTCAAACATGATTGTAGCAGCAGTTTTTTCTGATATTAAATGTTAAATTAGTAAGAATTTAGACTTTACATTATTTATTCATTTAAACTTTATAGCATAAATATGAATTGATGTACAAAATATGGACTTTTGCCATTGGTACTCTATACCAGACAACCATTGGGCTAAGCAGAAATGTTTTGTGGATGGTGCGCCAAAGTAATATCAAAATGTTCTAAAACTAAGTAACTTTATTATTTTAGCATAAATAAGAGTCTGTAAAACTGAGTACAGTGAAGTGGGATTAAGGATAACAGGATTAGTGATATTTTGAGGCGTATATATGCTTTTACTTCATAATAACCGTTAATTATTATACTTGTAGTTCACTCCCTTTTTTATCAGTAACAGTTGCAATTTAATAGCACTTATTGGAACATAGAAGCCTTTAAATATCACTTTTCACCTAAAATATATTAAGTACTATCTACAAGATACATCGCGACTTTCCTTTCCTCTTTACGTACGTTTTCATTTTTCCATATGCTGAAGCAATAAGGTTCAAAAGCACTTCAACTGACTGCAGTTTAACATACAATCCACTTCACTGAACGCAGTGCATCAGGAGAACAATGGTTGGGTTCCGGGCGGGGGCGCTCGGCGGTCGTTCCGCGAAAACGCTTTGTCTGCAACTACTCCCTGCATTTTGTCTGAATATTATTCATTGTAAACTGCTTTATATCACAGCTGTGAATTCTACAAAATCAGAACCTGTGAACATATTCATAATGTTTCCTTCTTATACAGAGGAAATATTAAATGTTTGTGATGTTAAAAATCTAGGTAGTAAGTACCTAAAAGTTTTAAAAAACTATTTCAAGCGTATCTTGTTCATCAGGTTCAAAGATGGCGTCGCATACCCATGGTCAGCAGGGGTGTCCAACTTGATCCTGTATCCAGAGGCTGCAAACCAGACTCTGTATACGCAGCGGGCCGCAAGAGGTGACACTGGCAACTACACATGCCGGATGAGCAACGAGACTCATAGCGAGACGCATACTGTCAGGCTGGATATCCTAGGTAAGAACTAGGAACATTTATAGACAAAACAGATGTACTGACTCAATCAGTACATTGGATCAAACAAGTAGTTGTTCAACTTTATTACAAAGATTGTTACCTTACCGTTAGATTTCTTAAGGTAGTAGGTAGGTAAAACAAACCAATTAGAATTTAATCAGGTGCCGCAATTGGTATGAAAAGTACTGTCTAATACGATGTTGAGAGTTTGTAATTTTTATAGGGAGACTATAACGTATTTTATTGCAAACGTATAAAGTTTATTATTCATTCAGATCAGTGCAGAATTTTGCTAAAGTTAGCGCGAGTCCGCTTTAACTTCGAGATTATACAGAGTGAATATGAAGCGAAGCAATTTCGCTGGAACGTACGTTATAAAGATATGGATATTGAACAACTCTTAACTGTAAATCCGTCGAAACCGTAAAAATATTGTATTACGGCATTACCAGTGTCATACATTTTTGCGCTAATTTATATGTTAGCTCCATTAAATTTCTTTCGTGTATCAGTAGCTAATACTCGTAAATGTTTAAATTGTATGTGGTTTTACTTTCCATATTATAGGGATTAACAGAAAGATAAAAGATCTCTAAAATTAGATAATATTTGTTGACCAATTACGGATAACAGTGACATACCGAAATAAATGAAATAACAAAGTTATGTTATTGACGTGAGAACAGCATGACAACCTTTGCCCTCAGACCACTTAATGCATAAAAATGTAATCATTTTCGTGATACATCAAAGCTGTTTTATACTAGAATGGCTACATCATAACTAATATCGTGTTAATTATTTTTAAAACGCTAACATTGCTGACCTATAGAATTTCCTTTCGCAGAAAAACCTACGAGTATACCTCGAACGATGTTCATATCCAAAGACCAGTGGGTAGAGGAAGGAACCGACTTGCGACTCTACTGCGAAGCGCTCATTGGTAAGCGTACAAGAACTGAAATAATATTTAATCTACGCTAATTAGATAAAAACTATATCCCAGAAATAATCCTTTAAAGGGGTGAAAAGGAGCGGAAGTTTGTATGAAAAAGCAATCCCGTCTGCCATACGTGATAATCATGGAACAACCTTACTTTTGAATAGACCTATGACCAGCACTACTGCCTCCTCCTTCCCCTTCAGAAGCAGGGAGCATTCATCTTTCATTACCATCATCGTCGATCACTCGGACCACTGTCTGTAGTGATGAAATGAAATTGACCGTCAATATTCAGTATAGGTATTCGGGCATAATAACTGCATCTAAAAATATCACTGTTTTCAATCCCGTCACTTATCTTTCGTTTGCTAGGCATTTTCACTCGTAAAATATTGAATCCAGGCATATTTAATATCTTCGTCGCCTTGCCGGTCTCTTGTATTTATATCTACAAACTGTAAGCCAATTTCAGGAATATACTATACATTTCTAAAGTCAATTTATAGTAACTGTGGACAAGATAGTTATATTAAATCATTTTATGATGCATATATTACATCATAAAATGATTATACATAAAAGTTTTGTCCGCGGTTACTATTTTATTGGTTTCTATACTAGAATAAGTATACAATTGAATATAATTTTACTAAATATTGTGTACCATATTATGTACTGTAGAGTGTCTGTCATACAGATATTGGATGCCTGCTCTTTGAACCTTTCAAGTCTAAATATGATCTTCTTGTATGATTATCCCTTTCAAGGATATTCCAGTGTCAGAGTTTTTACTGGATTATTACAGTAATTGGTACAGTTTCATTGCACAATGAAAATTAGTTTCACAACTACTCTTATTCTGCATTGACCGACACACGTTAAATTTTTTCACATACAAAATAATTGACCCGTTAAGACGGTTCACAAAATAATCTAATCGTCTTCATCCCTATTATGTGATATCAATTTAAAAGTATATGACCACTAGGCAGGTCATACTTGGCTGACGCGCGCAGTGACCTGCGATGGATGAAGGTGTGGCCCAACGGTACCGAGGGCGACCTACTGTCGACGCAAACAGAGATCAAGACCACGCGGTAAGTGCCTAACGAGAGTTCAATACTAAAATACACGCTTTGAATCATTTCAAACGGGCCAGCAAAGAAAAAATTCTTGGAATTATTCATATTATCATGATCGATTTATATACACTAGTAAGAAGATATCTTTACTTCTACTTATTTTTTTTTATTTAAATAACATTTTTTTATTAATAAAATTAGTCAACACTTCACAACATTCGCTATTAACTGGCCAAATACAAATAAACCTTTTATTCTTTATGTTAAAATGTTATTAATTTTAATATTGTGACTAATAGCTATTGTTAATATTAGAAAATACTTATTTATTATCTCTGATCAACGCACAATTGTTACTACACTTTTTTTTATATTAATATTTATGACATCCCTTACTGGGCCACACAGAGCCATCTATCTAGTCCCAAATTAAACTACATTATGTACATGGGGTACTAGACAACCGATAAACTTACTTATATACTTTTTTTTTTGTAAATACATACTTATCTTAATATATAAAAATTTCGAATCACGTTGTTTGTCCGCGATGGAATCCTAAACTATTTAACTGATTTTAATCAAATTTTGCACACCGTGTGCAGTTTGATCGAACTTGAAAGATAGGATAGCTTACATATCAATTTATAGTCGCAATATTATTTTATTGCAAATTTTCTATGTAACATGGTAAGGTAAACGCCATATTTGATGTTAATGACGACATTGTGTGACGTCTTATGTCAAAATCCAATTATATTATTCTGAGGCGATACGAAGTTCGCGGGATAAACTAGTAACTAGTAATACATAGAAAACACCCAGACCAGTACAAACAGACATGTTCATGCACACAAATATTTGTACTGTGCGGGGATCGAACCCGCGACCCATGGCTCAGAAGCAGCGTTTACTACCGCTGATCCAAATGGTCGACATTGAACATCTTTTCCCATCATCCCACTGCCAATTGGATGCGAATATTGGAATGTAAAAGTGATCTCTGAATAATTTAGACTCCAGCATTACTTTGCAGAAATCTGTAACTAAATATGAATTTAAAAACAAAAGTGCTAATCATTTCCGCTCGTTGACACTAGATGTATGTTATTGATTGATTGTGTAGTGTAATATTTTTTAAAATTAAACAATTTGCAAAAATTTTATTAAAAAAAAACATATCGTATGTATAAACTTGCATCTAGCAACTTTGTCATTCGTACCTTAGCTAGGTGACGGCAAAAGGCGCTATTATAAAAATGTTAGGTACGGGGCTTTTAAAGCACTTTGTCGTTCCTTCCCAAAACTATAAAGCTAATGAAACATGTTGATCCAGGGAGGACGTGGAGGACATAATCGGATCTTACCTGCGCATCGAGCGCGTGGCGGCGCAGGACTACGGCATGTTCGCTTGCGTCGTGCACAGCAACGACCACGTCGACAAGAAATACGTCACAGTCCACTACAAATGTAAGTACCCGCAATAAACAAACTTTATTTTTATGTCAAAGGTTTCGAATTCTTTATAAAGGTTTTTTTCGCCATACAAAAATATACTAACGGTAAAAACAATATGCTAGCTTTTTTATTTGCAGCTTTGGTATTAATGAGACCGGATTTAATATTTATTAGGTTTTTCGTGTAATTAAGCTCAATTGCATGTCAAATTAAATATTGTGATTCAAACAAACTTGCCGTCTTTCATGCATATTTTAAATTTTTAATGTCCATTTTACCCACTTGGGTTGAATGTATTAATCCTTTCTAGTAGGCGTAATATCAATCTGAATGAAAATTGTGTCTTTACAGATCAATCATTATTATTCAGTCGTGTATCTATGACACCGAATGAAAATTATTTATAAAGTTTTGTAGTAGAATCACAGATCACAGTGTATATACATATAAAGATATAACATAGCTTGAAATCTGTGATATGTAGATTTCGTCAATTCATAGTCCACTCCTCTTCACTACGCCCAGCTTCGCTTCTGTGGAAACACAGCCTTAAGAGATACGTACTTAGTATCAGTACAAAATCGATATCGAGCATTAGCATTTATTATACAACTAATATTGGATTAGCAGTCGGAGAAATTAATTTGACCTACACTGTTCCTAATCTCTAATAATGAGAGAGTCGCTTACTCAGAAATGAACCTCGATAAAAATATTTTTGTTGACCATTCCATAATTATATTACTTGGAAATCCTTATAAATTCTAGGGATGATTTATACGTAACGAATCTCGTAAATATCAGATCAGTGATCAATAATTCCATATTTAGAATTTGAATAAGAATAACATCTGGCTTATATTAAGGGATAAGGATAGTATAATTGTATCGAAATTCAGTACAAATGTCACAGTATCGAAAATTAATTGTATTTATTTTACCACTATAGTGTTGTACAATAAAATGTATTGAGTGATGATTAACCTGGTTCTCAAATGAAATGTAAAATGTTCAAAAAAAAAGTCGCCATTCTCAAATCAAACGTAATATGTTTTTAAAAAATTCGCCTCAAGTAAGAAAGAGCAGTTGTTTGGTAAGCAAAAGGTTGTGAGACCGAAATAAACCAGTCGAACGATTTATTCGAGTAATCGAGTTGTTTAATTACCTACACACTAGCACTTGTGATTGCTTAAAAGTTTAAAAAACGTACAAAAAGCTGTTAAACCAATTGTTAATATTAACCAAAAGCGTTATTGATACTTCGCTGGCTGACACCGCAAAGACTTAATAAATTCAACAGAAGAAATTTCAGTAGACAAATAGTTCTTAAAATATGTATAGCTTGATTAGAATGACAGTTCTCACTGAAAGAGACGACGTAACTTTGTACCAACGTCACACAACTGGAACACATTTGCACGCGAAAAAATATTGGTAGCTGGCATGTTAACAGTATCTTTTTATTTATTGAAATATCTATGTAATAAAAATAATTATAAATACAAAATAGACATTAAAAGTCAAAAGCATTATAAGAACCCAGTCAAAAAAAAATAGACTTAACTATAAAAACGTCTTACCAGGGTTACGTTATTTTTTTAAAAATCACAAGTGATGACGTAAAATGGACAAATTAAAATGATGACGACTTAAATGATAATTCAAAATCGATATAATGTAAGATAAATGTTGCAAATGATTAAATAAGCATTTGTTGATGCTTAGAACATCAAATTGTAGTTATTATTAGTTTTCGGAAATATTTATATTTATTAGATTCTATATGCGATAAAGAATTTTTATTTGATTTTCATGATTCTTCCAGTGATTTTGATGATATCAGTATATAAACTTGAAAAATTTTGTCTCAGGCGGGACTCGAACCCGCATCTCCTCGCATGCCGGGCGACCCGGCATGCGAGGAGATGCGGGTTCGAGTCCCGCCTGAGACAAAATTTTTCAAGTTTATATACTGATATTATAAGTGCAATTAAGTTGCTAAAATATCAAATAAAGATTTTGATGATGTTGACGATACTTACTTACTTTTAAATCTTAATAAATATACCTCTCGTTGTATTTCATTCGCCATAACTGGTTTTTTTTTTCGTTTGTTCATTCGAGTCAGTCCCAGCACTAGTCCCAGTGTCATTCTAATCGAGCTATATTTTAAGGACTATAGTCGCACTGTAAGCAAAAGTTTGTCACTATTCGAAAAATCGTATTATCAAATTACAATGTTATTAAATCGCGCAGTCAACGGGCTGCCGGGCCTGACGTCGTGGTCGGGCGACGGCGGCGTCCCCTGGCGGGCGCTGGCGCTGGGCGCGGTGGCGGGCGCGCTGCTGCTGGTGTCGCTGGTGGCGCTGCACCGCCGCTACACGCTGCGGCTGCTGCTGGCCGCCCGCCACGCCAGGGCGAGGACGGCCACCGCGGCGCACAGGGCAAGAGGTGACTCACCTACACTCATATGACTATAACGGCCGCAACGTATAAGTTGCTTTCCGTAAGCCTTAGTTAATAAAATACAATACACTTATATTGCACAAAAACAAGATACAAAGAAAAATAATAATATAAAAACAGAAAATTGGTATAATAAGGCGGTCTTGACAACCTTAGGGTAGAGGAAAACTTATATGAAGAATAGGGGTAGCGCAGTTATTTTAAGTATTAAAATGTGTCTTTAGTCTGTTTGACCTTCCACAGTCATCATAATCAACATCCCATATTAGCTAGCCCACTCGGCGTATGTATGTCGCAGCCAACTAGCCTAATCAGGAATTTAGTTAACAGCCTAGGCCGTGGACTAAATACCGGCATCCAATTAAATAGCTGAACAACAACCAGCCAATTAATTGACCGCAACGTTTAACCGGATGATTAAACGTTGTGCAGTCATGTAGTTAGATTAGGCTTTCTTTGAGATCGTTAAATTAATCACACTAGTTTACAATGCGTTATTTTGACAATAACGCAAAACAAAGTAAACGTTAATGAAACGCATAATTTAATTAATAATAACAGTAAACCGACTTTGACGTTAAGTTCATATTCCGTATATTTCAACTTAAATTTCTAGTAAAAGCTCGTATTATTTTCCACCTCCATGTTTTATATGAATTTCACAATATAATAGGGGTTAAAGTATGAAATTGCCGATTATTTTCCCACTTTTTATTTTGTTTATAGCTCTTAAGTATAGTCATATTATTGCGTAATTCTTTTTGTATTGTATCAAAAACTAAATAAAGTAACTTTTAACTAAAAACAAAATGCAATACTAGTGCCTATAACTTCAAGGGAAGTCGTTGAAAAGACCCCTTACAATGTGTCAGCTGACCTTCGTGCTTCAATTGAGTATATTTGTATTATATACTTTGATTTTCAGAAATTTAAATACTATAATGCTTAGCTTTATAACCATCTAACTTTCACCTTTAATTGCATCGAAAACGGTTCAGGCGTTTTTATAAAAACTAAAAAATTGTTAGTATGGAAAAATGACTTTTCTCGATTTCGTCCATACAAAACGGCAATTTCATACTTTAACCCCTAATATAACGTAAATTTTCACCTAAAAATGCAGCAAACGAAAAATAATACACTTTGCTGTGCTACAGTAATAAACTGAACTAGTAGTAATAAATTTGAATCACTTGGCTGAGTCTTGGTCAGTCATTTCCAATAGGCTAACTTTCAATACGTCAAGTTGTTAACGTTGAGTGATTCAAGTTCAATTAACCATCTGCCTAGTGATTTAATTGAATGTCAGCGTTTAATGAACAGCCTATGCGGTAAATTGTCATTACCACGGATGACACTAATTTTATATGTTTTTTGTTTTAAGTATAATGGCTCGATGACATGCAGATGATGCAGAAACATTTGAAGTAATAGTATATATAATATAATAATATATATTTACTCGCCTACTTATTATGAAAGTGCCATAATAAATTAGCTATGCAGCTAAATAAATAGGGCACCTATGCAGGTGATTGTTCCATTTTCACGAATTGTCACCTCCTATCGCGAAACTGATACTTGTTATGAGTCATATTGCTTGGACTTTCCAATTAGCACAAGGTTATAAGCATACGTTCTTAGAAAAGTTACGTTATTAACCGACAAATGAAATTCATTAGAGCGGTCATTGTTTGGTTATTAGAATAAAGGAAAGTTTATAATAAAAACTTTTACGTTACTTTGTAAACAGTTTACCCGAAGATATACGACAGTTTTTTTTAATAGCTCAGAAATTATATATTTGTTATTATCACATTACATTACTTAATACGTAATATCATGAAAGATAAATGATTAGGTCCTGCAGAGAAACAGTTTTGCGAATATTGTTTATACTAAAGCTATAGGTAATATGGACGTTGTAATAATTTTATTATAAAATAAATAAATTATTTTTTGTCCCGTGTTTTCTTGTCTTTGTGCAACTGAGTCAAAAATCGCTTTCCGTTTGCCTCAGCTATTAATGTTTTTTTATAAAATAATGTACGCGTATAACTTCTGATCGACTGCACCAAATTGTTTTTTTTTTGTTATGTCAGGAGTATGTTTGTATGGAAGAAAATGTTTATTCATTATTTGAAAAATAACTGTCTTAAAAGTATACACTTGAAAATTGTGTGAAGGATAAATATGGCCATAAACATGCCATTTCCATGCATTATCTTTTTTGGTAAACCCGTGCAAAGCGGGACGTACAGCTAGTTTCTTATATTTTATCCTCGATCGGTCGGATATGGAAATTTTTACTCATATGTAATATCGTATCATGCTAGTTTATAATGACTTCGCTACGTAAACTCGATATTGCAATGGTCATGTATCTATTAGCATTCTAAATAGGGCCCTAGTGCAATTAAATAACATACGGAAACGTATTTTAATGCCATATAATTAGAACACGTTGACAGCGTGTGAGATGAAATCTTACCTTGGTTATATTATACTTATAAAATATATATAAAAAAGTAAAGTAACGACCTATAATTATTCCACTGCAAGGCAAATGCCTCCATCATTGAAATCAAGTTACCATTGCAATGATGGGTATAGGCATAATCACCACGCTTGCCAAATTCAGGTTGGTGATCACAA
Organism: Anania crocealis; assembly: GCA_949315895.1. NCBI lineage: Eukaryota > Metazoa > Arthropoda > Insecta > Lepidoptera > Crambidae > Anania > Anania crocealis. Next base: position 14,191,677 of record OX438880.1, on the reverse strand, counting down.
ACCCGAGCAATGTTCGAAAATTCGAAACTATTGTTGCCCGACCCGGGATTCGAATTAAGATCTAGATACCTACAAATATCTTTAGACCGAGCAACAGGGCGCTATAAATATAAATATATATCAACCGAAAAAGAGAAGACGATCAATACGGCGCGTATGTTGCTTTTTATTTTACCACGCTTTTATTAGCTTGGGTTGTATCTATGTATGTATGTATGTATGTATGTAATGGAATCTTTGAGCTTAATTTTCACCGATTTCCAGAAGTTTGATTAATTTGAAACTTTGCACACGTATCAAGGGCCGATGACAATGCAATAATTTAATAACAGTTTTCCCAGTTTTCCTCTGTAAGAGGGAGTAAAAGAGATAGAGCTAGCGCGCGATCTGTATCAATTATGTTTCCTGCATAGGTTTGGACTTACAGTCGGTAAAGAAGGAATCAAATCTTATAAACTAAACTAAAAAGTAAAAAATAAATTATAGTTTAAAAAACTAAAAAACCACGCTTTTAAAACAGATTGAACTAAAAAATTAAAAATAAAACTGTAGTAATCAATTGAAAAATTCATATTATTGTACAAAAAGCGTGGGGGGCTTGATTTTGTTGTAAATATTTTATCAATAATTTACTATATCTGTGGATATCATAACAAGCCCCCCCACGCTTTTTGTACAATTTTTTTTTTTTTGCGATCCAGTATCTTGCGATCAGTCCTTGGACTATAAGCAGATGGGTTAAAGGAGGGTATGGCTTTTAGAGCGAGTTCCCCATTGGAAGCCTCTCCTCTTTTCTTTAAAGACATGGGACGCCTTAGCTGTCCCGGTCTTCTGCTGCTAGGTCCATTATAGCAGGTCTTTTTAGGCGCTTTTTATGGGCAGGCTTGGTTAGGCTGGTGGCCAGAGCATTTGGGTGTCTTTCCAGTCTTTGTCTGTAGCGCTTAGCAAATGAGGATATTTCCTCGTCAACTGTGTTTACTTTAAGTATGTCGTGGACCTCTGTGTTTTTAATGAACCATGGCGCATTTGAAATTGTTTTTAGGATTGCGTTTTGCATTCTCTGTAGGGTGTTTATATTAGAGGCAGCAGCAGAGCCCCAGAGCTTTTAGTTTTATAAACTATATTTTTTAATGTTCACTCGGGGCTTTGTACCAGGTGTATATAGCTATTTAAATATTATTTTTGTTAGGCAGGGCATAGCTCAAAGTTGGTCAAATTAAATAACCGTCGGAAAGCGTGATACAGTCTAGCATTTTTAATTCGGTGCTAAACAAAAAAACACCTATAATCATTAAGCACGTTTTGTGTAATGCCGGCACACAAAAATCGAATAGCACCACTCCTTTTCTTCCTATGAATGTCGTAAGAGGCCAAAAGACTAAGAGCGACTAAAGGAGAACCGCCATAGGAAGATGGGCAGCAGTTTTCTTACTATTGACCAAACCCTCCTACCTAGAGACCTAGGTCCAGCTCCGTACTAATATGGTATGATGACCTATATTGAACTATCAGATAACGCTTCAAAAATGATATACAGGGTGTAAGAAAAAGTACGAGCCATTTATATTTTTTTTTTTATTTTTTCCTGTATTGGAACTTGATTGACAGCCACCCCCTTGAATTTAGCTCGTACTTTTTCTTACACCCTGTATAAGCAAATTATCAGTATTTAAACTTGAAAAATTATGTATCTTGATCATATAACGACTCAAAATTGGTAGCTTTCACAATACTCGTCGGTAAATTTTTTTGTGTTTGTTTATTTTCGACTATCTAGGTTAGACATCTAGGTTAGACACATTTTAATAACACTTATATAGTTTCCCGGGAATTGTTGTGAAAACTACTTAAATCGCTTCTCGGTACAAGTGGTCGGCCGCATAATTCTACATTCATTGTGTGCTATCAGCCAATTCCTGAAAGTAAAGGAAAATCTATAAACTTGTCACGGCATCGGTAGGAAAGGCAATGGACAATAATATTAGGTTCCGGAAATTTAATAGCACATTTAATTATGCTGCTAATTAACACGATTTAGCTTTAAATGCGTTATAGTATTAACATAAATTCATTTTTAATACACCTTAAAATTCATATTTGTAGGACTAGGTACCGACAGACAAAAAAATTAATTGCTCAGCAGATTGAAGTCACTTAAATTTTGGCGCGGGTTTCCACATCAGCTTCTATCAGTCTACTTCTGGACATCATCACCAACACTAAGGGCTCTCTAAAAAAATGTTACCAAAATCACCATCCTTATCAGACGGGCTGGCGATCGCCGTTTGGCCATTTATGAAAAGTTGACGCTGCTGTCTGTCTTTTTCTAGCAGTACTCCTTTATCGCCTCTTACGACTGCCTTTGGTTGTCAATAGCAGTCCGAAAAAGGTGCAGATTAGACTTAGCCGTCTATCTTATTCTAGTAGTACTTCTTTGGGACACCAATAGGATAGAAAAGACAAGGATTTGTGGTATTCAATTGTACGCCCACACAACGCAAGTATGATGAGACAAACTTCTTAGCGTTCCATGGATTCACTGTGAGGGTGACGGGTCCATCGTGTGGCAGAAAGAGAAACTCCGAGTAGCTCCCGGGACTTGTGACACGGGTGTAGGTTTACTTAACACACAACACTTACCTTCACTACTCGTGTTTCTCTCCCTGCCCAGCCAAATCTAGTACGAACCTGCTAATGCAGCTTTAGACACTCGCTCTAGTATAGAACTTACTGTAGTTGTTTATTGACACAAAAAATATATGTAATATTTTGTCTTTTTAGTGCTAGAGAAGGAGTTCGACGTTCTGGTGTGCTGGACGGCGGTGGACGGCGAGCTGGTCCGCGGCGCGCTACTGCCGACGCTCGCGCTCAAGTACCGGTACCGCGTCCACACGCTGCAGCTGCCCACGCAACCTGACAACTGTAAGTATTCGAGCTTACACACATGAAAAATAAAATATGAGACAAAAAGGGAAAAATAATCATCTCCTAAGTAACCCTATTAAAAAGGTTATCCATTTGATAGGGTTACCCATGCGATAGGGTTACCCATTTGATAGGGTTACCCATGTGATAGGGTTACCCATGTGATAGCGGTTACCTTTGATTGTGCTAGCTTATTAGTTCGGTAACCTTTTAAATAAGGTTTAACCGCTTACCACAAATTATGGGTTGCACATAGAAATTAAAATAGCCTAAAAGCATTCCTAAACACTTTATAGGGTAAGCCTATTAAGGGGTTTTCAGTATTGGTAAGCGCTTACCTGGATTAATCGTATTGTTTGGCTTAGCATATCGTTGGGGTAAGCCCGTTGATAAGCTTACCTTTCGGATAGGGTTTTTAATAACGAAGTCTATTAAAAACCTGAACAAATACCCTTTTAAAGGTAAGCGGTTCCGGTCCCTGCGGGGTAAGAAGCCCTTTGATAAACTTACCTTTCGGATAGGGTTTTTAAAAACAAGCCTATTAAAAACCGAACAAATACCCCTTAAAAGGTAAGCAGTTCCGATCCCTGATCTGAACTCGAACCGGGGTCTTTTGATTTCGGGAGCGCCCGATTTCCTATCTGAGCTATTATAATCTTTAATGATAGATGGTGGGAAATTTACTTTCGTATTCTAATGATATTGTAGCAGTTTTTTATTGTCTGAAAACACGGATAGAACGACGTTTTTTTAGAAATGGAACTTAGCTAGATCGATAAGTTTTCGAAACCCCCTACCTACATACTAAATGATTATTTTAATTGCAATTAAGTTGCTAAAATATCATACAGGGTGGTCCAAAAGGTGACGTCCAAAAACTTTTTTTTAATTCACAGTTCTAAATTAAGCTCTGACTAGCTTGAACGGAAATTATTGACTTTCAGTAAATTTTTCGGACACTTTGGTTAGGCTTAGCTAGCTGATAATTTTATCTAAGTAAGTTTAAAAGGATCATACTGCAAAAAAACTGACATTACATAATAAAAAGTGGAGACACCATTTTTTAAAACTAAAAACACTGAAAAGACTGAAAATTTAAGAAAAAAATGTATACATCGAAACCTAAGAAAAATCTGGTAACATAATAATATATAGGGTATATTTGGATAGCCCTGGATGTATATTATAATAGGCAGGTCAAAGTTTAAACTAAAACTTTTCTTTTTTTTTTTCAATTTATTGGGGTTAACAAACAATGAACACAGTAGATTACATAAATAGACTTATTATAAAACAAAGTTAATCTTGTGCCACCAACATCGTTACCAACTTATTTTGTCCAAGCCCTATTTACAAGAACTGCTCGTTTAAAGGTATTAGATAGATAAATATATAAAACCACGTGTACACTTGCAGGGTACAACGAGGTGATGGGCCAGATGGGCCGCTGCCGGTCGGTGCTGACGGTGCTGTCGCCCGCGCAGTACGCGCCGCCGCAGCTGCTGGCCGCCCTGCGACAGCTGCGGGCGTTGCCGCTGCCACCCGTGGTCGTCTTACTACAGGTCACTATCCATACTAATCTCACTTTATACAAATCTATACTAATATTATAAAGCTGAAGAGTTTGTTTGTTTGTTTGTTTGAACGCGCTAATCTCAGGAAGTATTGGTTCGAATTGAAAAAATATTTATAGTCCATTTATCGAGGAAGGTTTTAGGCTATATTACATCACGCTACGACCAATAGGAGCGAAGCATCAGTGAAAAATGTTGCAAAAACGGAAAGAATTAATATTGATATTAATTACGATCATAATTAATAACAGAAATTGACGCGGACGAAGAACTGTACTGCATGCATTTTTGAGGGAGGGTGGGGGTTTTCCTGCGTGAAATAGTGCTTGCTCAATCAGTGTTAGTGCGGGTAGAGTGGTAAAGGTACCTAGGACCGGTGTTAACAAGCGGAAATCATTAGCAAAATAATTTTCAAAATCCATAATTAGTTATGGATTTCCGCAAAGTAACGCCTGAGTCTATTAACCTTCGTTGTTTCTTATTTCCAAAATACGAGTGCTTTAAATAGTTATTCAAATTGGGATCAGAACAATGTATTTGATGTTGTCAACATCTATTTATTTATTATATCCAGGATCTCCCGAAGCTGAAGCGCGAGGCGAAGGAAGGCGGCGAGCGGCTCTCCGACGTGGTGTCCCACACTCGCGTCGTGCCGTGGCGCCACGTGCACGAGCGGGCCTTCTGGACGCAGCTGCGGCTCGAGCTGCCGCTGCCGCCGCCGCACACGCATCACGTCAGTCAAATATTTTCGTTTTGTTTCATTTTTTGATTACGAAAGCATTGTAACTGCCTAAAAAACTCATATAACATATAAAAAGCTTTTTCTTCTTATGTGTAATATTTTTTTAATGTGTCTTTAGAATGTTGGAGGCACATAACCAAAGAGGTTGATAAAACTCTATTAGCGTAAAGTTTTGAATAAATTTGTCGACACAACTCCTTATTTGTATCAACTTATTATTATTATGAGCACTGCTAAACACAAGCATCTCTAAAAAGATGGATTTCGTCATCAACCACGCTTTGTAGACGGGTTGCCGATCGCAATTAGCCAACGGTGGGGAGTATTTTTAAAAAGACAACACGTTATTTTGGTTTTAAATTAATTAAAACCAACTTTATTACTAATTCATTAAAACTCTTTAGTTTAGGGGAAAAATAAAGTAAACGAAAATACTTTGTGTGTTATATTGTATTGACCTTTGCAATTATTTAGCAGTGATAATAATTAATAAAACTGCGAAAAACAAATCTTAAATACGTAGAAAAATCAAAAATTTTACTTTTTTGAGTAGCTACTGGAGCGTTGAACTTGATTGTGTGTCCTTGCCTTTTACAACTGCCACGAAATATTTCAAAATTAAGGGTATTTTGTGTGTGATTTTGAATAGGCGTAGCAATAGAAACTAATAGGTTGTCTACTTTATTTGATATTTTAGCAATTAAATTGCAATTATAATATCAGTATATAAACTTGAAAAAATATGTTTTACGCGGGACTCGAACCCGCATCTCTTTGCAGGATAATAGGTTGTCTCTCTAGCTCTAGTATATATTTCATAGTACGATATAAAAACTTTATTTCTTCATTTCCAGATCAAAATCGAGTCAATTGAGAACAAGAACTCCTGCTCTGGCAGCCTCACGGCGCTCGTATGAGGCGGCCGCGCCGCGCTGTGGCGGTGCAGTGACTGTTCTACACCTTAGTACTTTATTTACGCAGTGGCCCAGTGTGTAACACTCGGGGACCGTTGGCGATCGTATCAAGACTGTGAATAGTTAAGTTTTTTAATACTAAACTTTATATCACATTATTTTAGTTATTTAGCTGTAGAAAAAAGTAAAATTCTGTATACAGTTTTCTAAAGATCTCGATCATCTTTAAACCCTTTCGATGTTTCGACGGAAATTCTCGTATCTCGATTTCTCTTTCGTGCCAAAGGGAAGTAACGAATTATAATCATGACAATGTATTTCTTAGTTACGATTTAATATGATATTTATTTTATTTATCTTACATACTTCTGTCACTTGCGTTTTAATGTTTCGTTAGTCGCATTTAGGTTGTTTATCTCGGCGAAAGTGCCTTAGAACACATGTGACACGAGTAGGACTTAGCAACGTGTACATAGGGATAATGCATAGGGTACTTCGTACAAACCTTCCTTCCTTCCAAGTCTGTATTCTGTTGATTATAGTTATTTTAAGATGTTTCCCGATCTAAGATCTATGGTATGAGTAGTGTAGACTCGATATAAATATGTATTCGCGTTGTGGTTATCTAAATAAAAGTCCTTTTATCTCGTAAGTTTGTTGTTTGTTAACAGCAGGATGTGGTGTGAAGTAGCGTCCAGGGGTCTGTGATAGATAAGGCTTAGTTATTATTATCGTGTATCATGATGGTAGCTGATTCTGCGAGGTTTCATTGAATGGTGAATTCGATATTTTCAAAGTATTTGAAACCTTGTAATGCTTATTGGAGTGTTGAGTTGCATAATAAGAATAATAAAAATTGGCTAGAAGCAAAACTTTGTTTTCTTTTTTAATTCTTAATAGCATCATAGCAGGTCTTTTTCATTTTTATTAGCTGGGATTTTCTTATTATTTAATATTGCTTCTAAACAAATTTTACTATCCTTGAATTCTATCATATGTAATAAAAACCAATGATGCAATATGGTTTTCATACAATGCGGACTCAACCAACTTTATGTATTCAGCTTCTTAAAGTTATAACTTTTCAGTATTGGATGTAAATATAATTATTGCTTTAGGAATTAATCTTAGAATGTTCACAATAAACCGTTATAGTTAAAAATCCAAACAGGCTTAACAGGATTGTAGTTTAATTATTTTTATCATAGCATTACAATGTACTCCTTACATTCCTTTGTGTTTAATGTAACATTGATTTTATGTGAAGCGATTGCAATGCGTAACAACTGGAAAATAAATTACTATGAAATTATATGTGTTTTCTCTTTTATGCGAAGCAGTGTACTGAGAAGTTTAGGCGAGGAATCAAAAATCGAAAGTCCGCAAATTGACAAAGAATAACTATATTTTGTTGTAATATTCAACAACAGATTCTTAGTGCTAATTATAATGCAACATTTCTAAGTAACAGGCGCATCATACATTTTTCAAAGAAAATGATAATTATCACATTCAAATTAAAAAATAAAAATTTGTTATAATCACTGAATAAAATAAAATAATATGTACTAGATGGTATTATAAAAATATTTCAATACATTATTTATACAAACACTATTTGTGTTTACATGGATTTGGAAAAAAAATAAGTACGTAGTAAGGCCACATTCATAGAAATTATTAAGTAAAAAACTAGCACCGCAGATATAAATTCAGTAGTGTCACACAGTTTGTAATTTGTTATTATTCAATCCTATAAGTGTGTAATTTTCGGCAACCGGCAAAACAATAGTTTTACTTATATTGTGTCGACCTTTTTCCATTTAAACGGTTAAATCAATAAAACTATTTGTCACCCTTTTTTACCCTATATTCCGTGTTTCCAGATTTATATTCCATGCGACCTTTTCATTTCCGTTTGTATATTAACTAACATAATTTAAATTTTACATGTAAATTACTTAAAAATCTCACTTGTCGTTTGTATAATCCATAGCTACTATTAACTATTCTTAAACATAGTGATTTGTATAATATTAACTAATACATTCGACAGAACAATTATGTATTGTGAAGTTATAACTTTAGAACATTCACACACAAAAAAACACTTCACTTATTGAATATGAGGTTTCGACACATGGCTATTTGGTCATATTTAAGTAACTATTGGGAAGAAGGGTGCGTAAGCGAGAAGTATACAATTGATATAACAATGACAGTAATAACTAAACAATATATCAAATCCTTATGTTTAGTTATTGTCTTCAACAAGATCTACATAATAACTATAAAGTACGTAACATTTTAAAACAATTCACATATAGATGTAGACGACGTTCGTTCTAGAGATTAATAACGCTCGCTAACGCGTCAATCTGCCCATAATACCAAGATCTTTAATCCGATTAAGTAGATAATTAGAGCACTCTTACTTACACTAGTTCGACAAAATGCACTAGCATGTAGCGCTTACATTGTAGTATGTAGCATGATACAACTCAGCAAGTCAAGTTAAACGTTCGACAAAAGCCTCCGATCGGACGTTAGTGTAAGGGAGCTTTTAAACGTAAATGCAATAATGTTATAGCACACAAAATGATAATTAGTAAGTACAAAATTTAAGTCACCAACATGTGTAAAAGTTCAAATTCAATAATGAAATGAAAACTGACAAAATTCGACACAAAAATGACAAACTGGAAATGGACTAAATCAGATCCCGTTGTATATATGTCAACGATAGGAACGTGTAAATAATAGGGATGTTGACACCTCTCAAATACTCACATGCTTGTTTAAATAAGACATTACCTAAAAGACCCTTATTAATTTCATAATTTGTAAAATATTATTTTTAGTTCATTTATAATCAATAAATAATTATTCAGTTGAGTACGGCATGATGTGATGTCACAGCGTGCTTTTACCATACAAAACATATAAAGACATTGCGTTTTGAAAGCTCATAAAACGTATGCCAAATAATGATTGGTGCCTACTACCCTATTTAGGTCTACTATGTAACTAATCTCTTCGTCATTGAGTACTCCCAGATTGAGGTTCTTGAGGCGTATACTTCTTTTCAAATGCCTGCAATGTCAAAAATAACATTTTAGTATCAGTGGCAGGAATAAAGCTGTCTTCTCTATTGGGTGTTAAGAGTGAAAACTCCTAACATTTGATGAAACTACGCTGGCTTACAGCGATAAGGCGGTATGCATATTGATGTGGGTTCGATTTCCGCCTAGACAATTTTTTTAAGTTTGAATACTTTACACCACTAGACCACGGAATTCGTTACGAATTTAAAATTAATAAACGATGACAAATAAAAAAATATAATACTTGGTACGCGGTTTTTATGTTAAAATATTAAATAAAAACTAGTAACACAATCAATGTAAGTAAAACGTTCGCCAAATGAGGACCGATTGAGTTCATCAGTTCAGAGGTGCGATTGTGTAAAGCAATCGTATTCATTTGACAGTTCATAACGTACGGTATAATCTGTCAAACGGCTAATTCTAATTGTGTACGGAGTTCATTTATCGTTAACGATTGGGTCGTTAATTTTAAACGATGAGTGAATGATGTACATGATTTTGACAGATAATTCGAATTGCGTAAGTCTTATGAGCTCATTGCTAATGTCAAATGATTGCGGTGACTCTTGACTCATGACAATCGTAAATTTTACCCTGTTATGTACGCAAATTTCTTCAAATTGTTACATTTTCTTTGAAAGAAAATGTTGTTTTATCTTTATTTAATTTAGGTAAACTTTTTCATGTTTGGTTTTGATAGAACGCTTTAATTTAATTTAATATTTTTTTAATTACTTGTGTTATTATTTAAAACAAATGCAAAGTTTTGTTTCACTGTGACAGTTAACACTTGACATTCACAGAACATAAATAAAATAATATACTACGTCAGAGAACACTTTACGTAGTCCACTGGAGTATTGCGCGGGAAACGATAAGAGAAAGATGGATTTTGTTGCGAAATTTTGTGAATTTATCTTATGCGGCATTTATTGTGATAAAGTGGTGGCATTGTTATAATAATGTGTCAGTGAGTAGGATAAATCAAATAAAACTGAGACACAAGAAAAGGCGCTCTTATTTGACTTTGATCCACGTTCTCGCGTAAAACTCCCGTAATCATTGAAATGTATATACCACCCATACATTTCAATGAGTTAGGTTAGTTTAGGCTTAGGTTAGGTTAGGCTATTATGTTTAAGCAAGTTTAAATGATATTGTATGTATAAAAAAAATTACATTATAACTAAAAAGACTAGGCTGTATGGACTCGTCCGAAGCCGTTAAACTTTTAGGAAATAAAAAACATAGTCCACTAACGCCACCTATTGTCGAGTAGCAGGAAACTCGTATTTCATTCGTTCTTTGCGTTTGGTTATATCAATTGCAAAGGTAAATTTTTAATTTAAATTCAATGTTATTATGAAATAAAGTTTGTTTTTGGGTTGAAATCGTAAAATTTGATTAAAAACCTGCATTTATATTTGAATACAATTTAATATTATGTTAGAAAAAAATGAGTTTTACCGAATGTTTTGCGATAATAAAACGCAAATCCATGAAACGTTTTTATACCACCGGTCACTTTTCGGTCTTCATGGAATGGACAAAATTACACAATTAGAATTTAATAATACGATCGATGATCAATTGTATTCATTGTCCATCCATGAACAACCTTACACAATCGCACTACAGTTGTGGACTGACCGATTGAGTGCTTTTTCAATTTAGTATTACCAAGTTTAGGTCATATAAGAAAAAAATGTTTTTTTTATTAGTGTAAGTAAAAAGTTTATTCAATCGTAGACAGTTCTAAGTGTATTTTTTCTATAAGTCTGTATATTTATTTCATAATCCTATTAATTGTCTGTGTAATATAATCATGAAATCGCCGTTTCTGAGTACAAAACACAAGTCTTAAAGGTTACCTGCAATGCCACGCGGGCGAGTGTGTCCGCCATGGATCGGCCCGTCTGCTCCACCATGCCCCGTAGAACGCCGCCCGGCTTCTGCAGCAGGTTGTGAGGGTGATCGAACTCGACCATTTGCCCAGCATCCATCACCAACACCTACAATGTGATGATTATAGGTTGTTACTTTACTTTTTAGAATACATCTTTTCTCAAAATGACTCAACCGGGTGTCTAAACCGACCAGGTCGGACACAGGCCTCGCTAAAAAGAGGATATTGTCATAATCGCCACGCTTGGCAATCGCAATTTGGCCAATGTTGGATAGAAGACGCTGCCAACCGTCATTTTCTAGCAGTATTCCATTAGTCGCCTCTTACGATACCTATTAGGAAGGGAAGAAGTTGTGCTAGGATAGATAGATGAATATCTTTATTTGCTTATGGATAGGATATAGAGAAGAAATTACAGATAGTGAATATGATCGCCTATCCAGCCATTAACAAATAGCATTCTTTCAATGTGGCGGCACCACATGACATAACTTTGTTTAAAATATTATAAAATATTCTCCTAGCGTCATGACTGATTGACATCTGATGTAAACGTTTACAATACTAACAACTGTGGGTCTAGCACAAAGAACTATCGACTTCGAATCGTTTGCGTATCGAAAGCAAACGACACAAAGTTCGTGCTTTGTTTTGTAGTTCTCGTTTTGACCGCGCGAGCGCTGTTTAAGTTTTCATACTAAATATTTCGATGGCGATACGAACACGCAAACGATTCGAATTCGATAGTTTTTCGTGCTAGACCCACTGACCTTATCTGAATCCATGACGGTATGAAGACGATGAGCAATCGTAAGTACAGTACAGTCCGCAAACTTGTTTCTTATTGTAGTTTGAATCAACGCATCCGTTCTGTAAGATAAAACAAATATGATAAAGCTATTACTACACACAACTGCCTTATGGGTTAATGATAATGGAACACAGCACAGTAGTTTTTAAACGTCACTGCCAACCGTTAGCAGCTACTTGGTCCGTGTGACATTTGACAGTATCCGATGGGAATCGCACTTTTTTCCGAATTGGTAACACATATTAGGGTTTTAACTAAGTGCCGTCTTAATTATCGGAAGCCACAGCATTCAAATTAATAAAGACTTCAATTTATATTATACTTAACCCCTTGCATGTGGGTAATTCCAGACACAATACAAATCACTTGTCATATGGCTCAAATCTAAGACTAAGTAGCCGAGGTGTTTTTGATATTTCAACAACATTGTTTAGTTAGACAGACACTTGGGTAACGGAAGAGAGAAATATATCAATGGCACATTCTTTGCTTAGGTAAATTAATGTAGTGGTGACCAATGTTGCTTTTACAGCCGGTCCTAATAACCTATCTATCTTCAGTTTTGGCATATCGGAGATAGAAAACAACTTCTGTCTTTGTTTTCTGGATGGCAAAATCAGAGACAGAAGATGTTTTCTATCTCCGATATGCCAAAACTGAAGATAGATAGATTATTGGGACCGGCCGTTAGACAAACTCGCCTAAAACGGGTTTGTTAAGTATCGGCAGCGCCGTGGTAACTAAAAGGCACGTTAAAATTTACTGACTGCTATAACTAATGTGAGTCTATAATTATATTAGTTGTTAGCTAACGATCTGTGAATTTTGATCTTTTGTATGTCACATTCACATCGTTCTGTGTACTAATTTATATGAATATTATATTTATTTAACTTCAGGCAATGAAGGTAGTAAAAATATCTGAATCACCCAGGTCTTTGTACTGTGATAGCAAGTGTGCATACTTTTATCTATAGTATTTACCACATGCTGTACCAAGTTCAATATTGTTACCGTTGTAGTACCGATCGACGCCAGCTTTTTCCTAATGTGCATTATCTCGGATAGGTGTGATCTTGGTAATTATTAGGTTGGGGAAAAAGTCTTTTCCCATGTAGTATGTATGAATAAACTTTATACCATTTGCGTATGGCTGTTGGTAACATTAAAAAGTTAAAACTTCAAAGAAGATAATTCCAATTTCAAATCAGGAAAATGTGTGATTTTCATTTGTTTTTCTTACTGTCAACATGTTTTTCATCATGATAACACTAGACCTCGAAAATTCACTCAGCAAAAATTAAGAAGTGTTAGGTCCGAATTGATGAAGTAGGCACTAACTGCGGGTCGACGTTGGCGGTGGCCTCGTCCAGCACGAGCAGGCGGTTGCGGCGCACAATGGCGCGCGCCAGGCACACGAGCTGCCGCTGCCCCACCGAGAAGTTGCCGCCGCCCTCGGAGATACGCGAGCTGAGCCCGGCCGGCAGGTCCATCATGGCTTCCTTCAACTCCACCTGAGACATGGATGCCGTGTAGCATGTAATGTATCTGATACTGTATCAAGTGAGTAACGAGCCTGCTGTGAGCCGCTCGCGCTTAACATAAAGGCGGCTTGCAGGGTGCGCGTGGACGCATCGACAAACGAACGTCTTCGGAATGGAGTGGACAGATGAAAAAGTATTACTTGAATTTAATTGAAGTTTATCAAAATACTCTGGTATTGCGGAACCCTAAAATTATAAATTACTTTATAAAATTCTAAAAGTGAATTCTTGAGACAATTTTGGACAGGTTATGGGTACCTTGATGATATTGTACAGTTTGTACATATGATTATGAACACAGCACTAGCCACTATTTGAGACATGTTGTGTTGGCGTGATACCGTCACGAGCACTGCGGATTAAGGGAGCTCGTAGCAACTCACACACTTACGAGTTGTTACAGTATCAGATACGTTACATGCTACACGGCTAGGTGAGTACCCTGTTATACATTGAAATGAGATATTTACAGTTTTGACTATTTTTATTTGGGTTTAACACATTGTTGTATATTAAGAACTAGATACACAATCCGTTACAAAAATTACACCTAAACTGTCCTCTTTTGAATGATTGACGTTGATTTTATGTCAGTATCATCAACTTTAAACCCGTTTAAATTATGTCGGCATGTGTATTGTATGGATATTTCTGTCATGTTGGAACTATTCGACTGATAGGTTTAACCAAAAGTGTGATCAATGTGACCTTAGTTCAATAGGGTGATCTTTTAGTTGGGAAACTTTTTTGTTGCTGATTGTGTATCATTTTTATTCCGGCTCCGAGGCACCATATGACATGGAGAAGCAAGGTCTTGCTTGCTGCAGGGCGATCACACGGAGTCAGAGGAAAGAGATATCTTGATAAAGTTGTGTTGAAAAGATGGCACTTGGAAGGTATGAAAAGGATTTTAAAGAATAGTTGAAGATGAATACGTTAACATAAAAATTAAAAAAACAATTCTTCAAGTAATGAACTAACCGCGTCTCGATGTAAGCATTTGACTCAGCGTGTAGTTTTATTGTTTATTTAAGCTTGAATACTACATCCTTGTCGAGTGACCTATGTTAACCAGTAGACTGATGTAAGCTGAAGATGATGACAACGTTAAGAGAGGTCTTAGCCTCAAGCTAAGAGAAAAAAAAGCTGCAATACAAAAGGCATTACCTCTTCGAGCGCCCGCCACAGCACCTGGTCTGGGTACTCGTCGAAGGGGTCGAGGTTGTGGCGCATGGTGCCCGAGAACAGCACCGGCTCCTGCGGGATGATGGACACCTGGCTGCGCAGCTCGTGCAGCCCCATGCCGGACGTCTCGCGCCCGTCGATTATGATCTCGCCCTCGATTGTGGTCAACCTTTAACGATTATATCGGATTACTAGCTGTTACCCACGACTTCGTATGCGTGGAATTTTGAATTGCAAAATTATCGCAAATTATTTACACCGCCATCTTGGCCTTTTAAAATAGCGCCATCTATTGGTTTCTTACTCAACTACCTTACACCGCCACTTTTTAGAATCGTATGGAACTCACAGTTTGTTTATAAATACCTAAATAATTTGCAAAAAAAATTTTTGGGTAGCAAAAATTTTGATGTAGCTATCCTATCTTTCAAGTTGGATCAAACTGCACACGATGTGTAAATTTAATTAAAATTGGATAAGTGGTTTAGGAGTCCATCGCGGACAAACAACGTGACACGTAATTTATATATATTACTAGCTGACCCTGCGAACGTCGTATCGCCTCAGTATAATTTAATTTGATTTTGACGTCTTATCACTGTCATCAAATATAGCGTTTACCTTACCAAATTACTTAGCACTGACATCTGTATGGAACTTACAGTTTGGTATTTTATAAACAAAAAATTTGCAATAAATTAAAATAATTAATATTGCGACTATAAATTTAGATGTAAGCTATCTTATCTTTTAAGTTGAATCAAACTGCACACGGTGTGCAAATTTGATTAAAATCGGTTAAGTAGTTTAGGAGTCCATCGCGGACAAACAACGTGACACGTAATTTTTATAAATTAAGAAGACTAGCTTACCCCGCGAACTTCGTATCGCCCCCGAATAATATAATTGGATTTTGGCGTAAGACGTCACACAATGTCATTGGCATCAAATATGGCGTTTACCTTACCATATTACACAGAAAATTTGCAATAAAATAATATTGAGACTATAAATTGAGATGTAAGCTACCCTATCTTTCAAGTTGGATCAAACTGCTCACGGTATGCAAATCAAATTTGAAATCGGTTCAGTAAAATTAATAGACTCAGGCGTTACTTTGCGGAAATCTATAACTAATTATGGATTTAGAGAATTATTTTGCTAATGATTTCCGCTTGTTAATATACCGGCCTAGATACCTTCACCACACTACCCGCACTAACACTGATTTGAGGAAGCACCTGCACCACACTAACACTGATTGAGCAAGCACTATTTCATGCAGGAAAACCGCCCGCCCTCCCTCAAAAATACAATTCGAAGGCGACAACATCTCATGAGGATGCCACGTGAAGTGGCGAAACGCGTCGAGGTTTTTATTATATTGGTGTTGGGTACTAATAATTGCATTAACTGTACTGCATGTATTTTTGAGGGAGGGCGGGCGGTTTTCCTGCATGAAATAGTGCTTGCTCAATCAGTGTTAGTGTGGTGCAGGTGCTTCCTCAAATCAGTGTTAGTGCGGGTAGTGTGGTGAAGGTATCTAGGCCGGTATATTAACAAGCGGAAATCATTAGCAAAATAATTTTCTAAATCCACAATCGGTTCAGTAGTTTAGGAGTCCATCGCGGACAAACAACGTGACACGTAATTTTTATATATAAAGAAGATAAAATAAAATATAAAAGAAGATAAGATGAGATAAGATGACCCGTATCGTACGAGGACAGCACATAATAAGACGGGCAGGAGCGTCTTTGGACAAAACACGATCGAAAACTCGCCTGTCAAAAGTGGCGATAATGTAAATTTCTTTCATTCGAAAAGGCCTGTGTTCAGCAGTGGACTGATATATGATTATAATGATGAGACCAAATTAATAAACCAACAAATTCGTAAAAGGTGGAAGGAGTCTAGAAGCCAGGAGCGTCGTCTCTGCAACAGCGATCGCCTAACTGCTTGCTCGCGAATAGCGATATAATATGGACAAATCATTGTTATATAGAGGTTTTTGTCTAGCAGTTGACTGATGATAATTATGTATGATGATGATGAGGCCCTATTGCTAAAATGCCTTTTATTTGGGGTGGTGGGATCTACCTCCAAGTGGTCCACCCTGGGCAACGGCATCTTTGGCGTTCTAACCAATGATGAAGGCTAACAGATCCCTCTGCGGTGGTAGGCTTCGCAAGAGGCCGCCTGGATGCTATCACCCTCCTGCCGGAGTCCAGCGCCAAACAATTTTTCTTTGTTCCGCTGGTGTGTGGGAGAACCAGTACCTCTGGGTAAGCTCGCTCCATCTTAGGCTTCTTCTTAACCATATAGTTAAGTATGTTGTCAAGAGCAAGCTCATTATTTATAAAAAAAAAAACATTAATCTGACCATCGTAAAAATATATTTTGCTTTATTTTTGAAACTACAATAACATAGGTATTATACTGCAGGAATTTACGAGGTAGAATAATAATGCAATCGAAGCAACTACGATCGGAAATATCTTTACACTTGTGTCATGTAGACGCATGTGAGTTCCGAATGTCCGAGAGAGAGAGAGAGGGATAGAGTACGTGACATGAGACGAAGGTAAGGTATTGATGAAGATCTAAATGACTAGTAAAGTATAGCTCTTCCTACCTGAAGATCGCGTTTATAAGCGAAGACTTGCCGGCCCCAGTGCGGCCCACGATGCCGACCTTCTCCTTGGGCTCGATCAGGAAGCTGAGGTCCTTGAGCACTGGCGGCTCATCGGGCGAGTAGTACAGAAACACACGTCTGAACTCTATGCGACCCGTTTCTGGCCACGATGGAGGCGGTTTCTTCTCGGGCTCGGAAGTTAGAGGAGGTTCTGATTCAATGTTAGAATATTCTTGAATTCTGTAACATAAATGATTTTAATAATATAAGTAGGAATAAGCAGTAACTTTTTGCTGCGCATGTCATTTAATTTAGATTGTTGATTTCTTTTGTTATATAATCCCAAAAAAAAAATTTCTGAATGGCTATGCAACTACTCCGAGGCCTACATTCCATATAGATATTTCAGCATAATGTAGATAACCTTACGTAAATTCTTTGTCTTCTTTCGGATATTGGAGGTATATCACCAAAACATTAAAGAAACTCCGCTGGCTAACAGCGTAAACCATTGAGATAATTCGTCGACACAAGAATTGCCTTGGTAACTTAAAGCTTTGAGCCACAGAACATGGAAAAAGGTTAGAAAGGCTGTTATGCGCCATTTGTATGAGAACTAATGTCGTCGCTGGCGCCCCACCACACATAAGAGTTCAAAGAACGCCAATCAAGCGAATTCTTTGTCGGGTCGCGCGACGTCAAAAGAAACCAATCACAGCGCTCACTTACATTAATGTTTGGACAGAAGTATAAGCATTTGCTCATAACCTCTGTGGCACGCCTGCCCCGCCTACATCGCCTTTCTAACCTTTTCCGATGTTCTGTGGTTAGAGCAATCGAAATTTATATGAAAAGGAATTGTATTTTCAACTTAATTCTGTATTTTATCTCCCTCACTAACCTTTCCACACTAGTCATTTGGTTCTCCAGTTCGGTGGACTGCCGCATACCCCACTGGAACATACCCGTAAGGCCCATAGCTTGCGTTATGGCCAGACCGACATTTCCTCCTTGTTCAGCTGCCACAAAATGGTTTTTTTTTAATAGGTAAAAATTTATTTTTAACAGACAAATGTATATTTTGAACTGTGCCGAATAAAAGACCAATTTTACCTTAGTTTTACTCAAATTTTATAGACTCATTGGATTGATTTATTCAATACTCAATACTTTATTTGCAACCATAATGTAGGTACAGGGAATGTTAAATTTAAATACAATATGAACATTCACAAATCATCTTAACTTATAGGAATCATGTATGTTGTTCAAATTAAGACTTATGAATGTAATGTTGGTCAGTTAAAAAGGTATAAACTTATAATATGTGATGAAAATATAATTTTCATTTAATTAGTAAAATCAGTAATATTTGCTCACTTTGACCGAACTGAAGGAAACTGAGTGTCACTACTCCAATGTATACGACACATACTAGATCCAGCCAGAATCCAAAGGCACGCGAGCTGGCGATGAATAAGTACCTGAAACAAAATGGTCATGTATTAAAATCATAAGCTTAATAAGATAATGCTAAAGATGATATTAAGTTATCGTATTGAGTCTAATATTTGCATGTATTGTGACGTTTCCGTGAAAACTTCACATTGTTTTCTGTTACTGTTAAAATCTATAATTTTACTTAAAATTTTACGACGAATTTAAACACAAATTCACACGTTGTAAGTCGAAAGTTACTCTCCCCAATCAGAAAAAGGCCGCAGTTTAAGCCGAAGGAATAGTCAAACAATTTGAAATAATATCTTATATGATTATAACAATAGAGTTCAAGTTAGCTAGGTATTCTTTAATTATGGCCCGGTCTCGGTGTGCAGTTAGAGTAATTAGATTTTTTAAATTAGGCACTTATGTCATAGTAGCAACTCGTGTTAATAGCTAACATTCATCTATTTTCCAATTTATAAATTTATCTTACCAAGCCGAACTGTGGAGGTCCTGATGATTGTCGAACTCTCTAATCAGAGCTTCCTGGGCGCCAAAGGCCCGTATCGTTGTGATGCCTTGGAGAGTGGCGTTCAGGTGGGAGAACACTGGACTGCGTGCTGAAAAAAAAAGATTCACACATAGTATGCTAGGATTTTATAATCTACCACTGTACATAATGTGTGTTTGTTCCCACAATCATGCGAATTTAGATCCAAAATAACTAGATAACATATAAATATAATTTGAGACACCTATGACTGACTATACAGTATACGACGAAATACAAAGAGCTTGGTTTTGCACTAACAACTAGATTAAAACCGGTCATATCATTTGTGTTATAGTAATTGACCCCAAATAGATTACATTTATTATTGCAAACCTAATATAATATAAAACATCGCATTGGTTTGTTTTGCGAATTAAGTACGTGACATTTTGTCACTTAAAATGGCCGAATTAAAACAAAGCAAAACATTGTAATCTTTAAACAATACAAGTAAACTGATTTTGCTCTATGTCCTAAAAAAATCTACAGAAATAAGTTATTTTGACCTGTAAGTTTAGATCTTTCTATGCAAGTACAATTAACGGTTAATTTACTAAAAAAGATAAAGGGTATATCTTCTTTATAGGTCTTATATTTGAGATAATTAAGAGATCGTAATAAATAGTGATACTTAGCGCTAGCTCACCATTATAGCGCTTGGTCTATTAATTAATAGAGTTTGTTTGACATATTAGTTCACAGAGAAACGGTCTTAGAAAACTATAGGTCTATTTGGGTATCGAGCAGAGAAAAAGGTGGGTAAGGGGAAGGGAGGGACAGAGACAGATGGAAAAAGAGAGAGATTAAGATAGGTATGTGGAAAATAGGAGTCAAATATTAAATGTTGTGTAAGCACAAGGTAAAATAGTAATATGTATAGTTAATGTATCGATTTGTATGCGTGGTATCGCTCAGAGATGACTCACTCACACCCTCGAGGCGCTTGATGCTGCGCGAGGAGGCGAGGTAGAAGATGCGCAGCCCGTAGAACACCAAGCCGATGGCCAGAGTCGGTATCAGTAGCCAGTAGTTCACAATAGCCACCACGACCACAATACCGATCAGGGATAGGCCGATCTAAAACAAAAGTGGTATTGAACGAATGGATTGAACTACTACATAAACAACGCAAGTATAGGATGCTCTACGAAGACGTGTCCAACCACAGAAGACATTGGGATCTAGTCGATATTATATTAAGTGGCCCATGAACATTTACACAATTACCGAAATTTTTAGTTTTTACAGAGAATTAGTACGAATTCCGGTTCGATAAAAAAAAACCTTAATAATTATGAAGTAGGTAACTTAGCAAGTTATTTTCTATTGAAAGTTTGGTAAAATCAAGGATTTCATTTGAAATTTCATGTTTTAGTTTATAAATTTACTAACATAAATAAACACTTTAAATCAATTTTATAACTAAAAGTGGCCTGCCAGCAATTTTCGATTTTGTAAGCATTAAAATGAGTGCTGTTGATATTTTCCAGATTGTAATCAAGTAGTAAAAGGTAACTGGTACCTTGCTCGGATGAAAACGTTGAAAAATGATCACCCACCTTTTGATCATCTGTGACCATTAGAATCGTAAATGGCGGGAAAACGTGTTTGCGTAAATGGAACACCTGTATTAATTATTTTATAGTATTGTGCTTATTATAAAACAGTTTAGAATATTACCTGCAAAACATCAAGCAAAGCCGACGGCAGGACCTCATCTACTGCGCCCATATCTTTTGAGAATCTGTTTAGGATGCGCCCCGAAGGGTTTACGTGGAAGAACCTCATAGGCGCTCGTGTTATGGAACTAAACATGTTGTTGTGGAGACGTGTAGACGCGCGCATCGCCATTGTGAAGAACATGAACGAACGGAGCAGCGATATTACTACTAGCGCCACAACCATTCCTGGAGAAGAAATTGTAAATACTTAGACCAGCTCTGCCACACCTTAATGGACTAATTCATAGTGAAAGATTTTCGAGAGCAATAAAATAAAATTTACAGCATAGTAGATGCAAAAATAAAATTTAGCACCACTTTAATAGTGTTGTTATTTAAAGTTTCTTTAATATAAATTCTACTTACCAGTATAAATATAAATGCAATCATATCGCGACAGTCCTCCGGACTCGTATTGGACGTTTTCAACGAGTGACTCAGTAACTCTTGAAACCCTTTCCATTGGCCCTAACGTATTGTTGACAGGTGAGGCCAATGTGCCCACCACTCTATTACTGTATGCTTCTTCGTTATTTACCCTGAAATAAAATACTTACATAAAGTCTACATATACAAAAAAAAGTGGACAATAAGCAAAGTATCAAGTAAACGATTCACATACAATACACACACACATAGATTTAATATACTGCTGTTAGATTGGCAATGAAAAGAGACAGAATATAATGCAGATATATGATAGAACGAGATAGATCACAAGGCCGTTCACGTACACGCTAAGAACCCGTAGTGGTTTTCTGAGTTCTGACGTCTGTCACGCGCAACACAATATTCCCTTTAGTTTTACTAGTTTCATTTTTATTATTGTAAAAAAGTGTCGAGTTGATGTATTTTCACTATGGTTTCATGTCCAGTACCTGGCTGTAACTCATCGAAAAAAGAAAACCTACAGAATTGTACATTTCACAGGTAAGTACAATCGCGACTATCAGCAATATAATGCAATGTTTCAGGGCTTTGACTAAAGTTTTGTATACAAATTCATATGGTGTTTCATCACAACAAGGATCTGAAAGCAAAAGAATTTATTTTAAAATAATATCAAATACGTGAATTTAAGCAATTACTAACGTCATTTTTGTATTTTAGTGATTGACATTGTCGATGACATCTTATTGACATAATATCATGGGGTGCCGCTTTCATATATTATTTACCGCATACAGCCTAACGTTGCAGGTTTCCCAAAAATGTTGATATACGTTCGAAAGGGCTGAAAATGCTTAATAGAAAAGAATGGACGCCCAAATATTCAAGTATTTGCAGCTTACATTTTGACCCAAAGTGTTTTTCACACAGAGAAGTTCAGCGTGTAAAACTACGGTCAGGATCAATACCCACATTGTTCATGCCCGTAAGTTATACATTAAATATAATGTACTAACCTATATTTTGTGTACGTTTGTGATGTGTAATTGAAAATAAATATTGTTATTCCAACTTTTGTGATCGCAATCGCAACCCATAGATAGGAAAAAATACATTTGTTGTAACTTCGATTCAATATTATGATGCTGATTTATTATGATGGTTAGGTTATTATGATGCATAATATTGATATAGCCTTAGAAAACTACATTAACTTTATGTATTGGCTTGCAGGTTGTGTTAAAGGAAATACGCAAAGTTTCGTGTTATGTCTACAGAATATCCCCTCTGCCGCTAGAGCTACTGTCTACAGCACATGTTCCTGATCTAGACAACAGCCCGAGGAAAAAGCAAATGAAGAAAACTATTAACGTCCTTAAAAAACGATTAGATATTTAACTTATTAAACTGTGTCGATAGAATCGATATCGAAACCAAGCAGGCAATGCAGTACCGCACTATGTATCTCGCGCACATGCATCTCTTTACGCACACTAGCGTAATCTAGTTTCGGTCTCGTTCTCAGGATTCAATTGCCAATCTATCATCTATATTAAATCTACGCACACACAGTATATTTAACAGTAAGGAATATGAATTAAAAACATACGTTACAAATATAATTAGGCATCATACTGCAAAGTGAGAAATAAAATATATTTTTTTACTGTAAAATGTAACATTCTGTATTCTCTAGATGCATCATAAAATTAAAAAACGAATAGACCTTTTTACTGTTTCTAATATGTTGTATATTTTGGCTACTATGCCGCCTACTACAAGCCTTTAACATTACTTGTTTTTACGACTAGTATCTTGCTAATAGGTTAAGGTGATGGCCGACTATAAACCCAGTCCAGAGGTGCGATTGTGTAAAGCAATCGTATTCATTTGACAGTTCATAAGGTACGGTATAATCTGTCAAACGGCTAATTCTAATTGTGTACGGAGTACGGAGTTCATTTATTATTAACGATTGGGTCGTTAATTTTAAACGATGAGTGAATGATGTAAACAGATAATTCGAATTGCGTATGTTTTTTGAACTCATTGCTAACGTCAAATGATTGCGTCATCATCATCATCATCAGCCTATCACAGTCCACTACTGGACATAGGCCTCTCCAATTGCACGCCACTTAGGTCGATCCTCGGCTTCTCGCATCCAGCTCCTGGCAGCCACCCTGCGCAAATCATCACTCCACCTGGCCTGAGGGCGTCCTACACTACGTTTGCCGAGACGCGGTTTCCACTCAAGAACTAGTTTTCCCCAGCGGTTGTCGGTTCTGCGGCTAAAATGGCTAGCCCACTGCCACTTCAGCTTGCTAATCGGGAGGGCTATGTCGGTAACTTTAGTTCTCTGCCGGATCACCTCATTTCTGATTTTATCCCTAAGAGAAACTCCGAGCATAGCTCTTTCCATAGCCCGCTGAGCGACTTTGAACTTGTGGACTAGCCGTACCGTCAGTGTCCACGTTTCGGCTCCGTATGTCATGACGGGTAGGACGCACTGATTGAAGACTTTCGTCTTTAGGCATTGTGGGATCGATGAGAAGACTTGACGTAGTTTCCCAAATGCTGCCCAACCCAACTGAATTCTTCTGTTCACCTCATCCTCAAAGTTGTTTCTACCTAACTGCAATGTCTGCCCGAGGTACACGTATTTCTGAACAACTTCGAGGAAGGTACCGTGCATCGCAATCGGTTGCGGTAGTACATGTTCATTGAACATAACCTTGGTTTTATCCAGGTTCATCCGCAAGCCGATGCGCACAGAAGAGTCAGCCAGGTCATTCAGCATCTGTTGTAGGTCCTGCAGTGTTTCTGCCATAATGACGATGTCGTCTGCAAATCGCAAGTGAGAGATGTATTCGCCATTGATGTTGATGCCTCGTCCTTTCCAGTGCAGTGTCTTGAACATATCCTCCATTTCATTTGTGAACAATTTCGGGGAACGTCCCCTTGTCTCATTCCTCGATGCAACGGTATAGGTTTTGTTTGCTGATTCTGTACTTGGGCGGACATGGTGGCGGCTTCGTAGAGACATCTCATCACTTGCACGTACCGCCAATCTACTTGGCAACGCTGCAGGGACTCCTAAACGGACCAGATCTCTATCGAGTCGAAGGCTTTCTCATAGTCCACGAATGCCAGACACAAGGGCTGATTATACTCTTCGGTCTTCTGTATAATCTGCCGCACTGTGTGGATGTGGTCTATGGTGCCGTATCCGTAATGATTGCGTGACTCATGACAATCGTGAATTCTACTCTCTAAATATTAAATTCAATTTTTAGTTTTTATGAATAAGTTTTTATTGAGGTGAAATCGTAAAATTTTTAATGGAATACAATTTAATATTTGTTAAAAAAAAAAGAGTTTTACCGAATGTTTTGCGATGATAAAACGCAAATCTATAAAACGTTTTTATACCACCGACTTTTCGGTCTTCATGAAATGGGCAAAATTACACATTTAGAATTTACATTATACGAACGATGATCAATAGTATTCATTGTCTATCCATGAACAACCTTACACAATCGCACTACTGATCCAAGCCAGTTTAAAAAAGATCTTTACCTAAATTGACCCGACCTGGAATCTCTTGCTAGACCAATCGTGCAGACAATAAAAAATAAATAAGTAACATACAACCTAACAAAATACTTACCAAAAGCTTGTCCACCAATCGGAGCCGGATCCGAGTAGTTGCGCGAGTACAGCAACGAATGCCATGAGAAAGACTATTAAGGGGTGACCACTGGCCCGCAGATACGCCCCGTACACCTTCCCGGACACGGCGCCCGCGGAACGGAGTTCGGCCTCCTCTCGCCCACCTTCGGGTGGAGCGGTAGCCGTCAAGTTGTCCACTGAACTTACCTGCCATAATGATTTATCGTTAAGAATTGGTAAGCCGATCGATTCTTAGGGATTATAAATTTAATAGTTAAATTATAACTGATAAATCTTGAGACTTAGACCCGAGTTCACCAACATTTAAACAGCCGGTAAACAAAGAGTGACTATTAATTTGACACAATTCCCATACAAATTATGTCAAATAATATTTTAAACGCTGTTTAAACTTAAACGTCTGTTGGTGAACTCGGGCCTTAGTAGTTCGTAGGTTTAACCCATTTTTATAGATACACTTAATCGCTCACCAAACAATTTGATGTAATACAATAAATAAATTTTTAGTTTTGGGTGATATTTACCTTTTATTTTTATTTTTTCGTTCTGTTAGTATTTAATACTCGTAGAATGATTAAAACGTTCATGGTCACTATCACTAGACTTAATTGGTTTTGTATGATGAACTGTTCTTTCCTGTTCATGGCGCTTTCAACAGTGCCGAAATATCGGAAGCTTATCAAAAACGAGGTACATAGTTTTAATCCCTAATCTATAAATCTATTTCATATATTGACAATAATTATTGACCTGAATTATAAATTTTTCTTGTGTCTTCACAAATCCGTCACCGTAGTAAAATTGTAAACATCGTCAGTTCATAATTAAACGTCGATAGATTACAATCTTACCTATCCTAACCCACTGTTAGTTTATAATCTCACGCGTTGTTTTGTAAACTGACAGCTCTCACTATTTTACGGTGATATATTTAAATTTTGTTTACCGAATGTATGCTCATTTGTCTTCTCCGGAAGCTGCCATGCAGCACTGATTCTTCAGTGTCAGCCGCGGGTATCTGTTCCGCCGCCGGTTTCCGTTCCTCTTCCTCTTCCCGCGCTAAGAGCGATGCGAAGTCCAGCCCCGACGCGCTCAGTGTATCGAAATTACCCGCTGCAGCTATTGTACCGTTTTTCAAAATTATTATCTGTAACAACATAGTAAAAACACATACTTAAATTATCTTTTTTAAAGTAGATGATTCTCCTAAACTTAAATAACTTTTTATAATTTGTAATAAATTAGGGCATATTTTTTTCCTTCATATTTGAAGGATAAAAATATGTATAATCCGATATACAGGATGAAATTTTAACCACCTTCCAAATTTTAATATAACAATCTACGAGCCAAAAAACAAATGACGCATTTTAGGTCAGTACAAAAATGTCAAGTTAAAGCACTTAGAAAATGTCACCCAAAAATCTAAAATTTTTGATACGGCCTCCTAGCAACACTTTTTTTACGCGATGCGCATTTCATACATTCAATTACGATACTATTCGTAAGTTTTTGATTTTCCCTTTCCCTCATACCTTAACTAAGCCTGTTAAGGTATGAAGGGAAAATCAACATAACCGTAAGACCGTAAAAATTGAAAACTATGTTGCGAAAAATATTTTCAGGTGAAAACTTGATTTACATTTTTTACTCCATAAATGGGCTCTAAATACGATACTGAACGCCTATAAGAAATTCTGAAGATGATGAACAAGTCAACAGTCTTATTGAACCTGTATACTACATGTGACCACGGTCGGTGTAACCCGGTCCAAAAGTAAGGCATAAAAGAGAAGATATGTTTACGTTAAAATCCCTTTAAACATTTTTAAATACTCATGCAACGCAAAAGTTTTGAAGTACTTCCTATGTTCTAGAGGTATCGATTATTGAACCTTGTAAAATTATTTGTGTTCTTGTTTATTCTACATTGGAGTTCAGTGTTCAGTTCAAAAGTGACATTGTTTTTTTTACCTGATCAACATCCCTTAGGAACTGAAGCTGATGAGTGACAAGTATTCTAGTTGTGTTTCTCAGGTAACCGACGACACAGGACTCGAATAGGTGGCGGCCGACGTGAGCGTCCACGGCGGACAGCGGGTCATCCAGCAAGTAGATATCCGCTCGTTTGTACACGGCCCGGGCAAGTGAAATACGTGCGCGTTGACCTGTGAAATATTTAAAATATGTACTTATTGATGAGGTATACCAAGGTTCCAAAGGACACGGAGAAATGCAATACTAAAATGTTTTACATTAACCCTTTATAATACAATACTTGAAAGAATATCGAGTGCTTTAGAGAAGTACTGTTAAAGGTCATGTTTCTTGGTAGCTCTTTTGTTAGTAAAGCTGTAAAATTTTCTGTGTCGGATTAAATTATTATTTATGGAATTGAAAATACAATCCCTGGAATAAAAACTTCGGCCGAATGCTTTACCCCGCGCGGTAAGCGGGTGAGTTCAATTCCTACGTAAGACAGTCGATGTTATTCAAGGAATTGTATTTTAAATTTTTACCAGCAATTATTGCTTAAAATGATTTCAAGACATAATAAAGGTATTTCTCGGAAACTGTTTTTCTTGTATTTCTACGTCACCAATTTAAAATAAAAATACATCTAAAATCAGTTGAAATCTGAAAATGTATTCAAGTTTGTGTATTTTTTTTCACTGCAAAGACAATACGAACTATGTGATTTTTTCTAAGATATTCTAACAAAAGCAAAGAAAAACTCAACGATTTACCTCCACTAAGGCTAACCCCACGTTCGCCGACAACAGTCTTATCGCCATGTGGGAAAAGTGCGAAGTCTCTGTCTAGCGCGCAGCGTCGGACGACTGTGTTGTACCGCGGACGATCCATCGCCTGTCCGAACAGAATGTTTTGCCGGACGCTGCCTGTAGACAAATATTTTTATATTGAGTAATATGGCAGTAGTGAGCTTGTCAGTTATATTTAAAATAACTAGTCTGAGCTTATATTTTTTGAGATAATCGTGAAAGAAAAAGTTGACATCTATAGGATAAACATGAATAAGCTGTTCTGAAACCGTTTCCTGATAATGTCCTACATGATAATTGCTCCTTGACAAAACACTTTACGTGATTCTATTCGTGAATAGGCTAGAAAATCAAGATTTTTATTATAAAATTTAATGTGTTATTGTTTTGGTTCACCTGTTATGATAAAACCGTAACCCGGTGACGTAATGATAGATATCGAATAAACAATTTAAGAATATTGAAATGCTGCTGTTGGTTTTATACATTTCATATATACTAATGCAACTGATTTATTTAGTACATACTCTGTTCACGAATGAATCGTAATTATATATTCTATAGATATTGTATTATCCACCGACAAAGCTAAAACATGGATTCGTAAGTAATGACAGAAAGTATCAATCATAATAATATGACTGCACCAAGTGGCTTCTTTTGTTTATAATTTGCAAGGTTGATAACACTAAATTAACAATATTTATAGATTGCGATAAAATCTCTACAATCCATATATAGTTTAATGAGTCAATAATATCAATCTTATTGATAGCACAGATAAGAATTCAATCAATTCAACAATCTGTTATATTGATGGTACAAAAATCTGTTATCGATATTAACTTACTATAATTCGATGATATCGACCGATACGCGCCATGCGAGACTTTTGTTATTTCGGAAAGTCAACTAACCATGCGTATCAGTAATCCATACGTATGTATATGAAACTATCTTTTACAGCCTATTATTAGATAATAATATGCGATTCAATTCACTTAATTGCACCGTAATAGACCGGTTAGAAAGTAAGGAGTATTGGAGGTTACAAAAAATTTAGGAAATACGTCTCTATGAGGCGGTCTTATCGCTAAAAGCGATCTCTACTAGACAAAAATTGTTAATGTTTTAGTTTTGTTAGAAGTTTTCATATTTATGTTGTGATTTTATTAAAGATAACTATGTCAACGAATAAACATATTTCTTACCTCTCTAATAGCGTTATTCATGTCACTTCTTCACAATAACACAGTCTCCCATTCACAATAGTAGATAACAGAAAAATACTTGGTAAGATTAAAAAACTACCTTAAGCAAATATATGATCATAATGCCGGTGCTCACTAGTGCAATAAAGTTAAAATATAACCGGTACTCAATAATGCAATAAAGTTAAAATAGTAAGTATTTATTTTTTACAGGGGCTAATGGGCCAGAAAGACGTACGATTTTAAAAATTCCATTGCGTTCGATGGGTATGATATAGCGGAGTGGCTAGATGGTCTACCCATGACCACGAACACTGTAAAGTGCTCGAAACAACTGGCCCACCCTGTACGTAACTTACTGCTAATAAACACTTAAAAATTACCTGCGAATAACCATGGTTCCTGGCTGGCATAGGACACCGTGCCTCCTATGTGAACGCTACCAGACTGTAGCGGCAGTTCCCTTAGTAGCACGTGCAGTAGCGAGGATTTGCCTGCGCCTACTGGCCCGATCACGGCTATCAGTCTGAAGACAAAACATGAGATGTTACTGACAAAATTACAGTATGCAGACAATTGTACATATACCTTTTCTATAAAAAATAAGAACAAGATAAACAGTAATTATTACAGAACGTTGTTTTTAAAGAAAACGTTAAGACAATCAATATTGAATTTGTATTTGGAATTGCTTTGAAATTATTCAAATAATGAGAGATGAGAAGGGCAAAGCGTGATATCACAGCAAAAATATGAAAGCATTTTGCTTTGACAGAGCATAAAAAGAATGACAAATTGTACGGCGTCGACTATGTCTATTAATATTTCTATATTTTTATTAAGGTTTTAATAGAAATTTTAAACAAAATATACAAATATACAAGGATGGCTAAAGGCGGATTGATGTTCTGGTCAAATTTGCTGGAAACCGTTGGATACCAACTACCCAGAGTCTCGTCGTGGCTTAGCAATTTATGTACAAGCTTAGTGTCCAGCAGATAACTTTCTAGTTTAATGATGATGCAAATGATCTAGAATGTTTTTAAATACTCGTATGATATTAGTCTAAGCACAATCACCACTCACTTGCCAGGTCTAATGGTGAGCGAGAGGTCTGTTAACGTGTTCTCAGCGTGTGTTGGAATCCATTTGGCTGTCGCATGCTTTAGCCGCACGCCGCGCGCGTCTTCTTCCACTCTTGCCGCCAGCTCCTGGTCATCTTCTTCGCCAGATTCCAGTGGCGCGAGAGTCGCATTACCTATGGTGGATTTAGAGAATAGAATCGTGTGTCCAGGGGGGATAACAAATGTGAATGCAAGTGAATGTTTATGAAAAAGCGCATAAACAGCAGCAAAAACCTGAAATAAGTTTATGTCAGTTCCACCATTCACAGGATCATAAATAAGATTAGTAATTTTAAATTGAAACTGCCCCAATAACCAGATTTCCCGAAAATAACAAATGATATAATTGATCAACCTTTGATGTGCTTGCTTCATCATTGACTACTGCGGCCATTTCCCGTGCACTTATCAGTGTCTCATATTTGCAATAGCATTACAGGGTTTATGTTTGTTATTTCGTATGTAATGTGGATCAATACGATTACTATACAGTTTTTGAGCAATTTGTCATATACAAACAAGTGTAGTGTAACATTAAATAATTATATGAACCAACAACGCCTGACACAAGCTAATGAATAATAGGTGACGTAAACTCTTTATTTAACTAGTAACATACGTTTTTCGTGTTACATCTACGAGATTTTAAAATATTAATCAAAACTTTATGTTTTTCTTTTAAGTTAAATGAAGGAAGCAATAAGTTATATGTCTATGGAAATACCAGATCATTTATTTACATTAATACCTTTTCAGTCGAAGCCAGAGGCTAAATTAAACAAACATATATTATTTATTATACTACTGTGAGACAACATTATCTGAAGGGTTTAGCTCATTTTTCAAATGGATTCAATTTCTATAATATATAATAAAATATTATATATATATATATATATATATATATCTGAAATGATAATACAATCTTACCATTTCCTTTCGCTTCATTTTGTTTGCTTGTTGCAGCTAACATAGTTTCAGAAGTTTCCGATGGTTTGGGCGTGTCTCTCGGCGTGTCCATGTCTTCTTTAAAGGGCACCTCTTCTAGATCTTTCTTTTCTTTAGGTTTCGTCGAGGTCTGTATTTCGGCTAAGCCGGGCACTGGCTTGGTCGTGTCTTCGTATAGCATAAACTTTTGAAGACGTTTAATTGATATATTAGCTTCAGCTATAGATGCAATACCTGTGCAAAGGAATGGGTTTATTAAGCGATATAAGTAGCATAAGAACACAGATAAAATGACAATGGGATGCTTTTTCGCAACAAAGTTAACTTACTAACGTATTACCTACACATGTATGACATTAAAATATGTTATTTAGCTACAAAGCAACAGAATATAAAAACGTACCTAGAAAATATTAGTAATTTTCCTAGACATTTTTAGTGCACAAGTACTACATAATGGCAAATATTTGCATGAATATAGATAACAGAAGTCCACCCGACTACTACTGACCGATAAAAAAAGTTATTTTTATCAATAACCTTCAGAATTATTCACTGGACTTCTAAAAGTATACGACTGAAATAAAAAAAGAATTATATGCCCAAGATAGTGGCTCATAAAATAATATGTCTACTATAAAAAAATATAGTGTGATGTGACGTCCTGGCAAAACCAGACACAATCAATAATAATTAAAATGATAACCTGGTATTAGGTCTAAGGGAGAGCCTGGGAGCGTAACGTGGTGGAAAAACCAGACACATGATTAAATTAATTGTTGTGATGGCAGGGATTTCCGTCGGGAATCTTAAAATTTAATTAATATACATTATATAATTAAATAACTTAACATACACAAGTAAATCAAAAGCATATTGGGTGGCCTCAAACAATCTGGTGATCACGGTATGATTGAGGAGACGAAAAATAAATGTGATCGTGAACTTGACCTTGAGTGAACTGTACTGACCTTGAGGGAAGAACACGGTCATGGTCTGTCTTAGTATGTTGTAGAAGCTAGTGATAACGAACACCTGTTTCGCGCTTATCACGTTGTTGACCAGGACATACGCCAGGATCGAGCAGAAGAGACATATGCGCGTCGTGAACATTATGAAGGAGGTGAGCACACCGCGGATGTATGATGTTGAGCGGATCTGCTTTATTTCTTGCCTGTGTAGAGATAATGTAAATATTAGGTCCTTACATATGAAATTGGCGTTTCATATGGGAGGAATTTAAAGTCAAATATTTTTTAATTTAAAATATATTTATTTATTCAAAGTATGTACCATTGTTATCTATGCACTTTTGCCATCTCATGGGTAGTTCATTGATCCCTTTACTAAAAAAAAAAACATTCGTACGGCAATCAATAAAATCTTTGAAGGCGGTTTGTACTGCCTCATCGGAGTCGAATTTTTTCCCTTGCAAGAAATTATAATTTCGAAAAAAATTGTAATCAGTTGAAGCAAGGTCCGGGGAGTACGGTGGAGTCTTAGTCATTTCAATTGGAGCTCCTCTAATTTGGTAGCCGTCTGTTGTGCAGTGTGTGGTCTAGCGTTGCCGTCGTGAAACAGTAGTGGCGTAGAACGATTGACTAGCCTCGGTTGTTTAGAAGCTAGCTTTTCTATCATGGTTTGAAATTGCTGACAATAGACAACTGCCGTAATCGCCTGGCCAGATTTGAAAAAGCTGTAATGAATGACACCGGCGCTAGTCCACCAAACGCTCACAAGTAACTTTTTTTGGGTGAAGGTTTCGTTTAGGGCAGGATTTGGCTGGCTCGCCAGGGTTCAGCCATTGCGATGAGCGCTTTCGATTGTCGTGCAGGTCAGGATCCACTTTTAATCACAGGTAATTCGATTTAAAATCCCTTCATTATTGTGCCGGTTATTTAATGTAACGCAGCAGTCGACGCGCGTTTGGCGGTTTGCTTCACTGAATTCGTGAGGTACCTTTCAAGCTTTTTAATCTTCCCGATTGAGTTTAAATGGATTAAAATATAGCCTTTAATTCTTCATTATCAACTAGGGTCTACTATAGACCGTCCACGGGGCTTGCTCTGCAGGTCGAAATTTCCAGAACGAAAAAATTGGATCCAAAACGGTGTTTTCTTTTGCGATTCGACCGCCATACACATCGTTAACTCTTCGAGCCGTTTCTGCAGCACTAGTGCCACGGTGGAACGGGTCTAGTTCATAATATAGACAATCACTACATCGATGGTCGCTGTATCGAAGACGTTCCCATCGACGGGTTAATGTATCGAAGGTACCCCAAATCGATGGTACGCTACATCGAAAGTACACCAAATCGATAGTACGCTATATTGACAGTACACTAAATCGACAGTACGCTATATCGAAAATACACCAAATCGATGGTTCGCTGCATCGACAGTATACCATATCGATAATACGTTGTACCGATAGTACATTATATCGAAAGTACGCTTCATCGAATGCCAGACCTGAGCCAGATTTTAATAAAAACATACGAAATTTAAAAAAAATGTTTAGTTACAGTTTGTCAGATTTGTAAAAATTGCTTGATTTTGATGTAACCCACATCAAATGGTTGAAAAATTACGTCTGACAGTAAGTATACCAAAGTGATCTATTGGCGTATTTTAAGAGCAAAACACGCATCTTCAAAATATTTTTTCATTAAACCATATTGCTGGACTCCTCGCCAAACGTTCTGTCCAAATGAAAAAGAAAGCACTTGTGCGGGCCTTAACAGACCTGACAGAGTATATTACAGCAACTTCAAAATCTGTCATCACCAATTCCGGGGTCAAAGGATCTTTACCAAGCGAGTCTGTGTAGCATTTGAGTTATTCGAAAAAAATGAGTGTAGCACTCTTGAGATTTACTCAATAGAAGCACATTACAAGAGGGGAATACCCAAACATTTCGAAATTGAATATTCCGATTTTCAGACCTCCGAATATCAAAGCTCCGAAGAATCGAAATTCCGACTATTGCTTGCCTGCTTCCATGCTTGCTACTCTGCATGCATGCATGTTTACCTGCATGCTTGCATTTGCACTTGGCAGTATCTAATTAAGAGTAGCTATTAATATGCATTAGTATTGTGTAATAATCGATAGATTCTTAGGTTCGAGAAAATAAGAATTAATTTAAAGATTGAATTTTTATGAATAAAAATAACAATCAAGCCTTATTCTTCGGTTTTATGTGTTTTCGGATTACTAATATTCGGAATTGGTAATTTTGAAATTTTTGTTTAATAACATTAGGACTTATGATAGATCGGATTTGTGATATTCGGAAATCTGTATTATTCAGAATCATAAAATTATTATTCGGTATTATGAAATACGTGATTGTCATTATCGAAATTATATTTTTCGTATTTGTGTTGTATACACAAGAGGAACTGTTTTAGTATTATACCCTGCGTCACCAACGATTCCGTCGACTTTTAATATGTATGATTTGTAGAAATAAAATAGTTAGAAATGCGAACGAAAGATAAAGAAAACATCAATTAATTTAAATTATGATTAGAGAATTAATTCAAATGCATGCCTTAACCGGTAACCCTTATTTTGTTTTTACTGAATAAAAATATAATCTTGAACTATCTATAATCTTTATTATTATCTTTATATATATCTATCTA
Organism: Anania crocealis; assembly: GCA_949315895.1. Taxonomy (NCBI): domain Eukaryota; kingdom Metazoa; phylum Arthropoda; class Insecta; order Lepidoptera; family Crambidae; genus Anania; species Anania crocealis. Next base: position 14,156,813 of record OX438880.1, on the reverse strand, counting down.
ATCTTAAGGTTGGTGGGATCTACCTCTTAGTGGTCCACCCTGGGCAACGGCATCTTTGGTTTTCTAACCAATGATGACGGCTAACAGATCCCTCTGGGGCGGTAGGCTTCGTAAGAGGCCGCCTGGCAGCACCTTCCTGCCGGAGTCCAGCGCCAAACAGTGCCTCTGTGTTCCACTGGTATGTGGGAGAACCAGTACCTCTAGGTAAGCTCGCTCCATCTTAGGCTTCTTCTTAACCGTATAGTTAAGTATGTAGTCAAGAGCAAGACCATTATTTATTTAAAAAATACTGCTGTTATAAACGTGAAAATATTATTATTTTTAATTTTATTTTAATCAGCCTATAAATGTTATAGTTATTTTAATTATAACAACGAATGCGAATTTATGATTTGTCAACCATTTTATGTGGGTTTTAGCAAAATCAAGCAATATTTACAAATTTGACAAACAGTAACTAAACACTTTTTAAAATCTCGTGCTTTTTATTAAAATCTGGCTTATATTTTGGAATTCGATGAAGCGTACTTTCGATAAAATGTACTATCGATACAACGTATTATCGATATGGTATACTGTCGATGTAGCGAACCATCGATTTGGTGTATTTTCGATGTAGCGTACCGTCGATTTAGTGTACTCTCAATATAGCGTACTATCGATTTGTTGTACTTTCGATGTAGCGTGCCATCGATTTGGAGTACCTTCGATACATTAACCCGTCGATGGAACGTCTTCGATACAGCGGCAATCGATGTAGTGATGATATTATGAACTAGATCCGGTGGAACTCGTACTCGTAAATAACGCGATATTTCAAGTTTTCCAGTTTGTCAACTAAGTGACACAAAGAGAAAAAAGGAAAGAAAAAATGCAAATGAATGACAGTTTGCAAAACACAAATAAATAGCTGTACTTATAAATTTGAATTGGAATTCCTTACCAAAGAGGAGATTCTTTAGATCAAAGTGGCCAGTACTACAAAACGCCAATTTCACATGTAAGAAGAACCTAATATAATACGCTTAATTGGTGTGCATGGGCGGGGTTTATTTGACAATATCACACTACTTCCGAGTACTTATATGTATGTGATACTACTTTTTAGTAGCATAATGACTCACGTCACGTAGGCAGAAACGTACGTTTAAATATAGCCCCAATAATAGGTTACGTAGGCTAAATGACCACATTTTTGGTAAAAGGCTATTGTACATGTTAAAGGAAAAACTTTTCCAAAACTGTTCAGTGTATAAAAAAAACGATTCTCTAATATTGTCCAGTATAATACCATGTAATAGGCCAGTATACAAAGGAAGTTAAATATAGCTTAGCTGTACCTACTGGATTATATAGTAGGCAACAGGACTATGACTATCTAGGAAATCTGTTTACCGTAAGGCTTTTGAACAAGGTTAACTTAGCGGTAATAATAATTTCAATGTTTCGTTTTCTTCATAATTGAAAAGTTATTTTTTCTGCATTGTTTCTACCACCTCAGGTAGGTATTAAACCCTCGTATTTTAACCAGGCGACTGCTTTGATGCCTTACTTTGCAACACGAAGCTCGTATTTACGTATATATCTGTCCCTTTCAGATACTTTAAGACATCGGTATGAGTGATAGCGACAGATGCATTCGAATATACGGACATTGCGTTGCGGAGTAAGGCCTCTACGGATTACACTCGGCTACCTAAAAAGTTATTTACTTGTAGAATTATTACAAATGCTGTCTTCGTAATTTGAATTACACTGAAGATATTCATTAAAGCTATCGCATGAAGTATGTAGCATGTAATTGTAAACACAAAATTTAAAAAACTGTTTGTAAGGCTAATTTTCAAACATATTGATAAGCTTATAGTCCATGGACACATTAAATATGCGGAATTTGAAAACCAAGAAAAGAATAAAAGATATCTCCAAAGATACATGCCAGCTTTTCTTTATATACTATAGGTTTAATACTCGCACGTCAAACGTTGTTATTAAATAAGAATTTACTGTATATTATGCAAAAACAAAATATTTTGTTGGGATGAAAAATACTTACTTCCTAGCCTTGGCAACAAGGTCCGCAAACGGCTTCTCCCAAGTGTACATCTTGATTACTTGTATGCCAGAGAGAATTTCATTCATGAGCCGCACTCGCTCATCAGTCCTGAGAGCTGTCTTCAATCGTAGCACCGATGTTCGCTTGCCCAGGTAAGCTGTCAAATAATTATTTAAATTTTGATTTACACCCTTTAAGTAATGCAAGTGTGTGTCATTCTTCCCGTTTAAAATGGTATGCATTATCTAAACAGTATAAAGTTACTCAGTTGTAAATATGTCTTACTTAAGCTCAACCACATCAGTTGATTAAAACCTTTTTTATTGTGAGTAATGATTTAGCAGAGTTAGGAAGCTAAGTACCAATTAATTAACTAATAACAAACAGTTGTGTTTCATTATTTATTGGGAGTAACTTGTTAATGTTCTGGAATTTCTACGCATGGTTTGTCCCAATTAGGCGTAACTCAGGGCCCGAACGATCTTCTTACCAAAACTACAGTTATTAAGTACCGCGTAAGGATACATTAAATACGAATTGTATAAGTTATATAACATTGAGAGGCAATAAAAGATAATAAAATATGGGACAGATACCTTTTAACGTTTATGTGTTTGTTACTGGTAAAAACAGTTACAGTCGCAGTTGACATCTAGGTTTTCCCAAGCTAAACTAACGATTGTCAAGCGTGCTATCGTTAACCATGTGATAGGTAAGCAATAGAAGCAACGCGCACGCGCCGCTGCCAAAAAAAACTATGTGTATTTTATTTTATAAAACATTTTGATTTTCACTTACTAATTTCTAAAGTTCTTTTTTCTAATAGTTTTGGATTTCAATATGGTTTATGCTTTGGCTCGGAATAGCCAAAAACTCTTCAAGGCGTTTGGTCATGAACTGAATTGAAGAAATTTTAATGTCTTATAATTAACATTTTTCTATTTAAATCTGACCCTCATTGCGCGTTAAGTAAACAAGCATTGCGTCATTAGATAAATACTTTTGTCACTCAATATGTTTTACGTGTAAGGTACATTATGTTAAGATTACATCAATAACCCAAACAAACAATATAATAAACATCATTTTAATAACATTATAAATGCGTAAGCTTAATTATATAGATGGTTGTTATAACTTGGTACACGTTTTATTCAGGAAAACGTTTTATTTCGTAAATGTGTCATAGGATAAGAGTTCACCAATTAGTTGACAAAAATGTTACTCGCAGAAGAAGGTATGAGCTAGTATCTTTTTATAAATACCTTTTTGCTCAACAAGGTTACAGTATAATAGGGTCTTTCAACGACACATTTTTTCAAAATGACACATTTTCAGCTAAACAAACATAAAATATAATGTTCATCATTAAGGTCATACAAATTGGTAGTTGGACTACCAATTTTTATCCTGTTAGATTCAGCTCGACTTAACAAAAACAGTGTAACATCAACTGATGATAGGTAGTCATGTTACATTTAAAATCAAGATATTTTTAACTGAAATATTCATTAAATGCATCGCTCTCGATAGGAAATGACCTAATCAGCCCAATCCCCAGCTGATGCTGGGTCGGTACAATAATATTATAAATATCATGTGGTTCATGTGAAATGTCAAATGACATTTCACATGAACCACAAATTTTAATGCCTCCTTATACAACAATTCATTTCTAGAATTCGTGATCATATCTTTTGTAATACTCTTCCGGTTTTAGTATATGGGACGGATTCGACAAATTGGTACTAGATTCGGTAAAGGTGAAATACTTTGACGTAGGCTACCATTCATTACATACCGATTTATTAACACTGTTGAATAAACAAATAGCTCGGAAAAAAACATTTATGCAAACATATAGGAACGTTAGGTATTTGTTAGTCTTGCTATTTTTCATTTGAATGAATCATAAAAATTACAAATATTGTGCAACGTACGCGCATACGTAGGCACTCATACATAATATGAGATGAAAAAAAAGCATTAGAATAATCATGAAAACCTGATGTTTTGTCTGAGTCACGAGCTGTGTACCAGTCATAAAAAGATATTATTTTTACTTAGCTACTTAAATGTTTCAATTGGGATTATTTATTTAACTTTCATTTGTTCAAAGCAAATAAATTTTACCTTGCAATGGGATAAAAGCCAGCATGAACCCAACTCCGACGACGGCCGCCCAGCTGATCTCCAGCCACATGAGGTATGTGATGATGATCGTGGCCAGGGGTCCTATCCACAGGTAGTGGAGGAAGATAACGGCCACATCGAAACGGTTCACGTCATTTGACAGAAGATTCACAACCTGGCCAACTGTCATCTCGCCGAGTGCTGATTTTGATAGCCTGAGCGACTGAAACAAACACGCCTATTGTATTCTTCGAAACCAGATAGGATTACTAATAGTTTCACGTGTAACTTTAGCAACCGCCTACACAGAACCAAGATAATATCAAGTGCTATACCTACATAATAATTTAATGTTAAGAGATTGATTTACATCCTATTTACATTTTTTTAATCCATCCTACAGGAAGATATGTTTATTTACAGTTAACCCAGTTACAGAGCACTAAGCTGAACGCATTTAGAATTAAACATACACAGACAAGTCAGTATCAGATTATTACATGACTACATTATATGAACCTAAATTTTGATGTCAGAGAATAAAACTGTTTTAAATTACGACAGTAACGTAGATATCAATCATCAACATCATCGTCACCTAGACATAGACCTGTCTTATAGATACATTATAGCCATGCCTGGCTAGCAGGCGGTCTGACTGAAGTTAGCAGTTTGGCCAATGTGCTTGTCAATTGTATGCCGACACTAAACGGTACGCAAAATACAGATAGGTTTATAAATATCAGCTTTCCGCAATCTAAAGTACTAGAGGCTGCGTCTAAACAGAATAACAATAATTAGGTAGGTAATTGTTGGTTGTATACGTATGTATACTTATGCAAGACTAAACACAGTAAACAGTATGCAGACCATAGCAAGAGTGTTTTTTCTACAACATGAATAAAACAACAAGAAGGACACAGACCGTTTTAAACAGACGGTAAAATAAGGTAATGTGACTTAATAAGCCTGCAACGAAGTATTGACAATATTTAAAGGGGTATTAAATACTGGTAGGTAGGTATTGATTTACCAAATGAAATTTGAAAAGTGCAAAAGTTTACCGACATACATTATTTTAAGATTGAGATTAAAAACTATATTGTTTACAAACACTCTGCAGTATGCTGAACTATCAATATAAAAATTGAGATAATTGAGTGCAACGCATGCAAAGCATGAACGAGCTTGTTATGTATAAATCCATTAATAAGGACACGACCGGGTTTTTCTAAATTTTCTAAACCTTTCGTTCTATTAATACAAAATGTAAGATGTAAGTAACAAAAAACCAAATAAATTAGCATTCGGAGTGTCGAGTAATAGTGCTTTGCAATATTAGTGTAAGTAAAATGAATCACTGCTATTTCGAATTCTGTTAAAAACATTTCAATTACGAATAAAAAAACGTATAAGTAGAAAATTATTTCATTCATTTGTTATTCAGGTAGTAGGACGTTATTTTAAATACGCTTCTCATTCCGATGGTCCCACGAAGTAATCGCGGTAACAATACTAACAATAGCCCTCCCCGTGTTGTGTTACTTGTGTTACCACGCCTTAGAACGTGTATCTCAGTCGTTGGACTCTGGTTCAAGGTACTGTACAGATAGGGAACATTGGAATGGTCATGCTACCACAATGACATCATACAAGTAAACAATTATTCATGTGTATGCAAATAAATTTCAAAATGTAACAATCCGCTTGCCAGTATCTTATGTATTTCGTGCGTAATGTTTTATTTTTCAACTTACAGAAAAAATAATTATGCGAATCGTTTTTAGTTTTATACCTTCAATAGCTCATCAACCTTCTTAAAGAGCATATAACATTGTTTTACCGATGTTCAACATCATTGAAACAGTTAGTCTTAACATACAATCTGAACTATCCATCACCATTCAACAAAAAAAAAAAAAAAAAAAACTTTATGTAAAGGTGGTTTCTTTTTTTTGGTTTAAAATTGGTACCTATTAGCATATAAAATAAATGTATTCCTGATTATTGAGTGCAATTTGATATTCCGATATCATTAAATAACGTGATCATGCGCCCATTTTGCAAGATTTGTAACATTGTTAAGCTACGGTGGTGTAAAAAAAAGAAGTGTAAGTATGTAAATAGAATATCTATCGTATCGGATTTTTGAAACTTTTACGTACGAGGGCGGGTCAATAAGTCCGTGACTTTTGGAATAAAACACAGATTTTTTGATAAACAAATCATTTTATTTTTCAACGTAGTCTCCCTTGAGCTCTATACACTTTGTCCAACGCTTCTCCAATTTTTTTATCCCTTCCAAAAAATATGATTTGTCGAGGTCCTCAAAATAGGCCTTTGTTTGCGAGATGACTTCATCATTGGAGTCAAATCTTTTTCCACCAAGCCATTTCTTCAGGTTTGGGAACAAAAAGTAGTCACTCGGAGCCAAATCTGGAGAATAGGGTGGATGAGGGAGCAATTCATAGCCCAATTCATGGATTTTTGCCATGGCAACTGCACATGTGTGCACCCTTGCATTGTCTTGGTGAAAAAGAACTTTTTTCTTGGCCAAATGAGGTCGGTTTTTATTCAAATCGTCATTGAAGCGGTCCAATAAGTTGGCATAATATTCCCCATTGATTGTTCTTCCCTTTTGAAGGTAGTCAATGTGGATTATCCCACGTGCATCCCAAAAAACAGTCGCCATAACTTTATTGGCTGACAAACCCACCTTGGCCTTCTTTGGCGCCGATTCACCCTTAGAAACCCACTGTTTTGACTGTTGTTTGGTCTCTGGTGTGTTGTGATGGATCCATGTTTCGTCCACGGTTACAAAACGGCGCAAAAACTCCTCCATATTGCGATTAAACAACGCCAAACCTTCCTGTGAAGTTGTTACACGATTGCGTTTGTGGTCGACTGTGAGCAAACGCGGCACCCATCTTGCGGAAAGCTTTCTCATGCCCAATTGATCTTTTAAAATTGAAACCACTGAGCCATGCGAGATCCCTACGGCTTCCACAATCTCTTGCACTTTCAATCTTCGGTCGGCCAACACCATATCGTGAATTTTTTCGATTGTTTCGGGTGTCAGAGACCTCAACTGGGCGTCCAGCACGTTCGGCATCTTCAGTGCTTTTACGGCCACAACGAAATTCAGTAAACCACTTTTTTACCATTGAAATCGATGGTGCAGAGTCCCCATAGTATTTATCAAGCTTAGCCTTGGTCTCGGTGATGGTTTTTTTTTCGCAAAAAATAATGCTTAATAAGCACACGAAATTCACCTTTTTCCATTTTTTCCTCAAATTACTGGGTAGTCTGATAAAAATAGCTGTCAAACACAAACTAACTGACGCAGCAAGTTCAAATTTTTATAGGAATCAACTGACAGATACCTGTTGACAGGAGTAGTGTTGCTTTTTCAGTAAAGAGGTCAGAAATTCAAAAAGTCACGGACTTATTGACCCGCCCTCGTACCATTATATTTTAACAATATCGCTTACACAGCTGGACTTAGACCACTTCAAATCGAGGACTTTGTCATGCCATATTAGGCAGGCCGGTTGATGATCACAGTTTGGACACTATCGAGAGATGAAGACGCTACTGTCAGTCTTCTCCTGTCGATATTATAGCTAGTGATATTTTGCTTTTGTGCCGACACCACACGACACCTTCGTTATCAAGAAAACATCTGAACCCATTCGTAGTTTCAACATACCTTTCTATAAATTAGCGAACAGCAAGCCACCCGAAATTTCATTCCCATGTGCAGAATGGCCATCATGTATGGATGCGTCACGAACACGTTTAGTGCCGAACACAGGACGACTGCGCCCGCGTATAGGTACGCGTCAGTGAAATCCATATTCTTCTGGCCAGGGCTGTAGAACTGGACCAGCTTTCCCAGGAAGATGGGCTGCGCCAATCTGGCCGAAAAGAAACAAAATCAGGACTTATGTATCTTATGAATATTTATAAAATTTGCAGACAATGTAGTCTCTTTTTTTCAAGTTTTTGTAATGATGTCGATTACTAAAACTGGCAAAGGGTACAGTTGACGCAGCCATGGCTACTGAAGTCTACAATGGGTGTTAAGATTAAAGCAAAAATTTAAATGTTGATATCAAAATGCGGTGTCTGCGAAGCATCTTATTTCCACTATACTGGCGCTAGCTAGATATAGAGAAAAGGAATAAAAATACACATACAATTAAAATAAATAATAACATATCTCAGGTATGGTATTAAACAACATACAAATAAAAACATCTATGCAACAACGCTGGCTGGCATAACTAGATAAACATATTCCTAACACGAGGAAGTTTTATTTTTCAAAGGCTTGACATTTCTACCATATGTAATAAAGAAAAAGGTATTTAAAACTATGAAAAGCTAAAAGCATCACCAAAATTACAAAAATATGTATTTTTTAACTAACATATTACTTACACAATCTATTCTAATTAAAAATATAAGTGTATTATGTTTTTGTATAATTCAATTAAATTTTGATAGACAAGATGCTTATGTAACTATGTAAATACCGCAAACCGCAAACTACTAGAAACAAGAATAACGAATAAAAATGTTTACGGCAAATACATTCCTACCTAAATTAACCAATTTAAATAAATATTTGTATAGATTGTATCTTAACTTTGAAAAACCAAACATTGCACATGCGTCAATGTACCTCTGTTATCAAACGATGCATGCTGCTATAATGAATAAATATAAATACTATCATAGGGATAAATACTAACTAGAAGTTCACGTACGCTAAGTACAGATTTATGTGACAACACAACCATTGCACATAATGTTCATGTACTACTCCTACACTCGTATCTAATTATCTAATGGTTTTCTAAGAACTGACACGACTAAGGCCACTATATCCTCACTGATGCGAGTTAAGACATGCGCCTTAACGTGGATATAAGAGTATGTTTGCTAACTTTCCGTCTGTGGTATTAAGCGCGTACATCCGTGCGTACATCATTTGATCGCGCAGGCGCACCAGCCGGTCGTGCATCAGAATCTGCTCGGACTGACCAAAGTAGCTGATGAAGAAACCAATCATACGGGGCTGTTGGATCCTGGGGATAAAAGGATTAGGACAGGGGATATGGGCTTATTTAAAACACCGGGAGTTAGCTTGACAGTTGATTCAAATTCAAATTAATTTTATCGCTCTTTGTCATCAAGAAATGATATTTTATATAAGTAATTGGGTGTGACAAATAGCACATTATCATGTATGAATGTACATATAAAATTTCTTGAATAAGCGATTCTCTCGAACAAATACAAGGTCGCTGGTCGCCCATTTACATCAATTGCATGCCTGCGCGTAAACTGTATAATGCTACAAGCCTATACATAGTTTATGGGTTCAACGTTTAGATGAAATTTGGTATGCAGAATTACAGTCAAAATTATTTAGCCATTAATTCTGCATTTTTAGTCAGTAGACCTAAAGCTTATCAGGTACGGAAGTTTAATCAATGCTTATGTCATTTTCGATTGATGATTACACAAATAAAGTTTTTGAAATGTAGGGAATTCAGTAAACAACTATGCTACCACCACTGTGTTAATTTACACAAACTATAACATTAAACATCAGTTTATGCTCGTGCGTGTTAAGAATATTGTAGTTACTGCAAGCAAATAGACAAGTTACATTATGTCTTACTAATATTCCGAACTAATATTTTTAAACCTTTTTTTATTAGCAATCAAGTTGCTAGTGACCTAGTGTATATAAATATTCTGTCAAATATATTTTTTTAAGATTTCATATCTTCCTTCATTACATTACACATTACATGCATTATCAGATAAATATTTATGAATGGATTTATCAATTCTATCTCGAATGTATTACGTTAAAATCTACAGCAATATAGATAAGCTGCTTTTGTCCGATTAATAAAACTAGAGGTACATATATCACAGACAAGAAAGAGTAAACTCTGAAGTAGGTATTTCCCTAATGAGTCACCGCATTATTATAAGTGCAACTCAAGTAGGTAGTTACAAAATAATAATACTTTTACGAATTTGCCGTATAATAAATAAAATACAAGTACAATGTAATTTCTGTTATTTAATGATTCTGTTACACCGTACACCGGCTTACTACCTATATCATGAAAGGACTTCTTCTAGAGGGGAATTGAAGAGTTACCACTACGCTGACAAGAGATGCTTTGGTGCGTGTTTTGACTAAATATAACATTTATGAAATAGTACTTACGTTCTTTACAATACGGTAATTATAATACCTACTGCGTTTTAAGCTTCAACAGACATTAATATCATTTAAATGGTGCGTTCCATATGGTATACATATAATTATTACACTATTAATCACTCACAATAATTATTACGCTATTAACTATAATCATGTACATAATTAATTGTATGTATTTAAATTATTAACACAAACTGAACAACGCATTGAGTACCTATCATATCAAATTGTTAAATGTCGTGTCTATCTACCTATGCTCAAAACTTTAACTAAGCCCAGCAAACTATAAAAAGAATGTTAACCAGATAATTTAAAATTATCTTAACTTTTTAACTAGGTAGTAGGTATGCGAGGAAGGATTAAAAAATTGAGGTCACGATAGTAGGTATAAGCCGACCGCGACGTTTATTTGCCATAGTAGGTAGGTAATTAGTCATGAAGATTATCCCTCTTGTTGTTTTCGAGAAGTAACAAGGACATAAATTAATTTAATAAATTCATTTTTGACCAAAACTAACTAAAATACAATAACGAATCACCGTATAATTGACTGAATCAACTACTGTAACTTTTCTAAATTTGTAAATTAGCTCATTGGGGGCATTAACCTTAAAAACCGTGAACCGGCAAAAGTATTACAAGGTGACGGTCACACGAATTCATGAACTTCGCCCTCGTTCTATCTTTCAACTTATTAGATAATAAGTACCTATCTACTTACAGTTTATAACAAAGCTGAACTTTACATAACATGATGTTATAATATATAAAAAAATTCATTAATCAGGTTTGATAAAATGAATACCTACGTTTTTAAATGCGGTACGGCAGGATAACTTCGGGAGACGTATTTAATCATAAAAGCTCAATTTTTTTATACTTTCTTTCAGTAAGCTCGGAAATTTCGGCTGCATTTAACCATTATTTTTAATTATCAAGTTGGTCACTGGCATTACTGTTTGAATTGATGATATAATTCTACGTTTTATAAAACTGTAACAAATCGCAGTGTACCTACTTTAATAATATTAAAGAAAAAATAGTACGTCAAGTTGTAGACCTTAGAGTTTAAAGCAAGAGAAAAAGAAAAGTTTTTTAAATAACCAATATGCTGACAATATTACAAATACAATTTTATATAATGTTTAGTGAGTACTCGTGTTGTAAGACCTTGCTGCTTGCCAAGTTTAAATGCTAAGTCAACGGGAAATCCCATTATATTTTTGTTAGTTAGTTTTTTGTGACAAAATGAGGTGTTTTAAAGTCGGCTACGAATAGTTGATCGTTTAAGTAGATCTTTTGTAGCTTGACGATTAGATTAAAAGTTCAGAGGCTATGTCTAAACTTTTAATCCAATCGTCTAATTTATTATAAAAAAAAACATATGCTGGTAAATTGTCGACACAATTACAATGGATGCAAAAACATACTATGTAGCTACTCGGCTTCGTTATCAATTTTTAACACAGTGGTCAATTTTAATGTGAGAATCTGCGAAGACATTCCATCTTAAGACCGTTTGTCTTATCATATCAATTTATTTACTACCCAAACAGATTAAATCAATTTATTAATAATTTTATACTCTTCCGCTTTTATCATTGTTACTATCAGTCTGTAAGATAATGGCCGTGAGTTTATCGTCATACTCTATAGATTGAAGGCACGTCCAGACAAACGCGACGTCACAAGATATTTGTAAGATAAAATTACGTGTATTAGATAACGCGAAACTCGAGGCATGCTATTTATATCTTATTAGCGAATTCCCAAGAGTTTATTGTTATGAATCGCTCGTAATTTTACGTACTCTACGTAGTAGGTACATAAGTCCACTCATTCATTGGCTTTGGGACAACTGTTCAACCGTACTATGCAGGATGTTAAGCAAATGGTATTGCAACTACATACATTGTTTATTTTATTAGTATTCTATTACTCTGAACCATAAATGAAAATCTTTCTGTTAACATCAACGATAATTACTTTACCCAGTGGGCATTAAAATATCTTTCTTTTGCCATCTGAAACTTTAGATATCTAAGTACTTTACAACTTTCGCCTTGCAAGACTATTAAAAAGGTTAACAGGATTTAAACGCGAGCTTTCTTTTCTTAGAATTTAAACCAAAATAGAGTAGGGCTGAATTTCCGAAGTGCGGAGCGGAGAGGAGCGTAAATAGACCAAAATCCGCTGATTTAGAGCACTGTCTGTAATTGGTAAATTCACCGCCACCCGCTCCTCCCGCTCCGCTTCTGTAGTAAAACAACCTAATGGTATGTGAATAAAAGCTACAGGACTTAAATACCCTCATTTCTACATCATACCATTAATAAAAATCGACAACTTTAATTACATTCAACCTCTCGTTTATCTGAGCAATGGACATTCACACGATCTATAAAATAACAATTTGTAGGGTGAACATAGGTCAACTGTTGATCAACAATAACAAATGTTCATAATGAAAATAATAACATTATCAATTCGACTATGTTCTTCAGTTTATCGCAGTTATAATTATTGAGCAAGAGTTATTCGGCGGAGCTCGGTAAATAAAGAAAACTTGTGTTTAAATGTTAAAAATAATGTCTAAGATAAACGTTACGTGCAACCATCCCAAGTCCGAGCTTTAATATTGTAAATATAAAATTATGTATATTTTCTAATGATTATTTTCACATTATTTATAAGGATTCCAATAATTTAAAGGTTTGATTTTGAAAATTATTTTTTATCTGCTATCTGCAGCAGTTGAAAGACAATTTTTGTTTTAATTCATTGTGGTTTACAAACAGATATAGGATTCATGATAACAAATAAAACTTGAAATTGGTGAAATCTTCAATTAAAAAACCCACTTCAAGTTGAAAGTAATAGTCAATTCATTCTCATTCCGATTTTCAAAATCTGAAACATTTCTATATAATACTTCAACAGTGATTTAATTAGTCACATGGTACCACTAAGTATATGTTTGATGTCAGCAAACATATCATCATATTCATCAACCGCCACACATTCACAGTCAATTGAGCAATAAAGGACTGATGAGTATTAAGCGTCTAATAAACTGTTACAGAACTGCGCAAAGGCACTGTATGTGAAAATTATGTGCCAAGCAAAATAATGAACAAGGGAATCAGAATAAAAGTCGGACCCCAGCCAAATCGACCATCTTGCGCGCATATCCGATGTTGGGTTTAACCATAGGTAGTCTACTTAATACAAGTCCCAGCAAATGATACAACGAATTCAAAATGCGTGCTGTCGCTTCTGTTTTGACATTCCTCCACGGACTCGTGTATCACCCTATATTAATGCCGCATCAATGTGAAGCTTTCTACGAGACTCCATGTCTCGTAGAAAGCTTCACCTAGCAGTTATGATGTTTGACCTCATGAATTGTAAAAACCCGGATTATTTGTTCGCTAAACCGAAGTTCCCCTCGAATCCACGCTATTGTGAATCCACGAAGCCTAGGGCTTCCCTGGCAATGTTCTCTCATAGAACGGCGGCTTTTAGATACCAGGCGACCAAGTGCTGGAATAACATCCCACAACCACTAAGACTTGTGAAATCTAAATATAAGTTTAAGAAAAATGTTAAATTTGCTTTACTTGACCTCCAAAAGTTAGGATTACGAAGAAATAGTCGCCTGGCAGATTGTGTTCCTCTTTTCTGGGCATGTGACCGTGCACCACAAATATTCGAAATCATTTATATATTTATTTTTTGTCAACTTTATGGCTTATTCAATATTTTAATATAATATTTTTAATTTCATTATCCTAATTTATCTGTCCTGCATCCATGTATTTTTTTTTATATTTAATAATTTACTATTTTTCTATCTTTGACATCGAAATTGCGCTTAATAATTATTTTATTTTTTATTTGGTAATATCAATATTGCTGTTGTTCTGGATTATTGTGAGTGTCCACGCCTACCTCCAAACATGGCAAAATCTGAAAACCAGTGTTCTGCTCTTTGAGCAGTGCAAACACTAAGCTTACTGCCTTTTTGCATCGCTGCGGCACACATAACTTAGAATAAGTAATTGGTTTTCTTTTTTAATTTGATGAGTGTTGTTATTGTTTGTAATTTCTGCATGTGTGCTTTTATTGCCATGCAAATAAAGATTTTATCTATCTATCTATCTATCTATCGGGAAAGAAATATTTAACTCAACATTGTAGTAGTTGCATTATCTACGTCTTTTTAAGAGTATATTATTTGCTATTATTGTTGGCGTTATCGAGCAGATATTGTTAGCAAAATAATTGCATCTTTTACATCTGACTTAACAACTCCCAGCGAGGTAGGTCATTGAATTTCCTAAGGCGTTTACCAGAAGCCTAGATCTGTGCTAGTTTTTAAAAACCTAACATACTATAAATAACCGGAAAACGAATTCGGCACTATTTGAGCGTTTATTTGGGAGACAAGAAGCTTTTTTTAAACATGCGCAACATAGCACATGCGAGATTTATGTGCTTACACGTTATTTGTCATCTAACTGTGTTGTGTTTATCACTTTGATTCAAAGATGTTATAAAACATAGTTATACTGAGAAAACGGGCCGTTAGCAAAACGCGATTTTCACTCTGCTAGTAGCAAAACTGTTGTTTCCTACCGAATACTCGTTTAAAATCATCAAAAATGCTCTGCTAGTAACAGCAGAGTCGATACGGTTATTGTAAAACTGTAAAAAACAGCATAACACTCTGCTAATCTAGCAGTTAAAACTGTCGATTTCAACTACTTAAAGTACTCTGTTAATATCTACCAACCGATTATGTTAGAATCAACCGTGCATTCGTTTAATATTAACAGTGTTAGCGTACTAACATTAACAGAAAAAAGAACGCTAATAAATGTAGTTTGAACTCTGCTATTTTAACCGTAACTCTGTTAACAGTTTCACCGTATGCCTGTTACGTGTCAACCGTATCTCGGTCACAGTTTAACTGTATGTCTGTTAGGATCTGTTAGCCGATTTACGGTTAAAATCAACAGTAACTAGGTCATCAGTTTAACCGTATGCCTGTTAAGTGCCAACCGTGACTTTGTTAACAGCTTAACCGTATCTCTGTTAAGTGTTAACAGTTTTACGACTAAAATCAACAATGACTCGGTTAACGAGTTAGTTACACTGTTACTTTTGACAGTGTAACGGTTAACACCTAACAGAGATTTAGGTTAATCGTTAGCCGAGTCACTGTTGAATTTAGCCGCAAAACGATTTGATTAGCAGTATCTCAGTTAGACTCAGTAGTTATTCTGTTAGACTTAAACGTATGTACTGCAACCAGCTATCCATATCTTGGTTACGTGGCGGCACAGGGCTTTAGTATCTAAATGGACGGCGGACGAAGAAGTGTGTGTGTGAATTTTTTTGTTGCAGTGGGGTCTCGCGGAGTTCATCCCTAAATTCCAACGTAAGTACGATACATTTTAATTTCCTATAGCTTTTAGACCACAGTATAGGGAAGGGATTAGGTACTGTATGTACTACTAACACGGCTTCACACATTCTCTGTCGGTAATGTGAGAAAAAATGCATGTGACGGTCGCGCCATGTTTGTAGAGAAATTGGGACTGGCGTAAACTTATGCATCCACTCACTCACTCACGCACAGAAAGTACACCAGATAGTAAAACTAAACTAGTACCTTGCCTACTCTAATGTTTAAAATATTTACTGTTTTTTTTATAAGGGGTCTCTCACCAAAGCTTTTTATCATAAGGCAGCTTTATGATTTATGTCCTAAAAATATCTTTATATCGATTTATATCCTGCTTGTGCCTTATATCCTAAAAAGAGTATCTATTAACTTTTTCGTTTTTTTTACAGGAGAATGAATATGACGCAGGCAACAACAGCATCAGTCAATTCAGCGAATCAAAGCGAAGCGAAGTTTTGAAATAAATAGGAAAACATGTACGGGATGATGTAATTAGATATTATGTATCAGATAAGACTACGTAATGTTAATTTTCCATAATTTTTTTAACCATTTTTTGTAATGTGTTCAATATTAAAATAAATAATAATTGAGTATTCTAATGTTATATTTTTACAGCGATATCGTCTGACGTAGCAGACCCCCCACTCGGCAAGATTGGCTACCTACTCTGCTAGATTCGGATACGTACTCTGCTAGATTAGAAGAGCTACTATGCTGACTAACTGGCGGATTAACGTTTGTTTATGGTGATATTCTGCTTTAAGAAGCAGAGTAGTTTTAGTGTGGTAACCGAAGCTACTCTGCTACTTATAGCAGAAAAACACTATTAAACTTAACAGTTAATTTACTGGTTAGTCAGCAGAGTTACTCTTCTATTTTAACAGACAACTTATCCTAATCTAGCCGAGTAGATCGGCTAGTGGAGCCGAGAGCTCTACTAATCTAACCGAGTAGGACTGCTAATCTAACCGTGTAGATCTGCTGGTCTAACCGAGTAGGTCTGCTAATCTAACCGTGTAGATCTGCTAGTCTAACCGAGTAGGTCTGCTAATCTAACCGTGTAGATCTGCTAGTCTAACCGAGTAGGTCTGCTAATCTAACCGTGAAGCTCTGCTAATCTAATCGAGTAGGTCTGCTAATTTAACAGAGTAGGTCTGTTAATCTAACCGTATAGCTCTGCTAATTTAACCGAGTAGGTCTGCTAATTTAACCGTTAAGACCTGTTAATATCAACAGTTTATATGTTAAAAGGTCTAAATAAATAAGTATATAATGATAGCAGAATCTCTGTTAAAATTAACCGTATAAGCGTAACAGAGTTAGCACGGTTGCTATTAGCAAATTATACTGTAAGCTGTATCGTAACCAATTTACTCGGTTGTAAATAACAATTATACGGTTGCATTTATAGTCACGTTTTCTCAGTGTATACATTTATAAATGTAACCTTCTGTATAGTAGACACAATAGTTTATAACGATTGGTTGAATTAATTTAGTTGACGAGGCGAACTGAAACATTTCGAATCACTAGCAGTAAACAACTTATGTCTTATTGAAGTTAACATGTCGACTGTGCTTTGAGTGCTTTCCCAATAGTTACCAGTGGAGAGTAGTCTCAATAATCATAGATGCGCAATAAAGGATTAAGATTGTTTTATTATGTTTCTTACATTATTAAAAGCTTAACAGGATCTAAATTAGGCTAAAGAAAAACTTTATTTGGCAAAATTTTAGCCATTTTTAAAGCATAAAAAACATAAATAAAAAACAAAGTGCCAAATAAGGCAGATCTCAATGAATAATAATTTTGCATTACTTAAACTAGATAAGAAAAACGCTTTTCAACAAAGATACCACAAAAAAAATAAACCCGAGACAATATAGAAAAGTTATTTTCTACATTGACCAGTTCGGATATCGATGAGCCTATTACTCAGCGCTAAAATCTTAAAATCGGTGCGTATGCCAGTTGACAATGGAGGCCGTCTTTCAAATTTTAAAAATTTGCTTATATCAAAATAAAAACAACTTTATATAAGGAGATGCGAGACAAACCTGTCTTTGTCACAAGTCATGAACCCTCTTCAATATTAAAAACTCACCTGATCCCGCATTCCATAAACAAAAGCACCACTCCGTAAAGCATGCATCTCACGGCGTAAGCCCTGAGGATCACTCGGAGGAGGCTAGGAGTGCGCTTTCCGCTTGCCCGCGCGACTTCTTCGTCCCAGAGGCGTGCGAATTTATCGCCAAGAGGACCTGTCGAAAGATAACAAACAAGTAGGTATTTATATTGTTTAAATGTTAATTATCTATCACATTTAAAAATGATTGCCGATCAAAATTAGTTTTGAGTACTACCTATCAAACAAAACTGTTTAAACCATGGTAAGTTAGGTTGACATTCTATAAGTTAGGTTAGGTTAGGTTAGCAATCCCGCCCTTCACAGGGAAGGAGTTTTGGGTCTCCTACCGGGCGCGTCCCCAGGTGGCGGATAGGGGAACGCCCTCCAGACATGGAGGGTACCGGCCATTTGGCCGGCGCGGACCAAAACCCACAAGGGAGACGCTTCCAGTGGGCTTGGGCAGTCCGCTGTTGAATGCGTCTCCAGACGGTGGTAGCGGGCTTCGGCCCGTGGCCTGTTGTGGCCGTTCGCGCTGGAGGGCGCGACGGCGGTGTTGCCGTTGGGGCATCAGCCCCGCGGCGGACGGAAGTCGCTCGCTTCCCAGTATGGTTTGAGCCATGCTGGGCAGCGAGTGGGCGTGAGACGTTGGCGGCCCCTTGCAACGACATGCACTGTCGTTGCAAAGGGTGGCCACGGTTCGGGTCGGCGAGGTTGCTTGCGGACCCGACCCGAAGTCGTAGATGGGGGAAGACGAGAAGGCATACGCCGAACTCAACTTCCCCCCTTTAGCAAGCTAGTGGGCGTTGGGCCGGGGGGCTCAACACTCGCATTGCACAGCTTGCCAGACTGGGGGTGATTCCTGGTGTACAGGATCACCTATACTTTATGCCTGAGGCCCGGCATAGGCCGTACGTAGGCGGTGCATGGAGGGCATCCTAAGGGAAACCCATACACTGCCAACATACGTTGCAAGGTACACCGCAGGTCTTTTTAGTGGGTATGCTTGTCGGGCACCGACAAGAGAGTCCCACATACCCTACTGCTGCCCCTGAAGCAGTAGATATGCGTAATGCATTTTTTCCTGCGTAATCAAAAAAAAAAAAAAAGGTTAGGTTAGCAATAGCTTTTAAATTTTGCTTCATAACAAACAATAAAGGTAAGTTGGCATATTATTACAATTTCTTTTGTATTATTTTATTCGCCAATCGCCGGCCCGTTACGCACCCCTTCTTTTTCTGTGGGAATCATAAGAGGCGACGAAAGGAGTACTGACAGAAGTATGGACAGCAGCGTTTTTCCTCCACTATTGTTCAAGCTGCGATCGCAAACCCGCCTGCCAAGTGTGGCGATTATGTCATAATTTTGGAGAGACTTGTGTTCAGCCGTGGACTGAAATGGCTGGCATTGATGCTGATGTGAAAATATCGTCTAAAATTATAACTTTTACCTTAAAAATTAACCATAGAAATTCATGAAATAAAACACTATCATATTGAGATATTCGTTGAATTGACATCATCATCTTTTTTGTCGGTTAATACCTAACTGGTTAACAAAATATGGTCGGCGGCTGAAAAGAGCAAACTGTCAAGCTCCTATATCCTTCTAGCAATTTACGAGTGTATTTTTCAGCGAAATCGTGTCGGTCAGTGTTTGCCGCGGATGATTGTTGACCTCGAAATAGAGATATGTCGCAGTATCTATACTAATATATAAAGCTGAAGAGTTTGTTTGTTTGTTTGAACGCGCTAATCTCATGAAGTACTGGTCCGATTGGAAAAAATCTTTTTGTGTTGGATAGTCCATTTATCAAGGAAGGCTTTAGGCTATAGAACATCACGCTGCGACCAATAGGAGCGAAGCATGAGTGAAAAATGTTGCAAAAATAGTCACGATCATAATAACAGAAATTGACGCGAACGAAGTCGCGGGAAACAGCTAGAGATAGATAAATCCGCAACATAGTTATATGCCTAGGGATATAATTATATACCGTAACATAGTTATACGAAAGCGATTCATTGCTATCTTACTAGGAATATAATTATAATACGGTTCAAGTTTAGTGATTTTAGTTTAGTGATTACTAGATAAAGTTTAGCGAAATACTTACGGTCACTATTTTACAGTCACACAATCTAGTAATATTTTTATCTGACTTTTTATTTTTATTACAAAATTAACTTTATGTAACCTGCAATCAGTTACAATACTTTTAGCAATAATATGAACTATATTATAGTAATTAAAATTATTAGTAAAAACGATCGCATGAATAATTATTCATTATAAAAAAACTTGGTAAATTAAAACTAATAAGCAACTAACAGTTTTAAAACAATCTTCTATAAAAGTATTGTTTAATTTTTGTTCTGTATCATGACATCTTGAAATACTTAGCACTGCATGCTTTTTACAGGCGCTCCTTTTAGTAGTTTTTTAACAGTTACATTTTAAATAATCTTGGCCTACAAAAGGCGATTTTTGGCATATTTATCTCAGCGACAACTCCTTATTTGGTATATAATCATTCAAAGCAATCCTTCAGGATACCAACTGAATTTTGTTTCGGTTTTCTAAAACTTTTCCTAATACATTTTTTTGATCCAATGGTGCACAATCTATCTTTGGTATCTCTATCAGAACTGAAGATCCAACGAAAATGTCAGAAAATTTGTTTGACAAGTGTGTTTTCATTTTGGGGGCGCCTCTTTTTAAGTTCTCGGCAGCTATGTCTCTTTGGTCCTGAATGTTGTTTGAATAGAATAGAATAGAATAGAATAACATTTATTTTGCAAGAATACATTGTTATTTTTATTTACACTACATTCCTACAATTATTTCACTAAACTTATTCTAGTAATATAATTATATCACTAAACTTGAACCGTATTATAATTATATTCCTAGTAAGATAGTAATGATTCGCTTTCGTTCAGCTATGTTACGGTTTATAATTATATTCCTAGGGATATAACTATACTACGGCTTTATCTATCATACTGCGACATACACCGTGAAATTTTAGTGGTTGTTTTCCCGCAACAGAACGATTTACCTTTAGTAGCGCCATCGAATCCTGCGAGTTATTTTTTGAAAATAAAGATATCGTTGTTATCAATTAATAAAAAAAAACATCAACTCAAAAGCGTGAGATACGATAGTATCTTTACAAAATGTGACGTGTTTGGGTACTGCTTGCCGCACGAAATCAATGTTCAAAGCAAAAGAAGCTCTACGCACTAAGTAATACAGCATAAACTGCACCGCGCGAGGGGCAATGACCCCGGCCGGTGACCGGCTGCGGCGCGGCTAGTACCATTGGTTCGAGGTTGCTTTCGAGTTTCGTTTATCACAATCGTGAAACTGCTATTTTTTTTTTGAACAAAAAAAACTGCACAAATCTATTGTACTACTAAGATAGAATCATTTTACTGGGGGAAAACAACCACTAAAATTTCACGGTGTATATCTATGGAACGAGTAACTGCTTAATTCCCCGTTATCTGAACGCGCCGATAAAAATTATTATTAAATTAACTATTGCAGTCAACAATAAATCATAGCTTTTAAACCATGTTGTGGCAAGCTGTCTATTTTCAAATCCGACATCAAAGACACCTTATATGATATCTTATTCAAGTGGTGCTGCTGCTAACCATCATTTTTTATGTTTTCATTTACAGAAAGAGTACATTTTTAATGAGAATTTTAGAATTAGAAAGGAGAACCCCATTCTTGGGCACGACGTTACAAGAATGAAAATTATGCCAAAAAATCCCTTTTATTTTACTTGCTTATTTCTCCAAAAAATAGTTTAATTGGCAATGGACAAGTGGAGAAAATGGATAAAATACATATTGTTTTTCTAACACTTAAACAGTTTCTGTAAACCGTTTTACACACATTTAATTACTTCTTTACAATTGCATTTTTTAAGGAATAAGCTAAATAATTCGTTTAAAAGCCTATAATATAAATATAAAAAACTTAAAGAATGTAATTAACATTTTTTTTCCACGAGCTTTGCAGTTCAATAAGTAATCATTGATAAAACAATTGAACATGTTGAATAGTTCAATTCCTGATGTAACAGGCTGCACTATTATTAAGAATATCAGCTGACAATGACAGTCAATTGTCATTTGTCATTCACTCCAATTCACTCACATTTCGTTTCGTACATAGACTCCATTTTAACATGTTTCGTACTCGTGCGCAAGTTAATGTGGTTTGCATTTTTATCACTGCCCTGCTGAAGTGCTCTGTTTACTACCTATATTGCCTACTAGCTGATGCCCGCGGCTTCGCACGCGTGTGTTTTGATCTGTTACAAAGTTTTTGTCACGACTCACCCCCCTCTCCTCCACTCTTTTCCTCCATTTCCTTTGCCTACGGTGCCAAAGGTGCCCATCTCGGGCGAGGTGGTGGTGGGCACTTAGTGGGAGCCGATACGTCGTTGCCGACTTACCGGGGCCCGTTGATACAAAAGTTGGATGAAAGGGGCCGATTTAAACTATTTAGGGATCCGGTGTTAGTTCTTCTAGCGAACCGTGGTCCAAGCGAGCTCGCACCACATCTGTTTGCATTTACATGAAATCTGAAGTACAATATCATTTGAAACTTTCAAAACTGTCAACGCTGTAGTACAACAAACCATTCAAAGCAGCTTGCAAGGCTTTATTCGAATATGATCAACACTGGCGTCGAGCCCTGGAAGAAGTGGCCCTGTGTAAAAAACCACATTCTTAATTTCCAACCAAGTAGGTTACCATTTTTCTCGATTCATAAGCGTTAAAAAGGCGATTTTACAAAGACAATTTGCTTGCATACTACGTTTGGATGGAAGACCGGTGTAGTACCAGCATCGGTGTAGAGCTCTGAAAAAGCCAGTCCTATGTCATTCTCCCTTCATGATCGATAAACGAAGTTTCAAGTACCTCAATATGATGTTAAACACAAATAATTAACCACAAAATTTTCAACCGTTTTTCACCCCCTCTAATATTTAATTATAAAAAAATTCTTATAAACAACATAACAAAATTTATACCGAAAAGCTGACGTAGTTTCACAAAACTTTCATGTGGGATGTGGGTTCGAGGCATGAATGGTAGAGGATGATCAGTAGGATAAAAAGTGTTCAGAAACTTGACAGGATAGAGAACTGATTCGACCGTACTGACCACTGTGTCTATAAATTTTTATATTTCTTCAGCTTCAAATGATGTCAGCAAAACATCATTAATTACTGCTGCTTGGTCATTAGTGGGTGCGTGGTGCTATTCCTAAGTTAAACAACACGGAATTATGAAGTGATGTGATTTTTTTTTCAACGTTTTATTTTCATGTTTTAAAAGTGTATTTTTTTAAATATGGGGTATATTAAATAAAAAGATAATTTGGATGCGTTAGAAAGGCAGTTTCACTTAACAAACTTTGCCAGGCCCCCAAAAGCGGTGCGCCCTAGAAAAAATCAATCGTTACTAAATGGAAGTTTATCAAATTATCTTCTAAATGGAAGCTTATCAAATGGTCTACCAGTCTATATTGATTTAATCCACCAGTCAGCTGCTTAGTGTTGTTGCAACACACCTGTTACCTTTTCCTGCCTGAGATACGGGTCTATGCCCAGTTTAGGAATTATTTTTGTACTGCTTAATATAGTTGATAATGTCATAAGGTACAACAGTGTAATTCTATACACTTTTTTCGATTTCCCGCCTTGCACTTGGCCGATTTTTGTTTAGGTATACGGTAGAAACAATTCTACCGTATACCTAAACAAAAATCGGCCAAGTGCAAGTCAGACTCGCGCACGAAGGGTTCCGTACCATTGACTATGAAAACAACATTAGGTACCTACATTAATTTAGTTAATGTAGTGCCTACCTGTTACCATTTATTGATATCAAGCAAAAATAAGCAAAAAATTGATTTTTTTGTGTGGGAACCTCCCTTAAATATTAATTTAATTATTGATTATTAAAGTTAGAAATATAACTGAGTGTTTTGTGAATATTTCAAATGCCTACCTGTTGCCATTATTAATATCGAACAAAAAAGGACAAAAAAATCGCGTTTGTTGTATGGGAATACAACAATGTATTCCCATACAACAAACGCGATTGTTTTTGTCCCTTCAATATTTGTTTTATTTTGTTTTTAGTATTTGTTGTTATTGCGGTAGCAAAAATACATAATTTGTGAAAGTTTCAACTGTCTAGCTATCGCGGCTCTTGAGATACAGCCTGGTGACAGGCAGACGGACAGACAGCGAAGTCTTAGTAATAGGGTTCCGTTTTTACCCTTTGGGTACGGAACCCTAAAAATGA
Organism: Anania crocealis; assembly: GCA_949315895.1. Taxonomy (NCBI): domain Eukaryota; kingdom Metazoa; phylum Arthropoda; class Insecta; order Lepidoptera; family Crambidae; genus Anania; species Anania crocealis. The sequence continues at coordinate 14,132,435 of OX438880.1, read as the reverse complement.
TTAGGTTCTAAATAACACCATTCTTATGGTAAGTAGCGATATTTATTTTCTGAATATGTACCAATATACATATAGATAAGACATCCAATAGGAATTTTCAAGTTTTGTCTTTTCGTTACATAGCCTCCTTATTTCTTCGTCAACTAATATACGAATACGTCGCGGCTAGATTGAGCTTTGTAGTTTGATATTCAAACAAGAGTTCCGTCAAACACCATTGTTAAATCTTCTAGTAATCTGTCCAATTTTGAGTTGTTGATAATTTACTAACTGAATTTTATCCAACTCTTCAAATTCTAACTCACAAGGATTCCGTGGAGCACAAAAATATAATATAATACGTTTTCTGATGTAATTCTGGGCTCAAAGATGTATGATTGACGTGTATTTCCTTGTATCGATATCATCACATCTGTTCAGTTTTAAGTACGTATCCAACCGTTTAATTATGTTTTTGAATGTTTCGTCCTTGTCTAATGGTACTGAGTTCAATTTAGATGTCCTAAGATTTGTTTGTGACCGACCTTTGCTCCTCAGTACCTTCTGCATACATGGAATTGTTTCGTGCTATCGAATTCAAACTCTGCAGTTTTAGTTTAAGCTGTGTTGTAATACCCTGAAGGTTATTTTTTTCTTCAATCTCAGTTTCCAACTGTGGGTCATCAGTAATATTATTTGTAGTCGTATCTCTTCCAAATTATTCGTGGTAAATTTGTTCATTTGTCACTTCACCAGCTGATCACTCACTAATTTTAATTCATAATCAGAAATTTCTCGTAGGTTTTGTATCTGGCTGCCAAATTTTGTAATGCAGCCTTTAATGAAAGTTCTACACGTTTTAATTCAGTTAATTCATCCATATCGGCGCCAATTATTAAATTCTGAAATAATACCATTCTGTTTGTAAGAAATTACCTATTTATTTTCTGATTGACACATTGAATGTCATAACAAACTAAGAAAAGTCAGAGAGTACAAATATCTAAAGAGTATGGATATGACGCGGAACCGAATAAACTTTGCCCCCATTTTTTATCCCCTTAAAGATTAAATTTTCAAAATTCCTGAAAGACGTCATTCTTAATTTTTAATTAGGTAGCTGGATACCAATTTTCATCGACTTAGCTTCAAAACTGACGGAGTTTCATACAATCTTATGGGGCCCTTTTTACCCCCTTAGAGGCGGAATTTCCAAAATTCCTTTCTTAGTGCTCACCTACACTATAAAAGGAAGCACGGTGAAAATTTTCAGATTTTAAATCCCAGTAGTTTGGGCTGTGCGTTGATATGTCTGTCAGTCAGTCAGTCAGTCAGTCAGTCAGTCAGTCATTAAATCAGTTTTCATTTTTATATATTTAGATAGAAGATAGATAGAAAAGGAACCTAGATCTTATCCAGGTAAAGTACCAAAATGGTATTTTTTTGTAAAATAATATATGATATAGGTTATAAAATAAAATATGTTCATTGGTTGATTTAAGTAACTTTCCCATTGTAGAAAGTTGTGAAAATATGGCTTATGAATCTTTTCAATATGCTTTAATTTATGGCCAATTCCCAGACTTGTAACGTCAGGCCCAAGATTGTATGGGAAACGGGTTTGTCCTTTAGTTTATAATTTTGGTATGTTAACAGACACACAGTGAACATGAAATGAAATGAAAATCATTATTTGTTTAAAACATGGTTACAATAAGCGGGTGTTATGGTGCAAGTATATATGTTCACATGTTCCACTGAGCTCGGCATACAAATTCAAATATATCTTTGTAAGTATACAAATATGAGTCCAGTTTATATTTGGAAAATATCAATTAAATATAAAGCCTTTTTAGTTTCCATTCATAATTAAATAATAATAACATTACATTACTTATTCGATTTATTATATTATTAATTTCATTAAGAGAAAACACAAGGGCCGTTTCTCCCATATAAACGTAGTCCCCTGTTCCTTCCTGGATAATACCAGTAGAGTAGAGCAATAATTTTTATTACAAAAATCTATGGCCACTATTGGCATGTTTCTATGTTTTCCTTTTTTTCATAAATTAATAAGAGATATGAGCCCTTAAAAATCTAAAAAATTCGCCAGATTTTCCGCCGTGTTGAAACATCCAGAAATCAAATTTGGCTAACTTTTAGGAAAAAAGCAAAATATACTATAGGAACACGGCCAAAGCCTTTCTTTAATTTTTAGTGAAAGTATTTAAATCGGTCTAGTTTTGGAAAAGGAATCGGGGGACTACGAAACGTTGATTTTGTGTGTTTTTAGTAGGTATTTTCGGTCTATGATGCAGTTGTCTCTATCGCGCTCTGCGGGGGAGGCGTTCGGGACTGCGCGACAGCAATAGATTTTACAAATACCTATTTTTCAATTCTCTCGCCCGTAGTGTTTCCTCTTAAGATGGAAAAATAAATAAAAAACAATTATATCATATGATTATTTTATCAGTTATGTATTCTAATACCGAGTAATAGCTCTTATCTACGAGCGTATCCAATTGCAATTTTTTGTATATTTTAATTTATTTATTTATTAGTAACAGAATATTTATTAACAGAAATACAAATATATTTAACAGAATACATCTTTTGGTTGCTAGCAGTCCCCAAACTAGGTAATCCTGTTTTTTGAGGACTAGCGAGTTGCTGATTTTTACTTTCATATAAGTTACAGGTAAAATTTGTAGAAATAAATTGAAACATGCAGAATCAAACAAAAATAAATGTGGTTTGTGTGTTGCGCGCGCGCGCGCGCGTGTGTGTGTGTGTGTGTGTGTGTGTGTGTGTGTGTGTGTGTGTGTGTGTGTGTGTGTGTGTGTGTGTGTGTGTGTGTGTGTGTGTGTGTGTGTGTGTGTGTGTGTGTGTGTGTGTGTGTGTGTGTGTGTGTGTGTGTGTGTGTGTGTGTGTGTGTGTGTGTGTGTGTGTGTGTGCGTGAGAGAGAGAGAGAGAGAGAGAGAGAGAGCGTGCATGGGTGTATATGTGTGCGTCTTAAAACTCCACAGTTGCTCAGCCCTACGTAAGGAACATACTTGGGATCGGTTTCTAATACCACTGAGTGTGAAGTTTGCAGTCATTTAGGATTGGACAGCAGTAACTCAGCTTCATTATAAGTAAGATACAGGAACCAATCAAAAACCTTTGATTTAATGGTATAGACTTATTTGGTTCTGAAGTCACGTTGGCTAACTACTTTATTGTAAATATCTACTGTGTCTCTTATCAAAAGCAGTTTTGACAAACGGCGTTTTGATTCTGAATAATCGTTTTGGCAGAAATTGTTCGTACTCCTTTGAACGGATGACAGCTTTATGTGTAGCTATATATACCAAGTTGGTCGGGTACTGTCGTGATCTACAATGGCCATTGAATAACAATTGTACACACGGCGGCACATCAGACTATACATGTTGACCTTGAGACCGCCTTTATGCCCTACGTAATAAAAGCTGTTATCGCAGTTCAACTGTTTAACTTGATGTGCTGTCGAGTGTACCTATATAAAGCTGTTTTAATCAAAGGAAGTACCAAAGTATTAGGGTATCTTCCACGATAATAACTTTTATTGTTGCATGAAAGTTTCATAGGATACGATTGTTTAGGTACGAAATAGAGTACTTATCGTAAAAACAAGCTCAGCAAGAACTTATTTTTTGGTTGACGAAATGAGTTGGAGCGGTGTGTCGTAGGACCTACGTTATAATAACATAGCATTTACAAATAATGCCGTGCCATAGCTATTTACTTGAATTCGAGGACGTTTACGATACAAGTATAATTTCGTACAAGTTCACTTTGAATGCAGTTAAGTACCTATATTGGTTTATTAATATCAAATTATAGGTTAGTCAAGCAGTTAACATGTCAAGGCTTAAGAGAGCAGATCAGTATGATGCTAAATAGCTAGATTATTAGGTATGAATGCTCGCGATCGTACGTACAAATTGCGGCTAGGCTAGATAAAAAATTTGCTGACACAAGTTGCCATGACAACTCAGCCAGATCGATACTTATATAGGATAGGAAACACCTCAGGTATGACGATTGCCTTCAAGTCACATGTATAAAGCGTGCATAATTGCGGTGGCATTGCTTCGGCGGTGTCCACATTTGCTCGGCCTTGACGTCATCAAAATGACGCTATGTGCGGCCTTCACCTGTACCTACTCATCTTCGAATAACGGGATGGAGAAACGCAAATTTTCGGCAAGTCTTCGCGGAATTTTACGACAACCTTACCTCCTAGTAAGTTCATAACCTTGAGGAAGTCACGAGTTAGATGACAGGGTTAATTTGTGTTATAGTTTAACTGAAATTTAAAGTTAAAAGGAATTTACTATTCCTATAGATCCATCATGATAAAAATTATTTATTTACAGTGTTTTACCTATTTATTTATGTATTAAATTATTTGACAAGGCCTAACTGTCGTCGGAGGTGTCGTAAGTAAATTACCTAGTTGGAAGATAGTAGGTAGGTTAGCGTTTTCATTTATTGATAAAAATAAGTTCATATTATGTACACACGGCGGCACATCAGACTATACATGTTGACCTTGAGACCGCCTTTATGCCCTACGTAATAAAAGCTGTTATCGCAGTTCAACTGTTTAACTTGATGTGCTGTCGAGTGTACTTTAAGTTAACTCTGTATGCGAAATACCGATAAGGTCAACTTGAGCCGGCTACCTAAATCACATCATCATCACATCAATCCATCCACTAGTAGAGCTAAACAGGCCTCCTTACTTTTACCTGAATTACTAATTAGCTAATGCTAATTAAAATAATGCTAATTAGGAATAAGCATTTCTAGTTTCTAGTCTCCATAAATGCCATGTAGTTTATATTAGGCTTTTTCAGACACCATAAGGACTAATACATATGTATGTAGGTATCAGAAGCCCGAAGCACAGATACCTAATACCCGAAGTAAGTTGCAGCGATGGTCGTGTAGACAGGCTTGCCCTAGCGGTAGGCTAACGATTGCTAATACCTAACTACCTACACGTTGCGTGTGTATCAGGATTGAGACCATGTCGTTTCAAATTCAAATTATTTATTCACAAAATACACGTAATTACAATAATATTGGCTTGTACAGAATGAATCAGTGTAAATTGCCCTAGCGGGCATGTCAATGTCAATTTTATAATTTCAAATTAATTGGGCAATTATTAATTATTATTTTAAATGTCAAATCGTCCAAAATCTTAATACATTAAAATGTCAAAAATGAAATGAAATGAAATGTCAAACATGAGTATTTCCCTTATATTACAGATTGACAATAAAATCACAATGTCAATAATAAATGATAATCAAAGTTGAAAATTATGGTACTTACAAAAAGCTCGGTATTTTAGGTGTTTGATGTGGTTACCTAGAATTTGTCGTTTAAACGTTCTATCTATATACCTACCTACTCATCAATCGGTGAACGTACCTACCTACTTACATAATCTATTTTTTTCTATGCATTACAACAAATGTTGATGCTTTTTCTCTTTGGTAAGGTACCAATATAACGTACCACATGATTTGGAAAAATAAAAGAACTACTTACTACCAGTCACGTACGGCAAAGAATATTAAGACAAACGATTGATGGCTACAAAATATTTAAATACCTACTTACTTAGCAACATTTTTCAACCAAATATTTAAAAACGAAAACCATGAATTAAGTGATTTTGAACCGACGAACGTCGATTTCAACCATTTTCAGTAGAATTTTATGCTTAAAGTTTTGGTCATACAAGTAGAAATTTTGTTTAAATAAGGTTTTAGCATGGTTATCTTCACCTTGCCTTGAATTATAGAGGTAGGTATCTAACTTCAAAATCGATATTTTGTTTCGGAATTATAAAAGTCATAATAGGTAATCGTCGTTCATTTCCGCCATATCCGATGGTAAAACTAAAAGCCAAATAACATAAATCCCATTGACTCTTTGTTGCATGATGTTTAAAAAATTCTTTGGATGTGGTTTTAGTCACTAGTCACACTTAGGTTAAACCATTAATTTTAATTTAACCTTGCAGAGTATCACAACATTTAAATGGTTCTTTGTAAGTATAGGTATATCAAGTCCAGTATATTATTTTTTCAGAGTGTAAGGGTTGAGAAGTGTATACAATACAGTACCTACCTATCTTATATTGTCACAATGTTTCAAAGTACGAGTAGATTTGTAAAATTCTATTTGTAATATCTTTACTAACTCTTTAAGCCCCACCCTCAGATCATATAAAGAAATAGATATGAAATGGGGGCGTGGCGCGTGCGAACTCGATATGGGCAAACAGAACTATTGCACTCCGCGGCGGATTAGTTGTACTTCACCCGCGCCGACGCAACTAAAATGCCGAGTTGTTCCGTGATTACTTTTAAAAATAGAAGTGTAACAAAAAACTACACTAAAGATGGAGTCACGTACCATATGTTAATACTATACCAAGTCAGGTCATAAGTTTCTGTCACATGTGTAATATGAAATAATTTACACATGTTTATTATTTATGTAACCATTTATATAGCAAAATGAACTTAATAAAACATAGATTCATATGGTAATAAAGTTTATTCAAAATGACCCCCGCGATTTTGAATACAGGCCTTCAATCTGCGCGGCCAGTCGTCTATCGCAGCACGAACGAGGTCCTTGTCAATATAGGCGGCTGCCTTAATCAAGGATGCCTTGAGTGACTCCAAATCAGGATGAGGCTTTGAGCAGGCCTTTTCCTCCAAGTGTTGCCATATCTTGTAATCTAACGGACTCAAATCTGGACTGGAGGAGGGCCAGTCTTCGTGCCGGATGAAGTCGATTTCACGCGCCGCCAGCCAGTCTTGTGTGCTTTTCGCTCTATGAGCTGGCGCAGAATCTTGTTGGAATACCCAGTGCCTGTTATTAAACATGGTATGAGAAACAGGTTCCACAAGGTTCTTGAGGACTGTATTTTGATACACAACTGCATTCGTTTTTACGCCTTTCTCACAAAAATGTACCTCAGTTAAGCCCCAATAAGAGACTCCCAACCAAACCATGAGCGAGGATGGAAAATGACCTCGTTGGACACGCGGAATACGGTTGCTCGCTTCTTCACACTGTACACCTTATCATTTTGTTTGTAGTAGCTCTCTTCCACGGTGAAAATTATTTCATCTGAAAAAAGAATTTCCCGATACTTTTTTCCCGCGTACCGCTTCAACAAAGCGCGGCATCTCTTCAGTCTCAGGTCCATTAAACGAGCGTCCAAACGATGTCCTGTTTTTCTTCGATATGCCCTAAACCCTAAGTCTTCATTTAACACCCTTTTCACCGTGGTCCTGCTTAACCCCATCTGAAGGGCCAACAGTTTCTTCTTACGTATGGGATTTCTTTGAATTCCTAACAGAGCGAGGCCGACCACTTCTTGACCTGTCATCTACACTAGAGTCTTCATTGTATAGTTTTATGGTACGATAAACGAATCTTTTGGTTATATTCAAATTTTTCAGTAAGTCGAAAATCTGAATTGGCGCGTAACCGCAACGATGCAACGCAATAACCGCGACACGGTCTTCTTTAAGTGTCCACTCCATATTTAAAAATGAGGAAAATTCTAAAAAGTACACATTTTTATTTTCATGAAAAATTCGAAATTTGAATTCAATAAACTTTTTTGTGGCCAGCATTCTAAATTCAAAAGTTTTTATTGTGTGACAGAACTTATGGCCTGACTATGTAATTTCATCATTTATTTGCATATAAATCCATTAAACGAAATATTTAATGAAAACATCCATGTAACGATAATTGTATAAGCACAATATACATTGAAGGCTTGATACTAACTAGCTGTGTTGTGAGTACTATGCGACTGCGCAATGTATCGAGGTTGAATCAAAGCGTTCACTGCCAGACGTATGCGTCGCGACCACACTTTGTAGCCACTAGCCAGCTAATTAGGTATGTAGTCCGATCCGAGTATTATCGATAGTTTTATCGATAGACGTGACTGTTTCATGAATAATTTCATGTATAAAATTTAAATTGTAAACCTGAGTTGCCGTTATTATAAACCTGATAATTAATTAAATAGAGGTAATATCATATGTAACGTGTTAAACATGTAGTTTAAATATATAGTCACTATTTGATATTACTATACATTGTTTCAGCTTTCCAAATAATTATCATATTAAGGAAAAATGGATAAATGCCACTGGCAAAGAGCCTAATTGGTTTCCAGTGAATTTTTATAATTTGTCATTTAGGTATTCACAGGCATAGTAGTGTTTATAAATCAAAATCTCTTTTAATTTTAAAGTTTTTAAAAGTTGTTTCCCTGTTTATATTTTTTTATCATGCTGCCTTAATTAATAAAGCGCTTTGGAGATATTTGAGGAGCTGGGAGACACCTTGTATAAGAAGAGAATTCTACTGGAAAAGTTTTACATTGTAGGTGCAGAAATAGTGAACCCAAATAAAATACATCTCCTTTTCTCCGATAAACTGAAATGGCTACTATTTTATTATTATTTTATCTAAATAAGTTTTCTTTTTACGAAAGCTTTATAAAAATGTACAACAGATTTCGGCAAACTTATTAGCAATGTCACCTAAGATTATCGATAGTCTCATTGACAGTCATTGTCACTGCACTAATTTGCTTACACCAAAAGACGCATTGTGTAAGTGAGTAAGCGGTAGCCGCTGTGATTGGGTGCATGTTTGTGTGCGCACCAATGAGCGTTCTAAATTGATTTAGTGTGACCCTTACACTTACAACAGTGTAATTGTAGTTGTGTTGCACACATAAATAATTCGGAGACACGGGTTCGCTAAGGATTTACAAGTAATTCCATATCTTCTTCTTTATATGATCTGAGGCCCCACCTTAGTCCAGTGACGATTGAATTCAATTTTTATCACGGTAACCAGCTAACGCGCAGTGCCGTTTCCAGCCAGCTAACGCGCAATGTAAAGCAGGATATTTATTGAATTTAAAGTCAATAACGTTATACTAAATGAGGAGCTTTTACTTGTCCATTCTCATAATTGAAGTTCTACTAATAAGATTAAAATATATCACAAACTAACCAGAAACATCTGTGAAAACTCTTCTCTAGATAGTAGGTATAGGTATTGTGGTAGACATACCTATTTTTTTTTAACTTACCAGAGGCATGCTCATCTAGAGGTTCATACAGTTCATGTTCTTCAAGTTCCTTCTTTAAGCCTCCACAGAATATTGGAAGAGTCCACCTGTACCAAAAATACATAAATTTTATATATCATAAAATTTTACTTTTAAAAACACACTTGCATTAAAGTATTTAATAATAAAAACACACTTGCATTAAAGTCTTTAATAATAAAAACAAACTGAAATAAAAAAGTTATTAAAAAAAACTGAATACTGAATTTTATTGTGATGATTAAAAACCTTGATTTATTTTATGTAAAAATTGTGGGAGGTATACCTACACAGTTTCTTCATTATAACCATTTATTTAAGTTATATATTAGTGAAATGAAAGATAATTTTACGGATTTAGAACGCTTTTATTTTAGTCTACCAGTGACCATGAACGCTGCAAAGGGTTTGAAGCGTCAGGTTATATCAAAAATAAACACATTCTAAATCCGTAAAATTATTTTTCATTTCAATGTATAGTGTTCAAGTATACATTTTAACTCAAGATATTAAACTCAAGAAAAATTATATACTTATTCGTTTTTTAAAGCAAGAAATGGTTAACTTAAATAACAAATCCAGTTTTTACGACGTCATTATAACATTATTTCCATCCCATACTTCATAATGGTACTAACTTTATTAATTTCTATGCTAAAACAGTAAAATCTGTTTTGTTGCTGCAAATAGGTCCTACCTCCTTACCTACCTCTACTTCGGAACAAGTGAGGGCTAGTCTCTAGAAGAAGAAAAGCATAAAACTATGCCACTATTGTCAGTCTCAATTATACATACAAGGGCCCAATAAAGTGGCTAAGTGCAGACAAAGCCCAGACAAAACAAACATTTGTCGGTCTCTTTTAAAATTATTATATTTGCAAATATAAATATAAATTATTGTGAGCCAGGTCAATTTAAAGCCATCTATTTTTAACATTTACTACAAAGATTATAGTGCAGTACACATATTCCATTGAAAATACTTTGACTTACAATTGTTAGGTAGTTCAGCAATAGACTGTACTAATTTGTTGAAGATACAAATATTTGTCCACATTTATTTTATAATTAATCTACTACTACTCTACTCATTAAATAAAATGTAACATTAACTTTGTAACTATGTTATCATAAAAAAATATGAACTGTATAACCATGAATACATACGAAAATGTTAGTGCTGATAGTGGATTCGCTTTGGCCCTTGGATGAGGTGGGCGCCCTTTTTTCTTTAAAGACTCCATAATCAACTGCAACAAGATCACACATCAACACATGTAAAGAAAATATAAATACAAAACAAAAAGATATTAGCCAAGTGAAAATTAGACTCGCTACCAGGCAATCTCTAGTTCAATTTTGTTAAACATATTGTACTAATGTTTCCCATCACAATTTCACACTGATATGATTTTTTGACACTTTTTTTATGTAGGTATTCCCTCAACCACCAGGAGGCACTCGGGTGCCACGATAACAATTGATTTCAATTGTGTCTGGAATAACTCACGATCGAGGGATTAAGTACTTAAGATTTGGTTCAATTTTTTTTTCATACACTTGTAACAAGCAACAGCTTTTACTGTAAACAATGATGTTTAAAAAGTATCATGGACTGTAAACAAAACAACCTCAGAATACAGTAAACAATAAAAAACTTTAAGAAACAATAACTATTTTGGTAAAGCAAAATGTTTTTAGCTGAATTAAGTGACATTTTATATATTAATACATTAAAAAAGTTGATATATATACTTATATTAATTTTTTTCCTACCAAAAACACTAGATACCTATTTCATACTTACATGGAGGGCCTTCGAAGGACAAAATTATTAAGATAATATTTTTTATTATATTATTAGCATTCTGAAGTTTCGTAGACTCAAATCAATATAACATTTTCATATTCCCTGAAGATTTTTTATTTGTCTTCGCATGAGGTTACCTAATATTACCCACAAAAATACTAGTAAATTGTAAAATAAAAATTCGAAACACTTCTCGATCTTATCACTTAAATTTTCTTATTGGCACAACTAAACGAATTTAATAGTCTGAGAAGGATTATTCTCACTACTACATGAAGTAAAATAAACGTGTGGTGGTCAGAAACAGTAAGCGCGTAACAATTCTAACTAAAATACTGGCGGCTTCTAACCGAATGACTGTCACTGACTCACGCACGACTGGAAGGAAGGAGAATGTCAGTCAAAGAGTAATATAAGTACCTATATGTCAGTCAATGGATGGACATTGGACAGAATCAGAATGACAGCAGATACGCAGACAGACAGCAGACAGAAGTCAGAAAGAAATCAGAATCACACAGACTACTAAGAGGATTAAATTTAAAAAAAAACCATATAAATTTAACAGCTTCGGACGAGTCCATACAGCCTAGTCTTTAGTAATAATGTCAATTTATAATATTATTATAGACAATATCATAAATACTTACATACTTAATAGCCTACCCTAACCTAAACCTAAACTAACCTAACTCATTGAAATGTATGGGTGGTTTATACATTTCAATGATTACAGGAGTTTAACGTGAGAACGTGGATCAGAGTCAAATAGAAGCGCCTTTCCTTGTTTCTCACTTTTATTTGATTTATCCTACTCACTGACACATTATATAACAAGGCCACCACTTTATCACAGTAAATGCCGCTTAAGATAATTTCACAAAATTACGAAACAAAGTCCATCTTTCGGTAACCTATTGAAACGCATAACGTTTTTCGCCATAAACTAACAACGCATAATGATGATGGCCATAATAGTCATTTACCATAAACCAATAAAGCATAACTTTATTACGCATAACATCTTTTGGCTGAAACCTTGAAGGCATCATCATAGAGGGGCATAATTTTGAAAAGCATAAGTAAATAAAGGCATAACTTTTGTTGGCCATAATATTCTGACTGAAGACATATTATTCAAAAAGCATACATTTGATAAGCGTAACTGACAATATCCCTAAACTCCTATTCAAAATTATTATAATATTTGAAACTATGTCAACAAACATTATATAGACCAAGTAAATGATAGGATAAGAAAACTGGTGTGGATTTTCAAAAAACTAAGATATGTCACCTCTCAAAAACTTATATGCAACATTTACCAAGCTTTAGCTCAATCCGTTTAGTCTTATTGTATAACTGTCTGGGGAGGAGCCAGTAAATGTAAATTACTCGATGTAGAATGAGCTCAAAGATGCTTACTTAAGACGATGTTCCATAAACCATACAGATGTCCCACTGACGAACTATTTCAAACTTGTGATATTCTGTCAGTTAGAAAATAATACATCTTGGCGGCAACACTCAGGGTACACCAAAGCCTGACATATAACCCTAACTCACTAACTGGCAGGAGACAAGATAGGGTGGCTCCTACTACCATCTGCAAGACTTTATTTGCAAGGCGACAGCTCCAAGCACAATCAGCTTTAATCTATAATAAGCTGCAAAAGAGATTTAAAATATTTAAAATGCAATTTTATGAATGTAAAAAGACCTTGATAAAAGGACTTGCTACAATTGGATACCATGAGACTGAGGACTTTCTGACAAGACCAGTTTTATAGATTTAGGTGTTGAGTAGTGGTTATATTGAACCGGTCCCAAGATATTGTATTATATTATATTGTGTGGTTTGTATTACCCAAGATAAATATTGTTCGATAACAAAACTTACAAACACACACACGCACCCACACACACACACACACACACACACACACACACACACACACACACACACACACACACGCACACACACACACACACACACACACACACACACACACGCTGACATATTATTGTGCCGTAGTATTGTTATTAATTTAGTAAGTTATGTCATTGTTTTTTTGACGTGATAACGTCTTTAAAATCGTTTTAGTCGGGTGACATGTTCAGAAACTTGTGTCACACCAAAACCTCACGAGCGCGATCGCAGGTATAACGAGAGAGAGACGGACCGATCTCCCGTCTCATCAAGAGCGCTGCCAGTCTTTCGTGAAACTTGTCACGCGGAATCCTCACGAGCGGAGGCTGGCATAGCGTTCGAGTGAGTGGACCGATCTTCCGTCTCTCTCACTCTAGCGGCATATAAACGAATGGAGATTTTCTCGTGCGGTTAAGTTTTCGTTGAATGTTTAAGATGTAATTTAAAATTTGAAAAAATTGTTATCTTCATTAATTCCTTACTTCCCAAAAACTTATATCACCAATAAGACGTTATCACGTAAACATCTCGATCGTAAACCTACTTTACAAACAACCAATTTTTTATATTATTTTTTCTTTTCGTTTAATTTCTATCTGCATAATTATTGTAAGCTATAACTATAGAAGAGTGGGGCCTCCTACTACAGGTATAGTGTATACTTACTAGGTTGGTCCTAGCCACAGATTGTTTATGTAACCTTTACGTTATAGAAATAAACGATTTTTATTTTTTTATTTTTTTTTATTATGCGTTTCAAAACGTCACTTAGATATATGTAATTTCTGTAAATAGTTTTTGTGAATAATAAAAAGGATATTTTAAGGTTAAGTAAGTTGAGCAAAAAATGGCAGTATTCATATGGAGGGGGGGAACTGGCCAACCTACCTACCAAAAATATGGCATATGAAAATATAGATTTTTATTATAAAAGCCATAACTTTTATTATTATGCCTTTCAACAAATCTGCGTTATTATGTTTATGCGTAATAATAACTTTGTATTCCGTATGATGTATGTCAATTGACAGTAAAAATTGGCGTTTCAAAGTGTCACCCTATCTTTCTCTTCTCGTTTCCCGCGCAAAACACGTTACAGAATTTTTTTTCTTTGGTAAGTTTAACGGCCTCGGATACTTATCCATACAGCCAATTCTTTAGTAATATTGTCTTACGACCCATACACCATTTTATTTCACCGAACTGTGTATTGTTCACTCGCACGACAATTTGTTTCGCAGAATGACACCTTTTTTACGACCCAAAAATCACTAAAAACAAAAAAAATCGATAAAATAAACGGACTCCAAACGTATCTCACGAACTCCCGCCAAAAACTCCTTAGAATTTAAGAAACTGGCTGAGTGCAAAAAATTTCACATTCTTATTAAAAACGTAAAATATCATAAATACTTACACTTAATAACTTCACCTAAACTAACTATTCATTTAAATGTGTAAGTGGTTTACACATTTCAATCAGTTCAATCATACACAGTTCATCATGGTAATTAAATGGCAGTATGGTCTCAGTTTTGGCCGGTTCTGAAAGGAACAAATAAACTAGCTAGAGTTTTGCGTGGGAAACGAAAAGGAACTAAGTACTAGTGGTAGGTATCGAAATATAGATATCTGATATCGGATTCTGAAACTATAAGTATATTTTTTGTTACTATTTATTGGTGTATCAGTCTATATTTGGTAACATTAAATCTATATAAAACCGGCCAAGTGAGAGTCAGACTCCCGCACTGAGGGTTCCGTACCAAGTTTAACTAAAATACCACAATATTTTGATGACTGCTAAAATAACTTTGTTTTTCATAGTGTTTGTATGAAGGAAAAAGTTATGTTTGCTGTTGTTGAAAATGTGCTAGATTTTCAAAACTACCAGTTCGATCCCGTTCAAACTAATTTTTGTTGAATGTTTTTGTTAAGACCTACATTATGTATTTTTTTCCAAAATTTTCACTTACTTATTTTAAAAGTTAGACACTCATTTTACCACTTTGGAAGCGTCTATCTTCCAAATGTTAGACTTTTGGAAAAAATGGTTTTAGGAACCTCTAAGTCTTTTTCGAAGACCTATCCATAGATACGTATAGGTTTGAGTAAAAAAAAAATGTTTTAGTTCTACGTATGGGAAGCCCCCCTTAAATAATAATTATTTTTTATTTTTTGTATGAGAATCGTTAAGCGGTCAAGAGGATACACCTACCTACAAAGTTTTAACTGTGTCATGCTAACACTTTCAGAATAAAGTGGCTGTGACATACGGACGGACAGACAGACAGACAGACAAACAGACAGACAGACTTGACGAATCTATAAGGGTTCCGTTTTTTGCCATTTGGCAACAGAACCCTAAAAACGATGTGTTCTGTTACTTAAGGCTGTATCATAAAATGATATCATTGCATTGTAAGTACATAGAAATACTCAAAACTGTCTCGATTTAGTACTTGGCGTATTAAGAATGTTTTGTATTTACTTTACACTTAATAACTTTTTATCTACAACCTATCTGAAATCTTTAATAAACGTAGTACACAAAAAAACTAAAAGTTATTTACTTACACTTGTTTGTTCGCGTCACAAAATCTATTTCTAGAATACAAATAAAGCGTTATAAATGGATCACCGAAGCTGGGCATTTTTAAAATTAAAGTTGCTGCGTGACGGAACGGAAGTGACGAAATACAAAAACGTTAATATAGTCTAAATTAAACTTAGTTAAAAGAAGAGATAAACGTAGAATACATAAATATATGCATGTTAAAGTAAATATTTAGTACTAACTGTTCCCCGCGACCGCGTCAATTTCCGTTATTATGATCGCGATTATTTTTGCAACATTTTTCAACCATGCTTCGCTCCTATTTGTCACAGCGTGATGTTATATAGCCTAAAGCCTTCCTCGTTAAATGAACTATCCAACAAGAATTTTTCAAATCGGACCAGTACTTCCTGAGATTAGCGCGTTCAAACAAACAAACAAACAAACAAACTCTTCAGTTTTATAATACAGTAGAACCTCGTTAACTCGAACCTCGCTAAGTCGAAAACCTCCAAATCTCGAAAAACATTATTGTTCCCTTCCCTACAAACACCAAAACCTCCATTAATCGAAAACTCAACCCTCTATTAGTCGAAATTAGTGAGTCCCTCCAAGCCATTTTGGGACATATTTTCCCTCCTTAACTCGAAAAATAAAATTTTACCTCTGTAAGAGTTAGTTATTTCGAGATTTCTACCATGTACCTTGTTTTTTATGAGTTTCCGATATTTCTTCCGCGATCATGGCGCTTGCAACAGTGCCGAAATATCGGAAACTCATAAAAAACAAGGTACATGGTAGAAATCTCGAAATAACTAACTCTTACGATAGTGACCATGAAAGTTTACCTCTGTATCTCGAACATAGCAATGTTTAATTTTACAACCTTTACAACTCGATTATTTGAGACTCATTACCTCTATAGTTCGAATAAAAATAACTTACCGATTTTAAGAATTCGCCGACAGTAAGTACACCATTGTTTCTTAAAAATCTGTTTAAGAGTACACAATGAATAGAATTACCACGAATTTATGACTCACTTGTTTGCTTGCTTACAGGTGTCATGCCATATAAGCTTTAGAAGAGTTTTGCGCGGGAAACGAGAAGAGAAAGATGGACTTTGTTTCGTAATTTTGTGAAATTATCCTAAGCGGCATTTATTGTGATAAAGATAGATAGATAGATAGATAGATAGATAATACTTTATTGCACAAAACAAAGGTAGAATAAATTACATTGAGACACATCCGTACAATAGGCGGTCTTATTGCTAAAAGCAATCTCTACCAGACAACCTTTGGGTAGAAAAGGAAAACTTATTTTAGTGGAGTAGGGGTGACGATAAAGTAGTGGCGTTGTTATAATAATGTGTCAGTGAGTAGGATAAATCAAATAAAAGTGTGAAACAAGGAAAGGCACTCCTATTTGACTCTGATCCACGTTCTCTCGTAAAACTCCTGTAATCATTGCAATGTACAAATCACCCATACATTTCAATGAGTTAGGTTAGTTAGGTTAGGCTATTATGTTTATGTAAGTATTTATAATATTGTATAATATGTATTTTAAAATTTACATTAATAACTAAAGATTAGGCAGTATGGACTCGTCCGAAGCCGTTAAATTTATATGAAAAAAAAAACTATAGAAAAAAAGAAACGTCACGTTACGTCGCCGTTCCCATACAATTTATTTTTCCTACTACCTAGTTTCGCAAGGCTGGCAGATGCAACATGCGTTACTTCAGCAGGACAGTTTAGGAATTTCAGGATCTTTCAAGGTCTTCTGGCTCACTGATCAAGTAATAATCACAGTGTTGCCAGAAGGTTACTTTTGTAGCCTTTTAGGTGAATTTTTAACAGCATTGGTTACTTTAAGCTTACACTAATGAAAAGGTTACTTTTAGGTGATTTTTTCGGAATTCGTGGAATTAAATTTTAATTTCTTACATAGAAGCAACGTTTTACATAAAACAAATTTTACATAAATCTTGTTATTTGAGTGCTATGTTCTTAAATCTTGCGACATTACGATAAGTTTTTGTGCCAGTTTTATCGTTTGGAGTTTTTGCACACAAAAAGAGATCCATCTCTGTCTCTTCGAAGTAGTCGAATAACGATTCCTCTCAAAGTTTTCGTTTTTAGATCCCTAAGGCACAGAAAAGCCCCACAATTTGTGATAATATCCATTCTAATCCATTTTTAAAAATTAATTACACGAAGACGTACCTACATCCATACATACATACCATCATAACTGCACAATCCCGCCAAAAATGATAACATTATAGGTATAGGTAGTGTTACTAAGGTTTGGATCAACGAAATATGGGAAAATTTTCGTAATGAATACCCACCGACCAATACGACTAAATAAAATAGAGAATTTTGAACTACAATAACAACTAATGAAGAAATTGATATTCATATTTAGCATAATGTATCAATATGAATAAATCAAGAAATGCTGGCAAGTGCTAAAAAACTCATTGATGTTTCCGTAAGCCATACAACTAACATTCTATTCTATCAACCTTTTAATACCATTCAAGTATAAAAAAAATGAAAGGTTATATTTTACACAAAAAGGTTACTTTTTTATACTTCAGGTAACTTCTGATAAGACCCGACTGGCAACACTGAATAATCACTTCACTCTTCACTCACTCACTCTACTGTTTTGGCTCTGCTAGAATCACAGAGTACATTTGTATAGCAACCACAGAGTACATTTTAATACTGGAACCTGTCTGTTTTTATTTTAAAAGGTTGAAAATGATCATTTTACATGTAATTTAAATGATTTTATGTTTACACAATGTTCATTATTTTATTAAGAAGGTATAAAACAATGATATTAGTCAGTATTTTCTTCTTTTATATGGGTTGTGGCATTACATTGAGTTTTTTGCAACTTGAGTGTGCTGATGCAGTTGCTGCGAAAGAAATAAGTGAAACTCATTCAAGTGAGTTGGAGTATGCCATTCTCATATTAAGCAGTCCTGACAATGAACCGAAAAGGGATGCCATACGTTTAACATGGGCAAAACTAGCAGAGAACATATTCATAGAAAATGGAGAGAAACTTTATAAGTGGAATCATTCCTGGGTTGGAGATAGGGTTAGGCATGATTTTATCAAATTATTTTTTGTTATTGGCACACAAGGCTTAAGTGATGTAAAATTAGCAAGATTAAAAAGCGAGGTCAGTAAGAGTAATGATCTCCTTCTCCTGGATTTCGAAGATAAATATGAAAATTTAGCAACAAAATTAGTTAATGGATTGAAGTGGTTAAGTGCTAATTTGAAGAACTTGAAATATGTTATAAAATGTGATGATGATTCATTTGTAAGAATTGATCTAATTGTTAAAGATTTAGAAGCTTTTGCACCGGAAATGAATGGTCCAGAATTAACTCAATATGTAACTTTTAAGGTAAAATTTTGAATTATTTTGAATCCACTTAATTATTTCTACATACTAATATTTTTATAAATATTAATATGAACCCTCAACCCCCAGGAGGCACTCGGGTGCCACGATAACAATTGATTTCAATTGTGTCTGGAATAACTCACAATTGAGGGATTAAATTAAACTTGCCATGTTTTTCCAGAAATCCATACCTACATACAAAGGTTTGTATTGGGGCTATTTTGATGGAAGAGCTACGGCCCGTCTTAGTGGCAAGTGGCAAGAAAAAGACTGGTTTCTGTGTAATACATATTTGCCTTATGCACTAGGAGGAGGCTATATTATATCCCGAAGCATTGTAAACTACATAGCCAGAAATTCTGCCTTTCTCAGGTACACTAGCAAGATGTGAATATTTAAAGACTTCATAATGAATGCAGGTCAGTAGCAGTGAGAGTTCCAGAACACTACAGGCGGCTGCATTTCCAAAGCTGTTGCAATGCAGATCCTGTTATTTTGGTACGATGGTTGGGGCAAGCAAAGCTGTTTTTGGTTTATATGGCAAAGGATAAGAATTTGTCTTTAAAACACTTATTTTTACACATGATTCGATAACGTTTTCAATTACTGCTCATAGGTTTGATTTATTGTTTTTCCAATTAAGTTTGATGCAGTGAATTGACTTTCTTGTGTGCCATATAAAATCAGTGCTGCAGCTGACAAGCACTATCCTAAGTTTGGTATGCTGAAGCCATGATTACTGCAATACAACTTTAAAGTCAAATTGTAAGATACCATATTGTGAATTTACAAACATTTGTTTAACAATTTAAGAACAGGTTTATTAAGAGGCAGTTAGAACTGACATGATTGCAGAGGATGTATGAGTCTTTGTCCACATGTAATAAGCACACTTTAAAGGTAGGATTTACCTTAAAATGCAGTTCCAGCACTAAAGGCTTCCAGAGTTTGCCTATGGAGAGCTCACTGTTATGTATAATTTTTTATTCTCTGTTTTAGCCATTACAATTCAGAAGATGTTTCTATGGGGGTCTGGACAGCTGCTCTTGATGGTATCAACAGAGTGCATGACATCAGATTTGATACAGAATGGAAGTCCCGTGGATGCAGCAAGCATATGTTAGTCAGGCACAAACAGACCCCTAGTGACATGTTTCATATGTATACAACGTTAGTTCATACTCAAGGAGAGAAATTATGTAAGACTGAGTCTATGGAGAGGAAACCTTACCTTTATAGATGGGATGTACTACCAAGCATGTGCTGCAAGTAGTGAATATTAAATCTAGTCAATTTTCTAACAAATATTTAAACAAAATTTTTAAACATTTCAAATATGTATTTCTTGTTAAACATATCCCACACAGTTTATACAAAAAAGTAAACAAGATTTGCCACTTACAAGATGTCTATCCAATCAGTTGTTCTTCTAATCCATATTTACTTGCCCTTATATAATATATAGAATATGTGAACTGATATGATCTATTGATACCTCTGACGACCTCCGTGGCGGAATGGCGTACACACCGATTTTCAAGGTGTCGCCTGCTCTGAGGTCCCGGGTTTTATTCTCGGACGGGTTAATGTAGACAAAAAGTGGTTTTCTACATATTCTTGGAGTCTGAGTGTTTGTGGTACCTTCATTGTTTCTGATTTTCACTATACAAGTGCTTTAAATAGTTACTTACTCTGAGATCAGAACGACGTATGTTATGTTTTCCACATAAATATTTTATTTCTTTATATTTTGTAAATAGTAAATTAACAAAGATCCATTAGAATATAAAAAAGATTTCAAGGAACACTAATTGCTGAAAGTACCACCAGATGTCCAGAGAAATTTAGTGGTCTCCTACACAATCCCAACACAATTTATGAGATTGAGAATGTGCAGAGGAATTTTATTGTTCACATATAAATAAATGGTCCAAGTCAATAGAGGCTAGTAGAGAATCATAAATATTATATACATATTAAAAAGGTAGCTATGATTTACTTAATATCAATAATATATATTACTAAACAGACATCCTAATATCACATTTATAAGAGAATTCCAAATTATGTTCTAGTTGTTTGGTTTTACTTTTACATCCATGTAAGTTTGATTGTTGTAAAATGTAGTTCTTGATAACTCTTCCTTAAAATACTCAATAGTTCTTTGTAGCCCATCTTGTAGTGAAACCTGGAATGTTAAAAATTGCTTTATTATTAAGCATGTTACTTAATTAAATGTTATACACTATTTATAAATAAAGTATACATACATCTAAAATTGTATTTATTGTGTGACGTTATTAACCGTAAGCCGTGGATAAACTAAGCAGTTTTAATCTACTAATGTTGTGAAAAAATACGGCATTGGATTGCCAACACAAAGAAATGAAACCTATTTGTCAAATTTCTTTGTCTATAAAAAATATTTTCCTGGTATCAATCTTAGATCTCACACAAAATTTTTGCAATCCCCATTTTATGGTCCCTAAATTAGGTAAATATTCTGCCTCTTCCACAGCAGTAAAAGTAAAGTAAAGAAAAGTAACAGCCTATATTTAATTTAATATAGGAATGAATAATAGAAAAAAAATATTTAGCATTATGTAATTTTATATTCTGAGTGTAACTATGTACTCACAGTCAAACCTTTTTAAAAGTTTTGCGAGACCTTACCTATAATATATACTAAAGATATTTGTTAATATAAATATAATCATCCCACTGCAGGGAAAAGGCCTTTATCATTGAATTCAAAGTTACCACAGCAATGATGGGTGCTGGCATAATCACTACGCTTGCCAAATGCGGGTTGGTGATCACAAACCCATGGAATGTTTGAAAATTTGGAACTTTTTGTTGCCGATTCGAGGATCCGAACCCTGGACCTCGAGATCATGGCCCGGTATTTAAACCACTAGACCAACGGGGCGTTCCACACCAGTAAGCCTAAGCCTAAGAGTATATTTAAACTTTTTTAAAGGCGTTTCAATAAAGCTGTTACGAATACAAGTGTAATCTAATTATGCTGTATATGCTAAGACGTGGTATTCGCTCAAAATCACTTCTACTCTATCCTATCGACTATCAGTTCTGCGGTAAATGAGAGCAGTATACTACCATTTCACCGTAGCTAAATAATGAAGCTAATGATAGGATATAAATATGTATTCACCTTAGGTTTCCATTGTAAGTTGGCTTCGGCAACGGCAATGTCAGGCCGTCGCCTCTGCGGGTCGTCTTCTACCGCCGCGCCTGTCGCCACTGTACTCCGACACCCAGGGACTAGATTCTTTATTATCATTGCAAACTCTGAAACCACACAAAAATCGCTTAATGATAAAATGTTTGTTTCTTGAAATAAATTTATCTATTTATCAAAATACTAGAGACCCGCTCCGAACTGAATTATGTTTACTATAGAATGTCTTTTTATATGACTTTCACAGCTTTTATGTCATTATTAATAGACAATTGAATATTAAAGTACTTAACCCTTCGAGCGTGGGTTATTCCAGAGACCAGGCACAATTAAAATCAATTTGTATTCGCGACAGCCGGCTGTTGCGCGGGGTTCGAAGCTTTAATTAGTAAAGGATCGATGATGTCTTGCTTAAAATGGCTTTATAAATAAGACATTATTTCTGGTAAAAAGTAAAGGATAGAAAATGGTTATTGTGGGTTAGCCCTAAGAAATAGACATAATACCATCGCGGTCTTTTTTGTAGAACTTTTTAAGGTGTACTACAGTACTGTTGTACATTATTTTGACCTATCTCGTAGACCTCAGCCAGCGTTTGCTAGCGCAAAAAAAAAGTAATTTTACCTTCTATAGTATGCTCGACTGGATTCCCGATATTGACCGGAAGAGTATAACTGGACGCCATTAGCGATAATAGTCCATCCACAAGATCTGAGACATAACAGAAAGAACGTGTCTGTTTCCCATTACCATAAACCTGGAAATTTTAAACAAAATAAGTTTAAAACTTATAAAAGGTATGTAAGACATACCTGTCGTAAAGACCAGAAAGTAAAAACGTGATAAGTTTACTTACAGTAATAGTTAAATTTTGTAATGCTTGCATGATAAAATTGGAGACCACTCGACCATCGGTTGCATGCATACGAGGGCCATATGTGTTGAAGATTCTTGCTACTCTAACAGATACTTTCTCCTGCTTTGCGTAAGAGTATGCTAACGACTCCGACACACGTTTTCCCTCGTCATAACATGCTCTTGGTCCTGCGAGAAGTAGGGGCAATAATAAATATTTAGCCTGAATACCAGCGCTGCAGCGGCCCTCGTGTCGTTACAGCACATGCTGAGGCAGGAACCTAATTGGCCACTTTTAAATGTTGTTTAATTACATTCTTGTGTCTTTGGTTATGATGTTTTGTTCTGTAATTTTTGTTTATTTATTTTTTTGTAACGTGCTTGTGGTCAATTAAATCTGTTCTTATTCTTATTCTTATATTTATCACCACTGCATTTTCAAATATGACTGGAAAGAGTATCGTCTATATTATTTTAAAGTTATAGCTTTGATTTTGATAAAATCAAGTAAAGTAATGGCCAATAATCGTCCCACTGCTGGGCAAAGGCCTCCATCATTGAATTCACGATACCACAGCAAAGATGGGTACAGGCAGAATTTCACCACGCTTGTCAAATGCGGGTTGATAATCATCACAAACTTGAGCAGTGTTAAAAAATTCGAAACTTTTGTTGCCTGAATTGATGATCGTAATCAGGTACATATAACCAAAGGGGTGTTAAACTGGTTAAGTATGCATTATTTTATTAGTGTATTTAAGTAGTATGTAATTTTTTATTATTTCACAATAAAGAAATCCATACATTTGCGATGATTCATACTGTAGGCTAGGTCTGTCCCGATTAGTTAGAATGTGCTAAATAAATAAAAATATTTCATACAACCTATGGGATTGACATGTCCCCAATAAGTCTCAGGCTGTGGATGTACCATAGGATCGCCATAGACCTCGGAAGTACTAGCTATTAGAATTTTCGCACCAACACGTCTTGCCAGACCTAAACATAACACCAGTATTAGAAACATTCAAAGTATTAACAAGACTAAAAGGGTTTACGAGTTGAGATTCACTATTCGAAAATTTTTACAGCTATATTGTTATTGCTAATTTAAAAGATAAATCAAAATTTCATAGGCCAATAATGAACTATAAAATCAGAAAAGCATATTTTTATTCTCATTGGTAATTTTTACACAAGTTATTTTTTATTCTCTTCTGCAACCAATAAGGTTTCCCAAAAAAACGTTACAAAATGAAATGTGACAAAATTCTAGTTGTAGGTTTGATTAATGATAATGTATTCTAGTCTAGTCCATAATTTCAGTATGGAGAGTTGATAAGAACAAAGCTGTTTGTAAACTTTGACCATCAGGTTTGTTGTATGCCACTTATCAGTTTTTTTATCTGGAATGTGCCCAATTAATATACAGGGTAGATAGAATCATAGAACAGGAAATTTAAACACAGCAAAGCATCAATAAATGCTCTACATGGCAACTTAGCCTAGGCAGCTATCAGACGATTTTTTTGTGTAATATGTTGTAAAATGTAAGGCTTAAGAGGAAAAAGGTTTTATTAAGTTAAGGAGTTTATCTTATCTTACTAATATTATAAATGTGAAAGTTCGGATGGATATTTGTAACTCAATCACGCCAAAACGACTGAACCGATCTGAATGAAGTTTGGCAGTTAGGTTACTACCTAATATGACTACACATAGCATATATCCTGATGAAAAATTTACGGTGGGCTATAATAAAAAAAAAATTTCTTCAGGAGATTAAAACCTGAACGAAGTTGCAGGTAACAGCTGGTTTTACAATAACCTTCTTAGTCAACTCCTTCAAAGATTCTCTTGTTCTTTCAGTCCTATCCTATAGCTTTAAACATTTTTTATGTTAAATATGGATTGATGCAGTAATGAATTGGGCAATTAGTGTTTCTTTTTTGCAATGAGTTTTTTTATATTGTACCTACTATGATTATATCCACCCTACTTAATTGTAGAAATACCTAACATGTTGATAGTCCCCAAAGTATTTGTTTTAATTGTTTTCACCGGATTCTGCATGTAGTGAGGAGGACTAGCTGGACTAGCTAAGTGATATATTTCATCTGCCTGAAATGGATAAAATCTTTATGTCAATTATTAAGACCTTGTAATTTACAACTTATAATATTGTCAGAACTTTCAAGCATAGTTGATGACATTATGATTACCTCAACATATAGAGGGTTGACAATGTCATGATGTATCATTTCAAAGTTCCTGTGGCCAAACCAATGTTCTATATTACGCTTCCTGCCAGTGAAGAAGTTGTCCACAACAATTACTTCATGGCCTTGTGTCATAAGAACATCTACAAGGTGTGAGCCCACAAAGCCTGCTCCACCAGTCACCTGCAAAAG
Source organism: Anania crocealis (assembly GCA_949315895.1). NCBI lineage: Eukaryota > Metazoa > Arthropoda > Insecta > Lepidoptera > Crambidae > Anania > Anania crocealis. Next base: position 14,107,051 of record OX438880.1, on the reverse strand, counting down.
GAAATCCTTTAGTAATTTAATTTGAAAAAAATATGGATGTTCATTATTTATGAATTTATAAGTATAACAAATAAACAGTTATTTTAAGTCTAAGATGCACTAGACTTTATTTTAAAATTATTATTAACTCAGACAAATGCTCAAATGGTTAATATGACACAAATTTACAAATGTAAATAAGCATCAAGCACAAAAAAGCAAATTGTAAATATACATCCTATATAATAATATATTTGTTTTAATTTTATTTGACATCATATTTTTGTAATACATACTGACTTCGTTCATGCTTAGACAATTTTTAATATGATTGTTATTTTTAATGTGATTTTTTGACATTTATTTAATTTTACTTGTGATTCATGAATACCTCGTCGAGGTAATAATTCCCTCAACCCCTAGGAGGCACTCGGGTGCCACAATAACAATTGATTTCAATTTTGTCTGGAAGAACTCATGATCGAGGGATTAACCATTTTTTTACATGTATGTTTATTGCCTTTTTAATTATGTTATGAGAGAATAAATGAATATGAATAAACTCACCAGTATTCTTTTTCTTTTTTTATAACCCAAGTAGGTGACTTCTGGATATTTTTGTGGTATCCTTCCTTCCAGGAAAGCAATTTTTTTTTCTAGTTGGTCAATGCGAGCCTTCGCTTCCTGAAGTTCTATCATTATAGTGTTGCCTCCCCTATTTGTTTCAGCCTCCATTTTTAAGATCTGAATGTGTTTATCTTTTGATTCAAATTCTCTGTACAAAATGTCTTCTGAATTGCCTGTTTTAGCTACTCTTTGGTGATTTGTGTTTTTTTTATTAAAGATTGTGTTATCCCTTTTAAGTATCAAAAATATTAAAATTACTGAAACAAAGGGGAATGTAGATAAGTAAGTGTCACATTTACAAACCTAAAAGAAAGTTTTGGTTTAGATTTGATATAGGTACCTACTTGATTGAAAACATTGTGAGTTCAAATCCCACATGAAGCAGTAGGAAAATTATTTTTAAGGATAATCACTTTGATAAACATTTGCACTTTAATTTTGAGCTTAGACCATTATTATTCTTAACTCTTCACTGTAGTGATAAAACTGTAGTGGTCGGTTTTAATCAGTAGGTACCGATTTACATTATTTTACTGTAAAATCACTTGTGAAAATAGCGAAATAATTATAACTTACGTAAAGATAAAACACAAACCGCAGTAATTGTCTTTCTGAATTTAAGGGATTGTCTTATCATGTCTGGGAGTCTGAGGACTACGCTCACATTTTTATCAAACTATTGTAATGATTTATCTTCTGTTTCGTCAAGCCGAATTCATACAAATATAAAATTACATTAATTACAACAAAAGTCAAAACTCTCCCTTCATCAAAGAGTACAATAACTATTGCCCTTCATCTTCTGAAATGTCAATTTTTGTTTTGTTAATTTGTTTCTTTCGGAACCAGCTAAGGTCTGAGACCATGCTGCCATGTCATTAGTTGGAATTATTCTACATTCATAATAAATACACAAAATATTAGGTTTTTACCTACATATGAAATTGCCGTTTTGTATGAAAACATTTAAAAGAATTTTTTTAATGTATTTTTTATTTGTATCAATCGAAATAATCACCCAGGCAATCAATGCATCTTTGCCAACGCAGTGGCAGTTTATTGATGCCCTTCATAGAAATCAGCTGGACGGGAGGCAATTTATTCTTTAAAGGCATTTTGTACTGCCTCTCAGGTATTGAAATATTTTCCCGCCAAGAAGTTATCCAAATTCTGGAAAAAGTAGTAGTCTGTAGGCGCAAGGTCTGGTGAGTAAGGCGGATGACGGAGAGCTTTCAACTGCAGTTCTTGCAACTTGGAGACCGTCTTCTGTGCAGGCCTGTGCAGTATGAATGAAATGAAATGAAAGCTGCTGCTAATTCAGCCGTAGATTGTGTATCATCAGCTTCCACAATCGCCTTTAATTCGTCATTGTCGACCAAAGTCTTCGGACTACCGCGAGGTTCATTTTTCAGGTCGAAATTTCCAGAACGGAAGCGAGCAAACCAATAATACTCGTAGGTGGTGCGTTGGTTTGTAGTGTTAGCTCCGTAAACGTCGTTGATGTTGCGTGCGTGCCGCTTGTGCCGCGTTGCTGCCACGACGGTACCTACTCATATTCCATAATTACTCAAATTTTTAACGTATCCATGATAAGAAAAAGATTGTAATGCGATGAAAATGTAACACTAATCAATAAACAAATGACAACTTTTGGAAAAAGAAAATACCCTCCTGCCGGAGTCCAGCGCCAAACAGTTAAAGATAACAGTTTATGCATTTCAAAGATAACAGAAGTTTTACGCGAGAACGTGGATCCGAGTCAAATAATTCCTAGGAATTTTATATAATTCCTAAAAACACCCGGAAATGTGTGATAAAAATTATATTAGATACATTTCCTAGGAAATTTATACATTTCCTAAACATCAATCGGAGATGTAAGAATGTTTAAGATTTCAATGAATACGCGTGGACATGCGGTGCGAAGGGAGCGAGGGGAGGGTATGTTTGCATGAAAGTTCTTCTTGGGTTAAAATCAGTTTTATTTCTGCAAATAGGCCCCAGGAGGCGCTTTTACACGTCCCAATATTTAAACCTACCACTGCTTCGGGACAAGTCTGGGCTAGTGCCGAGAAGAAGCAGCGCAAGAAACTCGGTCACTATTGCCAGCCTCTTTTTAAATAAATTTTTACAAGGTAAGGTAATTTTTACACGGTTTAAGCAAGTACGAGCTGGGACAACTTAATGCCATACATTTCTATCATTTAAATAATCATTAACAGTGTAATAGCCCTTTTTCATTAAAATTACTTTGACATACGATTTAAGTTTATGTACAGGGAGTTCAGCAATATCCTTTGGTAATTTGTTGAAAATACGAATACAATTTCCCATAAACGATTTTCCTACTTTTCGCAGTCTGAAGCCTGGAACGGCGAGTTTATCTTTATTTCTCGTATTAAAATTGTGTACGTTACTGTTCTTAAGAAATAAATGTATGTTCTTACGAACGTAAATAATATTCTCGAGAATGTATTGAGAAGACACTGTAAGTATATTAATCTCTTTGAAGAGCTCTTTCAGCGAGTCACGGGGTCGAAGGCCGTAAATAGCCCGTACAGCATGTTTTTGTAGTATAAAAATTGACTCAATATCTGCCGCTGAGCCCCACAACAGAATTCCGTATGACATTATGCTATGAAAGTAGCTAAAATATACTAATCTTGCCGTTCCAACATCAGTCAATTGCCTTATCTTTCTCACAGCATAAGCAGCAGAACTAAGTCTTCCAGACAGCCCCCTAATATGAGCACCCCATTGCAAATGAGAGTCTACAGTTATACCCAAAAAGGTAGTAAAATCTACAGAGTTTAGTGGTTCATCTTTAACAATTATATGAGGGGCAGCTAACCTTACGTTTGGCATCGTAAATTTAACACATTTTGTTTTATTTGCATTTAGTAAAAGATTATTTGTTGTAAACCAATGCAATAATTTAGAGGGGGTATTGTTAACATCGTCAAATAAAGATTTGCCCCACTTAGTTTTAAAAATCATTGATGTATCATCTGCAAACAATACCATCTCACAAAGATTATGTAAGTAACAGGGAAGGAATTTTTATATAATATAAAAATATCAGGGGCCCTAATACTGATCCCTGTGGGACACCCATAACAAGGGATGTTAAGAATTACCTGAGCCGCACTCAGTTGCACTACGTTCAGTCAGCAAATCTACAATCCACTGGAACTGGCCAAAGGTTTAAAAAGTGCCTTTGCAAGAAGAAGTACAGCAAGGTGTATGTGCTTTATAAATTAACTATTGTGTACTTCCAAGTGCCATTCCAGCTTGCCCTGCAAAAATAAGTAGCCACATGTACCGCATGTAGTACGGCTTTTTTTAGCCACATCTACCGCATGTAGTATGGCTTTTTTTAGTTTCTAAATTAGTATTAAAATAGAAATACTTTTTCTTTAATATTGTGATGGAGAATTACTTAAATGACAGACTGGTTAGGTAGGTACTTAACAAAAGAAACTTTGAGCTTATATGAAAATATCGTAAGTTTTGTGGTTAATGGGCCTTAAGTATTAATAAATAGTTGATTTGAGCTGAAATTAGTGTATTATATTATACCTTATGATTGTAACTTGTTATCTCAATAAGAGCCTAAATAAAAACTCTATTTCCTAAATTGTCAAGAAGTAAGAAGATAATATTATCTATACTAATATTATAAAGCTGAAGAGTTTGTTTGTTTGTTTGTTTGTTTGAACGCGCTAATTTCCGAAAGTACTGGTTCGATTAGAAAAAATCTTTTTGTGTTGGATAGTCCATTTATCGAGGAAGGCTATATAACATCACGCTGGGACCAATAGGAGCGAAGCATCAGTGAAAAATGTTGCAAAATAATCGCGTTCATAATAACAGAAATTGACGCTGACGAAGTCGCGGGAAAGAGCTAGTAATTTATAAACCGTATGATTGTTACTCGATTAACTCAATGAGAGCCTTAATAAAAACTCTGAACCTTGAATTAGTAAGAAGTAAAGATTTATACACGGTGCAATTTAAACCACCTGGAAAACGAAGGCCACGTTATGAGACCATTATGTATAACATCATGGCAGTGTTACTTAAACTAACAAAAAAATTTTTTTTAATAATTTTACATATTTATTTAGACTTAAAATTTTGTAATACGCTGTAATGCGCATAGACGTATTATTTTGCTGCAGCGGGGTCCCGAAAGAATGAACCATACCTTTTCCTACATAACATAATATAACATATACATATACATAACATTTCCTGTAAATTTATTTCTTGTTTCTGGTGTGCAATAAAGAGTATTCTAATCTAATCTAATCTACATCCGTGCACGTCACAGCGTGTTTCAAAAAAAAAAACAAGTTAGAAGGTCGCTTAATGTAATTGCGACAAAAACAATAACTTCATGTAACAAGTTACTGAATACAGGTAGGTTTTCAGTTTACATTGCTTTACGACAGGACTTGAAATTATTTTTATTTATGTAGATACTGAACTACTGAACATCGATGTGTACCATGTACTATAGCCTATATTGGCAACAATATTGGAAACCTACCTAAGTAGGCATATTTTATTGAAGTAAAGACAATACTTAAGCAATATTATATTATGTAATACAGAGTGAACAAAAGTACATTATCAGAAAACATTTTAAAGATAGAACCAACATTAAATTCACTAGCAAAAAATATATGTATGTACAAGCTGAAAAAATACTTAAAAATCACTTCATATTTAAATAGCTGATAGGATACAATAATAAGGTCCTGAACTTATTTCACATACTGATTATTTCTTAAACATTTAGTTATTTTTCATAAATACTTACTCATTTGCTCACGAATAAAATAATGCATACTACACTAGCTTTACGTATTATTGTAATTTGCAAGGATCACGTAGGCGGACGGGTATGTCGGGTTGATCTGAGAAAAGACCATCAATTCCAGCCTCTAAATATACCCTTATTTCGTTACTCAAATCACCAATGGCACTTGAAGAATTGCCGTTTCTGTACTCAGAGGGCAAGAACGTGTTTTCAGCGCGGAAAGTGTAAGGGTGCACTTTCAATCCAGCCGCGTGCGCATCTTGCACGAATTTCGTTGGCTCACCGAGTCTGTTGTTCGCATCACGAGGTATGATGTAACTTTTATCGGGGCCCACAGCATACGCATATGTAGCCACCTCTACCAAACCCTCAGGAGTGGCCATGTCACCATAGGTCAGTCCATTAGGTAACCCGGCTTGGTCGAATGGTTTTAGCGACTTATCACTTTCGTAGAGTTGCAAAAGTCTCAGATCTGTTATATCTTTAAGCTCTTTTAGGTTACCTACTTCAAATGACTGAATATAAATAGGAGCTTCGCGACCACGATATCCATTATTGTGAAGAGTGTCCACCACAAGTCGCTCCATGGGTAGTCCAATGTTTTTGAAATGTGTGCTGTGTTTGATTTCAGGATAAATTCCTATTACACGTTTCTGACTGAGCTGTAGACTTTTTGCTAAATCAATTATCTCCTGAAGCGTAGGCACGGTGTAAGCACCATTTAATCGGGCATTGCCGGGTCTGATATCAGGAATGCGTTCTATAGTACGAAGAGTTTTTATTTCTTCTAAAGTAAAATCTTCAGTGAACCACCCATTAGTTTCGCTGCCATCGATTGTCTGATTTCTGCGACGCGTTGCAAATTCCGGATGCTCAGAGACATCGGTTGTGAAACCTAATTCGTTGTCGTGACGTGCTATCAGCTTCCCGTCCTTAGTTATTACTACGTCTGGTTCTATATAGTCAGCGCCCATAGTGATTGCTAGAGCATAGGATCCGAGGGTGTGTTCAGGCACATAGCCACTGGCTCCGCGGTGTCCGATGATTAGGGGTTTGCACTCAATAACACTGTCCCCTGATGTTCTATCTGTTGCTGGGACCGCTGCGGTGATAGCTAGTCCTGCCAGCACAATCCATATCGTAGTTTGAAGCCCCATAATGGTTAAACCTGCTATATAAAACAGAAAAGTGAATAAAAATCAACAATCATATGATAAGTGGAAAGGTCAATCACTTAATTAGATAAACAGGAAAACATTACCAATTTTTTGATTGGTGCTCTTGTATGGAGTCTACTTTACAGACTTTGTACTGAAAATATTTATCTAATTTGTAAAATAAAATAAACTACTTACGGCTTACTGACGGACAAGACAACGGTTGACTAAAATAACATCACATAGAAAAATAACAATAAGAAACGTGTCAAATCACAATCTCGATTTAGCAAAGTTGTTAGTACGGTTAGCAAGAAAACTGTTAACATTAAAATTTGTAAAATTTTATTTGAGCAACAAGAGGAGCGTCAATCGACGCAGGCCATGAATTTGTGAATAAGTACCTAGCCGAGTAAAGTAGAGGAAAAAATATCGGACATCGTTCGGAATGTTACCTTGCTGTTGCCAGCTTGTTTCCTCTTTGTAATAAGTATCTACTATAAATAGAAGTTGGGTAGGTATGTCACTAATGAATGGAAATTACTTAATTATGGAAATGTCGTAGAAAGATTCCGATGTAAGTAATTTATGAAAATTAGGACAATGTAGAATAGAATAGCAAGAAAAACTCACAAATATTTTTTCTGATTTCAGTCAAAATATTTATTCTAAGGAATATGTAGAAATCTAAGGGCTAATTATTTATAATGAACGATATATTGAAATTATTAACAAGTAGATTAGGTAGAGCCATATCAGGCCAGCGACCCATACGTTTGGGTCGCCCACAGTATGAATGAATATGGACATGCCACAGGATTTAAGAATAAAAATATAAGTAGTTTAACATACGAAAATGTTATTAGTGTATACATCAAAAGAATAAAGCATCAAAAATTTTAAAACTCGCTTATCAAAGGTTCTAATAGTCCTTTCATATTTTCAATGTACGATATAATTAGAGAATAATACTATAAATGATATTTTAACAACTTAAATGCAATTAATAAATCAGTATTTAAACTTGAAAATGTATGTCTCAGGGGAAACAGGAAACCGCATCTCCATGCATACCGGGCAATCATGCCAAACAATTTTTTATGCTGCGTTATGTACGCAATTGTACCTACTTTGAATTGTTTGCAGATAACAGTGATACCTTGTGTGTGACTTTAGATAGAGTAGGTATAGCCCGTAGTAGTAAATGAATCTTGTTTTTGTGTAGGTACTTATAAATATTTATTAAGTAACATTTTTTATCACTGATGCAATACGAACGACTAATTGTATCAATAGATCAATAATGTATTGGGTTAACGCTCTACGTGTTTTGTACTCGTATTATCTTTAATGGTAGTGACCTTAGGATAAATAAACCCGAAACATGAATTTGCTGATAAAGTACAAACATTTGCCAATCATAGTTTTCCTCTTTATCTTATTCACAACTCTTCCCTTTGTAGTCGTGCACTCTTGAGTACTCTTGACATTGTGGTCGTGGTCATGATTCGGTCGGCTCCCGCGTCACCGCTGCTCTCGCGATTCGTCGCCAAGTAGCTCGATGTTTGGCAGAGTGGAGCAATCGTTTATGCTGGAGTTGGTTACAGTTTTGATGAGGTCTGTCAACCATGTCGGAGAGCGCCCACGGGATCTTTTGCCCTCAACTTTCCCCTGCACCACAAGTCGTTCCATTGAGTCCTCATTACGGGTGATGTGTCCGAAAAACTTGAGGATTCGAATTTACGCAGTTGACGATAATCTCTCTTGGGTTGAAACATTAGAGCGGTGCGTGGTTCATGGGATTCTCAGCAGGCGTCTCCTATACATTTACAGAGCGTAAATCTTGCGACGGACCTGTTTCCTCAGCGTCCACGTCTTAGCTCCAAATAGAAAAATTGGAAAGACCAGGCATCTCATTAGCCGAACTTTTGTGTTCCTTGTTATTCTGCGGTTCTTCCAGAGTTTTGTGAGCTTCTCCACTGAGGATCTAGTCACGGCGCAGTGTTTTCGAATTTCATCTTCGCATCCTCCAGTGATGGTGATAGTGGAGCCTAGATAAATTTAGCTGTTGACCACGTCGCATCCCGCTATGTTTTGTACGTCCGGTTGGTTGTTGTTGGCTCTATCTACAATCATCATTTTGGTCTTATCGCGATTGATTGCAAGTCCAAAATCCAACGTTGTGGTTTCCAGTCGTCGATGAAGTGTTCGATTTCATCTCTGGTTGACGCTAGGAGGGTAGTTTAATCATATCATATCATCTGCATATTTTAAGTTTGATATTTTCCGACCTCCTACGGATATTCCCTTATCCCACTCTTCGAGAACTATCCGCATTATGTCCTCTGTGTATATATTAAACAGTAGGGGCGATAATATACAACCCTTTCTAACGCCGCCGGTCTGTGTTTTGAAATATTCAGAATCAACACCGTCAATTCGTTCGAGCAGGCGCCTGATAAGGTGTACAATATGTTGCGGTACCCCCATTTCCGTCAAGACCAACCACAGTTTCGACTACTTGACGGTATCGAAGGCTTTTCTGAAGTCAACAAAATATACATAAAGGGGGACGTTAAATTCTCTAGCTTTTTCCACAATTTGCCGCATTATGAGTAATTGTTCTTTGAACTGTCTGTTGTACCTCGACCTTTTACAAAACCAGCTTGCTCGGAGGCGATCTTTCGGGACAGGTAGGCTTGAAGCCTCGTGTTGACAATATTTAACATGATTTTACTGGATTGGGATATGAGGGAAATTAGTCTATAGTTACCGCACTTTTTTGTTGATCCTTTTTTATGTAGCGGTATGAATATAGAGTGTGACTAATCGCTTGGCCAAATTCCAGTGATCCATATTCGACAGCAGATGGTGTGCAGTATGTCTACTCCGATTTTCCCCATGGCTTTTATTTTTTCGATCGGGATCTCATCTATACCTACCGCCTTATTCCATTTGAGGTGTTTGATAGCTGCTTGCACTTCGTCCCTCAGCGGCATTGGTTCTTGCTCTGAGGGTTCATCGCCGATCTCTGTGTTGTTTGCAGCCGTGTCAGCAAACAGAGACGTACAGTAAGTAGTCTTTCCAGACGCTAACAATCTCCTTGATCTCTGTGACGGTATCTCCGGTCGCATTCTCAATAGCCCAATTCTTTGGTTTGAACTTTTTAGAATGGCGTTCGACCTCTTCACATATTTAGTGTAGCGCTGCATTACGGTCTCGACGACAAGCGGCTTGTATGACGGAATTCATGGCGTTTAGTTCCTGTATCTTGGCGCCATTTGCTTTAAGGTTTCTACGCTTCTCGATCAAGTCCCAGGTATCGGTCGACATCCAATCTTGCCTCTTTTTGGATCTTGCGCTGGGTTGTGATTCGTGTACGGCATCTTTTATAAGTTTCACGGTGGATTTCCAGAGGTGGTCAACGCTATCCTCTTTGCTACAGTTTTCGTACCAGCACTATTCTGTGCACTGAAGAGACTGGACAAACAGGTCCTTATCAACAACTTTTGAAATTTAAGTAATTAGAAATACGTAAATCTCTCTTCCTAAAAGTTTCTTGACTATTAAAACAATTGCTTCGAAGTCTAGTGAGAGTCAGAAACAACGAAAGTGAGTAGGTAGTTACCACAAAATATCAAACCCGGGACCTTAGATCTGTCGAGCCCTTGAAAATAGGACATAAAAAACCTCAACCTCGGTGATCCTCGCACCTTTGTACATATTAGTGGATAAATAAAATTTTATATTATTTACACTCGTACAAGACTGTCACTTTAAAATATTTAGCTTGCTCACCATTACACCTTATTATGCTGTTAGCATAAAACCTCAAAATATAACATTGTTAGATATTAACAACTAGTCTAAGTATAAATTTTTATGATATTTTAGCAACTTAATTGCAATTATAGTATCAGTATTTAAACTTTATGTCTCTGGCGGGACTCGAACTCACATTTCCATGGTGATGCATGCGTGGAGATGCTAAGTAAGTACCATACTACCACTATGTAGAAGTTGATGATATCGACCTACTTAACTTATGCTTGTGCGATGGTGCATCGGTTGACAAGCATGGTAGTAAAATTATTTTTCTTCCTAATATGTATTAAAACTAATTCTAAATTATATACCTAACAGTAGGTATTATTGTAGAAGCTATGACCTTCATATACCTAACTAACGCAATATAATTAAGTATATAACTTACTTACGTACGTTTGCTAAATAAAAGTATCAACCTAAAGCCGGCCTTAGACCACATTAACTTTTCCTCTTTCATGTAAACAACCCAAAAACTTAGGTTACCTCCAACAGCTAAGGATTATTCTCTAAAAAAAAACATTGCTTTGGACATACCAAATACTACTAGATGGTTTTAGTTGCCATCCAAAGAGTTTTTACTGCAGGTAATAATGATAAGATATGAAATGTGAAATAAATGGCAATGTCGACACATATAACCTAGCCATCGAGTATCGAGTAGTATATACGCTCCATTGAGTCTACCTAATCAAAATATACTTTAGAATACTCTAAAGCATATTTTTAAGATTAGGTAGACTCAAAATTTATTCATCACAAATCTGTAAACTATACATATAGTTTACAGAATTGTAATTAATAAATTATGTGGCATGTGCAACACGGTTTAAGATTTTTATTCAAGTAATTGTAATTTATCGGTTAAATTTTATTCATTAAAAATCGACAATGAGGTTAAAAACAAGCAATAAAAAAACGCACACATTTTAATATTTCTATATTTTATTTTTGTCTGTCAGTGTACACCACTATTCTTTGTTATATGACACAAGGTTACGATTAAATTATTAAGCAAATGTATATTTATCAAAATGTTTTACGTCGTAGTTATATTATACAGTTTATTAAGATTCTAGTGTAAATAATCTAATTAATGAATACGTATTGATCAATTGTATCTATCCTACTATTACACAAATAATTAGTTACCTTAGTTATGAAAGCATCTTGATTCTCAAATTCTTCCCGGTGGTATAAAATGTTCCTTATTGCAACACAGTTTATGGATACATAATTAAAATTCTTATAATTTCACATTACAAATTACCTACATCTACAGAACAACATTAATTCTAAAAACTGATTTTATTAGGTATCCTGCTGCTGTATTCTTTTACTTGACAAAGCCAACAGGAACGGTTATGAGTTTAGCAGTCAATTTATCTATGTATTTAGTTCTACATTTGCGGCTAAACTACTGAGCCGATTTTAGTGTAGGTACGAGGTATGCTACAGCAATATTATTTGCAGTCATAACGAGTGTGGTATCAAATGAGAGAAGACAAAATTCTGAGTGCAAAAATCTTTAAACAATCAGCGAATATACAGGGTGACATTGAAATCATTGCATTTTCGTAGTCGAGTTGCAGTTTGCAAGAAATCCTTAGGTATATTCTAAGATCGATACCATAGTGGTCTAAAGTTCATCATACTTATGCATACTTTATTTGATATTTTAGCAACTTAATTGCACTTATAATATCAGTATCATCATCATCATCATCATCAGCCTATTACAGTCCACTGCTGGACATAGGCCTCTCCAATTGCACGCCACTTAGGTCGATCCTCGGCTTCTCGCATCCAGCTCCTGCCAGCCACCTTGCGCAAATCATCACTCCACCTAATATCAGTATATAAACTTGAAAAATTTTTGTCTCAGGCGGGACTCGAACCCGCATCTCCTCGCATGCCGGGCGGGCACCATACCGTTAGGCCACCGAGACACTGCGACACGGCGCGAATTTTCCAAGCATATTCTTACGCTGTAAGCCAGCGTTGTTTCATCAAATGTTAGGAGTTTGCACCCTTAAAAATTTTTCAAGTTTATATACTGATATTATAAGTGAAATTAAGTTGCTAAAATATCAAATAAAGTATATAAATAGCTGTTTCATCTTAACTGACTGTCAAACATCTGCAAAGATGTTACTTTCGGGTGTTAAGGGTATACATAATAATCGCAACAATTTCACTATAGGAAAACATGACTTAATTAAAAAATCAAGATATAAATAAATATAATATATGCAGTTACTTCCAAACCCATAAAAATAAACCGAACAACAATGTCAACCAGAACGTTGGCGCCACTGCTGTTGAGGCAGATATACACTGAGACACTACGTTAACGCAGGGGGGCCTTATTTTTACCAACACGTCAGGTTGATCTGCAAAAAGACCATCTATGCCTGCACTAAGAAATGCTCGTATTTCTCCTTCTGAATCTCCAATAGCATGCGGTGAAGTATCGTTGCTACGAAACTCAACGGGCAAAAATGAGTTTTCGGATCGGAATGTGTACGGGTGGACCTTAAGTCCAGCAGCATGAGCAAATGCAACGAAAGGTGTAGGGGTTCCTAAAGTGTTATTTATAGTGCGCGGGATAATGTATGTTTTCTCCGGACCTACCGCGTAGGCGTAAGTAGCGATTTCTCTAAGCCCTTCTGGTGTAGCCATGGAGAGATAGGTGATGTTTGTGCCTTGAACTACCTGGTCGAACGGTTGTCTTGATCCAAACAACTGAAGCAATCGAAGATCAGTCAGAGTTTTGAGTTCTTTCAAATTGTTAATTTCAAAAGATTGTATGTAAATAGGAGCATCTGGACCACGGTAGCCGTTGCTATGAAATGCTTCGACTATAGGTCGTTCCATAGCCAGCCCTAGTCGCTGAAAGTGCGTCCCATGCTTAAGTTCCGGATAGATGCCTATTTTACGACAGTAAATGGTTTCCATGCTTTTAGCTAAGTCAACGATTTCTTGAAATGTAGGCACGTCGAAGGCTCCGTCCATCCGGGCATTACCAGGTCTCACGGTAGGAATACGTTCAACCGCACGTAATTTTTTTACTTCTGCGAGAGTGAAGTCTTCTGTGAACCAACCGCTGACAGTAGATCCATCAACGGTATTAGTTCGGAAGCGAGAAGCAAACTCGGGATGTGAGGATACATCTGTAGTCAGGCCCAGCTCATTGTCGTGTCTTGCGATGAGGTGTCCGTCTTTTGTCATTACTAGGTCGGGTTCGATGTAGTCAGCTCCCATGGTGACGGCTAAGGCATAGGCGCCCAGCGTGTGCTCAGGGACATAGCCACTGGCACCTCGGTGAGCGATGACTAAAGGTCTACAAGCATCTGCTGACATTAACAGGGAGCTGGCACTTGATGAAGTACAAAGAACACATAATAAGCTGATGTACAGAATCCATATATTGTCTCTCAACATTTTTTTAGTCACTTATAACTTTGTGTTTCTAAAAACCTTAAACTTTGATTTTATTTTTCACGTCACGTCACTATGTTTATGTGGCTCAATAAAGTCTGTCACTGTTAAACATTGATAAACATAGATCGTAAAAATATATTGAAGGATTAAGAGTTGTTTCCTACGTACAGGTAAATACAGAACTGTTTTGCACTTGTTACAAAATCTACAGTCCATACACGACGAAACTAATTATTATGCATAAAAACAGTTGCTAGTTCTTTGTTGATAACAACAATGAAACATACTTTAAATAGGTATGAGGATAATTAGCATTATAAATACACCGTGAAATTTTAGTGGTTGTTTTCCCGCAGTAAAATGATTCTATCTTAGTAGTACAATAGATTTGTGCAGTTTTTTTTATTCAAATATAAAAATAGCAGTTTCACGATTGTGATAAACGAAACTCGAAAGCAACCTCGAACCAATAGTACAAGCCGCGCCGCAGCAAGTCACCGGCCGGGGTCATTGCCCCTCGCGCGGTACAGATTATGCTGTATTACTTAGTGCGTAGAGCTTCTTTTGCTTTGAACATTGATTTCGTGCGGCAAGCAGTACCCAAACACGTCACATTTTGTAAAGATACTATCGTATCTCACGCTTTTGAGTTGATGATTATTTTTTTGATTAGTTGAGAACAACGATATCTTTATTTTAAAAAAATAACTCGCACGATTCGATGGTGCTACTAAAGGTAAATCGTTCTGTTGCGGGAAAACAACCACTAAAATTTCACGGTGTATATGAGTCATAAATATGAGAAATCACAAAGAAAACATCTACATAATCTTTCACAAATAATGAGCTCGTGTGTTTTTGTAGACTAAAAACTGTACACTTAGAATATTATAAGTAGGTACATAGTTTATCAATACTTAAGGATTGAATGATGTATGTATTAGATATATTAACCCTTTCTTCTTTACTAATATTATAATGCGAAAGTAACTATTTCTATCTGTCTGTTAGTTACGCTTACATGCCTAAAGTATTGATCCTATTTTAATAAAATTTGGTACATACAACGGCAGGGCAGGTCAACCTACCCAAAAAGTTAAAGGTCATTGAATTGATAATATCTGTACCCGCATCTCCTCGCAATGCGAGTTCCGACTGAAGCATAATTTTTCAAGTTTATATACTGATATTATAATTGCAATTTAATTGCTAAAATATCAAATAAAGTAAGTATCATTGAATTAATTTTGTGAGATATCCCAGCCGGGTAAAAAAGGCTTCCGCCGCCGCGATAAGCTTTTTGGACCACCTGAAAAACGAAACCCACGTTATGTAACCATTATGTAGAATACCTTGGCTGTGTTATTTATTATATCCAAAAATTATTTTTTGAAAAATATTAAATTTTGAATCAGAAATTTAGTTTTGAAACACGCTGTGATGCGCACTACGTATTGTTTGCGGGGTCCCGGGTTGAATGGACCTTACACACACAGCTACGTCGTGTACGTCAGTGAGTAGCATAGATAATAGCGTGTTTTTAAATGATTGGCTTTTGAATATTTTACGAGTAGGTATATTTTTTAGGTTTATTTGTATCGGTAAAATAATTAAATTGTTACAAATATACCTAGTAGGTTGATCTGAAATAACGAATATTGTATTTTATGTCCAATTATACTTGCACTCTACCGAAGCCATAGATAAGATTTCGCGAGGTGCTATAATGCCCATTTTATTAGCCACATTAACACACTAGGTATATGTAACTGGTATGTCATGTAAGAATCATTCATTGTTACTCTTTTGTCACACAGCCCGCACGTTGTTGTTATGGTGAAGCTGGTATATTAATATTATGGCTTTAAATGTATGATAATAATAGCCAAGCGTTGTTAGATAATAAGTAATGGTAATAAGTACAGCGATAAACTCGTAATGAGATGACATGTAAAACTGTAAATTAATAATATTATTTAAAAATAATTGTCTCTAACATACTTCAGGCTTATCTTCCTGATCTATACTGTCAATAATTAAAAGGTAAAGTGTAATAAATGTTATTAAATTGTATTCATTAAAGATGTACACACACACACGTAGTAGATTAAAACTTGAACTAAGTTACTCGTATGTTGCTTTTTCATACATCTGTAAATAAAATTAATTCAAAAATCGTACTACTTCGATTCAAATGTTGTTTCTATGTAGTTGATGAGTATGGTTATGATGAATATGTTGAATGGAAGAGATCGCGTTCTGCGATAAGACCGCTTATTGTAGGTCAACTGTTTTTCTGTTTTAAATTTTTTTGTCACCTGCTTGAAATGCATTGAATATGCAATAGCTACATTAAATCCAATTGTTACAAATATTTATCTGCTTTATTTATATTTGCTTTGGATGCCATGTTGTCCTTTAAAAGCGTCGTTATAGAGGTGACTGAAGAAGTTCTTCCAGAAAAAGACGGATAGGCCCGTCTTCCTTCCAACTGCCAACTCGCCTACTGCCACCTACCCAGAGTAATTTGCAACTACCATTTGAAAACGGCTGCATCTTGCACTCGGAAAGCTTAGTCCAGCAGCACAGCGATATAAACGATCCACGCTGACAGAGTCGTAGGCGGAGCGCTAGTATTTTTAATAATGCAAGTCGATTACAGGCCCTGTGATGCTATTATTGAAAAATAAGCGGTTTATTAAAAACAAACGCATCCCTCGGGCACTACCCCCTGGCCCCTGAGGCGGTTGTCACAGGGATTCGGATTTAGGGTTGACAACCGTCGTGAGATCAGACAATATATTTTTATGTTTCATTTTGTCAAATAAAATATGTGATGTGAACTGTTTGTTTGGGCGTACCTAAACTGGCACAATGTGATAGGAAAATGGTATTCTGGTAGAAAAAAAAGCAGGCTGCGTATAGAAGCACTCGCCGATAGTGTGTCAGGATAAGTTTTTTTTAAACATAACATATAATTATAGTATACAAGCCCGCGACTTCTTTCGCGATTTTTAAATCTACGTATTAAATATATGCCACGGAAACCGTACCTTTTCACGGGATAAAGAGTAGCATATATATGTTATTCCAGCCAATCAACTAACACCGTGCCAAATTTCATTAAAATTCGTTAAATTAAAATAATGTATTTCCATACAAACTGTAATCCCTTATTTTGTTTGTTATTTTACCACAATTAAATTTTTCCAATAATCTGCCTAAAAAAATAATCCAAGCTTTTAGTTTAAAAATGACCATACATACATACAACATTTAAACCCTTCTTTCAACCCCTTTTCTTTCGCATTAAAAAATTGCCTATATCCTTTCTCAGGCTTTAGAGTATCCGTGTACAAAATTTCATTTAAACCCGTTCTGTAGTTTTGGCGTGACATGCAGACAGACGGTGTCACCTTCGCATTTATAATATTAGCAAGGATTTGATAACAGAAATAAAAATCTAATATAATCCTCATATCTAAACTTATCTTAAAAGTAGTAGAATTAATTTAGTGTAACATACGGTTAAACGGTACATTGTCCGTCTAAATGTATGTCGGTTGTGTTGCTGCCACGGAATTGGGGTTCCTCAAGTGTCCTATCAAACAATGCTGCTATTTAAATTAAATATCACGTGATTTATAATCAAAACAGGAAAATTTTTCATATGGTTTCTTTTATAAAAATATTATTAAAGCTACTTGTGCGGTAATTAGATTTTTATTTTCTCGCTAACACAACGCTATTTTAGCTTGTTTAGTCACACTGAATTAAATAGGCCAAATACTATAACTGATTATTGAAGTAATTTCCCATCATAATTTTAACTATCTATATGTATTTAGTAAGATTACCTGTGCTTGCAATTAAAATACGATTATAATAACAAATGTGTTACTAAAATTTATATTAAATTTTATTTTAGGTAGGTACACTAGATATGGTATCAGCATATTGTAGATTTATATCAGGCAATAAAAAGTATTGTAAATAGGTAGGTACAACATGTTTGTTTAATTCCAACAGGTAGGTATGCATCGTACAATGCGAGTATAAGTGATACTAATGATTTCATTGACATCCAGTCTATGATGTTAAGTGGACGTCTAAAGTAGCTGTTTCCTATTCATTTCATTTATGAGATTTACCTACCTAACATTTTGTAATAATGTTTTTTTATTGTAGATACTTACGACATATTTTCGATGTAGGATAAGATAAAAGCGTATACATATTTTAAATCTGTATCAAAATTCAAAACAAGTTTAGTAGAAACCATACAGCATGCTTTTCGAATAAGCACATCATTAAACTACCCAATTATGAGGTAAGGAGAGCTCAAACTGCGTATTATTGGTTATACTGTAACGTTTAAACAAAGTTATTATATCGTGTAGCCATTACTGATCTACAGTGATCGATCTCATAACACGAACGAATGTTCCTTGCAGAATTAGTAGAATCCATGACTTTTTTTAACACACACTACTAGAACAACTACAAACAATGCATATTCATTTATTATCTATTAATGTGAAAAGGTGCCTGTACAGCTGTTTGTATGTTTGCCTGTTACTTACCACTTCAAGAATAAACTACACTCGCGAGCAACCAAATCGACTCAAAGTTAAGGCTAGCATATTAAATGTATTTATTTCCAAGAAAGAAATATTTTATTATGCATTTTATACATTTTTGAATTGCTTTACATTTAAGCTTAAAATTAATTCCACTTTTATCAATTGTCATTAATTGTTTTTTTTTAAATGAGCTTCAAACGAAAGCAGAAAGAAAACGGCAACTTAGAAAAAATGGATGGGATTCGGTAAATTTAAAATGAAACGAAAAATGTTAAGTAAAGAAAAAAAATAATTAATTAATATCAACATTTTGTGTTCCCCTAGCCCTGTTTACAGCTTGCATACGATGTTTCATGGATCTTATAAGTTTTTCCACTGTCACTTGGCGAATTTCGTCCCACTCCTGAAGTAACGCTACCTTCAACTCATTTACGGTCGAAGGGGCCGGAACTTGTAGTTACTGAGTCAATAAGGATTAAATTTGGTATTGAGATAATGCCAATACCGGGAAAAGATATAGGTTTAATAGTTTTTATTCTAGAAATTTTCCTTTGTGGAGTGAAAACGGGTGTTGAAGTTTGTATGTTGAATCATAAACTTCTCAACCGATCCAAATGAAATTTTGTGTAGAGAATATAAGGCGGTCTTAACCTCTCGATCGGCGGTCTTAATACTATTTCGAAAATTTTACGGTGTATATGTTTCCGTATGATAATAAATTGAATCATGCCCAAAAAGGGCCAACAAAGGCAATAAAATGAATGGGTGGGTGACATTGTTTTATAAACAAACGAAACATTTCAAAGAGAACTAGAAAGAATACAAATCGAAAAAATAATAAACTATTTATTACTTTACGTGCGCTTGAGCTATCGATAATATTTTCCATAATGGTAAGAGTAAGATGTGTTGGCCCTAAGCGGCTTCAATAATTTACCGCTAGAGGCGCTAGTGTGATTATGCGTCACCTCTGTGACAGCCCTATCTCCGTTCAAGACATCCCCCAGCTAGTGAATGCCCATTACTAACTTTGTTTGTTTTTTCGTACCCTCGCCGGTAGTTGGCTAATCCTGGTAGATCGAATTAATATAGCTACTCGTTAATCATTATCGCAAGTTAGAATACGGAATCAGACGTTGATTCAGTAAGGGTGAATGACTAAGTCGACTTTATTATGTATAAAGATTTACAGCCTAATACAAAGGGTATTACTTGTTGAACGGATTTAGGTTTTAACTTATACGTTTGTTGATTAAACTTTTTTGTTTTTTTCCTACTTGTATTGGAACATGGCCATAAAAAATAATGTTATTCAGAAGATTTAAGAAAAAAAAAACAACTATTTATAAAGATAAGTAATAGATTATGTATGTATCTGAAATACATAATACGACTAACAATAGTAGGTACTGCATTACATTTATACAAGGTGCTTTTTCATCCTTAAATTTTCTTAAGTTTTCTTAGATTTTCCAAACTGTTTCTCTAGAAGAAACTTATTAAGAAAGTTTTTCTTTAACTTTGTAGTTTGTAGGACTTTTAGAGAAGACAAAACTAAAAACCAAATCACTACCCAAATACTTTAACTAGATATGTAAAATATTTATTCAAATATTAAGTAAGTATATTATGTAAAATATCTTTCTTTTTATTTCACAGAAGTCTCAAAACAGTTAAAAGAATTTTGTAGTAGTCACACTCACCTACTCCGTCATAAAGTCCGGTCATATTACCTATGTCAAATAATATGAGAATGCAATTGTAGGCGTGGCGGCCCCGCCTGGCGGTCCAACCCTGTTATTATCCACTTAGCCACATCACTTCTGGAAGAAATATTCTGTCAGACCGACCTGGCGTCAGGGAACATTCCAGTATACATGAAAGATTTATCACCCTATTATCAGGATATCATAGGTGGTTACAATATTTCGATATATCCAAAGCTAAGATACTTCGTAAACTTTTATACTTTATTTGATATTTTAGCAATTATTTGCATTTATAATATCAGTATATAAACTTGAAATTTTTTTTTGTCTTAGGCGGGACTCGAACACGCATCTCCTCGCATGCCGGGGCGGGCGCTATACCAATTAAGCCACCGAGACACTGCGACATAGCGCGAATTTTTCAAGCATTTTCTTACGCTGGTAAGCCAGCGTTGTTCCATCAAATGTTAGGAGTTTGCACCCTTAACACCCGAAAGAAACATCTTTGCAGATGTTTGACAGTCAGTTGAGATGAAACAGCTATTTATATACTTTATTTGATATTTTAGCAATTTTTTTTTAAAATACTTCCTAAACTACAATACCATCGAGAATAGTTGAAAAAAATATACTTATGACGATATTTCAAGCGAGGTTTTGTTTTATTTGTTAACTTTGATTTCATTAGTAGTAGAGTATTTAAGCAATGTTATCATAATAATATAATCATAAAATAGATTACATTTTAATTTTATTTAAAGTACCAGTAGAATAATTTTTATTAAAAAAAAGGTATTAAAAAAAAAGAAAATATGTAGGCACAAAAAAGCCTTAACTACTTATTAGCAAACAGATATTTTATCTATAGATCAATAAATAAATAAATAAATAAATCGTTTATTTTCTCAACACAAATTAGTATTATAAACAGTAGAAGTAATTATAGTCCTATCAAAATGTATCACTTCGTGAGAGACTGGAGCCTGAAATAGGTTTCACAGAAACCTGATAAGACAGGTCTCCAGGATCTCCTCTTTGAAATAAAGACATAAGTAATAAATAACCTATAAATAGAATATCTGTCTGAGATCCAGATTATTGTCTTGAAGAAAGGTGCCCAGTCTAGCCACATTTCCGCGCTGAATGGCCAAACTTATTCCTTGGCCCAGGTAAATGCCAGCATTGGTATCGTTAGATGCCTCGAAAACTTTTATTCATATCAGTATACAGTTTGTTTACTTTGTAATCAGAACAATGTATGTGATGTTGTCTAGATTAATTTTATTTATTAATTTATAAGACTATTTTAAGTTTATCTTAGATCATTAAAAGTTGCACTAATTATAGAAACAATATATATAATAACCTTATATTTCGTTGTAATGATAGTTATGTAATTTTAGGTTACATAACAAACTACTAACGTAGGTTTTTTTTAAATGTTAAAGCAAATAATAGAAAAACCTACCAACTTCTTCTTCTCATATTTTAACACTAACCATCTTGCGACAGAAGACGGGACCAACGGCTCAAGAGAATATAGTAAATGTCGTCTCCTAAATTGCCCGACCGGGATTCGAACCCGGGATCCTTCCGAAATCTTCTAGTACGTAGACCATCAAAGCACATACCATTGAAGTTGTCATTTAGTACAAACAATGCTACATAAACAACATTACAAGCTATAACAAGGTTAACCCACACTTCACTCTAGGGGCGATAATCCCAAGGGGCAGATTTGATCAACAATCCCTTGGGTGAATCTAACTGGATTGTGGGAAACAAATGTAATATGATATTCGTAACTAAAGTTAGATATTGTTTTAGGTAAGTATCATAAATTTACATGAAAAGTCCATTGAACTTAAGGGTCCGATTAACTACTTTTTATTTGCAGTTTTAAGGTTATATAGCAAGTTTTGAGAATTTATTTATTTTTTATTAATTTAATATTCGGAAGATCAACAGCTAATGCAACATAACAACGTTATCAGAGAGAGAGCCAATAAGAGGTCATCGCAATTATTATTAATTAGTCTAGTATATTGTTAATAATAATAATAATTATTATTAACAATAGACTAGGCAAATATACATTAAGCGTCGAACACATCGAGTTAATTATATAATAAAATACGATATGAAGTTTGGAATATAATAATAATAATAATATTATTTCACACTGGACCAAACAGTGAAATCAGTAAAATCATTTTTTCTGATTTCACTGTTTGGTCCAGTGCATCTGCAAATACGTCCCAGGAGGCGGTCTTCACGTCTTCACGTCCCAATATTTAAACCTACCAGCCTACCACTGCTTCTCGGGATAAGTCTGGGCTGGGTCAAGATGCAGGCTAGAATCTCGGTCACTAATATTGTCAGCCTCTTTTTAATTCAGGAGTCTGTACTCTCAAACTGGGCTAACTATTAGCTCACTATGGGTAGGATTAGTCCATAGATAAACTTACTTTAATACTTTTATGACAATATACCTATACTTATTTATTATACATAGAAAACTCTAAGAACAGTGAAACAAATAACAGCACAAATATTTGTACTGTGCAGGATTCGAACCCTCAACCCGTGCCGCAGAAGCAGCGTTTACTACCACTGAACCGGACAGTTTGTAGGAATAATGAAATTAATGTAGATATGAATAAGTAATTATCAATTAATTAGCTTCACCTTTAATCTTTAAGCAATTTAGTTTTTTTAATGGTTCAGTACAATACCCACAAAATTATGTAAAACTAAGTACCTACCTGCTGTGATTTTGTAGTTCATAGTAGTAGCATAGTAAATTTGCTTTTAGGAAAGATGTTAGGTCTCATTACATACGTAAAATGCAATCATCGTCATAAACTCTGCTTTTACTAAATTCGTCACCATCTATTTTATTTTTTATTTTATAACATAGTATTGTATTATTTTAATCAGTATTAGTATGTAGTTTAAATTATGTATATTGCTGTTGTATATATGTAGTTTATTTTACGCGTTTTTTGTTTTTTTTTTTAGTTCCGTCTGATCTTCATTTTTTTTCTATCAACTGTAAAGTTTTTTTTGTTTTAAATGTCGCACTGCCTACAAAACATTTCTGTTTGACCCAAAGGTCTGACTGGTAGAGAATGCCATCTGACATTAAGTTCACCTTTTGTACATTTTACTATCTAATTTGTGCAATAAAGTTTAAATAAATAAAATAAATAAGTCGTAGCCTGATTATCGACTAATCTTTGAAAAGAGAAATAATCCCTTTATAATATTATTTTTATAGATGCGTCTTATTTGATTTATTGATATTTAAGTTACTTTAGAAACAGTTACCGTCCCGGTGGTCTAGTAGTTTAATTACCGGGCCAAGATCTGGGGATCCCGGGTTCGATCCCTGGGTTAGGCAACAAAAAGTTTCGAATTTTATTTAATGATCGGGTTTGTGATCACTAAGACGCATTTGGCAAGCGTGGATTATACCTGTACCTATGATTGCTATGGTAACCTGAATTCAATGATGAAGGCCTGTTCCTTGCAGTGGGATGATTAAAGTAACAACTTTACTTTACTTTAGAAACAATTATTACATACATAGTAACTATGATGACGATTACAGTGTACATATAGCAAGTCATGTCTTCTGTAGTGTTCAGAGGAGTTAAAAGTGAAGGAAAGAAGATCGAAGTTATTTTTTTTGGAAGTTAATATACTGAGTTACGGATAAAAAGTGACGTTCCACATTAGAATAGACCAGAACTCTTTACTATGTGACTCATGGTAAAGACTTTATATGATATTTTAAGCAATTAAATTGCAATTATAATATCAGTATTTAAAGTTGAAAAATTATGTCTCAGGCGGGACTCGAACCCGCATCTCCTCGCATGCCGGGCGGGCGCTATACCATTAAGCCACTGAGACCCTGCGACTCAGCGCGAATCTTTCAAGCATATTCTTAATGCTGTAAGCCAGCGTCGCTTCATCAAATGTTAGGAGTTTGCACCCTTAACACCCGAAAGAAACATCTTTGCAGATGTTTGACAGTCAGTTAAGATGAAACAGCAATTTGTATACTTTATTTGATATTTTAGCAATGAAATTGCAATTATAATATCAATATATAAACTTGAAAAATTATATCTCAGGCGGGACTCGAACCCGCATCTCCTCGCATGCCGGGCGGGCGCTATACCATTAAGCCACTGAGACCCTGCGACTCAGCGCGAATCTTTCAAGCATATTCTTAACGCTGTAAGAGGCGGGTTCGAGTCCCGCCTGAGACATCATTTTTCAAGTTTATATACTGATATTATAATTGCAATTTAATTGCTAAAATATCAAATAAAGTAATGATGATGATATTAAATACAAATTATTTAGACTTTAAAGCTTACTGGTGTAATCACGGTAACAACGACTTTAATAATTTCTACAACCATGTCATGCTAAAGGTTAAGGCCTTATTAAATTTAACTTGATAATATCGTCCGACTGTCTGACGTTTAAGGCAGTTATATCGGTACAATGAAATTGAACAATCCAACGTTTGTATCGTACGATCGCCTATCGAGAGATCAACACGGCACAACAACAATAAAAGGTATTGACGAAATCCTATAAACAGAAAAAGAACTGTTACTCCATCCAGGTTGGGGCTTGATCAGAGCTATTACGATTGTTTTGGTGACTTCTTAGTGCGTAGATTTATTCTATACGACATGTTTTTTTTTTCGATGGAGGTACCTAACAAACGTAAGCATCAACCTTCTTGATTTTGTAAGTACGTTTTCGGGCTAGTATATAATTTTAAATATAATATGAAACATCTATCGGAAATATTGTAAATGCTATTTAATATCTGTAATGTTAGTAATGTTACTTCTGAACATCCTCATACTTTTATTATCTCTTAAATAACACAAATCTCAAACATTCCCATAGATTTAATTAAGTAATGCGCTATTACGACGCTTACAAATTATATCCTCGAACAAAATCACATTTAGTTATCATTTTTTAAAAAATGTAACATATGGCAAAATATGTCAGGCTAAGTTTTTAAGACATCACCGTTAACCTCTCAAGCGTCGAGCTTGCCGACAGTCGGCATATCAAAAGTTTAGTTTGGTCCATCCATAGTAGTAACTCCTCATCGATGCGTGAACAGCTATTATGTCGAACTACTGCACGATATCGTGTTATGATGTGTTTTTTTTTTACAAAAAGATATTGTGTTATTTCGTTCAATCGCTCGCAGACAGACCACAGCCCTCGACGACAGCGTATCGAACATACCAATAGATGAAATTAAAATTACGTCTAATAGCATTATAAGCGTGAATTATTAATTTGTGAGGCATTGTCCAGTTGGAGCCGATAAGCGATTGTTGTATTGAAGCTCCGAACTCCAAACCTACCGCTAATTTAATGAGGCACATGTAAGGCTAATTTTCTATTGTGATTGAATCTGTGTTGACAGTCTTCTGATTAGTCGTTTTGTGCATGTAATCTGTTATTTCTGTAGAAGGTTATTTTTAAAATGAAATTCAATTAAATTTATTGATTTCATTTGTACAAAAAAATACGAAGAAATGCAAGTAATAAGCCACCAATTCTGAGGCAGTGTTAGATAATTGACGATGGTATCTTGTTAAGCACCGATTCAAAATTATTTCGTGCCTTTTTTCGGTTCGCTTTGCAGAAAACTTTTGTAAATTTACTATTTTTATCTGCGATTTAAAGTGGATTTGTGAATTATAGATATATAAATAAAAATCACACTTAAATCATTAAACACACCACAAAAATTACGGTGACTATAGCTAAACTTTTTCTTTTCTGTCGGAGTGTAAGTATATATATATAATATAAATTAATCGGATAGCGTAAATGCTAGGAAATATTTTTTATAGAATTTTGTCTTATTTCTTTGTTAAGAGCGTAATGTAAAGGGATCTTTAATCTAGAATAGACGGACAGATAGACGGACGTGGCAAAATTATAAGGGTTCATTATTTTGAATACGTAATCCTAAAAAGACTAATAGGACAAAGGAAAACACAAACAGAAAATAGTTGTTATAAATTTTCACAATGTAAGTACCTACCTATTAAATGAAATAACAAGAAATGACACGCCCAATAATTAATATCTACAAAGAAACAATAACTTGCAATCAAACATTTTAACTTAAACTTAAACTGTAATAAAAACGTAGGTACCTACCTACTTGATAATTACTTAGGTACAGGTATAAAGTCGACCTTTAAACAAAAAACAAATAATCCTAGCGACTTATTCATCGACTATAACAGACAATCATTAATTACGTAAAAACAATAATCACATTATCATTCCCATAATATCAAATGTAACTCTGAAATGCATAAAAAACGGACATTAAGATATTTTTTTGAAAATAAATTTATCGAGAAATATCGTCTCAATGCTGCCTCCCTCGAAATCGAACAATGTAAACTTATGAGCGAACGTATTATTTATTGAAAATAAGAAAAAGTCGTACACGGAACGATTTGACATATTGTTAAGGTCCTTATAAAATTATTTGCTATCACGCCAACCGATGCTTGTTGCAAAAGCAATCTTTAAGAGCGTCAAGACATCGAGTATGACAAAATATGCAACTTGTGCTCACTTCGATATGATCTATTGCCTTTCTCATAATAATTTTGATATACAATGACAACTTCAGAAGAAGTGTTGTTCGTAATCTCATTTAAAAACTTATATAAAACGCGTGAGTATTACAGTTCCTAACTGCTACAGCAAAACAATTATGTTGGACCTTAGGTGCATACGATTAAAACATGCGTCGAATTAATGGATGGCACGAACTTTGTCTAAAGATAAGTAATGGTTGTCTTCTCATTTTAATAATATGGAGCCCACTTCATGGGCGCTATTAATAATGCTTTGAATGAATTTTTCGAATTCCCAAATGTCATCCAGCTTATTAACCGGCTTCATTTTTTGTTTAAGTTTTATTTGTTTTGGACAGGGCGTTTTGGTTTTGGCGCGGTCATTCCAACCTTTCGTTTTTTGTCTTGCATCATGCAATCTCAACAGATGAAATATTGTTTAAAGTTAATTAGTTGTCAGTTGATAAAGTCTTTTCTATGAACTTTTTCAATTGTTTGTGAGTAATAGTAATTAAGACACTTAAATATGGTAATAGTTATAGGTAGATATTTATACCGGGATTTAATTTGAAACTGTGAGATTTCACGTAATGACCTTTGTTTCATTGAATGTGTTAATAAACATCAGCAAGAGCTGAAGAAATAATAACCAATCAGTTACGTGATTGCATGATTTTCCATTTGCCAACCACACATTAATTATTGCAGACACCTAAGTACTTAATACGAGTGAGTATTACAAGTACTTAAGTAGGCAATTATAACTACTGAGGTAGCTAATTTCACGATCGTATTTATATTCCCAGAAGCATTAATTAACCTATGTACCCGATACCTAATTATAAATGCTGATTGAAACTAAAATGTAAATGATTTAAATACAAACAATTTATCACTAGGTCTATACGTCAAACATCATCTGCAAAAAGATGCCACTAAATGAATAAATTTAGATTCCAATGCGCATGATCGATAGACCCGTAGATCGGATCTATAGATCATATCGAGCTCGAAAATGGAATGCGTGAGTAAGACAAAATATAATTAATGATCGTCCTTCGAAATTCGAATCGGTCTGGTGCAGACATGATGGCGTCGACACCATAAACAAAAGGCGAAATGTTTTGTTTCGCCCTTTATACTTTTTTATTTCACTTCATGTAACGCATTTATTGTAGGTGTGTTCGATTAATCACTCGTGGACGCATTGTTGCATCTGTCCTGAAGGTCTTGGGTCTATGACTTCTATTGTTGGAAGCGAAACACTTCTTTTTAAGTCTGCAAAAAAACCCCAAACACCTGTGCCCGGGCTAACGGTCCGATTGTATTCAGACTTAATATAAAATGCATTAGGACCTCTTTTATTTCGAAATTAACTCCGCACAATGTGATATTCACACGCCGATCAAAGAGTAATTTGAAATGTCGATCATCATCCTGTTGAAGGTTAAAACTTACCGTTACACGGGTTATAGGTAAAAACTGTACATATAATGAAACTCTGGAGCTGTCTATATTTCAGTTTTAGTTTTGAACTACTTAACATACCTACTTATAACTTACTAGTATTATCTTATCCGTGAACTTACTTAGTTTACTTTTTAACGCTTTGTCGTGAGTCGTGCTACGGAGGCTAACGAAGGGCTCGTTTCATTGTTGGTCCAGTCTTCTGTCGCAAGTTGCAAGTAGTAAAAACAAGTCTCGACAGAGGCCTGAAAAACTCTGACACCAGATTATCCATAAATGATAATCATACGACAAAAAGAAAAATAACCGCTCTGTCTCCTTTCTAGTTAGGGTAAGCTTTGTTCTAGTTAACAATTATGATATGAATTGAGTTAAAAATATGAAATGAGGATATTCATTTGACGGGGAACAGCCTAAAGGACAATAATTATGCACATGCGTTATTTGAATTTCGAGGTTACTTTGTTATTTAGACATTTAGAGGATTCCATAAAATATGAGCTGTGATGGATCTATGGAATGGGATGGAAGGTAAGGCTGACGAGCCACTGCTTTACAATACCGACGACCTCTGCGGTCAAGTGGCGTATCCAATTATTTTTGGATCAGAGTAATGTATGCGAATTCAATAATTTTTATCACATGAAATAAAATCGCATCTATAGGTACCTACATAAAGTGATGATTCCATCACATTGTTTTGCCTTTATATACGAAATATCATTTATCTCGGTTCTCGACAGTGCAAAAGGTACCCACCAAATCTTTGGTAACCTAACCAAAGATATATTTATATTTTTTGCTAAATCGTTTTCTTTCAGGTAAAGTTGATATACGAGTACTCAATACCAAGAAACAATCGGAGATGCTGGCTATAATCAATCGCGGACGATTATGACGGATAACGTGTCCTGTCGTAGCGGCGATCCGTCACGGCGCGGTTGCGCGGGCGCAGTCAGGCGCCCGGCTTTGTGCGCGTGGGAAATATCGAAGTCCACTGTACTCATCTGACTGAATAAAAAAGTATTTCGACAATCAAAAATTTAATCACGTAAGTTACGTCAGGCTGAGGTAAAAACACACATGGAAAGGAAACTTTTAGTAATCGCTGTTGTAGGGCTGTTCTCGTAGTAAGTCTAGCTAGGGGATTCTTAAACTACAAAACCTTCGTTAGACGCTTGGGACGTGAATCATTGAACCAATCATAAGCTGTTCAATGTGGAAAATATAAGAAACTTTATTCTTAACCGGACCGTCGTAGCTTCGTAATCGTATGCACGCACAATGTTGGAACAACTACTTAGTAACCTACATATAGATACTTATACCTGGTCATGTAAAAGAGGAAAGATTTTTATTGTAATGAAAATGTTTATGACACGGAAACCTTAAATAAAATCCTGAAAGGGGTTGAAAGAGGGGTGGAAGTGTGTATTGGGAATATGTAAATATTTTCTTAATTTCGTAAAGAGATTGGCAGCTAGCGTTTGCAACAATTTTCTAAGGAGAGCGATATAAAAATGTTATATAGCCGATTCCCACGGCGGACGGAGTCACGGGCGGAGCGTAAGTCTTACTTCTTAACGACTGAATACTTATATGCGAAAGTTTGAATGCTTGTTATTCAGTTATTCAATTACGAAAAGCACAGGTCTACACTTTCTAAAGAATGCACGGAACCAAATCTTGTGAAATCTTGAAATTGAAGCTAGTGGTTCAAGTTAAAACAAAAAAAAGCATTATGAAGTCAAAAATGTGATAGAAAGCTAGGTAGGTTAGGTAAGCTACTGTGTAGTACTTACTCATGAAAAATTTTATACGAAAATACAAATTAAAGTATTAATTATGTTAATTTATTTTTAACTTCACTTTAGTATTAAGATCAAATGTTTATTAGCCTGGCTTTGGCTTGGAACACTACTTATTTGTAGGTATATAATATTTTTCACTTGCTGAAAATGAAGTTCTATCACATTTTAATAATTTTGAAATGAAAATATGCTTACATGTTCATAGTCACTTTAAAAATGTTTTATCGATAAAGATTAAGCCTTGTTTTAATAAAAGTTGAATCGATAGCCGTAATTCAGCCAGTTGTTTTATTAAACTTCTGTCCCAGTGAGCATAATAAAAATGTATTGTATGATTTGTACCTTAATAAATTACGATGCCATGTTTTTATTTACTCGAATAAGTAAATAAAGTATCTTGAAAGACAACCAAAATCAATTAGTGCTATCCAGGCGAAGTTAATAAAGCAGAAACAAATTGTAGTAAATAAAAAAAGAATTGTTTGTGTGTACTATAAGTATAGTAAATGTAAAATTAACCAATTAATACCATAAGTCTACAAATTTATATTCTTGAGTATTATGATGATATTCAATCGACGACGTCTTGCCTGCTATTAATTGAGTATATTAGGGGTTAAAATATGAAATTGCCGTTTTGTATGGACGAAATCGAGTAAAGTCATTTTTCCATACTAACAATTTTTTAGTTTTTTTAAAAACGCCTGAACCGTTTTCGATGCAATTAAAGGTGAAAGTTAGATGGTTATAAAGCTACGCATTATAGTATTTAAATTTCTGAAAATCAAAGTATATAATACAAATATACTTAATTGATTCAAGAAGGTCAGCTGACACATTGTAACCAAGGGGTCTTTTCAACGACTTCCATTGAAGTAATAGGCACTAATATTGTATTTTTTTTAGTCAAAAGTTACTTTATTTAGTTTTTGATACAATACAAAAAGAATTACGCAATAATATGACTATACTTAAGAGCTATAAACAAAATAAAAAGTGGGAAAATAATCGGCAATTTCATACTATTATTTATCATAATTATGTAATATTAAAGTGCAACATTACTTTGAGATATAGCATGGTTTCTTAGAACACATTTCATCTTTCTATTCCGACTGACTAAACTACACATCGGGTTAACTTTAAAAAAAAAAACCGAAGTTTGTGCAACGGGTTTTTTTCCCTGACAACACCCATGGCTAGTTTTTGTGCGCCATTTTGAAAATTAAATTATAGGTTATAATTTTAATATGATAGGTGTGTAATATATTTCTTTGGGTCCTTTTTTTAGGGATGCTTATCTTTTTAAGTGTTTACTTTAATATGGTCATTTGTTTAGTGTCCTGCGTTCGTTTATTTTTTAAATTATTGTATGAATCATTTCGGATTAACATTAAATTTTTTTTTTTTTTTTGAAAGGACCTATGCTGTGGCGTAAGGCCGTTACAGCTTCACCGGGCGGGTTTTAGGCGAGTGCGGAAGGCACTCAGCCCAAAAGCGGCCTGCTAGCGGGTACCTCGAGCGCTCGCCCGCGCAGGGGCCCCGTACTAGCGGCGCGATCGGACCGTGCCGGGTGCTGAAGGCACCCGGCCAAGAGGTCAGCCCGACTAGTGGTTGCATCGCGTAGCTCGGCGCTGCAACACAGACTGGTCTGTGCATACAGACCGATCTACGCGAGCCCCGTTCTAGTGGGCCCGATCGAAGGGGGCAGACTAGGCCTCAAGGGCGCCTCTGTAGGCTCGGACCTCGGCTTGGGCCGTCGTCCGAAGGGCGGACTGGTGAGAAGCGGCCAGGTACATGTCTGTACCTGCCGAAATGATGCAAGGGTCCTCGCACTCGCCGGCGAGTGCGCTGATTCGATCTAGTGCTTGTCGGGTGTGTACTGTTGTGAGTGGTGAATTATTTTACGAACGATGTGATTTTGTCGTCGGGATCTTCGAGAACGTTCCTCGGTCGGCGGAAACGGGCTTCGACATCTTTTTGGCACGAGTAGGTGGCGGCTTTGACTATAAGAGGATTCGTATGATTGACTTGACGGCTTTATCAAAGAAGTGTTGAGACGCTTCTTTCATAAAGCTGGCAATCGACGGAATGTTAAGGTCGCGATGCAAATTGTCGTTACGCACATACCACGGGGCGTCCGAGGCAGAGCGTAAGAATTTGTTTTGGAGGATTTGGAGTCTTTCTAGTTCTGAGGGGCTGGCATGAGCGAACACTGGACTAGCGTAAGTCATCACGGGTCGAATACAGGCTTTGTAAATTGTCAACTTATTTCTAAGTGACATTTTACTCTTCCTGCCGATATAGTAGTAGAGCCTTGAAAAGTAAAAGGCTGCAGTCTGACGGACGCGTTTGATGTGAGGTTTAAAGCTCATTCTACGGTCTAAGGTGACACCTAGGTATTTGACTGTCTTCTCCCAAGGGATCGGACGGTCGTATAGGGTGATTGGTGTGAGACATTGTTTAGGATGTTTTGAAGCGAAGAAACCTCGAGTAAAGTACACTGCTGCACTTTTCTCGGGGTTTACCTCTATTCGCCACATCCTAAACCAGTCACCTAGGGATTGGGCTGCACGTTGTAGTGCCTTAATGATGTAACCGGCATGGTAGCCAGAGTGATAGAGGGCTGTGTCGTCCGCAAATAGAGCTAGCTCTACTTGCGGTGACCTGGGAATGTCGTTAATGAAAATTGAAAAGAGAAGAGGAGATAGCACGGAGCCCTGAGGGACTCCAGCCCTGATGGGGCGGGGAGATGAATAGGACCCCTCTACGCGGTAGCGAAAGGTACGATTTGACAGAAAGTCTCGAAGGATGAGCACGAGACTGTCGGGCACTTTGAGTTGGTACAGCTTGTAGATCAAGCCGTTGTGCCAGACTTTGTCAAATGCTTTCGCTACATCGAAGAAGAGTGCACCGGTTACCATCGGTTTGGATCTGTTGAGGCCGTCGAGAATGTGCTCCGTTAGGCGGTGCACCTGTTCGACACAAGAGTGGGACGCTCTGAAGCCAAACTGTTCGTTGATTAAGAGATTGTTCGAGAAAATGTAATCTCTTAGGCGGGAGACGAGAACACGCTCGTATAATTTGCCCATAGTCTTGAGGAGACTGATGGGCCTGTAGTTGGCGGGCTTGGAGCGGTCCTTGCCGGGCTTAGGGATACCTATGACGTCTGCTTCTTTCCACGCGGTTGGAAAGATGCAGTTTGCCATGGCACTATTGAAGATAGCAACCAATAGGCAAATCAGTTGGGCGGGGAGGACTCGTAAGACTCTGTTGGAGATCCGGTCCGGACCGGGAGCCTTGTTTGGACGGAAACCTTTGATGATGGTTTGCACCTCATCGGCGGTGGTGGGTGCAAGGGGGCAGGTTGGAGGGAGGGCCGAGAGACGTTCGACTTCGCTGTCCAACATACTAAGGTGGGCAGCGTCTATAGGAAGCGTGCTAGGAGAGCACTGGGCCTCTAGGCTGTCGGCCAGACATTCGGCTTTCTCTTCGTCGTCGAATACGACGGAGTTGTCGGGTCTAGAGAGAGGAGGCATAGATGTGACTATATCTGACTTGAAGGATCTCGCCAACTTCCAATAGGCTTGGTGAGATGGTGAGATCGTTTCAAGTAGGCTATCCCACTGACTTTCCCGAAGAGCCTTAATACGTTCCTTTACAGTTAACATTAAAATACATTTACTATTGGACCTATTGCATATTCACGTCTGAAACGTGACCCCCAGAGACTAGTATTAAGTGTAGATCCGAAATTAAGAAAATACAATGTAAACTGCCTAGCTATGAGTGTTAAGATATACAACAAATTACCAATAAATTTTAAATTATTAAATAATAGACAATTCAAAGATAAATTATATAAATGGCTTAATGAGAAAAAATTTTATGATCTCAAAGATTATTTTAGCTATGTTTAACAATTTTTAATAAACAAATAGACAGTGTTGACTGTTTTGGTTTACCTATAGATTTGCATGCTTTTATTTAAATAAGGCATAACAGGTCGCTCCATTATTGTAACATGTAAAACAACTGTAATACCATGTTTTATTGCAAATTTATAAAGAATTTATTTATATATTTATTTTATAAGTAGGTATATTAAAATTTACATATGTAAAAACTTGAAAAGTACGTATGTAAAGAGATTAGATTATCAAATATGTTACTTATTTTTATATAAGATTAAATATGTAGTAGTAAAAACTTACTAATCTAAATTCACGGACGAGTAAAAAAAGTAATATTTTTTTACTCGTTCGTGCCTAAATTGTGTTTCAACACATTAGGTATTTCGAGACAGCGTACAGTTTACAAATTTAAATAGCGAATGTAGCAAGAACTAAATTTACTTAATAAATAACAAAAAACTAAACACATAACTTTAAATGAACAGTTAAAATAAGAATTACCATTACCTATAGAAAAACAACCGTCAATTCAAAGTTTTGCTATCGCGACATAGACAAGCAATAAAGATCGAATCTACAAAGCCTCCGCTAAACGGGCAGCAATCACAGAGACCGTATTTTTTGGGCCAAAAAACTGCCGCTTGGGGACAAAGACTATCGGAGATCGCCCCGAGATAAAACACAATAAATAACACATAGATCCAGGCTTCGGCATGTTAAAGTTAATGTTAAACGCGTTCCCGATGCGAGCCTCATTAATCAGCCGTTGGATACGAAATAAAATCCATTTGTTTGTGGGCACATTTACATAGACAGTTTTTGTTGAAAATAAGGATTAAATATTAACATTTTGTGCAGCTGAATGCAACAAAATTAAAATAAACTTAGCAATAAATATTTTATTTGATTGATTAAAATCAATGTGGTAAAAAAGCATACCATTATTTTAGATTAAGTATCTATGTGCAACTGTAACATGGTCACCAAATATGTGGTATATTTTAATTACAAAAAAGTCACCAGTTTAATATTATCAATAGACGCAGAAACATATTTAATTTATCGAAGGGCAAGCTTTAAAAATATAGCGTCGCGTAAAACTAAAGTAAGTTCATATGTACCCCATCATAGAGGGTTCGGGCGTTTATTAAATCTTCCTTAGAATTCATTACAGCCGCATTCTAAATTAAGTTTCACCCCCTAAGGTTCACTTTTACCAACTTGTTTGGACCAACTTTATTTGCCATGATTTAATTTTGGGTCTCAATGAGATTTATGCTTAAGGTCGGCTTGCTTGTTTTAGTGTTCATAAACTTTTTGAATAAAATATTTCGAAATATGTGCACGGACATATCAATGCAATCAAGCATTTTCGGCACCTGCAGGTAAGGAAGTAGTAGGTAAATACTGTCGAAACCGTGAATTAATTTTGGTCTAAATTGCTATTCCTTGTCCGAATGCCAAAAGGGCTTAAATATATTTGTATGATACACTCGTGATAGAGTTTTATCTAGTATTATCATATCTGTGATATAATATATTTAATAACATTTTTGTTAGTTACCTATACAAATAATTAATATGTGTTAAGTGACTGCTCACTAAGTATACTTTTTTATTCAATGCCAAAAATAACACGAGTCAGGCCAAGCGCAGTGTGAGGTTCCGTAACTTTACGTCTCAAATGTTGACTTACTTGATTTTAGTTGATGTTTGCAGTAAACATGATTTTTAAAATTTTATTTAGGTACAACACTTATTTTAGTTGATATTTGCACATGATTTAAAAAACTTCAACTTATTTACTACAACTATTGTACATAGTTAATTAACTATATTTCAGGGAAATTTCTTCTAAATAGTCCTAATTTAAGTAAATTTTAGCCGTCGACAAACTTTTAAATTAATTTTCGTTTTATCTTTCTTGTAAACTTTTATTAGCTCTGTTAGTTTTTCTTTTAATTTTAATATATTATGTAGGTACTAATGCCGTGATTTTTAAAAGCGAAAAATGATAATCAGAAACCACAATGTGTAAGAAAGACGTGAAAAAATATACCAAACACGTAGGTCGTCGGTACCTAAACAAAAAAATTGTTTGGTAATACAAAGCTGCAGTATTTTAACAGGAAGTCTCTGAGCTAGAGAGTCAAGACCAAGAGTCGGACATGACAAAACTATAACCTAGTGGACTACAGAAACCTTAACCATTTCCCAATTTTAAACCATAGCTTTTGAAAAATAATCAAAACTGATTTAAAGTTTAATGGTCACATCATACGAGTCGATTAATTCGGTTTTTCCACTATCTTGTGCATCACCAGATTTCTTTGGTAGAGAAGCTGCTTAGAAAGCGGAGAATCAAGAATGTTGCAAACGTAATATAGGTATAACTGTGATATAGGTAAGGAACATTTGCGTATTTTAATAATGTGTGTTTTTATTTATTTTAGGCATCGAATCAGTCTTCAAACATTTGGTTGAAAAAATCAAACAATTGAAAAAATATTTATTCTACGTGGTCACCGATTCCACTGATTACACTGACTTATAACCACTGAACAAGTGATCACTATGTTTTACTTGACACTGACATGATAGCACCGAGTCGTAAGTCGCTAGCCCGTCTTTACTCAGACACTTGTCTGTTACGAGTCCACGACCAAGTCCACAGATTCTCAAACATCAGAAGCTGATTCCAGACAGCGGCGTCAGGGCCGGCGTGGTTGCTAGGCAACGCACCGCGGGTGGGCGTGGCAATCGATACCACCCCAGTCACCTCCTGTCCTCACGTGATAGCCCTTTTCCTTTCAACTGTACTCAAGGTACGGTTGCGAAAATTATTTTCCGAATCGGAGACGGTTCGGAAGTCCGGAGGGCGCGTACTTTTTTACAGGGCGGAATTTGACGTCATTCCGTTTGTTTACTTTTGAAATAAGTAGGAAGTACTGAATGATGTTGTAAAGTAAAGTATTTTAATAACAAATTAAATTTTTATTTTAAATACCTAAATGCAGTTTTTTTAACACCTATATATAAAATAACTGTATAGTAATAACTCTTAGGTATCCAAATAAATAATTTGCATACTCTAGATTCTAGAATTTCACCTTTTCTGTAGATATCTTAATCTTAGAGTCTAGAAGATTAAGCTATCTTCAGAAAAGGTGAACGTGTTATGAATATTTGCTAGTCATTTGTCAGATTAGAACTGAATCCATCAAAAAAGCCATGAGACATACTAAAATCATTGTTGTAATTATTATTTTTTAAACAGATGCCTTACACTTGGATTGATATGCGATATAAAGTTCAATACTATATTATGATATATAAATCATAATTATACCTACATTGAAGTGAATGTCATCATAGGTCTATAAAACAAAAGATATGCTACGTCTAGGCTTCCTAAGAAAACGTAATACCCAATCTGTCAAGTCTTTAATGTCGCTGTCAAAAAGAAATTGCTTTTCCTTCCTCATTTTTGTGGGGGGAGTGTTTGGGACACGTTATGTCGACACACTGCCTACTATTAGTGCACAAAGGTTGCTTGTCACGAGCATCCTGAGGGAGGGGCGGGAATTATGAGCTGTCAGCTGCAGGCCAAGTCTTGTCGTACCTGACTCTAATTTAGATGTTTCTGCTGGTAATGACCGCTTTAGTATCGTTGATAAAGAACAGAAATGAGAAACAAAGACCTGTCGCAACTGCATCTGTTATTTGATCTTTATTATGGCTTTTGGACTCATTGTAACCAGATGGTAGCGAGATTAATAAAAATAAGATGAGAGATATGTTTTTTGATATCAAATAAATTCTGATAAAACGCAATTATTGATTTTTAAAATTTATTAGTAGGAAGTTTATCTACGTACAGTTTGCATAAGATAATAATTGAAAGCTCCTGATAGCACTATCATAAACCTCAATGGTGTTAGGTAAGTAGGTACTAATCTTTTAAACAATTTTTAATCAGTATTTTTAAAAGATAAATACATTAAAAAAAATTTACTACTAAATAATTTACTGTGTATGTCTGTGATACTAATCTTAATACAAATCTACTTAATGTATATTATAAATTTTACCTAAGCTACCTAAACGTAACTAAGCTTCATTAAAAATAAGTCAACTATAAAAGGAAATGAGGATTAGAATAAAATAAGTATACCTATCTGTATAAGATTATCACAGCAAACTCTTATATATTACTTACCTATGTTTCTTGTATTACGAACATATTTCTCAAAAATGTAAAGGTAACATAACATACTTGAAAAACTTTCTTAAAAACTATACAGAAACTTAATGATCATAAACAACGTATTTAGCTCTTCCACATTTACAATCACCGTAGGGGTTTTATTGTAAACAACTTATAATTATGTAAACAAACACAGTTCATCAGGCGCGTTTTTTGTAAACACACATTGGTGTATCTCATTTTTACTAATTAATACAAATAAGCTCTCTCGATCCGTTCGAGACTATTATTTAGTCTCGGGATCCCGACTGACGCCCTTCCATCCGAAATATATGGACCATAAAACCACGATTACGTTTTATAAACACTACATTTGTAACTACTTTATGATTGTATTATTTATTTTACGTAATATATTATGTTGTGTTGCTGGAGGTTTTGATTTTTCCTAAGCTGAGCTTTCAAATATTTAAAATTCTCTGGCACAGTCCGGTCCATTAATTTATAGTATTCCAGGGTGGCGCCAAGTATGGAAAGAGCTTTGAAAATATTGAGGCATCTTTGTTTTTGATTATTCTTTATGTTTTTTAACAGTTTTTACATCGATCCTATACTAGTATGCTTTTCTTTTTTCTGAAACAATGACTTTTTTATATCGACCAATGTTTTTGAATGTTTGCGTTGTGAAGTAAATAATTTTTATTTGTACAACAAGACGAAAAGATAAGAATTTGCTTTTCTGCTTCTCATTTTTGCCTCTTGTGTCATACTGCTTCGACGAATATATAACGAAGCCCACGTTATGTAACCATTATGTATAACATCTTGGCAGTGTTATTGCATTTTTTTAACCAAAATTTTTTTAAATTAAAATATTAAATATTGGTTCAGCTATTTATTTTGAAACACGCTGTGACGCACACAGATGTAGCTGTGTAAGGTCCATTCAACCGAGACCCCGCCGCAGCAAAATAATACGTCTGGGCGCGTCACAGCGTGTTACAAAATTAAAAGTCTGAATCAATATTTAAAATTTTTCAAAAATTATTTTTAATTAAAAAAAAATAACACTGCCATGATGTTATACATAATAGTCCAATAACGTGAGCTTCGTTTTACAGGTGGTTAAAATTGCACGGTGTATAGATAAATAGTTCTTATTTAATTTTGATTAGTTAGGTAGTACGTACAAAGTTTGCTTTTTCCACAGTATCATACATAGAGGCTCGTGCAAGAAGTCTGTCTCCACAAAATATAGCTGCACCAGGCATCGTGCGCCGGAGTGCGCGCCCGGGACTCACCCGCACTAAATTTAAATATTTTAATCCTTAATTTAAATTTTTGACATTTTTATTTTATGTTAGTATTCGTGTAGTTTCATTTTTAATGTTATTTGTCATATTCAGGAGACTGTACAACTTGGGACTGGCGCCTCAGAGCATCGTTTATTGGACGCTGATGTGATAGATTTTTATAGGATACTAGCTGACCCGGCAAACGTTGTTTTGCCATAAAAATGATTAAATTACTAAAATGGCTATTAAAAAATAGAGGTTGTTGATAAAAGGGTAAACATTTAGGGTTATATGTATTTTTAATGCCACATTATAGAAAAATGTTGTCCAAAAATTAAAAAAAATGTTAAGGGTGAACAAACCTTATCACTTAGGGGTATGAAAAATAGATAGTAGCCGATTCTCAGACCTACTGAATATGCATATAAAATTTGGTAAAAATCAGTAAAGCCGTTTCGAAGGAGTAAGATAGGTAACTAACATTGTGACACGAGAATTTTTATAAGAAGATTGGTTGATGAT
Organism: Anania crocealis; assembly: GCA_949315895.1. NCBI lineage: Eukaryota > Metazoa > Arthropoda > Insecta > Lepidoptera > Crambidae > Anania > Anania crocealis. The sequence continues at coordinate 14,067,030 of OX438880.1, read as the reverse complement.
TTCGCTTTTAGTTGTAAATTTCTGATTACAATTTTCTGTTATAAGGAATACTATTGCGTCTAGGGGAAATATGAGTGGGGAATAGTACTTTTGGCTAAAAAACCGTTTAATAATTCTTGGTGTCAGATTTTTATGAGATATTTCAAAGCCAAATAAAGCATGGTGATATCTAATCAATCAGCTACGGGGATGCCTGATGTTGTAGATTATTTCAGAAATATTCAAAACAAATCATACGTCCCATACATAATTATTATATAGGTACATTGTTTGTAAGAAATTTATTTACTACCTCGCAAGGAAGTGTTTTACAACGAATCTGAGCGCGGTTATAAAGATTTTTGATTTTTAACCAAACATTAACGTGACGTATTGGGTTGTTGGACAAAACGGAGTATGGAGGGAGAATAAATGAGGCTTGGAGCCATTATAAATACGTTGTCGATCATTATTCATCTGCATCGGCCGCCTTGGTCAAGGGAACAAATTCATTTTTATGAACGCAGAGACTAAAAAATACAACAGTACACTTCGTGTGGACAGCAAAACTAACTTATTAGGAGACAAAGGAAAATCATTTTATTTTGTTAATTAATATGGCGATTGCAAACTTATATTTCGGGTTGGAGAATTCAACATGACCTACCTAAGAACATCGATGAATGGAAGAACCTTTTTTAACTACAAAGTTTGTTCTTATCTTTTCGTCGGAGCCATGTTTAACGCGACTATACTAGAGATAAGTGCTGCCCTCAATTGATTTAATTCTATTACTTCTAAACAAAATCAAATCTCAAAAAACTAGAACAGTATCATTGCGTTAGCGACAAATTCGACTTTATAAACAACTACATAATAAGTTTACTGTGATTCAATAAATACTAGAGGTTATTTGCTAAAATGATACTGTTCTAGTTTTTTGAGACTTGATTTTGTTAAGAAGTAATAAAATTAAATCAATTGGGGTCAGCACTTCGCTCTAGTAGTCCCCTTAATACCTATAAACTGTTAATATATATTTTTTGACCTCTCTAAAAGGAATATTTTGCTATAATCGCCATGTTTGGCATGTGGGTCAAAATGGCGGTTGGAGATGGCTTAAGACAGAGAGGAAACACTGCTGCCCTTGTTCTTTGAGCTGCACTTTTTAGTATCTTTAGTCGCCTCTTACGATACCCAACGAACGAGATTTCGAAATTTTTCTCTCCTATTCTATTTTAGGGCACAACTTAGTTTGTTAATAAATAGTCCCATTTAAATATAAAAATCATCCGTCACATACTACGAGTACGTAGAAAAATAGCGTACCTACCCAGCCGTCAATACTTAATTTTTTTTATACAAAATAAATTTAAAAAACGAATAGCTTGAAATAAGCTACCAATTTTGAGTTAGTGCCAAAATAAGGAATCATAGGTATACCGTCAACATACCTACTTAGTTTTCACGTTTTTCGATGGTTACATTTTTGTTAAAAGTGGTTTCATTGATGGAATGTTTTGAACTCAAATTTAAAAAAAAACACTTTTGTATTTCAATTTCAAGTCTTCTTCTTCTTTTATAATAATGGCGAAGGCAGTTTTTCGGCGAAAGCCACACGATTCAAAATCGGTTCAAATGTCGCAATTCTTAGTAAATATCGTAATTAGGTGGGTACCTATAAATGATTGCGATGTTTGTGTGATGATCACTGATCATAATAAGTGTTGTGTTTTCAAACACTTTATCTTTCTATTATTGTTAGCAGTAGGTACCTTCCTTTGATAAGGACTTTACCATTTTGGCTAATTACCTAAAGTAGGTAGACATTTTTGTAGTAACCAAAATAAACTTCATCTACAGTAAACTAACTAGGAACCAAAAAATGCCTAATAAATATTATTAAATTTTTTGGCGGATGCCTGATGTTCTAAATTTATTCTATACTTACTGATCAGTTTGAAGAAATAAACACTACTTCAAATGAATTTAGTAGCATCAATTAATATGTAGTTCTAATATATCGGTACTTAAAGTAAATTATTTACTTACAGTAATTATATACCCCGATACATAAATAAGCAAGCTACGAGTATTAACTAAGCATTTTGCCTGATGCACATCAACACTGCGAAAAAATAACTTCGACTTTTATAATAGGTACCTACCTACTTTAGAAGGTCTATGACCGATAAACGTGAGTGATGTCATCAAAGGCAACGAGTGTAGGCCTTCACTAGTATAGTATAAAAATCAAGAAAAAGAGAAGGGCAGATGCTACCAAAGCAACTAATTTATAATTTCGCACTCGCTCCGCAAGACGAGGTGGCCGAGTGGTTAAGGCGTTGGACTGCTAATCCAATGTGCTCTGCACGCGTGGGTTCGAATCCCATCCTCGTCGTTTAGTTTTGCTAAAAATATTAACTTTTTTTCTTATTTTTCTTATTCGAAAACATATAATTTTTGATTAAAATAATTTTTTTTCTAACTGGTCTGGAATGAGAAAAGTATTTTTGAATCGTTAGTTTCAAGAAAGTGTAAAATGTGGTACTATGACAATGAAAATGAAATAAATAGCTGTGTATTATAATTACTGTTATTAGATCAATTTAATAAAAAATAGATTATCCTAAGTATTTAAACTTGACAAACAAGTTTTGCATTCCCAGAATAAAAAACAAAACAATAAAATTAGCTTACTAGTGTATTTTTTAAAATTTATTAATGTAGTTATATAAAACAGTCTTGTAACTTGTAACAGTAAAATTTTTCATTAAACAGTTTCTATGCATAATTAAAGCGGGTGGTTAGTAGTACAGTCAGCATCATAAGTCGCTGAAAGCTGGTACTGTAATGTCATAGTACTTATATTTACCATTTTGTTTACACAAACAAAATGGTATAAATACCTACCTTTAGCAAACGCTAAAGGTAGGTATTTATGAGCAAATAAACTTTGACGTGGCATGATACGAAGTGTTTGGCGACTTCCGACCCTGACTGTAACTATGCTATGTTTCACGACAGGACATGCAATGGGGTAAAACCATCCATGGATACAAAATCATAAACGAGATACACATTATGTGACAGAAAAACGTTCTTACAAAATGAGCGCTCAACGTTAATAATGGGTGCTCTTTAACTTGAGTTGCATTTATCTTAGGGTCGTACTTAAGATTATTTTCGCATTACGGTTGATACATGACAACATAATAATATGCTTTTATTGGAACTTGAATATTTTTAACCAACTTCCAAAAAAAGAAGGAGGTTCTCAATTCGACTGTTTGTTACCTCAGAACTTTCGACTGAAAGAACGGATTAAAAAAAATCTTATTTTGTTTGAAAGCTGGTGCTTCCCATATGGTCCCATTTTAACGAAGTCATAATCTGATGGTGGAATCCGGGGAAATCGAGGGAAACCCTAAAATTTTACAAGTACGTATTACGTTTTTGCATATCTTTCTTAAGGCTTTTCAGTATTTGCGTCTGGTACTCATCATTTTATGTTGGTGAGCTAATGATGGAAGGTACAACTCTTTAACGGTTAGGAGTAGGAGGATTATTCTTTTAGTCAGATAGTTGTCTTCCTTCAGGTTATTCACGTGAGCTGAACCAGTATTATATTATCTGTGGCTGAACGATGGAAGGATTTGTCCAAATTCTAAACTGACGACGCCGTAAACGGCGAATTCACACAAAATGCCTGCGACAGATGTCAGTCAAATATAGTATATACTACTTTAGTATTATCTTATGTCTGTGATATTACTCAAGACTCAAGCTTTTTTTATTGTTTACTTTTATTTGATTAAATACTCGTGAATAGAATATTATTGTTAATTAAATTAAAGGAAATAGTCTATACAGCCACGGATTAATATTGAAAAATAATATAATATGCTTTTGCTGGGTATTACATCTGCAAATAATTAGATGTGGCGTGTCCCCCGGGGCACGCGCGCGCGTCGCGTGTCGCGTCATCCCGCGCGTTATGACGCGATTTATTTATGAATATTGTTTCGCCGGCCGCCAAGTGGATCGCTGCCACGTGCCGCATATCCGCTGATGGATAACATGCACTTAGAACACTTTTGAATCCGTGATATGGTTACTGGTGCCATGGTTTTGTTGATGTTTTGAGTTTGGCAAAGGAGTATGCCGGTCGAATGCAAATCAATGGGCTTCAGAAAAGTGGTAGGCAAGGCAATATTGGCTAAACGCTTTATTTTATTATTTTATTCAGATTAAATAGTTAACTTCTCTCAATACATACCTACCTACTCAGATTTTTATTGTTACGAGGGTGAAAAGTCACTACATTAAAATAAAAGAAATTGTAGATAGATGATTTATTTTCAACTTTTCTTTGCAATCCTCTGCAAATAAAATACAGTTGTGGAAATAATGTTAACAACTAGGTCAACTAGTGTCATCATACCATTAAAAATACGTTTTGTCTTGGGGAGCCTCAAAATCGTTAAATATTTCCACCCTCTCAAATTTTTCTTAAAATATTAGAAAAGGAAACAGTCATGCTGTTTGTTTAGTTTAGCTTGGAGCAGGATGACCTTCATACTAAGAAAAATCTTACTCATCCTTTCTAATATTAAAAATATGAATGCGAAAACTACTTAACCGATCATCATGAAACTGTGTAGGTACATAAATTCTTGGAGATATTAGAAGTACTTAACATAGGCTTGTTTTGTATCCCACCGCTGGTCATAGGTTTTTGCGATATAGGTAACGTCTAGATCACGCGGTTTTTATTGGTAAACCTAGTGTTATAATTACTGCGTTTGTTACTCAATTACGCCAAAACCACTAAACAGATCTAAATGAAAGGCAGGGAGCTAGACGTATACGACCAGGATTAGCACACAGGCTACTTTAAATCCCGGAAAAATTTACGGCTCCCGTGGGATGACTATGTTTGTTTTTCATAGTTAAAGGGACCATTATGTTTTTTTGTGTAGTGGTCGTGGTCGCCAAGGGGTCAAAAAGTAACATGGTCCACTTATCATCCTTAAAAACAAAGGTATAATTTATATTTTCATTAGACGATTTTAACACGAGCGAATAGCTAGTAAAAAATTGGTTGTTTGTAAAGTAGGTTTACGATCGAGATGTTTACGTGATAACGAGAAAATCTCCATTCGTTTGTATGCCGCTAGAGTGAGAGAGACGGAAGATCGGTCCACTCACTCGAACGCTATGCCAGCCTCCGCTCGTGAGGATTCCGCATGACAAGTTTCACGGAATGACTGGCAGCGCTCGAGATGAGACGGGAGATCGGTCCGTCTCTCTCTCGTTATACCTGCGATCGCGCTCGTGAGGTTTTGGTGTGACACAAGTTTCTGAACATGTCACCCGACTAAAACGATTTTAAAGACGTTATCACGTCAAAAAAATAATCCTTTTGAAATATTCCGTGTATGTAGGTATTAGCTTATTTTTGTTTGTATTCAGTTTGATTACTTTTTAGCCTACACTCGTGTTTATAATTTGTGATTTAAAGATATTCAAGTAATTCGGTATTAGTCTGTAAGCTTTATTATAATTTAACCGTCCTTTATAAAACCCGTAAACCCGTCTCAGTCGCTTGTGTTAAAGAGGTCTTCAAAACTTTAAATATTTATTCTCAGTTTTTGTTTATTATGGAATTAGAAAATTATTTTGCTAATGATTTTCGCTTGTTAACACCGGCCTAGATACCTTCACCACACCACCCGCACTGACACTGATTTAAGGAAGCACCTGCACCACACTACCCGCACTAACACTGATTGAGCAAGCACTATTTCATGCAGGAAAACCGCCCGCCCTCCCTCAATAATGCAATTATTAGTACCCAACACCGGTACAATAAAAACCTCGACGCGTTTCGCCACTTCACGTAGCATCTTCAGGAGATGTTGTCGCCTTCCCCGTCGTTTATGGATTTCCGCAAAGTAACGCCTGAGTCTATTAATTTTATCAATTTTTGTTTTCCCAAGGTAGGTTATATATATATTTGCCATCTCATGATCATCATCTATGATCGGACTTGTCTTACAATGGAGGCTACTTGCATTTTTTTAAACTGTAATTTCTGAAGGTTTGGTTCTTAAACTGTGTACAGTCAGCTGCAAAAGTATGTAAATACTTTTTTGTTTTACCAACCTTAATTTGCCACCTACCGGTTGAATACATCATTCACTGTAAAATCCATACGTCTATGGAACTCTCTTCCATTGTTGATTCGGCAATCTGAATCACTTCCTATTTTTAAAAACAGACTTAAAACCTATCTTCTTTCACTTTAATTTCTGTCTTGTCTAATTTTAACTTATGTAATTCCTATTATTGATACTTTTGGTCACGTGATCCTCTTTCGTTTAATGTATTTGGGTTTGTAGTTGTATGTGTATATGTTATGTATGTATATGTTATGTATGTATATTTAGTGTATAGTTTATGTAGTTTATTATGCATGTATGTAATACTGTATTTTAATGTTATTTATGTAGTTTACTATGCGTGTAATATTAGATATATTTCAGATTTTAATTTTTCATCTCTTTTATTACTTTTCTTTACGTGTACTTTTGAATACTCTCCGCCGCCTTCCCCTTTCAAATCTGTTTCATCTTTCCTCTACCTGAAGGTTGTCTGGTAGAGATCGCTGCAAGCGATAAGACCGCCTAAATTGTACTAATCTAAATCTTACTCATGTGTTATTTTTCAATTTTATGGTGTGCAATAAAGTGTATCTATCTATCTATCTAAATTTACAAAATATTTTTCTAGTAACACTCATCGTATGCGCTATAGACACATGAATAAATATTCCCACATTTACTCATGTGCTATAGATATGTGTGTTGATGTTCCGAATAGCAATTAGATAAAAATGAAATTGATTATCTTGATATTTTTTAGTATTTCTGTTTTACAGATAGAATTAAATGGTAATTCTGAATTATAATAATTTTGTTCTAGACTTGCGAATTGTGGGTGTGTTTTATATACGTTTCTACTTATTGAGCATTCGGAGCCTGGTTTCAGAGGGTATTTTAATGATTTTTTTACGAAAGAGAAAGTCCTTCGTCGCCAATAAATTATGAAATAGTGCTTTAGGGTAGCGGGCCCAATGATCGGCGTCGGAAGCGAGGCGGGCCGGGCGCGAGGACTTCCGAGTTCCGCTCAGTAACTCATCATCAACGCACCGCGGGGGCCCCCCCACACCAACACAAAGAAATGCGCAGATTTGGGTGAGTTATACCCTATAAGCAAAGGGGCGCGAAAAACACACTGATGCCGATGTTTTGAGGTGGTTCCGATTTCAAATGGTTACAATATTGTTACTTGTAAGCACTATATGTACTATAATGGTTGGTACTTGTTACGATTGTTTGTTAGTTAATGTTAACAAAACAGAAATGTATATTTGAATTTTGCATTTACAATGAAGGTAAGTCTAACAAGTGAAACGCTAAGTTGTTTATTCCTAATGTGTGATTCAAACTTACGTTTTGTCATTTGGCAAAACTTGTACCAGATCCACTGTTATTGCTTGAAATTTTATTTTTCTTAAAGTGCTTTCTTTTAAACAGTATTTTAACCGACGATAAAAGAGGAGGTTCTTAATTCAACGCATTTTATTATTATTTTTTATTTTCACGGAAAATTTTATACCAAAGGGACCGGTTTAGATATTTATATTTTTGTTGAATCCTGTATACTTAGTTAACTCAAAGTTGGTGGTATTTAAATTTTAAAAATTTAAATGCCACCAACTACTTAATTTCTTGTTTGGGAAGTACTAAGGGTTAGTACTTCCCAAACAAGAAATTAAGTAGGTGGCTTGACTGACTGATAGTGGTGACTGTACTTATAAGTGTCAGTGATTGCTTGTTTTTCACCTATTAGAAATTGTGGGTGTATTCTCCCTTTCCTTCAGTATTTTTAATAAAGATTGAATATTATTGCTGCAGTTTTTTTACAGTTTTATTATACATGTCAGGATCCAAAAGAAAAGATGAGGTAATAACTTAATTCATACAAAATACAACCGTTAGTCGAGTTCTCGCGGGAATTTCACGAAGTTTTGAGATATATTTTTTGTATTATTCTGAAGTCTACATTTCTGGAAAGTTTCATCAAATTCGTTAAGCAACTTAAAACCGTTGCATTAATAATTTCAGTAGAATCCAAATAAGAGGAATATACCCTTGTGCGTAAGGTTAGAAAAATGTAAGTAGTCTTATTAGTCGTTCGAAATATTATTTAGTACCTACGTTGTAAATTGTAATCCCATCATTGCTGTGGTGACTTGAATTCAATGATGGAGGCCTTTGTCCTGCAATGAAATGATTATAGGCCATTACTTTTGCATTGTAATGTTCACTGTTCTTTGCTGTTTAATTATAATTTGTTCAGTTACTTCTGAATGTAGCTATTCTGAAGTTTGTTGAAAATGTACGTAACCTTTTTAACAAACCGTGACAAAATATGACATTTAAAAGGCAAAGTCTCAATCGATGAGTATGCTGATATGCAAATATCGAAGCAGCAGAATGTTTTTCGTGTTCGATTTTGACGCGTTTAGTACGTGACTAGACTAACACGCGCTCCGTATGTGGCCATCAGGCGTTCGTCTCACAAATAGAAGAACCTTGTGACATGGTGATAAAGCGTATATTGGAAAAGTATTTCCATGTCTATATGAAACAGACAAAACTTATCAAACCGGGGCAATTCTTTTGCGCTGTTCATTTGTTTTAAATAACTTCCGCACCTTTTCACTGGATTCAAACCACGTTTCCATTTGAAATTCAAATATAGAACTTTAGAAGTGAGAATGATAGTGTAGCCGTAGTTAGACCTTCAAGGTAGCACCAAAATTATTTTTCTTCATTAGTAGGTACCTTTACTTCCTGTTCTTTATACGAATAGGAACTCCGACGTAGGATTTATTTTTCACTAGCGCTCCGCCGCGTCCGCTGTGCTGTACCTATATCAATCAAATCAAACTTATATTTTTATTATAAAAATTGAATTTTTTTGCACCCTATCAAATAAAGAAATATCGTGTATTTGATTATATGAATATTTTAGTAATTATCATTGTATTACCATTTAGTTATGAGCAATATTATTTTTTCTTTTACCTAGTCCTAAAAATTTGCGCAACTTAAGAAAACGTGTAACAAGCTATCTCAATCGCAGTTCGATCGTGATTGAATTGGACAGCTTTTATACTTCATGGTCAATATTTATTTCAGACTTATCTCTTAAATGTGCAATTATATCAAGAAATAAACATAACGTTGTCGAACAAAAATTCAATGATCATAATATGAGAATAATAGCAACGTCTTACTAGAGATTAATTACAAAGAAATCTGTACGGGTAAGCACGTACATTTCCTCGCGTCAGCATAATTTTGCCCTAATTTCGTAAACACGCATTCTTCACCTTTGTACAGACCAATACAGTTCGTTCGTTAACATCATACCATTTAGACGCGCGTTCTCACCTTACTATCAAATCCATATCTAGCATAAAAGTCTTGAATACAGTTAAAATTTATCTAACAAACATTTCTATCATTTCAAATCAACCCTATCATAAAACATATACGGCATCCCCGTACAAAATCTGATAACTTGTAAATCGGATTTGAGCAAAACGATCCGTAGTTTATAATCGGGTTTATTGGGGGTTGCTATTGAATTTAACAAATAAACAAATTGTTAAATCTTAAAAAATGCGAGATAATTGTAAAGTTAGTGATTTCAAGATCATGGTTTTACTGCAATTTTGTCTCAGTAATTGCTGTATTTTATCTTAACGTCTGTTGATTTATTTTCAGGTTGACGAAGTGAATTGAGTGTTTAATTTTTCAGTCATGCGCATCTCATTTTACGGGACTGGCGTCTAGTTGTCCCCTGATTGTTTTTGTGATCTTTCAATAACAATACGAGGGATATAAAACACTCGAGTTTTATAATTTGCCGATTCTAATAAATAAAGATTTCAGTCCTTACAGACTGACGTGTCTAAAAACGACCGCCCGGACTGAATGCATTAGAATCCCGTCTCTATTGTATTTTATAATACATTCTTTTTTGCACCTAACCAGAATATATTTGCAATTTCGCTTATTCGATATCGTATGGGTTTTTGCGTACCGTTGATTGCTTCCTATCTGATGCTTACTAAATATTTTACGAGTTTCCGTAGCTAACTCAGACAGATCCTTTGCAGGAGCATCGTTTACAATGCTATAATCATTTTAAATAATTCGTTCTGTTTTTAATGAATTAATGCTTTTGATTTGGTACCTTTAAGACAAACGATGCTTTTTTAGCAGTTGCGTATTAATTTAATAAATGAACATTTAAAACTCTTTGAAAAAGCAGGCTGTAGGTCGTCGTAGTCTCAACTACGTCTACGACATCGACGTCATGTGATATTAGAGCTATTCAGTAGCTACTAACTATCTCTACGCTCGCAACTACTACTTCCTCACCATCTTTTGTACCTACATATTTGTTGTCTCTTTATTTATGATATTTATTACTTATAAGTTTATCAGTAAATTAATTAATATGAATATGTCCGCGAGGGAATCGACTACCTAATCGCAAGCCCAGTTACGTAAGTATATTGTTTTCCTTACAAATCGATATTTTTTATTTTCATTCTATCTGTTATTTTCTATATCAAATTAAGAATATAACTAACTCTCATACACACTTCCACATCTCCTTCCAATCCCGTTAAGAGAAGATAAAAACTGTCCTACCTATGTAACTTTCAAGGTATTTATTTATTTATTGAGAACCGTGTGTATTAACAAACATTGCTACGTAAATAAGATCTTTAATAATACATTAATTATTATATTTTAGGACACGGTCGCGTTTTTAGAATTATTAGCTGAAAATTACAGAACTAGTTTATTAAAGCCTATTATTATTTTAAATTTAGACCTTCTTTAATAAATCGATAATTTAACGACGCTGTTTGCACTAGTAAGCCAATAGGGCTTAAGTTTTTAAAAATTGTATTTAAGAAATTAAATCGCTATAAATTTAAAAAAAATGCTACTGTCTGGGGTGGGACTCAGGCAGTCAATGTTATTATTCAAGGATTTGTATTTTCAATTTAAGGCCCTAGTTGTTTTTTTTATTTCGATTATTGTTTTATGGCAAACTTTTTCAATATGTGATAGAATTTCAACCTGACAAATGTCTTAACTCTTAGCCTGTATTTTTAAACCTCCTTAAATCTGAATGAACTTATCATTCATATTGCAGTCGTAATACCTAAAGTGTCGGTCTACCTGTCATCCTGCACATCAATAAAGGCTAACTAAATACCTAAGTGAGTTACCATAATATTGTGCAGTGTGTAGTGCCGGAATAGCACCACCCCTTCTCGTGATTTGGGTATCCTAAGAGACGATTTCTTTAATCGTCTCTATGTACGTACTGCCCGAAAAAACGCTAATCTGCCATCTCCAAACCACCTGCTATTCCTGCCAAGCGTGGGCAATATTTTGCAGGACACTTAAAACTAATGTTAGACTTCCCAGCAGCAGTAGAATGGTGGGCTGATGATTATAGTAATGAATGTACAATGTTTTATGCTATTCAAATGGGAAAATGGGTACACATTATTATTTGAAAATGGCTAGCTTACATCGCAGAACACTTGTGTCTGTGATTAGTGGACAATGTCTCAGTAGCTAAGTCAGGTCAGGTCAGCGAGAGATCGTGAGTTTAAAATCCTAGTTAATATCCTCGAAACTACTCAAGAGAGTGTGTGTGAGTGAGTCCATCGATATCCTAAAGTTATCCTTCTTACTGACATAGGTATTCCACATATTTGCTTTTGATACAGTTCCGCCATGAATATTTTATACTCCAGCTTTGTCAATTTGAGACAATTCACTATACATGCCTACAGCTAAGTATGCATGTTCATAAGCCCTTGGCAGGGGTTGCACTGGGCGGGGCCAGGTGTCAGTCGCAGGCTGCAGATCTTATCTTGATCGGGGATGCGTCGCTCGCCACCCGGGCCCGCCCGACGGCGTCGCGTCGCTGCGTCATCGACGGGGTGTTGTTATTATTACTTTTTTTTTAATGAATCATTACATTTTTCCATCTTATAAAACCTAAACATATTAATTAGTTATTGACAGCATTCAATTTACATTGTCACGTGGTACCGGCATTTGCAGTCTTGGCCGCCCTAGGCCCCAAGCCATCAGCCGCCCCCTTTTCTCAGCATCCACCCTATAGACTTCATAATGAAATTACTTTATTGCCATGCTACTGAATAGATTTCCAATATTGCCATTGATTTGAGACAAACTTCTTAGCGTTCCATGGATTCACCGTGCGGGTGCTGGGTCCATCGTGTGACAGAAAGAGAAACTCTGAGTAGCTCCCGGGACTTGTGACACGGGTGTAGGTTTAAGGGGCCCCTTTCCGACGAACATCAACACTCACCTTCACTACTCGTGTTTCTCTCCCTGCACAGCCAAATCTGGTACGAACCTGCTAATGCAGCTTTAGACACTCGCTCTAGTATTATAGAACTTACTGCAGTTCTGGCCAAGCCAAGGTCTTTCAACAGGTTATAGAGAGATTTTGCTGGTATACCTCTCGCTCCTACTTATACAGCATAAAGGCTAACTAGATAACCGTTTTTCATAAATTCATTTTGTAGATCATAATATTTGTTTCCTTTCATTGTGTGATCTTTCGGTATGTTAGTGTCCCACGGCACGGTAAGCTCTACAAGTACTATCCGTTTATTAGCTCAAGAAAAAAGAAAAATGTCCGGTGTGGGTGATGAAACACCCACATCCTCTGGGATTGTAGGTAAAGTGCTTTTCATACGTGTCCATTAAAATAGTCCGGTCAGGTGCTGTACTGTACCCAGGATTGAGTAAGGCTTGTTCTTAGAATTTGCAGTGAAACCTTCTTTAATAAAGTTAATTGGTCTTTTGTTTGTAGTCAATCCACGCAGGCCTCTGGCGTGACTTGTTCTTCTAACTACATCCATCTTGCGACAGAAACCAGGACCAACGTTTTCTAATTTGGCCCGACCGGGAATCGAACCCGGGACCCTTGCATAGTAGACGAAACACCTAACCACTACGCCAGCCGGGTTGTCACTTTACTACTACTAAGCAATTACTAACACTTATAGGATGTAATGGCAAAGAGAATTTAAAAATGTTTTTTTATCGATGCACCTACATCGATCAAAATTAAAACCGATCAAGTGCCAACCTGAAAGGTTCTAACATCGTGCATGACTAAACATATACAGACATTACATTACAAATTGACCAAGTGGGTAACCCTCAAACTTACAGAAGACGATCTACACTATGTGAACGAAACGATTTCAAATAGTATTGTCAGTGAGCGACAATATTGTCACATGAGTAATTTATTCATGTGATATTGTCATGCACTGAAGCCGACGTTACAATCAATTAATCGGGCAGTAAGTTTGAGTTTCGCGCTTGGCGCCCGTAGCGAGCACGGAATTCGTGCGCAAGCGCACTAACTTAGTCAGCCAATTACCTTGAATGTTCTGCGTAGGCCCGCGCCCGCTTATTCTCTACCACCGCAATATGTTAACATATTTTTTAATTTCTCCCCCAGACAGCTAAAGAGGCAATCGCGAGTTCATGCGCAGGAGTGAGATTTATAATAAGAAAACGCTCCTACCGCGCATGCACCATAAGGATCTATAAATCTTTAAAGTACTGGATCGGCCAATCCCTGTTGAGAAACGATAAATCATCCCCGCGGACAGTAAAGTCGAATCGAATATGGTCGCCGTCTCCCTCGCACTCTTCGCCACTGACGCCGTTTAGATCATTTATCATTTCAGCCTCTCGTTCCTTCTCAATGATAAATTCAATTCTCTTTTAGAATATGATTGTTCCTCGTTTTGTTATTGTGGTGTTTTATTGTAGGTATCGTCACGGAGTAGATTTTTTGATCGGAATCCGATCGAAATGATCGCGAGAATTGGATTTCCATTTTAGATTTCGTGAGTCGAGCGATCAATCTTACGGCCGTCCATCGAGTGGACTCTTGTTTACGATTTGGCTCAGAAAAAAAACATGCATTGTTATGTTAGGCGATTTCACATCCCCGAATTATGACGGTCCATTATGGCATTAATTTATTGATTGGATTAAGGATCATTGACTTGTTTAGAATAATTTATGTGCTTAAATTCCAAATTAATGAAATTTTGAATTATTCCTGGCTACTGTAAAGAATTAAAGAAAAGTGTAAAACATTATTTTTGAATTGGAATTTTTTTTTTATTTCTCGCTATTTACAGGGCTGTAGAAAAGACAACAATTTCTCCTTAAAATAACTTAAAATACATCGTGCTCTCTCAGTCATTTATTAATTATAGACATAGGTTCGACTTTACCCGTCTCTTTATCTAATATGTCGGTCCGTGAAAAAATAGTATACTATTATGAAATACATACATATTATGTTTACAGTATTATCAACCATACAGTTCAGAAATAGTAGCACAATAATATAGCAACTACGCGAGTAATTTACAATAAAATCAATCCCTTATTTCTACTATCACTGGGCTTTTATAATTTATTATTTTTACACGACTTACCTACCTTAAAGTTACTTTACACAAATTTTACAACCTATGAATCGTAGTTTTATTAGACTTCGGTGCTTTGGCCATGCTGATCATTATAATTTTATGTTACAAGACAAGGCTTCGTAATATATTTCGCTAAGTTATTAAGCGAAGACAATGTTGTTGTTATTAATATAATTTGTAACTTCTAAATTTAAACTTCATTAAAACGTCTTCGTTTTAAAAAAAACATTCATTTCATAATTTGAGAAATTTATAATAACAATACACTTTGTTTGTACATCAGTGCTTACACTAAATAAAGGCTGCAATAAATCACTGTCAACAATGATGTTGACAAAAATCTACGTTGTACATTGATTGTATGTAGCATGTCCCTTCACAAAGACTCCCAAGATCCTAACGGACAATACACAGAAACTCACAAAATTAAGGGACATCTCGCGACACTTTGTTTAGGAAAATATACAACACGGTGTAATAAAACATTCAACTAGTGGTCATTGTTGGTAATCTCGTTGTCTTTGCGTAAACAACAATCCGGTTTCAAACTCGACGACCCTCTATTGTTATGACTATATTGTAACTTTACAATTTCAAAATAATTTATCTAGAGATCTGATAGTCTAGTCTGTAGGACACATTAATTAGGTAAAACTTTAGGACGGCTGCTTTCTGGAACTTTAGGATGGTCGGATTTGTATACGGACTATAAGTAAATAAGCGTATGTACTTTTAGAAGCACTAAATACCAGGAGCGCTTTAGCAAACTTTTCATTCCACGTCGGCAAGCTGTATGTATCTATGTTAAAACTGATCTGTTTCATATCTATTAAACATTAAGAAATGGTTTATTATAAATGCTTATAAATCGTTTTAGCAACACAGAAGCTTTGGTTGCCTAGCCGTCGAATGAAGAGTTCCCTAAGCGCGATGCGGTCAGTAAGCGGCGGCCGCTCCGGAGTGATGCATCAAGTGATGGTGGTGGTAGGACTCCTGCGTGGGACACCACCAGTCCGGTACCCCGTGGGGAACAGTCGGTGCCGGTTGTTGGAACTGCGTCCAGTGGCCGCCGAACCCTAATTTATTGTCCATTACGCCATTACCACCGATATTTGTTAAGTGCGGTTGATGATTGTGGTGAGGTGGGGCGGGCGGTCGTTCGTAGGGTTTTTGGTCGTGAGTGTTGAGGTATTTGTCGTTAAGGCTTTCTAGTTTGTCTGTTATTGAGGGGTGATGGTGGGGGTGATGTGGTGGTGGAGGGACCGGCACCGGCGGCGGTGGAGGGAGCGGCGCAAGTGGGCTGGCCGCTCCTGCTGTGACGCTGACGCTGCCGGCCGATGAGGAGTCGTCCCCGTCGCTATCGTAGCGAGGAGACGCGTCGCCAGCGGCTCCGTGGACTTTCATGTGCTTTCGCAGCGAGGACGGGTGCGTGTAGGACTTATCGCAACCGTGCACTCGGCAGTTGTAGGGTTTGTCGGAGGTGTGCACGTGCGAATGTTTCTTCCTATCCGACGAGTTTGCAAACCGCCGGTCGCAACCGGCGTACTCGCATTTGAACGGTTTTTCGCCTGAAAAGAATGATACAATATGATTAATAAAACCCTTCAATATTTTGTGTTCTTATGATATAATTTAGAAAATTAAAATTATAGTCTTTACTTTTTGTTACTCATTGAACTATATCTTTAAATAGGTTAGCAATATTTTTATTCTTTTGGTGGTCAAACACATTTTTATCTCTCCAGACATCACATTTCAATCGAATCCGAAATGTAAATCATTCCAGTTGGCAGACCGATTCGCTTCTTTCTCTTTCTAATCTAAGAATAAAACGATTGAAAGCTGAACGCGAATGTGCAATCACGCCATAAATAACCAGATTTGCTCGTTGTTTATAGTTTACGAGTACAAATAAATATTCACAACAATTGCACGGGATACTTAACACGGTCATAAATCATATTTATAAGAAGACTTTGTCACAGTGCCCAACAATGCCCTTGTTGTGGCAAACAACATTGAGCTTTAACGTGAGGGATGAAGACATACCTGAAGGCGACAAATTACGATATTCTGAAGTTCATGCCAAAAGAAGGCTTACTTCTGATCGGTGCAGGATGGGCCTGAACAATTCTACTAAATCCGATGGATACTGTGTAAGCAACAGCCGGAAAATAGATTATAAAATATATGCTCTACCAAACTTTTATAGGATTTCGCCTTTAGGAGTCATATGTCCAGGGCTGATGATGATGATGATTATTTGTGAATTTAATTGATGAGAAAACCTGAGTCTCTCTTTGTTTGAAATGGTTTTTCTCTGCTCTCTGTAAAGGTATAACTATAATGATTTTTCAATAATTAATATGATTTTATTCCTCGAACACATATAGGTACATCGAATACATATAAATGCCTGGCTGGCCACTATTTTACACTGTTATGTAAGTACCAAAAACTAGACTGGGACCTTAGAGTACAGACATATTCTGAGGCTGATACTAGGCAATTAAAACTGATCAATAAATTAATCTACTAATATAATTCCTGTATTTACGTTTGTTATCAAGGCCCGAAGTAATATTTTATCGAACCAAATATTTCTCGTCACTTTTTTTTTGCATATTGACAGCTTCCCGCACCGCATTGATAAATTCTTCACGAGTTCACCGAATCGTATGCGTAACATTCAATAAAATACATTACAAGTAGGTTCTAGTGTGACCGCTTCCACAATAAGCTTTTTATTGTCATGTTTACAAATAAACCTCTCTGGCATAATCCCTTGCATTGTGTTGGAAACTTGAGGATCGGTATGAAGCACAGATGCTAATCTCAAGTGTCTGTTAACGTGGCAAGAATAGGGCTTTTTACACGATCCCTCACCGCAGCGTTTGTAATATCGATATTTTGAATGACAACCACGCATTCATCAGTTTTCATCCGATAGTTTGTTACTTCCTTTGATGTATCTACCTACTTCCATTCAACGCTATTCAGTGTGTGTATTAGCCTACTTATTTTGCACGCCAGATTACAAACGCGTTATTTGTTATATCAGAATACGTCCGTTTTTATGTCATGAAGAGACTATATTATTTCTTTTATTTAGAAACAACTTATGTTACATTTTGAACGTAGCGATCCAATTTTACAATATTTTCAATCAAGAGGAGACCAAAATGAAATCAACATTTCTGACTCTTAAAATAAAAAGTCTCGATCCGAAGCCCTAATGAGCTAATACGAGATAAAGGATCCGAAAACATGTGTCGCCCGTCTAATTACTAATCCGACGTTTGATCGCGATGGACCACAAAAAGATCAACGACAAACATTATTAGTAGATCTGGAGATCTGTTATCTGCGCACGCGCCTGCCGGTATGCTCTACCATCAATGTCTTATTTACATTACCAGAAAATTAGACCTGTTTAATTGGACTTCGTACATATTATCATACCATTAGCACTTTATAGTTATAATATACTTCAAGAATGTTGTAAGTAGTTACGTTGTCTGAGTAAGAAATCAAATGAAAATGCAAATAAGATTATAATCTTGGTCTAGATTGCGTCGTGCCACTGATCGATGCTGATTAATTCTTAATGTAGATTAATGTGTTTAATAAAAATATACTATTCTTACTCTAAAAACCTTTTAATAGGCAGTATGTTTGGATTCAAACAGGTTGTTCGTAGGGTTATCAAACATTATTATATAAGTGTTTAAATGTAAGAGTTCAGACACAAAACATTTTACATACTTAATATATTTAGTGGTATTACAAAACAAAAAGAGAGAAAAACATAAGTTCGGAATGCGCGTCGTGAATTCGTCGCATGCCACGCCGGGACACGGGCTAGGGTCAGATGTTTATCTTAAACGGCTGTATCACCCACGGGAGACACTTTTTTGTGTTATTATCGATGTGAAACTTTATCTTGAGCTTGTTCGCCCAAAATGTATTTGACGGCTTTTAATCCTTTGAGAGGATTTGTGAGTAGATCGCTTTTGACACACAATTAAAGATATCTTCCTTCTTCAGTAGCGGATCATTAGGAACCTGTGTAAGGTTTTTATTTTAAATTTTGAGATTTGTTGATGTATGATATTTATAAAGAAGATAATATTTGTGCTAATTATAGAAAAACTCATATTGTACTATCACTGTGTATATTTGTAGATGATTATGAAGTGTCATCATTAATCATTGATAAAACGATGCATAGGTCGTCAAGGCAAAATTTATCAAGTTGTATTAATAAACGCTGAGATGCAATGGACGTCCGAGCGGTTGGCAGACGGCCTAGTCCAAATTACACGCCGGGTTCAAGTTACAAAACGCTACTTAAGTGCGCTCCGCTGAGAAAACAGCTTTTTAGAAATAGCACGAGTCGGTGAAACCCGAGCGCACGGCCTTTGCACCCAAATTGTGGTAAATGGCTTCGGGTGTATTTAGAGAAAAAACAATCACAAGTCACGAGATATCAAGTTGCGGAACCACATATAAAAAGCTATTTATTACGGCTCTTTAATGATTATCATGAATACACTGAACTACTCGAGCGACTACCGCGTGGCTTGTCGTCACCTTGAATAATAATGTAATTGGTTGTCACTTGATATTCGTGCACCTGTTTTGGGGATATGGTATCATACACGATTTTGTATGCAATTCAAGATTTATAAATAATCATGAAGTAATTAACCTGTTTTAATGTAAGAACAAAGGTCATGCTGAATATTTGCTAGGAATGAAGAAGTAATGTAGGCACTTGTAGAAAATTATAAGCGGAATTTAAAATATTTATCAGTATTCATGGCACTGTTTCTATTTTGTTTATTAAATGCATGTCGAATTTAATTTAATCTCAATAGGCAGCTAATGAACGCCCAATGACTGGTCTTTTATTGACAGAGCTATCAGATCGACATAACTACACAACCATATTGAGACTGACCTAATGTGGTAATCGGTCAGTTCAAGAACTACGTCCGATAATACAATATCTTGAAATCTGGAACGATCTTTGTTAGCTAAATGCCTATTAATTTAGTACTGAATACAGTCAAAAATAGTACTTCTTATTAGCAAACTAGAAAAATACTCAAAGGGACCTCTTAGAGCTGTCACAATAATAGCTGATTGACGACACTTCTCCGAATACCAATTTTCTCTCGCACATTTAAAAGGAATTTCGTACGGCGAGCATAATGATTTATGATCCACCTTTTATCCGAAACGTATTTCGAATTAGAAAGATATATTAATATCTTCATTTTTTCCACTTCTCAGAGAATACGGCCCTTGTCCGTGGAGCACAAAAAGAATATGCGGGGTCGAGCGAGCGCATTCGGCGCCCAACGACCGTGTGACAAGGTGCTTTATGCGGACGATTATGAGCGGACCGAATAATGTTCCGATACCCGATAAATATCTGCCAACTCATACAAAAGCATCCCAATAAAAATATAATAGTAAATGTAGCAACAAAACAAGCCACAAACTGCACAGTCATATCTTGCTGATAAATATAAATAAAAAAATATGAAGCGTGAGAGGAAGAAGGACGGCGAGTGTGCCTTGGACGAAAACAAATTAAAACTGATACAACATTCAAATGTGCATGCGCATGTAAGCAATAGCTTGTGGGAAATCGAACATATTATTTGCGGCAGAGTTCGCGGAGTTGCGCGGTGTAATCTTTTTTGTCGTGAGCTACAGGCAGCCTTGCGCTTGCCGCATCCACTAACACTGAATCACGACAGTTCCCAGTACCGGACTTGCCTTTATTACGTAACGCACAATAACTCATTAATTATCTTATTTATTTATTACACCCTAACAATGAAAAACAAGAATTAATATTGAGACTATCTTTGCCAACCTCTAAATGTATTTTACTCTGAATCAATAAATACAAGATTATTTTTAATGTCATGTATAAAAATGCAATAGAAGTAAAATAATGTGCTATTTCCAGAGCTGTTAAACTACTTATAATTAGACTTACATGTTAATTAAAAAGACAGCAAAAACATCCTTACGAACATTTTCATTCTTTCATGATGAAGTAATAGCACATTTGTCCTGTCTCGCCGTATACGAGTAAATTAAACCTTGCCTTCCATTGTTCTGGCTGAAGTTGAGAAAACACCATCCGTCTTGCTCTGATAAGTATCTGCTAAGAGCGCGGGAGTGAGACAATCTGATCCGTTATATATTTAGTACAAATAGAAAAGTAGACAACAAGTTTTCCTTCGTAGCGTAATTGTTTCTTAAGCTTTTATGCTTTGATAAATCTTGTGGCTCGAGTAACGGCCGGTCCCAATAACCTATCTATCTTCAGTTGTGGCATATCGGAGATCGAAAATAACTTCTGTCTTTGTTACTCTGGACGGCAAAATCAGGGACAGAAGATGTTTTCTATCTCCGATATGCCAAAACTAAAGATAGATAGATTATTGGAACCGGCCGTAAATGGTTGAGATATTATCGGTATTTTCAAATTGACGACCATGTTAATTAGCACATGGGACAAGTGTACATAACCCAAATACTACTTCCTATTAGTACGTGATACACCCACAACCTAAATAAAGTCACAACGAAAAATAAAAACTACAATTTTTAAAAGACATTGTTTGCGTCTTAGATCCTTCAAGCGATAACTGGCACTTTGTGTGTGTTTCATGCAGCACAAGGCGACCTACGTTCCTGACGCCGCCTTTGCCCTTTGGTTGCAAGTTTGCTAGGTATATCAGAAAATTTTATGTATATCATTGAAAGGATAACAAAGTGTTTATTATTCCCTAATAATAAACACTTTGTTATCCTTTCAATATATGTTAACACAAAAATTATAAAAGAACCCTTTCTTTTATAATTTTTGTGTTATCATATTTTAATTAAACTGAAAGGATTAAATACTTTCAATTTCGTACCCAAGCTAGTGCTTTAAAGCTCATGTTTCGCTCAAATATCAATTGAAGTTTTATTTTAGTGAATAGAAATACTCATTGGTCACACATAGTGATGTGTATTACACACATAGTGTGTGTCTTAGTAATTTGTAGGACAGACAGTTAAATGTGATACGTGCACAATCTTAATATTCCCCGAAATAAAAAAATATGTATTTTCGATATTTTTTTCGGTCGAGCAGTGATGCCGGTTAGGTCTGTCCAAACCCTGACGTCGACATTGACGAGCGTGCCTTCATTTTGGTACCTTTTTGTACTTATTTCAGTTACGAGCAGGTGCCTTGTACAATATTGTTTATCTACAAGTTTGTGGGAACACGATCTAAAACTACGTCTCAGTCGACAGGTCCAGTTTAAATAGATTCCGATGATGGATGCCAGTTACTATTAGTAATCGGGTTTCTGCTTTATTTATATTGATTAATCAAAATTGATGTGTTCTAATTTTGCTTCTGCATAGTCCACTATTTTGGAACTTTTAAAAAAATACAGCTTTATAAAGTAATAAGTTTTAACTACTGCTAGTCTTCTTTAGCTTACCATCAGAAAAAGTTCTCAGTAAGTCATGATCTAATTTACAGGAAACTTTTTTATTTTTTTGGTATTTTTTTATTTATTTATTTGGTTGGTTGAGTAACGAAGTGCTTTTACAAATATTAAACCCTGTATCTAGGTACTATATTTTATTTGTTTTTGAAATGAACACGCATTATGTATAACAAATAATATATTTAGAAGACTTCTTATGAACTGATTTCATAAACTTACATATAAGTTCAGACCAAATAAAACCTTCATTGCAACCGAGCTCGTATAGATTTAGTGTCTCTACTAAGTAGTAATATATTATATGAAATTTGTTTAAAAAAAAATAAGTACGAGATCATCAGTTTTCGTTTTGAACGTTGTTAAGTAACACTTGAAATAATAATGTATTTTTTTTGTTTACCTCTGAGCCTACCAACTAGCATATTTATCATATCTGTGATACTTACTAACTCTAAATCCGAAGTAGTTAATTAAATAAGCTAACAAAATAAAGATATTCAAGAGTCAAGTACAGAATACGTTTTATTAATTTGTACCAACAAGACCGTATCAAGTTTCTCAGTATTAAGGTTCAACCTGTAGGCCACATCATAATGTTATCGAAAGAATTTATGTGGATATTCCCAGCTTGCAATCTAGAAAATGTAGGCAGAGCCAAAACATTACACAAAACAAAAAACGCTTTTAGTATGGTCGATTGGCTGGCAGTTGGAATAAAAACTAATATAATGCAAACTGTACGGATCTTCAAAATCTCAATTTTGTTACAAAAAAATTACATTCAATTTTAGTTAATTTAATCTGCTCATAAAATACGAACTGAAACCAAAAGTTCGGAATTAAAACGAGAAGTGCAAAACAGAGACGACCCAACAAATCACAAATCTCATATTTCGCAGCATTGACACGCAGAACTTGACCAATAAATTGCTTAGATAATGTATTTGAATCAGACCCGGCTTGTCCACTCAACGCCTACGCCCCGTGGCAGCCCCGGGGCACATTTTTGGGACAAACCAATATTTCTAACGAATATTAATAGCTTGTTTTATTTTTTTCTTAGTCCTCAATCTTGTGCTCCATAAGACGTGGGCGCATATCATACGGGCCACGCATTCCTTTAAAGGTTTGGCATGTTAAATGCCCTATAATTATCATTTTAATACCGACCTAGTTGGAACATTTAATTAATTATGAAGTGTTATTAAAATTGATAAAGATATCTTTGGTTTAGTTACATTTGTGTATTAAATCGAGTTTTATGACTGACATTAATGCGTTATGTAACATTAAATGACCATTTGCAAATTCCACAGAATAATGTTACTGATATTCAAAGTAATAGGAAAATAATTGTCTCAGGTTTTTCTATCATGTAGATACACCTAATTGGTTTTTGATATGTTTTTGATAATAAAGCGACATATTGTAAACGCATGATTACGGAAGAATTAAGTGAAACCTACAAGATATTACATAATAGAAATCCCCGATAAAAACCCTAGCAATCTGACCATAAAAGATCAGTATATAGTTTGACGTATATGACATACATTCAAACTCTAAAGTAACCCCAGAAAAAGTTGATCTGTAAAATGCAAGAGAAACAATGTTAAACGTATTAAAATATCGTTCTTTCGTCGTGTAAACATTTCGATTGTTGTCCAGCCCGGTGGGTGCTTTCACGGCATCCAAACGGTTTTTGGGCGGTCGTCGTGTAAATGGCAAGCATTTTTGTGTTCCTCACACAATAGCATGTCGGTGTCAATTTTTTCAGCACCCAAAATTATCTAACGCTATGTACTCAGAATCCATTGTCAAACCGTATTAGATTGATAAGTGACCAAAATGAAAGTTGCATTCTTCTACTGATTAACTAAATAATATCTTGCTATCATGAATGTGCTTTTTTTCATTTTCTGATGTATAATTTAGTCAGTTTAGATCATTTTAATAAAATTAATTCATAGTGTTCGGAGTGTTTTTAACATTTTAGTGAAACATTTTGATGTGATGACCACTAAGTTATTTCTATTCACTGGCTTGTCCAGTAATTCCTAAACCTCAGACTGCTTTGCCCTATTAACTAGCCAATACTGTATTTCATAATGAACGCAGGCTTGGTTAGGCCAAGCAAACCTGGCGGTGATATCACACACGCCCATACATATTGATAGAGACAAGGTGTCGACAAAAAACACATGAATCATGCAGTGAGACCGCCGGGCAGACTACAACCCGAAAGAATTTCGCACTGTTAGCCCCCTCAAAGCTAGAGTTTTTCTCGACACATTGGGAACGGCTGATAGCTCATTTAATTTAATGAGACTACCTACCATTTACACTGTTTTGATACGGGTAAATTAACTGCACAGTTAAGTATGCACGCATGTTTTTCTTCTAATATGGAGTGACATATTTACAGCAAATTTTATGCTTGAGCGTATATTGTATCATGACATGGAATGCCTTTGTTAAATGTAAAGAAGAAAATAACAATATAACAAACATAAATTAGACTATTGCTTAGGTATGATGTGCCGTTTTTTTAATGAGATAAAAAGATAATTCTTTTTGGAAAAATGGATTATCATTAAATAGATCCGTATATGACTTTAATACCCTTGATTGTAATGTTATTCATTCACACATTTAAGGTAATATTATTTAAACTCTTTACAGAAATTAAACTTTTTAAACAGACGAAAAGCGTGAAAAAAGCCACTGCATCGGTGTCATAAAATAAGCCAAAAGTCGGTGCTCAATAATAGCTAGTATTATTTTAAAACTTTGGAATACTGTAAGCCCTTAAAAACAGTACACGTACCTACGTGTGTTTATTACTATTTATATGGGACCCATTTTGATTTATTATACCCAACAAACCAAAACATCATCGAAATCAATCAACGCAATAAAGAGCTACATAAAAAAATATACACGTCAAATTGAGAACCTTTTTCTTATTTTCGTTGGTTAAAAAACAGAAAATGTTTTATGCGATCATGATTGGCCTCCAGGTCAGTGTAGTGAGAGTATCGACATCCACGTTAATCATGAACCTGCGACATAGCGACAGACAAAACGTGCTGTCATTATAAAATACAAGCGTAGATAGTAAAGTGTCAGAAGAAATGATGGTAATAAGATAGGAAGGAGGCGTAGGCTGGCCTGGTGCATCCCGCCACTAGCTAGGCTATTGTTGCGTAGCATGCAACCGCTTGCAATTTATATCATCCTAGTAACTGCTATGGTGTTTTATGCACGGAGCGATGGTTTGTTTTTGAGAAACACACAATTCGTTTCTGTTTCAAAAATTGATAATAATTCTAACAATTCTGAAAATTGATAATACAATTAATTAATTGTTATTTTTTGGTTGCTTTTGGTGGAACTCATATGGCCTTCCGCTTTTTGGGTGACTGCGTTAACTATTAAGCTACTGAAACATTGCTTTTGTGTCAGTAGCTTATAGCAGACGGATTCAAGGCTGGCTTGCAGCGTTTACACTGCAAAGATCATCATATAATCTTAACCGATAGTGAAAAGTTTTTTTATTTGTGTTGTATTTTTAATTTGCACTAGCAATTTACAGTAACATTCGAAAAAAAAAGTCTTTGTTAGTAAAAATAAACATAGTTATGTAAGCGTTTGCTGATATAGTGAGACAACTCATTTTCGCCTGGATTTTCCTTACAAATATTTAAAGCCTTTTGGTGAACAGTTGACTGTACCTGCCTGAGGTGCCAGCAGCTTGAGCAAAATAAAAAAAAGTGTAGAGCGGATATTAGTAATAAGTAAATAATAGACCCGATCTAATCACTGATACGGTCTTTAAATTGGACGATGATTAATTATTGCTACTATTCATATCACATCATCTAAAAGAATGACTTTATATGTAATTTTATTAGCAAACGTTTAGGCTTTAAGTATGAGTCTAGTAAGATAAAACAGAAAAAATAAATGATTAGGTAAGTGGCGAAATAAATTTATTAATTAAAGTAGTTACGATGCGTGTGGTTATTTTAGAACATGTTGGAAGTCATAGGAAAATAATAACATGGATTGCCATTAAATTACTTAGTTGCTTGACCACTGGCCAACTCATGCATGAAATAAGTAAGTGTTTAACCTAACGGATTACAGGATGCATTTTAAATTAATGAGATGTTGATGTTAAATCGATTTATCATAAGAGTTTGACTGCCTATTCCCAGAATCTACTTAATTTTCTACCTGAACGATTTTGTAATTAACTAATTGCTTGCGCTGTGCTCGCATTAGCGATGCCAGATTCGTATCTTTTAGCAAGGCGTATGTATACCTTGCTAAAAGATCGTGTCTGATAGAAACGAGCGCTGAATACATGAAATCCAATGCGTAGAGCCATGTCACGGCAGAGATTTTTTGTGCGCGCTCCTGAACCCTGTTCGCACCATCTCTTTGACGTTTAGCAAAATTCTTGCGCAAATAAAAACAATTTTCACGTCCTGCCTCGTAGGAATGTTCAGGCTGTTTGAGAACGTGTCTTTGCCTCCAAGGAACGTTTTTTCACCGTTCGGCGTCCGTTTTAACATCTATGGAGGGTAATTTATTCAAGAATTGCTTACTTTGTTATTTAAATAGCCATCGACAAATCCGTATATATGGGATGTATGTGCGCCGGGACTCGTCACCTCAATGATGCTTTGTCGAGGGCGAACGCAAGGGTGTTGCGACAAAAGAGACAAAAAGTAAAGCGCTTAACGCTTTCATTGTTTCTGTAAGCGATTATACTAAGCGGCAGTGTGTGTGTAGGGTGCAAGTGATTTCTTCAACTGTGTGTGTGCGTGTGTGCCTGAGCTGATCGATATACATTTGGGTGTGTGAAGAGGGTTGTAATGTTGCTACCGACGGGTGATGGGCCAGCCACGCCCTACCAATAATCGTTTGTTTTTACACGCATGTCCTGGGTAAAACATGTCATAGGTCATTACTTTTAATCAAGTTTGAAGTATTATTGCCACAATCTAGGTATACTTATGTAAAGAAATCGAATTCAGCTACAGACTGATATCAAATTAACTATTCTAACCAATTCTAACCACTGTATATGGAAGGGTTTGGGCGGAAAATTGGCAGGATTTTTAAAAATGTAACCCATGGGTAACAAACATGGCCAACTTTTTTTTTATTGTTACTCGATAAATATTTAAACTAACTGTTACTGACCAACATTAAACTTAGAGCAAATAAAACAAAAGTATGAATAATGCTACAATGCTAGTAACTAGTACTGTGTAGGTTATGTTATGTTTGTGTTTTACATACTCGTACCATAGGGGTATGTTCCCTATGCTCGTACTTAAATTTTCCAAAGCTGTATGTAAGTTTAGTTCATTTAACAGCCACAACAAAATTATATTTGAATGCTGCCACATAGAGACTTTTCAGTAGGTAAAAGTACGTAAAGTTATTTAGTTTAAATGTATCGTTTTCATTATCTGGTCTGAGTTTACAAAAAGTACGAACTGAAAACTCTGAATACAAACAGACAATGTAGCTACGACAGCGTAAACTCCCTGTATAAGATCCCCTCTGAACTCACACACGCGCATTTTATTGTGCTGGCAATATTTTTTATACAATTTATCAATCCGGGGCAGATGGTCCCGAGCTCACATAAACACCTTTTAAAACGTACCCGACTATTGTAGGGTTACAAAATTATCATACACGAATAAAATGGCCGAATGTTTTTATCCAGGCTTATTGGTTGGAGACTTCATTTGATTTCCGTCCTCCGTTACCAAACCGATACTAATTCAATGATAAATTAATCGGAATTATAGATAAATTAAGTATATCGTATAGATATCGAATCAGGCTGTGTAGAATAGACAGTAGTGAATCATTGCGAACGTTATAGAAGAATTTCCAATTCATACCGACTCGACTGAACGAAACTCATGCTGATGTTGAAAATTATTGACTGGTTCACATTAACCGCTCTGCTTGTTTAGTCATAACCGCGGACTGCAGACGACGGGTCTATCCGACCAACCTATTAACCTTCGCAATTAAGTTTTCGCTCTTAAGTCTATTGGCATAAGAGTGTTCGTGTGCACGTAAATATTGGTGATGCATATACAAGGGTGAGAGAGTTCCGTATTGTTTGCAAAATATTTTGAAAGAGTCATTTTATACGGCGTATTAGGCACTGCTTTTGATAGTTGGGGGACGTCTTCACCGGTCCAATCATATCATCATTACGCATTGTGCTCACCCCAACACTTCATCGTTGAAGTGCTAATAAAGAAACTAATAAATCTATAACATTTTTAGAAGGCTATTGATCCAAATCTGGACAATATTTTACACAACCTTGCTATTCTGTTTCTTAGATTATATTCAATGAAATATTCATTTGAGGTAGTCAATTTAATTTTAATTTACTTTTTTAATACATAACACAATAAAATCCATTCTCACTTCATTTCAGGGCTATCGCAATAAAATATCAAGGGAAATTTAGATTACCTTAGCGCTGTACGTTTAGAGGTAACGATAAGGTTTTTTTTTATTAATCTGAATCTTAAGCCTTGAGGTGATCCTATCCTGTATTCCGGAATTTCTGAATAACAATACAAATCCTTTGAAAATAAACTCAAAAGTGTTATTTATGTGTGGTTTTGAGTGGAAATAAAGTAATCGTTGGTCTGTAGGTGGTAGAGTTGTTACTGATACAATAGGTGTATTATGCCATCTTGGTTTCGGCCTCGGTTACGGATATGGATTTAAATATTAACACTCCAGTAGTCGCGCCTCGATTTGGGACGTTAGTAGTCACGCGCTCTACATATGTAGAACATTTTTAATGTAATATTTTTAAATAAAGGTGCATAAATTCAAAAATTATATTTATGTATTACTGAGTAAGACTTTATTAGAAACGTGTAACAAACAATATAAAATCAAATAAAACATTTTAGGACCTAAAAATCAGACTTCTTAGACATAACAAAAAAATAATGAGAAATTTTAACATCTTGTATTTTAAGTCTCATTTTCATTATTTACTCATGTCTTCCAACTCCGTTTCTTCATTTTTAGCACAGTCGGGACAGAGAAGCACCTGATGATTAGGACAAAATCACTTATTTCATGTATAAAAATGCTTTCTGGTGGACTTGTTCCGCGCTCTGCCATAGAAATAACATTTTCCAACACGACCGATGTTTAGGGGTTGTGCTGGACCAGGGATCAATTCAGATAGATCATAATTATAATTTTTCCTTTAATGTTCAATGATTTTGGAATCTTTCCGATAGTTATTTTGCGCTATAAGCGTGGTGGAGCCACATGGTGAAAACCAATTTGTTTATTCTACGCACAACATACTTGTTTATGGCACTATATATCAATATTCATCATATTATCAAAGAATACAGTGAGCGGCCAGCGTCAGAAGTGTCTGAAATATCGTGTCCTTGTGATAGGATAGGGATTTTTATTCCACTCAGTACCATTTCTGGACGTAAAATTTTGGTTTCTGAGTGTACATAGGGGTATTATTTATCATCTTCAGATTCAAAACCGAATTCCTTAAGGTGAATGCGAGTACCTTGTTCGATATCCATAAGTATATCTTCCTAGCCGGACTCTGTGCTACTTCCATCCTGTTCTGTATTTGTGTGTTGTGAAGAGATTCTACCAAGCAGTCTTCTTCTTCAGGGTCACGCTCCACTATATCACCATACCAACCACTAAATTCTCTCTTCTATTCTAAAATCGTTACTAAATCATTACTATGGTTACTACTAACCTTTAAATAAAATGTAAATATAATAACAAAATAAAGAAAAGGTGATAAACGTACTTACATCAAATAAACACCGACGATAACTCACGAAAAAATGTCACGTGAATGATCGCGCGTTCTACAATCGTAGAAATTCTAAATTGAAAATTGACGCTAAATTTCTCTAATATGCAGCCGCTTTGGTCGCTGCAAAAGGACACTAGATATTATGTTCATTGCCTAGTAATAGAGGAATACTAAGAGCGTGTGCGTTATTTACCTTCAACTTAGTTTACGTAAAAAACAAAACAATGCACGCGTGTTCTACAATTGTAGAACGCGCGACTACTGGAGTGTTAAATAATTTGTTACGTGGGACATATATTTTTGTCCTTTTGGTCTGCGGCGGAAAACTGAAAAGCTAAGAATTTATAAATTAAATTTGATATTGAGGTAGACACTCGAAATTTTACTACTTCGCTTAAGATGGTTTTTGTAACTCAAATCATCCCATAAAGGCGTTGAGAGGGGAATGAAAGTGTCTATGGACAAACAATACTCGTATATAGCCGCTAACTATGCGGATAGATCTCTTAACTCAAGTTCATTTTAATAAATAGTCTTTTGTTGAATATAGTTCGTTATCGAGGTGTGAAGGCGGAAAATTTAAATTATCAATGTCGTGACTATTGAAAGAAGTACAATATGTAGTTATTCTTTAATATTTATGCATTTCTTTTTATATGAGCATGAGCACAAACACAAACAGCTAGCGATGCTCGCGACTTTATACGCAGTGGATATATCCCACGAAAACCATATTTTTTCTAGTCAAAAAGAAGCGTAGGTATGTGATATTCCTCTCTATAATATATCTCCTTGCCAAGATAGATCCACTGTTAACTAACTTTCATCTAAACTTTCGCATTTATAATGTTAATAGGATAAAATATCAGTAATATTGTTTTTACAAACGCTAAAGACTTACTATTAGCACTACACTTGGTTGCAATTTGCTATAAAGTACGTATTATTAGTTGATTGTCTTTAATGTGAGCAATAAAGTAATTTATGTATCTATTATTTTTGTATGAGCATACAATTCCAACTATATTTTACTTCCTATTCTTATTTTAAGAGAAAATTTCGGCTCGGTCGGGTACCTTAAGGTTAGCGTCAATATAAAACAACTTGGGCTGGGAAACGCCGGAGGCAAAGTCACTTTAATATTTCTTACTTCCAGAATTGTCTAGCTTGGATTTTATTGTGCACTATCAGACCCGAAAAGTGTTGACCTACAGATTTTCTAAGAATAATTAACCTTCGAACGACATTTGCAAGTTCATTTAGAAAATTAAACATATATTTTCCTTTCTTAAAAACCTTAGTAGGTGCGTATAATTATCGTTTATTAGTAATTATTATAAACCTAATACACGATATTTAAGGTCATAAGCAAAACAAGTAAAGCTATCGTAACGTAGTTTATCAAAAATGTTGTGCAACAAAACGCACTTAAATGTTTTATGTTATTCTTTATAATTCAAAGTCTGATAGAACTTTATTAGCAATTTTAAGTTTTGCCAATTTATTTAAAGCTTATTTTTAAGACACGTATCTGAACTATTTTGGCCTGGATTGTGGTAAATTTTAGTTTGCTCTCCTTTGACAATAATTCTACTTCCAAATATATTTCACATCTAAAGATTCTATTTCATATCATCTACTCATATAAGTAATATTGTTCGTATTTTCCTAAGTACGTCTTTACACACAAAGTAAAAAACTGTGTGTGTTTGTAAAAATTAATTTCGATTACTTTCAAATTGACCAACAGATGCCTAAGCTTCTAATTAAACTAATATTTGGATTGCAATGTTTTTTGCTGAACTAACCTAAAGGGTAAAGCTGTGTTTTATCAATTGAAAAGAAACCTATATCACTTACTATTATTACTTAAAACTCAATTCTTATTAAAAATGTACCTAGTTACTTCTTCAGAATGAGAAAATACAATTATTATTACAGGCACAGTTAGGTACATACTCAATGTACAAAATGCTTTAGGTAGGTACTTTGTACATTTATTGAGTATGTTTAAAAGTTTCTGTAACTATTTATTGGTCATTAAATAGAACCTATGGTCGAAATGGTTGCATAAAATTAGTCTCTACCTATGTTTTAATGAAATTTAGGTAGAAAGAACATTAAGCTACTTAAACAGTTGATGAATTTTACATCTACGAGTAATTATTATATGTCTATTATGCCATTGTGTTACAAATTGCCAACATTACTGGCCACGCCAAACCCGCTCCGCCCGAGGCTGCGCGCGCGCGCGCCGCTTCGATGGTCAGATCTCCCTATTACATCAACGCTTATTAGCTCTGATTCTGAATCCTCATATGACACACGCTTTATTAGATGTGATAACATCGCTTTTGTTTTGAAGACCGATTAGTGTTTAGTAGTAACAGCCTATAATCATCCCACTGCAGGGAAAAGGCCTCCATCATTGAATTCAAGTTACCACAGCAATGATGGGTGTACTGGCATAATCACCACGCTTGCCAAATGCGGGTTGGTGATCACAAACCCGAGCAACCTGGATTGAACCTGATTCGAACCTGGGACCCCGAGATCTTGGGCCGGTATTTAAACCACTAGACCAACGGGGCGTTTAGTGTTTAATAATCTTTTTTTTTTATAACAGGCTACTTTTTATTTATTTCTGAGGAAACTGTATATAGTATGTCAAACATAATAGTTGCCATAATAATTTAATTCAATATATTAATTTGATTAGATAATCGTAAATGTAGGTATATGGATTTATTTTATTTTAATAATTTATTAAAATATAGGTAGGTTTGAAATGTAGGCATCCTAACAATAAGAAAACACAATGCACGAGCTTAGAGTTCAAGTCCTTCAAGTAGAATCCTGCTGACAAAGATTTGTAGTATTAATACTTCTATTTTTGCTGAGATTTAATGAAAGATTATAATAATACATATACTTAAGCACTATACCTAATGCGTTCATTACAATTTTTGTAATATGTAACTTACTTTAAACTCTCCTGTGATATACCTCTAGTTAAAAACTCCATTATAAATAACAAATCCATGAGCTTGTATCCTGATTACTATTATTTTTAATATCTAGGATATTAGCCTCTACAGTCCTTAAAATAATAGGGGTTAAAGTATGAAATTGCCGATTATTTTCCCACTTTTTATTTTGTTTACAGCTCTTAAGTATAGTCATATTATTGCGTAATTCTTTTTGTATTGTATCAAAAACTAAATAAAGTAACTTTTGACTAAAAATAAAATGCAATACTAGTGCCTATTACTTCAAAGGAAGTCGTTGAAAAGACCCCTTACAATGTGTCAGCTGACCTTCTTGCTTCAATTAAGTATATTTGTATTATATACTTTGATTTTCAGAAATTTAAATACTATAATGCGTAGCTTTATAACCATCTAACTTTCACCTTTAATTGCATCGAAAACGGTTCAGGCATTTTTAAAAAAACAAAAAAATTGTTAGTATGGAAAAATGACTTTTCTCGATTTTGTCCATACAAAACGGCAATTTCATACTTTAACCCATAATAATATAGAAGTTGATTAGAATGAGAGTTCTCACTGAAAGAGTCGACGTAACTTCGTACCAACGTCATACAAGGGATAAACATTTGCACAAGAAAAAATATTAGTATTTAGCATGCTTTGATTTTTTTATACATTGTTTTACATATTAATCAAAACAATTTTATAAAAAAATAATTAAAAGTCAAAACCTTCATACTTATCCAGTCACTATGATTAAACTTAACTTTCAAAGACGTCATTACAGGATTATTTCATAATCGTTTGTGATGAGGTAAATATAGGTAGACAAATCTAAATCGACCGACTGTAATAGTAATCCAGAATCGGAGTAATGTAACTAAGTAACATAAATGTTTCAAAATTTGTTACAGAAAAATTTCAAATTTTCTCTATTCCTTAAGCGATGAAGAATATACTTACAGGATGAAATTTTAACCACTGTCCAAATTTTTTATAGGCGTTCAGTATCGTATTTAGAGCCTATTTATGAAGAAAAAAATATAAATCAAGTTGTCACCCGAAAATGCTTTTCGCGATATGCCTAGTTTTCAATTTTTACGGTCCTAGACCTGTTAAGGTATAAAGAGAAAATTAAAAACTTATGAATAGTATCGTAATGAATGAATGAGATGCGCAACGCGTAAAAAAAGTGTTGCTAGGAGGCCGTATCAAAAAAAAAAGATTTTTGGCGGACATATTCTAAGTGCTTTATCTTGACATTTTTGTACTGGGCTCTACCAAAAGATAAAATACGTCATTTGTTTTTTGTCTCGTAGATTGATATTTAAAATTTGGAAGGTGTTTAAAATTTCATCCTGTAGGTATATGAAGTTGATTTTTATGATTGTTCCAGTGATTCTGATTTTGATCACAATACTGATTTACTGTTAAATCTTAATATACCTAAATTTGTTTTATTCTATTTTCCATTACTTTTTTTCGTTTGATCAGTCGAGTCAGTCCCAGCCTCCTCAGTTTGTGAGGAGTTGTTCTAATCAAGCTATACCTACCTATTTTAAGGACTATACAATATGCTATGATGGGTATCTAACAAAATATTGTTATAAATTAATTTCTTACTGGTATTCTTCTTCGTTAATGTAACTTGTAACTTAACCGTCTAACCAACACTAGTATGCCCGATTACTTTAAATATAGCTCATATTATATAAGTACATTTAATTTAAAGTATGGGCTACATGCCTTCTTTTTATATACAGGAAATGGTCTCATATTTATAAATAAATTCACCTGCATCCATATTTTAAGCAGGAATTGACTCATACAAAAGCAATAGCTACCGATATTTTAAGTATCACCTTACGCCTTGTAATAAAAATATCGGTTTCATGCGCAGGCGCTCATGTAACAGGTACCTATCAAAGATAATATCGCACCACTATACTATGGTTAGGAACTTTTAAAATAAAATAACTTCAATGTTGTGTAATTTAGAACACAGAATATGGCATTAGGCGTATTGACTATTGTGATTAATACTAATTTATGTTCCAAAAATTTTATTGTTCTAATTTTCTGGTCATCGTTATTCAAATTAAAATATTCAAATATCTTTATTGATAACAAAGAACAGTTACAATTTAAATTAATGACTCTGATTCCCAAACTAGACGAATCTGTATCTTA
This sequence comes from Anania crocealis, assembly GCA_949315895.1. Lineage (NCBI taxonomy): Eukaryota > Metazoa > Arthropoda > Insecta > Lepidoptera > Crambidae > Anania > Anania crocealis. The sequence continues at coordinate 14,031,795 of OX438880.1, read as the reverse complement.
GGAATCAGTCCCCTCTCCCAGAAATATGACAACAATCATTTTTATCTGTTATTCTTCAACATACAAAATTAAATTTTCTTCTAAGTTATATACAATTATTTTTTTATCGGAAAAAGACATACACATACACAGACATACACATACATATACATACACATTATAAATAGCCTATAAAGTTTATCAGATATTAATGTACATATTTATTTTATTTTATTTTTATACGATATACAGTTAGTACAGTTCATAATAACAAAGTTATTTTGGAATTTAATCAAGATATTTTCTGTACTATCATAATCTAGAGACAATAGTCAATCTCAGACTTTACCTTTACACTCATGTTTAGAAAGAGGATAAAAATTTAGAATTTTGTTTAGTTTATTATAAAGCACAGACGACAGACACGAATATTGTCGCCTGGAAAATGCAGTATAGCATCTATTAATAATCAGTATGTCCGGTATTCTGCGTTTATTGCGACAGATCTCAGGATCATAAGGATTGTGTAGGTACATGTTTCTTTAGGATTGATCTTAAGATGTACAACTGCCTTACAGTCAATAGCTTACACTCGCGGTATAGCAGATTTGTAGGATACCTAAATGGTTTAAATGCCATAGTTTTTATAAGACATCTTTGTGCTCTTTCTAATTTTATCATAAATGCTTTGCATGCTCCTCCCCAGGTAGTTATACAATATCCCATTATTGAATTGCGAAGTAATTTTAATTTGAAACTAACGATCCGTTGGTCTAGTGGTTAAATACCGGAACAAGATTTTAAGGTCCTGGGTTTGATCCCGGGGTAGGGCAACAAAAGTGTCGAATTGTCGAACATTGCTCGGGTTTGTCATCACCAACCCGCATTTGGAAAGCATGATGATTATACCTGTATCATCATTGCTGTGGTAACTTGAATTCAATGATGGAGGAGGAGCTTTGCCCTGCAGTGGGATGAATATAGGCCATTTCCTTACTTTTTAACTTTAATATCAGCCAGCAGTTTATTTGCAAGTTATAGTTAAATACAGTTTAACGTTAAAGCCATTATTTTGTAAATATTTTGTAGATTCACACCTATTGTATTATATTGCGCTCTAAGACAATTTGCTTGATTGAAAGTTTATGTAATTATAATGTTAGATTGATTAATGAATCCAAGTACTACTCGTAATTTTAATAATTACGGAAAATCAAAATAGAAAATAACGCTACATGCATTGTTGCGCCTTGTTACAAATATCTTTATTTTATTGTTGAACTAAGCAACCTTTTAGTTTCACGTAGATTTGCTAATCTGTTTTATGATTCTGGTTAGGAATTTACAAAAAAAATTAGCGATGTCTGACCCCGGCTAATTATAACACAATAATGACAGTAGGATCTGTCCTATGGCTTCACGCAGCCTCTAAAGACTAATTTATAGCGCCCATAAAACAATTCTACAAACCTCCCCACAAAAAGGTCGCCTATTCAAAAGCCCGTATGAGATAATAGGACAGGGGCACAGGACAAAAGTCTAAACGCAACACTAAACAGTGACGACCGAAAAAATAAAAACATCTGGCCTGCGACGCCATACGAATTCCTGGACGGTTCCCTTAAAAATCGATATTTAAAGTTAAGGACCAATACTTTACATCACAACAATGGTCCAGTGTGTAAGGGAGACGAGCATAAGGAACCGGGCGACGGAACTGGACGTTTTAATTTATGATAGTTTTTCGTCTAACATTACACAGTTCAGATGAATCTTTATACTTTTGTAATGAATTGAAAAATGGAGTTGTGAGTCGAACTGTTTTTGTTCATACTGAGAAACGGACTTCACAGGTCGACAGAGGACGTATCCAAGTTGCCCGTTAGCTTTGTTTGTGTTCAAGATCGCGTTACAAGGATGCTCTTTGACAGTCTGTGTTTGATTGTGTCCGTTTGGTTATTATTGAGGCGTGCTCAGTATGAACGTGAGCAGCGGTAAACCAGCTGCGATCAGCGTGGGGGGCAGATCATTATGAATTAATGAGAATCGAATTGTCTCGGCAGATCAACGCTCTTTCGCTTCAACGATTTTGATATCTGTTTACGCCGGATGCTATCGATGTTTTATCCTTGACTTTAAATGTCACAAATCTATTTAACTGATACAGATAACTAATTTCAGTTTTCTTTCACTTAAATGAAACATGCAAAATATGGATGTGGATATAAATTTGATACTCACCAGTGTGTGTTCTTTTATGGATTTTAAGGTTTTCTGATCTCGCAAACACCTTGCCACATCCAGGGAACGGGCAGGGAAAGGGCTTCTCACCGGTGTGCACCCGTATATGGTTCACTAGTTTGTATTTCGCCTTGAATGGCCGGCCGTTCCGGGCGCAACCCTGCCAGAAGCAGGCGTGCGTCGTGCACTCGGGCCCGCCGACGTGCTCCACCGTAAGATGCGTTACGATTTCGTGCATACTCGAGAACAGTTTGTTGCACAACTTTCGAGGGGGAGGTTGCTCGGGGTCGAGCCACTGACACCGCATATCGCGCCGCGGCGGAGCCCGAACGTATCGCAGGAACGCGTGCGGAGCGTGTGGGTGGGCGTGGGGCACAAGCGGCGGCGCTCCTCCCTGATAGTGGACATCACCGCGCCAATCCCAGCTCTGCTCCAACGGCTGCTGAGGGAATAGTTCCCCGCAGCCGCCGTACTCCCGCAGATATCCCGTCTGGTAGGAGTGTAGAGGGTATGGTTGGTAGTGCGGCGGGTGATGCGGCGGGGGATGCGGCGCGGCGGCTCGGTGCTGGCCGCCGACGCCGCACCCCGGCTGCGGTGACATCTTCAGCCCGTAGGACGCGAGGTGCGCATGGTTGGTCTCGAGGAAGGCGTTCATGGCGGGGGTGGCCGACGCCGGCGCATAGCCCCACTCGCCCGCCACCATCCACGCGGCGGGAGCGCCCCGCTGCCGCCGCCGCTGCCGGCCGCGTCGTCGCCGACGCTGCTGCTGCCTCGTTTTCTTCTCCTGAACTCGTCACGCTCTTGATAACGATCTCATTAACATTACTCTTTTCGTATGCTCTCGACACCCTGTTAAAAATAAAGAGATTATGTTAGACACCGTATCATCATTAAAAAGAATTAAAACGCTATCCCGATGCTTAAAACGTTCCTAAGCTAAAGGTGATCATAACCTCCCGAGACAAATTCAAAACCATTTCTCAAAATAATAACATACATTCGTGCACCCATAACCGGCGACGAGCGTTTATTTATAATAAAAAAAAAGTGAGGCAGGTACTTTTGGACATTAAATTAAACTGTGGGTAAATTTATAGGACATTTTTATATGCCTGAGACAAAAATTTCGATTGTGTTCGTGTATATTTAATTTTACTTTATTTGTTAGGTTGGCTCCAATCTCTTTTATGGCCGTGGTTTAGCATCGATAGTTTATTAAAATAGTTTTATGAATGATAAAAACCAGTTTTGCTGCAGCCAGCCTGCATCGGACTGCAGTTTATTGCTTCTCGTCCTTTTAGATATAATTATTACATACTAAAACAGCAAAAACGTGCATTTTCTATCTAAGTGGTTATGGTTTTTGGTTTTATTTCGCTCTGTATCACGCGACTCTACATTTGCAGCGATGTTACATCACGCACTGATTTCCAGAAATTCCTGGGGATAAATGTATTTATTAACTTCATTTAGCTATTTGTAAACACGAAGTAATCATATTTGCACGCTGTTGCTGATTACTTAGGCGTAATTCATCAAGGAATTGCGCATCAATTGTCAAGGAATAAATTCATAAAGTCAGAATTCAATTTGAGCGGTAAAGTAAATCATTTTGGAATTAAAATAAAAGTATAGTATTATTTGAACTATGTATGCTATAAAATCGACTAAATGACTATGAGAAGTAAAAAACGTCTATTTCTATGTTAATTGTGATAAAATACCTGTTTAGAGCGTTTTTGTGCTTGAGTAGGTAGTTTTTATTTCATGACAAAACTTTCTGATAGCCTGCATAATAGAATAGGTAGCTGTAATTTAATGACGAATAAAGTTTCCGTTGATTTATTTCAGCCGTCGAAAATGACTTCTATGAAAGACTCTGATAAATTTATGAAAATACCTACACTATACCTACATATTTTAAATATGGTGTCATAACCTACAATATTGGTAATTTATTATTGGCAAAAAACATTAGCTACTAAGTTACGACTTAAGAAAACATTGAAGATATAATCTCTCATGAAATTTAACACGTCTTTCGAATGAGTATGTTAATGTAGAGAAGAAAGCAGATTTATCGGCTCAAGATTCTTTGAAACTTGGAAATAAAGTGATCAAAGTTCTCAATATTTTGCAATAATTAAGTACAACTTATGTTTGTGTTGCCAAAAAAATGCCAAAAAAAACAGAATTGGTTTGACGGTTGAGGTGATCAGTATGAAATCCTTTGACAACCTCCAAAATCCCATCACCGCCCCCAACAAACATCTCCAAACTGTCAATCATGGCAACTATTTTTTTTGACGCAGTAATCGCGTTACTACAAAATAATGTTGTTTATGTATTGTTTAAAACACTTCAACGCTGTATAGAGCGAGCGAACTGCGGGCCTACCTGGTACGTTAAACAATGTCGTACCTTTCAGATTTCCATCTAATCTTTACATTATCTTGCGACTCCCCGCAGTGTGGCCGCTTCATCACAAAGCAACGGGTTGACAGATATCTACAGGCAGACATAGGGCAATAGGATTAAAATATGTCATTTCTTTCCGAACGATACTGTTTTCGATACATTCCCAACGCGAAACTTCCCACCCGTTTCGTCAAATCACTTTTCGAACGGCAAACGTAAAATTGTCGTCCCAGCAGCTGCAATGGAATCTACAGTTTTATGGAATTAGTCATAATACCATTAGTGATGTGCAAAGATTATCTATTTAACGGATCTTCACGCTGGTTGAACACGATACCTTAAAAACCATTCAGTGAATGTATCTAATTGCTTTTGTTAAATTTTAATCCAATTAAAATCAGAGATAAGATTTTCATACTCGCATTAATCGGTATAAAGTATGACACAACGAAATCCTCTGAGATAAGTATCAATTTACCACGCTAATTATCAATAACAAATTATGTTTAAAATGAAGCAACTGACACAAATGGGACAGAAAAGATTTCGCACGAGAAACACGAATTTCGTTTAGTTATAACATTTAATATTAATTTGAATCAGAATGACGTACAATTCAAATGTTTCTGTAATTAAAAAAAAAACATTAATTTTACCTGTAAGTGAAAATTAATGATGGTTTACTTTTCATATATATTATTTTAAGAAAGTTTGACCAATTAGGTAGAGAAGACAGTGTGAAAAATGAACACCAAAAATGGCCACGTTTGTGAACTACCTATTTGATTTTAAAATGTGAAATGTAAGAAGGTTAGATGTATATAATAGGGAGAGCGTTTTAGACTGAACAAAAATAGCTATGAAATAAGGTGATAAAAATTTACTTAGAGATCATTGATATATTATAAAATTGATCTATATATATAAAAATGTTATGTTGGTTTGTGTACGCTTCAAAAACTCAAAAAGTTCTGCACCGATCGAGCTGAAATTTTAGCATGATATATAATCCGCATCAAGGATTGTTTTTATCTATTTATCCGCGACCGGAAAAAATAAACATAAAAAGCAATAAAAAACAAAACCCATTAAATCACAATGTGCTACAGCGAAGCGTGGCAGGGAACAGCTAGTCTATATATATATATATATATATATATGTTGCAGTTAAAACCTAACCTATATAAAAATGAATCCCTACTTCTCTTGGTCATCGCATCACGCGTGAACGGCTGGACCGATTTCGCTAATTCTTTTTTTGTTTTGTTTGTTATTATTAGGAGAATGTTCTTATGAAAGAAAAATTTTAGGAAACAGCGCAGAAAAATAAAAAAATTAAGAAAACTAAATCACCATACTAAATTGTTTGTAATGTAACCTTATCGCTTTTGACAATTTGAACTTTTTTAATGTATGGCGTTTGACATAACATTGACAGAACGCGTGCTGCAAACGGTTAGAATTTCCAGTGCGGTTAGCTAAGAATAAGCGTTATTATTCTAAGGCCGTTAGTATAAAATTTGCAATGTCGATAAATAAATTTTTATCTGTTTTTTTTAAAGTTAATTATACCAATTCCAAATCAAAATTCATAGTTAAGACAGGACAAAGTCTGTCGGGTCCGCTAGTGTATTATAAAAACAAGATACTCAATCAGCGTTAAAAAAGTGTTCCAACTAAAAGTACACACATTTGACATGAGGGTGGACTTTTAGTATAATCTGTATCAATCGCATATACAGGGTGTTAGGTAATGGTTTAACAAGCCCAAACCAGCCTAGTAACATAGGCATAAAATACTACGGTTAAGTCAGGAATTTTATAATATACTAGCTGTTGCCCGCGACTTCGTACGCGTCAATTTCTGTTATTATGAACGCGAATATTATTTTAATTTTTTTTACTGATGCTTCGCTCTTATTGGTAGCAGCGTGATGTTTTATAGCCTTAAGCCTTCCTCGATAAATGGACTATCCAACACAAAAAAAAAACAATTCGAACCAGTACCTACTTCCTGAGATTAGCGCGTTCAAACAAACAAACAAACAAACTCTTCAGCTTTAAAATAAAATATGTGTATTAAAAAATATATTTTCGTACACATAAGCTGGTTTCGGCTTGTTATACTATTTACCTAACACGCTGTATACAACTTGACATACATAATATATCCATACTGTTGCTTGCGACGTCAACTTTTATCGTTGGCCCGAGTTCACCAACAGACGTTTATGTTTAAACAGCGTTTAAAATATTATTTGACATATTTTGTATGGGAATTGTGTCAAATTAATCGTCACTCTTTGTTTACCGGTTGTTTAAATGTTGGTGAACTTGGGTCCAGAGTTTTAGGTGTCATTCTGTACTGGACTGGGTATCTAGTTCTTTTTATACAGCTTTCAAATAAGACTATTTGGAAAAAAATTCACCGTTTACTTACTTCCATTTCCAATAACCTATCTATCTTTAGTTTTGGCATATCGGAGATAGAAAACAACTTCTGTATTTGTTTCTCTGGACGGCAAAAACAGAGATAGAAACTGTTTCCTATCTCGGATATGCCAAAACTGAAGATAGATAGGTAATTGGAACCGGCTGTTAGAGAGAGAGAAAAGTTCAGACGAAAGATGAGAATTTTATTTAAAAAAAAAAAAAAAAGCCTTGATTTTTGAAATGGATTGCTTAAAAAAATCCTCAATTTTTTTATCGATAATTTTTGACCTAGACGTACATTTCGTTTGATCAAGTGTAAAATTAACACATTGTAAGTATATCGATTACAAACATCTATTTACAGCCATTTCCAATAACCTATCTATCTTCAGTTTTGGCATATCGGAGATAGAAAACAACTTCTGTCTTTGTTTCTCTGGACGGCAAAAACAGAGATAGAAACTGTTTCCTATCTCCGATATGCCAAAACTGAAGATAGATAGGTTATTGGAACCGGCCGTTAGTTTAATAACACTATGATTTTATCAATGACTTAATAAATGCAATTTCATTGACCTAATAATTCGTTGAATCAGAGTAGGGTACTAATTTACTAGGTGTTAATTTAATGATTAAATGAATCAAATGATACTAATAGTTTGTCGATTAGATTATAAGGTAAAAGATTAACTTTTTTTAGGTAAAATGTATTATAATGCTGATTTAAACTTTGATGGTGACCATCACTAGGTAAGAGTTATTAGGGAGAACATTCTCCCGTGATGGCGCTTGCAAATATCGAAATATCGAAAACTCATAATAAATAAGGTACCTACTTACATGGTATACACCCTGAATCAAATAACTCTAGAAAATGTATTAATTATCGCTGCCCGGACTTACTTTTTACAAGACAGATCTAATTTTCAGGTTAAGTGATCAAATTATAAAAATTATTTATATATTTTTTTTATATTTTTTACACTTAAGGACAGCTTTGATGAATATGATGACTAATATATTTCCCGGGGATAGATATTATTAGTATTTAAACTTGAAACTTGGACGTGGACGACGGACTTGACTTAAGGTCGCGGGAAGCCGCCGGATGCGGACAGCACAGGACCGATCGATGTGGAGTTCCTTGGGGGAGGCCTATGCCCAGCAGTGGGCGTCGTTCGGCTGATATGATTTATTCATTACAAACATACACACACACACACAAAAATACAAATCTTTTCTCTTTATAATATTAGTGTAGATGGGTTATGTTGGATTATATCTTAGAATTAATAAACAATCTTAAAAACCTTTAAGAGTAAAATTGTACGACCAAAAATTACTCAAATTTGATTAATTTAGATTACTTATTTATGTGCACTGTGGTTTTGTCGCAATAAAAATAGCTCCACCATTTCTCTTAGAATTATATATTAAAAAGCGACTAAAATAGTACTGCCATAAGATGCTTAAGTAGAAATAGTAACAGCCTATAATCATCCCACTGCAGGGTAAAAGCCTCCATCATTGAATTCAAGTTACCATGGCAATGATGGGTACTGGCAACGCTTGCCAATTGCGGGTTGGTGATCACAAACCCGAGCAATATTCGAAAAATCGAAACTTTTTATTGGCTGACCCGGGGATCGAACCCGGGACCCCGAGATCTTGGCCCGGTATTTAAACCACTAAACCAAAGATGCATGGGCAGCAGCATTATCTCTATATCAACAACCAATATTCTCATTTTGGAGAGTCAGTGGACTGATACAGAATAATGATAATGAATTAATGCCATGTACATGTTAAAATAGAAATTAAGAGAAATACAATCAAGTGAAATTATTAAACAAGAGTGCTGTACACATAAACGGCTTGTTTTTAGGGTTTCGTACCCAAAGGGTAAAAACGGGACCTTATTACTAAGACTTCGCTGTCTGTCCGTCTGTCCGTCGCTCTGTCACCAGGCTGTATCTCAAAAGCCACGATAGCTGGACATTAAAATTTTCACAAATTGTGTATTTCTGTTACCGCAATAACAACAAATACTAAAAGAAAATAAAATAAATATTTAAGGGGGGCTCAGATACAACAAACGCGATATTTTTGCACTTTTTTGCTCGATATTAATAATGGCAACAGGTAGGCACTTGAAATATTCAAAAAACACTCAGTTGTATTTTAACTTTAATACTAAATAATAATATTAAAAATAAATTTATATTTAAGGGTATGTATTTCATACAAAAAACGCCATTTTTGCTTATTTTTGCTCGATATCAATAAATGGTAACAGGTAGGCACTACATTAACTAAATTAATGTAGGTACCTACTGTTGTTTACCTAGTCAATGGTACGGAACCCTTCGTGCGCGAGTCCGACTCGCACTTGGCCGATTTCTTTTATTTAGCAATAAACCTGTATGCTCTACATAGTTATTACGTTTTTCTTTTAGTTGTAAATAGTATCTGATGGCCCTGCATAAAATTTGTATTGTGATGGTACCATTTTCAATAAGGCCTCAATGCGTTTTCACTGTAGATTTAAAAAAAGGTTATAACGCGCCTAATAATTGTTAGTAGCAATTTAAGCCAAATAAGAAGCTAGGAACATTCTTGTCGGTAATAATGTATTAATTCTTAGTCAAGGAGGAAAACAGTTTTTTTTTAATTTATTTTAGGCAACTAACAGTCCAGTCATATACATGAAAAAATTGAATAAGTACATTAGTACAGAATTTTTCTTTACAAAAGAGATTTTTTTGAAATTATAATTTGGTACTCCGGCCTAAAATAAAACATAATGTAACTAAAACTCAGAAGTCATCGAACAACTTCTCTGATTCTTGTATGAAATTATAAATTGATTTAAAGATTAATTGGTTCTATTTGATTTTGTCCTGATGGCAAGATCGTTTTGTTTTGCAACTTAAATAACAGCCTGAATGTTATTTAGGTTTAGGTTATTTAGCTAAAATGAATATTTTTCTAAATATAAAATGTGATAATTTCAACTAGGAATATGCGTTTTTGATGGCCTTGTATAATATTTAGGACCTATAACCTCCAAATATAATTAATAAACTATAATAGAAAGGTATTATTTTAATTATAAAGTAATCAGTAATGAGGTATTTATAGTAGGGAAAAACTTTTGATTACTATAGGTAGTTATGATTGAATTAAATATGAAAATTGGACACAGACCGTTTTTCTCTGGTGCGATATAAAACTTGAAATTGTAAAAAACATATTGTTTTTCTACTATTAACTTTAAAATACAACCTACCTATTACTTGTTTTAGCAAGACCTTTGAAAAACAATTTCGCTTAAAATTGTGACAGCTTATATCCCTACAAGGCATTTTGTGTTTTGAGTTTTTAATTTTCTGAATGAAAATTAAACTAAAATCAACCCTTAAAAGCTGTTGCATAATATTCTAAGTTTTGTACTTGTATGTTTTAAAAAATCATACCTAATAAAAAACATTATTGTAGAGAAAAATCTTTCTTTTAAAAATCAATAGAAAATAAGTATATTTATGTCAACACTCATTTATATAAATTCTCTAATGTGAGAAAGTAAATCAAGGTCGTTTTAGAGTCAATTAGGTTAGGACTTCTCTTTGTAGGCTTATAAATAATTTCATTTGCAACCATTACATTGGTAACTTTAATACTTAGAATATGTTACTAATAACAAGATGGTTTCAGTTTTATATTGTAAGGACCAATCCGGTATAAAAAGTCTTAATCCTAGTATAAAATTGGCTTAGCTTTTAAAGATTTCAGAGAGCTACTTTTAGATTTTATTAATGTGAGTTAGGTTAACATAGATGAATAAAGCTTTATCAGCGTTTTTAGGACCAATAAACGTTTGACAAAAAAAATTAGGTCTCATTCTGTTTTTTGGATGTGTCAGAGTTGTAATCAAATCAACCGATTATGAATTTTTCAAGTTTCATTAACTGTATCAATCAAATTGATAATGGAGTAGGTAAACTGAAAACAATGCTACTTACTTTGCAATCAACAGAAATCCAGTCTTTTAGTTTTCCTAAACAGCAGTATCACTTATTTTGTTTATAAGCACAGGAAAATATATGAACACTCCACTCAACGTACATAACTATTATAACTGTGTATCTAAAATAAATTTCAGTATCCTCATCTAACTAGATCAATATTATCACAGAGTTTGGCGCGTCGTTATAACGTTTTAGCTCCGCGTGCGTATAGGATGCGGGCTTTCGTAAGCGACATGCGTTTTTCGGGCGAATTTTCACGGAACGTTTTTTTCTCGTAACGTTGAATGTCGCGACGTGTGTCCGGTGACTCCGCTGAGGTTCTCAGCATGACTGCGGGCTCCCGCGTCGCCGCCCCTCGCCACAACCGACATACTGTTTCTTGGAACAATATTTTGTACGGAGGCGCGAACGCAGCCCTGCAGGCCGCTAAAAGGGCGGGACGCCGTAAACTTTTTCATCCAATCGTGCCGACTTCAAAACGGACCTCCAAACATCGTCGCATCTCTTTCTAACTATAGCGTAGCAGATCCAAAAGCGAAACAGGCTGATGTTTATGCTCGTAATATCGAAGAAGAAATTTTCTTTGTGTTAGTGCCGTAATGTGTTCGCTTTATCAGATTTACGTTGAAAGCTCGCTTTTAGCTTAGAGGGCGCCGTATCGAGCCTCTTACTCTTTCTTATTAATTCGTTCATAAAAATGAGAGGGATAGTAAGAGCCCGGGAAATGTTGTGCTAATGTATTTTCCTGTGGGAAGGAAAACACATGTCGTCGCTTTTAATTTAATACGCGTCACGCTGCGTTCTCGTGTCTCGGAGCTTACGTACGTTGTTATTTTCCTAAGAAGCTCTATTTTGTGCGATTATAGAAAATATATTATAGCTACTTATCTTCTTACAGTTTTCGTATGTTCGTCTTTTCGTTTATGTGTCGATTTTAATAAGAAACCTATTGGTCTTATTAGATATATCATAATTTCGTAATTTATATTTTCCCGTAGAAAGTGATATTTTTTCATATATATTTGTTTGTATTATGCTTAGAGGCTAGAGTGTGCTAGGAGTTCCCTTTAACTTAGATGTATAATTATGTAAATGCTGTAAGTAAGGCTGACTCAGCCTGTGACCAATGGTCGGTGCAATCCGATCGAAACGTCAGGCAAAATAATAAGGTATGATCGCGTTTAATTTCCCGTTATCGTTCAAATAATTAATAATTTAGCAAGAAGCATAAGTTATAATATACGACAGCGGCAAATATTAAAAGTTTCCTTCTCTGTTGTAAATTTATATTATTTTTGTCCTTACTAATATAATAAATACGAAAGTAAATGAAATTTGGAAAATAAGATTAGACCTATGAGAAAGGACATTGGTCATTCTGCATCCCACTGCCGGGTACAGGTTTCTGTTCGCGCGATATAAAATAATTAATCAAGTAGCGCAAGGTCTCGTTGTCAACTGAATTCAATATGTTATGCATTAAAATCCCTTTAGTTGTGTAAAACAGTGAAATGAAAATATACAAATGAAGCTATTCCCATAGAATCATGACGAAAACAATAGCTATTACTTTTTTTAATAGAAATTATTTGATACAGGCTGGAGAGCAAAACATCAGACAGAGAAAATGTGAAGAAAAAAAAAACTAAATGAATGTCTTATTGATAAGTTTTAAACACTTATTTGAATATTGCGACACTATTGAAAGTATATTTACATATTCTTGTTATAAACTCTCGATATTATTGTGAAGTGTAGAATATTACAATAATCATTTCATGGATGAATAGTAAATGTGTGTTAAATTAAATGCAACAGTATTGGCTTGTCAATATTTTACCAGTTATACAAAATTAATGTAGGCGTAGGTCCTTGATTCCATTCAATTTTCTGAATAAAGGAGATAGGATGATACCTATTTCGGTCAAGTAACAAATTAATTTATTGCCAAGAATGAATCAGCAGTAGAATTTTGTCTTTTTTTATTTTATGTTGCTATTGACATAAGTCTAATTTGATCATATTTTTTTAACATTGGTACTTAAATATTTTGTTAAGAAATCCAGTAGTAAAAACTTTTTTAAACTCTTTTAAAACCTAGCATGTTTTGGTTTAGAATTGACCAGTTTTAGTGTGTAGGTATCGAAAGTTAATTCTTAACACACATTGATTAAATTTAAAATCTATCTATTTTTACGTATTTAAAAGAATTTATGCAATTTCGAAAAGGGGACAAGGCTGATTATTAAAATTATTCAGGGAATAAAAAAAAACAATTTTGTAAGAAATAAAATGTTTAATATTTTGGGGTCCATCAGAAGTCAAAAACCACAACACACTTTGATTTTAAGTTTGATTTTATTATATGACTACATAAAATATTTTAAATATATGATATGTACCCTTTTCTAAAATCTGGGTATTGATTTCATATTAGGTAATTTAAAAAAAAAACATTATATAATTTTGGCAATTTTTTTTCGTTAAATATCTAAAATTCAACAAAATAATTTAAAAACTTAAATATTATAAGTAAATTTTACTAGCGCGAATAGAATATTATGTTTGTAAATATGAAAAAACATATTTGTCAAACTAGGCGGGTTGTGCCCTTTTCTAAATTGCATATTCTTAAACAGGGAGTTAAAAGAAAATTAAAGATATTAGGTACCTATCTCATGTTTTCATTCGTCAAAACCACATTAAAGGCTTACCTATATTAATAAAATGAATATGTAGTTAATAGGTTGAAGGTTCGAATCTAAAGCAAACGTATTCTATTTTAAGATCAAAAATTTTTGAAGCTCATTAATAATTACGTTTGATTTCTCACAAATTATCTTTTTATGAGTTTTTAATCTCTACTGATTTTCTTACTGTTTTTCTATTATGTTCTTTTTTTATCAAAAAGTTTTTTGAATTGCTGATGTAGAGTCCGTTTTATTAAAGTTTCTTTTTGTTACATTACTACAATACCTACCTGGTTACACTTTGGCTCAATTTCTAGCTCAGCAAAAACTAGTAAGTAATACTTGTATGTAAGTATTCACAATCAGTCTAACACTTAATCCAATGTTATCCAAGCAATAGCAAGTCCTATATTGATCGCCGCCTCTTATTAAGTGAATACAAATTAGAACCTTAAACTAAGTGTGCCATGACCAATTAAAATTATAAACGTACTGTGGACGCGCCAAATATATTTGATATAATTAATATAACATTCCGGCCCTAGATTGTAATTATTTTAGAAAAAGGAACATCTCACATGTGCGGTGTACGCCCCCTCCGCACGCGTTGCCATTGGCCGCACGCCAGCGCGCGGGGCGGACGCACTCACTGCACAAACTTTTTACTTTTTTCAACTTTTATTCTCATTCACCGCACGAACTCACATGATTAATTTAATATATTTTACTAAGATGATTTTCTCACGCAATATGCGCGTTTTTGCGATGTACCATTCCAGTTTATTAGGTTATAGTGTACGATTCGTGTTGAGCTGAATGAAATACGCAGACGCATTTACTGAATGTTTGTAAGTAAGTAATTATCCCTTTATGCGTTCATCTCTTACAAGAAAAATGCTAATTGGATTTTAGTACAGGTTTGATTAACATAAAAATGGCCTTGGCCATCGTGGTATGGCTCTCGTATTTTGAAACACTTAAAATAAACATTGGTGTTTTTCATAAATTGAGACAGTAGTATTATTACGTATCTACAGAGTGTTAGGTATTTATTTATTATTTCAAAACAAGTCAAAATTTTTAGATTCCGTTTTGAATGAAAATACTTTTTTTTTCAAAAATGATGTTATAAATTTCTGACTCCATAGTATTAATATATGCATTTATGTTAACATTGCATTGTAATATAGTAGCTGGTTTAGGCTTGTTATATCATTTATCTAAAACTCTATACCTATATCAAAATCTTAACCTTACGTAACGAATTTGTATTTAACATGTTATACAACAAAAAACATTTTTTTTGTTCATAAGTAGCTATTGATACACCTACATAATTTATAATAAATAAAAAATAATACAAATAAAGTAAAATGTTTATTGTCTTCAACAAGTTTTATATCTTAAACTAATAGTGACCAGTATCTCCTTTTAAACTTATTAATTAGGTCTTGACATACTCGTATAAAATTGCCGTTTTGTATGAAAAACTCTAAACGAATTTTTGTCATACATTTTTAATTTGTATTAATCGAAGTAATCACCCATGCAATCAATGCATCTTTGCTAACGCAGTGGCGGTTTATTGATGCTCTTCTTAAAGAAATCAGCTGCAATGGACGGGAGGCAACAAATTCTTCAAAGGCATTTTGTACTTTTGCCTCTAGAATATTGAATTTTTTTCCCGCCAAGAAGTTATCCAAATTTTGGAAAAAGTAGTAGTCTGCAGGCGCAAGGTCTGGTGAGTAGGGCGGATGACGGAAAGCTTCCAACCCCAGTTCTTGCAACTTGGAGACCGTCTGCTGTGCAGTATGAGGTCGCGCGTTGTCGTGCAGGAGCAACGGAGACGAGCGATTGACCAATGCTGGTTGGAAATGTGCCAGCTTCTCCATCATTGTGTTCAGTTCTTCACAGTACACATCTGCAGTAATGCTCACCCCTTTAGGTAAGAAGCTGTGGTGAATCACACCGGCGCTAGACCACCAAACAGTGGCCATCACTTTTCTAGAGGTAAGTTTTCGTTTAGGGCATTGTTGGTGTTGGTTCCAACCAACTTGCTGAGCGCTTGCGGTTATCAAACAGAATCCATTTTTCATCGCAGGTAACAATGCGGTTCAAAATTCCTTCATTTGTGTGTCTGTTAAGCAGTGCAAGGCACGTCTCGACGCGTACATCGCGCTGGCGATCATTGAGTTCGTGGGGCACCCATTTGTCAAGCTTTTTTACCTTGCCAATGTGACGCAAATGGACCAATATTGTTTTGACGCTAATGTCGAAAGCTGCTGCTAATTCAACCGTAGATTGTGTATCATCAGCTTCCACAATCGCCTTTAATTCGTCATTGTCGACCAAAGTCTTCGGACGACCGCGAGGTTCATTTTTCAGGTCGAAATTTCCAGAACGGAAGCGAGCAAACCAATAACAGGTGGTGCGTTGGTTTGTAGTGTTAGCTCCATAAACGTCGTTCGTTGATGTTGCGTGCCGCTTGTACCGCGTTGCTGCGTCGACGGTACTCATATTCCATAATTACTCGAATTTTTAACGTATCCATAATGACGAAAAAGATTGAAATGCAATGAAAATGTAACACTAATCAATAAACAAATGACTACTTTTGGAAAAATAATTCCATATTTTTATAATAAAATTAATTTGAAATTACAATTCTAAGCCAAACAAAAATTATTTTGACTTGAAATGGCCAGTACTGCAGAACGGCAATTTCATAGGTAAAGACCTAATATATAGTTAAACTGTGCCAGGAGGCCCAGGAGACACTGCCCTTCCTTAATAGTAGGTAGGTAGGTACAGGTATAGGTTGAATTGTTATTTTAATTATTTGTATACTTTGATCTAGAAAATGTTTTAAAGATTTTTATATAGTAATTTACTTTTATTTGGTAGGTACATCTTATAATGCCAAACACTAATGTAAATAATAATAAAATCAGTGAAAAAACGTAAGAGCTATTATTAAACGATACTAACAACATCTACGGCCAATTTTATGTTAAACAAAGTTGTACTAAAATGTACGGTATTTAACGTACTAACATTTAACTTGACGTGTTTCTCCTACCTATTTCGATAGGTTATCATAAACATTTGGTAAGTACGAGTATTATTCGATAAAATATTATTGTTTGTCGGAAATGGTAGCTACAAATGAGGTGGACAATGCCTCCGCGGGACATCGCGCTTAATACGGATCAACAGATGGCGGCCCACCCCTCTCAAAATTAAATTAAAAAATCGTAACGTCAAAGGTTTTTTTAATTAAATTGAATAAAAATTTAAAAAATAAGTACATAATTAATATAACACACTGTAACATAATATGTTTGGTAGGTATTTCTTTAATTTATTGTTCAGTCGTTTTGAAATTCATAAAATTAAAAAAGAAAACCACTTATGAGAGTATTTTGGCCCAATTTTTATATATTATTTGTTTTAGTAGATACTTTTTTACAGCAGAAAAATGTTTAATGTTCAAGCAGTAAACATTTTCGCTTCATTTTCCTTAAAAGATAACAGACATACGAGCACGGTAAAAAGATGCCAATGCTAATGTGCAATGAACACTGCTTCTGCCACTGGTTTGAAAACGCAACACCTAATATTTTTATATAAGTACTACTATATTAAGTGTATAGACTTACCGACAAGTATCTAAACTTATTAGCTAGAAATGCCAAAGGTCTAACTAAAGCGCGCTAAAGTACCTAAAATATAATGGCGCAATCAATACATTCCTACAGATGCTTAGTTTAAGTAATATTAACCTTAAACAATTCTAAATATTCTTAATGTGCTTTAGTTGTTATTAGCACTCATTTTCCTTTTAGGTCATATGTTTTTATACAAATATCAAATAAAGAGTTGAATAAAGCTAATTAAAAATGGATCCACCTTTAGCCCTAACGTTTTGCATGAATTAAGGCACCATCTTATAAAAAGTCTATTGACATCCAGCCCAGAAACGCCGACACGAGTTTTTTTGCTTCGATTCAACACGAATTAGATTCGGACTTGGCCCTTTTGTCACAGTCTACCTGTTGCGTGGAACATTTACATAAAAACGCTCAAAAATTCACAACAGTTACCTGCGATTTATTTGATAGCCATATATTTGTGTGGATGATTGTATTTTTTTAAGGTGTTGTTTATTTTTTATGTAGAGATAACAAACAATGCTTACTTTACAAATACAAACATTACTAGTGATACATGTAACCTACAAATGAGTTCATTTGTACAAAATTATAAAACTCTCTTATAAATAACAGTTTGGAATCAACAAATAAATGTATCTTATGAGTTCTTAATCAAAAGCCCATTTATAAGCTCATCTGCGAGGAACGGTGTTCGGAAGATGCTTCCCTCTTCACAGTAAGTACGCCATACACACACAACAAGCACATCGATGCCACTGAATATACTTAGGTACTTCTTAGCAGGTCACACTTTACGGTATTTGGAAAGAGTATGACTATTACTCGTACCAAACGAGCGGAGTTGATAGAGTTTGGTGATTTTTATTTTAACTTTTTTAATTCTTAATGCAGCAGTGTTCAACTTTATAAATAAAACAAAGTTGGGTTAATCACACCATTTATAAATCATACGGCTAGCCAGATTATGATGCTCAATGATTTGTTTGTTTCGTCTCCGCCCCGAACAGAACTATTGAATATCAGAACAAACACGAAAAAAATATAGCATATTATAATACTTTTTCATAAATTTTTCGTATTCCATGCCATCTTTGATAACACACACTATTTAGAAATACACAATTATAAATAATCCCACATTATGACTTGACATGATAACAACAAACTTATGGTTTGCCATCAATAAGTGTTTAGACATTCAATTTTTGAAAGTTAATATTCTTACTCATCGTTTGGTAAAATTGAAAATGCGGAACGATAATTGTGTTCACCATGAGTGACCCTAGTTCACCCGCGGTTCAATAGCACAATTTAGTTGATTAAATTCAATATCATCGACCGATGAATACCGAGACGTATTGTAGCTATCAACTTTATCTGATAGTCATTGAATGGGCTAGTTTTTGGCGTTATGTTTAAAAGAGTTTGAAAGGCGTTTTGGCTAGCACTGATTGACCCCAATCTTCTTCGGAGGAACCTTCTAATGCAATTCTGCCTAAGCGAAGACTCGACGAATTCCAACCACCGGAACAGGCTGGATTTCGGAGCGGATACGGCACCATAGACCACATCCACACAGTGCGGCAGATTATACAGAAGACCGAAGAGTATAATCAGCCCTTGTGTCTAGCATTCGTGGACTATGAGAAAGCCTTCGATTCGATAGAGATCTGGTCCGTTCTGAAGTCCCTACAGCGTTGCCAAGTAGATTGGCGGTACGTGCAAGTGATGAGATGTCTCTACGAAGCCGCCACCATGTCCGTCCAAGTACAAAATCAGCAAACAAAACCTATACCGTTGCATCGAGGAGTGAGACAAGGGGACGTCATTTTCCCGAAATTGTTCACAAATGCAATGGAGGATATGTTCAAGACGCTGCACTGGAGAGGACGAGGCATCAACATCAATGGCGAATACATCTCTCACTTGCGATTTGCAGACGACATCGTCATTATGGCAGAGACCCTGCAGGACCTACAACAGATGCTGAATGACCTGGCTGATTCTTCTGGCTTGCGGATGAACCTGGATAAAACCAAGGTTATGTTCAATGAACATGTACTACCGCAACCGATTGCGATGCACGGTACCTTCCTCGAAGTAGTTCAGAAATACGTGTACCTCGGGCAGACATTGCAGTTAGGTAGAAACAACTTTGAGGATGAGGTGAACAGAAGAATCAGTTGGGTTGGGCATCATTTGGGAAACTACGTCAAGTCTTCTCATCGTCGATCCCACAATTCCTCAAGACGAAAGTCTTTAATCAGTGCGTCCTACCCGTCATGACATATGGAGCCGAAACGTGGACACTGACGGTACGGCTAGTCCACAAGTCAAAAGTCGCTCAGCAGGCTATGGAAAGAGCTATGCTCGGAGTATCTCTTAGAGATAAAATCAGAAATGAGGTGATCCGGCAGAGAACTTAAGTTACCGACATAGCCCACCGGATTAGCAAGCTGAAGTGGCAGTGGGCTGGCCATTTAGCCCCAGAACCGACAACCGCTGGGGTAAACGAGTTCTTGAGTGGAGACCGCGTCTCGGCAAATGTAGTGTAGGACGCCCTCAAGCCAGGTGGAGTGATGATTTGCGCAAGGTGGCTGGCAAGAGCTGGATGCGAGAAGCCGATGATCGATCTAAGTGGCGTGCAATTGGAGTGGCCTATGTCCAGCAGTGGACTGTGATAGGCTGATGATGATGATGACGCGACGCTACGAGTAAAATTCTGTTGTTTTAGTTTAATGACCACTCTAAGGACAGTCTCCCGACACTCCCAAAACATCTGACGATAGTTTGCATAACAGCATGCAAATGTTGATGAAGGACTCAGAAATGAACACAGAATGTCATGCGTACTTCGCTTGAAAACTTTTATTAACAATTTTTAGTCAAATAATCATCATCATCATCACAGCCAAACAACACCCCCTGCTGAAAATAGATATAACGAACAGTCCCGCGCGACCCGCATCCAGCCGCTACCTACGACCTTCGCCGGATCTTCAGTCCACCTGGTGGGGGTCGAATTCAAATAATTGTAATCATATCTAAAATCTTTGAGGCAAACTCTAGGTCTTTACTATGTTGATGCGATAGTGTTATATTGCTTCATTATTTGTCTTAATATGCAGGTGATCCAGCAAAAGGATAACTGTTAAGCTAAATATGAATCTGAGTTGCTGTACAGTCGTACAAAAGCTGTTCTGTCGGGATGCGTGACCGCCGCGCCAGCCCCCGCGGAGATGCAAAGAAAGCGTACTGAGGTAGCCAAACCAACACATACACGATAACCGATAATAATTTAAAATGCCATTTGCTCCAGACCAAATTGAGCAATTTATTTACGTCGGCAAGGCACGCGGTATCGTGCGTGCGTTTTACTTGCAGACATATAAATGAATACCGGGTAGTGCCCGAGTAATTAACGTTATTATACGTTCATTATTGATACTGTTTATAAATATGCATTAATTGCTGCGGGGATAGCGATCAGTGATAATCATAAAGAGGCTTATTTGTGTCTATTTACGTTCATAATTGACCCAATAAATGTTAGTATCGTGTAAATTAGTTCGTTGGTTTGTTCAATGATCATTAATATCTTTAGTAATTTATTCATAATTTTAAAACTAGGTAATATTATAATGTAAGCATTCTTAATAGACAATTATTCTTATTAGAGAGAAGAAACAGTTTTTTTGGCAAATTGTTTGGTTGATAGACTAGTTAAATGGCACTTTAAGACGATATTAATTGGTATAGATAACAATATAACATATATAAAAAAAGAAATAGATGCACATTTTTAAACTAAATACACCTCAAAATGTCTGCGATTGAATCACGTACCTAGCAGTCATTATATTTTGTATATGCCTTAAAAAAAATCAACTTTACAACGATGATATAAATTTGAATGATTCTAAGGTGGAAGAGCACAAAAAAAAAAGTTGTCACTAATTTAGTAAGGACGTTTTTCAGCAGGGCGATTTTTTTGGCGATCGAGTGCTGTTTGGTGTCGGACTCCGGCAGGATAGTGGTAGCAAGGCCTTACGGAGCCTACCACCGCTGCAGGGATCACTCAGCCGTCACCATAATAATAGGTAACCCTATTTTTTTCTATGAAGACGATTTATATATAAATCATGACAGTTTTAGATGTTTCTACATAACCGAAAAACTTCTGTGCATACAATCGATTAAAACGTCACTGTATGCCAAACAGTCAAGTTTAAACATAAGAGAAGCTTTGCTAGCTTTAATCGAGACATACATATTTTTTTTAAATGTCTGCAAACGATGGAAAAAAATAAAAGATTGAGAACCTTCTTCATTCGAAGCGTGGTATGTTTTTAATTAATGTCACGAATGACTTCAAATAACTTTTATTAAACTGATTTGAGTGGTATTTTTTGTTTGATAGGGTTTAGCATAAACTAAACCCCAAAGTTAAGGAACATAAGGTTGACTGACAACTATAAAAAATATAATTTAAGAAAAAAATAACTTACTCTAAATTGGTGCCTCATTTCATCACGCACGTATTTCGTGTGTTTAATTTATTGTGAAAAAAGTTTTTAAGGCTACTGTTCAGTACTTGTCAATACGACTAATGTCCGGTCCCAATAACTTAGGTATCTATCGCTAGTTTTGACATATCGGAGATAGGAAACAGTTTTTATCTCTGATTTTGCCGTACAGAAAAACAAAAAAAAAAGTTGTGCGTGTACTAGTGTACACACGTAAGAAGTGAAACTTCTTTATGGCCTTATTTTTCGAAAAATGATCTACATGCAACTTTCCAGAAATTGGTTAAATTAGTTAAATTGGTTAAATTGGTTAAATTGGTTAAATTGGTTACATTGGTTAAATTGGTTAAATTGGTTAAATTGGTTAAATTGGTTAAATTGGTTAAATTGGTTAAGTTGGTTAAGTTGGTTAAGTTGGTTAAGTTGGTTAAGTTGGTTAAGTTGGTTAAGTTGGTTAAGTTGGTTAAGTTGGTTAAGTTGGTTAAGTTGGTTAAGTTGTTAAGTTGGTTAAGTTGGTTAAGTTGGTTAAATTGGTTAAATTGGTTAAATTGGCTAAATTGGTTAAATTGGTTAAATTGGTTAAATTAGTTACATTGGTTAAATTGGTTAAATTGGTTAAATTGGTTAAATTGGTTAAATTGGTTAAGTTGGTTAAATTGGTTAAATTGGTTAAATTGGTTAAATTGGTTAAATATTATTTCACTATACCTTTTTGCTATCGTCTGAACCAACCGTGGTAGGGGCAAGAAAAAAATGGCGCGTAACCGAAAAAAGTGACGAAAATTTGACGCAAAACGTGACGGTAAATTTTTTCCAACGCCGATAAAGAAGTTTCACTTCAAAAATAATAGAAAACAGCACACTCAGGCACGGTAGAAAGAGTGGGAGATACTAGTTCCTCTCCCTTCCCCTCGATCTTACGCTTTTTCGATTAGCATCACGTGACCCTGACGCGAGTTTGGAAGTTTTTACCCATCCAACAAAAAGTGCTCAGCGCCGCTAAAGAAGTTTTCACTTCAACAGAAGTTATTTTCTATCCCTGATATGCCAAAACTGAAGATAGATAGGTTATTGGAATTGGCGGTAAGTACGTTATCTTACTGTGAAACATAAACTTTCTTAGACAAAATATCAAGAAAACCGGCTCATGTAAGTAAGTGCTTGTAAGTGTTGACCGATTCCGAGTCGGTGAGTCGTTAGATGTATAATTGATGCTGACTCAGTGCCGACTTTTTACGTGGCATCATTCAGGACGGTCTATTATTTAGATATTTTAATCAAGACGATCGATTGTACCGTATAGGTATAAAGGAAGGTAATTAATAATAAGAGATCGAGACCGCGTTGCCACATGCCGCAGCAAAAACCGATTTGAAATGGATCGATTCGAAACGGACTGATATAAAACGGTCTCGATTGTAACTCAGCCCTTTTTGCCGCACAACCCGTATTTAGATGATTTGCGGTACCGGCGGAAAAACCGACGACAACAGACACACGAATAAGATACTAAAACTCGTCTTGTTTCTAAATACAAAATTCAAAACTAAACATTTGTATTTATTATATTTCGTTTATGATCTCCACACGATAAATAACTCATAATATTTTTCTAAAAAAAAATATAACTTGCTGGCCAGTTGTAATTTGTTAGTTTGTTGTAAATTTGTAGTAGAGATCAATATTAATTGAGAAAATTTGACGTTTTGTGGTAGGTTGACGTGCTGTTGTATGTACCTGCACTGTCTTGCAAGGAGTAGCCCTTTGCCGGATGCGGCGAAAGTTATGTGCAATTGTGCATGTATTAAAAATGCTTCAAAGATGAAATAATTTTAGCAAGTCAGCAAGAGTAATAGGTATATTGGTATCTATATTCATTTTTTTTCATCGGAAAATATATATCTGTATTTATGCATGTCGCGCTATGTCCAATCCTCACGACCACCGAGTAGGTAGGTACTTTGGAATAAATGGAGTGGAAACCAATAATACCATAAAAATGATTACGGAAAATAATTGAAATCCTTCTTATTTTGTAGCCGGTTTAAACTTATCCAAAACCCCAGCCAGACCTTTATTTCTCAAACAAAAAAAAAATCATAAAAGATTAAAGAATGCTTTGGCAGTGTCCATATCTTAGAGCATTAAACCACCTTATACTATATACACCTACCTAATTAATCTCGTCATGATTTATTTGCTGGATGCTGAACCTAGTTAAAAATAAATTGTTTTTTTAGGTCTATAAAGGTTCATATCTATGCAAACGATTCATCGAACAAAAGGAAAGCTTAGCATGCATGAGTAGTTACTTATATTAATTAGAAAAAAAACCAGCCAAGTGCGAGTCGGACTCGCGCACGAAAAAACGGGCTTGTTGTATGGGAGCCCCCCTTAAATATTTATTTATTTTGTTTTTAGTGTTTGTGGTTATTGCGGCAACAGAAATCCATAATTTGTGGTTTCAACTATCTAGCTATCGCGGCTCTTGAGATACAGCCTGGTGACAGAGCGACGGACAGACGGATAAACGGACAGACAGCGAAGTCTTAGTAATAGGGTCCCGTTTTTAAGCTTTGGGTACGGAACCCTAAAAACACATTGGTCTATACCAGCATTATCCATCGAAGAAACGGGTGTCCTTAATGGAAATACGGCTCTTTAGTATCCTCATAAGCTGTTATTAAAACGGGAAGAAGCAACCTGCTTTAAATCTCAACACGATTCAAACATGAAGCGACGGTTTGGATTTTGAAAAATTAAACAACTACTTTTAAAGTGAGCGCGAAGGTTGAAAAGCACCGGGCCACAGAACTTCGATTTCTTTTATCTTGTATCTAACATTAACTAAGCACTGCTTAAACTTTAATGTCTTTATGGAAAAAAAGACAAAAAAATTCTCATAGTAATAGAAGAAGAAAAAATTGTAGCCCCGTTGGTCAAGTGGTTTAAATAACGGGCAACCAAAAAGTTTTAAATTTTTGAACATTGCTCGGGTTTATGATCACTAACCTGCATTCGGCAAGCGTGGATATTATGCCAGTACCCATCATTGCTGTGGTAACTTGAATTCAATGGAGGCCTTAGCCCTGCAGTGAGATGATAAGAGGGTACTTTACTTTTTTTTGTAGATAGTAATGTCAATTATGTACTAAAGAAACTACCAAACATGCTAATTTCCACAGTTACTGCGGTATACAACAAGTGATTGAACATAGGACTCTGTGAGAAATGGCTTCACCGCTACCATCGCGGTCAGGCGCTCCTGAAAACGAAATACTTTTTAGAGATGGATCAAACCGACCGCTCTTCTTATGGCTTAGATTAGGAACTTAGTACATGTTGATTCTATAAATTAAGATAAATTTAAAGGGGTAGGTCTAATGACAGATAACAAATGACTACAGTCACACATATCATGAACTAATAAATAGGGCACCCCATATGCGCATCAGTATAGCCTCGCCTTCACAAAAACGCGTAATTTAACTATCGAGAGCAACCGAGCGGCCAATGGCAGTGCACAAAAACCGATCAAAGCCGCCGCTCCGCCACGAATCACTCGCGACAAATTGGTTCCATTTTCAAATAACAAAATAGACCAATCGTTTGAAAAAGGAACGCGATGAGCTCACGAGAAACTCGGCAAGGCTAATTGAACGTTTCGAGTACTGTCATGCCGCGATGAGACTCTGATTGCGGCCGGAATTACGCTACCACGGTGATTGTTGGAAATGCAGACAATAAGTATCAGGACATTTTCAGTAATCTCGACATCCGTATAGTTTGCATAATGCAGGTGATGCAGGCTAAATGGCCAAACTTAAACTTGTGTTTGCCTTGAATTCGGTATTTAAAAACCACTTGAACTCAAACTGTAGTACTCGTATGTAATTATTGTGACTCTACCGAAAACGTAATTTTTGGTAGATTTTCATCTTGCAGTATAATTCATAAAATTAAGAACATTTTTTACAGAGAAAATCAGCAGTCGTTCACTGTAAGACATAGGGCCATAACCAATGATATTTAAAAAGTATAGATAGGTTATATACCCCTACAGCCGGTTCCAATAATTTATCTATCGCCAATTTTGACATTTCGGAGATAGGAAACAGTTTCTATCTCTATTTTGCCGTCCAGAGAAACAAAGACAGAAGTTGTTTTCTATATGCGATATGCCATAACTGAAGATAGATAGGTTATTAGAACCGGCCGTTACTAAACAAACGAAATATCTGTGCCGATTGCGAGCAACAGCAGTCAGCACACAATATTTTTTTTTCCAAGAATATGGTTACAAAATGGTTACAAATTCAGGTATCAGTTCCACATATTCTGCCGTTGTTTGTAGGCGTCGAAGTTATTACAAATAACATTGAATTTTAATTAATTATACTAAATTACATTATGTTTCCAGAACTGCAAATTATAATATTATTACTAGGCATACATCATTATAAAATATTATCTATACAATGTCAAATATTACGAAATTAAATATTAAACGATATTATATCAAATATTAGGCATATAATGTCTATATATGCGTAATACTTATTTAGAATCGCGGACTGCGGGCAAGACGTCACAATTTAGGACGTTAGGGTCAAGCACAATGCACGCACGTACCATATCTATTACTTTTAAAATATCATTGGCCATAACAAAAGGATTACTTTTCGCATAACAACCATGCTTGGCTTGGCAGGCAGGTTGGCGATTACAGTTTTGGCCAATGGCGGAGAAAAGTCGCTAATATAGGTAGGTTTTTAAACGTTCTTGATGCATTGTTACACATAGAACGTATCACCAAACCGGGATTTTCAATGCACTGTTATAATTTATAGGTAAAATCGTATTTACCTACGACTTTTCGTCGCAGACAGTCTGCCCGCGACTATGATTCGTGCAATCGGATCGAAACGTCGGTAAGGTTCATTCATACGATGTTACCTATAAATATACCTAACAGTGCATTAAAAATCTCGCGTGATAAATATAACTGATTGCGTTTTCGTCAAAACAGAGACATTTACAAGAGACTTTTATTTAAATTCGTCATCCAGATGCATTATTTTAAAAGTTTTGTTATTTAGATTCAAGTCAGTATCGGTTGCATAATATGTAACGCAAGTTACTCATACCTAATAACTTTTACTGGTTAACTATTTCTTAAACGAAGATGCAGAACTAAGCTCAGTGTCTGACTTTAACCAAGTCTAAAATATTTATAATTAACTGTTTTCTTGAGTTTACACAAACACTATACATTGCATTGAAAGATATATTTACGGATTTAGTACGCGTATATTTTTGATGTAACCCGACGCGCGACGTTTCGAACACCATGAACCCATGCCCCATGCATGAACAGTGTAAAGTGTTCGAAACGTCGGATTAAATCAAAAATAAACGCGTACTAAATCCGTAAATATATCTTTCAGTTTAATTTATAAGTAACTAGGTTTAGTATAACTGTTTTAGTATAGATGCACACTGAAGTTGAAATTAACTTGAAATAACGCTACAATTTGGAGAACTACTTACCTACCTATATTACACGCAAACAAATGGGCGTCTCCACACGAGTTTGGTTTTTATTACTTTTTTATATGCCTTAGAAAACACATACACAACATAGCATGGAAGTACATTATTACATTTTAATTACGTTTTTTTTATTACAACCACGCGATAATCTACATACCGCAGATTTAACGGTCTATGCCCGGCTAATTACCGACTTATAAATGACACAATAAAATGTTTTATATACTGATTACTGATTTGCAGCCATAATAATATTATGGGGTATAATTGTGAGAATAATAATGTATATTTGTGGAAACAAGAAGGGCAATCAGAATGAATAGAAGAATTCTATAGGAGTTGTTGCGTTGCGAAGTAATTGTAGGGGCTGATAAAACCGTTCTCTTATCAAGATATAACCAATCAATTCTATTGAGTTGAGTTTCGAATAATAAGCTTAATGAATTGTTATCTTACGCAGATGTTATTCGGTTTTGCTTACACATCATGATTATAGATTGCTGTGATTTTGTTGTGATTTATCATCGTGCTTTGTTACTTAAAACATTTTATAGTTTTACTATGAATAAGGTAAAATTTCAGTATTAAAGACGGTTTTTTAAATTTGGTGCTCACAAAATGTTCCTGTAAAATAATAATCCCTAATAGTAACTTCAGAATTATTTTGTTTTATAAAGTATACTAAATGTAATACTGAATAGTTGGGTGTGTCGTTCTCAATTTTTGTCTTGTTTTGAATGTTATATTATTATCTTTACCTGTCAATAATAATAATACTAGGAGATGCCACAATATAACTAATTGTTAAACGACATCTCATAATAAAATTAACACGTTATTATGAAGGAACTAAATGTGTTCCAAAATAAAATAAGCGTGGTCTAATCAATTTCAAGTGCTAATTCTGTTATGAAAAATGTGTTGTTTGCTAAGGGCGGTAGCGCCGTCCGCGCACGCCCCCTCAGCCCACGGCGATGCGTGGGCGCAGCGCGTGCCTTTTATTTTATTAACTGCGATCATTACAATCAGGAGAAAGAGAAGGTGGTCTATGTAGGCTATCAAATTAAATGTGTTACTTTTTATTGTATGTCAACAACGTCAGCCAGAAAAAACTTCTATTTTGGCTATAATCATATTTTATCCTAACATTTGAAGTACCTATTACAAATACGTAGGTATCTAAGTGTGGTTTTTGGTTTACCTTGAAGTGATACCACTGATTTTTATAAATATATTATATAATTTAACCTTTCGTGGCTATGCCACGGGGGTGGCCACATATCGCAAATAAACTTAAAGCTAATGTAGTTACAGCTAGTTTCAAAGTAGGTACTTATCTAATTAGGGCGTTGGAATTCGTACTATTTTATAATTATATTTAATAATCAAGCATTTATTCTCAATGACCTATAAAAATTGTTTTTACCTCTGAATTCTTCGCTACGCGCTGTTTAGCCTGCAGCAACATTTAATAAGCTTTTTGTGAGAAAACTGACGGTGTAAATCTTAAAACATTTAAAACTTAAATAACATCTTTATCAGTGGTGAACGAGAACAATTTCAATTATAAGCATAATTAAATCAGTGTATATAGGTACATTCTAATTCCGTAAGGCATACATAAGATAAAAATAAATAATAATAAATAAATAATAAATAAACGTTTATTTCAGACCGTCTCCATCCGTCAATAGGTACTTAAATTTATAACAAAAATAATAATAATCTAAAAATAATTTAATTTGACAGAGCCATCTTAACTGACAAAACAATTCACTACAATAAAGCTGATACTTTAGATGACAAAACTTACAAAATTGCATATTTAGTAGACGTAGCTGTGCCCAAAACAATATCAGACAAAGAACATAAGTATTCAGAATTAAAGGAAGAAATAATAAGAATCTGGAACTTGAATAAAGTATAGGTACCTAGTCAGGTCATAAGTTCTGTCACATGTGTAATATGAAATAATTTAGACAATATTTTGAATACAGGCCTTCAATCTGCGCGGCCAGTCGTCTATCGCAGCACGAACGAGGTCCATGTCAATATAGGCGGCTGCCTTAATCAAGGATGCCTTGAGTGACTCCAAATCAGGATGAGGCTTTGAGCAGGCATTTTCCTCCAAGTGTTGCCATATCTTGTAATCTAACGGACTCAAATCTGGACTGGAGGAGGGCCAGTCTTCGTGCCGGATGAAGTCTATTTCACGCGCCACCAACCAGTCTTGTGTGCTTTTCGCTCTATGAGCTGGCGCAGAATCTTGTTGGAATACCCAGTGCCTGTTATTAAACATGGTATGAGAAACAGGTTCCACAAGGTTCTTGAGGACTGTATTTTGATACACAACTGCATTCTTTTTTACGCCTTTCTCACAAAAATGTGCCTCAGTTAAGCCCCAATAAGAGATCCCAACCAAACCATGAGCGAGGATGGAAAATGACCTCGTTGGACACGCGGAATACGGATGCTCGCTTCTTCACTGCTGTGTGCGTATACCTTATCATTTTGTTTGTTGTAGCTCTCTTCCACGGTAAAAAATTTTTCATCCTAAAAAGAATTTTCCGATGCTTTTTTCCCGCGTACCGCTTCAACAAAGCGCGGCATCTCTTCAGTCTCAGGTCCATTAAACGAGCCTCCAAACGATGTTCTGTTTTTCTTCGATATGCCCTAAGCCATAAGTATTCATTTAACACCCTTTTCACCGTGGTCCTGCTTAACCCCATCTGAAGGGCCAACAGTTTCTGCTTACCTATGGGATTTCTTTGAATTCGTACCTTCACAGCTTTTATCACTGCTGGAGTCCTAACAGAGCGAAAGCGACCACTTTTTGACCTGTCATCTACACTAGAGTTTTCATTGTATCGTTTTATGGTACAATAAAATAATCTTTTGGTTATATTCAAATTTTTCAGTAAGTCGAAAATCTGAATTGGCGCGTAAACGCAACGATGCAACACAATAACCGCGACACGGTCTTCTTTAAGTGTCCACTCCATATTTAAAAATGAGGAAAATTCTAAGAAGTACACATTTTTATTTTCATGAAAAATTCGAAATTCGAATTCAATAAACTTTTTTGTGGCCAGCATTCTAAATTCAAAAGTTTTTATTGTGTGACAGAACTTATGACCTGACTATGTATATTGTACCATTCGCGATTTCTAGCACTGGGGTAGTAGCAAATCACTTACACCATGTATCACACTCCTGGACTTGCCACATCACACTTACATCACTATGCAAAAAGCAGCCATTTTAAACATAATATGTCGAATAGTGAGATGATTTCTTCAGGACGAACCTGCTATAATAAGGGATGCAAATTAATTCATATACCCACATTTTCCCCCACTTACCGATTTTTTTTTCTGAGTATCAGCAAAATATCAAAGTAGTTGATATTAAACCTTTTCGCCAATCGCGAAAAACAAAAACAGCGCAATAAAAGGCTCTTGGTTCACACCGGTGACGAAACACAAAGACGAAGCCGCGGGAAACCGTTGTCCTTACAAAGGAATTAACAGCCCTTGTACTAAGCAATATCGCGGTGGTGTTTCCATAGGAAGGCACTTATGGACCCGCGCGTTTTTCCCGAGACGTTATGCGCGCCCCGCCGGGCCCTGCGGGGATCCGGCCGCCCTCACTTAATGCTATTTATTGCGACCCTTTAATAAATAAATATCCAAGGAAAATTCGATGAAATAGAGCCAAAGCACGCGCACAAGTTCGGAACGTGAAAAATCGTTTTAATTTCTAAGGCCATAAGTGGCTCTCGAAACTCGGTATTAGAAAAACGGGTAATGGATGAACCACATAAGGGTTGTTTATTATTTACCATATTATCAAATGTAAGTATTTCAGGTTAATTAATGAACAAATTAGGTATCATCATTAATCTTACTTCTCAGGCTACTTCCAAACATATAATAACATTTCAAATAGTCTTTTTATCTTATTTTATTTTTGACACATAATTTTATAATGTTAATGAAGAAAAACGCTGTTCGACGAAAAACGCTCGGGTCAGTATTAGGAAACGATATTTTTGTAGGTGAATGATAATTTCCCTTTAAAAAGAGTCATTAAGTCTTCGTAGTTCTGTATAAAGAACAAATTGCTGAGCATTTTGTAAGTACAGCTTATTTACAACCAAACACAAAAAATAATCATTACCAGTTGACTCGGAAAAAATAATCAATAACTTCTTTTGCAAATAACTTGGTCAATTATTCTAACCGCTCTGTTTCTGCGTTCCATTTCACGAGATTACGTGAAGGTGCCTTCGTTTGTTTTACTGTCCCAAACGCAGTACAAAAAGCACAAACTCATTAGTAAGGCCGACCAGGAGCACGGGAATAATGAAGGTGAACATAATTTAGGGTTTAATTAAAAGTGCAGCCCCCTGCGGCGGCGCCTCCGCGCCGGCCGAATTATTATTTCTACATAATTTGTGAAAGCGGTAATCTAATAAAACTCACTCGCTAGAAAATTAAAAGGTAAATAAGGACAGGGTTGTTGGGCCAATAGATTTATAGGCGAGTGTTTTGGTTGTCTATGATCGTCGTAAATGGGTGTATAGGTAATGCAATGCCATGATTATAAAGTTCGAAGACGGTGTTGCTTTTAGATCAAACTTTTTTAATAAATGTTAGGTACAGTACTGCATGATAGGATAATAGTGAGGGGCTACATGACTACCTACTACCTACTATAATAATTTATTGTTCACGCATGTATTAGGTATGCTACTGTTATAATATGTCTACGGAGAATAATTCCATAAGATAAGCAAATTCAATATATTTTTTGGTTAGTTTGATAAAATAAAAAATAAATATGTACCTACATAAACACGAAACCTAATCAATTTACCGCTACTAATCACACATTGCTCGGTATCAGTTTTGCCAGACTTGCGTGCGTTTACGATGCAAGTGTAATTGAATACATATTTTCATCCTCTTTTTAAATAATTATGTTTACCAAAATATGCTGATCCCTAAATCTCTCCTCCTTAAAAAAGGAGAGAGACCGGGCTCAACAGTGAGTAGGGATAAGTTTATCTCTTTACTTTTTTCAAAAATATACGTGACAATGTGATGCCATGCATTGTAGATGAATGGTAGATTCTTAGAATCCCTTATTTATTGCAATTATTTACTCATATTATACTATACAGGAAGTTCTATGGCAATGGTGAAGGTGATGCCATTTCTCATGAAGGAATTTCCCTTTACGTAGTCTTGATACATGAAACAGCAAGTTTATTATTTCGAAGGCTCATAATAGTTTGGTAATACAGTAAGATTATTTTGATAGATAAGATTAAAATTTAGGTGAATTGGGCATGCAATGTTTAACTTTTAATCTATTGTATCATTTTAGATAATCATGACCATGCTGGACTTTTTTTCTATATCTAATATTTTATAACAAATGGACAATACTTAAGAGAAAACACTACGGGCGAGAGAATTGAAAAATAGGTATTTGTCAAATCTATTGTTGTCGCGCAGTGCCAAACGCCTTCTCCGCAGAGTGTGATAGAAACAACTGCTTCTTGGACCGAAAATACCTACTAAAAGCACACCAAATCAACGTTTCGTAGTCCCCCGATTACTTTTCCAAAACAAGACCGATTTAAATACTTTTTTCATTAAAAATTCAAGAAAAGCTTTGGCCGTGTTCGTATGTTTTCCTTTTTTTCTAAAATTTAGCCAAATTTGTTTTCTGGATGTTTGAACACAGCAGAAAATATATCGAATTTATTCGATTTTTGGGAGCTCATATCTTTTTTATTAATTAATTTATGAAAAAACAGAAAACATAGAAACATGCTAATAGTGGCCATAGATTTTTGTAATAAAAATTATTGCTCTACTAGTTTGATCCAGGGAGGAAACAGGGGACTACGTTTGTATGGAAAAACGGCCCTTGTGTTTCCTCTTAAGTTCCTGACTCATTCAGCAGAAACTGTACTGTAACAAACTAAACTAATTTACTTGCTTGTCTACCTTTTCAGACTTTCAGAAATTTTGCCGTTTATATGACAATGAGTGGACACTGCGGGCAAAACTACTAGCATGCCGCTTGCTATCTAACATGGAATTTGCAAGCGTAAGCCTATTTAATATAACGGTTTTACATAACAATAAAACCGATATTATGTGCCGAAAAGGAAAACATACAGCATTGATAATGAACATACAGCATTGATAATGAAGAAGCAGGTGTGTACTTAGCTTATTTCCGATGGTTTACGATTGGTCAATCGACAAAATCACACTTCCGGAACCGGTGGATGACGCTACTTCCCCCAACCAGCAAGTGTGGCGGGGGAGTTCACCATTTTCATAGTTCATAGGTCTTCACCAGGAAGGACTTCCTGCAATGCTGTATGTTTTCCTTTTCGGCACATAATATCGGTTTTATTGTTATGTAAAACCGTTATATTGATGTGCCTCCGGAAAACATACAGCATTGATAATGAAGACGTGTTTGTTATCTGCTGGTGAATTTAAGTATGTTAATTAATATAAGTATTAAAATAAAACAACGCTATGATGATGGGAGATGGATATTTAAGATAATCAAATCAAAATATAAATACATATTATAACCACACAAATAGCCATTTGTAAAATTAATATGCGAATTATGCAGGTGTAAAGTTATTGAAAAATGAATCACGATTATTTTTAGGAAGATTGATCATACGGCAATAATGATTGAAAAAAGTATTCGATGATTTCCAATTTCCTTTGGAAAGTATATCATCAATAGGTTGATCTTCTAACCATCTTAGGGAAGCAACAGCCGATCTGCAGCTGCCAGGAGTTGCATTAATTCCACTATCTCGTAACACAGAGCGGACCCAGTTTCCTATTACTGTCCGTGAAGCTGCTTTTGCAGTACCACAGACTGTGATGAAAAGATTGTCTTTATTTGATTCGGACCTTCGGGCCGAAACTCTGTCGATATATGTTCTTACTAATCTTACTGGGCAAACGTTTTCGTTGTCATGTTTAGATAACATCCAGGCGGATTGCCGATGGGCGTGGGAGTCTGTTTTTGATCCGAACGCCGGAATAAGAAAAATATTGTGTTCGTTATCGAAATAACTATCATCTGATACCCTTAATAGAGTAAGATCATGTACTCTACGACCGGTCGCGAGAAGTAATACCGTAGCTGTTCTTCGAGATAAATCAAAGAGAGAGTCTTTAGGTGGGTTTGAGGAAAGCCAATTAATGACTGTAATTGGGTTCCATGTAAGAATGGGTTTCGCAACTTTGGGCCTAGCAGTACTGATTGCTTTAAGCGCATGTTTGACAATAAAATTTGATAATGTATTTTGTTCAACTGTTGGGCCGCAATATGTTAAAATTGCAGATTTGTGGACTAGGATAGTACTGTAGGACAACTTTTCTATCAGAAATAAGTGAATTAGAAATTTTGCAAGATCAGAAGATTGTGGGTTCTTAGGGTTGACATTAGAGGACGAACACCAGGCGACCCAACGTTTTAATGCCGGTAAATAGGTGGACAAGGTAGACTTGCGCCAACTTATTTTTAATAAATCTTTCTCTTGTTCAGACCATTGTTTTAATTCTTCTCCCCACCCCCAGTTTTCCAAACTTTCAAGATCAGCGATTGCACCTGTGGGGGTGGTAGTGAAGTTGTCACGTCTATCAGGCACTCTGAAAGGTTCTGAATCTCGTGTGGGCGATCTAGACACCGGGATTTCAGATCTTGGAGCCAGAAGGCTTGTGGCCATTCTGGTGCTACAATTAGATAGGTGCCTTTCGCCTTGTTCAAGTGCGTCAGGACTCTGGGTATCATGTTGGGAGGAGGAAACACCCAGGCCAAATGGTATCTCCATGGTCTGCTGAAGGCATCTGTATAGTTCGCTGATCGATCTCTGCAGTCTATTGATACGTAATTGGGAACTACAGCTGTCTCTTGGGAGGCAAAAAGGTCTATCTCGGGATGGCCCCATTTTTGAAATATTTCCGCAGTCGCTTGTGGTAAGAGATGCCACTCCGCTGGTTGTTTCCCCCGAGATAGCCTGTCTGCTATTATATTGTACCTCCCCGGGAGGTAATATGCCGAAAGAATGATTTTGTAACTGTCCGTCAGATTTAATAGTTGAAATGTGAGACCTAGTAGTGCAATCGATCTCGTCCCACCTTCTTTCCGAATATACGATATCAGGGTCCGATTGTCGGACTGGATGAGAACGTGTGTGTTTCTTAATTGGTTTGCTTTTCTTTTCAGAGCTGCGATTACAGCAAACATCTCTTTTTTGTTGCTGTGCCACCGTTTCTGATGCTCCGACCACGTCCCCGCTATCAGATCTCCGTCTATCTGGGCACCCCAACCCACATCCGAGGCATCCGATGCCAGGAAATGGGTGGCTGGTTGCACGTGAATTGGCATCGATTGGTCTGTGTTTTTGCGCCACCAGGTTATCTCGCGGTGAACCAGTTCTGGAATGTGTCGCGTCTGCCGAGGTCGTTTTTTGTTGAATTGGCGAAGGAACAGTTGTAAGTGGTGGCAATGCAATCTTCCTCGTGGAATCACGAAGTTTGCAAAGTTCAGTTGACCGAGGAGACTTTGTAGTTGTCGAAGTTTTATCTGCCTCGTCTGAGAATATTGATCTAGGCACCTGTTGAGATTGTTTATCTTGTCTCTTGGTAAAGACATGGTATTGGTGGAGGTAACCCAGTGGATCCCAAGGTATTCTAAATCTTGAGTAGGTGTCAGGATTGATTTTTGATAGTTTACTATCCAGCCGAGATCTTCCAAGTGCCTCACGGCTTCCGCAGCCTGAAGACATAACTTGGAATGGTCCTGGTGGACCAGAAGGAAGTCGTCTAGGTAGACTAGCACTCGACATCCCTTCGCACGCAAGGTCTCCGCGACCCAGCATGTTACAGATGAGAAAATTAGTGGTGCCGATGCAAGGCCGAAGGGGAGACAAGTCATTTCGTATAATTCCCCTTGAAAACTGACTCTCAGAAACACTCTGTGGGATTTGGCCATTGGAACGTGGAAGTAAGCCTGGGAAATGTCCAGCTTTATCATCCAGTCGCCTGGTTGGAGAAATTCCGGTACAACCGAGTGTGAAATTAGACGGAAATGTTTCGTTTTTACGAATTTGTTCAGTTCTCGAAGGTCGAAAATCGGTCGCATAGTTCCGTTGCTTTTCTTCCACAGAAAAAGCTTGGAAATAAAACTCGGCGTTCTTTGCGTTACTGGCTGAATTACGTTTTGATCCAAGAGGTCCTGAATTGTCTGAGTCATTGCAGGTGAGGGTTGGGTGGTAAATTTTTCCAAAATCGCTTTTGAAGGTCTCACCAAGGGAGGCTTTTTGAAAAAGGGAATTCGTGATCCGGTAATTATCGTCATTATAAATTTGTTGGCACCATTTGTTTGCCACTGATGCTTGAAAGAGTTCAAGCGACCCCCTTTGAATTGAGTCGAATAGTCATTTTTTCTTGTTTCGAAAGGAATTCTGCTTATTAGCACTATTGTTATTTTTATTTGTGTAATTTTGTTTCATTGCTGGTTTTTTATTATTATTTTGCGAAGATTGCCTCGGCTGCGAGTAAAATTTAGAGGTAGAAGGGGTTGGTTCAGAGGCCTTACGTTTCAAATTCGGTTTATCTTTTTTATAGTTATGAGTATGTGATTGTGATAGCCAAAAATGTGGTCCCCCCAGTGAATGAATAAGTGCCGTTAATTTGCTTTTATCAAAAAGATATTCCTCACTCGGTGGTATGCTTGAGAGGGCAGCTTGCACGTTTCGGTCTGGGATTTCGGCGAGAAGTCTCTGACGTCGGGTTTCTATACATTCTGCTCTTTTGCCGCACACAATTTGTAATGATTGTTCACTAAGTTTATAAGAGGGGGACGATTTACCAAAAGTTTCAGAGATTTTGTTGAATAGATTGTCAGGGATTAATTCGGATGGGTTTTTATGGGCCCAATCTATAATATTCTGTAAGCCCGACTGCAACAGTTCTCTCTGTTGCAAGCATGAATTAGTTAAGGTGGCTATTATAAGCTCGGTGGGTGCTAAAAAATCTTTTCCCTTATTTAAACAACACAATTCTTCGTTAATCTTAAGGTTACAGAACCCGGGTTGAGCTATCATGTCATGCAAGGCTTTGTTATACCGAACATGTTGCCAACTGGCAGTGTTAAAGTGTTGAACTTCATTTAACTGTTGCAGTCTTTTCGGGTCAGCCGGTTTTATGAATTTTTTATCGTCAAAATCGGTTTTTTCATGATCCCAGTTCAAGTTTTTTGGCAGTCGAAGCCGAAGGATTTGTTAGAAAATCTGCACTTGAACTATTGGGTTGTTCGATATTTTGGTCATTCGAGTTACACTGCTGATGCATTATAATATTTGTTAAAAGACTGACCTGGTTGTATAACGCCTCGATCCGAGGATCGGCCGTTACCTCAGAATGCTGTCGTTTCCTTTTCGTCACTGGTTCTCCTTCGTCGTCGTCGCTGGATGAGGAGCTGTCCGTACACGTTGCAGGGGTCTCGACCGGTCCCCGCCCTCTTCGCGTTTGAAGGGCCATCGCTTTGGTCGGAATTTCCGTCGTTGCGATTAGGCACCGGTGCCTCACTCATTACTTAAAACTTTTGCAAAAATAATAGTGTAATTCGACGTAAAATAGACAAAACTATCTAGATTTATAATATTTTTCTGAAAATATTTAAGGATTGTGACAATACTTTCGGATTACCGTCCGTACGCTTCGAAAGTACACAACGCTATGAACTATGAAAATGGCGAACTCCCCCGCCACACTTGCTGGTTGGGGGAAGTAGCGTCATCCACCGGTTCCGGAAGTGTGATTTTGTCGATTGACCAATCGTAAACCATCGGAAATAAGCTAAGTACACACCTGCTTCTTCATTATCAATGCTGTATGTTCATTATCAATGCTGTATGTTTTCCGGAGGCACATCAATATGCAATTATTATATATATACTTTACCTAAAATTGTACGTGGTCTGTCACAATTACAAACTATGCGTAATTAAAGAGTCTCTATCACGGTCTCAAACACAGGTGGGCAATTGAAATCAGGTGCTTAAAGTACTCAACAATATGGTGCATTAAAAATAAATACTTGAGCGATTGTCAACGTCTTTTCTCACAAGTATCGCGTTGAACAAAGCTCAGAGCGTGACCCCAGCTTAAGAGAATAGCGCTTTTGCCCGAATCACTGTTATTACGCTCACAATGCATCTGATCAACTGGGGCCCTTACAATTTTGTGCGTCATAGAGAGCTTTCTTCAATAATAATAGAGCTTTAGATGCTTTACAGTTAATAGCCTCTGATAGTTTTTGGAGAGCTATTGTAATTTGCACATATTTTAATACTTTCGTGTACCTCTTATAAAATAATGAATGAGTACAAAAGTACTAAACTGTATCTTTGTAATTGTTTTAATCAGATGAAATGATGAACAATTTAAGAACATTTCTTACAAGTAATTTCTTACTTAGTACGTGACTCATTCTTCTTACTTGTAGTAATTTATCTGTGGCCTATAAGAATTTAGGTTGGCAAATTTTTAGAGGTTCAACAATGACAATAAAACTACGCACTGTATCAGAATTCGTTAAATAATTTCGACGCTGACGCTTCATGAAGATACTTTGGTATGACAAATTTACTTGATTGCTGATCCATTGAACTTTCAGTAAAGAAACAAATCGTTGTAAGCTATACAGAAACAACAATCGACTGCAAACAGCTGTTCACCATCGCATGTTCGCAAGTTGCTATCATTCCAACCCCCTGCCAGGAAACCCGAAACCGAACGGAAGTGCACGGACCCCCGTGTCGTGCGTTTTTCTTGCGCTCGCGCACTTCGACCAAAAACCTTTCAAATACTCCGAAGAGGGCTAATACCGTGCCATTTTTGTTATCGAGGCATTGAAGTCAACTCGCGACGGCATTGTTCAAGAGCATAATTATACGATTCCTTTATTGTCGCGCGAAATTAAAGAATATGTTATATTCGATTTCCCCTGACTTTTGGCCGAACGTATTGCGCAAACTCAATGGAGGACGGTTAAATCTTCTCACGAGCCGGTGCGTTTGTTAGTACGTTTAAGAATTGAAGATATTTACTTACATATTAGTTCAGAATAAAAATTAAGCTATTAATTGTACTGGCAGTTACAATAGCATAATTGTCTTGTTAAAACTTATAAGTTAAAAAGGTGTTCGATTGAAAGTTCTTTCAATGCCTGCTTGCACTACTTCTGTAGGATCAACAGGATAGCTATTAAAATAGTACGACCAATGCAAAAAGTACAACAAAGTTTACCAAAATGTATGGAAAGTACCCAGTGGTACTAGTTTTGTACCGGTTGTATTTAAATTAATTCTAGCATCTTTAATTTAAAGATTAAGTAACGTATGTAACAATTACGAAACCTACCTTGATAATATCTCAGTCAGCATTTTTTTTAACAAAGTGCATTGATATAATTTTCACCTGAAAATTGCACTCACCAACTCAATCATACCATTTAATGCCCTTGTGAAGTCAAGAGGTCGTGCCATATGCCCCAGAGTGCGATCAAGGGCCTCGCCTTTGACACGTGCGCAGAAGAGCTTAATGCCTACTTGTGTGATCATATACTATTGTCGGACAACTCACCGGGCTTCGAGTACCTACGTCGTTGTCGCGTACCGTTTTGGCCCGTGGATGTGAAAAGGTTTAGTCGAGTGATAACGATTAGGAGTGCGATTGGACTCTGAAGCACATGCCAGATCTTTGTCACTGATTTTCAGATTCAGTGACTTTATTGCAGATGGTAATAAGCTTAGCCTACAGCACGTACCTATACACAAACGTGTAGACATACTTGGAGCTATCTGGTAGAGACTAATAAAACTATATCGTCTTTACGAATATATATTTTTTAGGAGACAATGTTTAACAGTGACCCCAAATAAATGTTACAGGTGCCATCAGATGATCAAATATTGCTTATACATATGAGCACACGGAATGTTTTGTGCATGTTATAAAAATTACTTGACTAAACAAACATGGACAAAAATTAACAAAATAATCTACTAAATTAGTTATTTCAGGCATTTAATATATATGACACGTCGACACAATAAAAATGAATGTCGTAGGTATCATTTGAAGGAGTTCTGCCAAAAAAAGACAGGCAGCAGCGACTTGTCTCACCCACAGAACTTGGGAAAAGGTTAGAAATGCGTTGTAGGCGGGGCAGGCGCGCCACAGAGGTTACGAGTATGAGCAAATGCTTGCAAGTGAGCGCTGTGATTGGTTTCTTTGTTTCAAATGTTGTCAAAAGAATTCGCTTGATTGGAGTTCTTTGAACTCGTTTTATATGTGTAGGGAGGCGCAAGCGGCGACATCGGTTCTCATATAAATGGTGCATGACAGCCTTTCTATCCCATGTTCTGTGGGTGAGACAAGTCGCTGATGTCTTGTTTTGGCAGAACTTTAGCTGATACCTACGACATTCATTATTATTGTGACGACGTGTCATGTATATTAAATGCCTAAGTGGTATCAACCATTGCCCAAACCCGCTTGCCAACGCGCCTGCTATGGTGGCGATTATGGCAAGATCCTCCTTCTAGAGAGACTTGTATCCAGCAATGAACTAATGTAGGTTAATAACAATGATGCTGACTATTATACAGCTTTTAAGCCGGTAAAAAGAATGTAAAGTAGAGCTAGACTAACTCTCTTTTACCTTCATCTCTTTCAAAATATAAACAAATTAAAAATATTATAATTTCAGTGGAAGTTTAAGACATACGGTACGACAATAATAATAATAAAAAATCTGTTCTGATTTAATATTTTGGTATATTCGTATACTGATATTTCACATAGGATATTTGATATTTCATAAACAATCTAATGAAACGCAAATGAAATTAAGTAGAACCATTTTGTTCTTACACGTTGTTTATTTCTATATATATTCGAACATTTATATTTCTGACTTCAGTAACCTTGACTCATAAAAATAACGGGTGCATATTTTTATTAATTACATAACTAAGGGGGATCCGACGGTTGTGGCTGAAATGATAGAATGCAGCGCTATCATTATCATAATTTCCACAAATTCATAGCAGAGGGCAGCAACCAAAACGGAACACAATATTTCGGTTTACAAAACGTACCACCAACAACGTGAGCCGGCCTGAATGGATTCAAAAGTCGTCTTTTTTCCAACAAGTATAATTTGTTTGATTTGTAAAGAGTGAATGTACGTCTGTATTAGTTGTGTGAGGCCCGCGGAGCCATTGTTTGATGCTCATGGGTGTCCGCGGAACCCCGCGATTTTCTCTCCAGGGTTCCTCTAAAGACCCGGAGTCTGTCGAGCCCCGTTAAAACTGTCAAGAATGGACTCTTGCCCTTTGAACGTTGTCATTATTCGCCCAACAATTAGAGCATGTAAATGAAAATATTATTCCGCACAATAGAGCTGTAAAGGAATCGAAAGCATAAAGTATTGTCGCTTGTCGGAACTTCAATTCAAATAATTTAATTTGTATTACTTTTACTGTAGTACAATCATAACTAAAATATTTTCATGATTAGTATATAGGTACAAGTATTTTGTGATGCATATAATAAAAGTGTATAACTCAATGCACTAAGCGTAGGTACCTACTAGGTAAATTTGTCGTAAGTCTGTGATATTGCTACATAGGCTAATGATCCTATGAACATTATTGTAACAAGACTGACTGGTAGGTATTTTAATATCATCATTTGCAAACAAGACTAATGCTAAGAAATAAAATTAAGTAAAATCCTCTAGTTTTTCCATAAATTACAAATACAAATGGGTAGAGAGACGCATAAATTACAACACCAACGTGACGAACGAAATTCAGTCACCGTGAAAACGATTTATTGTTGCTGTAAAAGGCTGTAATTGGTAAAAAATTACTCTATCAACAAGACTGTAACAGAGTAATATGGAGGATTATGTAATCAGTAGAAAAGACTGTAGGCATAATATGAATTTGACAATGTTTTCAAATTTAAGTTATCTTAAAACATTAAGAAAAGATTGAACGTGTTTGGTTATTATGAACTAAAAACATATTGTGTTTGTTTATAAATATTGCTTACAGTTTCTACTTTGTTATTAGGTACAATGCCGATTAGACACATAGCTCTACAAATTTTATTAGTGAATCGTATTTTTTCTTGTATTTTTTGGGCTTGCGCTTGACTACATACCTACTTAACACCTACGGAACACAGAAAAACTATTTGGTGCTGGACTCCGGCAGGAGGGTGGTAGCATTCAGGCAGCCTCTTACGAAGCCTATAATCGCAGAAGGATCTGTTAGCTATCTTCATTGGTTAGAAAACCAAAGGTGCAGTTGCCCAGGGTCCCAGGACCACGGGGAGGTAGATCCCACCACTTTAGTACATTATTCTAACGCACAATTTTACTCAATTTACGTCATTTTAATTTAGCTGGACTCAGGTCATAAGTAGAAATGTGCCATAATTGGCCACAGAGGTTGGCGGTCGCTGTTTGGCCTACGGTGAAGACAAATGCTGCTGCCCGTCTTCTTGTGGTGGAACTCCTTTAGCCGCCAATTACAAAAATTACTTTATAGTAAAAGAAGGGGGTACGACAGTGTAATGTTACGTTTTTAAATTCCAAAAAATTTTATTTTGGAACGATAAGGATATTTTAAATTCCATTTTTTTTTTTCAAATACTAACATGGTCAAATAAGACTTCATGTAGAAAGTAACTAAGTAGGTATTTACAACTAAATATACTTAGTGTTATATTTAAAATGTTGTTATTAACCAGCAACAAAACTTTAAAAAGAAAATAAAGGTTTTTGTTATTAATAATGCGATGTGCGATATGTTTCTTAGTGACAGTTGAGTCAGTCTAATCTGTATATTTAATTCACAAATCAAAATAAACGGTCGTTTGCAATAACATTGAACTGTAACTAAATTGACTTTTACGGTAACAGCCTTCTCATTTCGACAAACCTCAGCTAACTTCAGCTATTGTTGAAGAAGGCGTTCGCAGCGAGTCGTGGTCTCGTGGTGTCGTCCCAGAACAAATTGCCACTGCTGACGACGTGATACCGGCGACATCGTATTTTAGGGTTCCGTTTCTTTAACGTTTAAAGCATTTATCGGTTAGTCAATCTTTAATTACAAAAACTAGATACATCATCAGCGACTGAAAAAAGGCCCTAACCTAATTACCGCCTACTATAGTCCATAAAATACAGCTTGATTAGAATGACAGTTCTCACTGAAACAGACACGTAACTTTGTACCAGCGTTACACAAGTGAAACTTTGCAAACGAAAAAATATTGGTAACTGGCATGTTCAGAATATTTTTTATACATTGCTGTACATATGAATCAATTTAATTATATAAAATAGATATTTAAAGTAAAAAAACATAAAATTAACCCAGTCACAAAAATTATTACACTTTAAAACACGTCTTTACAAGGTTCATTTAATAAAGGATAGTGTATCTATTTCTTACTTTTTAGTTGTGATTTCACACGAAAATACTACTGTAGCACATACTGCTAAACTACTTAATTCAATTTACACTTCACATTTATCAATAAGGCTAGGTCGGTTATAAAACGGTTAAGTCATGGTACCGACGAAAAAGGGTGTCATTTATAATGAAATGAGACACGATATATTTTTGTACTTTTTACTTAGGTAGAGGTACCATGCTTTTTTTGGGGTGGTGACTTATTTTAGTGTTTTTTTTTTCATTCGGTATAAGGTAAAAATACAGCTCAAAGTTTGCAAGATTGAAAATACAGCTACCAAAAATATCTTTCTATAATGGAACAGAATATAAATTGTTTATTTGCTTAAAACATGGTTACAATTTTTACAATTTTTGATGTTACAATTTTTGAGAATTATGGTATTACTCGTAATTTCTTCGGTACCCTTTTTTGTTAAAGTTTTTGCCGTCAATTCTTTGTTAATTCTAACAATAATGCGGAACCCAATGATTTCCAATCTGTGAAAGCATCGATGATTTTCCCTGGAGCGCGGCCGCTGAGCGGTCACAGCACGCCGAGACCGCTGACACCGCGCCTGTTAAATTTGATTTCGTTTTTGATTAATTTATTGTTTTCTAATGCACACACTGTTTTTACATACTTCTGAACTGTTTTAAAATTAACACTAGGTACTTCCAACTGAATGTGACAATAACTATTGAATTGTAGGCACGTCGTGCGTAGGTCTGTACTACTATCGACTTTCAATATTACTTGTAAAATAATTATGTCAGGAAAACCGTACACACTTGCGCACACCTAACATTTAGTTTCTACATTACGTGGTATTATTCTTAAATAAATGAAATTTTACAC
Organism: Anania crocealis; assembly: GCA_949315895.1. Lineage (NCBI taxonomy): Eukaryota > Metazoa > Arthropoda > Insecta > Lepidoptera > Crambidae > Anania > Anania crocealis. Next base: position 13,986,797 of record OX438880.1, on the reverse strand, counting down.
ATCAGTTAATGATTGTATAGTTTTATTAACGAATTAACGAAACTTAATCATTTTATTGCATTTTATAGGCTACAAAAGTTGTAACACTGTTTTAGGGTTTTACACTGATTAGCACAACAATAGTTAGAAGGAAGGAACATTACAGTCTAATTAATTCTATCCACTGAATGCTAAAAAAGTTGGTGTTTAACGTTAACTGAAAAAATATAATATTATCCTACTTAATATCAAGAACTAGTAAAAATATTATTAATCTTTATTGTCATATCCAAATCGACTATATTATACCAATCTATGTTTTTTCAATCGGCAATAGAGAAAAAAAACTAATCAATCAACATTCCTACGAATAACTTCCATTTTACAGTTCAAGTGAATATTAAATTATATAATTTCGACATTAGAAGCTATTCTAATAAACCATATTTGGGAGTGTCACCGTTGACGATATTAAAATAAATATTTTTTTCGTAAATAACACATACGTATTCAAATGTATGCCTAAATATACGAGGTTTATGCAACGGGCCGGCTTAGGACCCCGACCGGGCCACAGTCGTCTTCGCATTTGTCGGGGTCACTTTTATAACCAAGTAAAAACTATCATAATTTACTATCCAACGTGATATAGTTAAAGACAATCGTAAAATTACAGATTAATATTTAAATCCTCTTCCATAATCCATAAATAAGAAACACAAGAACCATTACAAATTAATTAATATATTACAGCTAAGTAGAAGGTTAAACATTAATTTTAACGCGACATAATACCTACAGTGTTTGTTTATTTATTTAAAAAAATAAGTAGGTATGTATAAAGTGACTTGATTTCGAAACCAACCATTTATGCATAATGTTTTTTTTGGAACCAACTACTTACTTAAAGAACTTAGCACCATAGACTTACATCGTAAAAAAAATTGCGAGGTTATATACTTATAATAAAAATTAGCAGAGACTTTAACATTAGGATGTTTTAGTCACTAGTCTCTCTCCTGTTTTTTTTTCTGTACAAATTTATAAAGCGTCAGTTCAGTAAGTGTTGCGAAATGAAAAAAAAAACATTATTGTTTTTATATGAATAGGTACCTGCAAGCAATCAATTCCACTTGTGTATCGAATACTATTAACTGTCCATCTAACGAACTACATTATCAGATTATTACGATATAGACAACTAAAAGAACAACTCGCCGTAATCGACACTAAAGTTCTTACACCACGTAAGTCATTTTTAAGAACTTCTCAGCGAAAAAAAACCTTTTTAAATAATTCCCAACCGCAGCTGACAGGACCGCTCAATGTGTGGAATTGAGCTGGACTTACGTACTGTTTCCACAGGACAGTGACTTCCGTGCTGTCCCTTTTCCGTAATTTCAAAGGTTTTTTTTATTGATCGTATCTTGAATCTGATTAGGCGGAACGGATGCGTCTTTCGATTCATGGCATCAAAATGTCATAACCGCCAAAAAATTAGTTGCGTGGTGTTAGAACTTCAGTGACGCGTTCTAGGTTTGACATTGTATAAAAAGTGGGAAATTCGTTCATAGAAAATCGCATTTACGTTTTCATCTCACAGTTTATTACTGAACAGCTTCAAATAAACTTAAATCGTATGTATAGCAATTTTAATGAATAAAAAATGTATGCCATAGGAATAGAATAAAACAGAATTGATCTAAGAATCTGGGCGCGGTGGTTTAATTGTCCGTTAAGCGTCCCTAGGTTCGCCGTTCGTTATTCCCGCCTAAGACAAAATTTTTCAAGTTTAAATACTTATATTATAATTGCAATGAATTTTCTAAAATATCGTAAATAAAAAATAAAGTAGAGACGTATAGAATTTTGTAGAGCTATCGTGATGTTTATAATGAAAATATAGAGCAAAACTTTCTAGTATGGAACTAATGAAATTCGTTATTTGCGTTTTAAAAACTGTTTTTAAGCAAATAATTTCCTGGGGTAAATTGAAAATACTGGCTGTTTGCTCTAACCTTTGAGCTTTCCAGAAATTTGTGTCGACGAATTTATTTGAATGCATGTTTTTAGTTAGTTAGTACCTCCAACATCGCGTTGATTGTAATTTGAATCGACATCGGCAAAATGACAAATAACTTTCACAAAATTCAAAACTATACCATGATGGCCAAACACAATTGCGTGCGCTACCATCAAAGTGCAGTTGCTGATCCAATTCGGTAACAATCATAATGGTCACGTAATCTATAGTAGGAACTAGAGCGATCAGATACGAAAACATGTTACACACTAATATTTTTCCTGGTTTGCTTTTCAGATCTAACCAATGTCATACAACATAAGTGCTAATTCTTACCCAATACTTTATTTGCAACCATAATGTAGGTACAGACTATGTTACATCATCATATCAGCCGAACGACGCCCACTGCTGGGCATAGGCCTCCCCCAAGGATCTCCACAACGATCGGTCCTGTGCTGTCCGCATCCAGCGGCTTCCCGCGACCTTGATCAGATCGTCGGTCCACCTTGTAGGGGGGCCTGCCCACGGAACGCCGTCCGGTACGCGGTCGCCATTCGAGAACCTTTCCGCCCCAACGGCCATCGGTTCTCCGCGCTATGAGTCCCGCCCACTGCCACTTCAACGATGCAATCCTTCGAGCGATGTCGGTTGTTTTAGTTCTCCTGCGGATCTCATCATTTCTGATTCGATCGAGTAGGGAAATACCAAGCATCGCTCTCTCCATTGCTCGCTGGGTGATCTTGAGCCTTCTTATGAGACCCATAGTAAACGACCACGTCTCACTCCCATAGGTCATTACTGGCAACACACACTGGTCAAAGACTTTTGTCTTGAGACACTGAGGTATTTCGGACGCGAATATATGCCGGAGCTTCCCGAACGCTGCCCATCCGAGCTGGATTCGACGAGAGATCTCTTTCTCGAAGTTGGACTTACCTAACTGGACTATCTGTCCCAGGTAAACATAGTGGTCAACAACTTCGAGTGCAATGTTCCCAACGTTAACTGGAGCGGGTGCAACATGGGCATTTAACATGATTTTTGTCTTGTCCATGTTCATCCTAAGACCCACTCTTTCAGAAGCATTACCGAGATCTTCGAGCATAATGTTCAGGTCTTCCAAGGTCTCAGCCATAAGAACTACATCATCGGCAAATCGCAGGTGTGTTAGGTATTCGCTATTAATGTTGATGCCGCGTCCTTTCCAGTCCAGAAGCTTGAAAATATCTTCCAACGCAGCTGTGAACAGTTTCGGAGAAATAACGTCTCCCTGTCTCACACCTCGCTGTAGTTGGATCGGATTAGAGCTCTGGTTCTGTAATCGGACCGACATGGTGGCGTTTTGGTATAAGTACTTTAGTACCTCGATGTACCTGTAGTCTATTTGGCACCTTTGGAGAGACTGCAGCACTGCCCAGGTCTCAATCGAATCAAAGGCTTTCTCATAGTCCACGAACGCTAAGCAAAGTGGCAAGTTATACTCTTCGGTCTTCTGTATAACTTGCCGCAGCGTATGAATGTGGTCTATGGTACTATAGCCTTTTCGGAACCCGGCTTGTTCGGGAGGTTGGAAGTCGTCGAACCTGCGAGTGAGACGATTCGTAACGACTCTCGAAAACAACTTATAGATATGGCTCAGAAGCGAGATGGGTCTGTAGTTCTTCAAGAGAGTTTTGTCACCCTTCTTGAAGAACAGCATCACATCGCCTCTGCCCCATGCCTTTGGCGTTTTGCCCTCGATTATGACAGAATTAAAGAGCTTCTGGAGGACCTTGAGTACCGGCTTACCGCCCGCTCTAAGGAGCTCTGTTGTGATTCCGTCATCACCCGCCGCCTTGTTGTTTTTAAGCTGCTTGAGAGCCATTCTAATCTCGCACAGGCTGACGTCCGGGATCTCTTCAGAATAGTGTCGGGTAAGCTTGGCTCTAGGGTCTTTAGCCTTGCTTTCAACAGGTGTTTTTGTGGAGTATAACTGTCCATAGAAACTCTCAATCTCCCTGAGGATTTCAGGTGTTGACGTAATGATGCTACCTGTCTCAGTTTTCAGCCTCGTCAATTGGCTTTGCCCAATAGACAGATCTCTGGCGAACACTTTGGAGCCTTTGTTCCGCTCAATGGCCTCTTTAATACGTCGGGTATTAAATTGACGAAGGTCGCTCTTCAAAGACTTCGATATCTGTCTATTGAGTTGCCGATAGCGATGGGCATCCGCTGAGTTCTGTAGCCTCATTTCGTTTCTCTGATCCATGAGTAGGAGAGTCTGACTGAAGAGTTTCTTTGATTTGGGACGGCGGGTTTTAAAGTACTTAGACCCTACCGTACGGACAGTATCCACCACCATGTTGTATAGATCGTCCACATCGATGCTGGTCTTAAGGGCTTCGAAACGGTTTTGAAGCTCGAGCTGAAAACACTCGGGGTTTTGAATTTGAGCCGGTATTGGTCGGAGCGTGGATTTTATCAGTCGCGCTCTTTCAAGCTTTACGTCGATATTCAATGTGCCTCTGACCATGCGGTGATCGCTTCCTGTCTTAACAGCGTTGATCACAGCGACATCATCGAATATGTGCTTCTTCGTTGACATGATAAAATCGATCTCATTTTTGACTTTACCGTCCGGGCTGATCCAGGTCCATTTGCGGCTTACGGGCTTCTTGAAGAAGGAGTTCATCATAAAGAGGTTCTCCCTCTCCATGAAGTCTGCCAGCATCTGACCCCTTTTGTTCCGTTGCCCAAATCCAAATTTCCCCATTCTCAACTCATTACCGCAACGTTGCCCCAACTTCGCATTGAAATCCCCCATCGCAACCGTGTAGTGGGTTTTAAAGCTATGCATGGCTTTAGAGATCTCCTCATACATAGCCTCCACTTCGACATCGTCGTGTTTCGAGGTCGGAGCGTAAACCTGAATGACATTCAGCGAATATCGTTTCGATATTCTGAGTATCAGGTACGCTACCCTGCTCGAAACACTTCCGATAGTAATCACGTTGTTGACAAGGGACTTGTGGACGATGAACCCGACACCACCTAGGGACTGTTGGTCGCCCTCCCGGTAATATAGTAAGTTACCGGATTGCAGGGTTATCGAGTCCTCTCCCTCTCTTCGGACTTCAGATAGCCCAATGATATCCCAATGTAACTTACCAATTGCTTCTTCCAACTCTACGAGCTTCGCGTCAAGCCTCAGTGTGCGCGTGTTATATGTTGCCAGGTCGAGTCGTCGTTGTTGGCAGCCGGATCTTACCCGGGGATTCTTAGCACCTCCTGCCCCGCCGTTACCATAGCCGCTGCCATAGCTAGGACTAGCGGGGCCGCCAGGGACTGGGGGCCGAATTTTTGAGGTGTATTCATATTTGGGGGGGGTTTGCCATAATCGCCACGCTTGGCAGGCGGGTTGGCGATCGCAGTATGGCCTGCTGCTTCTAGGAGACGCTGCTGCCCATCTCCTGATGGCAGTTTTCCCTCTGTCGGCTCTTACGACACCCACGGGAAGAGAGGGGGTAGTGCTATTCTTTTTATGTGCCGGCACTACACTGTTACATAAGTTGTTAAATTGAGAATTGGTTATCAAGATGAATGTGACCTACTTATACTTAGGTGTCTCCTTTAGTAGTACAAATACTACTTAGGTATATCGCGATATCGTGGTTTCTGTGGTCGAATGAAAAAGTGACCTATCGCAGACAGATTCCTACTTCGGTACTCTATTTATTTGAAATCTATATCTAATGGCTTGTTGGAATCGAACTGTTATTTATCATATCGTTTTCAAAATAGGTAAGATCTAGCAAGTGAAACATTAAGACTTGTTTAACTACCGAACAGAGTCATAAAAGAGTTTGTTCTAATAATTTATGGAACAAGTAATGTTCTGCTTCCGTAGCGACGTGCAGTGTGACATAGTGCAAGATAAATCTCTGTTTATTGTTCTACTAACTTTTATTACATGAGAATAACATGTTCATTTCGAGTAAATATCTGCCAGATAAACGAATCTTGGAAAGCAGTACTATTTATTAAGTAGACTATCTTAAGTACGTACGCAAAGTTAGTTCCTTCTAAATAGACTACTATAAGGTCACAAATGATTAGACTCTCTGCCTATTTGACTATTTGTGTCGTCGTAACACGAAATTCACAAGTGCAAATCAAACTATTATTACATTAGACCTACGAAACAGGGCCGTTTTTTGTAAACTGTCAGCCAGGCAACTTTTTTTGAAAGTATTAGGGGTTAAAGTATGAAATTGCCGTTTTGTATGGACAAAATCGAGAAAAGTCATTTTTCCATACTAACAATTTTTTAGTTTTTTTAAAAACGCCTGAACCGTTCGATGCAATTAAAGGTGAACGTTAGATGGTTATAAAGCTACGCATTATAGTATTTAAATTTCTGAAAATCAAAGTATATAATACAATTATACTTAATTGAAGCAATAAGGTCAGCTGACACATTGTTGTAAGGGGTCTTTTCAACGACTTCCTTTGAAGTAATAGACACTAGTATTGCATTTTTTTTAGTCTAAAGTTACTTTATTTAGTTTTTGATACAATACAAAAAGAATTACGCAATAATATGACTATACTTAAGAGCTATAAACAAAATAAAAAGTGGGAAAATAATCGTCAATTTCATACTTTAAACCTTATTATAATCTCATGTTAAATTCCATGTACATACGAGTAATTATTATATTTGTATATAAACTTGAAAAATTTTGTCTCAGGCGGGAGACAAAATTTTTCAAGTTTATATACTGATATTATAAGTGCAATTAAGTTGCTAAAATATCAAATAAAGTATAATTATTATATTTTATTAGGAATAACTATCATCCGCGTGTAATTGTGTAAGATAACAGCGTAAAATCGTAACCAAAATATTTAATTCTGATTTGTTAAAGTTTAATTTCGAGCATTTCTAAAATTAAATATAGCTACATTTTATTAAAAAAAAATACAAAAACGTGATTACCCTTGTCGTTATCTTTGCGGTTAAACAAGGCAAACCATAAAATAATTTTGTTATATACAACAAAGCACAAAGGTTGGTAATTGCACTCATAAATATCGCATCATAGCAATTCATAATCCCACGAGGGCCGTCCATTAAGCGCTCTGTTGGCATCCTATTTACACTTTGTAGCGTTATTTATCTATTCACCTGTGGGATAGGTACTGGGAACGCATGCAGCTGGCTAAATAATGAAAATTTTATGGTAATATCCGTTTAATTAAATTACATCGGCTTTTAAGAATGAAGGAGAATAAGGTTAGCATAACTATCGTCATGTAAGAAAGCAACAGATCTATGACAGCTATGATAAAGAAAAGTAACAGACAGTGTTCTTTTACAAAACGTTTTCATATCATCAGAGAATTCTATTGAAAATGTTCTTTAACAACTTAATTAAAGTTGACGACATCTCCTGTGTACTGATTTGTACCTATTCTACATAATACTCCTCTGGTCATAAAGCCAGGTGTGTTCTTCTGTGGCCGGAGTGCCGGACCAAAGTTTAGTAGGTACTCAGATGCTATAGTTCGAAATAATACCTACCTAAAGTCTACTTTCATCGGATTTTTTTTTTAGTACTGCAACAGATTACTTTTTAATTTACAATTTATGTGGTCTGACCGCGAAGCAGGCTCTCTGGCCGCGATACCTCAATATAAATCAATTAGGTATAATGAACTATTAACAAATCAATATCCGGTAGGTACGTAGTTAATTTGACGAAGTTAGTAAAATTTTTGGTATAAAAATATCAATAAGTGTACGAAAAACAAATATATTTAAATAATCAAATATTAATAATATTTATTAATACTATGAGTATGGCGGAAAAAAGTTTTGTATAAAAAACTAAGTCAATAATGGTCAATAGATTAAGTTTAAGCATTTAACCCATTAAACAAGAAATAACAAAAAAAATATACAAAAAATCAATCTAATCTACAGAAAAAGTTAGATATTACGTTTTATGTCAATTAATACCTTATTGTATCTAACTCAACATTTACATTACATACACATAAGCCAGTTTACATAATGTCCTCCCATATACATACGAGGTGGGCGGTTCGAGGGGCGTGCACACAAGCGCCGCCCACTTCGCCCGACCCAAACTGGTTAATAATAATTAAAATACCTACCTACTACATGTTCTTGGTTCACACGAAGAATGGGCCATTTATACTTAGTACAGTTTATATGACTTTGCTTTTCAGATCTCGCTAAGAATAAGCAGTAGGTACCTACTTCATGCTACTTCTAAGTACGAAAACTCTTGTTAAATTGTATTGGTAATTAATATGTAATTATTTCACATCACATGATACATATTTTGGTGATACTTCACTAGCTAATAGTACAGTTAGCTTAGTTGTTTTAACAAAACATTTTTTTAATTGAGATAATATCTCATTGCAGTTCTCTGTGGGTTTGACTTCAATTTTTTTTTTTAAGACAAGTACCTTGATAGCTTGACTGTACTAGTATAATTTTCTGATGGTGGCCGAGGTAACGAGAGTCTAAGAGTCACAGTTATGATTTTTTTTCTAATTACTCCTTACTTTAACTACTTATTTGAAAGCATTGTTACACATAAAACTTGTAAATCGTATTTACCTTTCCGGAAAGGTAAATACGATTATACGATATAACATTGCATTGAAAATCCCGGTTCAGTGATAAGTTTTAAAACTTATTGGGCTTTAGATTCAGATTCATTTATTTATTTGACGAGACCCAGAGAAAAAAAAAACATTAAAAACGAAGTAAAAACAAAAAAATAATAATAATGACAACATAAAGAGTCAATCAAACAACACACCAAAACAAGAACACAACAAGTAGGACAAGTATACGAGTCTCAAGGTCCCGACAGAAAGGCATCCATCTCAGCGTATGTTGTGTGCACGGGCACACAACGCTGGTCTTTCGTTGGAGCCACAGAGTGAAGCACGGACAAAAGCAACAAAAAATCTGCACGGTAGACAACACTTGCGTTACTTGAGCCATATAAAGATACAGAAAAATATTACAAAATAAATATAAATATGAAGTAAGTAATACAAAGCAAGCAAATTGAAACAGCCTACAGTCTCAACAATTCTAGGGGAATGCAGATAGGAGCAGAAGCAAAAATGCTAAAACTGAAATTCATCGTGAATTATTAGAGCTCAAAGCGTCAGGTTTCAAAGCAGATATAACCTAAGCTTAGAAATAACCTACACAGAACAATTGATTTGCTATTTATTGACTACGCTATTTGAATTTAAACTTTTTTATTAGTAATCTGAATGTCAATGTTATAATAGAAAATGTTATATGAAATTAGTTAAAAGAAGTATATGTACAATAACAAAAGAAATCAAAGGAACGACAAATCCTGATTAACTTGCTCGTATTTAATTTGATGTTGTAAAAGAAAACTTTTGACCTTTAATCTAAAATTAATAATACTATTCCCAATGTTCCTAATCGGAGGTGGGAGATTGTTCCAACACTTCGTAGCTGTATAGCTGAAACTACCCCTGAACCCCGTGGAGCCGGCTGGCCAATTACTGCGAGCACTGGCGGCATTCTCTCCTTCTCATCCAGTTCAGCTTATTCCCTCGATCGTGAGTTATTCCATCAGACACAATTGAAATCAATTGTTATCGCGGCACGCTCGTGCCTCCTGGGGGTTGAGGGATTATTATATAAGTAACTAGGTGATTTTAAATGAATAACACCAAGAAGTAAACATGCTAAGTGCAGTTTACGCCGCGATTTCATTTTGAGTATATTGTGCCTATTAAGAAAAGGTGTGAAAATCGGGCACAGTCGTTTTGCACCCTTTGAAGAAGCCGCTTAGTGGTGGCCAACAGACGCGGCCCATAAACAGTGTCTGCATAGTTCAACTTGGACAGCACCAGAGACTCAACCTTTAAATGCTATTAGATGTGTAATTTTGCACAAATGAAAAACTCTTATATTCTAGGACAATGAGTGACTTTCTGTAGGTATACCTACTCGTTCAAAAGTGGAAAGGTAGCCAATGACCCGAATAGACTCTAAAAATTTTGTCGGTTTATGCGCTGTATACGTTTATTAAGTATACTTATTATCTCCTTATGAAATGAGGAATCACTTAAAAGCAAGAGTTAACTGATTCGGGGTGAATAACATGCACGTTGCTTTTGCGACACTATAAAATACGGAAAATAATAATCACAGCTTCCGTGATCATAGGGTGTTTGCAACAGTGCCGGAATATAAAATTGTATAGTGGCCTGCACATCAGACTTTACATTTTAGTTTCCAAATCGCACCTATTTGAACTAAGATGCTTCAGTGTTTAGCCTAAAATACTGCTGTCTTTACATGGTATATATTTAATTGCCCATGAAAGTTGAAATTCATTAAATTTATTTACAAAATCGCTTCACTTCCAATTCGAAATTTAACCGGTTATCGCTGTTCGAAACAAGAGCAATTAAATACTCGTAGTTATGACGGTGCACTAGTGACCTCAAGAGCATACCTACTGCTCCACATCGACTGATGAGAGTGTCCTGCGGTTCAAACCCCTAAGTGCGGACGCGTGCGGCCCCGGGGGATCGCGCTATGTGGTCTGCCGCCTCGTGCTTGCGATTCTTGAGTCCATTGTGAATCCCAGCTGCCGTGGTTAATTTATCAACCACGGATGATTGTGATTTGCAAATACTGTATAGAATAAACAATGTATGTAACGGATTGAGTTTAGGCCGGAATTGGTTAGTGTTATGTGGGATTGATGCAACCTTTTTGCTATTTACATACCTACCTACTTACGGTAGATAATGTAAAAAGGTACCTATTTAGGCTTTGTTTTCATTCATTTCTTACTTCCCTTTGCAAAAAATTTCAGCTAAACCGTAAGTAAGCACGTAAATCTTATAATTGATTAAACGTACCTACATAGCTCTACGTAGCTATTTTTAATATTTCATATCCACTTTCATATAGGTATATATTTTTGTTATAACCTCTTAGTATCTAATTAATTAGTCAAAGAACCACTTAAGATTTAGTTCTGAGTTTAGCAAATTTAAGTCAAATTATAATAATAATACACTAGTGTCGTTAAAAGAATAGCACCACCTCTTCTCTCCCTGTGGGTGTCATAAGAGGAGACTAAAGGAGTACTGCCAGTAGAAGACGGGCAGCAGCGTCATTCCTCTACTATTTGCCAAACTGCGATCGCCAACCCACCTGCCAAGCGTGACGATAATGTGAAAACCTCTTTTGGAAAGACCTGTGTCTAAATGAGAGCATTGGGTTAAATTAGGTTGGTGAAGATGATAATAATGAAACTAATTAGTCATTCTTTTCATTTTGCTTTTCGACAGTTACAGTTATAGTTGTACGATGCCTATTACCCGCCAAAATTATTTTCTCTAAAATCAGCTAAAAGATTAAGTTATTTCACTGTAGGTACTCTGTAATGTTATATCATCTGTCCTAGTTCCTATTCATCGAGGAACTAAAACACATTGTCAAAGTACCTACAATGAAATAACTTAATTTTTAGCAGATTTTTTTTTCCAAAATCAGCTAAAATATTAAGTTATTTCACTGTAGGTAGGTCTCTGTAATGTTATATCATCCGTCCTAGTTCCTATTCATCGAGGAACTGAAACACATTGTCAAATCCTGGATTCTAAGATATCTTTTGTCATCCGTTTTGTCATTTGAAAGTGATTTATAGTTCCGATCGTACCATATTGAGGATCGTCACGGTGGCCAAGTGATTTTAACTTAACAATTATTTAACACAAAGTTTGTTTCCTAAACAAGACGTTGGGTGCAAGTATTGTCCTTAAAGTCATTGTGAGCTCTTTTGTGGATTTTGTGACAAAGAAGTGACGTACATTTTAGTTGGGCGTTACAGATTCCGGGTGACAGATCTATTACATTCTCAATTCGTTGTTAAGATGCATTGTATTGGGCACGCATTGATTTAGTGCGTTTTACGATGTAGCATTGTTTTAATGTTTTATGGGGGGACGACCAAATGCCAGCAAAAGTTGTTTAGAAATTGAAGCATAATACACTTGTTTTGTCTAATACATTACATTGCGTTGCTTTTAATTACTTTGAGAGACGAATGAGACAATACCTCTAAACATCATTGTCAGGCTTAACAAACTTCTATTAGATTCTACGTGTAGTTCATAGATTTACTGAGTTTAATGGTGTAGTTACACATTTAGGACAAGTAAAGTTCATAATGGGTGAAGAAGGCGTGGTGAGGGCAAAATCTTAATTAATGTTTATGTATGAACGAATAAAGTTGTTTAGACCATAGACATGTATAGGTAGTCTGGCGCTTATTTGGGTATAGTTATTCATGATTAATCACGTTAATAAAAAAAAACGTCGTGCTACTATACTTAAACATATTTAACAGCATACTTACAGCTAAATAGCTTACGTTTTCCGTAAAAAATGGCAAGAGGTGCGCGAATATCATGAACTGTCAAGCCCTGACTACGCATACCTACTTACCAACAAAACAAATCTAGGTAATTTATTTTCAGATAGGTAGGTAGATACTAAATAGAAGATCAGCTTTGAGCGTGCCGATTGAATTTAAAAATTTTATTAAAATTGACACTAAAAATTTAATGCATCGCATCAAAACGGAAAAATCACAAATGAAAATTAGACCACTTCAGGTAATTATTTCATGACGTGTTAAAAATTCACAAAAATGTTCCTATTGCCAGTTATCTAATGTAAATTCCTTTGTGAAAGGAAAATTTTTTGATTTCAAAAAGGCATTTACACACATTTTTTTGTTGGGCATTTGACTTAACAAAATAACTAATAAAAGTCTTAATTGACGCTGTAAATAACTTGTTCACGGATTATGCAACGAGCAGTCTGTTGCTGATTTATAGCCTTTTTATACAGATCACAAAGGAGGGCCAACTCATTGTTACATTAAATTTTGAGCAAAAAAGCTCAATTTTTCAAAGCATCCATTGTTTATGCAGCCTTTACCATGTGGTCGAAAACATTTGAATGATATTCGAACCAATTGCTGATACAAAAATTGATCATAAGTATTCTTTGGAAATGATAAACGATCCTCTGTTTTTTATTACTTAAATAGGGCATTATTTTATTTAATAGATAGGTCTGCAGATTTTTTTTGCAACTATTAAATCTTTAAAGATAGATACTAAAGTAAGTTGCGTTAGTAATTTATTTATATCTACACTAATATTTGATTAAGTATTGGTTTGTTTGCATTAAATAGGCTCTAAAACTATACTGACAGATCTAAAAAAAAAAAATGAGATTAAAATTAACATTATACCTACAATATCTAAATGGTTGATTGTGGATGAACATAGGCAAAAATTTTGGGATCCGTATGTAAAAAAAACCTAAATTGAAATATGTAACTGCTGTGGAAACTATTGGCAATAGAGCACACTGAGCAAGTAATCACATAGAGCAAGTGATGTGATGTAGATACTATAGTTTTATAGAAGACATCCATACAGATCAACAATAAAGTCCGCCATAGGTACTACCTAGTTTTTGTCTAGAGTGTCTAACTATTACAGTTATGTCACAATGTGACATGTTAGAATATGCAACAGTAACGTTTTGTTAAATAAGTAGGTACCTATATCTACACGTGCGAAGCCGGGCCGGACCGCTAGTCTATTCAGAAGAGGAAAGATTTGTATCTATTTTTATATGTTGGGCATAATCGGGAACGCGATATTAAGTACTTGGGCGTGTTCGATATAGCCGATTCACAATCAAGCGGATCGCTAGTAAAAGTTTCACCATGTCTTCTTATTCTAAAACTGCTAGAATAGATGTGCAGGCAAGAGCGTCTACTTTTCGCCATTGGGTTAAATTCATTGTGGCAACTTTAAGCCAAAATCCTTATTTTGGACAGGCCTTCGTTCGGAAAAGGACTGTGGACGACGATGAAGAAGCTAGGTACCTTTTTACTTGAGTGAATTAATTGCAATGATAGCCTTTTCATATCTACTTAAAATTACTACTGGCCATCAAAAAAAAGTCTGAATGTCGTGATAGTCCTATTTAGTTAAGAATTACTTACACGGTCTCTATCGTGCCGCACGGCCAGACAGGTTCATTATAAATTGTTTGATGTTATCTCTCATAATCACAGCTATTAGGCGCCGCAAGAAAGCTCATGGGTTTTGTTTCGATTTGATAATGCTTAGTACACACTGACACTAGTTACAAACTTATACTGTGTTTCTTTGAATGCTCAAGATACCTACTGAATTAATAATTTACATTCGCCTGAGAAGGTTAAATAACTTTAGGCAAAATTTGCACTAGTTATACCTGAATCTATTTATCTAACGTTTTCGTATTCAATAAACAACTGTATTATTAAGTATTTTAACTATGGCGGCACTATAAGCCATTGGTCCTGGTTTCTGTCGCAGGAAAGCTTTGACACCGATCTAACTAAACGATCATACGATAAAAAGAATAGGTACCATACAACGTAAATAGGTACATAGTTAGTAACATTGTAGCGTAAATGTATGCTAATTAAAGCTGGCCGCCACTAGTGTGCCGTTGCATTGGTGCATCTTGAAAACGTTTACAGAAAATTACCTATTTTTGTTTATCGCGCTTAAAATGATATCTACGCATACATGTAGGTATACCTCTAACTTTGATCGCAGTACCTACCTATACCAAAAATTTCGTATAGGTATTAATGATAACCTTACACTTGAATATAAACTTTTTTTTATCTTTATATGCCCTACTTGTAAACGTTACTTCGACTTGCTAAATAATGGTAAGGGCATTGTGGTCCTTACTGAATGTACAGGATCATAGAGGAAAAAGATGAAACTGTGCATACCTATGTGATCAGGCGATGTGAGGTGGTGGACGAAATGATAATCTCACTTAGGTATGTGCTTCCAAATGCCGCTATTCGTTTATTGCCCAGATAAGTTTGATTAGATAGATGATGTTAGCAAATAAGTAGGTTCCTATACAAGCATTAGGTACCTATGTAAAGTAGTAAGCGATAATGATACAGAGTTGTTTGGGCTAATATCGACTGTTCCCGCATGTGAGGATGTTTTAACGACCCAACCGACCACTCCATCAACAAGCAATTAATAAAAATTACCTCTTACATAAAACTATTAACGTCCAGCAGTGCGCACCGCCGATAAACTGATGGGTATCATCCGACGAGCCAATAATAAATTAATTGTTTTATTATGTCACCAGCACAAAGTGATAAAAAACCGACAAATTATAGAATTGAGACATCTCGCTATCCCTTTATTAGACACGTGGCTTCACGAATAGCAGCCGTCATAAGATAAAACCTATCGAAAAATCAAAATGGCCGCTTCTCTAATTTTTTACCCCGACCGCAGCGTGAGTCTTATGCTAATGAGACCCAAAAACAAACATTGTTACAAGCCAAATGTGTAACATACAATAAAAATAAATTAAATAATAAAGGGAATCGTTAAAATGGAAGAAATGCCCGTAATTTATCCACGAGTCACCTTTTAGGCATTCCGTGGATGCCTTCGCGGCGGGGTCTCTCCCGCTCTAGACGCGATCTCCAAATAAAAAGGCGCCACAAAAAGACGCATTCAATAAGCCATTGGCCATTACTGGTCGTAATCGATGAGATAAATTAATAATAATGAAATCTGAAAGAGACGGGCTGACATAGGCGCCCGCTGATGTTTGACAAGCGCTAGCGCAACACGTCACATGAAAAATACCTAACGTACCCAATGAGAATCAATTACGTTTATGATCAACCACTTGTATCTTAAATTGAAATCTAATGTAATTGATATGGAATGCAAATAAGATTCCTATATTTTTATGATTATGAACATATTGAAGTACATTACGACAGGGTGTAAAATTATTAGTCATTAATTCAATACGGGTTTTGGGCATGCATGCACAAATAACCCAAGACACAATTTTAATCTGTTGTGAACATTATGGTTAACGAAAAATATACAATGTAGTAGGTATTCGGTTCGACTATTGGTTCAATCATGTTAAGTAGGTAATATTTATAAAGCCTAGTCCGAAGGTTTGATTATTGATTATACTAAGTTAACCACTTTGTTCACACTGTAGTATTTAGCGCGGTGTCATATGTAGGTACTCACCGCGCTAATTCTTATTACGGAATACTATCCTACTTACGTGCGCATCCCTTCACTAAACCACACTGCAAAGCCCTCATCTCCTACAATGAGTAAATTAAGCGTAATAGTTGAGACCCCACAGTAGGTCGGTTAATAGGCTTTACTTGCCTTACTTTTCAGGGTTCCGAAGTCAAGACAAAGAACCCTTATGGTTTTGCTATGTCCATCTGTTTGTCTGTCCGTCCGTCCCCGATTAATCTGATAGACGCCGAAAAAGACGTAAAATAAAATGTTGTAAGTGTAACAAAATCTTATATTCTTCTCATCTATTCCATAGTGTTGGGTATCACTTAACCGGTGTTTTACTTTTATTTAAATTAAAGTAAATATATAAATTCCTTAAATAAAAATTGACTGCCTGAGGTGGGACCCGAACTCACAACTATCCGCTTACCAGGCGTCCGCTCTTCTAACTATTGAGCTCCCAGACATTGTTTGTGACGACGAATCTATTCAAGGCATTTCGGTGCCTGTAAGCCAGCAGTGTTTCATAATGTTTTTCGGTTATAATACCTCAATCAAGATCCGAAAAACATATTCACACAAAAATTTTAAAAAATTAATACGTCCTGCTTAGAACTACGTATTAATAAACTTGGAATTACTAATTTCAGGCCGATCTGGCAGACATTTTCGTTTTTTTTAAAATAATCAGTGGGCTTGCTCTTGACTACATACTTACCTAGAAAGTGGCACTGGTTCTCCCACATACCATGGCAGCGGAACACAGAAAAACTGTTTGTCGCTGGACTCCGGCAGGAACCCTCCTACCACCCGGTAGCATCCAGGCAGCCTCTTACGAAGCCTACCACCGCACCGTTAGGAAACCAAAGATGCGGTTGCCCAGGGAAGACCACTAGGAGGTAGATCCCACAACCCCAAGAGGCAAGATGAAAGCTTGTCCAACACTTCACAGAACTGCAGACCTGGCTAGGGTGTAGCTACGATGAATGCACCAAGTTACAATTTACTTTAACAAAATTTTTCCTTGAGTTAATCGGATTATTTTATTTCTCAAAATTAAATATGAATGAAAAAAACAAAGCTAAAAAATATATTTGGTTTATATTTCATAGTGTATAAATTTCACCTATCAAGAAAAACTTTTTTTATTACTTGTAAATTGCTGCTGCTTTGGTACTACTTATTACCTTTATAGCATCTATTTTATAGAGTTCTGAGAACATTTAAAATTTAACTCGATCCAACTCAAACCTAAAACTTCAGTTTCAACTCTTTTTTGGTAACTTGCAATCAAGAATTTTGGCATATAATAATATCCCATAAAATATAATAAGTACTTATTATGGATTTAGAAAATTATTTTGCTAATGATTTCCGCTTGTTAATATACCGGCCTAGATACCTTCACCACACTACCCGCACTAACACTGATTTGAGGAAGCACCTGCACCACACTAACACTAATTGAGCAAGCACTATTTCATGCAGGAAACCGCCCGCCCTCCCTCAAAAATGCATGCAGTACAGTTAATGCAATTATTAGTACCCAACACCAATACAATAAAAACCTCGACGCGTTTCGCCACTTCACGTAGCATCCTCAGGAGATGTTGTGTGTGTACTGCATGCATTTTTGAGGGAGGGCGGGCGGTTTCCTGCATGAAATAGTGCTTGCTCAATTAGTGTTAGTGTGGTGCAGGTGCTTCCTCAAATCAGTGTTAGTGCGGGTAGTGTGGTGAAGGTATCTAGGCCGGTATATTAACAAGCGGAAATCATTAGCAAAATAATTTTCTAAATCCATAATTAGTAATGGATTTCCGCAAAGTACATAACGCCTGAGTCTATTAATTTTTTTTTAATAAGTACTTGATTAGATCCTCTCAAAAGTACAAAGTATCAAAGAGACAAGCATGTCGGAATAATAAAAAAGCCTTACTACGTGGGTAACACTGATAATGTTTAGAACTGGCCAGTTAGAAACATTGCTAATGAAAACTTTTTTTTAATTTTAATTTAGAACTCTTTGGTAACTTTTGGAAATAATGTAGTATATTGTTGCATTCATTTGTCATTTGTTTTTGTGAATTGGCGGCAAATCTAAATCTCTTGTTACACGTGAAAATGAACCTAACGCGACAAAATTTTCGGTCAATGATTTATTATGACTTTCGTTGTGGGCTTACTCAACCACAAAGATATGATAGGCTGCGATTAGCATTTCTTAATGAAGCCCCATCACGTGCCACTATTTACAATTGGTTTAAGTTACGAGTTTAAGCGTGGACGTAGCAATCTCAATGATGATCCGCGTGAGGGACGTCCTTTGACAGCGACTACAGAAGATAACATCATTCTGTGCGACGCATGATAGAGGAAGATAAGAGTGACCTATCAGCAGATACGGGCAAGCCTAGGCATTGGTATGAGTCAAGTTCAAAAAATATTACTCGAACATTTAGGCGTCAGGAAGCTTTGTACCAGATGGTTTCCCCATACTTTAACCGACGACCAGAAACACCTTCGCATGGGCTGGTGTCGCCAATTGTTAGATAAGTTCAACGGCGGTGACTCAAATGCTGTATTTGACATCGTCATAGGTGATGAAAGCTGGATATATTGCTATGAACCCGAAACCAAAAGACAATCAGCTCAGTGGGTGTTTCCTTTCGAGGATCGGCCAACTTAGGTAAAGAAAGGAAGAAGTCAAGGAAAAAAGATGATTGCTTCATTCTTTGGTCGGAAAGGTCATTTCGCGATAGTTATGCTAGAAGATGGAAGGATAGTTACTGCAGACTGGTATGTCAATCGCTGTTTGCCTGTTGTCTTGGAAAAAACTCGACAGCAGCGCCCTCGAAGCAGGATCCTCCTTCACCACGACAATGCTTCAGCGCACTCCGCAAAACGGACTGTTGAATATTTGACTATAGCACGTGTCGAGATAATGATTCATCCGTCATCAGCCTGACCTGGCGCCCTGCGACTATCATTTATTCCCAAGAACTAAAGATAAAATTCGAGGTATTCGCTTTACGAGCCCTGAAGATGCGGTGGAAGCGTACAAAAATGTCATAGAAGAGACCCCTAAGGAAGAATAGGCCCACTGCTTTTCTCAGGGGTTCTATCGAATGCGACGATGTGTAGAGAGAAACGGAGATTACTTCGAAAAACAAAAGTATTGGCAACTTTCTACATTAAGCCGTTTTTCATTTTACCACGCTTTTATTAGGTTGGGTTGTATGTATCTATGTATGTATGTATGTATGTAATGGAATCTTTGAGCATAATTTTCACCAATTTCCAGAAGTTTCATTAATTTGAGACTTTGCACACGTATCAAGGACCGATGACAATGCAATAATTTAATAACAGTTTCCCAGTTTTCCTTTGTAAGAGAGAGTAAAAGAGATAGAGCTAGCGCGCGATCTGTATCAATTACGATTCCTGCATAGCTTTGGACTTACAGTCGATAAAGAAGGAATCAAATCTTATAAACTAAACTAAAAAGTAAAAAATAATTATAGTTTAAAAAACTAAAAAAACACGCTTTTAAAACAGATTGAACTAAAAAATTAAAAATAAAACTGTAGTGATCAATTGAAAAATTCATATTATTGTACAAAAAGCGTGGGGGGCTTGATTTAGATTGTTGTAAATATTTTATCAATAATTTACTATATCTGTGGATATCATAACAAGCACCCCACGCTTTTTGTACAATATGAATTTTTCAATTGATCACTAGTTTTATTTTTAATTTTTTAGTTCAATCTGTTTTAAAAGCGTGGTTTTTTAGTTTTTTTAACTATAATTCTAAACATTTTCAGTGTTACCTAGGTATTAACAAGTTATAGTGATTTTTAAGTCTTTTCGCCAGAAAATTCGCAAATCAAAGTTATGATTTTTTAAACCTACGGTAGCTAAAAATCGCGGGACATACGGAAGACAGCACATCGGGCTATCCACTGCGGCACCATAAGGCCCAAGTCAGACCTGTTGTAGGACCGATAATCGGGCCGATTTTCCTATAGTAGACAGCAGCATTCACAATCATGACCGATTTTATGTGGTACGTGTGTGTTTCACTGTTACAATCAGTATGTTCTATATTTGCCCTACAAAAAATCGTTCACCGACTATCGGACGTGGGCGCGCAGCCTAACGTATGTACATACATAAGAGAAAGGTAGCAACAAAGATGTTTGTAAATAAATGTCTGATGTGCGGACCACTGTACCTACCTACATAAGGACATTTTCAGAAAAACACAGATGTGAAGATCATCTATACATCTATACTAATATTATAAAGCTGAAGAGTTTGTTTGTTTGTTTGAACGCGCTAATCTCAGGAAGTACTGGTTCGAATTGAAAACTTATTTTTGTGTCGGATAGTCCATTTATCGAAGAAGGCTTTAGGCTATATAACATCACGCTGCGAGTGCTGCGACCAGTAGGAGCGAAGCATCAGTGAAAAATGTTGCAAAAATATAGCGATCATAATAACAGAAATTGACGCGGACGAAGTCGCGGGCAACAGTTATTATATTATAAAGCTGAAGAGTTTATTTGTTTATTTGAACGCGCTAATATCAGGAATCAGGAACTACTGGTTCGAATTGAAAAATTATTCCTGTGATAGATAGTCTATTTATCAAGAAAGGCTTTAGGCTATAATTATAACATCACGCTGCGACCAATAGGAGAGCAAAGCATCAGTGAAAAATGTTCCAAAACCGGGGACCGTTTAGAAACACGGCAGTAGTGCATAGCAATGATAAAATTAAGCAATTAATAAACTATTTCAATCAAAATCATTATCACGGGATTTTACAATCAAAGAATACAAGGATAGAAACAATTGTTTCGATATTCTTAATGTGTATTCAATGAAAAAGAATTGTGTAAATCTCCAGTTGCAAGACACCGTAATGTAGTAGCCAGCCTCGTGAAACTAGCTGACAAATATTTGTTTCCCTTTTGGCTATTGACGGACCAATCATTTCCAGAAATTGATCGAAATCACTTTTGGACAGTCTCGTAAATCTGAGGTCACTGATCAAATTTTCTCATTTCCGGAGATAGTTTCGCAACTACTATCTTTTTTATTAGAAATCCTATACGGGCAACATCATAACGCAGACTGGCGTGTGGACCTTTACAGATTTAAACAAGGTTTCCAGCAACATTTTTGCCGCTCATCAACAATGTTGAACAACTATTGCTAAATGTCTGAATTTAAATGAGGAGATTATTAGGTTTGTAGAAATTAAAACATCAGATATCGTGTTTCTTAATTTTTATTGGTAAATTCACATTCAAATTATAGACCACGTCGATGATAGATGTTACAATTATGGATTTCTACAGACAAAATTTAGTATTTATTTACTATGATACTGTATCGGTACTTTTCAATTTCTAAATCTACTGCATCAATAGCTACATTGATTTTAGGTGCATAAATGCTTCAAATTTTCCGGTGTCAGGAGTGAAGTTCAGCAATGAGACCGTCAGAAAATAGAAAATACACAATGACATCAATCATTAGAAATTCACGATACAGATCGAACATCAAAAATATTTCTATATTAATAGTCGACTACTCACATAATCGTTACTGAAAAGTAAATCATAAACGCGTGCGGGTCACGAGAGACATGACACAAATGAAACTTGATTGTCATAATTTATACTAATCGCAGCCAGCCGCTACGCCCCGGCGCACGCCTGAGATTCAGCGCCGCAGCGAAGCCCGGCTCATCAGTCGCACCGCTCTCTAGTACAAACTCTATTAAATAATCACGGGGCAATTTCAGTCCGCTCTCGGTTAACCGATCAAGAGAAAATTAAACTAACACCCCTCCGCCGCCGCGAGATAGGACGAGCGACACTATGGTAGGTACCTTAACACTAACGTCATAATAGAAGCTGCTACAGTATACTAGTCGGAAAGGAAACGTGGGAACCGAGACCATATTTTTTTAATCATCATTGTAATTTCGCATTTTGTGACGACAAGATGACAAGCTTTGGCATCATACAGTATCGTAGATAGTAATAGGCTAACGAACCACGACGCGTTTTTACATGCACCGGCCACAATAATATCGTGTAAAAAATATAAAAATAGGTAAGTAAAGTATACTGACTATTTCATTACCACTTTGTTATAATCAAATAATAGATAAACATATCACAAAATAGATATTAAATATTGCGCAATATAGAAAATATACATAGTATAATTAAACCATGACCAACTAATTTTACGTAGCCGGTACGGGTGAATTCAGAGTTGTGACTCGTTAGCAGACCTCATAATTTTGGGACATCGACACGATTTCGGTTTCCATAGTATTGATTGCTTAAAAAATCCATACTTACGCCTATACGACCCGAATAATAATTATCACTGGGATGCGACGGCATATTGCATACTCCCTCGACCACAGTGAAACTAGCCTTGGACGTTTATAACATTGGCACCTCGCCATATAGATCTATAAATAAAAACGAAACTATAAAATACGATATAAGACTAAATATACTTAATGCGAAAGTGGTGCAACAATAGATCACACATAGAAACATTACACGGTACGGTCGTATGGGTATTTATTTAAAAACTTTTTATTGACAACAATTTCATACAATCGTAAGTCTAGGGGCGGGCGACATACACGCGAATATAATTATAGAGAGGGAAGAGTAGTGTGTCGGATTTATAAATCGACATCAAAAATGTAAAAAATGGGTAACCATCACAAGACATTAAGGGGGTTTTAAATTAAAACCACATAAAACATGATGAGTTAACATCAACTTACCCATAAAGTAACTAACATAATAGTACAATATACTAAATTTACCATTTCCAAACATCACAAACTCAGGTTTGTGCAATCATTTTTAGAAACAGTAACATTATAGGACTAATCAACCGAAAGCGATACATCAGTTGAACAGTGATAGTTTGTTTACAATTTTGATTTCGATTATAAATGTTTGAGTAGTCATGTCGATGTCCCGAGGTGTGTGCTAGTAGACGGCGTGCGGTCGCGTCGGGGGGCTCTTGTCGCGTCGCGCTTACGAGTCCCACCAGTCGGGCCCGCCGCTGCCGCCGCCGCCGCCGCCACCGCCGTACGAGCCGCCGTAGTTGCCGCCGTACGAGCCGCCGCCGTATGACCCGCCGCCGCCGAATCCTGTGATAACATTGTACTCGTTCAAAATAGGTTTTATTATTACAGTGGCTCCCAAACTGGTATGGGCTACTTACGACCAGGGCCTTGAACCGTTATTTTTTTACTGGTATTAATACGTTTTAACCGTTATGTTATGCTCTCGTATTACGTTCGGAACGGGAACGAAATGAGAACGTTATTCAAATACCAGTTAATCCCGCCACGCGAGGCCACAAAGTAGGTACCGTCCACGGCCGCGGCAACAAGTAAGACGCGACGGAAAAGAACGAAATAAAAACGTTATTAAACCTTTATTTTAACCAAAAACGAAATTAAAATGTTCTTTTTCAAAAACGTTTTTATTTTATTCCGTTTCGAACAAAACCGAAATCAAAGCGTTCTTAGACATTTAAGACGATAACGTTTCGAAAATTAAACCGTTAAACAAGCCCTGCTTACGACCCATCTAATACAAGTTTACAAGGTCGGGACCCACTTCTAGGAAATTGAGACGTTATTATTATGAAATGGCTTTTTAGATGACGATTAAGTGTATCGTATTACAAGCAAGTGCCGATCTATATTCGCTCGCGACCTACCAGACGGTCGCAACACATAGATTGGAGATCCGTGTACTATTGAATCATCAAAATTGTGAAGAAAATTGAAATGGTTAACTGAAGTCTGACGTTATAGTCCTTAAAATATAGCTTGATTAGAATGACAGTTCTCACTGAAAGAGACGACGTAACTTTGTACCAGCGTCACACAAATGAAACACATTTACACACGAAAATATATTGGTAACTGGCATGTTAAGAAATTTTTTTTATACATTGCTGTACATATTAATCATTAAAGTTAAAATCATTAAATAATCCAGTCACAAAAATGACACCTAACTTGAAAAGACGTCTTTACAAGGTTACGTCATTTTTCATAATCGCCAGTGATGAGGTAAAATCGACAAATCGAAATCGACAGACTAACAGTATTTCGAAATCGAAGTAATGTAACACAAATATTACAAATGATTTAATGAGCATTGGTTGATGTTTAGAACATCAAATTGCAATTATTAATAGTTGACGAAAAATTTTCAAATTTATTAGATTCTATATGCGTTAAAAAATTTCTAATTGATTTTCATGATTGTTACAATTATTCTCATAATGATCACGACACTGACTTACTGTTAAATCTTAATATATCTGATTTTCATTTTATTTTATATGCCTTATCTGTTTTTTCATTTGATCAGTCGAGTCAGTCCCATCACTACTTACCTCAGTTTGATAGGTGTCATTCTAATCAAGCTATATTTTATGGACTATAAATTAACACACTTACGTTATTACACTGATACATATGACGGAGAACTCCAATTTCTCACTGACATGTGCGCAAAAACGATGAGACAGCACCAACCCAGGGGTTTTGTTGCTCGAGAAAGCAATGTGTGTTTGGGCCAAATATTTTATTTAAATTACTAGCGGACCCGACAGACGTTGTCCTGTTTTAACTATGAACATTGATTTCAAATTAGTTAGTTAAAAAAATATTTCTGATATCAATTTATGTATCGACATTGCAAATGCTAAGCAAAATGTTAACCACACTGGAAATTGTAACTGTTTGCAGCACGCATTCTGTCAATGTTATGTCAAACGCCATAATGTTAAATTTAAAAAGTTTGAATTGTCAAAAGCGCTAAGTTTACATTACAAATAATTTAGTATGGTAATTAAGTTTTCTGAAAGTTTTAAATTTTCCGCGAAATTTTCTTAATTTTTTCTTTCATAAGAACATTCTCCTAACAATAACAAACAAAACAAAAAAAGAATTAGCGAAATCGGTCCAGCCGTTCATGCGGGATGCGATGACCAAGGGAAATAGGGATTCATTTTTATATATATAGATAATGTTACCAGCTGTCGCCCGCTACTTCGTACGCTTGGAATTTCAAATTTGAAACTATGCTATGGGCAGTGTATTTTTTTACGGATAAAATAGGCTATAATCAATGTTCGTGTTAAAAATGATCTAGATAATGACTGAGCGACTGCTTTCGGTGTGATTCACTAACAAACATCCAAACTTTCTCATCTATAACATATAAATAATAAATAAATAAATGTCGACATACATTGTTCTGATCCCAATTTGAATAACTATTTATAGCACTCTTATTTTGGAAACCAGAAACAACGAAAGTACCACAAACACCCAGACCCGAGAAAATGTAGAAAAACACGTTTTCTCTACATTGACCCGTCCGGGACCTCGGGGCAGGCCACACCTTGAAAACAGGTGTACGACACTCCGCCACACGGAGGTCGTCATTACGAACATTAGTAATCGAGATAAATGTACCTGAGCCGCCCATAGTAGAGGGTCCGGCCGAGCGCGGGGGCTGGCGCGGTTGAGTACGGAAGTCCCGGGCTCCGAAGCCGGCGCCGCCAAAGCGCCCGCCGCCGGAACGACTGCCGCCGGTGCGACGCCCGCCGCCGCCGAGCCGGCCGTCCGCCGCTGTGCTTGTCAGCCAACTGAAACAATTACCATTCGTTATAAGTCATCTAGTATCTCCCCCCCCCCCCCTCCAAAATAAAACATAGGGATTGATTGAAGACAGAATTTTTTGAATAATTCATTTTGATAATATAGTAGTAATACTCGAAGCTAATTGCTTTTGTCGTCTGCATTTACGGAATTATATGAAAATTTTTATAACGGAACTTATTAACAAGACAGCTTAAATCTTAGAGTTTAGTCCGATGAGTATGACAACTTATGACGTCACAGATAGCCATCGCAATACCTTAACTATTGCAAATTTTGCCCGGTTCTACCTTGAAACCTCCCATATAAGGTACTCATTCTATATCAAGTTCGCAGTTATAATAATAATAATAATATTTAAGACATGCCTCACTGGGCCACAGAGCCATCTAGTCCCAAATTAAGCTACTATTAAGTACCCTGTCGTATGGGGACTAGACAACCGATAAACTTACTTATATACTTT
Source organism: Anania crocealis (assembly GCA_949315895.1). Lineage (NCBI taxonomy): Eukaryota > Metazoa > Arthropoda > Insecta > Lepidoptera > Crambidae > Anania > Anania crocealis. The sequence continues at coordinate 13,960,376 of OX438880.1, read as the reverse complement.
TTTTGTAAATACATACTTATAATACATAGAAAACACCCAGACCAGTACAAACAGGCATGTTCATGTACACAAATATTTGTACTGTGCGGGGATCGAACCCGCGACCCATGGCTCAGAAGCAACGTTTACTGCTGATCCAAATGGTTGTCAAACTTTACTTTCATCAAAGTAAAAAATCTGTCATGAATAACTTAAAGCACTCTTGATTGCATTATAGCTCAAAAATATTGGATTCTAGACCTAGTCTTCATCAATCACGGCTTATACTTACTTGGGCACGTCCTGCTTAGCCTCGACAAGCAGTTCGACAAGGTCGCGCGCGAGACCGCGGTTGGTGTCGTTGAAGAAGGATGTGGCCACGCCGAGGTTTCCCATACGACCAGTACGCCCGATACGGTGCACGTACTCTTCCACATCAGAGGGCAGGTCGAAGTTGATCACGTGACGCACGTGAGGGATATCGAGACCTGCCGATAAATAGTTTGGGAACAACTTTTTCAATTACGGTGACCTGGTTTTAGGATTAGACTATTCGTCATCGTTACAGTATAAGTCCAATGCTAGACTTAAATCTTTCCAAAACGAGGGTTTTTAACCTTAATTGCAATTGGTGGAATTGTGAAAAAAGTGGTTTGGTCAATTGTGAAAAGAAGACGCTGCTGCCCGTTTTCTACCAGTCATCTTTTAGTTCGCCTCTTACGACACCCATAAGAAGATAAGGAGTGGTGCTACTCTTTTAAGCAATATAGACACTAGTTTTTATTTCTTTCTTTTATCCGTCGATATGTAGATGCTATCACATAATGAAATGTACATGACATTTAGAGATGTGTTGCTATATTCCATAAAAAAATTTGGTTTTCTCAGTTGCAGTTATGGGAGTCCTTATTACTACTAAAATAGGTAATAACTTGAATAGCGAGATGCGGCCATATTCTAATCATATGCATACATACGTGATCTGCAACCAAGCACGAGAAAGAACTAGGAGGCGCGAACAATTAGGATCCTCTTTATTCAGCTAGTTCAATGCAGTCTCTTAATAAAATATTTTTGATAGATTTTCAGAACAATATAGCGTTTAAAGGTTACTAGCGAAATTTGGTTCTTGTTTTCAAATTAACACAAAAACCCTCTCAATAACTTACTTTGAATTCGGGAACGCATACGTTTTTTTTTTTTTTTTTTTGTGGACGGACCTATCACTGAAACCCCATATGGGAGGCTTTAATCAGTTAAACCGGGCAGAGTGTGGCGAGCGCTGAAGGCGCTCAGCCTAGGTCCGCCACGCTAGCGGTACTCCGGTGCGGCCGAGGGTGAGGCTTCGCGAAGCGAAGCCTCAGGCTCGCTCGCACCGGGGCCCATACTAGCGGGCGTGATCGGGCCAGTGTGGGGTGCTAAGGGCACCCTACCAAATGGCGAACCCACCAGTGGTGGCGCCGCCGGAACCGGAGATGCCGTGGCATGCCGGATCACGGTCGGGCTCCATTCTGACGGGCCCGATCTGGGAGGGGGGATCGGACAGCGACCTCAAGGGCGCCTCTGTAGGCTCGGACCTCGGCTTGGGTCGCCGTCCGAGGGGGGGGCAGGGGGAACGCATACGGGACGAACAAACATATATTTATATAGGCTCATACCTCTAGCGGCGACGGCCGTAGCCACCAGTATGGGCGTCTGCCCGGTTCGGAAGCGACGGAGCGCCTCCTCGCGTTCCCGCTGCGAGCGGTCACCGTGGATCGACGTCACCGGGTAGCCCTGAGTGTCCAGGTACTCCTCCAGCTGATCAGCGCCTAAAACGAATACGTTCATGGTACAGTAGTCAAGATAGTAGTGTGTCAATTTTCATACAATGTTCTGTTCAAAGGTAAGCTATGAACGTCATTTTAAAAATCGATCTAGGAAGTAAATAACGGCTTATTATCATCCTGCGTGGTTGATGGGTACAGACATAATCACCACGCTTGCCAAATGGAGATTTTTAATCACAAACTCGAGCTAAGTTTGAAAATTCAAAGCTATTGTTTCCCAAACCAGGGATTGAACCCAGGACCCCGAAATCTTAGCCCGGTTTTTTAACCACTAGCCAAACAAGGGGGATCTAGAAAATAATGAATTTAAATTATGACTTCATGTAATAAAACAAATTAAATAAATTTTAATATTCCAGTATTTTCCAACACACATTGTCATCAAAATTTAAAAATGTAATAGTAAACATACCTTTCTTTGTCTCGACGAATACGAGAATAAGTTGATCTTCTTCAGGACGCGAGCGCTGGAGTAAGTTGGAGGCGTTCAGCAGATCCAATAGGAATGAACGCTTATCCATTTCTTCTACCCAAACGACCTGTTACAACAAACAACAACCACGACCTACATAATGATTTTCCCACAGGCAATAAAATATGTTAGCTGTAGACTGTGACTATGATCAAATGAATCCTAATATTAACATTTTAGGGAGATATTTACTCAAAATTGCAAAAGAAAGCGCGAGGGTAATATCATAAATAAGTCACAGGTAAGTTCAAAATAAAGTGATAGCATAAAATGACGTACTGAACTTTGCAACTAAGATTTGTCGCATAACTCACAGTTCGGAAGTAAGATAATAACAGTTGCTTACCTTTTGAGTAATATTCTCTGAGGTAGACCCCACACGGCCCACCGCCAAAAAAACGTAGTTGAACAAGAAATCCTGTGCCAGCACTTGGATTTGCTTGGGGAAGGTAGCAGAGAACATGAGGGTCTGCCTCTCCCCCGTCTTCGGCATGGTGTGGCACTCGACAATCTTGCGGATCTGGGGTTCGAAACCCATGTCCAACATGCGATCCGCCTCGTCGAGCACCAGATGGCGGCAGTGGTCGAGGGCCACGCGGCCGCGAGCCAGCATGTCGACCAGACGACCGGGGGTCGCCACCAACAGATGGCAGCCGCGCTCCAATTCGCGGAATTGTTCATGTATCGGGGAGCCGCCGTATCTGGAAGATGGAATCATGACAAACTTATAATAAGTGCCAGAAGCTTATTTTAATCGCGAATCTATTAGTAACAGTTTGTGAGAGTTTTTCTATCAAAACTCATCAAACGCGGAAACATGTATTCGTATGGCACTAAACTTGTTTCATGAAGTTGTCACTAAATGGCACTGCTTCGGATCCATACAAATTATCTTTACTCGTTTGATGACTTTGATCGAGTAAAACTTGCACTAAACACAGTAAATTCTCATTTCTTTAGCCAGTAAATAATCAGTATTATTTTGACTAAGGGACACTGTCCATCTTAGATTATTGTGATACTTACACGACACAGGGCCGAACTCGGGAGCGGTAGGCGAATTTTCTAGCCTCGTCAAATATCTGAGTGGCGAGCTCGCGTGTTGGCGCCAGCACCAATCCTAGAGGGTGCTGTTTACGTCTGTTGTATGGCCTGGAAAACAACGATAATAATCAATGAAGGTAGTACTAGAAGCACTTCAAGCATTCCACAGATGCAGCTTTCAGAAGTATTTTTCGGTTTTCTGTGCAGTATTATAAAGAGTCTGGCTTGTTGCAAGATAACCAGGTATAATAAACCAACTAAAAGTCAAGGTATTAGGCAGAAGCTTGTTAAAAGCGTAATACAGAAGCATGCATGTGATATCATTCGACACTTAATTTAATCAACCCTTTAAATAATCGAGATCCAATCTACTATGACCAACACCTCTAAGACGACTGGATAACCAATAGACAAACTCAGATCACTATCAAATTCATAAGAAAAGTAAAAATGGTTATGCACATTACTCGCCGACTATTGACGATTTTGATTCCGCTCCTGGCATTCGAGTCACCAGACCGTGACTGTTTTTTATTTTAATCATATTAACATACTACTCGTTCCGCAAGGCTGTGTAGTGAACATGCCTTGTGCTGTATGGGTCAGAAAAATTTGTAACTCACCCCATATGCTTTACGGGTCCAGCCTCGTAAATCTGATTGAGTATGGGCACGAGGAAGGCCGCCGTCTTGCCCGAGCCGGTCTGGGCGCACGCCATCACGTCCCTGCGTCCGAGCACAATCGGTATCGCGTACTTCTGCACCGGGGTAGGCTTGTCATATCGGGCGTGTGATATGTTCGAACGCATTATTTCCGTCAGGTTAACCTCCTCGAACTGTTGGCAATAAACATAACTTAATTTAATTACAGCAATTTATATAGGGTGATCGTGTTTAACCTTTTCATAAATTTACATGCCTAAAAAATAAGGCAGAACCTTCTTGAATCTAGCCTATTTGCACAACATTGGGCAAATAAATGTTTGACTTTGACTGCATAAGCCTGGAACAGCTGCTTTACAAGGTACGTAAATGTAACGCATGATATAGTTTTAACAAGAAGTAATTTTAAACTAAATTATGTGTCAAAAATTGGTTAACATTTATTTATTTGATTATTTACACTAAATAATTAACAATAAGCTTAAAAAAAGTTTTTGCCTGTGTGTAACATACATGTACTCGCATCCCGAAAAAAGAACTGCATGGAATCAAAAGTTTTCAGTGATGCGTTTTGCTAGAGGCCAAACTTCAATTATGGCTTATTTTTTTAATTCTAAACTTCAAACGTACGTAGTCGCGCGTAAAAGCTGTTTAGCTTCAGTATAAGGAATTTTCCGTGCTAATAGAAGCAACCTGATAATAAGGTTGATTAAAAATTATAATGTATCCTATTTGATAAGTGACTTTTGTGATTCATAACAATTATAGGATGTTGATAAAGGCAAATGAACTCTATAATGAATATTTATTGAGTCTCCAAACTTTTGTATATGGTATTCTGATGGATACTTTATTTTAATTAATGTGAAATTAAAAAAAAAACAGCTAAGAAGTGGTAAAAAACCAGTAAGTACATAAATTTCTACAGATTTAATGGCGGCTTACATTTTAGCCTATAAACTTGCCTAAATTGTTGAAAATGTTCAGTGGTTAAGTGAGACTCAAATTCAGGTAGTTAAGCCAGTGCTTGGCAAAGAGTTAAGTTAGTATCATAAGATTATTAAGACTTACGCTGGTAATAAAGTCCGGTACGCGGTCGCCGCTGGCCTCAACCGGTATATCCTCGTATTTGGAGAAATTGATGCCCGTGTTGCCAGTGCCAAACAGCTCCAACTCCTGCCGCTCGTCGCGAGGTAGCGGCACCGTCCAGTCATTCTGTAAAATAACAACAATTAATTAACTATTACAATATCATGTTGTCAACTTTGCCCAGATACTGATACTGTTTTGATGACTACTTTAGAGTTTCTTTGCACTCCTTTAACCTTCGATTTAGATCTGGTTTTGATAAGTCTTACCTGATTTTTATTCCATTAACTTATGTGAGAGAAACTATAATAGATAAGCTTAAAAGCATTAAAAACAGACGATAAAACTTTAAGAATTGTCTACCAGTAGTAAGCAATACTGGAAAAGGCAAGATTTGTCTTAGCTATTATAAAGAACATTATGAAATTGAGCATACACTGCTATTTGTCTCTTGACATGTAAGTAAGGAAGCTGAATACCCTCACTCTCTCATATTGATTTTCAAAGAATCGTAGGTGTATTCAATGCCCTTTTACATGAACCATCGTGTTGTTATTGGGTGTTAAGTATTAGGAAACCACAAAAATTTAACACTACATTAATCTAAATACTAATTCCAATTATGCATACTATGTTAGTCTATTATCTTCGAACGCGAAAGGTTAAATAAGTTCATTTGAGGTCAATTAAAGCAACCAATCACCGCTGTTTCATATAAAGCATATCTTCGATCTAATGAGGTTATACACAGATTAGTTAAAAGATAATTGTGACCGTCATGTCGTAACTGTAATCTTCCAAAAAGACTACAGAGTTGATGAGTTTAGTTTATCTCGCTAGCTAGTAAAAGCCATAATTATTAACACATTGGTGAACAGTACAGTAACAACATAAACACTAAAAATGACATATTTTTTATATTACATAATGGAGACATTGTTTTTTATAAAGCTGTCTTACAATTGCACAAGGCTTGTCTATCTTATTTTGTTCGGACTGAATATGTCTTTAGACATCATAGTAAAACACCTATTGTTTCCGAAACTGTACACTAATTTTGTTTGATGAACAGGAGTAATGCAAACTCGAGATGCACTCACAAGACAAATTTGCTCCTTGTGTATCACATTTAATTTAACCTTTTCTTTTTGTTATTTTCTTATTTTTTTGGTGTGGTGAGGGGTGCTGGGAAGGAATCAATAAAGGTAAGCGGTCTTCAGAGGTAAGCGGAGCCATTCTGGGCGCAATAGCGGACATTTCTTGGCCAAGCGGTTAAATTTTGGCACTTACAAAGCAGATATAAATGAGGACTTATAATACCTACATAATACTCACAGTATATGTGGACACGTTGAGACAGCAATTCAAATACTGTTGCCCATTCCCTGCAGGGGCATTGGGCGTTCAGTCGCTTCCATCGTCGTTCCAGCCTGGCTCGTTCCTGTGATCTTAGTCGCTAATATATAGTCTACTGTTCTAATACATGTTTGGCTATAACTCACACTATCACTAACCTCGTCCCTGCGAGTGCTAGTACGGCGGACGTCGTCGGAGGCCCAGCGAGTGTTGCTCCTCTCCTCGGCGCGCGGCTCTGGTTCCTTCCACCGGTCGTTTCTCGGCTGCGGCGGTTCGGCGTACTCGTCCTCGCGACGAGGCTCACGGTCTCGTCCGGCGCGACCGCTCGAGCCGCGGTCACTCCACCGATCGTTGCGGTCAGAGCGGTCAGAGCGGTCCGAGCGATCGGAACGCTCGGGTTCTGCCCAGCGATCTGACTCGCCATTTTGGTTTGCCGGTTCACGACCTGCTTCACGCATCAAAATGAGACATTTTGCAATTGATAGCAGTGCCAATATGTATAGATTTATTACCCTATTTGAAGTGTATAGTGAATTTGATATGCATATTTATATTATATTAGCATAAAATATAGAAACAATAAAAAAGGTGATAGGAATAAAATAATGTGATGGAAAAAGCGTTAGTTAAGGTAAATCATAATAATAATAAATATGAATTCAACATAATGGTGATAAAATTAAAGACCTCTATTTTTCAAATACCCCGTCTGCATCGCCTTCTTACCTATAACTGAAAGTATTTATATCGAGTACCACGTCACTCGACATTCAAGACGCCAATTCCTGAAGAATCTGGACCAATCATTTGTATAGATTTTTAAGTCATGTTACATTTATTAATATAACAATAACACTATAACATTTTGACAAAGAAACATGTGAATTAGCAAAGACAATAAATCTTTATACTAATTAAAGAAATATGAAATAGACATTGCACTAGAAAATAATTTTTAGATCGACAAACAGTAAAATAAACGCCTACATATAAAGTAAGTAGTTTTAGATGAAATTGTTAGGATAATATAGTACAATTAATATGATTTTTATAACCAGAACAGTTAGTAAAATCTTTGAAGAATATATTTTACAAATCATTAAATCCCTTAGACAAGTGATTAATGAATTATTACTTATCAACAATAGGATATGCGGTCGCGCGAATTTGTCAATGCCGGAGCTCCTACTACGCTATGCGATGGCCATAAACGCCAATATTCCTTTCTTTGTCACATACTTTAAAGACATTGGTATGAGTGAGTGAGACAGATGGAGTCCAATATACGGACAATATGTTGCGGAGTCAGACCTCTGAGGCTCTACTGCGTAAAGCGATGCCCGTCGAGCGACAAGAAGACAGATGGAGACACATGTACGGACTATGTGTTGCAGACTAAGTTATCCGAATCCAAACACCATTGTCTGATTATTCTGATTCAACTATAAACAACAATCAGGAGCAAAAATCGAACAAAACTAAATTATAATTGATCAATAAGTTAAGAAAAACTTTTAAGTGATTTCTTGTTCTATGGCTTAAATTCGAAACAGCTAGTATATTATTTTATTCTGATTCACGCTGTTATAATTTAAGACCTACCACGGTTTGAAAATATTTTGTAATTTATTTTTCTTATCATAGAAATATATATTATATTACTAGCAAGTGTGTCAAATTAAGTTGCAAGCTTATTATTTTGATATATTACATACGAGTCTAACCTTTCCTAGATGTAAATATAAAAACATACTGGATGACAATTAAATAGCAGGCTTCTTTTTTCCCCAAACATTAAATAATTTTTAACTTTAAAAAAGGAAATTTCATAGAAATTCGTGTATTAATCTGGTGTCTGAGACTAGTATTTATAAATGAAAAAAAAAAACTTAAAAAAAAACATGGATAAGGGTAAAATAAGTTACCAACTTTGAGCCGGCGCATAACAATGGAAAAATCGGTAGGTTTTTTTTGTGTAGCCTTTCGACCTTTTTTTCTAGCAATAATTATTATTTCAAATATTGTTCGATTAAATTGCTCATAACTGTATTACCTAAGTAGGTGACTAATAATACTGTCTGAATAAAAATCAAACACATTACCGCGGTCCCTGCGCGGGTATCGCGAATCGTAGCCGCGATCGTTGTCACGGTCGCGGTCACGGTCGCGGTCGTCGCGCCGACCACCACGGTCGTATCCTCTAGAGTTGCTTCCGAATGATGAACGGTTGTCCTCCGGTGGGTCGTTGGAACGGCTGTCTAAGCTCTGACGCTTAGACTCTTCCCCTGTTAACAAACGGATCGGTTAAATCCGCGATGAAACGCGAATATTTTAAGAAATATAACACGTCAAGAAAACGAATATATCGTGAAACTTCCGTTAGTCGTGACCGGATATTGGAGTATCCATAAATCGAATCTATATGATGGCAAAAGCACATAATGCATTTTCTGCAAGAAATACATAGTTTCAACAGGAGATTAATGCACAATAGCCTGGACTGGGTCTATTTCTTGAGATGTTTAAATATTATACGATTTAATTTAAAAAAAACACAAGTTTTAGCGGATGAGGAAGATATAAAACAAAATTGGAAATTCCTCCTTTATTTCATGTTTCTTAAATAAAACAATACTGTTAAAATGTGGTGTAAGAGTGGAATAAGGTGCTAAAAATGCTAGTATTATTTTACAACACATTTTAGCACCTTATTGGTGATTTAAAATGTGTGTTTGGTTGCAAGTCATTTATTCATTTATGTGTATGTAGAAATAGTCCTACAATATTTACTTGAGAATGAGTTTTGAGAGTTTAAAAGATTTTTTTAATTGGTGATGTTGTCAACTATCCTAAGCTCACGACGATTCTCTACGATTTTTTTAATTAGTCAAATTCTGGAGAATTTCACACATTTGGTAATAATAATGGACCACTTTTGCTTAATTATTTTGGAGGATTTTCGAATAGTTATCAAATACGGCTTGTTATACCTACCAATTACCTAGCATGTTTTATGTATAAGTAATTGATAATCGTCAATATAAAAAAAAATACAAGAAAACGTTTCTAGAAAACAAGCCATAAACCAAGAGAATGCACCAACAGTAACTTTTTGATACAAATTATTACTAACTAAAAAGATAATAATAAATATAATAATAAATAATAAATATAATAAATATTTTAAGACATGCCTCACTGGGCCACACAGAGCCATCTAGTCCCAAATTAAGGTAGTATTAAGTACCCTGTCGTATGGGGTACTAGACAACCGATAATCTTACTTATATACTTTTTTTTTTTTGTAAATACATACTTATAATACATAGAAAACACCCAGACCAGTACAAACAGACATGTTCATGCACACAAATATTTGTACTGTGCGGGGATCGAACCCGCGACCCATGGCTCAGAAGCAGCGTTAACTACCGCTGATCCAAATGGTCGTCAAAGATGTTACTACTGTTTACTAAACGTAACTTACGTTTTGGTTCCAATGAAAGGAAATGTTTTATGCTGATCGTACATTTAAGAAGAAGTGACGTTATGTTTACAGTAGACAAATAACAAGATTTGATAACAAAATGTGATATTTATTAAGAAATAACAATAATATTGCCAAAAATATGTAAACAGAATAAGTCATATAATAATATCTTACTATAGTGCCTCCCCATTACAAATTATAATGTGTAAGGTATGGCCTTCGGCTGGTAACATATTACTCACTGGGTAAGACGTTACATTTCAACAAGTAAACAGACCACTCACGCGAAATAATAGAACTTGCTAAAATTACTTATTGACATTTACGTCGCAAAAATAGGAGTTAGAAGCCCAGATATATAAGACATAATAATTTTATTTTGTTGATAAAATGAACATTTTGATGCTCGTACATCATGAGGCTCGTAGAAATAATAATTTGACCAAACAGTAATTTTGACAACTAAAAAAAATTTTGTTTCATATCTACAGTTCTAAAATTCTAAATGAGAGTATACAGTGTCAAAATGTATTCCTAGACTTAGCAATTATAATAAAATCTGTATTTCACTGAATATGCCGACGCGTATAGAAACGAATTGTCTCGAAGCGCAGATTGGTTGTACCGGATTAGAGCGGCTTTTACTTAAACAATTTCCCCATTCAATCATTACCGTATCTACTTTTAAAATACTATCGCATGTTGAGAGGAATCATAATTTTATCGATATCTATCAGTAAGTGAAAAGCAGAAATCAGAGCATGAAGTCTGAAATAAAACAAACTATATCATACAAGATGCAAGCAGGTTTAAGAATAAATATTAGGTAAGTACTCATATCAAGTTAAAAGGCTACTAATTGGACCAAAGGCGAAAAATAATAAGGCTGAGTTTCCATTGAAACATAGCTGGGCGGAGTGAAGAAGAAGGTAGCGTGAATAATCAACCAATCACAGTGCTCGAAATCTTTGATATATTGATTTCAAGCTTTGTGATTTGTCAATTCACTACGCTCCTTTCCACTCCACACAGCTCCACTTCTGTCTCTTTTCAGAAATGCAGTATCACGCCCAAAATTCAAAGTCTGCCTTACTTGACTACTAAGCAATATGGCATCAACAAAGTTAGCAAGATTGCAAATAGTATCGTTGCAGCGTCATTCAGGCATTGCATTACAATACCTTGCGGTCCGATTGCTCTAAAATTTTTTAATCCTAGACATATACTGCGATACGATACAAAAATAGGGATTTCTAGTGTTCAACATTCAGTTTTCTGCAAGTTTGGCTGCAAGCTGGGAAGAAAATATTATTTTAGGGTGACTAATGGTAGAGCCTGTAAGTACTGTTTGGTTTTGATTCACATTTTCATTAATATGAAAAGTTAGCCCAAGACCCTAAAAACTAGCTAAAACATTTATTGTACAATAAATTTGTATGAAAGAATAAAACATTCATTATGGAAATGACACTATTTAATAATATAGCACGATTTTTTTGAAAAAATCTTAATTAATCACGATTTTATTTTATTTTATTATTTCATCATCATCATCATATCAGCCAAACGACGCCCACTGCTGGGCATAGGTCTCCCCCAAGGATCTCCACAACGATCGGTCCTGTGCTGTCCGCATCCAGCGGCTTCCCGCGACCTTGATCAGATCGTCGGTCCACCTTGTGGGGGGCCTGCCCACGGAACGTCGTCCGGTACGTGGTCGCCATTCGAGAACCTTTCCGCCCCAACGGCCATCGGTTCTCCGCGCTATGTGTCCCGCCCACTGCCACTTCAACGATGCAATCCTTCGAGCGATGTCGGTTGTTTTAGTTCTCCTGCGGATCTCATCATTTCTGATTCGATCGAGTAGGGAAATACCAAGCATCGCTCTCTCCATTGCTCGCTGGGTGATCTTGAGCCTTCTTATGAGACCCATAGTAAACGACCACGTCTCACTCCCATAGGTCATTACTGGCAACACACACTGGTTTTATTATTTAATTTAACTATATTTCTGCGTAAAACGGAACGCGCCCTCAAGGGATTGCGCGGACACAGCGCGTGGGTTTCACTTTTGTCTGACATGTGAATGTCAAGCAAAAAAGGGAAATCCCCGCGCAGTGTTTTGTACATTTCGCTTGCAATTACGATCTTACTTTCGTTCTGAGAAGCATTCATTCCTTCAGTTCCAACTTTTGTTATTGCTGTGCTGTGGTGCGTGCGTAACCAAATAAATAAAATGCCTCGCCAAAGAGATGGGATTTGGGAACATTGCACTGAAAAAAGCACTACCAAAACTGGCTGTCGGGCTATATGACACAAATGTAAAAAAGAAATTCAAGGTCTGGTTGCGAGAATGAAAATACATTACGAAAAGTGCAAAAATAATATTCCAGAATCTAGTGACGATGTTGAAGTTGTAGGTAAGTAATTAAAGTTATTATTTATAAAACAAACTAAAAATACAAACTAGTTTTCTATATGGTTTTGGTGATCGTACTCTGCGATGCGTCGCTGGCCTATGCGTCCAGAACTGGACAACAGTAGGATTAGTGGAAAATTTTAACTGCTCGATGTCTGTAGATATGAAAGATTGTAGACTGTAGACATGAATGTTATAAACTTTTAATGGTACTAATTGTGTAACAAATAACAACATCATAAGTAAAATATATTTATTTATTTTTCAGAGTTGGCTTCACTTTCCGAACCTAGCTCATCTGCAAGTTCTTCGGCAAAAGGCGACGATTACGCGGAACCGTCTCTTAAAAAAATGAAACTATCTGGAAACTTAAGTTCCTTTGTAGTAACAACGCCAAAATCTACAAAAGAAACAATAGACCGACAAATAGGCCATGTTTGCTACAAACTGTAGCTTCAGAAGTATTGAACATCGAGAAGTAAAAAAAGCCATTTCATTATTGCGCCCAGGGTATATCCAACCATCTCGGAAGGATGTATCAGGCAAATTATTGGATCAAATATACCTTGAAGAAAAAGAACGGCGTTTCTCTAATTTATCTGGCAGTTATGTGAATATGTCTATAGATGGGTGGTCTAACGTTCACAATGAACCGATCATTTGCGCCACTATTACGACGGAGCAATCTAAAGTAATTCTTTTTGACTCTATAGATACCACAGGAAAGCCGCACACTGGTGAATACCTAGCTGAACTTGCTGAGGGTTTGATAGAAAGATTAACGTCTCAATATAATTGTAATGTTGCAAGTTTTGTTACCGACAACGTTGCGAACATGGCTAAAATGCGGAGGGAATTAAAAAATAGTGATACAATAATCACATATGGCTGTTCTGCACACTTGTTGAACTTACTTTCCAAAGATTTAGAAATTGGCAGTATAAAGGAGCATGTTGTGCAAATAATAAAAAACTTCCGAAACAATCATGCAGCTAACGCATTGTACAAAGCGGAAGGAGGGAAAGCATTAGTGCTGCCACAAGATGTTCGTTGGAACACTGTAACTGACTGTTTCGAAGTCTTTGTGTCTGAGTGGCAAAAGCTAATAAAAATATGTGAAGAGAACAGGGACGTCATAGATCCTGTTATTAGAGCAAAAGTTGAAAACATGGTCGTAAAGAGGTCAGTGGAAGATTATCTAATAATTTTGAAGCCAATATCTGTTACATCGGATACTTTACAAAGAAATAGTGCAAATCTGTCTACTGCTGTTACGGCTTGGAAGAAACTTAAAGCTAAATTTGAGGAAACTGATTTAAATATTAGCCAAATGTCGAAGTTTCAAAAGAGATATATGCAAGAATTGACCCCTAGTCACTTTTTGGCATTGTTATTAGACCCAACCCAAACAGAATTCACACTGACAGATGAAGAAGGAGAAAGTGCTTTGGAGAAAGCACGAAATCACTATGATGGTTCAGTTTTGCTACCGTTGATAGTAAAACTTAAGTCAAAATCAAAACCATTCAAAAATGTGATGTTCGCAGAAGAAATAGTAAAAAATGTGACACCACTAGAGTGGTGGATGTTACAGAAAAATATATTTAGTGAAGAGGAACAGTCAAAAATTTTTCCAGTGGTGAAGCAATTGTTTGGGGCGGTAGCTTCTTCAGCTGCTGTGGAAAGAGTGTTTTCCACCTTTGGAATTGTTCAGAGCAAATTAAGAAACCGACTGGGAATTGAAAAGGCTGGAAAACTAGTTTTTTTATTCAAATATTATAATAATGATATTGATTTATCAGATTTAAACGACCCTAGTCTTTAACTTAATTATAATTTCTAAATCTGTTTTTTTATGTTGATTTCTGTGAAAGAAAGTGAAATGAAAACATTCAGTACAGAGATAAGCATGCATATTCCTCAAATGTATGGCATATGGTTTCCTACTACTTTGTTTCAATTTTTCATAATTTTACTAAAATATTTAAATTTTTGTGAATATACTTTATCATACTTTTTAAAATTAAAACAGTTAGGTACTTTAAAAAGGTCCATTTCATTAGTGATTTTACTTTATTGTAACAAAAAATCAACCGATTCATTGCGTATCCAACTTAAGACGCCTTTAGTATAACATAAGTAGTAAAAGTTCTGCTGATTAGAACTCTCTTTAAAATCATCATGTTGATTTTAAGAACAAAAATTCTTCATGTCGCCATGTGGCGTCATACGCCATTCGTAAAAGAAAAAAAGGTTTGCAACATCTGAAGTTTTTAAACTGGCAATAAATCATAAATCGATTAATACAGGCATAATCAACGTGACAAATAATGGCAATTTTGTTAATTAGAACTCTCTAAATAGCCATTCCATAGAATTTCAGAGGAATTGTTTAAGACGCCATTTGGCGTCAAACGCCATACGCAATATTTGTCAATAAAATACTTCTCTGCTCTGTGAAAACATAAAAGTCTGTGGTCACAGTGGCAATTGAAGAAGGGACACTGGGCTACAGCGGTGTTCTGATTACCCTGACTAATATAATAACTAATATTATGGATAATTAAGGCCATCATTTTATAAAATTATTTTAATAATAAAAATACCATTAGCAGTGGAGCCAGTAGATCTATATCATATTATAGAATTACAAAGCTCATAAACAGGCAAAAAAGTCAACAACCTTTTTAATGTCTGCTTTTAATTACAGAAAAATCTGGTTAACCTCTCCTGTGGCGCTTGTCAAAATTAGAGGTCCAATCAAGTGGCAGACAGTAGGGTACGAAAAAAAAAAAAGTTTGATTCCGCGGTAACTAAAACCGCTAATTTCTGCAAATTTTTGTATGAAACATGGATTTCATTTAAATACCAACGTAATCTACACAAGATTTACAAGCTTTTACCTACATTTAATATTAATTTATCATGTAATTACTATAAGTTATTAATTGTTACTTCCAAAGTACCTCAGTTTCTAACCACATTTTCAAAAAGAAAAATATGCTTAAAATTAGTGACTGAAAGTTTTCTGATTCTAATTGTACAACAACATAGGACACTAAATAAGGTTCATTTATGGCAAAAAATATTTATTTATGGCTATACAAGTTTTTTATTTAAAACCGATTGAAGTAGTAGGTGAAAAAATGAAAAAATGATGGCCGAGTGCCGGTTCTTACAAAAATGTTTTTCTCTAAGAATTCACAAATCCTGGCGAATAGATTAATGCTTTAAATTAAAGCTTGATAACGAACACAGTTAATTAAATGTATTTAACCATATTACTTACCAAGATTGATGGAAATATCAAGTTTCAATGACAATTACGAAAAATTTCGAACAGCCACGGTTTTAGTACTATTTTGAAACCAAAACACGTCACACATCACATAATTAAGTTTAATTAGTTGAATTACATACTGGTTCATAGTTTACACTAACTTAACTATAAAAATCACTTCAAAGTCCTCTATAAAATCGATCGATCAAGCACATTCGAGTATTAGGTGCTCACTAGTGGGCTCCGTGGCCTTTACTGACCAACGGTTTTATATTTCACTTAGAAAAGATGTGTACAACTTTACTTTTACCGCTAGTTTATTTTGTCAAAAATACTTTGAACATTAACTGTAAAGACATAGAGTTCTAAAATTTTAACTAAGAACAAAACCGACCGCACTAGTCGAGTGTTGGCCGAGTGCACATTAGAGGACGATATGCCACCTGCGTGATAGCAAGCTGTCATCCTCTAAAGGCCGGTTGCCAATCGAAGGGTTATGGGGCACTATTCAAAAATAAAACATAGAACCAAACTTTATCTCTGAAATATTCATACCTGTCAGAAGCTTAACTACAATTTAAAATGATCAGGAATAAGCCAAAAATAATTTAGAAGCATACAAGAAACAGCATTTAGTCAAGGAAATTAGTTATAAGTCATTAAAATAAAGCTATTATAATAAAAGAAACTAAAAAGTGCAAAAGTAAAAAAGGAACATTACAGCTTGTGGTAAAATCATGAACCATATTTGGGAAATAAAATAATTTAAATCAAAACAATTTAAATTATTCATGTAAAATATTGATTAAATATGGTAACTTACCTTGAGAGGTGTTGCCCTGCAGCTGCTTACGCAGGTGCGGGGGGATGTAGCGGCCAGCACTCTTAGGAGCCTGAGCCTGCAAGTCCAGACCAGCAAGCTGAAAAGAACCAGGAATTAAATTATGTCTACTTCAAAACACATATTTCTTATTCCGTAACATCTAGGAAGATTACTCAAACTGTCAGAATAACAAAGAGTAAACTTAACAGTGGATCTAAGTATATTTAAGGCCCACAAGGAAGTGTGAAACATGGAAGCTTGTGAATAAGCTCCTGTGCCTGAACTACAAAAAGTTTTGTACAGCATTGATAATAAAGTACTAAGTGACAATACTGTATGCTTAACATTATGACAACACTAGTTCATTTCATACATCTAAACTCCTGCAGTTTGTCAGGTAGCGAATTACTGCGAATTCCCTCGCGCCATGACACGCATTTATAACGTGACAATGACCTCACTACAGTAGCTTGGAAAACTACTGCATTGAAATTCTGTTTAAGTCGGTTGAAGGTTGCGACTGTTACCAATTACCAATTTCATGAAATAGGACTCAGAAGGAGAATAGTCGGGTCGCCATGTTGGTTATCCCAGGACACGTAAAATACCATTTTCAGTGTATTTAGATCATAGAAACGCAAAGTATTACATGATTTATCATTACAAGAAGGCTCACATTACATTATAATTCTTGGTCAAGACTACCCAGAAGAAGATTTTCATTCAATAATGCAAAAATCAATACAAGCTGCATGAACATGAGGTACCGACCTGCTGCTCTAGACCTGTTCCATTTTGGTTGGTAACATTACTCATATTACTACCAAGCGGTACGTTTTTTTGGGAACTTTGCTCCAAAAATACTAAAAACACAGTCTACAATGAATTTTTCACAAACACAAATTCACAAAATCACATGAAAAGGCTTCAATTTTTCTCTCCGAAATCACTTCTCGTAGTTTTTGTTCTTCTTGGCTGATTTTTTACTTTTTATTTCTGTCTATGGCCATCCATTCACTTACTCATTCATACCGTGGAGAATGTAGATCATTGAGTAAATATTGCCTACACTCACACTATTTTTAAGTTTAAAATGTATGTATTAATATTAGTTTCGTAATTTACTGAAATTGTATTTGTTGTGTTGTGTTATTATTCCTCTCATAATTCCAAGCCAAAAGTTTGACTTTAATTTTAGTGTGTACTGAAAAAAAAAATTGTTTAAATATTTTTTTATTTATTTTTAATACTACCTACTATTAAAAATAAAGTTTAAATAATTATTTTTAACATTAAATATCAGTTTAAAAAAGTATTAATAATACCGATGGTTCCTAAAATTCTTTATTATTTGCCCGCTTCGCAATACCATATTTTGATCTCATATAAATGTAAGATTAGCAAGAACTAACTTCCCTCCTCTGCCTATGGCCCGGCACACCCGGCAGTCCCGGCACAGCCGCACGTATGTACATAGATGACGCATGGAAGACTTCCTTAACCTCCTCCCATGCATCATCAATAGGTTGCATTGCAGTGTTATTGCAAGTCTTTTAGTGGTTAAAATAGTCGGTCATCGAACAGGAGCTTAAAGTCCTGACAAGGGAATCCCACGTAACTTACTGTTGCACCTGGAACAGTAGGTATGCGTAAAGAAATCATTTTCCTGCGTATATAAAAGTTCCTAAAAGGTATCTATTATCTGACCCGACAGACGTTGTCCTAACTTAACTATGAATATTGATTTGGAATTAGTATAATTCATGAAAAAAATGTTTCACGTATAATTTTTATTATTATTCTGCCGTACAGTATTTTTAACATCCCATTTGTTGATATTTGCAGCACGCTTTTTGTTAATACCATGTCAGTACTTAAAAATATTTAAAGATTACTGAATTACTTGGCAGCATGATTTCAGATCTGAGCCCGTTGCAAAGGGACCAAAAAAAAGGAGTATTATTTTTGCGGCAAACAAAGAGAGCTTTATAGTCCTGCATCAAACAAAATAAAAGTGTGAAATGAAGAAAGGTGACCCATAATAACTTACTCGGATCGTATTTCACATGTTGAACTCTCGTGATCTTTGAACTTAACGACCCATAAATTTGAAATACAAGTGTGTATGATATTTAATGTATTTATTAGTAATGACTACATTCAATAATGTCTTGGCATTATTGTCTTTGACTTTAGCCGGCAATGAAAACAACAAAAGAAATTGTTGATTGAGCTTGGGAGTTTTTTTGCGCGGTAAACGAAAGAAAAAGGAAAGATGGACTTTGTTTTTTAGTTTTTGTGAAATTATCGTACGTGGAATTTATTGTCATTAAGTGGTGGCATCGTTATAATAATGTGTCAGTAAGTGGGATAAATCAAATAAAAGTGAGAAACAAAGGAAAGATCCTATCTGACTCGGATCCACGTTCCCACGTAAAACTCCTGTGCTCTTTGAAATGTATAAACCATCCATACATTTTAATGAGTTAGGTTAGTTTAGGGTTAGGCTAGATTAAGTTATTAAGTGTAAGTATTTATTGAAAATAGAGAATTCACACTGAAGACATGGCATCATGATGTCAGATCTTAGCCGGCTCCGAAAGGGACAAATGAACAAAATAAAATATTTTGATTATGGAGTTGTAAGTTTGCAACTCTGAGTACTGAAAAGGTTTGCAAGGTCAGATTGGGGGGGAATTCCCCCAAATTTGGGGGGGTTTTATAGTCATGGAGGGAAAATTCGGAGGATGAGATTCATGAGGGAAAGAAAAGAAATGTCTAAGAGGGTATTGACGCATTTAATTACTAAAACAAATCTAGCAAAAGAAGTGAGTTTTAAGAACCACGATATTATCTAACTGTAGCTAGTGGAGCAAGACTATATCCGAGCAGACTGGACTTGTCCCCTCTCCTGCGTATCATTTTTTGTACTGTTCATGTTAATTCAAGTTAATACTTCCCCAATGCTGCCAATAAACAGATTAAGCTTTGAAAAAATATAAGGAACTGAAAACGAAATATTACTCGTATTATTTTATACGTATTTTCTTTCGGGGGAGATTTTTTCTGTTAAACCTGATTTTTGGGGGGATTTTGGTTAACTTTTGGGGAGAACTTAATGCGGACATCTGGCAGCACTGCTTTTTTGTTTGTTTATGCCTTCCTTTGTGGTCAAAGACAAAGTTTGTTTGTGGTAATAAAATTAATTGTTGTTTGCACAGCAGGGAATCTCTTTGAAAAAAATTTAGACCATTATAGACAAGCCATATGCAATGATGCACAATCCATTTTTAGGTTTTGAATGATGACGTTGTTTTGTTGTTCATTCACTGAGCGAATGGTTGATTGGAGGCTGATCGGCTATACCTATTTGTTTTCCAGATATCGTTGCTGCGCGTGCAACACCACAGAGTACATTGTAACATGCAACACCGCGGAAGAGCAGTTTGTAAATACCGCGTATCTGCTTTTATAAAATTTTACAAGAGGTTAAGAAAACTGGAAATCTTAGTCATTTGACATTATTTTACTGGCTGAACTAACTAGTAACTCTCTTATAAAGTAAGTCACAAAAAATAACTACCTGGTTTGGTCCGTAAAATATATGCATGGAGATTCTAAAAGCGTTGAAAAGTATGAAGTCTGGTAAGGCTGCAGGGTATGATAGAGTATCAGTCGAGATGCTAAAGGCTGGCGAAGGTGCAGTAGCTAATCAGCCTTTTCAACTTGTGTTGGAGAAGCGGCCGAGTACAAAGTGATTGGTGCAAGGCTGTTATAGTTCCGCTGTATAAGGGAAAAGGGTCACAGCTAGACTGCAAAAATTATCGCGGTATAAGCCTGCTTAGTGTCGTTGGCAAACTGTATGCTCAGGCAGCATTTCGAAAGGGAATGGGATGTATGGATCAGGTCTTTTCCTAGCGGTACATAGCTGAAAAATCTTTGGCTAAAAACCAGAAAGTCTATTGCGCATTCGTGGATTTGGAAAAGGCCTATGATAGAGTGGTGAGGAATGAATTGTGGTCAGCACTATCCATGTATGGGGTGAACAGTATTTTTATACAAGCACTGAAATCCCTATTCAAGGATTCTAGTGCTTGTGTCAGGATCAACGGGGCGTACACTGAATTGTTTAGCATCGAAAAAGGTGTTAGACAAGGATGTGTAGCGTCACCATGGCTGTTTAACTTATTCATGGATAGTTGCTTGAAAAATTTGAAAGAAAGTGAACGGGGATTTAGAATGAACGATTTGATCGTCAAATGTCTGCTCTATGCTGATGATCAAGTCTTACTCGCATCGTCGGCAGAGGAGTTGCAGGATATGGTAAATATTGTGCATGAAGATTTGAACAAGAAAGGAATGAAAGTGAATGTAAGTAAGACAAAAACAATGGTTTTTGAAAAGGAGGATAGCATGACAGAGTGTAACATTTTGATAGGAGATGAAAAAGTGGAGCAAGTGAAGGAGTTTGTTTATTTGGGATCAATGTTTACAGCGGATGGAAGGTGTAATAGTGATATTGAAAGGAGAGTAAATGCCGGCAACATGGTGAATGGAGCGTTGCACGCTTTTATGAGCAGTCAGAAGGTTTCCGAAAAGGCCCGCCTAGCTGTGCATGGAGGGGTGTTGGTTCCAACACTGATATATGGGAGTGAAAGTTGGGTGTGGCAGAGAAAACATGAAAGCAGAGTAAATGCAGTAGAAATGAGAGCGTTAAGAAGTATGATTGGAGTCAATCTGAGTGACAGGATTAAAAATAGTGTGATAAGGGATCGATGTGGTGTAAAAGAGGATGTAGTGACCAGTATTGAAAAAGGAATGCTTAAATGGTTTGGACATGTTGAGAGGATGAATGAAAGCAGGTTGTCTAAAAAGATATATATGGCGAGTATGAATGGAAATGTTGAAAGGGGAAGGCCTCGACGAACTTATCTTGATCAAATCAGGGAAGTTCTAAAGAAAGGTCAGGTCAAGAGTACCCTAAACCGGCGAGCGTGTATGAAAAGATTAATGAATGTGGATGAAGCGAAAGTAGTCGGTAAGGATCGTAGCAAGTGGAAAGATGTGGTCTCTGCCTACCCCTCCGGGAAAAAGGCGTGAGTGTATGTATGTATGTATGTATGTAATAACTTTAAATGAGACTCACTTGATCCTACAGACAAACTGTGTAAATGGTTTTGTAGGACTTTGTTTATAAAAATGTACCATGTTGTTTTCATAATAAATAAAATAAATAAAAGGCAAAGTGCAAGAGGCACCCACAAGGTGGCGCGCGTGCTAACGGAACGTCGGGTCGGGGATGTGCTGTTTGCTGGCAGTCGAAAACTGGCACGCGCGCGGCGCAGATGACCCTCCGACGGATCGTTTGCCTCAGTCTTTCTGATCTTGATCTAATCAATATTAGCGGTGTAACTATCTGTGTCTAGAACTGTTGTCATGGCTGAGTCGTGCGAGAACACGGGTCTTTTTCCGAGATACATTTAAAAACAGATGCCTCTTAAAGGTATCCCAAGCAAAGTAAAAATTTGGATTTCGCGGTTTAGCTGTAGCGTCAGTTAGTTTTTAAAAATCCCCCGCGCAAACGTCAGGTCATAATAAAAAAATAAAAAAAAAGAAATCTGTCAAAATCTAACATGTACAGATCAGTCGAAAGACTGACTATAGGAGTTTCCCGTCAGGGGCCTTACCATTAGCTCTTAAAGCAGGACTGCTATTGGACTGCATTGTTCTTTTGTACTATGACATCGTTTTTAGCAGGCCTGTGGCTGGCCAATTTACGTTGACGTTTCTAAACCGTTCACCATTTTTTTTTTTTTTTTTTTTTTTATTGGCTTACACGGCTTGTGCATCGCCACAACAGGTGAAAGGTAGGGAATCATTTATTTACTATGAACTTTTCAATCTTTTCATACCATGACACTCAATTTGACAGCAGGTAAACGTCCTTTTGAGCGAAGCTAATGTCATCCTAGCCATCTTGAAGAAGTTACTAGGAGACTAACTTTTTCGACATAAAATATGCGTTTCTCAGACTTTTTTCAGCAGTTTTGTGAAAATTTACATGTTTCATTATAGATTAAGGAACCTAATTACAGTTTAAAGAAACCTGAAGGTCTTTGAGTTAGTATTTTGTATAAAATGTTTATATCATCATTTACCAAAATGAAATACAATTTCGACAAAATTGTTAGCATGGTTTTGTGATGTAATAGGTATACAATAGAATATATTGAAAAAACTGTACTTTCAAATTTTATAACTCTTCTTTCTTACTAATATTTATGTGTAATACTTTTTTCAGATTTGTAACAAATACATGGAAATTATAAGTGTAAATGATGGCTATGATTCATTTAATTTACAATAAAATATGGTCTCATCATCCTTTGTAGTCTCACTTGAATGAACTGAGCACTATAGCATCTGTATGGCTTTTAGGTACACATACAATACACATTTTAGTTTAACTTTAAAGATATGTCCTTTCCGTTCAATTGAGTAAAAAGAAAAGATAAAGAAACATATTTTACAGGTTATAGCACCTAATACCCTTGTGTTATGAATATGTTGCTGATTTTGTTTGTTTAAATATTGCCTGGGTGTAAAACACAACTAAGTTTTAGTTCTTATATAACACATTTGCAACAGTCTTACAAAGATGATAAAATTAATGAATATTTCCTTTTATTGTAGGTGATTCTAGATATTCACTGCTCAAATTTATGATGACAACAATTGTTAAAGCAGAATTAGATTTTTCTGAAGCCTATTATACCTATACAGAGACATGTAAAAACTCTTAATGACAGAGAGAGATCAATTAAAGGTGTTCTACAGACTCTTATTCAATGGTTCATTACCAACCTCAGGTAGCTAGCCTTATTGCAGTAGCATTTGTAATCCTACATTACATTTTGCAATGCAGCTAATCAATTATCTCACAGACGAAGAGGTTCACCAATAAGCTTATGTATTGATGTATTTTTTAACCCCTTGTAATTCCAGACACAAATAAATTGTCTTACGGCTCGATTCCACAACTTCGGTAGCCGACCAGTTAATACATATACTAAGTTATGGTTGTTTTGTTAGATTTTAAATTTAGGGTTAAAACTGAAGTATTTTTATATTAAGTATGTCTTTTTTATTTTAATATGTGTTTGAAATATATTTTTTTGTAATTATATTACATAAATGAAATCATGTGTTTGTTTTTTTTACTGCAAAAATTCTGCGAAACATGTCTACTTAACCAAATGCTCGACTGGTAGAGAATACCTAATATGTAATATAATTTTCTGTTTCCTCTTCCTCTCCTTGAATCATTAATTATTTTATGTTTTATTTTTTGCATTTAGTCTACCCAGTCAGTACTAAAATAGAATAGATTATTATAATACCCATGTAAAAAGTAGTAGTAGTCTTTATTACACAGTGTAACTGAACCAGAAACTTCATTGAAACCCTAATTTTATGACTACATCGCCCGCAGAATTAAAATTTCTGCCACCCTTTCCATTCGCTTGGAGTGGTCTCCAGCTGTTAAAGATTTGTTAACTGTTATTCCCAAAGGTTATACAATTGGGTGTGAGGAACTAGGCGTTTTTTTTGTTGGTTTTCACTGAAAGTCAATGGATGATCACTTTTTTATACTAATATTTTAATAAAATTACTTACAATTCCACTTTACTTTATTCAATACTTACACACAAGTATGACATTGTGAAAATATGGTTTAACCACATGAATAAATATTTACTCATATGGTTTAACTCAATGTTTAACTGTAAATATAAAATAGTCGAACGTACGTACTACTCCGGGAAAATGGAATATTTCTTCAATTTTTGAATGTTACCGCCAAAAATGCAGGCAGAACCGTTCCAATCATGATCACGTTAAAATGTCTATCCACATTTTCAATAACCCAACACTGTACATTAATTAATTACTATCGCTAAGAAGGTAATTTTACTAGAATTGAGTATTTTAAGTAATCTCCTGCAAAATAGCAACATTTAGATCGACTTTTTCTCTTTAAATATAGCAAGCCACTCAATTTCCAGGCAGTTCAACAGTAGGGCTGCTTTTGCCCTGCTAAAAATCATACCATAACCGCTGAATAGCTGAACGACTTTAGCACCGCTAAACCAAAAGGTGAACTGCTAAGCTTGTCTATGGTCTGTTTGTCTGCAGATTGCATGAACGAGACAGAGCTATACTGGTTCAGATAAATCTGTCTCTTTTTAGTTGAAAACGTTCAAATACACAAATACATGATTTATTCCAAATTACCGGTTTTTGAAAAACTTTATACTTATTGGTTTTTAAAGAGAAAAAGTCGATCTAAAAGTTGCTATTTTGCAGGAGATTACTTAAAATACTCAATTCTAGTAAAATTACCTTCTTGGCGATAGTAATTAATGTACAGTGTTGGGTTATTGAAAATGTGGATAGACATTTTAACGTGATCATGATTGGAACGGTTCTGCCTGCATTTTTGGCGGTAACATTCAAAAATTGAAGAAATATTCCATTTTCCCGGAGTAGTACGTACGTTCGATTAATTTATATTTACAGTTAAACATTGAGTTAAACCACATGAGTAAATATTTATTCATCTGGTTAAACCATATTTTCACAATGTCATACTTGTGTGTAAGTATTGAATAAAGTAAAGTGGAATTGTAAGTAATTTTATTAAAATATTAGTATAAAAAAGTGATCATCCATTGACTTTCAGTGAAAACCAACAAAAAAAAACGCCTAGTTCCTCACACCCAATTGTATAACCTTTGGGAATAACAGTTAACAAATCTTTAACAGCTGGAGACCACTCCAAGCGAATGGAAAGGGTGGCAGAAATTTTAATTCTGCGGGCGATGTAGTCATAAAATTAGGGTTTCAATGAAGTTTCTGGTTCAGTTACACTGTGTAATAAAGACTACTACTAATTTTTACATGGGTATTATAATAATCTATTCTATTTTAGTACTGACTGGGTAGACTAAATGCAAAAAATAAAACATAAAATAATTAATGATTCAAGGAGAGGAAGAGGAAACAGAAAATTATATTACATATTAGGTATTCTCTACCAGTCGAGCATTTGGTTAAGTAGACATGTTTTGTAGAATTTTTGCAGTAAAAAAAACAAACACATGATTTCATATATGTAATATAATTACAAAAAAATATATTTCAAACACATATTAAAATAAAAAAACCATCCTTAATATAACAGTACTTCAGTTTTAACCCTAAATTTAAAATCTAACAAAACAACCATAACTTTCTAGGTATATGTATTAACTGGTCGGCTACCGAAGTTGTGGAATTGAGCCATAAGACAATTTATTTGTGTCTGGAATTACAAGGGGTTAAAAAATACATCAATACATAAGCTTATTGGTGAACCTCTTCGTCTGTGAGATAAATTTGCTTGATCTGTGAGATAATTGATTAGCTGCATTGCAAAATGTTATGTAGGATTACAAATGCTTTTGCAATAAGGCTAGCTACCTGAGGTTGGTAATGAACCATTGAATAAGAGTCTGTAGAACACCTATAATTGATCTCTCTCTGTCATTAAGAGTTTTTACATGTCTCTGTATAGGTATAATAGGCTTCAGAAAAATCTAATTCTGCTTTAACAATTGTTGTCATCATAAATTTGAGCAGTGAATATCTAGAATCACCTACAATAAAAGGAAATATTCATTAATTTTATCATCTTTGTAAGACTGCTGCAAATGTGTTATATAAGAACTAAAACTTAGTTGTGTTTTACACCCAGGCAATATTTAAACAAACAAAATCAGCAACATATTCATAACACAAGGGTTTTAGGTGCTATAACCTGTAAATTATGTTTCTTTATCTTTTCTTTTTACTCAATTGAACGGAAAGGACATATCTTTAAAGTTTAACTAAAATGTGTATTGTATATTTACCTAAAAGCCATACAGATGCTATAGTGCTCAGTTCATTCAAGTGAGACTACAAAGGATGATGACACCATATTTTATTGTAAATTAAATGAATCATAGCCATCATTTACACTTATAATTTCCATGTATTACAAATCTGAAAAAAGTATTACACATAAATATTAGTAAGAAAGAAGAGTTATAAAATTTGAAAGTACAGTTTTTTCAATATATTCTATTGTATATACCTATTACATCACAAAACCATGCTAACAATTTTGTCGAAATTGTATTTTCATTTTGGTAAATGATGATATAAACATTTTATACAAAATACTAACTCAAAGACCTTCGGGTTTCTTTACACTGTAATTAGGTTCCTTAATCTATAATGAAACATGTAAATTTTCACAAAACTGCTGAAAAAAGTCTGAGAAACGCATATTTTATGTCGAAAAAGTTAGTCTCCTAGTAACTTCTTCAAGATGGCTAGGATGACATTAGCTTCGCTCAAAAGGACGTTTACCTGCTGTCAAATTGAGTGTCATGGTATGAAAAGATTGAAAAGTTCATAGTAAAAAAATGGTGAACGGTTTAGAAACGTCGACGTAAATTGGCCTGCCACAGGCCTGCTAAAAACGATGTCATAGTACAAAAGAGCAATGCAGTCCAATAGCAGTCCTGCTTTAAGAGCTAATGGTAAGGCCCCTGTACGTAGTATCCTCTTCTTAGTAGTCTGTGGTTGTTTGTTTGCACTTTTGTTTCTTCGATCTTCCGTCCCGCCTTCTTTCTACGTTTTTGCCAGTTTTTGGCGGGAGTTCGTGAGATACGTTTGGCGTCTGTCTATTTTATAGAATTTTTATTGTTTATAGTGATTTTTGGGTCGTAAAAGTGGTGTTATTTTGCGAAACAAAGTGTCGTGCGAGTGAACAATATACAGTTCGGTGAAATAACAAGGTGTATGGGTCGTAACCAAGAAAAGTGGACCGTAAATTTTGCGCGGGAACGCGAACAGTACACCTTTTCTTGGGGACTATTCTACATTCCTTCAATTTTTCGACTGTCTCCAAAAACTCCATCAGCATTAAAACGTCTAACATCAACGTTTTAATGCAAAAATAAGGACAATATTATTACTAAAGAATTGGCTGTACGGACAAGTATCCGAGGCCATTAAACTTAATAAAAAAAAAATGATTTTGCGAAATTTGCGAATTGCTATTGTAATTACTTGCGAGATTATTTATATTTATTAATAATTCCTGCTCGAAATTTTAACCAATCGGAACAAGTGATACAAAATTCATGATACAAATTGAAATTATGAAAAATACTTTGTATAAATAATTTTAGATTGGTTTTATCACAAAGTAAGTAAGTACATAATACTAAGTAGCTAATAAAGGCACTTGTTGTTTGCAGGTGAAGAAACATTAACTAAAATTAAAAATATAGTTTGTTTTCGTTGTAAAGAATGACTCACGTTCGCCCTATATGTATTTTGATAACATTCACTCACCGCCCTAGCGTTAGGTTATCTACTTTTGCATAACTTTTTTTTGAACGTTTAATCACTTTGTCAGTTGGCTAATTGATATATGTATTCCAATAAAAAGTTTAATTTTATCGTATTACAGAATGGATGTACGTTCTTCTCCCCAGCCACGGGAGCGCCGATCTCCGCCTGAGCCAAGGGCCCGACAGCCACCACCTGAGCCCAAAGCCCGCCATTTTCCTCCGGAGCCAAGAACGCGACGGCCCCCACCAGAGCCCCATAGGGCTAACGCTCAGCGACCGCCACAGCCTCGAGAACGACAACCTCCCCCTCCGCCAAGAGAACGTCAGGCTCCACCTGCTCCTAAACAATGAATGCATTTTTTAAACATTGATGTACCTACTATAGTTTCGTGTAATACAAGGCTTGAACTAAAAGTATAAACGTTTTGAAAATGAAATTATTGTAGCACTAGTAGCATCTATTTGGACCGCTGTCCTTAATCTCTTTCTGTGTTATCAAAAATTCTGGATAACCTTCATTTATTTTTTATAATTCAAAATTGTTACTTAAATAGTTAAAAGTTTATCATGTGCATTGTGCAAAGCCAATGTAGTTAATACTATATTCTATTACTAAATTGACTTGGACTGTAGCATCCATCAGTGTGTTTTATGAGGCCTATTGTAAAAGTTTTTCATAATTATGGTTAGGATGGAAAATCAATGTCCACCTAAAAAATCTAAATACATAAACATATTAAGAATCATTATTACAGAAATAGTACTATAACTATGTAAAATTAAACAAATCTGTATTGGTTTGTACTAATACATAATCTAGTGAAACAGGTTTTTTTTAATAAGTATTTATAGTTTGATTTATAATATAAAGCAGTCTTATAATATGTATTTATGTGCATTAATTACTAAGTAAGACAAAAAACTGTAACAATGTTGTAAAAAAACTTCTAAATGTTTATTTACCTAATTACTAAAGTAAGATTGGTGTTGTGAAATTGTGATAATGTTAAATATTACATATTTTATATTTAAATATAATATTTTTCTTTACAAAAATTTATATTAATTCTACTATGCGCCGTTATGAGAATTTGATAATATTATTATGTGGATCTTGTATTTGTAATTTGACAAGGTAGGTAGGTACGTACTAGGTGCTATTCATTTGTTTTGTAAACACCAAATTCATGGAATATAGTCCTAAATGGTCCTAAAACCGCGTTCGGACAGTGCGTGCGTAGATTAGGCGATATCCGTACTTGCAGTTAGAGAACGCGTGCGTACCGCCGTTAGTCAGTCATTTATTTAATTATTGAGGTCTACCAACAGTTTCATGTACTAATACAAGCTATATAATATTACAAAATCACCATAATACCCGTACTGAGGGAGCTTCAAAAGCTTTTTAACGCTGTCCTGTTTGAAGGGAGAACTCCGGAGGCGTGGAGTAGAAGTGTTGTCGTCCTGTTCTTCAATTTTCCCCAATATGAATAATTTTCCCCGTTATTGCAACATTTTTCTCTCGCAGCGTGATTTTATATAGCCTAAAGCCTTCCTCGTTAAATGGACTATCCAACACAAAAATATTTTTTCAATTCGAACCAGCACTTCCTGAGATTAGCGCGTTCAAACAAACACTTCAGCTTTATAATATTACATAGATAGTATATATTTAACCAGACGTTTCGAACCCTTTACAGCGTTCATGGTCACGGGCAGACCAAGGTGTTATTCGTCTTATAGTAGGTCTAATTTGAAAAAGTTTTTGAAACTACCGCATAATCGTACAATATACAGAATGACATTTTAACCACTTTCCAATATTTTTGTAGGCGTTCAGTATCGTATTTAGAGCCCATTTATGAAGTAAAAAATGTAAATCAAGTTTTCACCCGAGAATATTTTTCGCAGTATAGTTTAAAATTTTTACAGTTTTAAGCCTGTTTAGGTATAAAGGGAAAATCAAAAACTTATGATTGGTATCATAATGAATAAATGTGATGTTCATTGCATGAAAAAATTGTTGCTAGCCGGCCGTTGTTAAAAATTTTAGATTATTTGCGGACTTTTTCTAAGTGCTTGTACTGGGCTATACCAAAAAAAAATACGTCATTTGTTTTTTGATATATTAAAATTTGGAAGGTGGTTAAATTTTCACCCTGTGTAGTGTTCGCGTAAACTTAAGAAACATTACTTTACACAACTTGCATTTTGCCGTATGCGAATTATATGCTTTTAGAAAGTATTTCCAAACAGTTACTGAACTGGCAAAGACTTTATAAATAACTAGCTGTTGCCCCCGACTTTGTCCGCGTCAATTTCTGTTATGATCGCGATTATTTTTGCAAAATTTTTCATGAATGCTTCGATCCTATTGGACGCAGTGTGATGTTATATAGCCTAAAGCCTTCCTCGATAAATGAACTATTGAACACAAAAATAATTTTTGAATGCGAACCAGTACCTACTTCGTGAGATTAGCGCCTTCAAACAAACAAACTCTTCAGCTTAATAATATTAGTAATAATGTTCGATATGACTTTACTGGTTATCCCACACACCAGCGTAACACAAAAAAACTGTTTGGCGCTGGACTCGGGCAGGAGGGTGGTAGCATCCAGGCAGCCTCTTACGAAGCCTGCCACCGCAGAGGGATCTGTTTGTTAGTCATCATCATTAGTTAGAAAACCAAAGATGCCGTTGCCCAGGATGGACCACTAGGAGGTGGATTCCACCACCCCAAAAATGTGTCTTACTAGTAATGGATTTACCCAATGGACAGAATGTGTCCATTAGGTAAATCCATTACTGGTAGCTTTATAGTAATTTGAACAATTAATCTAATTTCGACAAACCTTTCTGTAATAACAGCGAGAAAAATCACGGACATTAGTTAGCAGTCAGTAAATTTAAGAGATTACTGCAGATTTGACGGAACTGCCGGAGACTTCCTTTGTGTAGGCGGAGGAAGCTGTTATATTCGACAATGTCACGTTGTTTGATAAGGTAGGTAGCTACCAGTGTTCGGGATTACTTGCACGAGTTATCACATACAATGTTTCGTATAACTTGCCTCGTTCTGTTATTTTTTGCGGTTAAAGTCTACGCGGCGGCCATACCACCATTAACTTCTGGGAACGAAATTGTCGTACCGATAATTGTAGATAATCAAGTTGTGATAGTAAAAGCTGTTTACGAGGATTCGCCGGACTACTACATAAATACGGACTGTCCTGATGGGCTCCAGCTGGATATCCTTGGAGTATGTCGAGAAGTTTGGTAGTAAAATGAAAAGCAAAATGAAATTGTACAGGTACCTAATGTAAGGAAAAGGCAAGCTGTGACAAACCAGTTCCAGGATAATAAACCTAACACAGATTAGATTGAGTATATGACGTAGTTGTTATTATTCATCAAGGATTTTGAATTATTCGGCTCGAAGCTCTAATATGATGAGCACAAAGTTTCACTAGGTAGGTATTTATATGACAAATTTGAAAGAATTCTCACATTGTTCGGCCGGGGCGAGGTGTCTGAGGTGTTTCGCCGGTGAAGTCGACTCAGTTTTACATGGTACTGCTGCAGCCTAGCCAGGAGGCTCGCTGGGACAAGAAGTAAGTATAGATATTTTGTGAATGGCAGCTTCACAAGCATCTTGTTACATTTAAAAATTAAACACTCAAGAAAAAATAACCTACTTTAAGCTCATTTTATTTGGCGATTTATTCATATCACGAATCACACCACTGCCCTTCTCCTTACAAAAAAAAAATACAGCTAAATATATTTAGTAATATTACTATTGAGATATAAAGTCAAATTCTATGCCGTATCGTTTTACCGGCAATCGTTTTCTTAATAGGTACCGACGTTGGTGTTCGTTATTGTGCGGCTCAATTGGTTGATTACAAGCAGCAAAACTGGGCAAATCTGTTGGTAAAGGGGTTGACATCGGTGAATTTTAACTAGGTAGGTTGGTATTATTAAGGAGGTTCTTCCGCATTTGTGGAGCTAGATTTCTTTGAGGTGAAGAACGGGACCCTTCCTCCGATGGCACTGACTCGTTAATTGGTGGCAGAGTATTTTTATTTGGAGTTGTAGGGAATATTATTGAAGGTCGCATGCGCTAATGAGCGGTTGTAGGTATTGTTGAATCTAATAATACTGTGTCGTTAG
The DNA here is from genome assembly GCA_949315895.1 of Anania crocealis. Classification (NCBI taxonomy): domain Eukaryota; kingdom Metazoa; phylum Arthropoda; class Insecta; order Lepidoptera; family Crambidae; genus Anania; species Anania crocealis. Next base: position 13,928,310 of record OX438880.1, on the reverse strand, counting down.
ATTTTAATACACGTAATTTTAATTTGTCGATATATCTATGTACCTACCTACCTCAGTCCTGTCTGTAGGATTCAAAACCATATAATCAGTAGGTACTACCCGGGATCCACTTTTTTGTGCCTCTGTAATTTCTATACCAGACTTTAGTTCCGGGTTCTAAATGCCTACTTGCTCCACCTGCTCCGGCCTCCACCCTTTCTTGGTGCTTATTGGCACAAGACAGACAATTGGGCGCATTCGTAAATTTCTACCTAACAAGATTTTAGCTGGACTCTCACCTGTTGCGTCATGTTCTGTGTTCCTATACGCTAACAAAAATCTACATAAAACTATGTCAACATCTAATTTCGATTGTAAAGCTTTCCTTATAGTTTTTTTGCAAATTTTGAGTGCACTTTCAGCGGCCCCGTTTGACGCCGGATGATAAGGGGCCGAATATACTCGTACATATGCTCAATACCGTTTCTCGACAAAAACATTTTGAATTCTTCACTAATAAATTGTGGTCCGTTGTCGCAGACCAGTTGTTTTGGAAAACCAAACCTTGCAAATATTTCTAGTAATTTTGTGATAACCGATTGCGATGTGGTACTCCTCATTCTTATCGCTACGATCCACTTTGAACAAGCGTCTATTACAACTAGATAAGTTCTTCCTTCTATAAGGCCCAAAAAGTCGATATGTATACGCGACCAATGGCGGCTGGGCCAGGGTCACGAGTGCGGCGCGTAGCGGGGCGGTGCGTCGGCCTCCTCAGCACACACTTCGCACGCGCGGCAAGTCGCTTCCACGGCCTCGTCTATGCCTGGCCACCACACATATGACCTAGCTAGCGCTTTGGTTTTCACCATGTCCATAAGAGATTCATGTAACTCCTTGAGCACCTTATTTTTGCAAGAAGTCGGTATAACCACAGTCTAGTATAACTACGCGCTGGCCCCACATAACGCAACCTAACTCATTATATAATTCAGGCTTTCTATTGTAATAATATGGTTTTAATTCTTTTATTTCGATACTAACTCTATCATACCACACCTAGCACTACCCTACATAAGAAGTTGCTTACTTAATAATTATATAATAATCTTACCATGTCAAAGTCATACATTATAGCGCCAACAATTATAATTGCATTTAGAAAGCTTTAATAAGCAAACATACTTGTTAGGTATTTTGTCATGGTAGGAACCTACTACTCGTAAAGGTTATGAATTGGCTCGCGTGGTGTTATAGAGCAGGTTACTATTGTTTTTCTAATAAATACTTACAGTAAAAGTTACTTTTTAGTTGATTCTTATGCGATTCCTCCCGTAAATTTAAATTACTTATGTACGATTATAAAATAAGTATGTATAAACGTGAAAGCTTGTAATGTTATAGATGTTGACCCTTTCATGCTGAAACTACTGAACGGATTTTAATGAAACTTTCCAGTAATATAGATGGGACATCAAAATAATATATTAGAATATGCCTAATTGATCCCTAAATTTCGTGTGGCACAGCATAAAGGTTGGATTGTGTATAAGTCATGTGGTAAGTACAGATGATAGATGGCGCTGTCAGTTGGTCAACATTTGAAATGTTTGAAGCCTACATTTTTCGTTTCTCTCTGAACCATATTCCGAAACAGGTGATATTACAGTGTAGTGCCGGCCTAGTAGTAATAGGTAAGCACCCACCCCTTGACCCTTCTCGTTTTATGGGTGTCATAAATCGCGGCTTAAGAAGTACTGCCTCAAGACAGGCAGCTGCGTCACTCTCACGACAGCTCGACTGGCCAAATGCATTCCAGCCCGCCTGCCACAAGGCACCACAGGGTGATTACCGAAACCCCTGTTGGAAAAGCTATAACCAACTGTGTACTATATGAGCTGTGGATGATTAAAAAAGTTTCTATCATTCGTTAGTCGTTTAACTTAACTGTTTAAATAAAACAAATTCTAAGTTATTATTATATTTTATTGATAGGGAACATCCGTAAAAACAGGCCAATTAACTACAAACTCAGTTACGGTATTATTAATTTATTTCTTTAATTTAACTATCCTGTATCATTATTGGTTAGAGCTTTGATTTGAAACCTTAGATAGATAGTCGACTGCTCTAAACATAAACTAGCCGGTTTGGATGGTCAAAGATAACAAACTCTATGCTGTTCTGGGTATCAATGGTGCGATGTACCTCCAAGTGTCGAGGCTATCCAGGATTGGGTTTCCAAGGCTGACAATAAGGTTCGAGGTGATGCTGGCGATGGCAGTCTCAAAACGGTTGATGTAGTTGATGATGACGTCTTCGGTGATGGCGTTGACTACTGCATCGATGTCTCCACCTCCGATCACACCAGTCAATTCTGACTGTAATTAAGATAATATTCATAATCATATTCCTATTCACTATAAATTTGTATCGAAAGGGACACAGTAAATGTCAAAGTAAGCAGTCAAAAAATGGTTGCAAGTTTTCTTTTCTTTCGTATAATTTGATTTTTAGTGATCCGACCTGGCGACCAGGAACCGAATCATGGAACCTTGCGTAGTAACGGTTTATCGCCGCGTCACTGCACAAACCGGGTCCTATTATATTCGGGATCATCATTATCATCATCATCATATCAGCCGAACGACACCCACTGCTGGGCATAGGCCTCCCCCAAGGATCTCCACAACGATCGGTCCTGTGCTGTCCGCATCCAGCGTATTTGGGATATATTCAGGTACAAAACATCTCGGCATCCCCTGTTACGCCCGTATTCAAAGAGTTATTCACAGATTTTCTTATTAGTATCCTATTGGCATAAAAAACTAAATAATTGGTTTCGTAATTATGTTACTTTTGGTTGTTCTTTTAAAACAAAATCTCGGTTATGCTTTTAAAATTCGTAATATTTGTTTATGAAATAACAGATTGTGTTATTAATTAATTGGAAATATTTATTTACCTTGACGGTAGGAATATTGAAAGCAGCGTTTTCAATTCTGTCAATAAGAATTGATTGTTGGTCTTCAGATTGCTTCAAGAACAATCTCGCACTGAAAGTGAAGTTTTCCACGAGGAACCTATAACAAAAGATAAGTTTTTAGTGTAGTTTCATACCTATCTAAAAAGTAAGATAATAAGTATCTATTCTTCATGTGTTGTTAAGTTCTAGGTTCCACTAAATATTTTTTTTTTATGTATTAGATAATTTCTCCGATTTCTCTGTCAATTTTGGACCCATTTTCTTTTTTTTCTGATTTCATCGCAGGGCGCTGTGTTCTTCTTCAGTAGGTAGGTATGTTTTTTAATTTATGCATAATGAATAACTCAGAACTTGTGTCACATGAACTAGTTCACGAACGAGTGCGACTACGACTGCGACTTTTTACACCAAACATTTTAAAATTTAGAACCGGTGTTGTGACTAACAGATCTGTAGATACGTAGAACAGTTATTTTTTGCTTCGTCGAGTCGATTGAAGTTTTTTATTTGGAATCCTTAAAAGCCTAAGGTAGGTAGGTATACTTAGTACTCACTTGGCTCTTCCTTTTCCAAACAAAGGAATTGCAGAGTACAGGTCTCCGGTTAAGTCGTATTCGTCTGTAAGTAAAAATGTTATGTAATACACTCATCTATCTATATTTTATAGGTACATAATATAAGAAATAATCACTTTAAAAAAATTCTAGCTGTCAAGGGGTGTTGCTCTAGTAGCAGTGATTTAAACCAAAACACTACATACCTACTAAAATAAACCAAGAGCCCATGACAACCAAAACTTCGTCATTTTATTAAAATTGAATATTTCTCTATAGAGACAACTAAAAGGCAAGTCATCCATTACCAGACACTAATCTATCATGGTAAAAACCGCTTACTTTGTTAATCGTCCGTGTATCTATAATATCAAATCTCATACCATACTTTTATCATAGAAGATGAACTCTAACTACTAAGGTAATAGGTACTCTAGCCCCTTGTGGAAGTCGGTCAGCCATATTTGCTCAAGTGACACTGGTAATTGGTAAGTACGCTTGTCCTGAACATGTCAGGCGTCTGATATTTAAACTTAACCAAGTAAACCGCATACTTTTGAGAGTTATATAACTTTTTCAACAATGTACGTACCAGCTCCGATGTCAATTTTGGGGATGGTGATATCCACGTCAAATATCATCGCGGAAAGGTCTAGGTGGCTTCTGTTCACTTCAAATCCGCCAAATCCGATCACCCGAATATTTTTCAGGTTCAAGTCAAGACTGAAATATGAGATAAAATCATCAGACCCTAATAAAGTTTTTGTAGGACCGATGCCTATTGTGACGCAATCCCATTATTTTTGAGTCATTCAGTACCTATTTATTTGTGAATGTAATTGGTGAAAATAATTTATTGCTATTTAATACAAGTAGGTACCTACCTATTTGTAAGTTATTTTCGCCTTTTTTATTGTCACCTACTCAGTGGGTGTCTACCTACTAATTTGACAAATGTATTGTTGCAATAGATATAATACTGTATAGGTTTTGGTTTAGATGCCTATGTTTTCAAGAATGTAAGTAAGTAGGATGCCATTATATTCTACAGGCTGTTAGGTAAAGGGTATACAAGCCGTGACCAACCTATGTTTAACATAATAATATGCATTTAAATCTCATATCATATAAAGAAATAGATATGAAATGGGGGCGTGGCGCGTGCGAATACAATATGGGCAAACAGAACTATTGCACACCGCGGCGAATTATTTAATGAAAACATCCATGTAACGATAATTGCAGTTGCAATTTATACATTGCAGGCTTAATACTAATTAGCTGTGTTGTGAGTACTATGCGACTGCGCAATGTATCAAGGTGCGTCGCGACCACACTTTGTAGCGACACACTAATTTGCACACACCAAATGACGCATTGTGTAAGCGAGTAAGTGGTAGCCGCTGTGATTGGGTCCATGTTTGTGTGCGCACCAATGAGCGTTGTAAATCGATATAGTGTGATCCTAATGCTTACAACAGTGTTATTGTAGTTGCGTTGCACACATAAATAATTCGGAGACACGGGTTCGCTAAGGATTGACGAGTAATTTCATATCTCCTTCTTTATATGATCTGAGATTTAAATACTATGGAGAAGTCAGAAATTTGATATCATCATCAAAAAATTATGATTTTTAAAATTCTGATTTCACCATAGCATTTATATACATATGTTAACATAGGTTAGTTTCGGCTTGTTGTACCATTTACCTAACACCCTGTATACGACTTATTATATTTGAACTTCGTGGTGGAGCGGGGTAGACTCTAGGTTTCAAAGTGTCGCTAGTTCTGAGGTCCCAGTTTCGATCCGGTCTAGTCGTGACGTGACCCGTCCGAATAAATAAAAACTTTTTAACTACACTGTTAATGTTTTACCGTCGTTATTATTATTTTTTTTGGCACAAACAGTCAATATTATTAATAGGTTTAGAGTACATATAGTAAAATTATGCTTAAAGACAAAACAGTGCCGAAAATTAATGTATAGTAGATAATTTCTAAACAGAACTTGTTGTTAATTTTTATATTAATTAATAAAATAAAAGTTAATTCGAAAATGTTAAGTTGACAATTTCTAAATAGAACTTGTTGCTAGTTTCTATATTAATTAAAAGTTGATTCGAGAAGGTTTCTATCCTATTTCACATGTACATTCTGTGATGTTATTATTAACAGTCCATTACAGTATATAAAAGTAAACAATTTAAAAGCATTTAGGCTATTATTACTAAACAGTTAAGATTTTGGCAAAAACCAAGAATAAAAAATAATAATAATTTATTTCTTCTCCAGTAAATCATTAGTAAGTTCACGTTTGAATGTTCTCAAAGGGGTGTTAAATAAATCAATATGCGAGAATTCCTTGTTGTATGTTGTCAAACAGCGATAAAAAAATGAGTTTTGGGTGTATTTCTTATGAAACCGGGGTGGTACAAATGTATCTATAGTGCGCGAGCGACGAAGAGGAAGGCGGATTTTTGACAGAAAGTTAATTTTTGATAGTAGATGAGGTGAATCTATTTTATTATTAAGCAACTTGTGCAGAAATACTAGGTCGAACTGCTTTCGGCGATCGCTCAATGAGAGTAGACGGTAATATAAGAGTGATGTCTCGTAAGGTTCTTTTTTACGATGACTACAGAAATTTAGGTATTTAATAAAGATTTTTTGAATGTTTTCAATTCTTTTAATGTGATATTTGAAATGAGGGTGCCAGACAACACAGCCAAAATCGAGGATTGATCTTACGAAAGAGAAGTAAAGAATTTTTAAGGTAAAAGGGTTATTGAAAGGATTACTTGCTCTGTTTATGAATCCTAAGCTTCTGAAGGCTCGACCAATAATAGTGTCAATGTGTTTGTCATAATTGACTTGGTGGTCCATTATGATTCCAAGGTCCCGTATAGTATCAGTACGTTTGAGGGAGCAATCGCTTAAGGTGTAATTAAACATAATTGGTGCTCGTTTGCGGGTGTAAGTTATGACAGAACATTTGTCGATATTAAGAAAAAGTTGATTTTTGCTACAATATCTAGAAAGAGAGTCAATGTCAGATTGCAATTTGTGACAATCATTTTCATTAGTAATTATTGTATGGAATTTTGTGTCATCTGCATAAAGTAAATGATTGGTGTTTTCGAAGATATCTCCAATGTCATTTATATGCAAGGAAAAAAGCACAGGGCCCAAATGCGAACCCTGGGCCACACCAGAAGGTACCTGGAGATATTGTGAGCAGTAACCTTTCAAACAGACTGCTTGGCTTCGATTTCGTATGTACGAGTCAATCCATCTAAGCAGACTACCGTGTATACCCAGCTTATAAAGTTTGTCAATGAGCAAGTCATGGTTAATTTTCTCAAAGGCTTTAGAAAAATCAGTATACACGGCGTCCACCTGATCACCAGAATCCATAGCTGTCAATATGAAGTCTGTGAAAGTAATCATATTCGTTTCAACGGATCGCGACTCGACAAAGCCATGCTGAGTAGGTGAGATATGATTTCTAATAGCATAAGATAACTGTGAAGTCACTATTTTTTCCAGTATTTTGCCTAAAACGCATAATTTAGAAATAGGTCTATATTCCGTGACGAAATTTACTTTTTTATTTTTAGGAATAGGTGTGATCAAAGCTTTTTTCCATAATGTGGGAAAAACACCGGAATTAATGGATTTTAAAAAAATAATATATAATGGCAAAGTTAATACATCCGAACAAACAGATATAAGAATTGGGTGAATTTCATCGGAGCCTGCCCCCTTACTGACGTTAACATTTTTCAGGGCTTTATGGACAATTTCCATGTCTAGGTAAATACTGCCAACATCAACAACCATCATCTGTATATCACTGCACGTCTGAGAGGAGCATGCATTTTTATCGCACATTCTCGTTTCAATAAAGACAGAGTGAAAATACTCATTAAACGCTTCACATATCTCTTCACCTTCCGACAAAACTTCGTCATTATAAGTCATAACATGTGGTATATCACCATTTAATTTTTTGGACTTAACGAACGACCAGAAATATCGAGGATTTTCTTTAATTCTCTCTTCTGAATAGACGTTATAATTGACGTAACATTCATGTTCCATTTCACGTAATCTTTTTCTCAAGCTCGCAAAAGTGTTATAATCTTTAATATTACCATAAGTTTTCCACTTTTTATGAAATTTACTCTTTTCTTTACTAAGTTTAATGAGAGGTCGAGTATACCATGGAGGATATTTTTGACTACTAGAAACAGTACGCGTAGGTACATATTTTTTAATTAAATCATTGAGTATATAATATAAGTATTCAACCATGGTGTCAACATTTTTCATTGGTAAGAGAATATTTGACCAATTTATTGACCGAAGTTTCGTTTGGATGGATGAAAAATCTGAATTGAAAAAACATTTTTTAATATGTCGATTGCTATCTAGTGGTGGTGTGGGCAAATTTCATATTCCATTAACGATTGCTTTGAATAGCTAATTTATTTTAGAGTCGGGAGCAATGTAGTATGTCGTATAGTGGCCTAGCTTAACAATAGGAGTTTTGATCATAAGTATACTTAGTGAATTGTCCAATAAAAGTATAAAATCTTTAAATTGGAAGTTGCGAGGGTCAAGTACACTACCAGAGTACTCTGTATTACTCGGTACTCACAAATGTCCTGATAGCCCAATCAAATTTCAACTTTAAACACAACGCAAAAGTAACCGTGTAATTTAAGAAATTAATAATGATGTTTATTTTGTTTTATGTTGATCTTCTGTCGCGTGTTAGTACTTTAACGAATAGATAAATAAAAGTTCTAAATTTCTAAGTCACTATTTATTAGAGTCGTCAATGGAGCAAGTAATGCCTTTTTTGTCTTCGTTTAGCTGATTTTTCAGATACTAGATATGGGGGTGGTGGGATCTACCTCCTAGTGGTCCACTCTGGACAACGGCATCTTTGATTTTCTAGCCAATGATGACGGCTAACAGATATCTTTGCGGTGATAGGCTTCGTAAAGAGGCTGCCTGGATGCTACCACACTCCTGCCGGAGTAGGTACAGCGCCAAACTGTTTTTCTGTGTTCCGCTGGTATGTGGGAGAACCAGTACCTCTGGGTAAGCTCGCACCATCTTAGGCTTTTTCTTAACCGTATAGTTAAGTTTGTAGTCAAGACCATTATTTATTTAAAAAAAAATACTAACTTGATGATTCCAGCGGGTAAGTACAGGTGGTATTCTTCCAACACGAGGGGATCCAGTATGGGGATGCCAAAGATGATGGAGCCATTATTAATGATGTAGCGAAGGTAGCTGAACAGCTGGCGGACGAGAGCGTTCACCAGTAAACTTCTGTCTTCAGACTGAACAAGGTCGTTCAGGTGGATTGGACCTTTGGTAAAAAAAGCGGAAAAATTTATTTTACTCAAATAAAATGAAAATAAGACTAAAAAAATAATATATCTACATAAACATCTCGCCTACTGGGCTATTACTTTAATCATTGAGCTTCCTAGACATTTGGTGAGTCGACGAAATTATTAAAGGCTTTTAGCTGTAAGGTAATTTACCTTTTTTAAGCTTACCTTTATTTAACCTGTAAAACAATCAGCACTTAGGTTTATATCTTTTTTTTACCCATATCTTTTATTATTACTCGTACAATAGAGTTATCTTTGGTCAAAGGTATGCATATTTTAAAGACTGTTGCTTACACATAAAAAATATATTTTATAATAACATAGGTACTAAACGATCCTAGCTGTAACCCGCGACTTCGTACGCGTATTTAACTAATCCCACGAAGACCGTAGAGGTAATTTTTCTGATATAAATAGTAACTTATGTGGGCAATTCTACGGGAACGACGAATATAACTGCAGACAAAAAAGTACCTTTAAAATTTTATTACGTAGGTAGGTACTTGAAAAAAATCACACGTATTTAAAGGACTCATAGCCCAATGCTTCTTAGTGATCAGTTTCTGTCACTAATGTTAAGCAACGCCGGAAGCGGTCACTAGTTGGATGGGTGACCGTTTGTGGCTTCATATCTTGAGCGTTTCCGTGCTTCGGAGGGCACGTTAAGCCATCGGTCCCGGCTGTTGGCACAAGATAATAGTCGTTAAGCCCTGTTGGAGGCCTTCGGGTGGCTTGAGAAACGTCCAACGGCGAGGTGATATTGCCACAGCCTCGCCCTTGCCGTCCACCAACCCGCACTAGGCTAACGTGGTGGAACTAAGGCCTGAACCCCTCTACTTATAAAGGAGAGAGACCCGTGCTCAACAGTGAGCGTAAATGGGTTGTTACTTTTTTATAGGACTCTTGACCTGATGGAGAGTATATCTAGAAGATCATCAGGTTTTACATATTGCCTAAAAAAATCTATAAGTTCAAAAACGGGCAGAATTGGGCTTAAAATGGAGTATCCGGTTTCCAGAATTTACTCGTTATTGTTTTATACCTTTTATAATAATGACTTGCTAATTATCATGTCCGCATTCACGGCATAAGGGATAGATAATAAAGCCCTGTAAGTGATTATATTTATTATAAATCCTTGGGTTTTGGTAAAACAACACATTTTAATTTTGTCCGAAGCATGTGCCTCAATGGGGGCTATCGCTAGTGAATTTGCCACTAGAGGCGCTTGTGTCGCGTGAAGTCCAATATCATTCACTTTTCACTGGTTTTAGCGGAATTTGTTGCATAAATTATAATTTCTTTAATTTACCAGCTGGAAAGTGATCTCTTTCGTAAAATATCGCAAATATGGATTATTTGGCGATTAATGTGAACGCTTTAAAAGCGGAATGAAGAAAAAGCGCAAAAATAGGCGACCTCAAGAGCAACTATTTCTGAAGTTAGTTTGTTGATATCAAGATAGTAATTTTAAACAATATAACCTTAATTAGATTCGAGATATAAGAATTTGTTTCGTCGCCAATCGCCTTTGATAGCTTACCTCCGGACCTCAGTCTACAGTGGCGCCAACTGGTGAGCAAAGAAACGGTAGTCCCCATTCGGTGAAATTTACTTTTATTGACCTACATCAGTAACAACAGGTAGTAAGACCAGATCTAATTCTACTGATTTCCGTCACCCGGCCATTGCACCCGAACGTCCGAACAGTTTAGATTGGGGATCTATCTCATTTAGGAGCATTTTTCAAAGGCATGAAGTCATTCGGTGATTTTTGACTCGGGTCATTTCTCAAATCGGTGTGCGACATTAATTAATGAGATTTATGCTAAATTAATTGTGTGTTAAACTGTTACCAGCCATTATTTTTTGTAGAAATTGTTGCAATTTATTATATTTCAGAGGAATTTCAGAATTGTTTTTTTCTCAATCTTGTGGATCTCAATTCCTAGGAAATTGGGGCTTCGAATTGAGAAAACCACTACACCAAATTAAGATTTTAGAATAAAATATTATGAATTCAGCTGTGATTGCTGCGATTCATTAAGTAAGATGCTTTGGGGGGAGCGATAACTGTTTTATTTTTATTTAAACGGGGGTGTGATCGTTTTTACAAAGGTTATTAGCGTGGAGGCTAGTACTGAGATGCGTCCATTGATGAGAAATTTTCATGGCAAGAGACCCGCGCCACCCATACAAAAAGCAAACATTTAATGATTAGACACTGAAGTCATAGAGCCAAGCTTTCCCGACACTATACTGAAGAAATTCCGGACATTAGCCTGAAGAAGATTAGTGTGGCTTTCAAAAACTAAAAAATAACAAGGCTGCGGGCAATGATACTCGTAGCATCTCTGCAGAGATTTTAAAAGACGAATGCGGTAAGCCCATACTCAAAGTCCTCCAGGAGCTCTTTAATACCGTCATCCCAGGATTTCGAATACCGATGGTATGAAGCAAGGGCGAGGTTGTTATTTTCTTCAAAAAAGTAACAAGACACTCTTGAAGAACTATCGATCGATATCGCTTCTGAACCATATCTACAGGTGGTTTTCAAGAGTTATCACGAATTGTCTCCCTTTCAAATTGATGATTTCCAACCTCTTACAAGCAAGCCTGTTCCGAGAAGGTTTAAGCACCATAGGCCACGCACATGCGCTGCGGCAGGCTATACAGAAGGCCGAAGAGGACAACCAGCCACTTTGCTTGGAGTTTGTGGACTATTAGAAAACTTTTGATTCAATTGAGATCTTGGCGGTGCTGCAGTCGCTTTAAATAAAGGTGCTAAATAGACCAGAGGTATATCGAGGTGTTAGGATACCTATATGAAAACGCTACCATGTCAGTCCGATTACCTCCTCGGGTACTCGGGATTCTAATCCTATACAACTGCAGGAGGGCGTGAAACAGGGAGATGTCATATTACCAAAACTGTTCACTGCTGCGTTGGAGGATATTTTCAAGCTGCTGCATTGGAAAGGATTTGGACAACATTGATGGCGAGTACCTGATACGCCTTCGATTTGCAAATGATTAAGTTTTAATGGCAGAGACCTTGAAAGACCTGAACTTAGTACCCACTGATCCTAGTCGTACTTCCCAAAGAGTGAGACTTAAGATGAACATGGATAACGAAACTTATGTTGAATACCCATGTCGTACCCGCTCCAGTTTATATTGGGAATACTACCCTCGAAGTTGTTGACCATTGCGTATACTTGAGCAGAAGTCCAACTAGGTAGGTCCAATTTCGAGAAAGAAAATCTAACTCGGATAGTAGCCTTTAAGAAACTACGAAAAATATTTGCGTCAAAACGAAAGTCATTGATCAGTGCGTGTTGCTAGTGATGACTTATGGAACTGAAACGTGGCCGCTTAATATTGAGAGTCCGATCTCAAAATAAGGATCCAGATCGCACAGCGTATTATTTTGACCATTCAAATACATTATTTCTATATAAGGTTACATCAATTCTTAATTCACTAAGCGATTTTCAAATTCGGTGATCCCTTTTCTCAATTCGGTGCTGTCTCAATTAGGTGCTTAATCCCTCAACCCCCAGGAGGCACTCGGGTGCTACGATAACAATTGATTTCAATTGTGTCTGGAATAACTCACGATCGAGAACCATTGTTATTTTTAGATTCAGGATAGAATAAACTTCATTTTTTGTTATTTAAACTACTCAAAAAATCTAATTTCGAATCAACCACCGAATTGAGAACAAAAAGACCCTTTTGTAGAAATGCCCATGTGCTACTTCAGCTTAGAATCATCCTCGTGCCAAAGTTCATCTAGACGCACTCAGCAGCTGTAATGGCGTGATTAAGTTAGAGTCATCCATCAAAACTGTCGGATTTATAAGATTAGCATTTTCCAATCACGGGACTAAAGAGTCCCGGACCTTTAGAAGGCATACGACGGGCCGAAGCCAACTCGCAGAGGCCCGTTAGACAACATTGAACTCAAGGCGGCCAATGAAGGCAAGCAAGAGGTGGGCGATATGTTCCTCGTCAGTGTTCACTCCGGCCGACAAATAAAGGCAAGCCAGAGGTGAGGAACAGGGATAATCCCGGTCTCAAGTTGCCCTGCGGAGAGATTAGCATTATTATTATTTATTTATTAGTGCTTTGGGCTTTGTGATTTGCCACTTCGACCAGTGCTTGATCTTTTGTGGAAGCCCTTTTGTTTAAAATCTCACTACTTAGACCCGTTGAAACCAGGAAACGGCGGATTCTTTGAGTTTGAGTTATGCTATCGGTCTGCATATGTGCAGCCCTAGATGAAAATTTCTGTTTCGCAGGAGTGGACTGCATGAGCAGAGTATATGTGCATAGCCGTTTCCTCTGCTGCATGGCAGAATCGGCATGTTGAGTCTTCAGCCATAATATTAGTAAAATATGTTTCAGTATTATAAAACTTACTTGGAATCGAAGGCTGTGCCTTTTTAGGCGGCGCGGCAGCTGCCAACGCGCACAGTACCAACACAAGACAGAACTTCATCCTAAAAGAAAAAAACATAGTCATATCACGCCGAACCTTTTACATGCTCCCATTATGAAAGCAAAATATCACCAAATGAAACAAATTGCTTTACGTCCGAAGCGATTAGTTTCTGTGGTCCATTGTTATATCAGGAAAACGTTTGATTGAAATTGTAATTTAGGTGACGTATTCAGTACATAAATAAACATACATAACCTATTGAATACTTAGCCTAATTTGGAAGTTGCATAGTGTAATATTTTCGTTTAAATTTTTAATCTACTCTAAAAAAGGAGGAGCATCTCTATTATTATTTTATGATATATTTTGTTATTTTGTTTTATAGGCAGGATGTTTCTCGATTACTCGAAGTAGCCTTGACCGATTTAAAAATTATGTTAGCTTAAGTAGGTAAGTACCTAAGTTCTAACAAATAGCCACTGACCATTACAATTTAAAGGTATCTAAAACTCAAGAAAAAAATAATTGGTTTATATTTTTAATTACAAAAGTTAGGTGTATCTCAAAATTTTGCTAACAAACATGTGAATGTAGGTAATCTTCTTACATTTCGACGTAACGAAGAAAAAATAGGGTTAGACTTTGGTTCGAATTTCTAAAATAATTAGGTATTTTTTTGAAACACCTCTAAACTGCTCTAATAATTATCATTTACACCATTTTTAAGTACCTACAATTATCGAGTACATCCAAATAACATCGTGAGGGGTGTCAAAATTATAGCCAAATCTATTAGGAAATCAGAAGGGTGACATTACAGAAACAATAAAGAAGCAGTATACCTCACAATGTAACTTTTTCATTAAATGCAATTTTTAATTAAAAAATAAAATAAATAGTCAGTCCGGTTCTGTAACAGTTATTACATGCTCGGTTTCACAAACTTGGATAATGATTAACACACCATTATAATGCAAATCATTCAGAATTCAAATGTGCTGGGAAAGGTTATTATTTAATCATATATTGAAACGACTAAATATACAGTGTGTTACAATACTTTTTTTGAAACACCTTGTATAAATCTGTTAATATCTTTTGTCACCTGCCCATTTTAGCTTTAAATTTTTATTTTGATTACAATAAGATATTTGTTGGCAGACAATAAATCTAAATCAATTAATTTTCCCATAGTAATAACGCCACACATTCATAAAATATAATACTCCTTTTAATTGGTGTCAAAAACTTTTATTTCAAAGATACTTACTTATTACTTATTCGAATGAGTGTTTTTCACTTTTTAACTATTTAAATTCGCTAGTGTTACGTACCTGATAGTTTTCACAGCACTATTAAAATACTACTGTAACGAGAACGGCAAACCACCGTATTAAATATTTTTATCTTTTGATCGGCGCTGATTTTTGTTTATTGGGTAGGTATGCGCGTATTGAGATATCAAGCCAATCACTTGGTATTTAATTACGATAATAATGTTATCATCTTCGTAACTCATGCAAATCGTTCGATATTTCGCAGGGTGATTAGGAAACCAGAGATGAAAATCCAGTTAAAAAAAACGGCATCAGCCGAGCCGATTGTTAAATATTTCTTTCGGATGTCGGGGGAAATACCCAGGGACTTTGATAAAACTCTGCAGGCTTACAGCCTTGAAAAAATTCGTCGACACAAAGCCAAAATCTAGAGTCTAGTAGCTCAATTGGTTAGGGAGGTTTGGTAAGGGCTGCCCAGCGCACAAAGGGTCATGGCTGTTCAAGTGGTGAGGGGCTACCGCACCATCTAGCACGAGGTGGCGTGCGCACTCGCCAGGTCCCTTCTATGGGATCTAGAGGCGTAGGTGCAGGGGACGGTGTACTGGCGGGCGGCGGATACCCGGAGCCAAGGAAACCGCCTCCCGCACGACACGGTGGTGCGGTGGCGGATGGAGGCCCACGAGGTCGCCCTGGACCGGTGGACGCGGTCCATCGAGGAGCGGCTAGGCACTCCACTAGCTGGCTTCCGACGCCGCATCCTAGAGACGATCCACTCCATCCTTATGAGGTGGATCGAGAGGCGGCACTGGTCGCTCTTCTTCCGGATGACGCAGATGCTCTCGGGGCATGGATGCTTTGGGAGATATCTGTGTCTGGTCGCCGCGAAGGAGCTGAGCTAGGGGTGCCACCACTGTGGTTGCGTGCAAGAGACCACGCACCATACGCTGGTGGAATGCACCGCGTGGAGTTGGCTGCGGTCGGTGCTAACTGCGGCGTTGGGAGGACGAGGCCTCTCGATGCCAGCCATCATGTCGGAGATGGTCCGCAGCAAGCAGGCTTGGGGGGCAGTGGCCGCTTTCTGTGACGACGTACGTCTTATCGCCGAGAGGGAGAGAGAGCTAGATCCGCACTCTCTCCGTCTCCATCGGCGTAGGCGTGGCGGTAGGTGCAGGGACACCAGCCGCCTAGCACACGGGACCAGGACGGCGCGCTGTTCGCCCAGCACGTCGTCCAGAGGTAGGAGTGGAGAGTCGTCACAGCACTCTGCCTTTTTCAGGGCAGAGGTGGCCGCTGGCGGGGTCCGTGGACTGCAGGGTCACCACAGACCCTGCCCTCAGACGGTTCGCTGGCGACGCGAGGTTTTTAGGGTCCCATTCCCAGGAGTAACGCCCTTTTCAAGGCCCCGGGAGTCCCTCATACCACCCTGCCCTCCCCCGGGGCAGTGGTGCTGATGCCGGATGCGAAACGCATTTTCCTCGAGTAAAAAAAAAAGGTTTTGTGAGGGCAGGTTGTGGGATTAATTCAATTTCATTTCAAAGTTTGATTATTGAGTAGGTCGGCATGAGAGGGCTGGGTGAAGACCGTCTCCAGGAGTTCGTACGATCTGGAAAAGGTCACGCAAGCAGCTGGATGCGGGTGACGTAGGATTGATCTTTGAAGATGCTGAGGAAAGGCCTATGCCCAACTGTAGGCGTCGTTTTTCGATAATTTCTGATGATGATGAGGATAATATTCATAATCAATGGTTTATGATTAGTTAATTACTACTTATCGTCTTACCAACGAACGTCAAAGCTATATATCATTTTGATATTACTGATTATAAGCCAATAACAAAGATTAAAATACTTACGAGTTATTTGATTTAAATAAACAAGCAACTGAGTACATAAGTACTTCATTCGCAATTAAAATATAATTAAAAATATATTATGTAGGTATTTAATTTAATGATGCGCCTAAAACTAAATTTACCTCATTCATTTTCTAACGCTGTAAGTAGGAGTGTCATAATCATAATTCCAAAAATTTTAATCTTTATTTTGTACCGTCGAGCAACGCGGCCTTCCGTTCCGTAAGGAAGGCCGCGTTGCTCGAAGTTTTGTACATTATACCCACGTACTTTTGAAAGTTTAATTCTTTGCTTTGTTCTTTATTCCGTACTAGCTGCTGCCCGCGACTTCGTCCGCGTCAATTTCTGTTATTATGATCGCGATTATTTTTGCAACATTTTTCACTGATGCTCTGCTCCTATTGGTCACACCGTGATGTTATATAGCCTAAATCCTTCCTCAATAAATGGACTATCCAACACAAAAAGAATTTTTCAATTTGAATCAGTACCTACTTCCTGAGATTAGCGCGTTCAAACAAACAAACAAACTCTTCAGCTTTATAAAATTAGTATAGACTAGCTGTTGCCCGCGACTTCGTCCGCGTCAATTTCTGTTATTATGAACGCGATTATTTTTGCAACATTTTTCACTGATACTTCGCTCCTATTGGTCGCAGCGTGATGTTATATAGCCTAAAGCCTTCCTCGATAAATGGACTATGTAACACAAAAATATTTTTTTAAATCGAACCAGTACTTCGCGTTCAAACAAACAAACAAACTCTTCAGCTTTATAATATTAAGTATAGATTGCAAGGGCAAAGCAAAGGTTCCTAAAGTAAGGCAATGGCAGTTTACTCGGTCTAGCTAAACCAGGGTTTCTTAAACTGTTTGCAATTACAGACCATTTTAACAATTCAAACAATACCCAGACCCCTATCAAAAATATTTTTATTAATGAAATAAATGTACCTTATATATTCATGTTTTACTATTTATGATAAATTAAAGTACCTTCTTTATTGGCACTTTCATTACGCTTGCTACAAGTTAATGAGAAGATGTTTCTGTTTCACCTTAAGAAGAACGATAAATTGTGGGATTGTCTTTTGACAAGGTAAGGCACTGTAATCTGCGACGTTCAGTCAGCGGACCCTTGTACGGAGCCCTAAAGGGGTCCGGAGACCATTTTTTGGCATATTTATTTTGGCATTTATAAAATCCAATCTAAGCCATTAATATCATAGTAAAACCTGGTTCGGGCTATGAGCAGTTTATATAGGGTTTTGTAGTTGTAAATGCGATTTGTAATGTTATGGTGTTTAGTAGGTAACAACTTTATCTATTTAACTAGCTTTTTGCCTGCGGCTCTGCCCGTGTGAACTAAACGTTATATCCTATGTCCTTTGTCAATATCTTATCTATCACTGTACCAAATTTCATCACTATCGGTTTAGCAGTTTAGGCGTAAAACAGGCATATAACGACAGACAGTTAAACTTTCGCATTTATAATTAGTAAGAATTAGAAACAGATAAAAAAAAAAAAGATCCTACTATATTTACTTTTACGACTGCTCTTAAAATCCTACTTGGCTGCCTTTGATAGTCTTCCTAGGCTGTTAACTTCGTCCTACGTTCTTTCAATAGATCAGTTTTTAGGACTTATTAGGAAGTTTTTAGTAAACGTTCTCTTTAAGAAAATAATTATATATAGTTACGTAGGTTTAATTTGAATCCAGTATGTTCTAAAGTTATTGAGATAATTTAATGATAAACATTATTTTATTTATTTTGAGTATTAGTTTATTTGTGTAATATCGTAGCTAGAATGCTCCAAGTATCATATTCATTCAGCATATAGTTTAGTGTAATGACGGCATAATCTTTGTAAGCATTCGCTATGAACTTGCTGAATCTTGTAAGGTATCCAGAGAGGAGGTCGTCTGTCATTGCGTTTAGGACATCATCTATGTTTTTATCGTACTCAGTGTGACTCTGAAAAGAATGTTTATTTATTGAGCTTATATTAAAAGGCGATGGCATCATAAACTATTTATTGAGTCATTGACATAATCCTAAGCTGTCTTATACAGGGTAGGATAGGTAAAGAAAGGTCCAACAACGGAACAAATATCCTGTATGATTGGCCAATATGATATGTTAGCTCTTCCAAATTGTTTATGAGAGTTATAATCATGATGTCATTCCTAGTTCTAGTTAGAAAAAAGTTTTATTGGAGCTATAGAGTCACGCTCTATGAGGTTCTTAATATTTGTGAAATAGTTCCGTATCTACTTATACCTTATAAATTATCTCATCTGTATATAAACGACTTTAAAAATGCTTTCTTAAAAGATGACCCAACTCTACTTATCGCTTTCGGTCTGCTTTAACTAAGTAATTTGTCTTTAAAGATCACAGGCACAAGGCACAGATAGGTACCTACTTAAATACTAAAATTTTGAGGTAAGGGTTATTCATTATTATTTTCATTTAATTAATTAATTTGCTATTGCTTCTCCCCCAGAGAAGCAAAAACAAATAAAATTATTAGTTTGTACCTACATAGTGCCGTAGGTTTTAAACTCTTCTCGTAAATAACGTAGGTTACTATCGTTCCATACGCTGTATCTATTCCGTCTGCGTGGGAACTAGAGGGATGATGAAAACTCTCTTACTTAATTTTCAGGCTCTAAATCGATTAAGGTATTATTTATACCCTACAAATGTATGATATCCATTTGCAGCATGATTTCTTGTATAAAAACTTTTATATGTCCCTTCCCGGGACTCGATTTATCTATAAGCCGAATTTCATCTTCATCGATTCTGCGGTTTTTAAGACATAGGTACACAATTTCACACATAATGTTAAATTCTTACCATAATTTCTTTGATTGCAAAACTGGTATTTTCTAACTTAGCCAGAGTTACAGATTTTCCATCACCAGATTGTTTCAAGTATAACTTACTGTTTATTGTGACATCTTTGGCCACAAAACTGAAAAAAAAACATGATTGATATTATCTAAGATTTTTAAGTATTTATCTCGTTAGAAAAATATGTAACTTACTATAGCCTTCCCGTGCCTGAAATAGGTACTGCTTCGAAAATGTTTCCTTTCATTTCATAATTTTCTGAAAAGAACCGTTTAGTATTAGTTTTACCATGGAAATACTAACGATGACAAAAATTTGCTATCATCATCTTAAAAATAAAACTAATATATATTCTCTGAATATTTCATCCTCAAAATGCTGATATCGTATTCATGACTCGGCTATAGTATGTTTATGCATACCATAGTTATGATAATATGAGCCTATAATACCTTCCTTAGGCTATCCGAAAAATGTACCTACTATGGCATCTGATGTGCAGGCCACATCAGATGCCATAGTAGGTACATTAATCGGATTTGGACGTATATGTACATACAGGGTGGTCCAAACGGACGTGACGTCCAAAATTTGAACGGAAACTATTGACTTTCGGTAAATTTTTCGGAAACTTTGGCTAGGCTTAGCTAGCTGATAATTTTATCTAAGTAAGTTTAATTTATAAAATTAAAATATTTAAGGGGCAATACCATTCTTTTTTATTTTTTGTATAAGTATCGTAAAGCAGTCAACAGGATACACCTACCTAACAAGTTTCAACTGTGTAATGCTAACTTTTTCAAAATAAAGTGGCTGTGACATACGGACGGACAGACAGACAGACTTGACGAAACTATAAAAGTTCCGTTTTTGCCATTCGGCTACGTAACCCTAAAAATTGTCTCAGGCGTGACTCGAACCCGCATCTCTATGCATATCGGACGCGCTGCTTTGTCTGAATTAACTACCAAAACAATAATTACGTCACAGCGCCAATTTTTCAAGTAGATGTGTTTTTATCGCTGTAAGCCAGCGTAGTTTTATCAAATGTTAGGAGTTATGCACTTTTGACACTCGATAGAAACACCTTGACAAATATTTGACAGTCAGTTAAAATGAAAATCTCATAATGTAAAGCTAGTAATGCCTTGGTAGCACCACTCATGGAGATGCGGGTTTGAGTCACGCCTGAGGCAAAAAAAGTTTAAATAGTAATGTAATAATTGCAATTAAGTTGCTAAAATATCATTTAAAGTATTTTCTCTCTATTTTAATATATATTTACACAGTCAATTTGTATTTGGGTATTGGTATCGATAAGTAAATAGATTTAATACCAACCTGAGTCAAACTGAATCGTAGGTATTTTTAAAGTAACGCTTAAAGCAGTTTCTTCTTTAATAAATTCAAAATTTTCGAGCTTAAAGTTGCTTAAACCGCTGATCGCTCCATTGGTAATGTTCATTTCACTGTAAGAAATGAATATGCTTAATTAATATGCGCCAACAGGCATACAAGGCAAATTAAAAATATATGTATTCTTAACTATTTGACTATTTTGTTCAAGCACTAGCTTCTAGCTTAGTACTAAATAGCTAAGACTAGATGAGAATGAAACCTAAAAACCACCAAAATGATCTCTGCTCAGGATGAGGCTTTATTCCTTAAGTTGATGGATGCATGTAGGTATAATCATTTACCCGGCAAACATTGTTTTGCCATAGGCATAAAAATCTGTTTAGCCGATCTCGAGTTAAAAGTGGTGTATCTGACACGATTTTCTTTTATACATATATAAATAACTCACCAATGTATGAAAGCATTAAAATGTGCACTCCATAAATCAAATGTGTACGGGTCGATTATTGGTATATTCTTCTCTATATCGCCGAGTTTCATTAGTCCTCTAAACATCTCGGCGAGTTGGTAAATCACAGCATTTTGGGAAAATCGATTGCTGACTAGAATGTAGGTAGATCTTTTAATAGTGATGTAGATTTATATAAAACATAATATAAGTACAAAATTGTGAATGAACTTACGTGCTGATGTTTGCAATAAATTAACTATAATTATAGTAAAAACTATAATCAACTTCATTTTAATAATAAATACTTAATTTCGTCTAATCTGAAGACACCTACCTTTAAACTGATTTATTAACTAATGAATAAAAATTACGTTTGTAACCATGAGATTTTGTATTTAGCTATTATTATCATAACCGTATTTCGAAAGTCTATGTAACTTATTTATCTGTCCATTCAAAAAGATAATCAATAGTAGGTAATGGATAATCAAGGGATAATTAGATCAGGGGCCTCACCTTGAGTGTCAAACAATAGCTAAGCATGATGTCGATCGTAAAGGATAACAATACATGGTTCATTAAAGAAGGTAACATTATTCGCAGCATTAAATTAAATAAGAGTAGGTAAGACTAACGTCCTATAACCAAACCACTGCAAGGCAAAGGCCTCTATCATTGAATTTAAGTTACCACAGCAAACCAGGCTTGCGGAATGCAGGTTTGCGATTACAAACCCGAGCAATCCTCGAAACTTTCGCTGCCCGACCCGGGGAACGAACCTAGGACCCCGAGGACTTGGCCCGCTACTGAAACCGTTAGACCAAGGGGGCATTAAAATTAAATAATCACTTATCTTAATTACTTGTATGAAAATAAGAATAAAAGTGTACTTTAGGTAACATATATGAAATTTGCTTCACAGAGTGTTAATAACATTTAATTTGATAATATCAAGGTATGGATGTGTTCGCTTAGATTGTCATTGTTTTATCTTTTTAATCCCTCGATCGTGAGTTATTCCAGACACAATTGAAATCAATTGTTATCGTGGCACCCGAGTGCCTCCTGGGGGTTGAGGGATTAAGATCTTGTAGAAGTACTTAGTTAAGTCTAAAGTATAACGAACTCCATTAGTATAGTAAATGGTTAAAGTGCATTACAAGTACTATTATACTACTTAGAGTTACCAAGTCCAACCGCGACACTTGAGAGCCCACTTGACTGTCGATCTACTAAAACGTATTTTAATTGAATTAATTTCCCACCATGATAAAAAAGAGTCCAACAATCGCTTCTATGAATGGCATAGTGGTTATAACGTCAGAGCCTTGACACAATTCAACGAGTGGGTACCAATGTGAATAAGCTATAAAAGTATTTGACATCACTCACCACTCCCCATATGGAGGGTTATGTTGCAAACTAGCGGTCAACCCGCGACTTTGTTCGCGCAGTTTTCGATTATATCGTGTTCCTTATCAGAAAAGTTAGAAAAATTAAATAGATAACTTCTAAGTATCTAGATACTTAGTCATGACGACGGCGGTCTTATGTAACATGTGCGCAGGTTTCTAAAGATCAAAGCTCTCGTAAAAGCTTAAAGTAAAGTAAAAAGTAACAACCCATTTTCGCTCACTGTTGAGCACGGGTCTCTCTCCTTTTTAAGGAGAGGGCTTAAGGCCTTAGTACCACCACGCTGGCCTAGTGCGGGTTGGTGGACGGCGAGGGCGACGCTTTGGCAACATCACCCCGCCGTTAGACGTTTCTCAAGCCGCCCGAAGGCCTCCAACAGGGCATAACGACTGTTATCTTGTGACAACAGCCGGGACCGACGACTTAACGTGCCCTCCGAAGCACGGAAGCACTCAAGGTATTATGCCACAAACGGTCACCCATCCGCTTACTGGCAAAAGCTTTCTGTCAAGTATTCTGCACCTGCAGCCTGTGGGCTAACTTTGTCAATGTCCAATGTCATGTCCAATATAACAACGGTTCTATATAGAATGTTGTTAGGGCAGTACCTACTTCGGGTATGTTCAATTTATGAACAACCACCAAATTTTTAGAGATGATTTCCGAGCTGAAAATATCTCGGAAATCGTCTCTAAAAATTTGGTGTTTCATGGGTCTCAAACTATTTTCTCATGTTTATTTTTAAAATTCGGTTTTAGCGTGCATAATTAACAGACAGACAGAGTAAACTGTCTCTTTTTTAATATTAGTATGGGTTACTTGTAAATGTACTGTCTAATGGAAGCGCATTGCAAAATGTTCACTATTGTTTTCAACAAAGATGGAATGAACGTCGTTTATGGATCGTGTGTGGGGCAATGCAGGAGAAAAATATAGAGATTAGATCCCTTGTTTCGCGACTATGGTAAGTTCAGTCAAATAGTTTATTGTATAACAGACACAAGAAAAAAGATCAGTTTCACAGTCTGGCAATTAAAATGCATTTTTGGATTATTCTACCAGTTTCTATAATCAATAAAATTATTGAGAATCAAAATGCGTAACTGTTCATGTCAGTCCATTTCTAAAAATAGGCCTATACAAGGAGCATATTGCCTTATTCACTACAAATGACAGGCTGCTACTTGCGATCCTAGTTTGGCAAGTGGGCCAAAGATAAAGCCTCTGCCGGTCTTCTTCAGGTTTCCTTCAGCCGTTACATACGATACCCATTATAAGAGTAGTTAGGGGCTTCTATTTTCATACCGACCTCGTACGGCCCCTTTATAAACTACTTAGTGACGCTAAATCATTTAAGAGTTACTTTAACAAACAATGTAACGTTAATAATTTAATTTTTACTGGGCTTTAATTATGGCTGAATGAAAGTGCCATTTTAACCGAAAACATTTTTAACCGAAGAAAAATGAGGTTTTTGATTCGACGCGTATTTTTTATGTTGGCCGCATATATTTTAAAACCAGGTAGGCCAATTTTTATTTATTTTTTGTAGGGCAAAGTTAAAATAGCACATAGTCGGTTGCATACTTTAAATACTCAAAGGTTGCATATTATATTTAAAAAGCAACATTACTGAAGGGTTGCAGGCACGGAGCACTATCACTAACTGTCAGCATTATAAAATTAAAATAAAAAAAATATCGTCGAAAAGCTTTATATAGCCAATAGCCATTAATTTTAAATCGATGGTAAGCAGGAAATCACCGAATGTAATTTGTGGCTGATCCCGCCCTTTCCGGTGTTTAACTTATTATTGTGAAAAAATTTATATTGAGGGTATTTTTATTTTGACTAAATTCAGGTTAAACGCAAACCCTAGAAATATGTACTACTTATAAGTACTCGTATCTACAGTAACTGTTAACATGAAGTATCTGAATCTGAAACTAAAAACGAAGTATTCAGGTTTTAATAATAGCCAGCAGCCGAAATTAAAAGTGTTAACAAAGCTGTTTATCTTTTCTATTTCGAACAATTTTTTTTTGTTCGTAATGTGACCGTTTTACAGCTTACTACGCTTGCTTTATCGGCTCTAAAGTGGATTTATTGCATCGTATAAACCGAATATTGATTGAGCACATGTGTCACCAGATGTAAGAGTAGCTGATGTATGAAGTATTATGTACCTACTTGCTAGTCATAAGGACCATTCAAAGATCTCGTTGATCTTGTCTCCTATGAGGCATCTCCAGATCTCCTTTCCTTCGGTACCAATAAAGAGTTAGAAAAAGTCTGTACTATTTCAATTTGATTTATTGAGCGCGTCGTTTGTCTTGTCACTAGACTAACGGGGTGCTCAGAGGGCCCGGTATTTAAACCACTAGACTCTAGTGGTTTGAGTACTGGCCCAAGATCTTAGGGTCCTGGGTTCAATCGCCGGGTTGGGCAAGAAGAGTTTCGAAATTTCGATCATTGCTCGGGTTTGTGATCAGTATCACCAACCAGCATTTGGAAAGCGTGGTAATTATGCCTGTACCCATATTGCTTAGTTCGATCTCTAGACAGGTGAATAAAGGCACAACTTTTTTGTGGGTATTTGTGGTACCTTCGTTGTTTTTAAATCCATAAAACAAGCGATTACGATTGCATATCCCAAAATCTGCAATCTTATTGTATGCAGAGCATTGTTTGTGATGATAAAGGGTATTTATAACACTTACATCCAGAGCTTCTGACACGTTACTCCGTAATCCGACATACTCAAGGTACCTATGTAACTGCCACTTCATGGACAGCTCCTCTAAGTGTACATACAGGATAAAATTTTAAACACCGTCCAAATTTAAATATAAAAATGTACGAGACAAAAAACAAATGACGTTTTTTTTTCTTTTGGTATAGCCCAGTACAAAAATGTCGAGATAAAAATGTCGAGATACTTAGAGAATGTCCGCCAAAAATATAAAATTTTTGATACAGCCTCCTAGCAACAATTTTTTTGTGCATCTCATTCATTCATTACGATACTATTTATAAGTTATTGATTTTCCCTTCATACCTTAACAGGCTTAGGACCGTAAAAATTGAAAACTACTTATGTTGCGAAAAATATTTTCGGGTGAAAACTTGATTTACATTTTTTACTAACTAAATACGATATTGAACGCTTATAAAAATTATGAAGATGATGAAAAAGTCAGCCTGTATTACGAGTACTCTACCACTCACACGACATACCTTGTCTGATTTTATTTTCAGAGCTATTTTATTAATCCACACTTAGGTACCTATCTCAAGTATGACATAGGACTGAAACCAACTGGTATTAGAGGACGCGCATCGAGGTCATCATGAAACTATTCGAAGTCTGGAATGAGGGGTTATTATTACACAAACGTCGTTTCTCAGATAATTTCTTACAAAAAATGAATACAACTCTGGGGCACATAACCTGATTAATTAGAAAATTTAAACGCCAATAGGCTAAGACTATAAATCAATTGATTTGATCGAAGACTAGTCATTTTGCTTTCAGATGTAATAAGTATAGATGAGGAGATGACAGATGGTGATTTAGGCAGTAAATAGGTCACTGACTGAGTTTCTAATTAGTGCATGACGGAAGGAAGCCCACAAAAGTGTAATTAAACGACATGTTAATAAATCTACGACAGCGAACTAGCGTTCGTCACGCTACTTGACTTGTGTTTACTTTGGAATTGTCATCATGAATTAACGACATCATAAACTATACTAACCTTCGGGGATGAGTATGTACAGTGTTATTAGGATGTACCTATCATCTTCTTGTCCTTCAAGGATAATCTGGAGTTAGAGTTTTCTAAGCTAATATTCTCTAATGTGACTTGTTTAAACTAAATGTCTTGTGTATGTACTTAGGTCCTTATTTATAAATAAATCTCAACCCAACAAACAGTCTGGTTACGATACGTACCTACATAAAAAGTTAATCAATTGAAATAATTATTAGTCGACCTTTGGCTAGTTCAGCAATAAAATCATTTTAATACTGTAATAGCTTGTAGTTTAGTTTAATAAAATGACAATTAAAGTTTATTGTACTGCTAATTGCAAAAAAGTTGTGCGTGTACTAGTGTACACACGTAAGAAGTGAAACTTCTTTAAGGCCTTATTTTTCGAAAAATGATCTACATGCAACTTTCCAGAAATTGGTTAAATTGGTTAAATTAGTTAAATTGGTTAAATTGGTTAAATTGTTTAAATTGGTTAAATTGGTTAAATTGGTTAAAATGGTTAAATTGGTTAAATTGGTTAAATATTATTTCACTTTACCTTTTTGCTATCGTCTGAACCAACCGTGGTAGGGGCAAGAAAAAGATGGCGCGTAACCGAAAAATCTGACGCTGTGAAAATGTGACGCTGTGACGCGCAACCGAAAAACGTGACGGTAATTTTTTTTCCAACGCCGATAATAAAGTTTCACTTCAAAAAAAAACATAAGAAGAACCCAACCCAACACGTTTACAGGTAATTTGTTTAGTCGAGAGTACCTACCTATTTAAACTGCTATAATTTGAATCCCTCCTATACTATTCCTATGGGTGTTGTAAAAGGCGACTACCAGAGCACTGCCAAATGAAGACGGCTAGTGTATTCCACCACAAACTGCGATCCACCTGCCAAGCGTGGCAAATCCTCCTTTTGGAGAGGCCAGATCAGCTTATTTGGATTTAAGCTGTTTGGTTTATATTTCGTCATTTAGTGCGTATTACGATTTGTACAATAGGTAGGTAGTAGGTACTTATCTAACCTTCTATAAAATGACCAAATTACCGTAACCAATTTTTAACCAAAAGAATGATGAATAGATCTTCAAATTAACGATATTTAAGTTTTTTTTCATTTTCACATAGGTTTATAATTTGTTGATTCTGGTCTCAACATATCCGATACGATAATCGAAACTAATACCTAGTGAGTCAGAACTATAGTGTGTTTATTTGCAATGTAGTATAGCACATATTATTATAACAGCGAGTAACGTGTCGGTGGGATTACGATTCCACTAAAAATAGTGTGATATGTACTTACGCTTCACATACCACTTAGAAACTGAACTACCTACCTATATTTATACGAACAATTTATGTAAACGTTATATATGCTCTTTGTAGTTTCGAACAGTGAAGAGCAACCTTTTAAACCTAATTAAAGCCAGCAGAGAGACGTTTTAGGCCAAGTACTGAATTAAAATAATGCAATCTGAGAAACTTACAAATACCAAGCTACTTTTCAGCTACGTAAACCTTTTTCTTCAGAGAATATCTTTATTATTTTTCTGAAATCCACTATATTCATACAAATATTGTATAATTTCTATGTTTGTATTGTTTATTATGTTCTGGCGCTCCGCCCGGCGACTTTTTATGCGTGGAATGACATATTATATAGACCCCTTTATGTAGGTAATCAAACCGTGATAATATACCTATATCACGCTTTTGATTTAAATTTTTTCGGGCTTTAAAACCATACTAGCGGACCCCGCGAACTTCGTATCGCCTCAGAATAGTGTTTGGTTTTGACGGCCTAATGTCAGCGTGGTTGGAAAAAATAATATGAAGTGAAAAATATTTTTGTTTACTTTTCACCGTTTTTAATAATTATCCTATGCCTGACGATGACAAATCCAAAAACTTCTAAATGATAAAAATCGGTCCAGCCGTTCTCGACTTATAAGTGGTGTAACAGACACGACTTTCTTTTATATATATAGAAGATCTTAGGTATAGATTTAATCCTATATATATCTCGTGATCACTTAACATTTTCATAAGTATGCAACCGCAGGACACAGACGCCTCCGTGATACAGAATGACTTTTTCATCATCTTCAAGAATTTTTATAGGCGTTCATTATCGTATTTAGAGCCCATTTATAAAGTAAAAAATGTAAATCGCGCATTTTTCGCAAAAAAGTTTTCAATTTTTACGGTCCTAAGCCTGATAAGGTAGGTATGAAGGAAAAATCAAAAACTTATGAACAGTATCGTAATGAATGATTGAGATTTTTGAGATGCGCATCGCGTAAATAAAGTGTTATTAGGAGGTCGTATCAAAAATTTTAGATTTTTGGCGGACATATTGTGACATAGTGTTTTATCTTGACGTTTTTGTACTGGGCTATACCAAAAAAAAATACGTGATTTTTTTCTCTCGTAGTTTGCTATATAAAAATTTGTAAAGTGGTTTTTCATCCTGTATATAAATCGCTCAAGAAATAACCAATAAGTATACATACAAATTACTATCTCTTTTAGCATGATTTCCAAGATAAAAAACTTACCTGTGTTCTTTGCGTTACTTACTTTGAGACCCAGGTCTCAAAGTTTCTCTATAATTTTTACTCTATCGGTTTAAAAAAGTGTGAAGGTGTAACATACAGATAGCACAGTCTATGAACCATCAGACTGTGCAGATAGGCAGGTTGAGAGACAGACAGACACACTATCGCATTTATAATATTATCGTGGATTACGTTCCTTTTCTAGTTGGATCCTGTTTAACTAATGAAGTTTTTAACCGACCATAAAAAATAAAGATTTTTTTCTTGGTACTGATTAATAGTCTGTCAATTGCAGCAATTTTGATGCTCTAGTAAAAACTCCCGTAGGATTTTTTTCAATACTAATTTACCATAATGTAAATACATCTTCAATATACATATATACAGTACCTATACCTAAATAGTTTAAAAACTTACCCGACTACGAAAATGCAATGATTTCGAAGACGCTCTGTATATTTGCTGTATTGTTTAAACATTTTTTACTCGTAATATTGTCTTCTTTCATGTGATTCGTAAAGACTGCAATCTTTTTTTTTCAAAGTAGGTGCTCCAACATATTATATCATACTTAATATAGGAATCGATTGATAAACATACTTTTAAACTTTCTTGTTTCATAATTATTTGAACGATAACGGGAAATTAAACGCGTTCTTACCTAATTATTTTGCCCGAAGCCGCAAATGTGGACCCACATAAATACAGGGTGAAATTATAACCACTTTCCAAATTTTAATATATCAATCTACAAATCAAAAAACAAATGACGTATTTTTTCTTTTGGTATAGCCCAGTACAAAAATGTCACGATAAAGCACTTAGAAAATGTCCGCAAAAAATCTAAAATTTTTGATACGGCTGCCTACAGCAACACTTTTTTAACGCGATTCGCATCTTATTCATTCATTACGATATATTCTTATGTTTTTGATTTTCCCTTTACACCTTATCAGGCCGGGGACCGTAAAAATTGAAAATTATATTGCGAAAAATATTTTCGGGTGAAAGCTTGAATTGCTTTTTTTGCTTCATAAATGGGCTCTAAACACGATACTGAACGCCTATAAAAATTTTTGAAAGTGGTTAAAATTAGATCCTGTATAGGTATTCACAGACTGCTAAAATTATAACCCTTCCTGTTGGCTTTGCTGTAGTCTAGTATAATATTTTATATCTAGTTATACATAATAACAGGCACTGTACTTTACGTCCGTTGCATGATGTCTAGACCTAAGTCATCCATGTCAATGACACACTCAAATAAAATCGGTACGATGACCCAGACATATTCTTTGAGTTAGGCATTATTCTCTATAGTTTAGGTAATTTGGGTGGATCCCACTATACAGCAGTTGGGTATTTATTTTGGCTTCGGGGAGATCGCGCTCAGTGCCCGCGGGCGCCGCCATTCATCCAACACATATGATAAACATCAGAGAGTTTCGCGCAAAAAAAAACATTGAAACATTTTTTTAATGTTTATTGCAGTGTCAAGTTTATAATTTGGAAGATAAATAAATGACTTTTAACGTGAACATGAAAAGAGTAAATAGTTTTTTAGTTGGGTAGTGGTTTCTTAACAATTTCGAAATGTGGAAAGGAATAATTATGTATTCTGTAGTTATAACATACACATTTGTGAGTTTTGTTTTCGCAGCTCCGATGTATCACCACTGTAAGTATTTTAAGCATCTTTTTTTCGGATGATTAATTGACTAACTAAAATTAAGTATTTTTTTAACATTTTTTTTCTCATATTCCACCATAGTTTGCGAGTAGGTACTTTTCACGAAAATCTTTATCATAGTAGGTTCCTATAAACAAAAATACATGCGTTCAAAAAAATTCGTGAAGTTTCGGATCGTTATTTCATTGTTATATCGACCGTGAACTGTTGCATTTGCAAACATATGCTAATATGTGTACCTACCTAATGCATACAAATTTAATGAGACTTTAGTTTATCAAGAGAACTAGTTTTTATATTTTGCTTAAGGTACATATACTAAAACTATAAATTTTTAATAGAACTAATATTGAATACAATAAAATAAGCAGTGTCGTAACATACCTGGTTTGTCTTAACATTTTGCCTGGACTGACCAGAAAATAGGGACTACCAGGATTGCCTTAAAATATTAATAGGACACTAATCATTATTTGCGATAAATAAACTAGATAATCGTCCTTACTCCACAGCTATACAAAGGCTTAAGTATGCAAAAGGCAGTTTGGCGAGAAATGGTGAGAATATGCAGACCCGTCTTCATCTCCTCTAGTCGCCTCTTACGAAACTGAGAACGAGCAGGGGTGGTGCTTTTTGGTGGAACTAATGCATTGATAACATTTATTAGGTACTTCACAGCCCTCGCGGCAACCGGTTACCAATTTAACAATTGTATTGTGTCATGTATCAACATTCAAGGGGTAATTTATTAGAATTGAAAAAATATGATACAGAATACCTACTTAGTTTTTTATCCTTACCGAATTCATTCACACGATGCCAACAATTGGTAGCTAATTGACCACTTGTATTGTTCCAATTTTTTTGAACATTCTTCATTATTAGTCGGCCTAAAACAGGAGCGCGTGGGACGGCCAATAGTGTAACTAATAAATCAGGTATACATGAGGTAACCTTAGAATAGATGTGAATCATTGAAGTACCTCACACAATTCACACATCATTGTTTTGGAATTATGAAAAAAAATCGCAAACAAACATTTAAAAAAAAACAACATCGAAACTGCAAAAAATCGTGAATAAGTTGGTACATGGGGTATTTACCTAGATGGGTGGGATCGATCACTCAGGTGCTTTTCTTGGTAGGTAACTAAGCCTTTTTTTACTTGTTTACTCTGATCGACTTTTTTTTCGCGTCACTTTTGGAACCATTTAGAAAAATTGTGAAGGCATTGAGGAACCTACGATTCTCACGAAGGCAATATTATTTGACTAGTAATTAGGATACCAATTTCTAGATTAGTTCTAAGGTAAACATTTGGGTAGTAGCTACCTAACATAAAGTAGTAATACTTAAATCTTTATTTCTGGAAAGATACATTTTACAGAGATTTTTTCTGCTACATTTTTTTCAGTAAGGGGCCCTCACTACACAGTTAGCACATCTCAAGAAAAAAATAAACAACCGTTTATAGAAGTACGAAATGTGACGTATCACGGGAGTGGGCCACGGGAAGAAGCCCGAGCTATGTGTTCAGTCAGAACTCAAGAGGTCAACGCCACTGCGAATGCTACTATCACGAGAAGGTTGCATGGAGTCGTTACTTCGAGTGAGTTCATAATAGTTAAGAAGTTTAGGTTTTTAAACTTTCTTGATGCATTGTTATACATAAAACTTATCACTGAACCGGGATTTACAATACGATTTTACCTATAAATTATAACATTGCATTGTAAATCCCGGTTCAGTGATAAGTTAAGAAGTTTGTTTTCTAATTAATTTTGTGTCGACGGCAATTCTGTATTTTAACTGTGATATGCCCAACAGAGAGTAGGGTTTTTGTTTTTGTAAAAATCTAATGTAATAATTTTGTTGGTTGCAACAATGATTAATAATTCTATTTTTTATCTGCGTATCTTCTTATAAGTATATCTAAAATAAAGAAAGTTTAAAAAATAAAGGTGGTTAGGCAGTTACACCATGATTTTGCTGTTTTTGGATTTGTGTTCGTCAGGAATAGGATAATAAGTATCTATTAAAAACGTCGGAAAGTAAGCGTTCAAAAGTTAAGGAAGATTATCGTCAACAATTTTTGATAATATTAAAAGATCAGATGTATTTCTGGATATTTTTTTCCAATTAAGCCATATTTTATGGCAATGGCATTTAGGACGTCAAAATCAAATTCTATTATTCGGAGGCGATACGAAGTTCGCGGGGTCAGCTAGTAATTATTAAATAAGATAGGTACCTAACTGCATTTTAAAAATAATGAAAACCACGTTTCTTTATAGTAGTTAGTAGATACAGGCAGTTTACGGGTGCCCTTCGGTTCGCCTAAAATTTAAAGTCGTAATTTCATTATTGTCTAGCCTAACAGTTGTTTTCGCACTATTATAGTTTGCTCTAAAAATTTCAAACCCTAACGTCAGTATGACTAATATCTAAAGAACTAAAATGACCATTTTTTTTTGGCATTATGCTAAGTATTGGAAGCTCAAATTTTTTTTAAACCGAATTAGTTTCAGAAATTAATCGCTTACATTACAAACCGACCTCAAGCAGTCTTGTCTGTCCCACCCCTAGAGTGTAAATTGAAAGCGCGTAGGCGCGGAGGCGGGCTGAGGATCAGGAGGCGCCGCGGCTGAGGCTGGCCGGCCCATCCGGCCAGAAAGCCGAAGCTGCGGTGGTGAGCGTAAGCCATCTGCGACGATTAGCACGCGTGGGACCGCCGGAGCCCCGCAGCACCGAAGCCGTCACAGAAGTCTGATTGTTTGGATGCATGCATGCTTGCTTGTTTTCATGCATGCATGCTTGTTTGCATGCATTCATGCTTGCTTGCTTGCTTGCATGCATGATTACTTCTTTGCAAGCATGCATGCATGCATGGCTATTTTAAATATTGATAAAGTTTTTAACTTACTGCGAATAAAATTTTGGAACTGTAAATGGTAGGTGTTAGGATATATTCGGCTAAATGGCGCTATTGGAAAATTATAATATGGCGATATAAAGTAAGGCGTATTAAAAATAGGCTAAGCAAGTTTATGAAAAGTAAAAATGTGCGAAAAAAATTTAGGTTAATAGTTTGTGTGCCAATGACAATTAGGAGTACAAATAATTCGGTATTCCGATATATACCCGGCAGATTATAACATTGCGCCCTGTACTGACTAAGATAGTCTACTTATATCAAGGAATTACTTAGTTAAATGCGATACAATCCAATCCAACCATGCCTACATTCATAATATAGATCATGGCTATGTGACAAAATGCACTATTTAGGACTCATAAATGGGTCGTGACTACTCGTAAATTTTAAACCGGAACGGATAAGACTTTCATGCCTATGAGGTCAATGTCGCACTTTAACACATTCGCGCGAGCAACGTCGCGTCACGTCGAGGGTAAATGTTTATGAAACGGCGCGACTTCTTCTCACGTCCCATAGATTATTATATGTATTTAGGCGGAACGTTGTGTTACGTCTAATTTAAGCGTGAATTCGTATACCGTGCCTCCTTTGCGCCGCAATACAGCCCATTTTTGGAGTTAGTTCCGCCGCCAGACATTGGAAACCTCATTTTTCTATGATCGTGCACACACACACAGAAAGGCCCACCGCCACCTGCGCAACGCCATAAGCCGCCCTCCCCGCCCTACTACGAACTTCACGCCAGTTGACCTGCGCGGTATCAGGTGACCTATTGTGCGCGTTGTGAGTGCGCCGTGCCAATAATTTGGATTGCGTGATATTTTGTCATGAAAGATACGTGAATTTTATGAATTCTAATAGTAATCTTACTAGAGATAATCACTGTCATGATAACAAGCAACTAACAGCATCCTAAATGGCATGAATCTGAATCAATTTTGAAAGATATTAGGTAACGGTTTTTGTGTCTATGTTTTTGTCAACTTATATCGAATGGGTAAAAAATAGGCGGAAAAGAATGAAAATATGATAAAGATTTCTTTGTATTGCTGTGCCAACTACGTGGTAATATAACAATTTATAAATAACGTTGTTTTTAGCTTCTACTTCTAAAATAAATACTGTTGTGTTGTGCGAAAGAAATGCTGGTTTATTGTTTCAATATGAAACATAATGATTATTTTGCTTATGGGTTTTAGTCTGTAGTAACAGTATAATGTCTCTTTCTCGCAGATGGATAAGGAAGAAGAACGTATTATGAAACTTTTTGAAGAAGAGACGTGTATAACCGTCGGACGTGATAACATGTTGTGCCGTGTAGCTTGTTGCATTGTGCATGTGTTACGGCGGAACATCTTCACACGTTGCTTTAATTTGTATGGAAAAAAGTTGCGCCTCTAAGCAAAATTTTGGACATGAGATTGCTCACGCGAACGTGTTAACATACATTGGCATTTTATGCGTTTTTTTTTTAGTAGATAAGTAGTCAACTCAGAAATATTTTATGGCACAAACTGTTTGATGTAGGTACCTATTCATTCAAGTGATGGTATAATATTTTAGTCATTTTCGTATTATCGTAGGCTAATGTGTTACCACTTTTCAGACTGAGCTTTTATTGAAAATACTCTTTCTTCCGTTTCACAGGAGAGCTCCACAATGCCATACAGCGACTGGAAGTGATAATATACGGGCAAATGCAGCAACTCTGGCAGAGCCTAGACGCGCTGCGAAGCAATCTTGTGTCTGGAAGTCGAACTGCGCGCACGGCATTCCCCGACAGAAGAACCGTCATGTTCCGTTATAAACCGGGAATGCAGTAGTAGCAGTATGGATAAGTGTAATGCTGGACTAAGGCGTGGCAAACGCAGAAATGTGCGCACCCAACGCCGTTTTCTATCTCTATCTCACCTCTGGTTATACAGGGTGTCCAGTAAGTACCACGACGAACTTATGGAGAAGCAGAGTGTAAGGGTCAGCTATAATAAAAAAAAGACCCCTGTAAAAATGTCATAGTTTTCGAGCTACTGTTTTTTAGAAAATATCGAAATAAACACTTTTTTCGTCTGTTTTGTATTGTTGTTGGTTAAGCATCTCAAAAAAAGTCTGAAGATAATAATAATCTTTTGTTCTTTTATTAACCACTTCCTTTGTCAGTAATAACCGCAGATTCATTTAAAATCTTTATTTAGAATTTAGTGAATCTGAGCCCTTTACTTACGAAAATAGCCACAACTTTTTTTTTATTGTGCAAAATAAATGATGTGAGACCTTTTTGAAATCCTTATGAAACAAGCAAATTTATAGGGCTTTGTGCAGCGATAGTTTAAATTTTTTTTTCCTACAGTAGTTTAAAGTTGAGGATAGGCAGTTTAGCTGTATCTCGAAAACTATAACACTTTTACAGAGGTTATTTTTTCGTTTGATAGCTGACCCTTACACCTTGCTTCTCCTTAAGTTTGTCGTGCTAATTACTGGACATACGGTATAATGTAGCTATGCTACTTAGGGTAACTTAACTTTTCATGTTTCTATGTTACTCCACCTTGTCTTTTAATAATACTTAACTATGTTTTAACGATAAGGCTGTAATAATAATCCATCTACCTCTTTTGTAGCCATTAAATATTCTGAGGACGTTTTTCGGTAGCTTATCGTAGGTATATTTAGGTACCTATCTACTTTTTATTTACTATCTATGGCCGTAGTCAACAAAACGTAATATTTCATAAAGTTTTGCTTCGCTATGGTTTTATTTTGCAACCTTAATATGTATTAGAATGTTTTTGCCGTAAATATTAACTACTTTAAACATTTCGACTGCTTAAGGTGGTAGTCGAAGCCACCCACTTTTAGCTTACCGGGCGACTGTTCTAACCATTTAGCGAGGTATGACGAATTTATTCAAGGGTTGACGCTGTAAGCATGCGACATCGCAACAATGTTTTTGGTTTTGTACCTTCAACATCCCAAAGATATCGGTTAAGATGAAACTGCTTTTAATGACTAAGAGAGCCAAAATGTTTATTGTACGATTGCATTTTAATACAGTTTCTAGCAATTTAATTGCTTAAAAACAGATAAATAAATTATAGTTTAAAAAACTAAAAAACCACGCTTTTAAAACAGATTGAACTAAAAAATTAAAAATAAAACTGTAGTAATCAATTGAAAAATTCATATTATTGTACAAAAAGCGTGGGGTGCTTGTTATGATATCCACAGATATAGTAAATTATTGATAAAATATTTACAACAATCTAAATCAAGCCCCCACGCTTTTTGTACAATAATATGAATTTTTCAATTGATTACTACAGTTTTATTTTTAATTTTTTAGTTCAATCTGTTTTAAAAGCGTGGTTTTTTAGTTTTTTAAACTATAATTTATTTTTTACTTTTTAGTTTAGTTTATAAGATTTGATTCCTTCTTTACCGACTGTAAGTCCAAACCTATGCAGGAAACATAATTGATACAGATCGCGCGCTAGCTCTATCTCTTTTACTCCCTCTTACAGAGGAAAACTGGGAAAACTGTTATTAAATTATTGCATTGTCATCGGCCCTTGATACGTGTGCAAAGTTTCAAATTAATCAAACTTCTGGAAATCGGTCAAATTTATGCTTAAAGATTCCATTACATAGATACAACCCAAGCTAATAAAAGCGTGGTAAAAACATACTGTGGGTTAGATATCATAAACATTTCTTTGTAGTTACTTACTTAGTAGTTAGTCCGTATTACGTTCCTTTGTTTTCTACCTCATTCCTCTAACTTCATCTTGAATGTCATTTGAAAATTTTAAGGGTTTGAAATGAAAAACGACCCGTAATAAATTTCAATTTATTAACAATTAGTAACTGAATAGATCAGGTTTACGCGGTCCAGTTCAATCGTACGAGCGTAACACATGAACTTGATCGCGTAATAACAATAAACATACTTCGTTAGTTACAATAGTTAAGTTAATTGATTATAAGCCTAAATGCCATTAATAAATATTAACATATAAACAATTTATTATGTTTCTCTTAATATTAAGCTGTTGCATTAAGTATGTACTCTTAGAAAATGAGATATTTTAGATTTTAATACGTAGAATTAGATTTGAATGTACGATGTTTTTTTAATAAATTGGACGGAATCGAGAACTTCAGAGTTTAAGTTTTTACCTACTATTATCATAATAATATTAATAATATTATACTTTTTTGTTCATTAATCGCTATATGTAAGTAATTCAATTGTCTACCTAAATTTTCCTTACGACATTCTTAGAATGAAAGACAGTTTTACATCAATGTATTTTACATTATTAATTATTAGTTTTTCTCGAAATGTCAATGATAATATATTTTTTTCAAAAATATGTAGTACAAATTGGCAAATTTAATTGGATTCTATACTAAAATATTAGGTTTTTATAAAAATAAGAAATGAATTAAGCGTACTGGCAATTTTCGTAACGTCGAGTATTTATTAAAAAAAATATTAAAGACTGTGCCATTACAATAAAAAAAAAAAGGCCTATTAAGTTAGATTTGGCTAAACAAAAATTGCCTGAATGCATAATTAAATCATGTGAGTGAGTAAGCTTAAAGTGAGGTCCGGTTTACACAATGAAGGACTTTTGATTTGGTTTTGGTTTGATTTATCGGTTTATGAACTTTATTATTATCTCATAAAGAATATAACAATTCACTTACTGAGAATAACTTAAACAATAACATAATAGGTAAATTACAGGCGCGACAGTGAGCGTATACAATCAAAGGTAAAAATAAAATAAAAATAAATATGTCGGGTAGATTTCGCAAATATCTGCCTCCATTGCTTGCTCGACTACTGTTAACAAACCGAGCAACCACGGACGTAAAGCGCACAGAGCGTACTTGCATTCTGGATGTGGCATACTAGCAACAGTAATTTTAAGTAATTGTGATTTTTTAATTATTATTTAAAATAAATGTGTATAAGTATATAACTATATATGTGAATATATATTTTAACTGTATTATGGCTTTAGATTATTTTTTTAAATATATTATTCCTTTTTTATTATAATAAATTTTTTTCTAAAACATAATTTTTTAATTGTTTTTTAAAAGTCATTAGTGATTTTGCCTCTTTAATTTCAACAGGTAATTTGTTGTATAATTTTACTCCTTCAAATTCGATATTTTTTCTGCCTAATTAGTTCTTGGAGTACGCGATATTAAATTATTTGCACTTCTAAGTTTCATTCTTTGTATATGTCCTTTTTTCTTGAATGATAATGATGTATGGATCTGTTTGTTTAAAATTTTATAAATCAATAAGCATGTAAAGTAAGTGTATGTTTGATTAATGGTCATTATTTTAGTCTCCCTATAAATTTTATTGGAAGGCGTACGAAAGTTGTACTGAAATAAAGATTTTATTAATTTATTTTGAGCAATTTGTATGGTTTCTAGATTAGAATTAGCTGCTGTACCCCAAATCTCGATCAAATAGTCTATATGCGGTTTAATTAATGAATTGTAGATAATATATTTGACTTGGCGGGGAAGGCATTTGGCAATGTTACGTATAATACCTGTTAAAGATGTTAATTTGGTTTTAATTTTATTTATGTGCTGCTTCCAATTTAATTGGTGATCAAGAACAAGGCCTAAATACTTCTCATTAGTTTTTTCTTTAATTTTTTCGTTGTTTATCTTGATTTCTGCATAGTCGCTAATTCGTTTATTTTTTGCGGCAAATATGACAAAATTTGTTTTAGCTGTATTGATGGTAAGCAGATTTGATAGAAACCAGTTATTAAGTAGAATTAAGTCACGTTGTGCTTTCGACATTATGGTTTTAATTGAGTGACCAAAGTAAAATAAGCTTGTATCATCTGCGTATAAGGTGATATCAGCTGTTAGGCCTATGTGTTGTATGTTATTGATATAAATTAAAAACAGAAGTGGACCCAAAATCGAACCCTGAGGAATGCCGAAGATTTAGTTTTTTTTATTGCAAAAAATCGTTCGTCGTTCAACATTATAGCAATAATTCAGAAGAAATAATTATTACTTTGGGTTTCCGTATTTTTATTTACACTTCGAGATTCGAAATTCAAAATTTATTCTTTTTCTTATTAGCAAAAAGCTGCTTCACCTTGCTAGGCGGTTGCAAAAAAGTTGCCACCGCATTTTGAACCATAATCACTTGGTCAAATATTCTTTAATATTTAGCTTCACCGTGTAAACCGAGCCTATAAAGTACCTATATTATTATTGGAATGTTAGTGTCAAGCAGCGTTGACTTGTATATACCGGCGGAGTTCCTCCTGCGTGTCGAAGATCATGACCGGGAAGGGCGAGCCGGGCACGTGCCGGCCGGCCCATCGCACCTCCACGCGGTAGTCGCCGGGCTCGGTGGGCGAAAACTAGACAATAACACAAATAGGGTAAACGCTATAGAGATTGCTCAGGATACAGTGATTGCCAACCCTAAGCAAAAGACGTCGTAATCACAGTTTCCAAAAAAGCTTGTTTGGTACTCGTATTTACTCGCAAGATGGCAGTATAAAGTACTTCGTAGCATTTTAAATTATAAATTGGCAACACTCTAAAGAAAAAAAACTGGGAATGGCGGACTTTAACATGAAAGGAGTAAGTCTGTAAGAAAAAAGTATTTTTTTAATGATTTTTCTTAAGTACAGCCGTATTGTATTTACTTTGTTTGTCTGTTTTTTTTTTGTTTTTGTGGTTGTTGTTGATAATGCATAAGATAAAATAGTATTCTTGTCAATTAAAAACCAGTTAATTAGCTGCCAACTTTATAATTGGTTGTTTTCAAGGGGTGGGCAATAAATGTACCAGAATTTTAATAATTTTGGTTAATGCCATACTCATATTTAGTTATTGCCATAGACCATTGTTACAGTTATTGCCCGGGCAATGTCTGTTTACCAACGGGTTTTTGCCATTTTTTTTGCCGAAATCTAAGTTCTAAATGCCGAAGATCCCAAAACTAGAGTATTCTTAAGAAAGTCTTGAACTTGCTCTCGCAGAACTACAGAAAAATGCGGAGCATTTTTCAGATCGCCAAATTGCTCAAAAATATAGCGTACCCAGATCTACCTTCAGATTCTATTATAAGAACCCTGGTCACAAAACTATTCTCGGACCTCCACCTGTTCTGAGGCCAAACGAAGAAGCTATTCTTGACGGCTGGATCATCACTTCGGCACAAAAAGGTTTCCCAAAAAATAAGGACAATATTTTAGATACGTTCACAAGTTTATTGTGGACAACCCCAGATTTAAACCATTTCAGAATAATAGGCCAGGTATAGGACGGTGAAAAGTTTTTTTTAGAGGCACCCTAAATTGAGCATTAGAACTTCTGAAGGAGTGACCAAAGCAAGTTCATGCGTATCCGAAACGGATATAAGAGGGTGGTTCGACGAAATACGGCAATATGCTGGGAAAAAGGTTTAATAGAGATTCTCAGCCAACCTAAGAGTCTTCAATGCAGTCTTCAAATTTGTCAGAGCAGCTGATTTCTCTGCTTTTCGACCCCTTAAACTTGGCTGGAGAAGGCACCTAAAAAGTGGGCATAAACAAGCAAACTTTTGCCCCCGTTTTCAATGAAGTTGTTGCAGCAATTTTGCGGCCTAAAATATTGAAAAATTGTTTCAGGGCTTGTGGTCTCCGCCCATTTGATCCAGTTGTCATCAACTTTGAGAATTCTGTCCCGCCACGGACAAAATCTCTAGTAGGCATTCCTGACACTGCAACATTTACTTATGAAACATTTAAAAACATTGCTGGATCGTCATCGTGAAAAAGATTTCAAGACGAGCAGTTCTGCGCTACTGATGTGCACCTTGAAAGAATCTACAATCTTGGAAAAGAATTTCAAACAAACGAAGATTATTTAGATAAAGTGGTTCTAGCTACAACAAATTCAATTCTAGAAACTTGTGATTCAACCATGAGACCTGATGATACACAAATGATAATCAAAACTTCCGTCCTACTACCAGACCTTTGTCTTCATGGGACATCTAATAGTGATGTGAATGTCTATTCACCACTTGCTATCCCAATATCTCAAAGTCAACGAGATGACTTGCCACTACCTAGAGTACATCATATTCTGACATTCATTTTCAGTCCAAATATAGTAAAAACAAAATCATATTTCGGGGAATATTTAGCTTATTCTAAAACTACAATACGGAAAGGAAAGAGACAAACAGAGAGACAGTCCTTAGCAATTACATCTGATAACTTCAAGTTGGCGTTACAAAAAAAAACAAAGGAATAAAGAACATCTATTAAAAGAATGCGAAGATGCAAGAAGCCGAGGATCGACCTAATTGGCGTGCAGCTGGAGAGGTCTATGTCAAGCAGTGGACTGCGATAAGCTGATCATGATAATGATGATGAAATAATAGATAACTGATAGGTGGTCAATAACTGTACAGTCTATATGGCAATAATTGTGCCAGCCGGGCAATGACTATGATTTTAGTGATTCCTATAACTTTATTTTTTTAATATAAAAATATCAAAGGTATTTTTATATCTAAATGCTGTTCCTACTGGTAATTTATTATCGTTATGTTAAAAAAAAGTTTAAATAATTATCTTCGATAATACAGATTTTATAAACAATTTTCTTGTATCAATCTCTTAAGCGGGCAATCACTATAGCGTTTACCCTATGTATACACCGTACTTTTTGAACCACCTTATTGGACGATTATGAATAACATAATGGCAGTGTTTTTTTATTTTTTGATTGAAAATAATTTTGGAAAAATATTAAATTTTGATTCAGACTTTTCATTTTGTAACACGCTGTGACGCGCACAGACGTTTTATTTTGCTGCGGCGGGGTCTCGGTTGAATGGACCTTACACAGCTACATCTGTGCGTGTCACAGAGTGTTTAAAAATAAATAGGTAAAAAAATGAAAATAACACTGCCAAGATGTTATACATAATGGGAACATAACGAGGTCTTCGTTTTACAGGTGGTTGAAAATGCACCATGTATAAAAAAATCGATTTTAAAAATGGTAAGAGTATCTCCAGTAGGTAAAATGGATAGACATTCAATTGCAAAAGTTATGTCACCCAACAAATTGTGTACGAACATTCTTCTTATTTTGGCAGTACCTGTTGTATTAGTAATCTTGATCGATTTTCTAATCTTATCAATAAATGCAAAAAACAATTTACACATCGTAAGATGAGGTAGGGTTTAACTTGATACGCGTAAGAATTATGATTAACTATTATCTATGATTGTTCTTAAAACAATGTTTAGAAATATTTTTATCTAAGCATTAATTCTGATATTTAAAACGACTATTGCTCCATACACAATTTTGGAGTGTAATAATAATAACATGAGACTGAGTGTTTTTCGTACAATTGCTGTTAGATTATGTGCTAAAGTAGAACCAAAAAGTAAAAAAGGCACAAAAATGTCACCTCTTGCTATTACAGGAATACTGTTAGATGAAAACAGACAGGAGCGTGTGATTTTACTAGTTATACAGGATGAAATTTTACCCATTATCCAAAAGAGACGGCCGAAAATTGCCCTAAAGTCGTTTTGTGTTTGTTTATAGAAAAACTTACGAAGACCTGACAATATTTTTTTGAAAATATTTAAATTTAATTAAAATTGCAAAACTTATATTCAGATTCTTCTTATTGAGTGGGATATAAAACTACCACGAAAAGAGGAATGTAAAAATGATCAACCATTTCCGAAAACAAAATATAATGTCAACATTTTTACGGCTCGGACAACCAGACTTTCAGCCAAAGGTAAGTTTCGTTAAAAATATCTTACATGGATAATAAAGATAAACACATTTAAATAACAAAATAATTCTAATTACAGATTATATGTATATTTCTCACACTTAATAAAAAGTATTCGCCTTTAATTATCAAATAAAAACAAATAAAACGCGTAAAATACCGTTACTCGGCCGTACAGAAACATGCCTTTGCTATATTATTTCAGAAAGGTTAAATGTTAAGTATTCTCTGTGACCGGTCTGTCTAGCCTGTCATAATAAAGAATTTTGTTGGTTCAATTTGGATAATAAATAATTATGTAATATAAAATAACTTGCACCGACATTGAGTCAATTTTCGAATCATTAGTGCCCATTTACTACATCTAAACACCATTTCTAGTTTGTCAATAAGTCTGTTGGAGATGATAGCTTTAGGAACATCCCAAATAAAACAGGCGCCATCGTATTATGAAGAATACCTACATTAGAGAAGGTGGTTTGTTTAGCATTGAAATTATTAGGAATTGGAAGTACCTGATAGCGATGACGTATTTAGGCCTTTAATTCATGGTCGTATTAGTTCTCGGCATTTCCGTAAAGTCTATTTTTTAAATTATTATATGTCACAATTCAGTAAGAACAGAACACACAGAAGACAGCATTATTGTAATTGTAAATCGGGTAGCAGGAGTATTGGGTGCTAAGACGTTATGGTTATCTATGTTTCTTGTCTTGGCGAAGATTAAATTCAAACGGACTAAGTCCACCTGCGACTTTTTCTTGACGACATTTTAATTGACAACGATTTAATAAAATAAATGATATTTCGTCAAACGGCATTTTATTTTATATCCCTATTTAATTGTTTATTAAGTTACGATGATAGTCGATCGAGCGGAATATTATTTATTATGCACATAATTGCTCATAATAACCAAAAACAACAACTTAGATATACTTAAGTATCTGAGTGTATTACTTTGAC
Source organism: Anania crocealis (assembly GCA_949315895.1). Lineage (NCBI taxonomy): Eukaryota > Metazoa > Arthropoda > Insecta > Lepidoptera > Crambidae > Anania > Anania crocealis. The sequence goes on along the minus strand of OX438880.1, from coordinate 13,883,975 downwards.
ACTCAAAATTGTTAGTTTTGTTAAGATTTTAGTTTTAAACTTGCTTATGTTGTATAAAATTATCTATGGCATTGACTAACCTATCAATCCTTATAATATCATTTAACTTTAAAACCCCACTATCTACGGCTCAAATTACTATATATTCTTAAATAAAACTTAAAAACAAACCCAGAAATCTAGTTTTGGTTATGACGCATGAATTTTAACTTTTGGGGCAAACAATGTATGGAGCCTCGGCCGTTTCCTTTAATATGTCAATCTTCGAGACAAAAAACAAATATCGTAATTTTTCTTTTGGTATAGCCCAGTACAAAAATGTCAAGATAAAGCACTTAGAAAATGTCCGCCAAAAATAAATAAAAATTGATACGGCCGCCTTGCAACACTTTATTTACGCGATGCACATCTTATTCATTCATTATGATACTATTCATAAGTTTTTGATTTTCCGTTCATACCTTAACAGGCTTAGGACCGGAAAAATTGAAAACTATATTGCGAAATATATTTTAGGGTGAAAACTTGATTAACATTTTTTACTTCATAAATGGGCTCTAAATAGGATACTGAAACCCTATAAAAATTTTGGAAAGTAGGTAAAATTTCACCCTGTAAATAATAGCTAGGCGTGTTAACAATCAAATCCTTCTTTTGAAGAGTCCTGTGCCTAGTAGTGTGTAGCTAGTACTGCTGGACACAGGACACACACATTGGTCATAAACAGATGATTACCATCAGCATCAATCGAACTACTTTGAAAATTATGCCTAAAATCGTCCAAGTGCGAGTCGGACTCGTGCACGGAGGGTTCCGTACCGACTAGGTTAACAACAGTAGGTACGTACATTAATTTAGTTGATGTAATACCTAAATGGTACCATTTATTGATATCGATCAAAAATAGGCAAAAATGGCGTTTTTTGTATAGGAGGGTATATTAAATATAAATTCTATTTTAATTTTATTATTTATTATTAAAGTTAAAATACAACTGTGTGTTTTTAAATATTTCAAGTGCCTACCTGTTGCCATTATTAATATCTAGCAAAAAAGGGCAAAAAAAAGGCGTTATTGCGGTAACAGAAATACATAATATGTGAAAATTTCAACTGTCTAGCTATCGCGGTTCTTGGGATACAGCCTGGTGGCAGAGCGACGGACAGACGGGGTCTTAGTAATAGGGTCCCGTTTTTACCCTTTGGGTACGGAACCCTAAAAAAATGAACTATTCAAACATACCTTGCACAATATCGTGCGGTCCTTCTGATTCTCCCGCTGCATCTCAACCCTGAAGGCGCCTTTGGGGCCGCGCACGCGCACCGTGAGCTGCCCCGCGCCGGCGCCGCGCGTGTCGCAGAAGAAACGCGATTGGAACGTCGCCAGCACGCCCGGTTCAATGCCAGGACCGTAAACTCGTACCTTTGAATGAATGAATTTATTGTCTCATATGTTGTAATAGTCTAAAATAGAGTTAATAGGTTCGCGTTTACACCATGTACCTTATTTTTTAGGAGTTTACAATATTTCGGAACTGTTGCAAGAGCCATGATCACGGAGAACTCTAGTGATAGTGACCATTAAAGTTTAAATCGGTATAATCTAAAATAGGCCAATACCACCCTTACTAGTCATCCAAACAAATACGAAAATAAAAATTTCAACAACATCACATAAATACATCGTTTTGATCCTAAAGTATGTAACTATTCATACACTCGTTTTTGAGAAGTCAGAAAAAACGAATGTACTACAAACATCTTGACCCGGGACAACATTTAAAACAGGTTAAATTCGGCATAAACAGAATACAATCAATAATTTGATTAATAAGCAAAATATAACTGATGACGAGCAAATATCACGGCCGACTCATCAATTTTATTCGGCGACTTAAATTTCTTAAACGAGTAAATTATTTGTCTGTATGTTCTGTGTCTTAAATTAATCTATCTATAAAATTTTAAATACCGCGGACAGGATCGGGAAGCCCCCACAGTTTTTTGTGGCGTCAATAACAAGGGAACCTTTTTGAACAGGATAATCTCAGTTAAAGTTCAAAGGAGGACTTACCTTTGAGGGGTCCGGTGCGCCAGCCACTTTCAGAACAAACGGCGATCCGGGCACATGATCACCAGCGAACTGTATGCTTAATACGTGTTTCCCCGCTTCAGCTGGTTTGACGTTCAATGTGAAAGTGCCATCACCATGCTCGTATAGTTCGCAGTACGCCACCTAATGAACGACAATACTTATTAAGTGCTACTTTTTTTAAGGTTATAACGGCCCATTGGTCGATTGGTTTAAGTACCAAACCAAGATCTAAGGGTCCTGGGTTCGATCTCGGGTCGGGAAATAGGAGTATTGAATTAAATTCTCATTTTTTTTTGGGTTTCTGATGACCAAGCCTCATAAGATAAGCTTGATGATTAAAAATATCATTGCTGTGGTAGCTTGAATTCAATGGGGCCTTTGCCTTGGGATGATAATAATAGGCTCTTTACTTTTTTACTTTATTTCGCAGCTTATGAAAGTTGTTTACAATTGCTTTCTATAAACCATACAGTCTGGCTATAGTTTGAAAAAAAAGAAAACCCTAGGTAGCTATGACCTAAAGATGTTATGTTTTTTCGGTAGAAAATAATCGTGTAGTATCAACAGATTTACAAGCGGATATTGTCCGCACTGACGCCGCAAACAATGAAAACTGTCCTTGAAATCAGTTTCAGAACTTATGTTAGTCATTGAGTGAGTGATTTGACTAAGCTCACAACAGTGAGTGAGTGATTGGGTAAGTAAGTCAGTAATTAGGTGAGTGAACGAGTGAACACATAAGATCATTCATATATACCTTGTTGGGCCCCGTACAATGGGCAGTCAGTTCGCCTGGCCCGGCTCGTCTCGTGTCGATCCACGACCGGATCTCCATGCCGACGACGCCGCCGATTAAACCGGCGCCGGAGCAAACAACGCGAGACGCGTCACCGCTTTCAGTTCCCGCGTTTACGTTTACTGTTAGCGGACAACCTAATGTGGGCAATGAAATATCATTAATTATTAAGGCCACTACTAGAGCTAAGTGCTGCCCCCAATTGATATAATTTTATTTCTTCTTAACAAAATCAATTCTCAAAAAACTAGAACAGTATCATTTTAGCAAATTGCCTCTAGTATTTATTGAATCACGAAACGTAACGTAAATTGGATCGTTTGATAAATAGCTGCGTTCGTTTTATTTACTGTTTGCGTAAATTCGACCATATCTCGATGCATCGCGTGCAGCTTCAATGGCTTCCTCTCTCTTTTCGGCGTGACGTCAGAATTGTATACACTCTTTTTGCTGTATTAAACGATCCAAACTCCCCTTCTTACCTTCATTCTCAATTTTCTCTCCTCAGTTTGACTCATTCGCGCCAGTTGCGCTCCTCCAACAAACTTACCCTCTATATTCCTTCTCACCGTACTGGTTTTGTCTCAAATTCTTTCCTTCTTAAAGCCACTTGCCTTTGGAATTCTCTGCCCGAAAACATTAAACAAGGGCCTAGTAAATTTGCTTTTAGGAAACATGTTAGGTCTCATTACATACGTAAAATGCAATCATCGTCATAAACTCTGTACTAAATTCGTCGCCTTCTGTATTTTTTAATTTCATTACATAGTACATAAATTGCATTATTTTAATCAGTTTAGTATGTAGTCTATATGTATGTATACAGGGTGAAATTTTAATCACCTTCCAAATTTTAATATATCAATCTACGGGACAAAAAACAAATGACGTATTTTTTCTTTTGGTATAGCCCAGTACAAAAATGTCAAGATAAAGCACTTAGAAAATGTCCGCCAAAATTCTAAAATTTTTGATACGGCCACACTTTTTTACGCAATGCACATCACATTCATTCATTACGATACTAATCATAAGTTTTTGATTTTCCCTTTATACTTAAACAGGCCTAAAACTGTAAAAAATTAAAACTATATTGCGAAAGACATTTTCAGGTGAAAACTTGATTTGCATTTTTTACTTCATAAATGGGCTCTAAATACGACACTGAACACCTACAAAAATTTTGGAAAGTGGTTAAAATTTCATCCAGTAATGTAGTTTATTTTACCCGTTTTTTTTTTATTTCCGTCTGATATAGGTACTCTGTTTTTTAAGTTAAGTTAAGTTTTTTTTTGTTTTAAATGTCGCACCGCCTACAAAACATTTCTGTTTAACCCTAAGGTTTGACTGGTAGAGAATGCCATCTGGCATTAAGTCCACCTTTTGTACATTTTTACTCATTGTGCAATAAAGTTTAAATAAATAAATCACAGAAAACTTTTTTTAGTTGTTTATAAAGTCGAATTTGTCGCTAACGCCAAAAGCTGCCGCTTTTAGCAATAATGTACAATACGAAAGAATGCCAGAATGAAAAGCAGTTAACAGTGATTCAATAAATACTAGAGGTAATTTGCTAAAATAATACTGATCTAGTTTTTTGAGAATTGATTTTGTTTAGAAGTTATAAAATTAAATCAATTGGGGGCAGCACTAAGCTCTATTAGTCGCCTTAACTGAACTTCTTATCGTGTGATTATTAGTCTTTGAGGATGATCTGGTGTCAGAGTTTTCCAAGCTGCCTGTAACAGGCCACTGACGTTCTTACGAGTTCCATCTTGTGACAGAAACTGGGAGCAAAGACTAAACTTGACTTCCGAAGCACAACTATAGGCCCTTGGAAAATTTGTTTTGAAAAGGTGGTTTCCTAAATTGACCTGACCGTGAATAGAACAAGGGACACTAGCATAGTAGGCGGAATAACGAACCACTACGCCAACCGAGGTTGTCTGCTCTTAACTGAACTGACTGATTATATGAATTGACCAACAGCCTCAAACATACCTATACCATATTTCCCTATGCCTATACTAGTAATAAATCTGATTCAGTTTTTAGCTATCACCAACAAATTGACATACTCGTTATCCTCTGTCTGATGCTAAGATTCAATACATTTTGATAGAGGTCAAACATGATTACATGACAAACAGAACAGTTAAACAGTTATTTTTCCACAATCAAAGGCTATATTTCATAGAACCCTTTGAATTTAAAATAAAAAGTAATTTTAATAATCTGACATGTCATACAGATTCTAACAAGATTTTTTTACTCAAAGGCGAAACCTTTCACTACAGGCTTTGCTAATTAAACCCAAGATTTACTACTGTTTAGTTAGACACTTACCTTTAACGATCCTTCCAGCCCACATGACCCTGAGCTGATGGTCTCCCGCTCTTCGTGGGGTGTAGGTAGCCCTCCACAAACCCGGGCCCGCGGCGGACAAGGCAACGGGGATCTTATCTCCATCTGGTGAGGTCAGCATCGCTTCTGGTGCACCTGGACCAGCTGCACTACCGTCTGTTTAAAAAAAAAAAATAGAAGCTTGAACAAGTATGTTCGTTGAATAGAGCGATATAAGCTATAATAACCCGCTATAACAGAGCGGTATTTTACGCTACAAGTGAAATTGGATTGAACATATTACAAGAGAGCTTAGGTATATCATTCATTATATTGCGAACAAAGTAGTTGGTTACATATTCAGTAAGATTGATTCAGTGTGTTATTTTACTTAGTTAGTAAATAATAAATATTTTTAAGACATGCCTCACTGGGCCACACAGAGACATCTAGTCCCAAATTAAGCTACTATTAAGTACCCTGTCGTATGGGGTACTAGACAACCGATAAACTTACATAAATACTTTTTTTTTTGTAAAAACATACATAAAATACATAGAAAACACCCAGACCAGTACAAACAGACATGTTCATGCACATGCATCCAAATTTTTGTACTGTGCGGGGATCGAACCCGCGACTCATGGCTCAGAAGCAGCGTTTACTACCGCTGATCAAAATGGTCGTCAAAAGTAGTCGGTAGTAAGCCATAATATGTAATTGTTTTTTGTTCCAAATAAAATAAAATCATCATCATCATCTCAGTCAAACGACGCCCACTGCTGGACATAGGCCTCCCTTAAGGAACGGTCTTGCGCCACCCGCTTTGTAAGATGTCAGTCCGCCCGGTGGGGGAGGTCTGTCCACTGATTGTTGTTCGTTGCGCGGACCTCATTCTAGAACCTTTATATCTGTTGAGCTGAAGAATAAGCGATGGCTGTTGGGCCATCGCTTATTCTTACTATGTGTCACTGCCATTTCAGCTCCGCAATTCTTCTAGCGATGTCGGTTATCTTAGTTCTTCTACAGATTTCCTCATTTCGGAAATTCCTAGCGTTGCTCACCCTATTGCCCACTGTAACCCCCGTATTTATAAAGAAGTAATTACTTATTGCTTAAGAAAGTCATAACTTAAAGTGTTCATACCTAGTGCTCAAGTGAAAGAAATTGGTCACCATTAATAGTCATATTATTTGGCTGAAAATGCTAACTTTTGGTAGTTATAACTTACAGTAATTTCTTGATTAAGGCTTACAAATTGTCTCTCAAGTAATTACCTGTAGTCAAGTAATTACTTTTACTTGTTTATAAATACGGGGGTAAGACTATGAGCCTTCTTATGAGACCCATATTAAGCGACCATGTTTTAGTTTCATAAGTCATCAAATTAAATTACATTTCAAAACGCAGCATGGAATAAGTTCTGTAGTATAACTAATTATACATATTATGTATGTTTTACCTTAAGTCTTGTAATAATCTATTCTACTCACCGACAGTAAACACAGCCGGGGTATGTGGCGCTGCATGGGCTAGTCCTCTTCCAGCCAAGGTCACTCGATCAGCTGTGTTGCCAGACGCCACTAAAGCTCTTCTAGGCGCTCCGGCTACTAGCGCCCCGTTGTATGTTAGTTCTAACTCTTGTTCGCCGCTCACGCCCTCGACCGCTGCGAGGGTTACTACCGCGCGGCCTGATACTGTTTCTACACCTGTAATAATTTAAAAAAAAAGTTGACCACTATTCAATTAATATAGATACAACTTCATGTACTAAGTACATCCATATACAGCTTGTTAGGTAAATGGTATAACATGCCTAAGTTAGAAAGTGAATTTAGAAATTTGATACCATCATTTAAAACAAAAATTATACAAATAGGAATCTCCAAATTTTTGTTTAATAGTTAAAAAAAGATGATATTTAATGTATCTCTAACTACTACCTATTTATATGCATATGTGTACATTATGTGTACCATTTACCTTGTATATTATGAACTACAAGTATATACACAGTTCGATACAAAAATGACACCTAGAATTACTGTCTTCGATTGAACGATTGACGTCGATTTTATGTCAGTGTCATCTTTATAACCCGGCAAAATTATGTCGACATGCAATAGTATGATATTTATGCCACGTTGAATTGAATTCGATTGATATAAAGTAAAGTGACTGCCTATTATCATCCCATTGCAGGGCAAAGGCCTTCATCAGTTCATGAATTCAAATGACCATAGCATTGAGAGGTACAGGCATAAGTTTGCCACGTTTGCCAAATGCAGGTTGGTGGTCACCAAACCAAACTATATGAAAAATCTAAACTTTTTTAGCTCGATCCGGGTATTAGACCCGGAACACCGAGCTCTTGGCCCGGTATTTAAATCACTCGACCAACGGGGCGTTATTATGTATAGGTTGTACTAAAAGTGCACCCTGTCAAATGGATGCACATTAAGTTAGCGACACTTTTTGACGTTGATTGTGTATCAAGCTTTTAATGTAACTCAATGTCTAAATATTAAAAAAGGTTTTTTAAATTATTGTTTAAAGCTACAGACACTTACGTTGATGCCGGCCAGCGAGTAAGCACTCCAAAGTGCCAGGTCCTGCGTTGCTGGTGTCTAGTACCAGTTTAGAAGGCGCCCTCACTCTCCCCGAGTTGTCTGCACCCCAGCCCCCGACTGGCATTATCGCTGATGTGTCTATTACCTGGTAGATTACCAACAGTGGATTTTGAGTTATTTGCAGCTGTGAATAGTAGGTTCAAAATTCAAAGTTTTACGAATACCTGTATTTAGTATTAATATCAGGTATTCGTAAAACTTAGGGCTTCTTTATCAGTAACAGCTTTTGCAGAAGCCAATAACAGGGTAATTCAATAGATGTAATAAATAACTGTGATATGAATGTAGATTGGTATAATTTTATTCAAATATGATTCATTTTGGTGCGGCCGTAAAAGTTATGACAGGATTTATAACAATTATAAATACTATATTCCTAATTTGCTGAATCGACATTTTTGAAACTAATTATGAGAGTATTAGGATCGTTTTTTAACTACTGTTTAAAACCATCTTAACGGTGGGGTGGATTCATTAAGAAATTAGTATGCAAAGTATTGCAAGTATACAGTGCAAAGAGCTTTTAGGAAATAAAATAACTTAAAAACCATTATACCAGACAAGTCCATACTTCAGAGTTATTGAGAAATAGTAATCAATGTAAGTATGTGATGTATAAGAATATAATCAAGTTCTGAAAGTTATGTTGCTGTTGATAAACTCTGTGTTGTGTATGCTACAGCTGTTTGTTGCTCTTCGTTTCAAAGTATTTTATAAGTCCAGTTAACACTGGACTGTAAATATGTTTTTAACTATATAAATAACTCTGTTATTCAATAGAAAATAATAGGAAGTAAGTGCTTACTTTGACAGAGAAAGGGCTCCCAGGTAATGGTCCGGAAGAAGTGAATATCCTAACTTCATACAAGCCAACTACAAGGGGTATGTACGCGCAGAGCCACTCCCTGGGCGCCCCGGCCACCACCCTGCATTCCAGTAGGCCAGAGTCTATATTGTCTTCTTTGTTCTCTGTCAGTCTTTCGACCTGTGATGTGTGAAGATAAGATAAGTTATTAGAAATGGTGCAAATGGTAAGACGTAGAAAAGTGATAGAGGAATAGGGATAGATGGAAGGATTGTGCGACGATATTTTTGATGTTTGGTTTAACTCATCAATTTAATTATATTAATTTTTTGGGGGCATATGTGTTTTGTATTTTTTATTTGCATTATAAGTGTAGGATTAAGTCGCTATTTTTAAATCTATTAAAAGTCTTCTCAACTGTAGTAAGTGTACTCTGACTCATATCTCTGTGCAAATGCATTAGAAAAAGGTTCGATAGAAGTCTTATTTCTTAGCGGGTCATACGTCTATCATTAACATAATTTATACGGACTAAACACCTATCGCACATATTGGAATGGATGTCGCAAAAATTCAGTTATGCAAAAATAGCTTATACTAAAGAAATTTCAAAGATCATGTCACTTATTTTTTATAAATTTGTAGAACCAAAGCATTTGTCAGTTTCACAAATAAAATACATTGATTTATTTATTTTTAATTAAATTTATTTCTAAAAGCGTGGCGTCTATTTCACTTTAAATTTTTTCGTTTCATATTGCATCTTACATTTTTCTAATATAAACTGTATCTGTACTTATTTTGATAAGGCAAACAAACACTTTTCTGACGCATGTATATTTACTATCAGTTATTTGTTACATTATGATTTTCTAATCATTATTCGATTTGAAATCACTACACCTATGATATGCCGAGATTAGATTATGCTATTAAGTTCTTAAGATTACTGGGGTAAATAATTGAAAAATGCCTACGCTTGAAGCGAGCATAGTGATCCTCCCAATGTTGTGCGCAGAGGCCATATACCTAAACATCTTGAGTCTTGACTATTTCTGAATTTCTACCACCTTGCCGCCTCTTTCTTTAGGGATATAACGGGTGTAAAAAAAAAACAAACGCAGATCGGAAAACCACGTATTGTCCCCATTATTAGGATCATTTTTCTCTTTAGGACCATACCTGGAAAACAGCTGGTTCCGAAGATATTGAGGATCAAAGTCACAATTTTGTTTTCCATTTTATTACAAAAACTGTTGCCAAAGGATACTTAAAAACTTTTCTTCATACAAACATAGTGGTTGTTTTTATTATTTCGTTCACAATAAGGTTTTATTAATTACAATACGCAATGTACGGCTTAGCGCGGACGACTTTTGAACTTAGCAGCCATCTCCAGCGCAGCGGCTACGCTACGGCTGCTATACATTGCACTCTACGAATCGTAATATTTTTTTGAGTTTTCCCAGCTATAATATTTTGTAATATGGCTTGGTTTGCTTTTCAGATTGCGTAACTTCAGGGTCTGCGTTTAGTTTTTTTACACCCTGTATAATGTAAAGAAGGCGCTTAGGTATACTAAGCTGAGCGAAAGGTGGTGTTTGCGCCGCCTTGGGCCATGTCCCTTTAAGGCCGCGTCCTGGACGCCAGCGGGCGGAGCGGGCGGTGCGGGCGGTACGGGCGGTGGGGGCGGTGTACGTGTGCCGCCCGCACCGCTGTCGTCGAGAACAGATTACCACAAATCTATGAACTTTGATCAAGACGCGCGCGCCGTCGCCTTAGGGTTAGTACGCCTGGTTTTAAGAGTATAAACTCAGTGATTGATCTGTAATATCTCTGCAGCTAGGTTGGAAGAGCAGTAGAACGTCACAAAGGTTTAATTCCTATTTGATGCAGTTTTTTCTTAAATAGAATTAGCCTGTAAAATTTGGCTGATACTGAAATTTTAAACATCCTGTTACTATGTATAACTGACAACAGCCGACAACAATAACTTAATTATACTCATATAGAGACTTATAATAGGCCTATAGAAATTAGTTTCCCAGATAGTTTTGTTGATTTGATCAAAATAACAACAACTGCTAAGTAACATATGCAGGATAGACCTATCCCTTACTGAGGTTAGGTTTTTCATATCAGGCGTTATGATACATTGCCTTTTTTAGGGTAGGTTTGCACATAATATTATGATATCTAATATATAAAATTCTCGTGTCACGGTGTTCGAACTTGAACTCCTCCGAAACGGCTTGACCGATTTTGATGAAATTTTTTGTGCTTATCCGGTATCTATGAGAATCGGCCAACATCTATTTTTCATCCCCCTAAATGTTAGGGGTAGTCCACCCTAAATTTTTTATTTTATTTTTTAGACAAAATTTTTAATTTCTATTTTTGTATGATACAACATACAAAAATACATACAATCCTAAATTTTTACCCTTTTATCACCAACCCCTATTTTTTAATAGCCATTTTAGTAATTTAATCATTTTTCATCCCGCTCGATAACTGATCAATTATCGTCTTTTTTGTAAGGGTAGGGTAGGGGTAGGGAAGGGTTTAGGGTAGGGGTGGGGGTAGGGTAGGGGTAGGGTAGGGGTAGGGTAGTAAAATATTAATATTTTATAAAATATATACAACCCTAAATTTTTACCCTTTTACCACCAACCCCTATTTTTTGTTAGCCATTTTAGTAATTTAATCATTTTTATGGCAAAACAACGTTTGCCGGGTCAGCTAGTTTGATTATAAAACAATTAACTTTCATTTAACGTATTCAAAATATGCAACAGTCTGACAATGGCATTGAACGAATGAATGAACGATGGTATCCTCACCTGAACTGTAGGCGGCGTGTCTTCCACGCAGTGTATTGTGAAGGCGGCTTCTTTGCCAACGTGCGCGTGAACCAGACCAGTGCCAGCGCATCTTGCGGCACTACTGCTGCGACCGCTTAGAACTCCTAGCGATACTGGGCTACCGGGAACTGATGCTCCTGAACGTGGGGAAAGTAGAATGATTAGGTCGATTCAATAGTGCTAGACCGCCATTATCGTAGCAAAGGTAATGGTTAGTAAAAGGGACACACGGGAGATGAATGATCTGTCTGGAAAGTTTGAGGCTGCTAACCTCAAGAAAATAAAGTATGACTAAACCGGTACTATTACTGAGCTCCATTAACCATAGGCCACTACCTTTTTTTTACTTTACTTCGATTATTGTCAGTCGAAAAGGGCAAGAAGTAGTAGCAGCAATTATTCCGCGTACCGCAAGTTATTAGGGTAACATCTGATACTTTCTTTTAAAAATGTACTCAGATTTGTAATTCCGTTCGGATAAAAGTTATTAAAAGTAGCGATGTATTACAGTTAAAACTTACCTCCATAAGTGATATAAATCCTATAGTGCGCTGGGATTGAAGGCCTTAAACGCACTTTGTACGTGTGTCCGTCTTCCCGGATGTCAACTGGGAGCCGAACGCGGCGGTCACCCATCGCTTCGCATACCACTTCTAGTTCGCCGATACCAGCATCTTTTGTGTCCACTAAAATTTAAATTCATTTACTATTACTTTTAAACGGATCTCATGTGAGTTGAAAACGAACATTTTTAATCATACATTTTGTTATTTGTTACAAATGAACATTGCTATATTTAACTTTTTCACTATATCAATCTATGTGTATGCCTTGGAATGGAATATAAAGGGTAAGAATAAGATGAGCTTGAAGCAAAATTACCTGTAAAGTTAATGGGTGTTTGTGAAATGATGTTTCCAGTAGGTAGACCTGATATTGTGACTCGATTTGGATCGAACGACTCGCACGTATAAGGGCTGCCTAGTACAGGTTTTGAAAGATGTAGTACCTCTGCAAACAACAAATGTTTTTAAGGTAAATGGTCTTCGATATCGCACGATTATGTCTTGAATCGTAGGTAACCTTACCAATAGTACTTTGTCCGACTTCAGTAATAGTAAATTCGGCTTGTAGCAGTCCTGATTTTGTTTGGTAACACCTGACTGGCAGGGCCCTTGATCCAGGACCCGATACCACGACGTCGAACTCGCGAGCTGGTCGCCCAAGCGTGTCTATACTAAAAGACGCTACTCGGCCTACTTGAGCTTGGTAGAGACCAAGACCTGATGCAGTGACCTAAAAGAAATTCATTAGTTAGATGACGTATGAAACTGTTATGGGATTCCTTTATAACAGCGACTTAAAAATATCGATATTTTCCTTAACCTCCACCTCCAGACAAGAAGGACTAAGACCAAGAGTTACATGTTTAAAGGTAATAGGCAGTTCTGTACCTTTATATTTTAGAGAAACAACTTTGAGGATGAGGTAAATAGAGAAATCCCGTTGGGGGTTAGGCAGCATTTGGGAAACTACGTCGAGTCTTCTCACCGTCGATCCCACAATGCCTCAAGACGAAAGTCTTCAATCAGTGTGTCCTACCCGTCGTGACATACGGAGCCGAAACGTGGACACTGTCGGTACGGCATGTCCACAAGTTCAAAGTCGCTCAGCGGGTTATGAAAAGAGCTATGCTCGTAGTTTCTCTTAGGGATAAAATCAGAAATGAATTGATCTGGCAGAGAACTAAAGTTACCGACATAGCCCACCGGATTAGCAAGCTGAAGTGGCAGTGGGCTGGCCATACTAGCCGCAGAACCAACAACCGCTTGGGTAAACGAGTTCTTGAGTGGAGACCGCGTCTCGGAAAACGTAGTGTAGGACGCCCTCAGGCCAGGTGGAGTGATGATTTGCGCAAGGTGGCTGCCAGGAGCTGGATGCGAGAAGCCGAGGATTGATCTAAGTGGCGTGCAACTGGAGAGGCCTATATCCAGCAATGGACTGCGATAGGCTGATGATGATATTTTAGAGTATCGTTTCAAAACAAGTATTCTGACTACTCGCTAAGAAGTCTCGACACGATATAGAGTAAGGTTGCATTTATGTATTTTATTAACTTTCTTGAGGATAAGAAAATACCTACCTGCTAGCCGGTTTGTTGGCTATTATTCCTAGTTCCTACCTATGTTAGGCATAAAATTTGTTTAATATGTTGACTGACGCAAACTAAATACTTAGTACAATTCGAACCTCAGTGGTTTTGCTATGCTAAGTTACATACCTAATTATTGTTATTTAAGTTTTTAATGTGGTAATAAATTTAAAAAGAAAATTTATTTAGTACATTGGCTGGCAGTATGTGGTTGTAACCATTATCAAATAGTTCATTATTACTATTTCGGGATTATTTCTACAAGTTACGTTGCTACTTAGTTTGTGCTGTGACAAAACATAACTACATTTAATGACGCAAAAAAATCTTATATATACCTCTTGACCATGTTGTGGCGGCTGGACATCTATCAGCAACGGGTCCCTGGCTATCTGTGTACCACTCCATAGCAGAGTCAAGCGATGTGGCGCAGCTCGGGCCGGGTGCCATACTAGTTCTTGCCTCGCGCCCCCTCGGCGTCTGACTGAATGCGGAACGGCTACCCCGCCGCATGTCACGCGGCCTGATAGTCGACCGGCGCCTGCGCCACTAGTGCTTACTGAAAAATTGTTGATTGTTAAAGATCATGCCTATAACGGACCGAGGACCTAAGGAGAACTCTTGCTAGCGGCTGGGTGGGGGAAGCCCAGCATCGAGATTTGTGGCGTGACATGAAGGCCTACGTCCAGCAGTGGACGGTCAATGACTGTAGATTGACTAGATTAAAATATTTGCTTTTGCTTTTGACGTAATTGACTAATTAACCGCGATGTCGAGATGTTTATAGTGCACATGAAATAGTAGCTAAGGCGTTACTTATTGCCGGAGCATTCTGTTGTTAGTAGTAAAATGAGAAAGAGAAAGAAACAAAGAGACAAGACAGTCAATTAGGCCAAGATAAAAAGGGTCATTTTTCAAGAAGAAATATTTTAGCTTTAGGTGGGTACTACAGTCAATTTGTATAGCAAAAGTTGAAGTACAATAGCATATGTTTCAACTTACCAGTAAGTATGGCAGGTCTATGTGCTACAGCGTCTCCAATGGACAGTACTTTAACAGCGGTTGCATCTAAGGCCTCTACTTCGGCTATAGGTCCTCTGGAATTTCGCACGATATATCTGCCGACTCTACTCGCTGGGAAGGTTAGCAGACCGGAGTCTTCGAGGTTCGCTTCTGACACACGTGTTCCGGTGGGTGATATGACTTCTACGTCTGATAGGTTCTCGTCGATTTCAACTGTTGCTATACCCCCTACAAAGAAAATGTTTGGCGATTAAGGTGACACAAAGTGACACGTTATACGTAGCATATGTGCTTTCATGGAGCAGAATACAAAATTCGGTGGAAATGTACAGTCAATCGCGATTTGAAAACCATTTTTGAATTTAGATAAAGTTTTGCATTTGAAATCGACCATGTGGTTGTATTTCTTGCAAAACGAAATATTACACTAAATCTAATGAGGTACAAAAGCACTCTTGACAAAAATAAAAAGACCTCCTTTCACAACCATTTATTAGATAAGGAGTGAAGTTCCGTAGCCCAGCTAGCTACTAAAGTTAAATTTGGTTTTTGGTTAGTCTACTTCCTTTTAGGCAAAACATTTAACGAGTATAAAAGTTACAAATAAACAATTGCTAAAATATAAGAAATAAATATTAAATTGAGACCTGGGATACCAATAAACGTTTCGCAAACTTTTTTAGCGAAGTATAATAGTAATTATCGAATTTTATTCACCGAATAATACATACCAATTTGTACATAAGTGTGTGGTTCACTGACTCGACAAACAAACGGGCTGCCTGGCACTGCTTGCTCGTTGAAAGTGACCGACACCCGGTGTGGCTCGCGTGATACTGGCACGAATGTGACGTCATACAGACCACGGGCTACGGCTACCACCTAATAAAAAAGTAAAAAAATAAGTTATTACATACATGCGAGTCCAAAAAACAAAAAAAAAGTTAACATAAAAGTTACAAATAAACAGAAGCGGTGTATTGCTTGCTACCTTAGTATAATCATAGGGAAAGAAATATGTATAATGCATAATAAAGCGAGACTTTGTACAAAAATTGCCTACATAAGTGTATGGTTATTAAAGATCTAGCAAGGCTAAGTGATAGTGATATTTCCAATAATATATTACCGTACCTCAGCCTTGACAGTAGTGGAAGGCGTTGACACGACGAGTTCCAGTGTTCCCTCGCCAGCTCCAGCCGCATCGACGCTGAACGTCACAGGCTTGCCTACTTCGACCCCGCGCTCTTCGTCTACTCCATCGTCTAAGCTTAACCCTTCTAGTGTGCCTTCTAGTTCTGTGAAAGAGGTAATAATTCAAATAAGAATTTTCCTTTAATCAAGTCATAATATTATGCTATCGTCTGACCAACACCGCTGAACCGCGCCTTGGTTATGGGCTGGGAGGTGAGACGCAGATCATGACTTACAAAAGATTGATGCTGACGGACAGATCTGAAGATATCGAAGTACAATATTTTAAACAAGTTAGTTAACTTATAATACGATGTTTTTGTTTAAAATTTGAAATAACTGACTTATAAGTAAGCACACTTACCTCCAGGTCCCAATCCAGTGACTCTCACTCGTTTAACATCATACACATTGCAGGTGAAGGGTGATCCGTTGACGTGTCTTCCGGCACACGTAATCTGGACGCTATGACGCCCGACCGCTTCGGGGGTGTACGTGGCGGTATAACGGCCTTCGCCGGTCGAGTTTACGCGACTACGCACACTGCTTCCGCCTGGGCCAGCTACGTACACTGATGGTTCACCCGCTGCAAGAAGAAAGCCAAAGATGATTACTTCTTTATGGCAATAAAAAAGTTAAATAAGGACTATGACTACAGCATTAAAATTTTACATTGATATTAAAGTTATATTTACGGATTTGGCTTGAGTTTATTAGGGTTTTGAATTATATTTTGGTTTGCCTTGACGTTTCGAACACTTTACATCGTTCGTCTAGCCTTGACTACCAATGTTTTGAAGTGTTTGTTAAATACAAAATCACCATCTTTTTGTATATGTCTAGATTGGAAGGTCAGGAATACAATTCACCTCAACAGCTACCTATGTCGCTCTCACCCATTATATACACCACTATACATATGTAAATGGGATAGCCAATACATTTCAACTGTTTTGCTGGGTGTACATGAAACACTTTACACTACACGTCCTATAGAACTAGAGGTGATCATTGAATTTTAACAGTAGTCGTTACTATCAAATGCTTACATGAATGTCGCCTGAAAAACTGACACACTGAATTACTAAAAGCCAACATAACAAATACGTAACTATGATTTTGTTCGCCAACTTGAATAACGCGATGTAAAGTGACATGGTCTAGAGTGGCCTAGAGCGTTACACGAACGTGATTGCAGACACATTAGCTGATCACCACTAACCAGCGGAACTGATACCAAACAAACAACTAAAACAATGATTACATTTGCAAACATTAACTGTGTAAATCATAACATCGATTTGTGTGGTAGATATAAATAGGCTGAGATAATTCGGTATGTGAATGGGATGAAATCAGCAAACTAGGTCACTTCTAGGCAAAAAAAAACATTACTTACGTTGTTGTCTAGCGTCTAAACATTTCACGGATTTAACTTTCACGACTAATATAGATATGTACCTAAATGTTTGATGCCGTTCTAATTATGTTATGAGTGAATAAATTATTATGAATATTGAATATGTAACGCCAGATTATTTTATCCCTTTACGTGACGGAATGGACTAAACAATTGCTATGCCAAACGTTGATAAGTCCGACACAACAGAGGTTGGGCTATTGGCGCTTGAACTATTGCAAACACTATACAGTGAAATTCAAAATAAATATACAGATTTAACTAGCGTTTATTAGGATTTGATTACTTTTTGTTTTTTCCCGACGTTTCGAACTTCTCACTTGTGACCACAAACCATGTAAAGTGCTTGAATCGCGAGTTTAAGTGATCTGATCCCAAAGTAAGTAACTATTTAAAGCACTAGTATTGTGGAAATCTTCCATTTCAAAGAGGCTAGTTAGGCTTTTAAAATGTTAAGCGTAATTAGGCTAAAAAAAAAAACATTGATATGACTGATTTAAAGGACACGTTTTTTGTTCATACATTGTTGCCAAATACGCCTATAATATACCTAGGGTATAATAATTTACTTAGGGTTTTTAACTTTGGAGCAAAAAAAATATTCGATTTTTTTACGCAGTTGTACCACCCAAAATTAATTAATTATATTTGTTGATGCAACACTTAACGAGGTGTAGCAATATTTAACAGAGCCATCATCAGAAATGCGTTTCGTACGACCACTTTAATAAAGATATTCACAAAATAAAATATAAAAAAACATAAAAGAAAAATCAACAATAACTTTTTTATTTTTCAGTATTTTGTTATTTCCATGGTATAATTATACAAAATATTGCTTGAAAGTATGTTTTTCAACAAATATTTTTCGGGGAACAAGACGCTTTTGACGATTTGGCTAAACGTTTGGATAAAAAGCTGTATAAACTCGAATGTAGATATCTGAGGTTAACTATAACAACCAATATAATCTAATTGCAATCTCATGGAGTGATATAAATGTCATTTAAAGTAAAATACAATCTTTTCGACACATATTTAAATGTAAAAAAGAAGGAAAGGAGTACTACAACTTTTTTGAATTAAAAATAGCTAGCTGTTTTATGATAACTGTCAGCTGTCGGAGCTGTCATGTTGACATATAGTACTAAACATGGCGGCGTTTCTTTACGCACATATTGCTGTGTGTCACCTATTTTAAATCTATACTTTATTCAGTATCCATGAAATACTTTAAATCATTATGAGAATATATTTTTTCTTGTAATCCAAGGATTATTTTTGTATATTTTGTACCTCGGTACAAGTATTTTGCAAAAACTGAACAAGTCCATTGTGCTTGTATGAGCACTTACAGTGGAAGCCAGTGAGCTGTATCTCGGCAGCCTCTCCTCTCGGAGTGGAAGACAGTCCAGGGCCAGTAGCGCGTGCGTCTGCCGCAGCCGCCGGGGCAGTTACTGGGCAAGTGAACGGGGATCCAGGTACTGCGTGACCGTTAAACCTTACTGATAAAGTGTGGGGGGCTGGCTCTACAGGTTTGAAGTTCACCTATAACAATAGAAAATACTTTTTAAACAGTTTTAAAATCATGTTTGTTACAAAATAAAAAAAAATGATGTTGCTGAAATATATTATTTAATATCGACAGGTTTCAGTCAAGACAACAAAAAAAAAACAAAAAAATGTATTTGTATTATTTAATATTTTTTGTAATAATACTAGAGGACCCCGCGAACTTCGTATCGCCTCAAAATACTTAGTACTTATTTGATTTGACTTCTTAAATGTCATTGTTATCAAATATGGCGGAGTTGGAAATTTGTATAAAGAAATACAGTATCTAAGTTAGTTATTTTACGTTAACTTTCCAATGTTTTTTACACTTATTATCCTATTCCTGATCAAGACAAATCCAATAAAACCAAAATTATAAAAATCGGTCTAGCCGTTCTTGACTTATCACGACTTTCTTTTATATTTAAAGATGTATTGTGAAAAAGTGACTTTCGTCTGAATCTATTTGAAGGACAAGCAATTATTGTTTAGCTTAAATATTGTTTACAATTATAATTATTTTATTTACCTTGAACCTCGCATTTCCTTCACTTTGTACATAGTTCGGCACATTACGGCCATTCACAGCAACAATTATTTCCAAGTTGCCAGCACCTAGCAAAAAACATAAAACATAAGCAAAATTATGCATAGAACATATTGAGTTGTAAGAAGTAAAGGGATCGTTACAGATTCACAGATTCAACCTGGTCACATAATTTTTTCATGACTTTGAGTAAATGATTCTTTTCTTACTGTACATGAGTAAAGATATTATTTAAATTACGTTTAGGGTGTAGTGCATGCATCACCTCACCCCGCACTAGGTACTTAATTAGTGTTTTAGCTTAAGATAGCTACGTTAAAGGATAAAAGCGTTATGGAAAACTATAGTAAGAGTTTCAATATATTTACATTAGCGATATTATTAATTACTATTTTCGGAAACATGAGTGTTATGGACATCGTCAGTAGTACCATAGTATCGTCATAGTTATGGTAGTACTAAAAACATTTTTTATGAATGAGAACTTTAGGAAGAAAAATTTTAGGAAGAGTTAGTTTTTCAGATTACAAATCGGTAGGAAGAAGAATTTCGGGCTAAATACCTTTAGCTAATATGGACACTTAATATTTTCGTAGAAATATGACACTTACCAGCATGCGAAGCGTTGATGGTGAACGAAACAGGTCTACCCACGACCCCTGGGGATATATCGGTGACAGCCACCCTGGCTGCGCTGTATGCCTTGACTAAGAACGGGCTGCCTTCTACGTGACCACCCATTGCGCCCGCACGGACCTGTTGAATTCAATGAAACGAGATATTGAACTGATTTCACCAGATAAAAGAGGAGGTTCTCAATTTGACGGTTTTTTTTATGACGTATGCATACGCATAACTTTTTACTGAGTTAACCAATTTCGATATTTTTTTTCTGTTCAACGGGGATTTAAATTGCCATCCACTTTAATAAAAAAAAAACACTCGATGGGTGAAAAATAGAGTTGAAGAGGAGGTTACCTTTAAAAAATAATTATAGTACTCTTTCTCTTGCTATGAGTGTCGTAAGAAGTGCCTAAAGGATTACCGCCAGAAGAATAATCTAATCTCTGATCACTAATGAAATCGTGGCAGTTATGGTACGTCACAGCTTACATCAAATGTGCAGCTGTGACGAGTCTAAATAGGCGGATCATAAAACAAGCGTGGACTACAGAATATTTGGCACGTCTCGCCGTAGGTATATATATTTTCATATAATTTAGTGAAAAGCTGTTAATTTGAAATCACAAACAGACACTTCAACTTTATTTATTTGTATAGATATCTTAATTAGACCCAAAATCAATCATCAGTTCGCAAAAGTTATCTTGATAACTTGCTGGGTTTTCATTTCTGTTAAAATGAAACTTACTTCAATACTGTGATCTCCAACGTCAACGGGTACAAAAGATATTGTATATCGCTTGCTAGCTTCGTTTTCACCGATGGTTTCTTCAGCTGACACCTGAAATATGGAAAATATCATTACTAAATAGTTACCGTGTATGTACCGGTCGAGCCCCTGGCGAGTGAGGGGATGTCAATTAGTAACGCATAATATAATGATCTGATTAAGGAATTTCTGTTTGCGATGCTTAATTTATCACAAAGGAAGCCATTAAATACCACTGACAAATTATGAAGGATAATTAGTTTAATGCTTATTACTTGTTTATTAATTTGTTTACAGGATAGCTTTATTTTAAAAGGTTTATTTTTTATTTTTGGTGGTAACAACAATAAACTCAACAATGTACCGGTGAATCGGTATAATTAGATATTTAAATCCTAACTACTCTAGTGCTTCTAACAGCGAATACAAGCGCGATTCATTTTAAAATATTTAGCAACAAATAGATATGTATCGGTATCTAAATATAGAGGAATCTATCTATTTAACAACATATACCTGGACTGGTACGGGACGCCTGGCTGGGCCGAGCACTTCAACATGCGGCGACGTAGGCGAGTCCACGCTGAAGGTATACGCATCTCCCACAGACACTTTGTCTGGGGACTCCCCCGACCCAGCGCCAATCACTCTAGCCGGGGCGGACACGTGGCATACGAATGGACTGCCTAAGGGCAAATAAGGATGAAATTTAAAAACGAGTACATTGAGAGATGGTAGATACAATACAAATTTAGAAAAAAATAAAAGAAACTATTAACTGAAAAATCAAAACTACGTAGTACGTTTAGACCCAAGTCCCGATACTTTGGGTCTTTATGTAGTTCAGATTTTTTCTCTTTTATTCAAATAGATTAAAATATTAAACTTAAACACAGTGAAATAAGACTCTTATTTTGAGTCGGCGGTGAGATTGTCAGATATTGCTTTTAATGCACTTAATTGAAACTGTTGTTTTTTTTTTGTAGCTTGTCAACTCTATTTAGTTAAAATTAAAAATAAATTATGGTTTACATTTACCCCCTTAGAAGGACCTAGAATCCTGCCCAGATTTAGTCCTGACAAAAATTTACAGTAAAATATAAATATGTAAACGCATTTTTTTAAAATCAATTATTTCCAAGTTTGACAATACTAAACATGAATGTAAAATTGTAAAATAAATTGTTCCAACCCTATTACAACGACGTACAGAGTATTCCTAATTTCCAAGTTCTGTCAATGACCTTACCCGGGACATGGTCTCCATTGAACCGTAGCTCCACGGTATGCGGGCGGGGGTCGCGAGGCGTGAAGCTGATGGCGTACGTGTGCGCGCCCTGCGCAGCCGCCGCCGTGGGCACGCGTCCGCCGTTCACGGTCACCTCAAGGTTACCGGGGCCGGCTGCCATTGTTTCCACTACAAAATACCATAGAACCGGTATGAGTAAAAACTAATAAATTGTAAATCGTTTAAAGGTAACTTGTGACGTCATAGCTCACTATTGCCCTAAATGATTAATTGCAGATGATAAATAGTATACAATGTGTGTCAACTGGTTGAATTATCAGTTTGGTACAGAGAAAGTTTTGAGAATAACCATTGGCTACATTTTGAGTCCTTGGATCTAAGGATATTTTGACAACATACCTAAAAATGTTACGGGCTTTCCGACGGTTCCATGGGCAACATCTTTCACTCTTATTGCAGTTACATCGTATACCTAAAATAATACAAATTGTTTAATACCAATAACATGTTTCTTCTATTGAAATTTTTTTTTTTTTACTTTTGTATTGATTTATCTCTGTAGCTTACAACGAATCTTCAGAATATTTGGTTAATATTATAGACTCGATTTTAATACAAATAAAAATAAAAATAATACTAACAACCAAAATACATTTTAATTATTTGTATTTATAAATACGAAAATAACTCAAGTTAATTAATTCCGAATGACGCAATTATATCTAATAAAATATAAATGCTTTTTTAAGACAGGCACTGAAATAATTTTTAAAGGAAACTTACCTTCAAATGGAAGGGACTAGCTGGTATCGGCGAGGAGTCCACAAGGACATTCAACCGGTGTTCGCCAACGGCTTTCGGCACGAACTCGGCTCTGAACACGGCCGTTCCGGCTGCAGCCACCGCCGCCGGTACTGACGCACCGTTTGGACCTGCGCCCCCGAACGCTGAGCATACCGCCACGCCCTAACTCCCTAACCCTATCTTAATATTACTAGATTTTTTTTATTATTTTAGGCTTTTTACCTTTACATGGTTATTGGCCAGTTCTTTTGCTGTTTATTCTTTCAGTTTTCAAAAGGTATAATACCATTTTTTAATACTTGTCATAAATTTATGAATGTTAGAAGTTAGGGCGAAGCGGATGAGCTTATCTCATAGATAGATGATTGTTACAAGTGTCATGTTATTTGAGTATTTCATGGCATATTTAACAAATTTGACACTTATATTGAACTTTAACCTTTGTGATTCTGACCTAGCTGTATTATTATTATAATACTTACCTAATCATATGTTTAAATAACTAATATTAAAATATAAGCAAGATGTGACAAAGCATACATTTATATGTTAGTAATATTTTATAAAACCTAAATGTTAAGAGGTGGATTGTTAGTATAGCAAAGCTTTATTAATGAATGTTATTCTATTTTTTTTAATTTTCTTTCACTAATAATTTTCATCTTCCTCCTAACGTTTTTATTTTACTTTTTGACAAATTTTTAGGCTTTTTCAGGACCTAATAGACTATCACTATTTTCTCATCTATACCACCCTGTAATAAGAGAATCAGAACATAGAAAAGTAAGTACTTTTAATGATTCAATTGATCAAATATTTTTGATAAAGGCAGATTAAACAAAATATGCAATTTTGTTGTATGTCAAGACAGAGAATACACAAACACATCCACCTCTTAATTATTAACTTTTAGATATTGGTTATTCATTAGGAATGTAATAAATAAAAATCTTTATTTAATAGGTATCACAAATATGGGTAATTATGAATAACAAATTATTAACAAGGTTTCATTATATAATTTGATTTACAAACCTTCAACATTGACTTCAATCTGATCGAGCGTGGCGGTGGGGTGGTGGAGAGTGAGAGATGCAGGTTGATGCAGAGGCACAGGACCAGGTAGAGCCACACGGGCGCCGCTGCCCGTGCCTTCTGACACCTCGATGATAAGAGGACAGCCAGGCACTCGCATCTGTTTTGTAAAAGCGTAGGTATTAGTGTGATAGACACTTTCTTAACTTTAAATGAACAGTATTGTTAAGTTTGAGTAAGAATGCAATAAGGAAGTATAAAATACATATACAAGGTTTACACATATTGCAAGGTTTGTATAGATCACATCTATATTACGGATTTTTGAATTCGTATCTAGATATCAACACGTTTACAGATTCAGTAATATATATGACATAATTTAGGATCTCATTAGATTTGTATGCAGATGTAAAGTTGGTAATTTGAAGTTACATCTACAATACCTTTTAATATTACAGTTAAGTTCAAAGAATATTAAGACAATATTCTTTGGTTAAGTTATAATAATGAGTTATTTAATTTAAGAAGTATTTTAATTTTAATTCTAATCACAAATTCAATATCTTACCTAACCAATACCTAAATTTAGTAACTGGTAAGTTAAATTTTTTCAAAACCTCACCTTATTAAACGAAACATTTACTACATGGTGACAAGCTTCAGTTGGAGTGAAAGAGACTGTAAACCTTGCATTTCCCTGAAACAAAAATTATTTACATTAGCTCTTACTTTTTTAATAAATATTTCTCAAATTGTACAGATTTCAAGAATTTATTACCTGTGGGTGTACTTGGGTAGGTATATTCAAGCCATGTGCAGCGACTGTGATCTCCAAGTTGCCTTCTCCAGCTTGTGCAGCATCCACTGCTAATTGTACTGGCACACCCACACGGGCTGAAGCTCCACCACTTACTGTTACTAGTTTACCATCATAGGCTTTACATGTGAATGGTGTTCCCTAAAAAAAGCAAAAACGGTTTGTAGTTAATAACTTGTTTTAGAAACTTTCAGAATACAGAAAACATAATATACAATAATATGTATTGTTTTATTTTACTTACTGGTACCGGCTGGTTATTATAATGTGCCGTAAGAGTATGTGGTCCAACGTGCTTCGGCGTAAAGCTAGCCACTAAACCAGACACAACGTCTCCAGTCAGCCGGACAGGGACTTCTCCCCTCGGCCCTCGCACAGTCACACTGAGTTCTCCGCCGCCGGATCCTTCCACTCGAACGGAGCAAGATGCTACTTCTCCCACAGGTATTAATTCTAAGAGGAAAATGCATTATGCGTTATTTTGTCGTTCGATGTTTACAAATAAAGCGCTTTCCAACCAAAGTCAAAGTACCGAACAGCTGGCGGCTGGCAAACAAACGTCAGTGTCAGTTAAGAACGTCATTTATATGACAGTGACAGATACAAGAAAAGAAATGAGCAAAACGCAGACCTAGAGAATTCAACGTTTTATTAATACCTTTTTTGCTTACTAAATACAATCGAATCAATTTTAACAATTAGCATCATCATTTTTTACCCTTCAAAAGTCTACTGCTGGACATAGGGCGATTCAAATAAAGGATATTTCGTTAATCGCCCTCTTGGCAGGTGGATTTTCGATCGCAGATTGGCCAATATTGGAGGGCTGGCCAATGATAAATTCTGACTGTACTCCGCTTCTGACCATATGGCTGTCTTACCGACTTGACTGGTGTCTATCGTGACTCTTTGAGCGGGTGCCACATGGAAGACAAACGGCGACGATGGCACTGGTTCTCCATTGAATTTAATGTCTACTCGATGCGGTGTTGGTGTCTCAGGCCTCCAGAAAACAAGACACCTACCACCACCTACAACCTTTGAAAGAAAAAATAAGTGTTAACAAATATCAAAGAAGTTGGCTTTAGGTTAGATTAGGTTAGGGACAATTCCCGCCCTTCACAGGGAAGGAGTTTTGGGTCTCCTACCGGGCGCGTCCCCAGGTGGCGGATAGGGGAATGCCCTCCAGACATGGAGGGTACCGGCCAGTTGGCCGGCGTGGACCAAAACCCACACGGGAGACGCTTCCAGTGGGCTTGGGCAGCCCGCTGTTGAATGCGTCTCCAGACGGTGGTAGCGGGCTTCGGCCCGTGGCCTGTTGTGGCCGTTCGTGCTGGAGGGTGCGACGGCGGTGTTGCCGTTGGGGCGCCAGCCCCGCGGCGGACGGAAGTCGCTCGCTTCCCAGTATGGTTTGAGCTATGCTGGGCAGCGAGTGGGCGTGAGACGTTGGCGGCCCCTTGCAACGACATGCAATGTCATTGTAAAGGGTGGCCACGGATCGGGTCGGCGAGGTTGCTTGCGGACCCGACCCGAAGTCGTAGATGGGGGAGGACGAGAAGGCATACGCCGAACTCAACTTCCCCCCTCTAGCAGGCTAGTGGGCGTTGGGCCGGGGGGCTCAACGCTCGCATTGCACAGCTTGCCAGACTGGGGGTGGTTCCTGGTGTACAGGATCACCCATATTTTATGCCTGAGGCCCGGCATAGGCCGTACGTAGGTGGTGCATGGAGGGCATCCTAAGGGAAACCCATACACTGCCAACATACGTTGCAAGGTACACCGCAGGTCTTTTTAGTGGGTATGCTTGTCGGGCACCGACAAGAGAGTCCCACATACCCTACTGTTGCCCCTGAAGCAGTAGGTATGCGTAATGCATTTTTTCCTGCGAAAACAAAAAAAAAAAAAAAAAAAAAAAAGGTTAGGGACAATTACCCCGAGGGAGTTTTGGGTCTCCTACCGGGCGCGTCCCCAGGTGGCGGATAGGGGAACGCCCTCCAGACATGGAGGGTACCGGTCATTTGGCCGGCGCGGACCAAAACCCACACGGGAGGCGCTTCCAGTGGGCTAGGGTAGCCCGCTGTTGAATGCGTCTCCAGACGGTGGTAGCAGGCTTCGGCCCGTGGCCTGTTGTGGCCGTTCGTGCTAGAGGTCACGACGGCGGTGTTGCCGTTGGGGCGTCAGCCCCGTGGCGGACGGTAGTCGCTCTCTTCCCAGTATGGTTTGAGCCATAGAACATGGATGGTTTGAGCTATGCTGGGCGGCGAGTGGGCGTGAGACATTGGCGGCCCCTTGCAACGGCATGCAATGCATGCGGTTGTTCGCGGACCCGACCCGAAGTCGTAGATGGGGGAGGACGAGAAGGCATACGCCGAACTCAACTTCCCCCCTCTAGCAGGCTAGTGGGCGTTGGGCCGGGGGGTTCGACACTCGCATTGCACAGCTTGCCAGACTGGGGGTGATTCCTGGTGTACAGGATCACCCATACTTTATGCCTGAGGCCCGGCATAGGCCCTATGTAGGCGGTGCATGGAGGGCATCCTACGGGAAACCCATACACTGTCAACATACGTTGCAAGGTACACCGCAGGTCTTTTTAGTGGGTATGCTTGTCGGGTACCGACAAGAGAGTCCCACATAACCTACTGCTGCCCCTGAAGCAGTGGGTATGCGTAATGCATTTTTTCCTGCGTAAACAAAAAAAAAAGGTAAAGGACAATTATGTCTAGCTAGTGCATCATTTCCTAGGATTGCTGGTGTAGCGATTACTAGATTATTTTCTTCAAATTGCATAATACTTAACTGATATGAGACGGTCATTGATGTTTTAAATTACACCAATGACCGCCTTATACCTAACGACGATTCTATTCTGCGAAAAGCTTGCTTATGGTTAATGACGTTACTCGTGTCGTACCCTGAACAAGAAATAACGACGTTTTTCTCATGACTTATCATCACCAGTCTTCACCCAGCGTGTACCTACTGATGATAATAATTTATTATTAGGGCTCACCAAGAGTACGATTCTGTCATAATCAAATCACTAGACAAAGAGCAATTCCTATTTAGTTGAAGTGCTGTATAAAATCGACCCTATATTATACAGCTAATTAGGCCACACACAGTCATCACTGCGTTAAAATGTGTATACAGGTGAAATTTTGACCATCTTCCAAATATAATAATCTACGAGACAAAAAACAAATGACGTATTTTTTCTTTTGGTATAGCCCAGTACAAACATGTCAAGATAAAGCACTTAGAAAATGTCCGCCAAAAATCTAAAATTATTGATACGGCCTGCTAGCAACACTTTTTTTGCTATTTTCTCATTCATTCATTATGATACTATTCATAAGTTTTTGATTTTCCCTTCATACCTCAACAGGCTTACGTAAAAATTGAAAACTATGTTGCGAAAAATATTTTTGGGTAAGAACTTGATTTACATTTTATACTTCATAAATGGGGTCTAAATACGATACTTAACGCCTAAAAAATTTTGAAGATGATGAAAAAGTCACCTGTATTAATGGTATATAAGAACATACCTGTACGTGGTTGGGGACTTCGCCTTCATTTATTGAAATTTCAAGTTGCCCTTCCCCGGCGGCGCTAGCATCCACTAAAAATTGCAAAATTTAAAAATACAATAATGACATCATGATACCTATGTCCTAATACTTACATTTTCTGGCATCAGAAAGATAAGTACCAGTAGAAAAATACGTCAAAATAAGTAGGACCTACACAATTTATTGTAGTCGATTCCAGTTTTTGTATTTTCAAGAAATAAGTATTGCATTTTGTAGGCATCATCCGTTTACAGAATACCACCTATCAATGAAACGCGATATCGGATACCAAGTAGGTAGGTATCCATCACTATTTCTCGATATTCTATGTTTTCGGGTTGGGTAAACACATCCGAGGTAGGTAGCTACTATTTAAAAGTAAGTAGTTCTTTCTTTTATGACTAAAAATTCTTTTTAAATGGAAAAAAAACTGCTAAAGAGCCCCTGAAGGCGATGTTTGCTGTGGTAGGTAGGTACGTCCCAAGATTTTAAGTTATCACTGTAGGCTACCGCCGAGAAGAAGCACTGCAAGAAACTTTCACTTAAAACACACTTACAAGTGGTCACTGTTGTCAACGTCTCTTCATAAAAAGTAGGAAGATTACAAGGAAATACCATCTCATCTACTCTACTACACTACTAAGTAACAATTCGTTCATTTATTATTCCAATTTACTGATGTATAAAATATGTTTTATAAATATATTGAGGGCATTAAATTTAGTGAAGTAGTTCTGCTAATATTTTGTGGTGCGTCTGATTTGTGCAATTAATAATTATTATTGAAGAAGGTAAATTTAAATCTTTCATTGTTAGCAAACTTAGTTTTAAGGTAAATTTTGTATTTCTCTTACAAGTGAATGTAATTTTTTCTCTTAGAGAAATAAATGTCTTAAACCATATTCAAGCGCTGCCTATACAAATCTGCAGCTAACCCCTAGTCATGGAGACTAGAAGAACTCTTCTAGTCTCATACTCTTATCGTACACTTTGTATTGACCCTTTTGACATTATTCAAACATACTTAACGTAGTTTTTACTATAGTGTTTATGTACTTGTTCAGTGGTTTTTACCTTTAAACTGACACTGTTGACCGACGACAGCGTTTCCGACGTCAGTTACTTTGATCAGGCTGGAGTCGTACACTTTGGCGACTAGTGGATCTGCTGCAAGCTTGTCATCGGCGATCGACACCTGTAAAAGAAAATGATCTTTAACGAGTTTTTCCTAGAGAAAAACTACTGCTTACACTTTCCTCGTGTGGTACCCTAAAAATCTTTATATATATAATTCTTCTGTGAGTGTGTATGTCACTGAACTTCTCTCAAACGACTGGACCGATTTTGATGAAATTTTTTGTGTGTGTTCAAGGGGATCTGGGAATGGTTTAGATTCACAATTTTGTCGGGGATAATGTTAGGTGTAGTCCAACCCTAAATTTTTTATTTTATTTTTTAGATAAAATTTTTAATTTCTATTTTTTTATGATACAACATACAAAAATACATACAATCCTAAATTTTTACCCTTTTATCACCAACCCCTATTTTTTAATAGCCATTTTAGTAATTTAATCATTTTTCATCCCGCTCGATAACTGATCAATTATCGTCTTTTTTGTAAGGGTAGGGTAGGGGTAGGGGTAGGGTAGGGGTAGGGTAGGGGTAGGGTAGGGGTAGGGTAGGGTAGGGTGGGGTAGGGTAGTAAAAGATTAAAATTTTATAAAATATATACAACCCAAAATTTTTACCCTTTTACTACCAACTTCTATTTTTTGTTAGCCATTTTAATAATTTAATCATTTTTATGGCAAAACAACGTTTGCCGGGTCAGCTAGTGATAGAATAAAATAATAAGTGTCGTAACTAGGTGTCGACTAAGGAAGAAGAAAAAGCACAGCAGTTTCTTCCCTCCAGCTGTACTCAAACTGCAATTCTCAACCAGCAGTGAGCAGACACCATCCTTCGATTAGTTAGGGTATATCCAGTAGTGGACTGATGTGGGTTGATGGTGATGATGATGCCTCCGACTACTAATATTAATATTATACCTACTTATAAATCATTTTGTCTAATTTGTTATTCGTTTGCCTGAAAATTCACAGTTAAGACAGTTAAGAGCCTCGTTTTATGCGAAAAAATTAAGCTTTATATAAGTTTAAGTGACTTCCAAATTTCATCAATTAAGATTTATTTAGAATGGACAAGTTAATAACATAGATTATCTCGAAATTTTGGGGTAGCGAAGTTTAGAAATTTTAAACTAAATTCAATCGATAAGTAATGATGTAGTGTAAGAATATGTATTGTCAATAAAATTAATAAGCGCTAATCCCACGTTATTAATAGCTTTCCTTAGCAATATGGTTTCCCTGTATCATAACTACACACGCGACATTTCGCGTTAATATAAAATTGGTAACCTTTCACGCCTGTGTGTAAATGCGAGTCATGTTCGGAAATTCATTTCATCCCCGAGACCTTTAAAGGTGGAAAGGTTGAAGGACGAAGGTGAGTTTTGATGACGCGTGGGTAGATTCCAATACTTGTAACTACATTATGATTTAATCGTTTAGGGGTTTCTGCCACGTAGGTACCAATCTTGTTTTTTATGAGTCACCGATATTAATTCTGCACTGATAAGCGCAATGATCACCGAAGAACTGATCATGGTGAGAATAACAATATCTTTATGTGGTTATTATCGCTTTTTTCCGCAGAAAAAATGCTTTCATTTCACATAAAATTAACTCACGTAAAATCGACCCCTAAGTTGGGCGTTACACTCAAATACTATAGCTCAATTAATGAAAGAAGTAATAGATAGGAAACTTACATCGATCAAGTGTGTGCCGACTTCTTCGGGCGTGAACTCGAGCCGGAAAACTCCCGGCCTTTCGGCCATTTCCAAAACGCGGGCGGTGACCGGTCGCCTCGATGGTGCTGTCACTGTTACTCCTACCTATAAGCACAAAAATTTAAAATTAATAGTGTAAATTATATAAAGGATATACCTTTTCATAACCTTAAATTTTTTTATAGGCGTTCAGTATCGTATTTAGTGCCCATTTATGAAGTAAAAATGTAAATCAAGTTTACATTTGAAAATATTTTTTGCAACATAGTTTTCAATTTTCATGGTCCTAAGCCTGTTAAGGTATGAAGGGAAAATCAAAAACTTATAAATAGTATCGTAATGAATAAATGAGGTGCGCATAGCGTAAAAAAAGTGTTGCTAGGAGGCCGTATAAAAATTTTTAGATTTTTGGCGGACATTTTCTAAGTGCTTTATCTTGACATTTTTGTACTGGGCTACTTAAAAATACGTCATTTGTTTTTTGTCTCGTAGATTGTTATATTAAAATTTGGAAGGTTGTTAAAATTTCATTTTGTATATTGTAAAGCACAGGCATACAAAACAGAGTAAGTAGTAGTAATAGGGGGTTGGGTTAACACGTCGTTATGAAAATCTTTTTATTTAACAAACTATTTAAAATATGAAGAATTAATGTAAA
Source organism: Anania crocealis (assembly GCA_949315895.1). Taxonomy (NCBI): domain Eukaryota; kingdom Metazoa; phylum Arthropoda; class Insecta; order Lepidoptera; family Crambidae; genus Anania; species Anania crocealis. Next base: position 13,852,162 of record OX438880.1, on the reverse strand, counting down.
GTTCTCAATAGATATCACTATTGACAACTTTACATTAATTCTTATCGCTAGATTTTAATTAATCCAAATCGTGCTAATATAAATGTGAATATTTATGAAACATGTTTGTTACTATTTCACAAAAAAAACTTTATTAAAATTTATTTATTTATTAAGATTTACATAAAATTTGACACGGATATCGATTTTAGAACAAAATAGAATATTAGATACTTTTCATACCGGAAAATGTACAGTTCCTATGGGACTGTTACTTAGTTTCACTCGTTCAAAGTCGCAGGCAACAGCTAAATGATCATAAAAGCCGCATAAAACGGTCAATACTTATTTTTTTACGAGTAAGGAAGGACGGCGCTATTATGCACCAATCTCTGTGTCAATACCTGTTTTGGTATACTTTTTACTCTGACTAGGCAGTCTATGACATTGTATTACTTCTTTCGTACTAAACGCTGCTCATAAAATTCAAAAACCCCAAATACTATTAGGGGTTAAAGTATGAAATTGCCGTTTTGTATGGACGAAATCAAGAAAAGTCATTTTTCCACACTAACAATTTTTTAGTTTTTTTAAAAACGCCTCACCGTTTTCGATGCAATTAAAGGTGAAAGTTAGATGATTATAAAGCTACGCATTATAGTATTTAAATTTCTGAAAATCAAAGTATATAATACAAATATACTTAATTGAAGCAAGAAGGTCAGCTGACACATTGTAAGGGGTCTTTTCAATGACTTCCTTTGAAGTAATAGGCACTAGTATTACATTTTTTTTAGTCAAAAGTTACTTTATTTAGTTTTTGATAAAATACAAAAAGAATTACGCAATAATATGACTATACTTAAGAGCTATAAACAAAATAAAAAGTGGGAAAATAATCGGCAATTTCATACTTTAACCCCTATTATTAGGCACCACTATGGCGTACGGGTTTGCTTGCCGCTATTGATAAGATTCACTGTCATGTAATTTTTTATTTTCCTTGATGAATGTCAATTCAACTGTCTTCTCCTCCGGGACCCCTGTGTCGCTACGATTCGTAATTTTATCAATTATCACCGATAAAATCAAATCAATAAAGATCGGCTCTCGGAAGTAACGGTTAATAATTTTAGACCCGCAGTTGAGTTTAAAATTTACCTTTTTTTTAGCTATTATATATTACTTTTAAGATTTAAAGTTTTAATCACATTTTTTTTAACGACGGAAGTATAAAATATTCATAAACATGCGATGCGGTCATTATATGCTAAAAAAAATTAAAAGATTGTTGAAATGCGTTTTCTTGGTAAAAAAAATGGTCATAAATATAAATAAAATGCCAATGCCCTATCCAGTTCGACATACCGATAACATACATAGATAGATATATACCGACAAATAATAAATTTTACGCAATCAATACAGCTGTACATAGTATCTACATACTGTCATAGACTTATTAATACTATGGCTGTAATTTATCCGGATGTTGTGACTTTAGTGGCTTTACAAATCAATTGGTATTCAGGTAACCACCTACCCAATTAAACTGCCGATCAGAAAATAAACGAGTTAACCATGGAAATTGTAGGGTTTCGCTCCCCTAATTTATTTTTCCCTTCTTTTAGAAGTATGTTATTGGCAATCATTATTTTGGGAAAGGTGAATGTTTTGTGGGTTAATAAACTGCGTGATATAAAGCGGTTTATGTGATATAAAGCGGCATGCAGACTTAACGTTTTTTGCGGCTTATGAATTCGTTCATGTATTTTTTTTGTATTTTAAAAAGTAATAAGAGTTTTCTATTATAGCAACCTAATAATTATAATAATAATAATTAATATAATTGCAATTATAATATCAGTACTGAAACTTAAAAACATAATTATGTCTCAGGCGGGACTCAAACCCGCATTTCCATGCATTATTTATTTATTTATTTACCGTGCGATATGCAAGCATATTATAATAAAGTAGGTATTTAATGGTTGTTTCATCTTAACTGACTGTCTTCTTAAGCTAACATTTGATGAAACTACGCTTGCTTACATCGGATAACAATATTGGTAAGCCACGCTCAGTATATATGTAGGTATATTTATGAGAGATTCGGGTTAGAGTCCCTGAGGCATAATTTTTTAGGTTTAAATACTAATAAGAGTTTAATGGGTTAAAGTTACCAACCTCATTTTTGTTGAAGGTTCCAGTACCAGGAGACGTGGATATCTCGAAGACGGCCGGCACTCGAGCGGGGATTAGCCGTGTGGATTCACCCCCGCCCCCGTTTGCCGGCCCCGCCATCACCTCGACCTTCCACGGAGACCCTGGAATAAAATAAAAGGTTTTAGTTAATTTTGTTAGTTTTAAAATAAATTTATTAAATAGTATATCAGAAACAATTGAGTATTCAAACGTAGGTATAAATATATAAATAAATAAATAAATGTGGACAACATCACATACATTGTTCTGATCCCAATTTGAATACCTATTTAAAACACACGTATTTTAGAAATCAGAAACATCGAAGGTACCACAATCCGACCCGAGAAAATGTAGAAAAACATCTTTTTTCTACCGTCTGGGGAATCGAACCCGGGACCTCGGAGCAGGTGACACCTTGAAAACCGGTATGTACGCCACTCCGCCACGGAGGTCGATGTTGTCACAGCACAACGACAACGGCACAACACTGTCAGGTGGTCGATGTGACACAATCAAAAAAGTCGTGAGCCATGTCTGCAGATTACTGTTTCCTTTTAAATAACCCATGCGACGCATTATTTCACTAAAACCTCTGTTTGTCTAGATAAAGAGACGTCGAATTATAAGTATAAATAATTTCGTTAAAATACTAACATTGGCTAACTGTTGATAAATAGTGCCTCGTTGAAAAGTCAAGGTTATTGTTGTCTGTAATTTATCAGACTGTTTTACTACAATTAATCATAATAAATACTGATCTAAACTTCAATAATCACTATTACAAGAGTTAATTGATTCGGGGTTTACTCCATGTAATTATATAGGTACCTTGTTTGTAATAAGTTCCCAATATTTCGACAGTTCGACACTATTAACTGGTATAAGCGACGAATCATTAACTTATTAATGTTATTACTCAACAATTATCAACAGACACTGACTAACATTAACAAATAGGTACTTTCTGTTCAAGCTTTGGTTTAATTATCAATTTCACAACACTAATAGAAAGAAAGAAAGAAAGAATTATTTATTTGACACATATAATACAAGAACGGAACACAGAATATTGTTTAAAAAAAACTTAGCTTAAATAAAAGTGTCAAAAAGGTCACCGCTCAGCATTAGTCGTGACAGGCGTAGCCAATATCACGACGCTGATTTTCAGCGGGGATTTTAATAGGAAAACTAATATACTTTCAAACAAACTCTTCGTACTCGTATTTAAAATAAAAGCTAGAGACAAGCCAAGCGAGATTAATAGAGTTATTAATAAGCTCGTGAATTTTCAGTAAGGCCGTGGTAAAGAGAACTATGTTTCATTTCATGTATTTTGATTGTTTAACTTTTCCGCCCGGATTAGGTCTGAAAAAAGAGGTTTAAATAAGACAATTATTCAGATAGTCAGCCAGATGATACTACCAAAATTTAGGTAAATTATTCAGTGACTGGAAAAAAATAATTGAGCCGCCGTTCAATCGACAAATCAAATCGACAGTAATGTTTAATGTAAGGAATTGTATTTTTAATTTACACCAGCAATTTGCTTAGAAACAGTTTTAAAAACAGCACTAAGTATCTAATGCATATTATCCTAAAGCATAGTACCTCCATCACCTTTAAGTGCATACGAGTTGCCACTTTTGTGGAGCAAAGTAAGGTAAGTACATTTTACAACACGTTCTCACTATTAACGTTTAGTGGCTACCTGAGTGCACTAACCGGCTACTTAGATTTGCAACAGAACACGTTTGTATGACATACGTTGCATTGCGTTTGCGGTAGGTAACCGCACTTATGGCTTAGACTAAGTATCCAATTACGCAAATAAATCGTTTTCGGGTAAACAGCTCACGGTATGTGAATAACGATCAATCTTGTCGTCATATAGCTTTGAACAACTTCCGATTGCGTGTACGAAAATTACGTCTTCATGCAAATGGTTACACGCACCTGTGCACACGTATTAAATAATACTATGTACAATTAACATACTTTAGCGCGGAAAGACGAGTTATTTAATACGAAGTTAATTTGACGCCAGCTTTACTTATTTATTTATGCGATAGTCTAAAACAACGCCCATTGTGTTTTTATGTGACAGAGTCCTAACATAGAGTAAGGTTTTATTCGTGAATTTCAAAATCTCTGAGCATTTTAAACAAGATTTCATGTTAAATTGTATTAATTAAATAGGCATAAAATTAGCGAGCGTTAGCTTCAAATTAGACCTATAAGTTTTTACAAGCGATAAATTCCTAAGTATAAATTATATTAGGGGTTAAAGTATGAAATTGCCGTTCTGTATGGACGAAATCGAGAAAAGTCATTTTTCCATACTAACAATTTTTTAGTTTTTTTAAAAACGCCTGAACCGTTTTCGATGCAATTAAAGGTGAAAGTTAGATGGTTATAAAGCTACGCAATATAATGTTTAAATTTCTGAAAATCAAAGAATATAATACAAATATACTTAATTGAAGCAAAAAGGTCAGCTGACACATTGTAAGGGGTCTTTTCAACGACTTCCTTTGAAGTAATAGGCACTAGCAATGCATTTTTTTTTAGTCAAAAGTTACTTTATTTAGTTCTTGATACAATACACAAAAAAGGATTACGCAATAATACGACTATACTTAAGAGCTATAATAAAAATAAAAAGTGGGATAATAATCGGCAATTTCATACTTTAACCCCTATTATATACAGAATGGCCGGATGATACTCGTGATAGAAATTAAAGAAAAAAATTGGTTTCCTCTTGTCGTAAGGTTCGGAGGTTCGGAAAATCCCCATGTATTTTTTGTTTTTGTCGGTTTTCTAGTCTTGAATTTTTTATCATTTTTTAACCTAACTTAAAAAAAATTAAACAAAACGTTGACAACTTTCCAACATTTTTTGCAATTAATCTTCTTGAGTAATATTTACTCAATTTATTTCATAAAGACACAAAAAAAAAACTAAATCTACCTACCTGGTAAAAAGTTAAACGTGGTCATGAATGAAAAATTATATACGCTTACGTAATATATGCGTCGAATTAAGTAGGCACTTCCATTTTATTTAATTGGTTAAGAAGACAAAAGATTTCCATCAAAATAACATCGCAAAGGAACCTGTCCATGTTCACTTACAAAGGTTATGAAAGTGAGACTGACCCGAGGTAACCCTCACCAGAGGTCAATACACTAAAACCGTGTGTTGTGTATCTGCCACTTAATTTGACCGCACCTATGTTCAACTCGTTGTCTGTAGCCATGTAGAAAATAAAAGGGTAAGGTATACTTAAACAAAATCCATACTAATATTATAAATGCGAAAGTATGATTGTGTATATGTGACCTGCTTTTACCTCTTCACCCTTAAACTAATGAGCTGATTTAGATGAAATTTGGTATTGTGTTAGTTTGAGTTACATACGGGAATTTTTTTGTCTAAGACATCATTCAAAACCAACGGTCGGCTAAGAGTGATTTTAGGAAATCACCAACCTTATGGGGATGAAAAACGAGTTGGTTTGGGGAAAATATGTTCCTTAATGGATAGAAATTGCGAAAATTATGTTTGATATTTGTGGAGCGTGATATAACCGGGAAACCGATATAACCCAGACTTATATAACTGGAGTTAAATATAATCGGGAGCGCAACGTAACCAAATTCTACACGAACAAAGTTCCTAACGGAGCGCTAGTGAAAAATAAATAATAGTAGAGTGAGTGCACTAAACTAAACCTGGCCAAAACTTCGTTTCAGTCGTATTAAATTACCTCTCATTTTCATAAAATAATTTATTGTTGTACTGCAGGACTCTGTCAATAACAGTTGTCTCAACAAATTAAGATTGTCTTTATAGAGAGAGTATACACCATTGTTCTAAACATGAACGCTGTAAAGGGTTCGAAACGTCGGGTTGAATCAAAAATAAACGCGTACTAAATCCGTAAACATATCTTTCATTTCAGAGTTTAAAAAATTTTAAATAGGCTAGCATTATTCCAATTTGTTCACGAAGCGCTAAAAATATTTAATTTAGCCCGTTTATGCAGAAATCAAACAACTTCAGTACACGACAAATGCGACGCGAATGAAAGTGTATTTAATAAAAATGCGACGAAACGACTGCTAATAAAATGCGTTATGAAATCAAAAGGTCAATAAAACCGATAGCAACGAGGACGCTTGATTAGATGGAAAATTAACTTTTTAATTGCACCGTTTATTGAGGAACTAATCATTTTTAACTAGATCTGTAACTGTTTTCTTGGGTTTACGCGAACACTATACATTGAAATGAAGAATGTTTACGAATTTAATATCGCGTTTATTTTACATTATATTTTAGTTTATCCTGACGTTTTAAAAATCTTACAGCGTTTTTAATCACGGGTAGACTAAGGTGATATTTATCGTATTGTAGGTAATTTGAAAAAGTGTTTAAAACGTCGGGATACACCAAAATATAATATACATTGAACGCGGGTTTAAATCCGTAAACATATCTTTTATTTCATGATTTGTATTATATTTAGTAAGGTAGGTAAGCATTAAAACAACCATTTTGTATTCCATGTAGGGATATCCCGGAACCAAAGTAAAGAGGCGTAAAGACGAGCTTTATAAGAAAACAAAGCTCGACTCAAGGAAACAAGCCGAATGATAGGATTTTTCAACTTTAATCATATTAAGTAAAATAAGTTGAAAAATACTATCATTCGGTTTTTATGATTTGAAAATTTTATCGAATGATAGATTTTTATAGCCTATCAACTCCACACATACCTACGAGTATGATCCATAAAACCGTAGGATGTGAATGTAAAAAAACATAAATCATGTTGGCATGTTCCGTAGCCGAATGGCAAAAAACGGGACCCTTATAGTTTCGTCAAGTCTGTCTGTCTGTCCATCCGTATGTCACAGCCACTTTATTCTGAAAGTTTTAGCATTACACAGTTGAAACTTAGTAGGTAGGTGTATCCTGTTAAACGCTATTCTTATACAAAAAATAAAAAATAATGATATTTAAATTTATACTCGAACCTATGCGTATGGGGTATCTATGGATAGGTATTTTAAAATGACATAAAGGTTCCTAGAACCATTTTTTCCAAAAGTCTAACATTTGGAAGACAGACGCTTCCAAAGTGGTAAAATTTTGAAAAAAAAATGCATATCTCAACAAATACTTTTAATGAAAATTGGTTTAAACGATATCAAACCGGTAGTTTTTGAGATATAGCACATTTTCAACAACCGCAAATATAACTTTGTCCTTTATTTATACAGACACTATGAAACAAAGTTATTTTTGCAGTCAACAAAATATTGTGGTATTTCGGCTTAGTGGATGTAAGTGGACCCCTAATTCAGTTAAAGTTGGTACGGAACCCTGAGTGCGCGAGTCCGACTCGCACTTGGCCGGTTTTTCTTTATTATTGTAATAATTATTTTCGATATAACAACATCGTTGGAAACTTAAGCATTCGCATTCGCTGAAACAGGGGTAGGAAATATTGGGACATGTAAAAGATCTTCCTGGTGTCTAAATTTTCCTGATTTTATTCTAAGTATTACAAAATATTAAATCTGTTTCCCGCTTATTATTATCACTTAATTTTTTTTTATTAACTATCCAGGATTTCTTCAAATATCGCATTCTAAATTATTTGTATATTTTCATATGTCATTCTTATAAATTTGTATGTCAGACATATTGCCCCAGCTTTCATATAACTTCGACTTCCTCAAAGATCAGATTACAATGACAGCTGTGTCACGTTTGTTGATGAGGAGGTTAAACAGCATTCCTTTACCCCGAGCACCGTGTACAATTCGTTATTGGTAAGTCCACCTGGGTGACCTTAACAAGACACCTTTCAATCAGGTCTTTGTTCCATCTGCTGCTTTGACTGAAAGTCGTCAGGTAAATTCACAATAACAATATAAACAGAGATAAAAAATGAAAAACTAGAACATTTCGGTGCTTTTTAACTTGGAATTATTCAATTTTATTTAATCGTGGACATTTTGAAGCGTCTGTTCCGTATGGGACTGGGTATATTTGTTTTATTTTTATTGATGCCATTAAATTATTAAACTTGTATTTTTTATTTACCTTGCCACTAAAAGAATAAATTACTTAATATGAACATTTTCAGGTATAATAATAACTGTTACTTTTTGGTGGATTCGCTACTTAAAGATACATTTCCAGGTTGAAATAAAACGGATAGGTAGCAACAAAGTCCATAGCAATACAGTTAAATACACCGTCCAGGTTAAAACAAATGACCATCGCGCACAACTTAATTTGCTATATTGAACGCTCGTGGCATGCAATAAATTACACACTGGTCCTAATAGCGCACCTATTCTGCGTTGGCCGACATCTGTTTCGAGATTATTTTGTTTCTGTCTCACTTCATATTCTAGTGATAGAGCTGGACAGGTGTGGGTGTTGCGTGGTGCGATTGCTGGGTAGGGTGGTGGTCAGGGCCTGCCATTTAAACCCACCTGTCCGATAGAAGCCGTTACCGCCCTACGTAGTACAGCGCATAACGGGACTGAATGTTCCTCCATGCGTAATTAGATAGGCCACTGAGTAGCAAATAACATTGACAATTGTAAATTCATTATGTAAATTCGAACTGTTAGTCACGAACAAGTATTTACTACGAATAAGTAGATAATATTAACCTGTAATAAAGTCTTCAAGCGATTACATTAATTAACTAATAAACGCATTACAATAAATTTCAACAATGAACAATTTGTCAGTTGCAGATGTGTACATAGACATCGATCTATTTACTGATTAAGCATGTACCATGTATGTATGTACTACTATCTGCTAATACGTCGAGAATTACATTTAAGAGATACTATCAAGAAATCGAGATTTTGTAACGTCAACATTACTCAACTTACGGAATGTAACGTGTTTTAACTAGATGTACTTGTTCGTAGATAGTCGAGATTCGAGAATTGACAAGATTTTACGAAAAAAGAGTTTCAAAGAAAGATAATAAAAAAAAGACATGTGGCACTCGAAGACTGCCGCGGTAAAGCTATTGCATAGCATTTTTATCAACTTATGCAATTATATAACTAAAACGTATCACCGCTGTGCCGGTCGGAGTGGGGGTTGTTAGGTTATTTTTGTTACGGAATTTCTGGATTCGGTCTCCACGCTCAAGGCCCGCGATAGAAGCTATGCAATAGCTTAAAAGTAAAAAAATAAATAATAAATAATTTTCACAAAAAAAATATTTTGTGGTAAAAGTAGTCAGAAATTGTAATGTCAGCGAAAATACTTTTTTTAGGTCGCTAAGTCACGGATGGAAGATATTCTGTCCACTTCCCTGCATGTCTATAACGTTATAAGGCACTCCCTGTTCTTACATAGGTGATTATTTATCACTGTTCGTTCTTACTGTGACCATTCGAGCGCGCAACTAACTGTAGATAGCATTAATAACGAGCAATACTGGCGTAATTGATAGATCTAACCTTTTGTAACATTTTATAAAAAAATAACAATTTTTCGAAGTCATGTTGGGGGCACTAAATATACTATTGCATACATATTTCTGACGATTTTGTACGGTATAGACGATTCTTATATAATGTTACGGTTTATGACTCACGGCTGCTTTCTAATGTTTAGTGGGAAAATACTCGTATATGAATAGAATTTTGAACTGGTGTTCAATGAAGAAGATATGTTCACATATAAAACTCAGTTTTTTAATAGTCTGACAGATAGAACAGACAGAACAACGAGGGTGTTAACATTAACTGTATGTTAACTTAACTTATAATTAGCTATGTATTTTTATTATACTCCTTTTGTGTTTGAATTAATTTCTTAAATTAGGCAATTTTAAATATGTTCCAGCGAAAATTACTTCCATTTACATAACTTGGAAGCTCATATTTTGCTAGTAAACTTAGCATCATAACGAGATGTTTAAAAACATAACACTTGTAGTTAAGATCTATGCACAATTGTGCATTACTTTTAACTTCTTACGTATAGCGATCCAAGTTAAACAATATTTCATTCTAGGTGTCTGCTTATGTAAACTTTGATTTGAATAATATTTTACTCTCGTATAGGTAGTGAGAAGATAAATGCAGCTGGTGTCACAGTTGCACCACCCCGCTATTGCTTTCATCTCACATCATATTTTTCAATAATTTGCATATAAATCAGCACTGGAGATTTAATGCCAATAAAAAACAAATTTGAACTCTTCGATCTGATATTATTTTGTGCGTACACATTGCTGTTTTTTCAACGAAATTTCTGTTTAAAGTTATACCTACTGTACAAATACATATTAAAGTCGCAAAGGGAATGTGTGCTTTAGCAATTTATTTCACCTAAAATATGTGAAGTCTCAAAACTGACTTCGTTTGAAGAGAAACCACAAGCTTTATTTACTTTGTATGCAAACACGAAGTGAAAAGTAAGCATGTTTCTCAAATATTTAAATAGAGGAAATCTCCGGGACGTCCAACACTTACTCAATTTCCTTACATGGTTTATCTTGGCCGTAAACGGGACACGTTTTATAAGTATTGATCTAGAGGCGACAGACTCTACTACCAATGGAATAGGAAATAACGGGTATATTATACATTGTTGCTGGGCGGATTGAGTTTTAACATTGAAATCTTTGTATATAAAAATGAATTCCTATTTCTTTTGGTCACGACATCACGCGTGAACGGCTGGACCGATTTTGCTAATTCTTTTTTTGTTTTGTTTGTCATTGACAGGAAGGTTCATAAAAAAGAAAAAAATAACGAAATTGCGCGGAAAATTAAGAAAGTTAAGATAACTATAGCTTTTGACAATTTGAACTTTTTTACATTTTGAAATTACATTGACAGAATGCATGCTGCAAATATCGTCAAATAGGGGGTAAAAAAAACGAATTTTGCACATTGCCAGAAATGTCTGCCGCCTGTTCCCGTGTCGGAATACCAACAAAACTATTTAAATATACCCGCCAGAAAAATAAAACAAAGAATGTTGTAAGAGTTAGTTATTTCGAGATTTCTACCATGTACCTTGTTTTTTATGAGTTTCCGATATTTCGGCACTGTTGCAAGCGCCATGATCGCGGAAGAACTGATGTCACTGCGGGTGGGTGGTTGTTACGAGTAGATATATCGATCTACCCTCCGTCGTAGTCTTTTATTGCACTCGACACTGGTACCATTGTTTTCAAACTCACTATTCACTCGAACCTGTTCTCGACACACAACACTCACAGTATCCGATCGCGAAACATTAGTTTTTGGATTTTTCTGGTTATTACAAATTTTAACCACTGGATTCCAGACACACGACAATTTAAAGCCATCTTCACGATTAAAGTTTTTATGTTTGGTGATTTCGATCGCTTCTCTAACCATTCTTGGTGTGTAATGGCGTTCAGTGGAAAAAACAAGGTACATGGTAGAAATCTCGAAATAACTAACTCTTACGATAGTGACCATGAAAGTTTAAAAAAGAATGTTGTGTATCATAAAGCATAATAATAAATAATGAACGATTGCTAACATTTTTATTATACCATTTTGTAATCAACGACAACGTCTGTCGGATCCGCTAGTACAGAAAAAAAGTTGATTGTTAGACTTTCTGATTATAAACATGTTTAGATAGTGATAGCTTTCAGTTTTTAAAAGTCACTATCATCATTCAACCCTATTATTTTTAAAGGAGGATTTTCCTATAATCGCTACGCTTGGCAGGCGGGTTGGCGATCGTGTTTGGCCAACAATAGAGAGAGAACGCTGCTGCCAGTCTTCTACTGGCACTCCTTTACTCATTCAGTCGCCTCTAACGACACCCATTGTAAGAAAGGAGGTGGAGCTGTGGCCTAACGGCCGGTTCCAATAACCTATCTATCTACAGTTTTGGCATATCGGAGATAGGAAACAGTTTCTATCTCTGTTTTTGCCGTCCAGAGAAACAAAGACAGAAGTTGTTTTCTATCTCCGATATGCCAAATCTGAAGATAGATAGGTTATTGGAAATGGCCGTAAGACAAGTGGCTTTTTAATATCGTTTACGCCAGACGAATAGATAACAAATGTATGAAAATGACATTAACAAACGATCGAACGATCGTAAGCTTATATCATTTTCATACATTTGACATCTATTCGTCTTGCGTAAACGAAGTTACACGGAGAAAAAGGTCTAGTTTTACTAACCAGAATTTTGAGGAAGTTAACTAGAACGCATAGTGCTATACGTGACAACTATACATTTTGTAAATGATATTTTAAAAATCTAGTTTTTAGTAACGTGAATTTTCTGGTACATTGAACACATTTTTCGGTACACTTTACCATCAAATTTGTCCTGCTTGCAATACTTTAACATAGATTACTAACTCATTATTTTGATCTTTACAAAGAAAGTAGTAACTAATACTATTTGACATGTTTCGTACACTTAACTTATTTACCAGATTTTTTTAGTATTTGCAATTAAGCGACTATTTATCCTTAAAACTAATTCTGATAGCACTCGCAGTTTTTTGTTAACTTTTAATTGATTTGTTTTTACAAGTCGTTCTGGTAGTATTGTAAAATATTTTTTTCTCCGTGTAGAAAGCCACTCGTCGCTATATTTTTAAAGTAGGTACATAAATAAATTCGTCAGTAGCTCAGTTGGCAGAGTCCACAGTAGGTCGGTTAAGAAAAAGTTGTGAGTTTTAATCCTACTAGAGTGAGGCAGTCGAAAAGTTATTTAAAAATTATATAGGTAGGTATGTTTGATCTTGCGAGACGCGCTGTATTAAATGCAATATTGAAACATCATTTTATGATAGCTAGATTATAACATCAAAAGAAAGTTGCTTTAACTTTAAGTACTTAAGTATCGTAGAATCTTCACGCTCGAGCCGTTTTAACAGCGCTGTAACAATTTGTGTGCATTGTTAGATTGTTACTTAGCATCGATAACTGGGTTGCATAATGGACTATAAAATAAAAATACTCTGAAAACATCTACTTAATGATGATGGTTGTTGATTAATTTGTTTGGCATAAACGAAAAATTTGCCTCATATTATATTTTCTTTGGTTAGTTATTCATAAGGTAAATTTATAATTAAATATACATTAAAATTGACCAGTTCCATGCAAAAATAATGTTTTCGATGATTTCACTCGCAACCATGAGGAAAATTTGTTTCACGTGATTGCACCATAGAGTCTATCTATTGACATACTTAGACTTATAATTATGTCTAATCCAAAAAACTAAGGTAACCATCTGTAGGTAGGTACGATGCCCAATTCGTTTGTTTCATAAATAGAAACAATTAAAAAGTAAGTGCCTTTACATGTCCATTTACTTGTTTATGTATAATGTAGTTTTGAAACACCCACTCAAGTTTAAAAGTAGCGATTGTATGGTACTGTTTATAGAGCCAACAATGATCTTCCCTTCGTAAACATTCTATTGTTTTGAAACACAGACGGCGATAGCGCATACCTAAATCAAAACAGTTGCAACTCAAAAATACCCAAAAAGAGTCAGTTAAATATAGATATGTCTTCTCCAAACTTTATGTAGTCAACTGGCCGTCTAAAAAATATTTAAAAATTTTATATTATTATTAGTTCACTTTTTTCCCGTTTAGTAGATAATCGAAAATATAAAGATAATTACAAAGAGTCATTTTGTTTTATGATTTAGTAAAGAATTGCTACTTAGCTTGTGATTCATATCCAACATAAAACGACCACGACGATATGAAACTGTATGACTCAACTCGAAAATAATCATGATGTCTATACGCTACGCCTACAACAAACTGTTGAAGCAAAATTAAATTGTATAGGGCAGGGGTTCCCAAAGTGAGGGCCGCGGCGCGCCCAAATGTGATGGGCCGCAGCACCCTGGTACATTGTGAGACAATTCTTTCCGAAACTTGTGTATGTTTTAAGTGCACGCATCATAGGTAGGTCGTGTGGTCGAAGCTGAAGCTGGGAACACATTATCGGACGCGGCTGTCGGACGCGGCTGATAGTCGCGACTTAATAGGTATCTAAGTAATGAATGTACACTAAGCTGTTCAAACTATCGGACGTAGGTCGTGGACGTAACCTTGGGCTGACCTTCAGCTTTCGGACGTCCGACGGAAATCTGGCGCGCTGGATGTTTTTTTCAGGGAATAGGCGTCGGAACGCGTCTGCAAGCCACGTCCCAAAAGACTGTGCAAACTTATCAGCTGCGGCTGACAGCCGCGTCCGTCAGTCGCGTCCGTCAGCCGCGTCCGATAATTTGTTTCCAGCTTGACTCTCGAAAAGTATCTATACGCGATTGATAACCTTTGATAAGGTTGTACACTTCCCCTAGGCTCTCACGCTTTGACCGGCTCGCTTGCTTGCATTGCCCGTTTATTTACAAGATGCACTTTCGACTGTATCTATTTTAAGTAGCTGGCTAACGTACAGTTATGACAAAATACTAAACTTATATAAGTGCGCTCTGGGCTGCAAAATATTGAGAACCACTATATAGGACGTACAGAGCGGATATGATCTGAAGAAATCAATAACCGGTACCTTTCAGGGCCCCGATTCTCGATACTCTTTAGGGCCCGATTCTTCTTCGATCAAATCAGATGTGTAACAAAATTAAAGAAGTACATAGTCATGGGTCAACGAAATATAGTCAACATTAATAATTCTGTACTCGATTTTTTTACTTGTGTTTCTAAATTAAGTCATAGGTATATTTTCTCTGTACATCTTTGGTAGCTTAATAACATACAATTTAATGGGGTAGTGACTAATCCTAGTAGGTACCTATTTGGCTTGGGTGTTTAAAAACGCCATGACAGTCTTTTCGATATTTTTTAACAAAAATGTATTTTGATGTTGATACATCAAAATACATTCTGATGAATGCAATGGTAATAAACTCGTAGTGCTATTGACTAAGACTACTTACGTGTAAAGAAACGTGTTTATTGTAGCTATAGCACTAGTGTCCATCTTTGGGTTATCATATTGCGGTAAAAGTCAGTCTACCGACCCGAGGTCACAAACGACAGGGAGTGGCACTCGTCAGTTGCAATTTTATAGCGAAAATCAAGTGATTGATCATCTGCCTGCTCAGTGACTCGTACGAAATCGCTAAAGCAAGTAGACCGTTACGTCGGTCATATAAATCTGCATTTGGTTACGGACATTAATTTTGGTTGACATTGATCATTCTCCCCACCTATGCCCACTTGATTGTGACGGGCGCAAGGTCAACTCATCTGCATAGCCATGGTTTTTGAACGGTGACTCTTGGAGCTCGATATCATAGAAGAACTAGGTATACTTCGAAAAAAACCATTTCGATTCAGAATGAAAATAAGTGATTGTATGTTGTTATGTGTTGTACCTAGTAGGACCTACTTCTAAACGGCTGCACCTTTCTGATTCTTGTCAACGTAAAATAAAAACACTTCAAATATTTAATCGTAACGAAAAAAAAAACTCTCCAATCATAATGTGAGTGTGGCAGAATTAAGTAGGTAGTAGATAAGAAGCTATTAAATACTAAATACAAATACTATGAATCCTTTGTGGTGTTTCCGCCTATAGTCGATCCTCATGCCAAATTTTGTCCAGATTCGTTTAGCTATTCAGGCGTGATGGAGTAACAAACATACATTGAAACTTTCGCATTTATGTAGGTAATACTAGCGGCCCGTCCCGGCGTCGCACGGACGGACCCGTTAAAATTTAGTAAGGATCCCTAATCTTTTCTAGCAATAAATATAGCCTATGTCATCACGGTGAATGTAGCTTTCCAATGTTTTTTTTTTGAGTTTATTCATTACAAACATACACACACACAAAAATACAAATATTTTTTCTTTATATTATTAGTGTACATAGTGTAGGTTAGTAAGAGAAAGATTTAGTTAATAAAACAAATGACGTGGTTCAGTTTCTTACATTGTTTTATCTGTTACATCGGCAAAATCAATTATTATTTCTAGTTCATTTTATTGCATGGTTGTAAAGGGAAAATTTGGTTTCACTTTCTTCATTAGTCCACCCATGCAAAGCCAGGGGGGCGACCAGCTAGTTTAGGTATATTTTTTTACGATAAATTAGCTCCTTTGAGATTTCTACCTTGTACCTTTTTTATGGGAGAACAAATGTTTCGTGATCAAGACGCATGCAACAGTGCCAAAATATCAGCAGCACATAAATACCAAGGTACGTACACAGTAAAAAAATCTAAACATCTCACTCATTGGAAGTGATCATTAAAGATTAAATTAGTACTAGTATTATTAGTATTAGTAGGTAAGCTGTGTAAGTGGATTCATATATTATTTGTACAAATTGTAGGAGAAAAGGTAATATCAAAATTTCCGAAAAAATCTTTGTAATTTATCGTAATTGTTTACTTGCCATATTTAATTACGTTTATTTAGAAAACGAACCCCTATACAAGCTTATCCTGAAAATTTATAGCAATATTTACGTTTCTTAAGAAACACTTAATGACCCTTAATTTGCAAAAGTATTTCCGTTCTTGATCCTTTTGGTCAATTAGGTTATTTATGAAGGGATAACGATTCCAAGCTTAATCGAAATTATTTAAGATTTCCATTTCTAATTCTCTTTTGAAATTGCGTTGGTATACTAAAAGTTATCATAGCGTATTTAAAAAAAACTAATACATACCATTATTAAATGATAAACCTTTAAACATAGGCGGCAGATTCGACAAAACTAAAAACTTTTTTCGTCTCATATAAGTTTGTACATCAAAAATACGAGGATAGTACCTAATAATACTTATGTATCACATTTATTAAAAAAAAAAGGTAAATTAAAATAAAGTTAACTAATATTTTATTATTTCGATGCCTTTAGTAAAATCCATAGCAATCTTACATCTTCCTCCATTTTCAAGTAAATCGTTCAACATTTGAACAACGAGTTTCCTAACATTATCGCCAGAGGCGCCGTCGATTTCCCAATGCGGACGGGACCGGAAGTCACGAGTCCAACCATTGTTTGGTCAGCGTGCCCGGCGCTTCCTACGACGACTTGCTGTGCAAGCCGGTGTAAGTGGTAGGTGGAAATCGAATGTTAAAAACAAACAAGTTTTGTTAATCCTATTTATTTGCTTAAGTGCATGATCGATTTGAAATTTTGCGTATTTATAGTATTAACTGCGATGGAAGTAAATTAAGAGCATACTATACGCATTTGTAAATAACAACACAAGCACAAAAAAATGAATTTAAAAAAAAAAGTAAAGTAAAGTACTTACCTAAGTTAAAATAAGCAAAGTAACGGCCTATAATTTAAAACCACTGCAGGGCAAAGGCATCAATCATTGAATTCAAGTTACCACAGCAATGATAGGTACAGATATAACTAACGTGATTGGACGTCCCGTTTTGAACGGGACTATCCCTTTTTATAATTACGAGTCCCGGTGTTGCCGAAATGTACTCTAGGAAGCAAAATTGTCCCGTTTTCAGAAATTGCATGAAAATTTGAGTAGCATACGGTTATGATTGCCTGCTACAAATGCTCCAGTAAAAAGAGTATTGTCTTTTATGAACAAATTGTGGACATCTAAGAAAACCCAGTTACAAATTTCAGTTCTAAAGGCGAGGTTCATAATTAAGGTGAACACAAAAAAACGTGTCAACAGTTTCATTCTTACTTAAAATCATCACCAGCTATATTAAAACAAATTTGTTCTTCTGATACATATAAATTTAGCTAAACATTTTTATGATTTGTAACTTTTAAGCAAACTAACTTTTTCTGAATAAATAATTTTAAAAAAGTGTTTTATTTGACATCAATAAACCAATACCGTTTAGTTTTTTCCCCGTTTAGTTTAATAGCCAGTCCCGTTTTGAGTCAAATAATAAATGGTCACGTTAGGTATAACCACCACGCTTGCTAAATACAGGTCGGTAATCACAAACGAAAATTCGAACCTCTTGCTGTCCGACCCGTGGTTCGAACCGAGGATCTCGCGATCTTGACCCGGTTCTTAAACCACTACACCAACGGTGCGTTATCTATAAATGTCGTGTTATCAATTATCATCAATGGTTTGCTAGAGTCAATTACTGGACAATAACAAAAACTGCGCTACGGCTCTTGTCATGCGCATTAACTGACATCGTCAGCAGAGCGTAGAAATTTGACAAATCTAATTGAATTGGTCGATCGACAAACTTTTATAATCGCGCGTTCGGCCATTGTCAATTTAGCTTAGCCCCGGGCACTGCCTCTGTGACTTGTTGGGGGTACTTTTTTGTATAGGATAGATATTCTAAACTCAGTAATGGTTTTCCTGCTAAACTTTTGATACGATTGTGTGGTATTTCGCTTTATACTATAAATGATATAGGTTATGAATGATTATATTTTTACATTACATACAATACGTTTTATCCACATTACCGCACTAACCTGGAAATGTAGCGACTTTTACTTTTTGCATGGTTAGATCCGTAACTCACACCAAATTCCATGAGGTAAAGAACGTAAGAAAGACTTAAAACGAAATGGCTGCCTCCAAGACCCTAGTCTCTCTGCCTTAGCCTTATATATTCTTATATATTTACTAGCATGGGTAATGCACCGGCTAAGCGAATACAGGGTGTCTGTAAGAAAATTAACCAAGTAACTTTTTATAATGAATTGAAAAAAATTAAATGGTCGAACTCAAATGACATGAATTGCCCTTGTAAAATTTATAACTTCATTTGTAACTCATTTAATAATGCACGTAATGTAGCAACTATAGAGAAAAAAATAAGTTATCGCAATAATAGTAAAGTTTCTTTTCCTTGGTTAGACGAAAACATAAATAAGTTATGCGATAAACGAAACAAATTATTTAATCTATGGAAAAATAGTACTAATGACCCAGAACTCAGGTTAAACTACAATAAAATTAGAAATAAAGTTCACAAATTGTTGGAAAAAAAAAGGAACGCTTACTACTTTAGGATTATAAATGACAATTATAAAAATACCAAAAAAGTTTATCAAATAGTAAATGAAATGTTAGGAAGGGTGACGTCATCAATAGATTCTGTAATATTGAAAGCTTTTGACGCGCAAAAATTGTCTGTGAAAAATATTACGAACAACTTTGCAAAAAGTTTGGAAAAAGCAGTAAAGAATATCGTACCTAACTGTAATGCCAAACTTCTTGATCCTGATAGTTATACTAAAATCATGGATAAAAGTATGTTATTTAATAAAGCTTCTTGTGATAGTATATATAAAATTATAAACAAATTGAATTCTAATAAATCTCCAGGTATCGACAACATTCAAATTTCAGATTTAAAAATGGTCGCAGAAGAAGTATCAGTTGCTTTCGCCAATCTTATTAACGTTAGTGTTTCAAGCGGCGTATACCCCGACGAACTCAAGGTTGGATGTGTTAGACCCGTCCACAAGAAAGGTGCCAAAAATAATTATTTTAATTATCGTCCTATAACATTGCTTTCATCTGTTAACAAAGTTGTAGAAAAATATGTGAGTCAGCAAATACACAATTTTTATAAGAATCATGAAGTCATAACTCAAAATCAGTACGGATTCCAATCCGGTAAAAGTACTACCCAGTTATTGTCAAAGTTTACTGATGAAGTCAACGCCTACCTTAACGATCGAAAGCACGTGTTGGTCTTGTTTATCGATTTTTCTCGAGCATTCGACACCTTAGATCATAAAACCTTGATAGATAAACTTGACCATTCTGGGGTACGTGGTCCTCTCCTTAAGTGGTGTGAAAACTACCTTTATAATCGCAAGTTCACTGTAAAGGTCAATAACACATACAGTGACTTCAAAGTGGTTACCGAGGGAACAGCACAAGGATCTGTGACCGGACCGCTTCATTTTCTGGCATACGTTAACAGCATGGCAAACTGCTTTAAATTCTGTACCTGCTATCAGTTTGCTGACGATACCTGTTTGATAGCTTCCGATAAGGACCCACAAAAAGCGAGCGATCGTCTGCAATCTGATTTCAATTTACTTTTGAAATGGTGTCACGATGCGGGTTTAGTGTTAAATGCAGATAAAACAAAATTGTTATGTATTAAGTCACCATATCTAAAGCGTTCCATATACAGTAGTATAATAGCCCATGATCATAACTGTTTACATATGACTTATGCACACAGTTGTAACTGTCCATCTATTGAAAATGTTGACCAACAAAAGTACCTCGGCTTAGTCATAGACAGTAGGTTGAATTGGGGTCCGCATATAGAACAAATTTGTTGCAAACTTCGACAATTTTTAGCGTATATAACTCTTTTAAAAAATCGCATACCATATAAGGTTAGGATATTGTTATACAATTCTCTGGCTGAGTCTTATATTCAATACGGATTGAGTAGTTATGGCCGCACTTATAGTACCTACCTAAACAGTATTTTAAATCTCCAACGTAGAATCCTTCGTCTATTAGTATCCACGAACATCAAGAAACAGTTTTATGATAACGATAGCGGTCTTTTCAATTATTGTCAAGTTCTGCCAGTAGAAACAAATTTCCAATACTCCATACTCAAAGAAAACTTTTATAACAAACAATACAGAAACGAAATAAAACACCGACACCCTGTATGCACGCGGTCGTCGGCTAGAAACCAGTTGGAGCTACGCACGATGACTGGCGCGAACAATACATACGGCAAGCGAACGACTGCTTACCTGGTTCCTCGATTAATAAACAAATTACCGCCTGATTTGCGTAGTGTACATAACGTAAGACCTACTAATATTAAAATTAAGTTGAAAACTCACTTGTTAAATAACTTAACGATGTTGTAGACTGACATGATATTCGATACAAATCTCATTGGTTTTAATGAATATCATATGAAAGAACAATTTCTTTGTAAACTTTTTATTTGTTAAATAAATTAAAAAAAAAAAAATTATCTAAAAGTAAAAGCGTATTTAATAAATCAATCAGTAAATAAAAATATCATAAATTTAAAATTCATGTAATTGTGAAACCAAGTTAAATTATTTGAGTAGGTACTAATAAGTGCTAGGTGAAGAATGAAGAAAGGTTTATTAAGCTATTGCATTATGCATAGCTTCTATCGCGGGCCTTGAGCGTGGAGACCGAATCCAGAAATTCCGTAACGAAAATAACCTAACACCCCCCCACTCCGACCGGCACAGCGGTGATACTTTTTAGTTTTATAATTGCATAAGTTGATAAAAAATGCTATGCAATAGCTTTACCGCGGCAGTCTGCGAGTGCCACACGTCTTTTTGTTGTTAGACAAATAATAGTTCAGAATTAGTAGGTTATGTTGGAGTTGAGATACGTATTATTCATGCTCGTCACTATAATAAGAGTTATAATTAGTTCCATGGCTTCTACCTTTGGTCTATGAGTTGAGAGAGTTCAGAGATTTTGCACTGTTGCCCCCCGAAAAAATTGATTCTTCTGGCTGGACTGTTGACTCTGGGAATACATAAGGCTAACATTTGTTATTATTTAATACTCATTGCATTAAATAACTTACAAAACAACAATGGTGTTTATGTTCATATTAAAATGTCCATCCGATATTTTGTGTTATGTTTTATAACTAGTTTTCGGTCTACTTTTCATTAGTTAAAATTATTACATTCTTCGTAATTACAAAAGTGTACAATATGTTAATAAAACCTGTTTCGTTGATTAGGCTAATATATGCTGAACATTGAAAGTTTTCAAATTTATTTTATGTTATTTTAGCTAAAAATTTGCATTTCTAATCAATGATACATTTTAAATGAGGATACAACACATGTACCTCCTATGCTGCGACTAGTTTCTTAATGAAATTCTAGAAACCATAATCTAAACGGGATCCTACTAACTAATACGATATGATATTTTTAAACACAAAATTTACTATAGGTACTACAAATTATGATGATGTTTAATACAAATGCGTAGTTATTTATGCTCAACAAGTAAAGATCTATTCTGTGGTTTCCTTTATAATAATAATAATAATAATTCGCGGTCGCTACCGCTGATCTAAATGGTCGTCAAAATTTATATTTTAAATTTATAATACGCACATGTACTACCTTAATTATAGAGTTGTAATAAAAATAAAGGTTTTTTTTATAAAATTGGTATTCAAAACTTGAAATACTTTATAAATGTAATTTCTTTCGTCTTTCTTTCCTTCAAATATAGACATTTGAGATTTTGCGTAACAAAGGTTCAAAGTTAATTTTTACCAAAATTTTAAGATTTTTTTGAAAACTGCCTTACTATTTACCAAATAACATGTCTACTGAACTCAATAGTCGACTGGTAGAGAATTCCATACTGGATTCAGTCCGCCTTATGTAGGTACTTTAAAAATTGTGCAATAAAGATTAAATAAATTTTAAAAATACTATAAAGTTTAGTGGTTTAACCTGACGTAACTAAAGTGACAGCTTATATAACTAAAGCCTATTAAAATAATGCTGTCCTGATTGTCTGTACGCTTTCACATATTTACCCAATAGTACAAATATTATAGCAGCTGTGCCTCGCAGGTGAGTATTGTCTTGGTCGCCTACTGACCTGCATTCGCCTTTCTGCATCGGCGCAGTCTCATCTCGTATGTCATTGTAATACATACTACCATGAACCATGAATATAGAAGAAAATGAGTGTTGACAGAAAACAGTATTCTATATGCAATACTATTGGGTTGACTTTCTAATAAAAACAAGCTAATGTTTAAGACATGTGGTATTGATTAGTAAAAAAAAAATTACACCACAATGCTTTGGGTACAGAGTTGTTGTTTTCCTCGTGTTTTGATATAAATAATTTGCATCACACTGAAAAAACATTCTCGTACAGATAACCAGAATATGGTTTTTTGTACAATACTGTTTTGCTGTATATGTGACGACAAAACTGTTTGTTAATATTACCAGGCTATTCTCGTTAAATTTTAAATGTAAATATGAAGAAGCACATTGTAACCGCTACACGATTCGGAATGTTCACCTAACAATTTTATTATTACGATCTACTAAGTAAATTGTTAAAAATAACAGATATTTGGGATGCTTATACAAGTCATTTCTTAGTTCTTACAAGACTTTAGTGATCTATACTTTATGGTTCTTGTTTGAAGTACTATTTAAATAGTTATCTTTACAGTAAATGCATTGTTATGATTGCAGTAATATTGTTTATAGTGCCGATTAATATATTTCACCTAACAGTGCATGGATGCAATGATTACAATGTAGTTTTTGTAATGGGGACTGTACTCTTATTGTAACATTTGTCACTTCGATAGTTGACTGTATACAGAATGTTTGGTAAATACCCTATCAAGCCGAAACATACGTGCTCTATACATCAACCCCGAACAATGTTTGTTCTACCAATTTTCTGAAAATCTTCAAAAAATAATCGACTTTTCATACAAATGACCAAACCGCTGATCGAGTTTTGTATGAAAAATTGAAAAAAAAACGATTTTCAGAAAAGTCGTAGAACAATCATTGTTCAGGGTAGTTTATAGAGTACGTACGTCTCGGCTTGATAGGGTATTTACCAAACATCCTGTATAGATAGAAATAGTTCAAATTCAATACTATAGGTACAGAAAACAACTTCAATCCCGCCAATGAACATAATGACAAAAGTTACAAAATTATGTAAATGCAAGAAATAAAAAAGTTTAAAATGTATTAGTTTACTCATCTTTATTGCAACATTATTGTAACATTTATTGTTCTCGTATAAAATCAGGGCATTGTCTTTTATCGTAATAGCGAAACAATATTATCTATACTTACAAATAAAAAACTTAAACAAAACTGAGACTGTACTGATTGAAGAAATTTACAAATAAATAGTGACTATATGGCGTATTGAGTGTTACACATTGTATACAGAG
Source organism: Anania crocealis (assembly GCA_949315895.1). Lineage (NCBI taxonomy): Eukaryota > Metazoa > Arthropoda > Insecta > Lepidoptera > Crambidae > Anania > Anania crocealis. Next base: position 13,827,999 of record OX438880.1, on the reverse strand, counting down.
TCTATGGGATAGCAGATTTTTTTTCTTGATTTCACTATTAGCATAGTGAAATTTAAAAAAAAATAACTGTTCCATACAAAAGTTCGAGTGTTACTCGACCCAAATGTATGGAACAGCTGTTTTTATTTTATTTCACTATTAGTTCCATAATAAAAATTGTTCATATTCATAAATACAACATTGCATGGTGTTCAAAAATTAACCCTGTATATATGTATGTACATATATTTACTGTTCATATTAATTTATTTGTTGATTTTGTTTCAGTCACACCGAAAGACCATATCGCGACTTTTTATTTATAAACTACTTACATAATTTGAATTTATTACTTTTTTAACATTATTGTACTGACTCAACATAACATGAAAAACCAAATCAGTTTCAGTAGTTTAAAATTATCTTTTTTGTGTGAGGAGCTGAAATCAATTTATTTAAATATCCTGAGGATAAGATCCTCAGGATTTGATAAAAATCACTTTGTAGGGAAAACCTATTACTTTAAGGGGCTGATTGTAGCCAACTAGCTAACTAACTATGGATTTAATTTTAAAACTTCTAAAACAGTGTTTAATAAAATAGATCGGCAATGCACTCATAAAATACATGAATTTGAATTCTGCCTTCACTCCACTAGTTTTCTTTCAAATGGACTTAAAACAAAAGTGACCACATGTGGCAAAAACTCATTTTAAAACTACAAGATTTTAAAAGTATTTTATGTGTGTATTACCATTACAGCTTTTAAAAGAATTAGATATTACAAAATTATATCTATTGGTGGCGCTAGTTGGCTGCTATCAGCCATTTAACAGATAAGTATTAAAACTTAACTAAAATACTTAATTTAATATTATAATCATAACGGAGACCTCACAGTGACATACAATATTTTACCATCGCGGCTGATAGTCAAAGTATTTGGCACATAGCTAAAAAGTTTATCATACATATAAAACTCTGTTTCTGTCTCTCTCCGTATAACAACAAAACAATGTAATCTTTCATCAAAGTATGCTGTTTCAAAAATACTAACTTCAAAAATTATACCAGCATTGTGTACAAAAATGTTCTCAATTAAACCAAACTTCGGCATTCCATCAACTATGTCTAAAGTTAACATTATGTTAGACCTATACTTTATCCCATTAATAATTAACCAATTACACTTTTCAATAGACTCATCGTTTAAATTTAAACAGTTTATAATTTTTTGTCTAATTTTATGAGTCACTGGCTTTTTTTGGCCGCACTGTTTGTCCACATTATTATCATTAAGAAATGAGTTATTTAACTTTAATTGGTGTCTAATAGCTAAAGATTTGCAAATGTTACGTCTATTGCTAGATACATTAGCCGACAGTTTTGATATACGATGTTTGGCTTCAAACCTCATAGACCAGATTGATACCAACGGGCCAAACTTTTTTAACATATGATGATAATGTGTTAAGAAGTGAAACTTTGGTGTTAATGACTTTTTACTAAGAAATAAATATAATTTATGATGCTCAGATACTAAACATTGGAGTAAATCAAACGTTCCTCTTTGCAAATGTGTTGAAGTAACAATATCTAATATTTTTCTTAGACATAAATAGAGCTCCCAAAGTGGATCGTCCGAGGGAATCAAATCGTCTAACAGCAATCCAAGATATCTTACAAAACAAAGCATTTCTGAAGCCGACATTTTGATAGTCTGTTTACGGATATGATCTGGTAGCACGCATGGGGGTTGATTATCGCGGTCAGGTCCATAATCAAAGGATATCAACCTGTTGTTCAATGTTTCTATTGTAAATAACTTCAATTCAAATATGTATGTATGCAATAAAAAAGATAAATCATATTTACATACACCTTCTAATAAATCGTGCATAATATCTACTCCTACATTATCGATGACACTAAACCCGTCTACGTCATGCCATACGCATTCCTCTTTGATACCCGTGATTGTAACATCTCTAATATCTAAATCCGTCAAATACTGCTCCATTGTACGATACAACTCGTCATCACATTCGTGAGCGTACTTTAGGTTTTCTTTATGTATTTTACAAATTCGACAAGGAAAGTTTCCAGAAAAAGATTCACTAAACCCAATTAAGCCATGAATACCTAAATTGTCACCTAAAATAACAGCTAATTCAAAATACACTTTAAAAGGAAGCTCATTAGGAAAATTTACCTCAATACCGTGCAGACTTAAAAAATTTAGCTCTGAAATAACTGGAGCAAAAGTCAGTCTGTTTCCAAACTTTTGGCGGTCAGATGAATGAAAAAGTAACGCCAGAAAAATGTTTCGTAATTTTGACAAATATTTGGGCGGGAGACAAAGAATCGATATATAAACAGCGCCTAATTTATGGACACCAGCATGGCTGCCTAAGGGATTGCCCACTTCATAGTCGTCAAAGTATAGTGCAAGAGGTAAAATTATTTTTCCGTTACAAGAGTTAACTTTATTTTGCCATACAGAGCCTTGCACTATATTCTGTATGATATCATTGTTAGAAGAAGCTAAATATTCATTATAGCATTGAATAGTCTCTTTAAACATAATATTGTTTACCTCAAAAAATCTTTTCAAAACTAGTCGAATAGAAATGCTTTGTCCTGTAGCTGTAATTGGATTTAATCTAAAATTATTATTAGCATGGGTGCCTTCAATTCTTTGCCCAATAATATATTCTGTAGGCTCTATGTACGTACCTTGATTTTTAAAAAGCAAGAAACGTGCATGTTCTGTTCGTACATGGTTCATAGAATTACTAAATGCATTTAAATGGCGACTTAAACGATCAGACATTTCAATAGACATTAGCCCTTGAGATTGGGATTGACATTCGGATAAAATTTCTTGTAAGGGTTTAATTACAGAATTTGAAACCATATCATTCATGTTTGATATGACAAATTGAACTACGTTTCTTGGGATCAAAGCATTACCGTATAAAGCAGCTGTAAATTTTACCAGAGAATCTGCTGAATCAGTCTTAGATTGTGCAGAGGATGTTTCTTTAACAGTTGGTAAAACATCATTTACATAATGATTTTCATTTTGAATGGTATTTAAGGAACTAAAACTATTAAGAGGAACATAATTGCCACTTGAGTTATTTATTGCAGTATTTCTATCTTTATCTGAGCAGATATGCATCTGTGAATGCTTTTTAAATGAGTTAAGTAAATAATATTTTCTATTACAACCTACCTCGACACATTGGTAATGATCAAATTTAAAATTTGCATGAAAATATTTGAAGTGGTGGCATAAGTCTTTTATAGTTGATAAAATCAACTGACAAACAAAACACTTGGGCATTTTTATAATTTTACTACTCTATTAATTGCAAATCTGATAATAAAGAATTTACTGTGACAAATTGTTTGTCGTAAGGTGTCGTTATTTTATAAAATCCCCTTTGAATGAAATGCCATACCGTTTCACATTCAAACGAATATTCACAATGCAAAGCTTGATACATTTTAAAACAGATGTCAACCGCCTCAACTATACTATGAACTGTGTAAAATATGTTCTCCACTATTATAAAATATTGCTCAATTTTTCTTAAATTTTCGCCAACAATAAAAATCGAAGGTTGAAAAGTAATACCATGTTTGAAATATTTCTCATTTCTTTTCTTGATTGTTTCTTGTAAGTCCATTTGTCTCGATACGTGTGTAATGAACCCGTCTTGACATTCCTGACGCGATGGCCGCCAGCAATTTTTCTTAGATTTTTTTAATATGGGTAGACCGGCTAACAGTGGCAATAACATAAATGCCGATATATTTTCCGCTTCTTCTGAACTGCCCCCTGAAAGAAATATTAATTATTTCTATTTTATCAGAAAATAAAGACTAAGTAGTAATAGGTTACAGATAGAATAACGCATGAACAAGACATACAAATAACGTATACCATTGTACATATTAAAACCATTTATTGTAAATGTTAGTAATTAATTGCCACTGTGGCAAAGAATTCAATCATAACTAACTTGTTTTTGTTGTTTCGCATATAAAATAAAATAATAATTTGTTAGGTACCTTGATCTTTTTCTTCTGAAACATTAGTAATAGACATTATTGTCTCTTGCATGCCTTTATTTGTAATACATTTCTTGTTTGCTAATTCAAAAATAGCTTTTTTGGACAGCCCAAAGTACTTGTATAGATTATCTTTCGCATCAGGATATAGCGCATCAAAATCGATACACAGTAAGTGATACCCTGTAGGTTTTTTTAAACCAGGATACAGTGCCATGTATTTGGAAATAGTTAAATCTTTGGCTTCCACTTGTCTAAAATGTAGTGTATTTTTCCATTTCTTTTCTAGCATTTTCCATGGTTCAGTTGAACTTTTTATCCACGCTATATCATCAGACACATCAGCTGAAAATACCGGAAAATGATTTATTTACCCATATTACAATAGTAGCTTCTTACTAGGGCTTAATGGGATAATCCACTATAAAATATTTATGTGGAATGAGTTTTTGAGATGGGAGTAAAAGGTAAAATCCGTAAGAATTATATTGAAAAGAAATAAGCTTGATTTAGGCTATAATCAAAACTTTGTATTTATATTTTAGATAAATCACTTGGCTTAGCTGGGAAGCGACTGCTGAGATTTTGTAGTGATTAAAAAAGAAGGTTAATATGGTTTTGATTTTAGCAATTAAACTTCACTAATGGCACAGTTACGAATTTGGCCATCCACTCTTATCTTAAAATCTCACCCTTTATATCAAATACATTTGCAATAAGTTTGTAAGTACCACCTACTTGTTTCAAACCCTTTACCATTTTCATTTGATGCAGTATCTGTTGATGTGTAGCTACTAGCACTTCTTAACTTCTTTACAGCTAAACGATATTCACGTTTTCTATTATGAAGACAATCATATAACTTTCCTTTAGCACACCTTTTAATATTCAATTTTTTATTATTAATGTATGGTATGAAGTAGGTGCTAATGTTTTCCTTTTTGAAAATTTCCTTGATTTGGAAAGCCATGTCACATAAAATTGCACTGGGAATTGTTGCCATTTTTGGGTCATCTCCAAGTAAATATTTAATTATAATATTACAAAGCTTTCTTCTTGAACTACTGTTTAGCAACCCATCATCCTGATGCAAACTTAGTAATAGTCTACCATCTACACTGGATTGAAGGATATCCAATAGTTTCTGGAACAAAGTTTGTGTTTTTTTAATAAAAAGTCAACATCTACTATTTGTACCTCGAGCAACCATACCCACCTTGCATTGGAAGACTCCTGTATTTCCCGTAGACTCGATTACAGAACTAGTCTGTAAATCCCACAGGCTGGAATCTTTGCTTGTTGATGCAATGGGTGATGAACACATTACACTCTCACATGTCTGATTTTCATTCTCAAGTTGAAATATTTCTATATTAGAAATGCTACTAAATGGATCATGATGTCGATCTGATAAGACATCTATATCATGGTTGACTTCTGTAGTAGAATCCAAATCCTGCTTGATAAAATAAAATAATTAATATAAATAATTTAATTTAAGTGAGATATCATCACTTAATTAAATCACTAACACACACAAGAAAAATACTGAACACAAATAAGATTTTACTCCAAGGCAATCAAATTAAACATGTGAACAATCTTTTCATTTTATCATTTAAAATTAATGGAATCCATGAACTTACTTAGTAAGTAACATTAAACTTACATGTTTTGATTAAGAAACTAAATAAGTAAATGCTTTTTAAAACAGTTCTAAAATATAAATTAAAGAAACCTACCAAGATTGATAATTTTTAATTTCTGTTCTGCCATGGGTAATAACTATTGAACAATATCACATACATTGCTCTAGTTTTAAGGTAAGTAGCTAGCATTTGTATTATAGGAATCGAACCTAGGACCTCGGAGATGGGGACAACACTCTGCTACGGAGGTGGTCGGCAATTGAAGTAACTCCAACTACTAATATACAAATAATTGCCTTTTGTATTTATAAACTTTTCAAAAACACATTATTTTTTAATTACCTAAATAAACAATTACTTATTTTATATAGCGCAATACAATTTGATTAACTTACAAGTAGATTTTCTTTATCTGACTGTTGTGACAACTTCATCCAATTATCTAAATTTTTTGAAAATATAGCCCTGTCACCTATGACTGGAATTAATTCTTTAATCATCTGTACATCGAGCAGATGTAGACAATCAATGGTAATTTTGTTTTCTGTAAATAAACATAAGTAGGTATTTAATAAAATCAATAAATCAATTACCTATTTAAAATAATTCATGCAAACAATAGTACTTTAATTAGTTACTATTTTAGGTTTGCGTAATAATATAATAAGTTTTAAAATGCCATTTTTTGTTACAAATTAGAGCCTCTGACAGCGAAAGAAATGTGAAAAAATACACGACAGTGTAGTACTCGTATAATAACGAAGTTAAAAGGAAAACTTTTTACACAGTTAAGTAGTGTTTTATATTACTATACTTGCAGAGTTAACTTAACTTACTTAGTGAAGGAAATTACTTATACGATGGTCTTAATTTTGTAAATCAGGTAGCAAATACTACATACTGTAACGGAAAACTACGGAACCCTAGATTGCGCGTGGCCTGACACGCACTTTTTGATCTGGGTTTTATGTGAAATACCTATTTGTTAAGCATGAATAACAACTATATTGGTACTTTATAGTCCTATAGTTTAATAGTATACCTATATAACATAAACCTAATTTAATCATGCCCGTTTCATTCAACATTAATCGTTAAGTAGGTACTTCATTACCTATTTTTGTGTCGTAAATTAAAAAGACACTATGATGTAGGTAGGTACCTTTACCCACCCACTTTAGACTATAATAGTTAGCTACAGCGTGCACCGGAAAACTTAAATGATTATATTGGTTTTATCAAATTAATTAATCAACTACTAGTTATTTTAGGAAAAAATACGTTACTTACTTGCAAATAGCTCGATGTAGCCCTCTAAATTCCACGCCTGCAACAACACTTTCACATCCTCATCCATTGGTAAAGGATCACTTGTATGCCAGGCAAAACACTGTACTCGCGCCGGCGGCGTAGACGACCGACACACAACAAATAATAAATAATCAAATCAAACAAACAACACCGGGGCGGCCGGCGGACGGCCAGGGAGGAGGACTGTCGAGTCAGGTTGAAACTGGTTTCGACGCTTGCTTGTGCTTGCAAGCATGTGTTTTGGCGGTTGGCGGTTACCGCCCCCCTCCCCCGTTCCTCTCCGCTTTTACCGCAGATAATAACCTATTTGAAGGGTACAGATTACAATGCGTATTTTCACCGTTACAGATGCATCATAATTTTTACAAACCTATTTGTATTTATCATGTTACGTGGTTAATCAAAACGATTTAAAAGTAATTGTTACAAAATCATGTTTAACTAGAATCATAAGTTAATGTTTACAAGTCACTTATTTCACGATACGATATTTTTATTTATCTCAACCCGGTTTTCGTAGACTCAACAGTTTTTTTTTTAACTAAACGTTCTTGTAGTATTGTAGGAAATCTTTTTTTTCCGTGCACTGACAACTCCTGTCAAAACATAGCACATACGAATAACAATATAACAATAAAATATCCTTTATTCTTCATTTTAGATCAAGTGTGTGTGCTTGTTATTTGACAAACAGATTTTAGAACTACGTTAAAAATTTTAAACAAACCTCCTTTTAAGCACTAAAATGACTAATACATTTTTACCTACATATTCAAAATGGCGGATGTCACGGCGGAGGTTGCATTTTTTGTCTCCCACCTTAGGGGTTAAGGTCAGCAGTATATTTTACAAGTTTACGACTGTGGGAGTAGCCTATTGTCTTGAACAAGAGATAAAAAGTTAAACTCAGTGTCTTCTAATTGTGGTCCTAGTTCACTTTTGTTTAAATCTAGCTGTTGCCCGCGGCTTTATACGCGTGAAATTTGATAGTATCCCACGATAACCACATAGTTTTTTTATAGAATAAATAGCCTATGGGCTATTTCAGCCTATACCCTTTTACCAGTATTTATGTATTTGTTTTTTTTTCTTTTAGCTTTAATTTTCATTTCGAAGAATTAGGTCTTACCATAGGCAACTTTTCGTCTCTTCTTTTAAGGTGCTCCTATTATTTGTTTTTTTTTCTGGCCAGTGTGTACCTATTAATAAAGGCCATCTTTAAGCTCCGTAGAGATCACTCATGTTAATAATAATTTTACTGTTTCTGGACCATGTTCTAAAAATATTCACAATACGACTTCTTTTTCATTGTATTATTGTTACCTCATATTTCGACTTACTTGGTATGAATCGCCGAATTTTTTTGTTATGGAATTGAGGTAACTCAGGGCTTTAATATTAGTAAGTATAGAATTATTAATAGTAGTATTTATTTTTTACTTACCGCATAAATTTACTGTCAAACACAACTGGTAAATTCATTCAATTTTACATAAGTTTAAAGATACTTTACATTTACATACCTGCATGATATTAAAACATATTATTCACAGTCTAAACATTTATTTACAGCACCTACATAAGTTAATATATCAGGTTCTTGTATGCGGTCAAAGTTATTTGCAGTCAGTTATAATCCGTTGAATAGCTTAGACATTCTCATTTGCATAATAGCTTTGCAATACCAACTGACAATGAGTGTAGGCGTATCAAACCGAGCCTTCAATAGAAACTTTAATGAGTCCCCGGCCATCATTTGCTATTGATAGGCGATACAGTCTTAGCCGGACCATTTTAGGATCATGGCTACAGATCCAATGTTATGTTGGTTTGTACATGATGTTTTCCCTCTTCGTCGACGACTGGATCATCCCTAGTGTCGTGGGAGGCAACTAAAAGACTACTGCCAGTCTGGCAGAAGAATACGAGCAGCAGTAACCTCTCTCTACCATTGCATTATTGCGAACCGTCTGCGTAGCGATTATGGTAAGCACCTTCTTTTGTAGAGGTCCCTGTCCAGCAGTGGACTTATAGTGATGGCAATGATCTGAGATTTGGAAATGATGAATGTGTGAATATATATATAATAATCTTAATCTCAATAATCTCGAAAGGAAAAAAATAACAATATATTAAGAACTAGCTGTTGCCCGCGTCAATTTCTGTTTTTAAACTGATGCTTCGCTCGAATTAGTTGCAGCGTAATGTAATTTTGCCTAAAGCCTTCCTCGATGAATGCACTATCCAGTACAAAAAGATTTTTTCAATTAGAACCAGTACTTTTCGAGATTAGCGCGTTCAAACTAACAAACAAACAAACAAACTCTTTAGCTTTATAATATTAGTATAGATTTATCTATTTTAAAAGGAAAAGGTTTATCTCATAGACCGAATTCCGAAATTTGTCGTATTTAACCAGAATCAACCCTGCGAAAGTTATTCACGTTTTATAAATAATAATCATATATACACACGACCACCACACGACTACATGCAGGTATGCAGTTGCTAATTTAATACAAATGTAAAATTTTATTAATTGATACCGAACTCTACTCGTTTGATTTACAGGTGAAAAGAGGTTAAGAAATTTTGATTGTAACCAACCCAATACAGGTTACAATTATTCACCATGATAACAACATTCGAATCCGAGAATGTAAGCGCGATGTGTGTTCAGCAAATGATTGCTGAGTCATGGGTGTTTATGTGCAAATGTATTTGAGTATTTTTATCCGTTATCCAGTTGCCGTAGTACAAGATTTTCTTCGTTTGCATCTATCAATTGTATTGGTGAAATAGTGCTACCTATTATTTTTCAGCTCTTTACTATAACTGCCCTGACTGTATTATGTTTGTGTGCCTATTATAAATAAATAAATAAATATAACGAGTTGAAGCTGAATATTGGACATAACCGGAATCTATTTCAGTGGTACTGTAACATCGGGTTACACGAGTCTAGACAAATTAATTATGAAAATGATCCGGACGAGCGCCGATAATTATTAAGCATTTGCATCGGAATTTGGTAGTCCCACCTGTTCGCTAGAATATTTAATTGAAAATGGAATAATTGAGTAATTTCAAACAATCTCTACTTATCTTGTATAGTTAAATATTAGCATGTAGGTATGCCCATATCTAAAGCCCAACCTTTCGTTTGTCCCTATCAAATCAATGGAGTGATGATAAGCGATGGTGAGTCCATTTGATTGCTCATTTACGTCAAAATCAAAAGGCACTTAACGAAATAGGATTTATAGAATTTGCTTAGCAATATAACGGTTGGTAACAAAGGTTCACCACGTGAGCAACATTAAGATTATTTAACATAGAAAAATGGGGAAACTACCCAAAAATTATCGATTTTAAAGCGATTTAGAAGGCGAAACAAGGCGAAGGCGAAGGCGATCTTTTGAAGAAACTTTATAGCTTTTTAACTAAACTGGATCCCATGTTTAACGGCAGTATTTAATACAAAAACAAATTTGATATGCGTGCATCATTATTTTAATGGCTAAGTGGTTACTTAACAGTGCTCACATAGCAAATTTAATTGAACATTTAGTTAACCATGGTCGAGCAACTAAAGTTTGATTGTTATATTTGATACTTTCCTTGTTGACCGTACCATGTTGCCCTTAATACAATTTGGTCTCCAATTTATGCGCAAATCAATTTCAAATCACTTGCGTAATTTAAACTTCGATCACTTTAACTAATTCGAGCATATGACTTGATGGAACATTTAACTGCAGGAAACACCACTTGGAAACCTGTCTAGCTCCGAACATATTTCGAAAGGTAAAATGCAATTTTTAACCAGTTTCTTGTTGGTGCGAGGTTCATTCACGATATGTGTAGCTTGTGTGCAAAAATTTACACAACTCAACTTCTGCGTCCGCACAATCATATCAGAAGAATAATGCTAAGAAAAACGTTGATACTTAGTTTACTAAGTATATTTTCTAATTTTACGCTTTGATCAAAGTATTTTAATGTATTGACTAGAAGATGGTGCCTATAACTTGGGTTGTATAGAGCTGGATAGAGATTATTTATTTCTTGAAATTTTTGAATATCTCATCTTTCTTACCTAATAAATGAATAGGAAAATCTGTTCAGTGATTACCACCACTCGATCTTTTAAGTTTGGTTTACAAAGACTTCTATAATATCCTAAATAAATTTATGTACAATTAAATATCATAGATATTTCAACAGAATGATGAAGTTATCGTCATCATTATCAGCCCCAGACCAGGCCACTGTTGTACGTAAGCCTCTCCAAAAGGACGATTTGCCATAATCGCCAAGCTTGGCAAGCGAACTAGCGGTCGAAGTATGGACATTGGTAGGGAGAAGGTCCCTACGTTAATGCTTGTGTTTTTCGGTACACCGTATATCGTCTCTTACAATGCTTTTAAACACATAATTAAGGAGTGGTGCTGTTCTTTTATTCTGTTCAAACGTTCAGACTAAATATACATTAGAAATAGTTAATCTTTTGTTTCAACTATACATACATATGTACAATCAATTTAAAAACTTAATTGACTCTTAAAACAGATCTGACCTTAGTGTCTATCAAGATAGAATCGTACCTGTGAGTACCGTCCGAGCGAAGTTGTGTAATCGTCGTAGCTCATGCAGATAAATGCTCACATTATTGCAGAGAAAACACTTCCTCTGGATTTCCGTAATAACGCAATACAATACACGTTTTAGTTGTGGTCAGATGGCTGCGTAACTTTGAGTTAGAATTATCATTAGATGATTTTACTTGTTGTGCAATATTTACATTTAAGACGCTTTACCGTCTTTCTCTTCTCAAACGACTGGGTGTTTACATTTTTGTGTAAGAATTTACTTTTAACTTATAAAGGAGATGTCCCAAATTGTATGGAGGCTAGGCCCAGAACCTGTACACCCCACCAAAAGATAGACCAATACACCTACAAGATTTTGTTATTATCCAATTCTTTTAAAATGGCTTCGTTAGGTGGTTCAAATAAAGATACAGGTAAGAAAATAGCAATACAAAACAACAAAACCATCATGGCGGAAGATGACATTTTGATGACGTCTGTCAGTTTCAAAATCGCGCATCTAGGAGTCGAGTGCCATCGCTTACTACAGTAAAATACTTTCAAAATGAATGTGTCGATCAATACCAAATCCAGAAAACGAAAAAAAGGTCGTTATTATGAACTACAATTAAAACGTGACAAGCAAAACAAAAACTTGAAGTGAATGATTATGCCAAAGTGACAAGAGGTATCTGACAGCATTTAAAGTTTTTTTAGATTGACGCCATCTTTGTAATGCCTAATGGAGTTTGATAAATTATTCGATCTTATTTCTTTTTGAACCACTAAATTATACGTTAAATAATTTTATATGTATTTTTCCCAGAAACAGTATTTTTTTCTTGGTTTTTGAAAATGGTGTACTATGTCTGGGCCTATAGTGGGACATCTCCTTTAAAATAATTGTCCTTTATAGTCGCGTTAGTAAAATGTTGCTCTAGTATATCATACTAGTACGTAACTGATTTCATGAATAAGTTACAAAAAAAGTTAAATCAAGTCAGATCTAACCAGACATGGGAACATTGACAAAGTGCGGTTGCAACCAGACGCTCGGCCGACATACGTAACGAGAGACCGGAGAGAAAAGTTTCCGAACGCTGCATTTGCGAATGTAAGTCAAGCGTATGATATGAGTAACCTCCTTTATTTGTCGCAGTAAGGAGTAAATTGATAGCCGGTGCACGAAGTTATTGTACCCGTTTTTGAATTCACGATCGGATTTCATTTTGTTGTTTGTATTTTGAATTATTGGAGGCTATGGTGAGTGTCTGAAATATGATTATTATAAGAGTCCTTAACTGGAATGGATCTCTTCAAATGTAGAATTTCAATCACCACACTTGGCAGGAGTTTGGCCAGTGGTGGAAAGAAGACACTGCTGCCCCTCGTCTTCTGGATGTAATTACAACTCATTTTTTTATATAAATAAGTTTAGATAAACTAGTCCCCTTTATTTATTACACTGCTCAAAAAATTAATGAAATCACAGTAATTTATAACCAAATCCACCAATATTTATTACAATGTTGTGCCAAGCCTTCCCACTGAGTGACACTTGGGGAAAGACTTAAGTGACTACATACAGTTGTTATGTGAGCATATATGTCTATATGATGAGATTCTAAGTGACTTCCTATTATTGGCATTGATGATAATAATGTCGCACCTAGTCACCATAAAACATGTTTCGGATTTAGTAAATACCAGATTACGTAACTCGAAAGTGATAGTACATATTACGTTATATTTGCGCGAGTAAATAACCATTTTTGTAACCATTCTCATTTGTTTCGCACGAACTGCTTTCACTATTATATGGTACAGTGATCTATTCCGATATTCATTATTGGTTTCCGTAATAGATTTCTTAATCGGACTAAATTGGTTTTAGCGGATATATAAGCGTGGGTTTAAACCTAAATAATCGATTTTTTTAAATATCGTGAAAATATTTAGATCACATCACATACTTTAAACAAAATTGATGAATTGATGAAATACTGAACTTTTTATACAGAATTTACAAACACATTTTACTTTTTAACTATATCTTCTAAATAGGAAGCATAATATTTATTCAGTCAAAATTTAATAGTTTTACCTTCCCTAGGGGTAGGGCCCAGACCCTACCTTAGAGCATATAGACTTAGCCCGTCCGAATCAAGCCCGGAACAAAGAAGCTGGTTACACCTTGAAAACCGGTGTGTACAATACAAAACACCACCCAGGAGGTCGTCCTTGGAGTTTTCAATTTAAAGTATTTTGGAGATCTAAGTTTTAACAACATTAATTTTTACGTAACATTATTTAAATTACACAAGAAGACTGTTTTGGTTGAAAAACCCACATGAATTCCACTTCATTATCACGGAATGAGTTAATTAAAACCTTGTTATTTTCAAGGCTGACACGATAGACCGCCGTCTCTACCCGAAAATTTTAAAACGGTTGTATCAGAATGAGTTTTAAAAGAGTGAATGCTATAACAGTTATTCTACTTTTCAAATGAATATAAATAAAAATACAAGAATAATCAAGTAATGCCTGGACGAATTCATTTTTACATTTAAAGCCTACAACTTCTCATTTCTTTTATTGTTATAATGTTTTGTTGATTTAGTAAAAATGTAAATAGAGCTCTCATTGTAATTATTATATGCATTGTGTTCTAGCTATTTTATTTCAATATTCTTCAAAACCATTTATAAAAGTTTTTATTTTTAGTATGATGAGTATAATGAGTACGGTTGTGTTTCAATCAATTTCATTAAATAATTTGGTTAAACATTTGAGTTTCTATACCTCCTTACAATGTAATCTGGTACGTCAGCGAATGTTTTATTATTTTGTCAAACAATCGAATTGTAAACAGGAAAACGTGCATTCAGAGAATTATCGTCACAATCTGACACTATTACATATTTCACAGGCATTTTAGACGTGACAATTTACGTTTTTCACAGAACTACTATTGACAAAACATCATGTAGAAGCTTTAAAGCGTGAAGTTGAAAAGTTCCGCATCGATCCCCGGGCAGACAAGCCGCTCGCCCTAATAGGGCATCCCTCTTTGAGGGAGTCCTAAAAAGTTTTAATTAAATCCTCCCCTTTTATAACATTTATGTGAGATTCTACGATCATAGTAACTCGTAACGTACAGTTAAAGGTTAGGGTGTTTTAAGAAATATTATAGTAAAAATGTTTGTCATGATAAATAAATGCCATGGAATGTTACAATAGTTTTGGAGCTTGTCGTAGTCACATTCTTGTGATTAACGTCAATAATCATTTAGAGCAATTATAATAAAATTTATTAAGCTATGTTGATATTTCGTAAGGTATCATTAATAGTAACAAGGCCTCAATTACCTTAATCAAGTTCCTGACGCTTAAACTCCTGTACTAAATAAAAACTATCAGTAATTAACACCGTTTTATCTCGCTAGCTTTTTGTGGCAAACATACTAGTCACGCAACATCGGTTCGCGAGCGATCGGGTGTTATGAGTGGTGGTCATAAAAACCTTACATCCGTTATCCGATGAGTGCATCGAGATCATAGCTTGATAATAGCTACTAACCCACATACTTTTAAAGTGATTTTTTGGTTGACCGACCCATAAAGGGGTGAGTGAGGAGCGGCCCTTATAAAAGAGTTCAACGCACGT
This sequence comes from Anania crocealis, assembly GCA_949315895.1. Taxonomy (NCBI): domain Eukaryota; kingdom Metazoa; phylum Arthropoda; class Insecta; order Lepidoptera; family Crambidae; genus Anania; species Anania crocealis. The sequence continues at coordinate 13,812,718 of OX438880.1, read as the reverse complement.
TCGCGCTTTGTTGGGATGCATTCGTGCGAAACCACAATAATCCACATCTACATAGGCCCAAGGGTTCTCTGTTTATTCTCGTGATAACTCACAATACTTGATTTGAGCCACAATGTTATTTGTACAGTTGGTGGACTAGTGACCTAATACCGATTGAAAATACAAGTTTTTATTTACAATAAAGTTTTGAAGCTGGTAATATATATAGGCCCCGTGTAAGTATTTAAATAAATTCATGTTGAAGTCGGCATATGTTTTCGGTCACATAACTTTCTAGAGTTGAGGTCTCAATATTCAAAAAGACTAGGTAAGGGTTATGACGTGTCGCGCCCACACTCACTAGAGACGGATGTAAGAACTCAGTGTATGCAAATAGACTTACTTATCGAGGGCAAGGGGTCCTGAGAGCCACACGCTCCCTCGGCAGCAACGATCTAGGGCACTGAACGGACGTCAAGAAGAAATCACAACAATAACACTTTTAGAAAACACCCACAACACAAATAAACTGATGTACTATGATGCTCAACTGTTCTTATTTGTAAAGATCAGAGAGACTCCAATGTATGTATTAGTAGTTAACAGCACGTATACGAAAGAATACGCGACGAAATTGCATTTTTGTTTGGCGGAGGCATCGCCTCATTCGAGTACGAACGCGGCTCAAATGTCAGTCTGCGCAGGCGCTGCCACCCGCGCCCAGCTGCGTGACGTCACTGTGGTATTCAAAATGGCGGCTTGGAATTCGAGAGCCTACTTTGGTACCAACAGCAGAGACGACTCGTTACTCACGTCTGTTGAACTAGTTATAATTCGAACTATTTCGATTAGCATAATAGTATACAATATGCATGTTATGTATAGTTTAGTCATACTTTCAATGATTATATACATTTTGGGTGGTATTGTTTATTCCTTTAACAAGTTTACTTAGCTGAAATGTAAAGTTATAGGACCTACTTAGACATAAAAGTTTTTGAACGAATACCTTTGCTTGTTTTACCTTTTTCATTGCTTTCTAATAATGACTTATGATTCTTACCTTTACTTACCATTCTTCTTGAGTAAAGATCATACGTAGGTATTTAAAGTTATTTTTAGGGTGACCTTTATCAAATAGATAAATTCCTTGATTATGATTCCAAATTAATTAGGACTAAGCAAAACCAGTTTTAGGTTAAAATATTTTTGTTCAAACTGTACCGGAGCCCCTTTCACCGTCACAAAAGAGACGGCTAGACATATTCATTCATGCTGTCTGAGAGAAACAGGGATAGACAATAAGGTTGTTCATGTAGACTTGTTAGTTTAGTAGGTAGCTGTTTCTGTCATATCAATTTCATGTTTTTACTGTGAAAATATAGCAAGGATTATGTCGGCTGTGGACGTAGAACTCGAAGAACAGAAGGTAATGAGGATGGATTCTTCAGCGGTGACCATGAACTGGATGATGCAACGCAGTAGGCCGCCACCTACCTGGTAGACTAATGACCTATAAAACTTGGGATGGGATTTAATCTAAATATTTACTATTGTAACTTTTATGTAAATTAAATAAGTTTATTGAGTAACCATGCAACAAGAAAATTAATCCTAGATTTTGAGAAGCCGTTAAATGAAAAGGCACAAAAAAGTTTTTCTTTGCTGTAACTTTCAGAAGACTATTGAGCTATAATTTCAAGCGATTATTAACCTTCTATGTTATCGTTTACAGAACAATATTTTCTACACATAAATACACGTAAATGTGTGTGTAACGTTTCTCACGCTACCCCGCTAATGCCTAGACTTGATTTGCATGCAGAAATTACTCCGAAGCCGTGCTTAGCAGGACATTAGGATAATGTCGGTATTTAGATGCTGGCGTGTTTGAAATACAATCTAAAGACAATTTAAGTTTCAGCTCGCAAAATTCAAGTCCCACGTTTAGGTATTCTATGGCTTGTTTATGCATTATGTGCTCATTAATTTGGCAGACGAAATATTGTTTGTTATTTTCAAACAATGAGGAAAATGTTTTGAGCATGAGCACTCATACATAATATATTATAGCTCCTTACGCCTGGGGACTGTCTATTAGTCTTTATTCCAATACAACGAAAATATTGATTCCCCGTACCCAAACTAACTCTGTTAAAAACTATCCTATGCATATTCATCGTGTTGAACTATCTACAAACCAAATTCCGTCTAATCCGTTAAATTAAATTTTAATATTCCATATAAACTTTCACATCCTTTTCTACACTCTTAAAGAACGATTTTTGGGATAAGAATTATTACATACCTACATGTTCTTTTCCGACACGCAAACTATACCAATACCAAATTTCATTTATATCAGACGACCCGATTGGTGTAGTGGTTAGGTGATCTGCTAGTACGCAAGGGTCTCGCGGGTTCGATACCCGGTGAAGCAAAGTTAGGAAACGATTTTCTCTAAATTGGCTTGGGCCTGGAAAGGCTGGCGGCAAAGGAGGGAGGGAGGGATAGTCTTGCTTAGGAAGGCATCTTATTTATTTACGGGATTTTTGAGCGCACAGCGTCAATGTCAATCCCATCATTCCTTAACCTATTAAAAATCAGCAGGTCACCTATTTAAACATAAATTAGTACAAAACTTTGGCTGCACATGACTTAGGTTTTGTCGTGTTTTGTTGTAAAATGCCGTGGAAAATTCCTACGTCCATTGCGCACAGACCAAAAGATTTGGCTAGAAGTTCCCTTTTAGTTGCGGTCCATACGCACTCCATCAACAAAATAAATGCTGTACCTACATCTTCTTCTTTTTGACATATTTCGCAGTTGGGGCTATCTACTTGAGCGCAATCTAAGGGCTATTATTGGTCCCGGGTTCTGTAGTAAGATGAACATCGTTAAAACAAGTTACGTCAAACGCCTGTAATGGAATGTAATACGATCATCGTTGAAGGTTAAGTAATCACTCGATTAGAAAAAGAAGAATCCGTTGAGCAGTAAAGCGTGAAAACGTAACAGACAGAAATAATTTCGCATTTATAATATTTATAAGTTTTGATTAGCAGTTACGGTACAGAAACATTATTTGGTAAAAATATTTTAAATTTCTAAGTAAGAATGACGTATTTCCATTACATGACGTGGATATGCTGCGCTGTGTGAAAGTATAACATCAATTACGACATGCTAGTTTGATAACATAATTTAATTTTCCGCTCTGTGATCAATGGTAACACAATTGTATTATAAGACTCGATAACTAGATTTAAGCACACTACGTTTTTCTGTGATAAAAAAATGTCTGTGTGCTCCTACAGCCTATCCCCCTCTCTGTGCCAAATTTCCCTCAGATCCGTTGAGCCGTATAATATTAGGGGTTAAAGTATGAAATTGCCGTTTTGTATGGACGAAATCGAGAAAAGTCATTTTTCCATACTAACAATTTTTTAGTTTTTTTAAAAACGCCTGAACCGTTTTCGATGCAATTAAAGGTGAAAGTTAGATGGTTATAAAGCTACGCATTGTAGTATTTAAATTTCTGAAAATCAGAGTATATAATACAAAATTACTTAACTGAAGCAAGAAGGTCAGCTGACACATTGTAAGGGGTCTTTTCAACGACTTCCTTTGAAGTAATAGGCACTTATTGCATTTTTTTTTACTCAAAAGTTACTGTATTTAGTTTTTGATACAATACAAAAAGAATTACGCAATAATATGACTAAAAACTATAAACAAAATAAAAAGTGGGAAAATAATCGGCAATTTCATAATTTAACCCCTATTATTATTATAAGATAGTAATATTTTTCAGATTATAAAATAGTATTAAACTCCCAGTGAGTTTTATATCATTCTATAATACTAAACTTTAAATCTCTGTAATATCAGTATATAAACTTGAAAATTTTTTTGTCTCAGGCGGGAAAATAAAAAGAAAAAAATTTTCAAAACAAAAAAAATATTTTTTTCAAGTTTATATACTGATATTATAAGTGCAATTAGGTTGCTAAAATATAAAAAAAGTATTTAAATCTCTGTGCTAATCAGCTATCAAGAACTATCACCCAATTTTGGCATGCATAAAACATGGAGTCTATTAGATTTATAATAATTAAAAAATTACATAAGTAGTACTTGCGACTGCAATAGCAAACAACGGTTTTCCTTGGAAAACCATTAGTTACCTAAGTTGCTATTTACTCGGACGGCCAGTGCCGATGAAAGTTGGCAATTAGAAAAGACAGGTCATCAATGCAAAAGTTGATTGTTGCCTCGACACTTTCATGGCCGATTGTAACAACCTAAACCCTTACAAATCATACTTTACTAAGAAACAATTAAAAATATTCACTTTGACTTTTTCCGACGTATATCGGTAACTTTATAATCAAACAAATTACGTTTAGGACGGTAAGCGATACTATCATATTTTAATAAATTCAATTTACCCTATTGTGTATAAATAAATACCTATCCATAAGAATGTGTCAAACATTAGTCCATGTGTTGCATTCAAGTGGTAAACGTTTTGCGCGAGAGCATCGGTCGGTAGCCAGATGTTGTCAATCTTAGGTTGGAACGAATGTAATCTAATAATTAGGTTAGAACTTTGGTTTGGATTTTAAAATAAAATTAATATTGCTAATTAATTTTGAATCTTTAACGTGATTGAATGGTGAATAGGAACTTTAGTTGGCTTTTCCGATATTAGTAAATATTCTTACCGGTTAAATAAGTAACGAAAGAGTAATTAGTAGGGAAAGCTAGGGGTCCATGTAACCTTCTATAGTTAACTATTGATAAAGTTGTTTACTTTAATTGAAATAGGGGAAATTAAATACTGAAGAAATGCTAGAGACCTTTTAGATCCATCATAGCCTGAAATATTTATTGATTATTTAGAGCAGGTTTAGAACCTCTGGTAACTTAAACTTTGCTTGTAAGTGTTATGTATAACCGGAAGACCATCCAAAGATGTCTCATCGCTAAATCACCGCTTTCACCCTGATTTACTGCCACCACATGTAACCCGGCATCAGATAACAATTGCATAACAGTTGGTAACCCGATGCCAGATAACAATGGCAACCCCGGCGCACTTGGACGTCTCGCCATGCCATAACTATTTAGTTGTAATTTTGTATCTTTCTTTTATAACCTTAATGTGTACCCTTCTATTGTCTAATGCAGTACAAAGACCGATGTGATAGACTAACGTGACGCCTAGAAAACCATAAATAACCCTTAAGTTTGTATCTTCCTTTCGTAACCTTCCCTTCTATTGTCTAGTACAATATTTTGTGTGTAAAGTTGCCATACATAAAGTCCTGAATCTCTCTGGAGGGGAGGGACTGATTCTGTAACTCGAAGTAAAGAGCTCGACACTTAAGAGGAAACCAAGTTGTAGTTTGACTCGTAACACAAGGGTTTTTAAACAGGGAAGTGAGGCGCGGGGCGTGATTGTATGGTTAGATAAATAGTGTTGAGAGTTGAGATTCGGGATCAGTCCGTCGGGAGATGAGTTCTAGACCTCTTACTAATTTGCTGTACCGATCGCAATGGTAAAGAGATTAGTGCGTAAGTGCTCGAAGAAACTTCGCAAGGGCTAGGCGTCGTCAGATTCCTGAATGCACTAGGGCAATGCTGATTGGGGTGTCCTAGGCTGAGGCTGAGACTTAGGGTAAAGGTAGGATGGAGAGCTGCAGTGTCTGGTATGTGAAATTTGTTTAGTTGGATTTTCTGTTGAAAGTTGTCTATTTATTGGTAATAATAATGGTTAAATTATACCTTGTCTTACTACAATTTTATTACAATTTAAATTGGTTATTTGTGATTGATATTGTTAATTAAAATGATAAAGTCATAATTTAATATCCCATTTTATGCGGTAAAATTTTAAATTATATTTTTCTTTAAATTCTCATATTGTTTTCAACAGAATTTTTGACATAAATTTTGATTTTATTCTACTTTGAAAATTCTTGTAGGAATATAAAAGGGTTTGATCAGAGATAATTTATTTTCATACTTTAGTAATTTTATGATTTAATCGTCAATTTATTGATTTTATTTAACACATTCGAAATCAATCCTAGTTTATAAATTTGAAGCATTTTTAATTAGGGTGCCTTTATTTCTTATGTTAAATTTATGAACTTTGGTTTCAACCAGATTTAAAATATCTAAAACCTATTTTCATGATCTGGCGATGCAACGTCTTAATATTTTCTTGATAAATTAATTTGAAAGTTTATTTTTTTGTTTTTGTGTTATGTACTGATTTTACGTGTTTTGTTTTATCGTCCTCAATTAAATTACGAATCGGAGGGTTTTTGTAGATTATCTAAATTTCCTAGTTACAGATTTAACATCTTAAATACAAATATTTACACTGATAGGTACGAGTTAGATTAACTATTGCAAAACTAGTTTCTATTAAATAATAACCAATTGTACAAGTTCAGAACGTGGTTATATTTATTACAAAACAATTATTGGCATTTGTATTATAATTCCTTTACTTACGGCTTTAATTTTCCCTTAGAGTGGAAATTGAAGTGCTATTTTAAATTTTATTAAACGTTTTAAGACGTCATGTTTATTTGCGATTAACAAACATAATAAGTTGGCATTTTATGCTCAATTGAGTGATTATAAATATTATTTATTTTTCTTTCAAATTCCGGATTCAAAGTGAACAGGAATCTATTCTTTTTTAAATACAAAACATGTTATGAGTTTTATGCCCAGCTAAACATTAAACCTGAAACAAATTTTAATATAGTTTATTAATTATGATGATCTTCTGTGAAGATTATCACCTTTTGAAACCTAATTTAAGTTAGATTTTATCTACCATCAAACCTACACGACGTATTGAGGTTTTAACAATTTATTGAATCCTGCTAGGTCTGTTAACATTTATATTTCATCTATTTACCTCCTTTAAGCACCTTAAAATTAAAATTAAGCATTTATTTTAAAGATTTATTTAAGGACGTAATTATTACTACATTAAGAAAATATGACTCCTATATTACGACATTACGTTTAATATCAAACCGCAGATCACATAAACGCAATTACTATGATTTAGGGCTATACGGAATACTCGTCCTAGGTTTAGACAGAGGTACTGTTAGGTAGGCAAAACCTTATCCTACCCTACTCCTTTAAACCCTATCCTATATCCTAACCTCTAAAGATAGATCCTTTAGAAACATTGGACTATTTTTAGGCATCCTACCTTTAGAAAATTCACAATACATCCTTATCCTATAGACTGGGAAAAGAGTTTAATATAAAGATATTGTCGATTTGACATTGAATTACATTTTCATAAATTTGCAAATGGTTACAATGCTATCTCCGGCTATCATGAATGGACTGCCAAAGAAACATAAAATTATTCAATCTATGAAATCTAAATAATAGGGGTTGATGTGGGAATATCGATGGTTCCATAGGCCGTACCACTATGCCTTCATTAAAGGCCTATAAAGGAGTTATCGGTATTTTTGGATTAACCTTGTATTATGAAAGAAATTCGTTATATATGCTTCCGATGGGTTCAGACGGAGTCACCATTGTAACTGTTATCGATCCAAGATCTATGTGTACTCTCGAGGCTGCCCAGGTGTTTGATTATATGGATACCATTTCTCCTGTCCCCTTAGGGCTGTACGGAGCACCAAGGATGCTCCCAGGTCCCGGGTTGTAAGCACTCACCTGATCATCAGTTGATCGAGCTTTGGCGGCTAGATGATTAGATACATAAGGAGATAGGTACTGGTACAGTGCTCACTTAATGTCATGTATTTATCGGAAGTATTCGGGGTTAGTTAGTAAATTAGTAACTTTGGTAGACTTCTCATGAAGTCTTAGTTAGATAAGTAATTAGTACTTATATTAGATTCCTTTATCCCAGTCTACCTCCTTGCGCCTGTTTACGGTTAAACCCGTGATTCAGGTAGATTCCTTTCCAATGGAGGTGACAAGTAGCTCCTGGTTTTGGTCATCATTGTGAATGGGGGCGATGGTGTGGGGCTCCTTCACCGCCCCTCGGGGCTTCCTTTTCCCAATTCTTAAAGGCGCATTCCCCAGGAAACTTATGAGAACTTATTTAGATATCCACGTACCTCTAAAAGAATCAGGTTTACTACTACATACACAACGTACGGTCCTACCATTTTAAAACTAGACGATCACAAGGCCAAACTATTTAATTATTAAGGGGATTATGTTTTGGTCCACTTCTTCTTCTTTTATTTTATTGAGAGGAGGTGGTGCTAACGACGATGTTGATCTCTCTAGTAACTTGAGTCGAGAGAGTAAATTCATATTGGGCGTCAAAGGGGGGTTCGTTACAATTGGTGCCGTGACCAGGATAATAATAATATAAAACACTGGAACACGGTTATTTTATTTAATAGGCTTATAAGCCTACAATTGTTGTCGTGAAATGGAAAGAGGTTGAAAACGTGGATGTTTATTTAAGCATATCTAAGTTGACTGGTTTGCGCGTTTAAGGAATTGGGGAAAGAGGGGGCGTAGAGCTTAGGAAAATCATAGGATTCATATTATGGGTGTTGTAATATATATTTCACTATTACTAATTATTTTACTACTTAGTTAAGCGGGATAGTTGACTCTAATTTGCATTAATCTCACCATGATTTATAGGACTTTAAGATAAAACTTTTGTTAACAGTTTCATTCACTTAAATCAAATAGGTATGAATTGCAGAGTAAACAGTTTAAGTTATTAAATTAGGAAGATTTATCGCATAGGTTATTCTGAAATATGTTTTATTTTCACAATAATTTGATTGTATTAAACTAAACAAGTGTTTAAAAGTAACAATGGTAATTCACAACGTTAGGCCGTCTAAGTGTGACTATTGTAATATTTCATGTCAGTTACCTAAACAAGATTACGGGTCAGTCATATTACAGGTCTTTGTTCGGAACCGCCAAATATAAACAACAGTTCAAGTTACAGTATTTCGGTACCGTGTTTTTTTTAACTATAACTTTTGGTCACAATCACGTTTTGCTAACTCGATAAACAACAAAGGCTCATGTGTCCCATGATCATAGGCATAGGCATTTTAATGAATTAATAAACATAGCTAATGTTACTCGAGTAAATCTCGCCGACAGGAAAGATTAATAGCTTTAACTAAAACAACACTCCGCTCTATTATCGCTTTGTTAATATTATTGAGCGTGAGAGTTCGGACTCAGCTGCAAATACTTATCGATGCTAAAACACCACAAGAGGTCTTGTCACATAAATATTTAAGTTAAACACATGTTGTAAGAGTTTAGTTTTTCTTTGTTGTCAAATTTACGACAAATGAAGACGAACACAGAAAGTTGGCATGTCAATTGAATAAGTAGATCCCAACAACCTTTCGAGAAGTAATAATTCCCAAGTTAGGGATATTTGAAGTGGGTTTAAATGAGGTCTAAAATTCGAAAACGTGTTTCACGTGTTTCAAGTACAACTTTGTTTTTTTTTTTTACGTTAATTTATTGCTTTGTCAATTAGTAGGTTCAAGTTTAAAAAAGCTAGTTTAGATAAATAACATAAGTATCGAAAACTATCGAGAAGTAATAATTCACAAGTTAGGTATATTTGAAGTGGGTTTAAATGAGTTCTAAAATTTGAAACGTGTCTCACGTGTTTTAAGTAAACATAATTTTTTTTTGTTGATTATTACTCGGTCGATTAGTAGGTTCAAGTTTCAAGCATGTTTTAGATTAATAAAAGTATCTTCAGATGACTTTAAGTCCCTTTAGACTAATATTAATTATGGTAGGGTAGGAAAAAAAAATAGGGATACGGGTAAATTGAACCACATCTTGACAGAATGGTACTACTTAACGTGTTAAAAAGTAAGAGCCTTAATATTTTCCCAGCGTAAGAATAAAATAAATACATTTATTAATGACATTTTACAATTTTGGGAATAACTGATTTCATTTGATTTGAATTATATTTGGGTTTGAAATAATAATTTATACATTATGTAGATACGGAAAAACATACTCTAGCTATATGATTAAACCGATATTAGGTTTTAACTTAACCAATTAGTTGAATTAAAGGGATGGGGGCTATTAACAATCCAAAATATTTAAACATTTTGTAGGTTTCAGAGGTTAAAAATCTATTATTTATAGTGTCCGGTTCGATTCCGGAAATGGTGTAATGGGTCCAACGCCTTTAGCTCTTAACAACACTTTATTTATTGGATTAATGTTTATAGAATGCAGTAGTCAAGGGTTCGATTCCTAGATTAGTTACTTTCATGAAAAGAATTTAATTACAGAACCTTGTTTAAATGTGTAAAGATATTTAAACATACTTAGTTTAAGAAAGGATATAGTTGATTATGTCTTAATTTTATTTGTGGTTGTAAGGACAAATTTATGAGGTTTTGGTTCGACTCCAAGACTATAGGTAAGCGGATAGTTCGGTTCTTAGGTATAGCGGGGGCGTGTGAAAGTGTTATTTTATTACCTCGAGGTTTTATATAACCCAAATGCTTAGTGGCTAAATGGTTACCTCAGTTCCTGGTTCGATTCCGGGTTCGTGTACAAAAGGATTGTTATGTGTGAGAATAACTGACAAATATGAAAAGCTATGTAGTTATCTTTAATTTTGGAATTAATAGCGAAGTGAGAGGAAATATAAACTATTAGTCTTCGGTTCGACTCCGGGACTGTGTTAAACTAGTTTGGTATCATAGAGATACCATATTATTAGTTTTAAACATAAGATCAATTTTAACCTAGTGGCATAGTGAGTCAATTACTACTTTAGTCTCTGGTTCGACTCCGGGACTGTGTTAAAATAGTTTGGTATCATAGAGATACCATATTATTAGTTTTAAACATTAGATTAATTTTAACCTAGTAGCATAGTGAGTCAATAACTACTTTAGTCTCTGGTTCGACTCCGGAACTATGTTAAATTAGGTTGGTATCATAAAGATACCATATCAATAGTTTTAAAAAATAAGATTAATATAAGCGTAGTAGCATAGTGATTGAATTACTACTTTGGTCTCTGGTTCGACTCCGGGACTGTGTTAGAATAGGTTGTTATCATAGGCCATTTCAATAATTTTGAAGCAATAGGTTAATTTCAGCCTAGTAGCATAGTTAGTAATAAATTACTACTTCGGTCTCTGGTTCGATTCCGGGACTAGTGTAGATTACTTGTCTGCCTATAGTGGGGGCGAAATGATTAATTACATAAACTAGTTATATTTTAAATTAGCAGCTTAGTGGTTAGAAATTAATTGTACCGGGTTCGATTCCTGTACAGTGGTCAGCTAGCTAGTTTGTTGTGAAGAAACTAGTATTTTATCTTATTTTTACAAGTTAAATTATAATGGCTTCATATAAGTTTAGTTTTACTTTAATGGTTAAAATAAATAACAAAGTCGTCGGTTCGATTCCTGGACGCTTTGAATATTGGGGTTTTTATCAGTAAATTGTAAACACAACATAAAAGCTATTTTTATTATTACGATTCACAATACGTAATAAAATTAATGTAAAGTATTAACGGGTTCGATTCCCGAGTACTCAATCATGATTATTTATAATCATTAATTTATTTACCATCTAAATAAAGCAATGATCGGATATAATTGGAAATATAAATGATTTAATATCAGGAGGTGATATTAAGAGTTACTGTAAATAAATGGATATTTCAAGCATATTCTTGTCTCTGTATGCCAGCGTAGTAGTGTGCATGGAGACGTGGGTTCGAGTCCCGCTTCAGACATAGTTTTGCGAAGTTAAGGGCTGATATTATGATTGTGGTTGGGTTGCTGGAGTATTAAATAGTGTAAATGATTATTTATTATAAAAAGCTAAATTAATCTATTATGTGTATCAAAACTAATTGCGTTTTAGGTATTAGTAAAATCAATTATATTACATTTACTCGTGTGGATAGATGGATGGGTATTTGTATTCAAAAGCATTTAAAATATGACGATAATTTAGAAAATTAAATGTTTGTGGTTTTTGTATTTTATTAGACATCCTAATTTGTTGACATTTTGACCCAAAGCACCCACAACATTAAATTAGTTGAGGAATAGGTGTTAGGATAAAATGTCCCAATTTACTGTAAATAGGTGAATTGAACATTGTCAGTTTTGAACTGGTCCTCAGCTGATTTAAACTCTACACCAAACCAGATCTGAGCACACTGCACATGCTCCAAGTATTTAATGGTTGTTAGGTGGTGCAGAGTTCTAAGTTGAAGATTACTTCTTGTAAAATGCCGTCTATTGCTGTTAAACGTCAATTATTTTCTTGTAGGGGTATGTCGACGGTATCAGGTTCAAACGTATAGCACGATCGGACTGATAGTGTCAACATATTGTCACTAGGACTGAGCTTGCCTCACAACCAAGCTTCCTTACGGAGAAACTCTGATTGCCTGGCAATAGTACCACCAGTACTTAAGTATATTGGATACTCGGAACTTCTGTACTACTGATACAGACATTGATGCTTGGTTTAAATACACACAACACATTATTTTGGGTACACATGTTAATAAATAAGATTGGTTATGATTATACTAAACATAAGATTGACTTTGTCTAGGGACATACCTAACTCTCTATCCTATGCAGTAATGGTTGATTATTTAGATTATAATTGAAAAAAAAAAACTTTGTTTACCTAAGCTTAAATTGTTTAGTTGCAAGGAATGTTGTTGTGTTGATACACATTGGTAGTTTATTTGGTATAAAAAATAGTAATTAAAATATTCGTAATTTTAATAAAACAAATGTAAGGTTAGGTCATTAACTATACTCATTAAAGAAGGTTAGAGGAAAAAAAAATACCTATCCTTAAAAAAAAAAAATACAGGAACATTTGAATATAATATAAATAGTTATTAGTTAATTTGAAATAAATTAATGGATTTGAAGGGTTTGGTCGTGTAATTTGAAAATTTTTACTCCAGTAAATTACATAAAACTTTTGGGGGCGATTGTAACAACCTAAACCCTTACAAATCATACTTTACTAAGAAACAATTAAAAATATTCACTTTGACTTTTTCCGACGTATATCGGTAACTTTATAATCAAACAAATTACGTTTAGGACGGTAAGCGATACTATCATATTTTAATAAATTCAATTTACCCTATTGTGTATAAATAAATACCTATCCATAAGAATGTGTCAAACATTAGTCCATGTGTTGCATTCAAGTGGTAAACGTTTTGCGCGAGAGCATCGGTCGGTAGCCAGATGTTGTCAATCTTAGGTTGGAACGAATGTAATCTAATAATTAGGTTAGAACTTTGGTTTGGATTTTAAAATAAAATTAATATTGCTAATTAATTTTGAATCTTTAACGTGATTGAATGGTGAATAGGAACTTTAGTTGGCTTTTCCGATATTAGTAAATATTCTTACCGGTTAAATAAGTAACGAAAGAGTAATTAGTAGGGAAAGCTAGGGGTCCATGTAACCTTCTATAGTTAACTATTGATAAAGTTGTTTACTTTAATTGAAATAGGGGAAATTAAATACTGAAGAAATGCTAGAGACCTTTTAGATCCATCATAGCCTGAAATATTTATTGATTATTTAGAGCAGGTTTAGAACCTCTGGTAACTTAAACTTTGCTTGTAAGTGTTATGTATAACCGGAAGACCATCCAAAGATGTCTCATCGCTAAATCACCGCTTTCACCCTGATTTACTGCCACCACATGTAACCCGGCATCAGATAACAATTGCATAACAGTTGGTAACCCGATGCCAGATAACAATGGCAACCCCGGCGCACTTGGACGTCTCGCCATGCCATAACTATTTAGTTGTAATTTTGTATCTTTCTTTTATAACCTTAATGTGTACCCTTCTATTGTCTAATGCAGTACAAAGACCGATGTGATAGACTAACGTGACGCCTAGAAAACCATAAATAACCCTTAAGTTTGTATCTTCCTTTCGTAACCTTCCCTTCTATTGTCTAGTACAATATTTTGTGTGTAAAGTTGCCATACATAAAGTCCTGAATCTCTCTGGAGGGGAGGGACTGATTCTGTAACTCGAAGTAAAGAGCTCGACACTTAAGAGGAAACCAAGTTGTAGTTTGACTCGTAACACAAGGGTTTTTAAACAGGGAAGTGAGGCGCGGGGCGTGATTGTATGGTTAGATAAATAGTGTTGAGAGTTGAGATTCGGGATCAGTCCGTCGGGAGATGAGTTCTAGACCTCTTACTAATTTGCTGTACCGATCGCAATGGTAAAGAGATTAGTGCGTAAGTGCTCGAAGAAACTTCGCAAGGGCTAGGCGTCGTCAGATTCCTGAATGCACTAGGGCAATGCTGATTGGGGTGTCCTAGGCTGAGGCTGAGACTTAGGGTAAAGGTAGGATGGAGAGCTGCAGTGTCTGGTATGTGAAATTTGTTTAGTTGGATTTTCTGTTGAAAGTTGTCTATTTATTGGTAATAATAATGGTTAAATTATACCTTGTCTTACTACAATTTTATTACAATTTAAATTGGTTATTTGTGATTGATATTGTTAATTAAAATGATAAAGTCATAATTTAATATCCCATTTTATGCGGTAAAATTTTAAATTATATTTTTCTTTAAATTCTCATATTGTTTTCAACAGAATTTTTGACATAAATTTTGATTTTATTCTACTTTGAAAATTCTTGTAGGAATATAAAAGGGTTTGATCAGAGATAATTTATTTTCATACTTTAGTAATTTTATGATTTAATCGTCAATTTATTGATTTTATTTAACACATTCGAAATCAATCCTAGTTTATAAATTTGAAGCATTTTTAATTAGGGTGCCTTTATTTCTTATGTTAAATTTATGAACTTTGGTTTCAACCAGATTTAAAATATCTAAAACCTATTTTCATGATCTGGCGATGCAACGTCTTAATATTTTCTTGATAAATTAATTTGAAAGTTTATTTTTTTGTTTTTGTGTTATGTACTGATTTTACGTGTTTTGTTTTATCGTCCTCAATTAAATTACGAATCGGAGGGTTTTTGTAGATTATCTAAATTTCCTAGTTACAGATTTAACATCTTAAATACAAATATTTACACTGATAGGTACGAGTTAGATTAACTATTGCAAAACTAGTTTCTATTAAATAATAACCAATTGTACAAGTTCAGAACGTGGTTATATTTATTACAAAACAATTATTGGCATTTGTATTATAATTCCTTTACTTACGGCTTTAATTTTCCCTTAGAGTGGAAATTGAAGTGCTATTTTAAATTTTATTAAACGTTTTAAGACGTCATGTTTATTTGCGATTAACAAACATAATAAGTTGGCATTTTATGCTCAATTGAGTGATTATAAATATTATTTATTTTTCTTTCAAATTCCGGATTCAAAGTGAACAGGAATCTATTCTTTTTTAAATACAAAACATGTTATGAGTTTTATGCCCAGCTAAACATTAAACCTGAAACAAATTTTAATATAGTTTATTAATTATGATGATCTTCTGTGAAGATTATCACCTTTTGAAACCTAATTTAAGTTAGATTTTATCTACCATCAAACCTACACGACGTATTGAGGTTTTAACAATTTATTGAATCCTGCTAGGTCTGTTAACATTTATATTTCATCTATTTACCTCCTTTAAGCACCTTAAAATTAAAATTAAGCATTTATTTTAAAGATTTATTTAAGGACGTAATTATTACTACATTAAGAAAATATGACTCCTATATTACGACATTACGTTTAATATCAAACCGCAGATCACATAAACGCAATTACTATGATTTAGGGCTATACGGAATACTCGTCCTAGGTTTAGACAGAGGTACTGTTAGGTAGGCAAAACCTTATCCTACCCTACTCCTTTAAACCCTATCCTATATCCTAACCTCTAAAGATAGATCCTTTAGAAACATTGGACTATTTTTAGGCATCCTACCTTTAGAAAATTCACAATACATCCTTATCCTATAGACTGGGAAAAGAGTTTAATATAAAGATATTGTCGATTTGACATTGAATTACATTTTCATAAATTTGCAAATGGTTACAATGCTATCTCCGGCTATCATGAATGGACTGCCAAAGAAACATAAAATTATTCAATCTATGAAATCTAAATAATAGGGGTTGATGTGGGAATATCGATGGTTCCATAGGCCGTACCACTATGCCTTCATTAAAGGCCTATAAAGGAGTTATCGGTATTTTTGGATTAACCTTGTATTATGAAAGAAATTCGTTATATATGCTTCCGATGGGTTCAGACGGAGTCACCATTGTAACTGTTATCGATCCAAGATCTATGTGTACTCTCGAGGCTGCCCAGGTGTTTGATTATATGGATACCATTTCTCCTGTCCCCTTAGGGCTGTACGGAGCACCAAGGATGCTCCCAGGTCCCGGGTTGTAAGCACTCACCTGATCATCAGTTGATCGAGCTTTGGCGGCTAGATGATTAGATACATAAGGAGATAGGTACTGGTACAGTGCTCACTTAATGTCATGTATTTATCGGAAGTATTCGGGGTTAGTTAGTAAATTAGTAACTTTGGTAGACTTCTCATGAAGTCTTAGTTAGATAAGTAATTAGTACTTATATTAGATTCCTTTATCCCAGTCTACCTCCTTGCGCCTGTTTACGGTTAAACCCGTGATTCAGGTAGATTCCTTTCCAATGGAGGTGACAAGTAGCTCCTGGTTTTGGTCATCATTGTGAATGGGGGCGATGGTGTGGGGCTCCTTCACCGCCCCTCGGGGCTTCCTTTTCCCAATTCTTAAAGGCGCATTCCCCAGGAAACTTATGAGAACTTATTTAGATATCCACGTACCTCTAAAAGAATCAGGTTTACTACTACATACACAACGTACGGTCCTACCATTTTAAAACTAGACGATCACAAGGCCAAACTATTTAATTATTAAGGGGATTATGTTTTGGTCCACTTCTTCTTCTTTTATTTTATTGAGAGGAGGTGGTGCTAACGACGATGTTGATCTCTCTAGTAACTTGAGTCGAGAGAGTAAATACATTGGGTCGCAAGGGGGGTTCGTTACACGATGTTATGATGCAAAGTGATATTATGATATAATAGGTAAAGTTGTTTGGGGTAACATCATTTACAAATAATAATATTTTTTTTAGTATCGAAATTGCAAAGATGATTTGGTAAATGTTGTGTGTGTGTGATAAATGCTAATAAATGGTCACTAGTATTTAGCATACTAGATTAACCTTAAAAATACCAAAAACATTACACACATTTAATTTGCTTACTATTTAGGTACAGCTGTTTATTGGGAAGATGAAGTGGAGATATCAAATTTACGAATGTCCTTTTTAATTAAGTGTTAATTTTCCTGATCCCCGAAGTAGTCAACAAGACAAAGTGTTGACTGGGAGAGAATGCTTTTAGCATTAAGTCCGCCTATTGTACTATATCTTATTATTGTGCAATAAAGTGTAAATAAATAAATAAATAAAAGTGTTTCAGAATTTGATAATAAAATTCAGCCAATAAGGCGGGACTTGGAATCAGGTCACAGATATTAAATACCTGTTCCAACTGCTTTCATTCGTCAACGATACCGAATTACACGCACCGGGGAAGAGTCACTGGCCACTTTCTACACAATGTGCCATTAACGTGAAAAAGAAAATGTGCTTTACTTACATAGATACGCACGGTAATGATAGTATAACGCATAAAAGCAAAACTGACGAAGTACATTATCACTTTGTGGCGTAATAACAAATGCAATTATTGTAGTTACTTAGGTTTCGTTTTGCATCTCAAAATAAGCTTTCATTTACATTACAAACAGGATAATAATTAAGTTTTTATGGCAGTATTAAGCTAATCATATGTTATGCAAGTAGATCCTAGATGTTAGAGAGGTTGTTTTTTATATACCTACATATAATTGCGAACATAGGCATAATGTAGGTGACATACAAACTCACGTCACATTAATGTAAAACCTCACATCTTGTAATGTGACAAAGAATAAAAAAATAATTTGGTATTTATCTAATTATTACCCATTGACTTCATATTTGTGGTATTTTAAATTTGAAAAAATCCTTCGTACTAGTATGTACTTAAAAAGTAGCCTGTGCGCTATTTCTGCTTTTGATCTATAACCGTATCAATTGTAAATTTCATCCTGATTAATTCAGCCGTTCCGATGTGATTGAGAAACAAACATCCATCCAAACTAGTATTTATAATATTAGTAACATGGATAATTATTTATTTATTTATTTATTTATTATTTATTAGAAAACAAACGGTTATACAGTTTTCATTTAAGACTACAACAATTGTTATAAATATAAACCTATAGTTTCCTTAATTGTTAAAAAATTTTATATTAATAATGTGAGAATGTTTACTTACACATACTACGCTTACATACGAGTAATATGGTTCGAGAACAATAATTACAAATAGAAGAAGAGAAGTGTATTGCCATAATATAATAAGTTAGATTACGTAACAAAAGCTTTTTTTATCGTGTTGATTGTGCAGCAAAAGATATCAACATTATACAACCTGTCATTATAAAGTTTACAGACACGCCTTATGAACATATTCTTACAATATGATGTTTTACAATAAGGAATATGAAATAGGTTATTTTTACGACAACGACGCTCATGTCCACGGGGTACTCTAAGAAATAAATTATGTAGAAGCAAGGGGGCATCTATTGCAATACAAAATCATGAATTTGTCTTGTGTGTTAAGTGTATTACAATTTTCCTTTAGCTTTTAGCGACGGACGCTAGACATACACCGTGCATCTTCAACCACCTGGAAAACAAAGCCTACGTTATCTAAACATTATGTATAACATCTTGGCAGTGTTATTTTCATATTTAATCATTTTTTTAAATAAAAATACAAAATATTGATTCAGCTGTGTAATGTTCATCATCCGGGACCCCGCCGCAGCAAAATAATTCATATGTGTGCGTCACAGCGTGTTACAAAATTAAAAGTGAATCAATGTATAATATTTTTCATAAAATATTTTTATTGATATAACAAATAACACTGCCATGATGCTATATATAATGGTCAGACAACGTAGGCTTTGTTATACAGGTGGTTCAAAAAGCAAGGTATATTGTTGTGCCTAAGACATTACCTGAGAATAAAATAAAACATCTTTCATGAACGATTCTCAATATTGTTTTTGTTATATAAAACTCATTAAGTAAACTCACAGAACGCGAATCAAGTAATTGATATTTTTAAATGTCTGTAAGCCCGCAGGTATCATTTAATATTACATCGCAAATAAGTAAATATCTGAGCAAATAAATACATTTAATTAAAATTGTGAAGCTTATGCCAAGACCCATATTACCCACGGTTTCCTTCAAAGCGTTTTGTTATTTAGTTTTTCCACAAATTTCCTCTCAGTGAACATTTCATTTACATTGAACGTCAGTTCAATTAAGTAAGCCGATTATGCGATGTCGAGCTTCCACGAAGATTAGTTCGTTAAGGTCCCACAGCTGTATTGCCTAGTAATGCTGGAAATTTAAAAATTCACTCCTATTGAGGTAATTAATCGTGCTATCAGCTGATATAAAATGAAATGAAAGTTCAGTCAGTTCTTAGCCGGGAACTTTACACAATGTTATAGTTCTTTTGTTTTTAAACAGAGTGTAAGGTTAAAACAAGCTAAAACTAGGCCATGTTAACATATGCATATACATAAATAGTATAGTGAAGTCAGATTTATTTTTTATTTTCGTCCTAATAAAAATTTTAAGATTCCCATTCGTATGGAAATATTTTTTTAAAATGTTACATCAAATTTCTGATTTCACCATAGAATTTATATACACAGTGCGAGCTTGTTATACTATTTACCTAACACCCTGTATAAAACTAAATTGGAAAATGTAATGAAACTAAATTAATCAACCGTGTTAGAAAGTGGATAATTTATTAATTTAATTTCATATGTTTTCTAGCTTGTGATATCAAGTTATCAAGTGGATCAGTAATATATATTCACTGTTTATGTTAAGTTATCATATAAAATAATGTTTTTATAATGATCAGAGTATTATGATCAGTCCGTATTAGAAGAACTTGTTAAAAGCCTCTTTTTTATGATACCAATTTCAAGAGTGTACCTTGAACAGGCCAACGCCGTAAAAAGTTTTGCGTGGTCATAGGTACATAAAAAAAGATACGATTTGAATTCAAAACTTCTTCTTCTTCCGTCATTTGATTAGGTCGTTGTTACAATATTTGCGTTAAGTTATTATTCAAAGTAATACAATGACATTGTTCCAGTTTACGTAAGTTTGATTTGAGATATTTGCTAGATTACAACAATCGTAGTTGTACTACATAAGCGTAGGTTCTTAGTTATTTCTCTAATCATCAAATCATGGTTAATTATTGGAACAAGATAATGTTTTTAACATAAAAAAACTATACCCATGTTGTTTAAATGTGTATCCTAAAGTTCGCATTTATACAATTTTATCCACAAATAAGGTATTTACTAGATACGACTGTATACAACGTATAGGATTCTAAACTTTCTTGATGCATTTTTACATTTGACACTTAACACTTACGGGGTTTAATGCAACAAACTACGTTATTTAAAGGTAAAAAATGGTCAGTTTGCCCGCGATCATGTTTCGTGCAACCGGATCGAAACGACGAAGGTAAATTACTATTTACCTTTAAATAATGTAGTTCGTTGCATAACCCTGTATACAACCTAGAAATGTATACACTAAGTCGGAGAATACTCAGCCAGGGCTGAGTGAAAGGTTTAACGAAAAGAAACAAAAACTCAGTCCGTGCTTTCGTAAGTACTTCAAGTCTACCGAATAAATTAGTAAGCAGTTTAAATACGAATTTATTTATAAAATAACTAACTTAAAGAAAAGAACAAAAAATGAGCCCCTTAATTAAAACTGCACAAGCCGGGAAATTTGAACAAACACGCGTCTTACAAATGCGCCCTGCGTGAAGAACGCGTTACAATTTCTCCAGACGCTATATAGGAATTCCATGTTGATACGTTTCGTCGTATGTTGGAATATTCTCGTCAGGCGCGAGTATTCTCTTTGTTCCCGGAATCACATACAATATGTACGCGAGGGGATCTGAAACAGCGATGCACCTAGTTTTCCCTGATTCGGGAATAGACTCGATTGTTTAAGAGCAGCTCTCGAAAAATGAAATCGATTATCACTTTTCAATCAAACATTGATATAATTATTCATAAGGCAATTTACCTGACGATTCATCTTACGAGTACTACTTAATTCAGTAATAGAAGTAGTAATAGAATTAGTACAGAATTGGCTTTTAGTGAATTTTAGCTTAAATCGTATGTTACCGGCACATAAAAAGAATATGACCCCCCTTCTATTTCTTTAGATAGGAGGTAGGGATTAGAGTCAAAAGAAGTCGCTTGATTGGCGTTCTTTGAACTCGTTTATGTCTAGCGGGGCGCAAGCCGTGACATCAGTTCTCATTCAAATGGCGCATGACAGCCTTTCTAACTTTTTTCCATGTTCTGTGTAGGTGACCACAAGAGAACTGCCAGAGGCAGACAAGCAGCAGCACCTTCCCTCCACCATTGGGCAAACTGCGATTGCCAACGACGCCAAACCGGCTGCCAAGCGGGCGGTTCTAGAAAAATTATCCTTTTGGAGGGGCCTCTGTCAAGCAGTGGACTACTATAAGTTGTTGAAAATGATGGTAAAATTTTGGCTGCTGTAGGCTTTTGTAGTAACTGCAGTCAGTGATTATGCAAATACCTTGGACTGCTTACAAATATTGAGCAGTAGTAATCATTTAGGGTATTCTATTTGAAGCGCATCGAAGGGTCTGTACAATGGACTTTTTTCAACTCAACTTTATAGATCTACCTTTTTGGGGACAATAGCAGGTAGTCCAATAGATAGCAGCTACTGTAAATTTTGCGTACTTTTCTCCTCGTTGATAACTACTTTTGATCATATAGAATATATTCGATTTTTATTCAGCACATCACTGGTTCAGCAACGGATAATGCGCTTAGGATTGGCCGCTTCAAGGAAAATACCACATGCGATATTGTAGGCACTTTTAGTGATTTGTTATTGGCAATTCTTTGAGACTATCTTCATATCAAAGCACATCGTTTACTTCAAACTGATCTTCATTTTATAAGCAGCAGTTATAGTAAAACTTTTAAGAATGGTAGAAAAGTAGTCGTCTTGTTAGTGCTCTAATGATCAGTATTGTAAAAGTAGAAATAATCTCTATCTTGCTTCATAGAAATAAGTTACAGTTTTCTAACTTTTAAAACCAAAAGCTAGTGAAAATAAATAAGAGCTTTCAGATGGCCAATTAAAAGTTTTCACAGATAAAATGCTGCTCACTCGTCGTAGTATAGAAAACTTGAGAAGACAGATATAAGAAAATCTGTTGCTGATATTATGTCCAGAAACCAACTATGAGAAATAACGTCTTGCAGCTTAAAGATCTGATTTCTAAATCTCAACTCCCACGTCTGTTCCGATTCTTGAACTTTATTCGGATTATATTATTCACACAGAGATGAGAGAAGTCATTATAAAAAATTTGAATTTAGTTTGTGTAGCCAAGATACATCCTACCTACAGGCACCTCTATTTATGGCCCGGTCAAGGTCGAGGTGAAGCGTTTGTTGACTATGAAGTAAACATAACTCAAATAAAGAATGATAATAAAATTTTGACGTTATCATTATCATCTCAGTTAAATGACGGCCGCAGCTGAGATAGGCCTAGTCTAAGGATCTCCACTAAGATCGGTCCTGTACCACCCAGCCACCCACGTCAAGTGCCTTCTCGCGGACTAACATTGCAATATTACAATGCACGGGTGGCGAGCACATAGTGCTTGGTTATTATTGTGCCAGAAGGAACGTACCTGCACTTGTTGTAAGCTTGTTGTGAGCGCTTATTTTTTCACTGTAGCACAAAATGTATTAAAAGAGTACTCACACTAGCAGTTTATAGAATAGGGCAGTAAAAGAAGCAACCAACTTAGCGAAATGTCTAATTAAATTACGGTAAATTCGGAGATAATGATAAATATTCATTCCGAAATTATGGGTACAGGCATAATCACCACGCTTCCCAAATGCGGTTTGGTGATCACAAGGCCGAGCAATGTTCGAAAATTTGAAACTCTTGTTGCCCCTCATTGATGTGGTAACTTTATACAGATATTTGCCCTGAAGTAAAAAGGGATGATTATAGGCCGTCACTTTTATAAACAACTAGCTGTTGCCCGCGACTTCGTCCGCGTCAATTTCTGTTAGTTGATCGCGATTATTGTTGCAACATTTTTCACTGATGCTTCGCTCCTATTGGTCGCAGCGTAATGTTGTATAGCCTAAAGCCTTCCTCGATAAATGGACTATCCAACACAAAAATAATTTTTCAATTCGAACCAGTACTTCCTGAGATTTGCGCGTTCAAACTAACAAACAAACAAACCAACAAACTCTTCAGCTTTATAATATTAGTATAGATAGATATATAAATCACTTACCCGGTACATGTTCATCGTTGAATGTAACGCGTACGGCGTGCGGACGTAGTACGCGCGGTGTGAACGCGGCTGAGTACCGGTGTCCTCCAAGGGGGCGTACCGAGCTTGCTACAAGAGTGCCGTTGCCTCCTGATACCTCCAGCTCGAGGTGACCAGGGCCAGCGTTGCTGCAGACCACTGTATGGCACAAAATGTTATACTTTATTAGGTTTTTACACAGAGAAAAGGTTTTCTAAAAATCTATGACGCATATTTTATATTTTTCCTCCCAAGTGATTAAGAGTCTTACAATAACTCCTTTGAGGGATTATTATTACTATGCATTTAGCATTTAATAGTCTCTGGCGGCTTTACCTATGAACTCAACAGGTTGGCCCACCGCACCCATGTAACACGGCTTTACGATTACTCCTTTAGCACCTTTATTGTTATCCCTTTTAATTGGTCTGCAACAAACAAAAGACAAATTAGAGTTAAGTGACTTGAAAAATAGATGGCATAAACAGTTTTATAAAATCAACTACACTATTTTGTATATACACTAAACACTATCTACGTTATTATTTTTGTTTAGTTTTATGCCTTAATAGGATGCATCGACTATGCCAAGTTTTGGCCTATATACTTCATTCTGGGTGCTCAAAAGGTTATCGGTTAGAAGTAATTAAATATTTTATAGGGCTAATATCTAACTTAATACACATCTTTTGCAAATTTAACTTTAATGGTTATCGCTGCGCGTAACTACCTAAAAGGCTGTTTATTAAGAATAATGGAAAATACACACTGTGCGAGCGCTGTCATTGACTATGACAAAGAAGTGCTACTAAGAGAAAATAGTTATTTTAAATTAAGTTACCTTCGAAGTAAGATTCATTTTGTGTGGAAAATATTTCTTGCTATAAAAATTGCTTCAATAATGTAGCTGTGGGTGTAAAATTTACAGCGTCGTGAAAATGTCTCCTGTTTTCAACAGATTCATATTTTCAGCATAGATGAGTTATTTCTTTGCGGTCCCTTTCAATTTACGAAAACATCCAAGGTAAAATAAAATGAGTAGGGCGATAGTTGAACACAACTGTCCATTTTTTTTTCATTTATTGAATGAATTAAGTGGACTAAATGTTTCAGACCACAAATTGTGAAGATGGAACTGTGGCCTGCAAAAAGCATTCTACCAAAATGTAGTGACTAGCTGTGGGCCTGAAACTGCCGAGGTAGGCCGGACCGTAATCGGGTTTCATTCTAAAGGGCCTGATCTGACCTCAAGGGTGCCTCTGTAGGCTTGGAACTCGGCGTGATCGCCATCTGAGAAGTGCGCAAGGGGCCAAGGGTGTATCTATTGACTTGCCGGTGTTTATCCTAGCAGTTCAAATCTTTGAAGGGGGTCATACAAGGTCTCAAGGGTACCTCCGTAGGCTAGGAGCTCGGTTTCGACCGATGAGGGGGTGGGCAGAGGTGTATTGTCTCATCTGGCTCAGATCTCAGCTTGAGCAGCCGTCTGAGGAGTGGTTAGGGGTGTAATGACGCAGTGAAGCTCCATTCTAACAGGCCCGATCAGGGAAGAGGGTCATACGAAGGTAGATAGGCTCGGACCATGGGCCACCCTGGGCAGTGTATTCAATTCCTTTCAACAATTTTTTTTTATGATTTAGAATTAGATAATGTTCACGCGAAAGTGATTTATGTTAAATTCTTGTGTTGCAATTAAAATAATGTAATGCATAACCAACAAGTTACAACACAAAGAAGTTATGTATAACCTTTCTTACAAACCTGAAACGGGCGTGTGCTGCGTCCGTCTCAGTTCGGGCCCCCCCGGTAGGGTCGCGGGGGGGCCTATTGGATAAAAAAGGCTGCTGTGGCTGGTGCTTCTCCTCCACGCTGCTATACGAGGAATCCCGCACCACGTAAGAACTCTCACGGACTTCACGCTTGCTGATTTCTTGCTGTGGGGTGAAAAGATACAATACTTAAAATCTTTGTTTTGCTTGTCGTATGATAATATGGTATGTCCTTCAAGAGTTTTATTAATTAATGCTATCGAAGGACATGTGAAATGAATGAAAAACGTTGCAAATAGGATAAGATAAGATACCGTTTTCTGAATTTTTCATAATTTTAACTGAACCACTTAAAAAGCGATGGAGTAAATGAATGTCAGAGGCAGTCGATGATTTTTTAAATAATAATAATTACCTATACTAAAAATACTTTATTTAATGATATAACAGATAGTTTTTAGCACCATTGAATAGAGGTTTTCGTATTTGATTGATAATGTTAAGCAGTTTTTGTCAGAATAATTTATTTTAGCACAAAATGGCACCATTTACTTTTTTATATCATATTCATTTTTACATACAAGCAATCTTTTCTTATTTTGTGGTAAAGACAAGGTAAAAAGTAAAAAGAATATAATGAAGTGAAATGAATAAGTCAAATGAAAATGTTGTAAATTATGTTGGAATAAATAACATCATTATAATACAACTATAACATATTTTGAAAGGAAATTATTAAAAAAAATGCAACAAAGTCGTATAAAAATTGGAGAAAGTATTTCTCAAGTCTTACTCAATGTTTAGTGACAATGTAAATGTCGAGAATGTTATAATTTTCTTCATTTTACTGTTACAGCAAGTTGTAAAATTATAAATAGCAGGAATTTCTACGAAACTAAATAACCAAATGCAAGTTATTGGTAATAAAAAGTAGCAAAGAATTTCTTATTATTCAAGTCGTTTTGCTTGAAAATATTTTCCTTGTACAACTATGCAGATGTCTCCTCGAAAGAGTTTCTATTTTACTGTCAGCGCTCTGAAGTGAAATTTAGACTTTATGTTCGCCAGTTGTTGCTTTTTGTTACAAACAAAGTAATTTTATGGAAATACAGACTGAATGGTTTATAGCCAATATAAAAATGATGCACCGTCTCTTATTTTTTGTCAAATACTATTTATTTGTTAAGATGAATATAGGTATTGCACATTGTTTGGTAGAAAAAGATACTTTTGGGTTATTTATTCAACACTTTATTACATAACAAAAAAAAAAGAGATGGATTTCAGAGATTATTTTCCAGCATCCTTAGGTTCATACAGAAAGTTATGTGACATTGCACGACCGCGAAATATAAAAAAAAAGATACTTTACTCGATCGATGGACCGATTGAAGAAATGGGACAACAGTATCATGAAACCTCATTTTTGTTCGTAATACGTACTTACGAATGTAATTGTATACAGATTCGAGTCTGTAACTAATAAACCACCTATTTGGTTTTATCCTAGCGGAATTACTTTAGAGCGTTGCAAGTTTAACGCAGTGCAAACTGAGTTATCATCAAGTTTCTAACCAACGATGACGGCTAACAGATCCCTCTGCGGTGGTAGGCTTCGTAAGAGGCTGCCTGGATGCTACCACCCTCCTACCGGAGTCCAGCGCCAAACCATTTTTTCTGTGTTACGCTGGTGTGTGGGATAACTAGTTTCTCTGGGTAAGCTCGCTCCATCTTAGGTTCCTTCTTAACTGTATAGTTAAGTATGTTGTCAAGAGCCAACCTATAACTTTAAAAAAAAAAAACGGTGGGTTGGCAATTGCTGTTTGGCAAAGATGCTGCTACCCGTCTTCTTCTGGCAGCATTGTTTCTGTCAGCATATTACTACATTCACCCATAAGAAAAGAAGGGATGGTGCTATATTATTTTAGACCGCTATGATCCCTATACCAGGTGACGTAGCAGCTGCCCGTTTAGCAAAACGCGTTAAAAGAAGCCTATAGGTAAAAGTATTTCTAACAGAGTGCGATAAAGACAACACAAATACTTTCTTTATTTGATATTTTAGCAACTTAATTGCACTTATAATATCAGTATTTTTCAAGTTTATATACTGATATTACAAATACTTTCCTCTGATTTCACTTCCAAAACTAAACTAATATACCTAAATATTATCATTAGAAATTTAAAATGATAACATATAGTTCGTCAGTATCGTGTAATTTTGTCAGACTTGTGTGCTGGATGTTTGAACACAGCATGTTTTAAAGGTTTATTAAGGAGGTAAGTATATGTCTGATGTAGGTACTTACCTCCTAAATGATTAATAAAATGAAATCATAGGGAACTGTCATAAGGCTTTTTTAATTTTTTTTTTTCTACTGGCATACTTTCGCGAGGAAACAGGGGACTGCGTTAGTACCATGGAAAAACGGCCTTTATATTTCCTCTCGATGTCACACAGCAAGCTGATGGATGGAACAAAAGGAGTTTTCATATTTCTAGCCGATCATCTTACCCGGTTGGTGTAGGTGTCCGAGTCTCGGTCGTCGGCCAACCGATCCAGTTGCCGATTAAAGGAATCGCGCGAGTACTCGCCGAACTTATTCAATTGTGTGTTGCGTCGCGTCTCACGGTCAATCGTGCTTTGGAACCGGTCGGGCGAATCAATCCTGTGGACATTATTTGTACACAAACTTCCATTAGTTATCTACATTAATAGTTCAGTTAACATTGGAGTTATTGTGCAGTTTGCTTTAGTCACAAGTTGTAGGAGCAAGCAGTCACGATGTTGGCTTGATCTTTTAATGAGGAATGTTACTAATTTCGAAATTGAAACCAAAAATTTTAACAACTTAATTTCACAATAGACTAATATTCGAATAACATACATAATTTCTTTTGCGATAAAACAGTTTTTTTTTTCAATGTATGCAGAAGTACGTACAACACCAAAATATTATGTAGGTATGAAAAATTAAAGACCTTTGATCTTGCATAACTGCGTATGTTTTGATCCTGAAGTATAATAGTTCGTATTTTATGAACATTTATGAGATCATTGATAGTCTTATACACCTTGCTTTTTGAACCACCTGGAAAACGAAGCCCACGTTATTGGACCATTATATATAACATCATGGCAGTGTTAATTATTTTAACATTAAAAATAATATTTGAAAAAATTTTAATTTCGATTCGGACTTTTAGTTTTGTAATACGCCGTGACGCGCTCATACGTAATATTTTTCTGCGGGGGGATTATTTGACCCGGATGAATGAACCTTATGCAGCTACATCCGTGCACGTCACAGCGTGTTTCAACATAAATATCTGAAGCAATATTTTTAATATTTATTATAAAAAAATATTTTGATCAAAAAAATAACACTGCCAAGATGTTATACATATAACATAACCTGTGCTTCGTTTTACAGGTGGCTATAAATGCACCTTGTATATGTATATGTATAGGCAAGTACCTACCTGTTAGAACTAAGCATTTGCCGTGTCTTCTCTACGGAATCCCATGAGTCTTTTCTAGCCGCATAGGGTTTCCCTCCAGGATCACCGGTATCTAAAGAATTTAAGGTTTTATTTTTATTAGAAAAGTGAAACCTAGTTACTGTGTACGATATCTTAAAATGGGATTAGATTTAGTAGGCATAATAGTAAACTATGACGTCGCGGCTAAACGATACGCAATTAATAACTGTTTATGTTTATTGGTTTTATAGCATTCGAAATTCTTTTTTTAACAAATAATTCTAAGTAATATGGTTTTTAAAGTATGTTAAAGGGGTTATTATTAAAGAAATGCTGATTCCTAAGACACCAAATATAAACCTACTTGGGCTCCCAAGCCTTCTAGTCCTGTCGTTCTCAAGTGAGGCAAACGGGCTGCCTTGGTCCAAGTTATCTTGTGATCCACTGTAAGAGCTGTACATCTTGTAGTTTGATCTCTTCTCTACCACTTTCTTCGTTGTTGTCACTGGGCTGTGTCTGTCTGTTGGGCTATTGACCCTAGGAATAAAAAATAAACAAATTGAAAAAGGATGCACTTTTTGTTTTCTTTGGGTTTATTTCGATACAGTTTTAGGTGGCTGGTAACCGTAAATTACCGTTGAGCACGATTTATTTTTATCTTTGTAATGCTTTATTTTCAAAATCTTTTTTCAAACCAGGGCACTCAACCCGATTCCAAGCGGAAAAATTATCAGTCACTCTAAATGAAAAAGCGCCTGATTTATACACTGCGCGTTGAGAACTGATTGAAAATTGATTTATAGCGAAAAATATGGGGTTTCTGTTTTTTTTCGATGCCTGTTTTTATGTGCAGGCTCCTAATAAATAAAAGTAAGTTGACCTAAAAACTCTTCTAATAGATGCGAACTTGGAAAATGAGACTCGCGATAAAAATATTTTGAAAAGGTGGAGTCAAAAAAGAAACATTCGCTAAGGGAAAATAACGCCTCATAATTATTAATACAAAAGTGTGTAAGTATTAACTTTCGTCCTAAACTCCTCTCAAGTGGATTTAGGGTACTGAGTTATGAATATTGATTGCAAACAGAGGCGTTTTCAACTTTTGCTGTTTAATTATGAATTCAGATTGTTTTACTTTCACGTCTTTACAAAAATATCAAAGTAACTTTGGAAGAACAGTTTGCAGTTTAAGCCGAGATTTGTCAATTCCCCAAGCGTCCCCACCGCAAGGCTGAACTAATTTGACTTTCCTTTGAATTCTTAAAAAGAAAGGTAGATTCAGTGATTGAACGTGGCCGAATATAGATAGTACCTGTTAATTGGACTGGCTGTTCGATTCAAAGGGCTGTCTATTCTCGTTAGAGGGCTGCTGGCTGGCGGGCTTGTCGCCTGATAGGGGCTGCTCGCTCGAAACGGACTAGTCGACCTATTGATGTCGAGCCGCGAGCCGTTGCCGAGGTGCTTCGTTGTTATCGGGCTCGCTGTTCTATTCCTCGGACTCTCCGATCCGTACCTCGTACTAAAATCGTCCCTCTTAATTCTCGACGTCGAATACGCAGAGTCTGTGACGTCATAACTTTTCTCTTTGATCTCAGTACCAAAGGAAGACTTATAATAATCGCTCGAATCACGTCGCTCCTCCCGACGATCTATTGAGCTTGTGTTATGCTTCATTGCGTTCGATTCGTATAGGTTGAAATTGTTGAGAGGACTTTCCGATCTTAGACGTGTCACTGGAAAAGTTTGATAATAAGTTAGTTTGCCAATCATGTAAAACATACTTGATTTATTTGTATTACGCCGTTGGTTTTCAAATGAATAAAATAAAAATACACATATAACCTAACACTTCACGAGTAGGTTTTGTGTGTAACAATGTAACAAATAATATTTAATAAATACCTGGGCTTGATATCCTCGCGTAAGCTGGAGAAGGACTAGAACTTTCGCGTAGTTTTTTCGATCTTGATCCCACTCTAAACATGTGCGGAGAACCGTGCACATCGTAGCCGTTGAAGTAGATGTATAACTGCAAAAAACATGCACAATTATCTTACTAAAACTTGTAAAAATTTAAGATTACAAAAGATACAAAGCGTGGGAACTTCCCGTCGTCATTATATCACTATCTCATTTGTCTACTAAAAATTTAATGTACGCTAGACATGTATTTTACTTGAAATATGACTGGTTAATTGGACAGTTGGATTAGAAGTTCTTGATAAAATGTTTCCGTTGCACTAAAATTATTGCGTATTCAAAAAAAACATAGACAATACTTACTCTATGCTTTCCAGGTGCCTTAGGCATGAACGTAGCGCGGTATTTGGTAGCGGAAAGTTTTTCAAGCGCGCACATTACGCTATGCTTGTCGTGGACAATATCCAACTGCAGGTCTCCTTTGACCCCGCAGCCGCTTGTGTCCAGCTCAAACGAGTGAGGTTTCAGCGGCTCAGCGCCTTCCAGAGCACCTGAGCTGAGTCGCACACCCGCCGGGTCAAACACCTCACAGGTGAATGGACCTCCCTGAAATAAATTTCAATTTCAAAGTTTTTATCACAAAACAAAAACCAACAAGAAATGTTAAACAATTCACCAATTTTAAGTAGGTGCTAAATATCTGACTTATAATTAGTGGCTTAATTTTAAAACATTTTTGTCATTTTATTTTTTGAATGCTGTCAACACTTTTTTCTACCCTAAATTAAAACGGGAAAACCATAGTACCTGGCCGCTGTTTGATGCTGATGCTTTACGACTGAAAAGAATTCATTAAATTCGGTCTACCTATTAAACTATAAGCGAAGTCAAATAAAAAGATACATCGAATTGAGAATCTTCTTCTTTTTTGTCGATTTAAAAAGGCTTTGCCTTTCCAATAAATTAACTATGGGCAATCCGTTTTGAAATTCGTAATACGTGCTAGAAACGCTGAGATTTACTTTACTGCCAATCAAAACAAAATTAATAGGTTAGATGCATCTTGCATAATAGCATTATGGATTCACAAAAAATAACTAGTACTTACCTACCTCTAATGAAAAGTTTAAGTCCTATATTATACTGATTAAGTCCTACCTCAACATTCATGCCATTTTAAATAACTCTGTACCATTTATAAGCATAAGTTATTTAGTAAGTATCTAGTATCTACTCCCTCAGTTCCCGAAAGGAACTTTAGTCCCTTTTTTATATGACTAATTAGCTTTTGGGAAATGAGCGACTACTAGTGGCTGTATGTCAGGTAAATGTTTATAACGTTGTTAAATGTTAAATATATTATCAGGAATACTATTAACCTGAATATGCTCTCCCTTATAAGTGATAGCTATAGTCCAGGTGCCAGCCTCATCTGGTTGAAACGTGGCACTGGAAGCAGTAGTGCCGGGTGCCGAAGGTGGTGGATGTCGAGCTTCTAAGGGCACAGCACGACCGCTGGGCGAGTGGGCCGTCACGTCGATGTCCTGTCTTCTTGGAGCACCTTAATTAAGAAGTTTGAAGTTATTTTACTAATATTATAAATGTTTGAATAGATGTATGTAACTCAACCATGGCAGAGCGGATATAGATAATAAGCCGAACAAAATAGCACATAGTGTGCTCGGAAAACGTTATATTTTCCGAAACGTTTTCGCCTAAAGAGGAAACACAAGGGCCGTTTTTCCATACAAACGTAGTCCCCTGTTTCCTCCCTGGATAAAGCCAGTAGAGCAATAATTTTTATTACAAAAATCTATGGCCACTATTAGCATGTTCCTATGTTTTCTGTTTTTTCATAAATTAATTAATAAAAATGATATGAGGCCTCAAAAATCGAAAAAAATCGCCAGATATTCCGCTGTGTTCAAACATCCAGAAAAAAAATTTGGCAAAATTTTAGAAAAAAAGGAAAACATACGAACACGGCCAAACCCTTTCTTTAATTTTTAATGAAAAAAGTATTTAAATCGGACTCGTTTTGGAAAAGCTTTTAGTAGGTATTTTCGTTCCAAGAAGCAGGTGTCTCTATCACACTCCGCGGTGAATGCGTTTGGCACTGCGCAATAGATTTTACAAATACCAATTTTTTAATTCTCTCGCCCGTAGTGTTTCCTCTTAAGTACTTAAAAACGTAAGTGTTTTGTTTATGTTCGAACGGAATCACAAAAAAAAATTTTTGACGGGGAACGAAATTTTAAATCGTTCTAGCTCAATAAAACGTTTTTAACCATTTTAACCGTTTTTGCCCACTTTGGGCCCTGCAATACGAACGAACACGCAACACGCGCTGTCTCGGTTCAGCTCTCTACGGATTACATACATACATTCATACATACATATTATCACGCCTCCTTCCCAACGGGGTAGGCAGAGACCAAGGCCTTCAACTTACTACGATCCTGGCATACATCTTTCGCTTCTTCCACATTCATCAATCTTTTCATGCATGCTCGTCGGTTTAGAGTACTCTTGACCTGACCTTTCTTCAGAACATCCCCGATTTGATCGTGATAAGTTCGTCTAGGCCTTCCTCTTCCAACGTTCCCTTTCACACTCGTCTTGTAGATCTGTCTAGTCATTCTTCTCTCATTCATCCTCTCTACATGCCCAAACCATCTAAGCATCCCTTTCTCAATCCTTGTGACAATATCTTCTTTCACACCACAACGTTCTCTTATCACACTATTTATTATCCTGTCACTCAATTTCACTCCTAACATACTTCTTAGCGCTCTCATTTCTGCTGCATTTATTCTACTTTCACGCTTTTTCTGCCATACCCAACTTTCACTTCCGTACATGAGTGTTGGAACCAACACCCCTCTATGCACAGCCAGACGAGCTTTCATAGAAATCTTCTGGCTATTCACAAAGGCGTGCAGCGCACCATTCACTCTGTTACCAGGATTTACTCTCCTTTCAATATCACTTTACTTTACTCTACGGATTAAACCCTTTTATTACGTTCTCTTGTTACGTTCTCATTTCGTTTTTGTTCCGAACAAAATGTTGAACAAGGAACTGTCCTAAACGTTATAAAAACGTTATTTTGAATAACGTTTCCGAACACTGCATAGAGTACAAAAAGTCTCTTAGTAGCTTAGTTGGAAGAGCCATCGTCTGCATAGCGTAAAGTGGTTCTAATTTCACTAGTGGCAGTTTAATTTTTTTTCAAGGAAATGTCTATTTATAACCTTAATACTACTCGTAAGATTGTTTACCTGTGGCACTGACTAGTACTTCAACTATGCTGCCAGCCGCACAAGGCGCCATGCCTGGCGGTGGTACCATCACTAGCCTGGGCAGTACTCTAAAGAAATACCTTCCGTCAACCCTGAGGAATAAAATAGCAAGATTAATTAGAAACTAAAAAAAACTATCTCTGCTTGCTTTCTGCATGACCATTAACTAGTGTTGATGTTCACTATATTTCACGTCGGTTAGTAGGAATGTATTGATAAAAATTAATTTATATGACTGAACGAAATTTCATCTTAGAATATTACACTTGACGGGTACGATTTTCTAGAGGAAATAATAAATAGATGTAAACAAACAAGACAATAGTTTAAAAAACTGTAACCCGACTACGAAAATGCAATGATTTCAAAGTCACCCTGTATATTTGCTGTCTTTTTAAACATTTTTGTACTCCGATTTTTTTTCTTCTTTCATTTGCTTTTTTTTTTAAACAAAAGGTAGCCTATATTACCCGGACTTTAATAAGGACTAAGAAATCGTTTGATACCTTATTCACCAAAATCGACTCAGTAAGTTTTAACGCGAATGTGGAACCCCCACAGAACATTGTGGGAACCCCCATAAATACCCACAAATTTGATTCGGGATTTATACCATGAAACTTATTTATTATGAGTTTCCGATGTTTCGGCACTTTTGCTTGCAAGCGCCATGATCACGGGAGAACTGTACACCCACAAATATATTATGTAAGATAGACTGCTAAAATCATAACCCTTCCTGTTGGCTTTGCCGTAGTCGACTAAAAAGGTCAAGTTATTCAATTATTCTCCCACAAATCTAACTTTGTTAAACGAGTATACTAATAAACTACTGGTTTTATGTAATATGCGAATGACATGTAAATGCTCTACAAATACAAATCTCAAAATTGGGTTCGCATAATTGATGTTGCTATTGCATTTCTACTGAAACACATGGTAATAGGATTACTCGCGTACATAAGTTCGTTCCAAAATTGGATTCGACGTATTTGTATATGCGGTACAGTTGAGTGCAAATTTATGGATAGGCGGATTTATGAATATTAATCATTCATTTCATAGTTGTAATAACAATAATTATACAATGATAATGTTATTTGAACTATTTTAATTATTAATATGCAATTGAAGTCATATGTCTTATATAATTTCATTAAAATCATATAATTATTTACACACCCTGCATGTGTCCATTACACATTATACGAGTAATATTAGGTGTTGAAATATGAAATTGCCGTTTTGTATGGACGAAATCGAGAAAAGTCATTTTTCCATTCTAGCAATTTTTTTGTTTTTTTTAAAACGCCTGAACCGTTTTCGATGCAATTAAAGGTGAAAGTTAGATGGTTATAAAGCTACGCATTATAGTATTAAAATTTCTGAAAATCATCATCATATAATCATCAATCATATAATACAAATATACTTAATTGAAGCAAGAAGGTCAGCTGACACATTGTAAGGGGTCTTTTCAACGACTTCCTTTGAAGTAATAGGCACTAGTATTGCATTTTTTTTGGTCAAAAGTTTCTTTATTTAGTTTTTGATACAATACAAAAAGAATTACGCAATAGTATGACTATACATACTTAAGAGCTATAAACAAAATAAAAAGTGGGAAAATAATCGGCAATTTCATACTTTAACCCCTATTATTTTGAACACCTAGTGTTCCATACACATGTGATGCAAGTAAACATTAAGAATTTTAATTTGAACTTAGACGGTATTTATATATTTTAAACGCTAGATTTAAAAAGCAACAAGATATCAAATATATCAACTAAACATTTTAAATTGTTCCCTTTGCATCATGTTTTGCACCTGTGCCTGATCAGTTTTTCAGAAGCGAGTACCTACAGATATTATAGTAAAAAAAGAGAGAGTTGAGGCAATTCTGACCACAACTTCTGATCCGGCGTCACTACTTTAAGTTTTACTTTGATATGTAACGAAAAGTAACAAACATTTACCGGATATCATCAACTGTAAGCACAATTTCGTGCATGCCCGCATGCTCAGGTATGAACTCCCCAGAACCTCGCGAGTCCAGTTTAAGTCTCGATTCTTGCTCAAGAGGATTAACGATCGAAACCTTCACGTCAGAGATAGACAGCTCGCTGGATATCGATTCCACTTTGATGTAGGTCTGCGAGCAAAATTATGGGTTAAAAACACCAAATCTATTACAACACTAATAGATACAATTAAGGCTCTTAATAATCTGGTGCTAACTTAGATTTATTTCTCACCTCTTCCCCAACTCGTCCTGATGTAGAGTCCAATGCAACTCTTAGCATATCATGAACTGGTGGTCTTGGTGGGACGTTTCTGAATTGCGAAGCCCAGGCCATTACGCCTAAGTGCTCAACATCATTCTGGCTCATATCTTTAGCCGAAAGGACCGGTTGAACGCCTAAACATTAACACAAAAATATTAAGAACTGAGTAAATAAACAGTATGTAGGTATAGTATATAATATATATATAGGATATATAATTTTAAACACCTTTCAAATTTTAATATAGCAATCTACGAGACAAGAAACAAATGACGTATTTTTTCTTTTAGTATAGCCCAGTACAAAAATGTCAAGATAAAACACTTGGAAAATGTCCGCCAAATATCAATTTTTTTTGATACGACCTTAGCAACACTTTTTTTACGCCATGCGCATCTCATTCATTAATTACAATACTATTCATAAGTTTTTGATTTTCCTTTTACAGCAGCCTAGGACCGTAAAAATTTAATAATAATAATAATAAATATTTAAGACATGCCTCACCGGGCCACACTGAGCCATCTAGTCCCAAATTAGGGTTCTATTAAGTACCCTGTCGTATGGGGTACTAGACAACCGATAAACTTACTTATATACTTTTGTTTTTTTTTGTAAAATACATACTTATAATACATAGAAAACAATTGAAAACTATGTTTCAAAAATATTTTCGAGTGAAAACTTGATTTACATTTTTAACTTCATAAATGGGCTCTAAATACGATACTGAACATCTATAAAAAAATTTGAAGATGATGAAAAAGTCACCTGTATACAGGGTGAAATTTTAACCACTTTCCAAATTTTTTATTAACATAGCAATCTAAGAGGAAAAAATTAAATGACGTATTTTTTCTTTCGGTATAGCCCAGTACAAAAATGTCAAGATAAAGCACTTAGAAAATGTCCGCCAAAAATCTAAAATTTTTGATACGGCATACTAGTAACACTTTTTTTACGCGATGTGCATCTCATTCATTCATTCACAATACTATTCATATGTTTTTATTTTCCCTTTATACCTTAACAGCTTCAGGACCGTAAAAATTGAAAACTATATCGCGAAAAATATTTTCGGGTGCCAACTTGATTTACATTTTTTACTTCATAAATAGGCTCTTAATACGATACTGAACACATAAAAATTTTGGAAAAGTGGTTAAAATTTCACCCTGTATATATTACGATTTCCTTTGTGAATTATTAAATTGTACAGATCTCTCTTGTTGGACTTAAAGTTAAAAATCAATTCAATGACCTTTAACTTTTTGGGTAGGTTGACCTGTCGTTATCGTACATCACGTAAAATGACTTTAACGATGGGGTCTGTTAATCACGAGATGCGATTTTATTATGTAATAAAACTGAAAAATATTGCGGCTTGTTCCTGTAATACTATCTATATGTATAAACCCACACGTTTTTAATGCGCATAGATTGTGACGTTGTGTTACGATGCTAGTCTTCGTAGCGACTGAAGGCAAGAAAGATATATTGCAAAATATAAGACCATAGACTGAGCAAAGGCATGTAGCTGAAGATAAAAGAGAACAGTCCCCTAATTCGCGTAATCAAATCGTATCACAATCGTAATTGAACGACAGGTTTTTGACAGTTCTAGTATGGGCTAAATGTCAAAATCGTCCAATTCAATCACGATCGAACTGCGATTCGGTTACGCGAATTAGGCCCCTGACACTCAAATACATTTGAAAACATTTGTTACTCAGGGACGAGTGCTTGTGCTTATCACACAGTTTGCTCCTTCCAGGATACGAATCGGTTTGATAAATCGGTTTATCGACGTCAAAGTGATTTTTAATAATTATGAGTATTTAATGATTACCGATTTTTTTAGCAGCGTCAATGGCCTGTTGGTTGTTCTCTTCCCATTTCGCAGGGTCACGCCGCAGTCGGCTTGGCGGAGGAGCCGGTCCTCCCATGGACCTGACCAGCTCGTTGGCTACGCGTCCATCGTTCCAATCAGTCTGGAGAACGGAAACTTTGTTAAGGCACTTATGATAGGCAGACATTCGATCTTCAATGCATCGTAAACATTTTAATCGTCTTTAATGTGGTGGTGATTTAATGTGCTAACTAAATTTAAGTTGATGCCAAATAATCGACGACGATAATAGCACTAACACAAAATGAGTTTACAGCTTTCAGCCTGTTTATTTTAATCAGGAAAAAGAACACAAGATAGGAATGACTAAGAAGTAGTTATTTATAATTGTTGTGTTTTTGTTATAAATAAGGTAGGTAATTGAAGTTTATAGCATTTACTGTCTTAATGCACACGACTTTTAGGAAAAAAATTTTTACCAGATTTGTAATGCTGCCTACCCTGTCAAAATATTAATTGGACTAACAAATCACGAGATCCATCTAAGGTCCACCTTGGACAGACCTAATTACCAAGCTCAATGAGTAGTTAAGTGGGATTGAGGGGTTTAAAGGGAATACTAACTACCTATCTGCGCGACAGTCTGACCTCTTAATTATTGTCAAAATGAGATTCTTTTTCACTAAAATTACTATTTCATCCCTTGTCATCTTATTCTGAAACGTAATTTTTGTGACGCTACTTTATCAGTTAAATCAAGACTTTAAAAATCATTGGAATCGCTCGAGAGAGAAATCTACGCATGATTTGTACCTTATCAATGTATATAGATCAATCAATTCTAGAAGTTGTCATTGTATACACATGCATGTATCTATATAAATACCATTGTCTAGCTTCAAAATATTAGTAACTTATAAGAAAATAGGTATACTTACAGGTAATAACAAAATAATAAGCTTACTTGAAAGTTAACATGAAAGTTTAAAACAGTAAACTAAATTAGACTGTCACGTATCTAGTAAAATGATAAGTCTATAAATTTAGAAATGGAAACGAAAAGTGTAACTTCTTATTAAAAGACTCGTAGCACGTCTTGCTCTTGGAAATATTTCCGAGGTAAAAAGGTTTGACAGGAAGGTAGGTTTCGTCAAAGACCTTTTACAAGGAAAATATGAAGACTTTGATAAGGGGTCGAATTGATAGTTACATATTAATACTGGCAAGCGAGCACACCTTACAGGGACACACCTTAATAAATAGAACGGGCTAAGAAGAAAAAAACGTTGAAACTAACTGTAAAATTGGTAATTCCTCTTTCAAGCCGTGAATTGACCCATTCAAGCGTAGCTCTGTACCCAGGAGATCCGGGTTTCATGAAGTACGACAGGTAGGTCATTCCAGAGAGCTCGTCCAGCCAGGGAGACGCAAGGTACTCGGGCTCCAGAACCATTGGTACCTCGAACTCGCGGTGAGCCAGTTTCATAGCCCGCCTGCAGTTTTCAATAGCTTCGTGGCGATCTAAATAAAAAACAATTTAAAACGCATTACGGGATTTTAAACGAATATTTAAAGGTAGTTAAATAAAAAACAGTAAGTAAGTATAAATTTAAGACATGCCTCACTGGG
This sequence comes from Anania crocealis, assembly GCA_949315895.1. Lineage (NCBI taxonomy): Eukaryota > Metazoa > Arthropoda > Insecta > Lepidoptera > Crambidae > Anania > Anania crocealis. The sequence goes on along the minus strand of OX438880.1, from coordinate 13,772,851 downwards.
CCACACAGAGCCATCTAGTCCCAAATTAAGCTACTATTAAGTACCCTGTCGTATGGGGTTCTAGACAACCGATAAACTTACTTATATACTTTTTTTTTTGTTAATCTATACTTATAATATATAGAAAACACCCAGACCAGTACAAACAGACATGTTCATGCACACAAATATTTGTACTGTGCGGGGATCGAACCCGCGACCCATGGCTTAGAAGCAGCGTTTACTACCGCTGATCCAAATGGTCGTCGGTTTGTTTACGGCACATGAGTGTCGTAAGAGTAAAGGAGCACTGCTAGATGAGTTTTTCCTCCAGCATTGGTTGAACTGCGATCGCCAACCCAACTGCCAAGCTTACGTTTTTGGCCAAAACTTCCCTTTGGAGGGAGAGGCCTGTGTCGTCACACTTGGTAGACGAGAAAGACGGTGGAAAAGACGGCGACGCGACTAGTTTTTTTTATGGATCTATGTTCTGATTGAAAACCTTGGAAGTACGGGAGAGTTTGGCAATTGTGGACGGTTATCAACCTAAAGCGTTTGTACGTATTTCAGGTTTGCAAAGCGTAAGACAAAGTTTAGAGATGAGGTATTTTACATACATTTTCTCGATAGCTTGCACGGTTTAGAAGATACGATTTTCATTTTTTAGTTCCAGAATGAACGATGAAGCGAAAACAGTTAACTAATAGAGATATACAGAACTATTTATGGTAACGAACTAATATGCTGGGTAGCTTTGTGGGAAGAACAGAGTCATTTTTAATAATTTAACACAATGATTATCACATAACGTTACACACGATAAAAGATTTGCAATAAATTAAATTTACTTGTATTAGCGTTTCCATCAAGAATATGTCACGCAATACCTAAATAAACGTGACACTCTAGCGATTTAGCGGGTAAGATCACAATGGGATGTTAATCTTGATTTACGATGAATTACGAGGTGTGTTATCCGGCCAGTCAAGGCCTTAGTAATTTATGTATTTGCTTCAAGAAAAACAAATACAAACACTTGTGTATTTTTTTTTCTTTAATTGACAGTACAAACTTTGTGTTGCGATTAAGTGAGTAGATGAATAAATAGGGTGTCGTTCCCCTCAAGACGAGTACTGAGACCACTAGACTAGTAATATTACTAACTAACATAATTAATTTGTCATTATCTTATCTTCAGATCTCGGCACATCAAAATAATAGCACCCCCTTACTCTTTACATAATCCTACCCCCAATTTGGTAAAGTTAGTAAGAAAAAAGTTTACTAATGCGACTGTCCTTCATCCGTTGTATTGAGTGTAACGAGACCGTTACGCTATCGTAAGAACGATTTAGAATTCTATGCAGTTACCCATATCAAAATACTGTGGCCCAAAGTATATTTCGGTACTTACTAAGCTCTCTCCAGTGTGGGAAGACACCAGGCTTGCAGTGGTCTAACAAGGCTGAAAGAAGTACACCACTGTTCCAATCGCTGGTAAGGTTGGAGACACGACACTCGGGTAAGGCTGACTGGAGCCAAGACAACATCACTTTTCTGTAAATAAACAATTAATAAGTATGCAAGAAACATAGCAAACTAGTGATATCTACCCTTATATAATAGGTATCTGTTATAGTTTGGTGTCAGAGTTTTTATAAGCCGTCTATAACAGGCCTTTGATGTTACTTATATTTACGACTCCCATCTTTGCGACAGAAGCCGGGACCACCATATCGAGCTAAATCAAAATTATAACTCCCTACCCCTTCTAGACCCAAGCAAATCTAGAAAAAACTATTTCCGAATTGATCTTACCGGGAACTGAACCCGTTACTCTTGCACAGAACGACTCTCTATCTCTAAGTCATTTGATTATTATCGTATTTTAGGCATAACCATGAATATATACGTCAAAATACGTACGAAAAAAAAGTGTCAGCCCTTGATGGTTAGCCATCATTATTTTGATTATAATCGGAACTCAGCAGTCCACGACTTCGGATAGGCCTCCCCAAAAACGAGACTTTTCGTCTGCCTTCAACTTTTTGCGTCTTCTGCCTGCAATCTTTAGCAAATATACCAAGTAATTATAACTGTTGGCGATTCGACGCTGACGAGTTTTTGGTTGAAGTCTGTGTCTCGGTAAGCGTAGCGTAGGACGTCCTACAGCCTCACTTTACATAAGAAGTTGCAATTCGCGGAAAGCCCTTGCATTTAAGTACATAATAATCTATGCGATTTCATATTATTCATTTAACTGGAAAAAGAGTGGCAGCTCTTGTTGTTTTTAGGCATAAGCATTTAAGTGATTCTGTGCAACTGGAATAATAATATGTCAGGTCAACATTAGATGCGATAACTAAAAAATTTAAACTTTTTTTTTAGATAGTTAATTTAGATAGAATTGGAAATACAATAAATAGGGTTATATTTATTCCTTGAATAAAAGTTTCGACTGCTGAGGACTCAAACCTAATTCAGGGCATTCCCTGTTTTGGGTTTGAGTCCTCAGCGGTCCATGTATACCTACCATTGTATACATAATACTTGCTTTAAGAATACATTTTAACGCTTTTACATCTTAGCCTTGAATAAATTCGTCAACACACAAAATGTCTGGGTGGAATTATGAAACCATAATATCTTTAAATTAAAACCGATATAACATTTTATACTGATTTAAACTTTCATGGCCACTATCAATAGAATTATTTGATTCGGTATTTATACCGTGATCATGGCGCTTGCAGAAATATCGGAACTCATAATAAATAAGTTACATGGTAGGTATAAATCCCGAATCAAATCACTCTAGTGATTTTACATTGCATTACAATTAACACAAATTCAACAAAATTCACGGGAAATTTTGTGATTTATCTATACCTATTAGAAATATCGTGGAACGTTGATTGCAATATCGATGTGAATATTTGCAGCCCAATGTTTGTGAATGCATTTAATATGAGATCGCAATAATTAATAGATTTTAGATTAGATTAATAGATTTTAGATTTATTATTAAATTGCATAAAACACGGTACATGATATAGATGTTATAGAAATTAAAGAACATTCATGTTTTGCCAAATTATAAGTAGCATGCAATAATTAAGGAATACAAGAACCATATTTTACAATACTCATTTAAGTCATAAAACTCCTTTATACTGTAGAAATTGTGCGTGCTAAGCTATTTAAATAATTTATTCTTATATTTTTCCATTGTCATCATTTTAATGTCATTCGGTATTTTATTAAATATGTTGATAATCATAATCAAGCAACTTTTGCCGTATTTAGCCAGTCTGGTTAGCCATTTAGTAGTACACTTTAAAACTAGGTTCTAACATTGGCCAATCTGTTTTATATCGATATTTATGATTTACTGACAAAAGCGCATAGCTGCAGCAGGTTTCTGAAGTCGGAATTTTATAATTTCACATAGTTTTTAAATTCATATTTACTACCTGCTTAAATATAACTAACAATTTAGCTGATTTTCAGTGGAATTTGTTAACGAAATGTACGTTCTTCAACTGAGATTGAACTTTCATTTGAAATGTGGTCGACAGCTCTTTAACTGTAATACATTTCCATTAACCTTCATTATCATTTTACTATTGCTACAAATATACTTCATAGTATATTAAAAATTGTTCAAAGGCCTATGTTTACTATCTTTTAAATACCTGCGTTGCATAGATAAGAGAAAAAATATGTCCCTTTAAAATGTCGCTAAGGTACCTTAATAAATAAAATGATTTTATTCTATCACTTGGAGTAGTTATTTTACATGATATTACATCTGAGATTAACAGCAGACAGACAGGCAAACAGACAACAGCGAAACTAAAGGATATGTTAGACTATTTTTATTTATTTCAAATTCCTGACGTACTAAAATCGATATTAATATATCCTGAAATATTCTGCAAACCTACAATCGTGTTTACCTACTCAAAATTTTACTACGTCTTTTCGATATATTTCATACAACCGATATAAAGAGATTGTTCGGAATTGTGGTTTCTAATGTTTAAAAAATTACGGGTATTCCCATATTCATATGAATATTTCGTTGCTATAGGTATAGTGCATTATGTATTTGCATCAAAATATTTATATAGAACCATATAGAACTCACATCATCTAACTCTGACCTCTGGTAATATTATAAACTACCTACATACAATTTTGGAATGGAAACAACATCAAAAATAGATGGATTCTTCTCCTAAATTCTATATTTATGTGAGTATTCGAACAGCATAGTACATACAACTTTAGCTTTTGGCACAGAGTTGGGGATACGATTACACTTTTGCATTGATTTATTCTTAAATGCTAGAGAATTTAACATTTTGGTTTCAATAAGAAGTTTTCGCAATCGCTAACTGCTTAATTGACTTAGGGACTCCTGCACTTAAGGATATTTAATCCTTTGATCAGATTAAGAACAAATACTGAATGTTATTATAGTAATAATAATAGACATTAGTTTTTTTATTGTTAACCTTATAAATAGAAGTATTCATTCTGACTTGTTTTAACATGGGCCTGAACAAATAGAGATGACTCTTATTAAGTTTTATCACTTTAAAGTAATTTGTGGTTTTACTATAAGACTAGGTAGTGTGTAATATTGTTCAAACAAATCGTGGGTGTAATTATAATAATAATTTAATTGCCTCATAGTAAGATATTAATAGTATTATCCTCGTCTCGTCTTCAGCTCAATTTAGGAAAGTTATGACACGAACCGTAAATCGAACCTGGGACGTCTTCTCTTAGCATGTCGTAATCAGTGCGTGATAACCTGCGCCTACGCACTTGAATCTATGATATGCTGTTGCGTCTAACGTTCAGCTGTTTAAACACAGTTAGAGCCCTAATTAAAGGCGTGGTTTACGGATATCTATGGCATGGGTATTTGTATTACATTTGCCGTGATCAGGATGTTATGTGAAGTAAAAATTGGCTAAACAGTGTATTAAAAATAATAAGGAAATAGGAAATTAGTTACTTAGTTTAGGTTATATCTGTGGTTTAGGTATTCGGATCATTTTGTTACGGCGTCATTATGTTAAATGTAAAAATCAATTTTTCTTAATTTTTTTACCATTAGAATTAAAATTTTGTATTATAACTGATATGAAACCATTTTCGAGCTATGATAAATAAATAAAAATAGTCGTACATTGCGTTAAGTTTTATACGTTATACTAATCATCATAAAAAGTACCTACGCATCGAATTGATGTCTTTTTTTATACACGATTCTCGTTTATGTCGAGGAAATTAAAATTTCTTCATTACAATTTCGGTTTGAAAGACCATCTGGGAATGTTTTGTGCAAACTTATTTGGAGTTTTATTATTTGTTTTGATTCTTCTACTTACTTACGTGTAGGTTTACCTACTTTTATTATACTTTATTATACCTATCAAAAATGACAAATGGATTGTGGCCATGTGCAATAAATGATTTGAATTCATTAAATTTAATACTCAAAAATGTGGTATTATCAGAATTGTCATAAACACAAAACATAAAAAGAAGAAGTCCTGGGCAACCTTTAAATACGTTTATGGTTAGGAAACCATGAGTCAAACCATTGCTAGGCAATAATTACTTTTCTTTTAATTATTAAGCCCACGTTTGGCATTTTAAGAATTTATCAAAATAATTCTGATTTAATATTATGCTCTATATGATTTATATGTGTTTGTTTATCTCAAAAATACTGAGTGCTAAAATAAAATGTAAATTATAAGAATGTATTTTCACAAAAAAATTTAGTAATACTTACTGCTACATTTGTAACAGTTCTACCACCTCCAATTAAGATAACAATCAGTGATGTACAAATTTGATAAGCTACCATTATATTAGAACAATAGTAGCAATGCAATTTACTTTACCTAAATATGTATAAAAGTATACAATTGACATTATAATATTATGTAGATATAGTCAAAACTTTAAACAGGCGAAAATAAGGACGTGATTCTCAATTCAACGTGTATAACCTACCCCTATTTTTTATATATGACCTGCGTAACTCTTTAACAGGTAGACCGATTTTAATTTTAATTTTAACAATAGATAGTTTAATTAAACTTATTATCATAAATTTAAAAAAATATCTTCAGCCTTCGAAATGATAAAAAAACTATTATGATAAAAAAGTTCTTGTTGTTGACTTCGCTCTTAGCCGTCAAATTAAAAAAATATATCAGCGCTGTTTTTATTATAATCCTTGGGAATATGATGGATGGCAATAATAAGCGCTTGTGTATTATTCTTACGTGGGTAGAGCTACAAAAAGAGCTCTTTTTTAACAAGAGGTTTAGTTTTGGTACACTTACAGTTATTGCTAATTATATAGCTCAGTTATATGTATCTACTGTAACTGTTTTGATGTGCAGTGGCCTCCTTATCAGACTTCAATTTTTTGTTAGAAAATCGCACCTATTTCTACACTTAAGATGCCACAGTGTTTAGCTTGACGTGATGTCGTATCAACCTATTAAAAGCTGCATATAAATAAAGTTGAAGCTGAGTGGAACTTAAATTAACCAATCTGTGGACAGTGTACAGATTTTGTGCACTGTGCTCAATCAGAGTATTCAAAGCTTCTTTGAAAACACATCCCAAATAATCCAGGAAGTAAACATTCTTGATTGCAACCCTTGTTATCTTATGATTTTAACGGAGCGTACTTGTAAGCATAGGCATATAATTAGGTAATCGAGTATCTTACCTCGGAGGGAACTTGCTACGACCGATCTGGTAACGGACAATAAGCGACCAGATCAGGCCCAATATAAGCTTCAAATTCCCGTTCACGATGTCCACGTTACCTGTAATACATTGATAATTAAAGGCCTTTGTTATTGTATGTAATTAGCTTGAATATTAATAGCGTTCACTGTACTGACGTTAGGCTGTTTACTGATTGGAATATTAGTTGACCACGTAAAACAATTCTTGCATATAAAAAACGCATTAATTTGTTTGAACTATCAAACAAATTAATGCGTTTTTTATATGCCATATAGAACAACCTCTACTATATTATTATCTAATCCCACTAAAGTATAATATAAAGACCATTGTCTTTGCGCACATGCATTCATGCGCGCATTCAAGCGTGAACTCAAGTAAGTTAGTGGTTGGTTATTACTTATTGGCCCCTAATTCGCGTAACCGAATCGTATCCCAATCGTAATTGAATGACAGGTTTTTGACAGTTCTAGTATGGGCTATCAAAATCGTCCAATTCAATCACGATCGAACTGCGATTCGGTTACGCGAATTAGGCCCTTGGTTACACTCTGTCGCTAATTATATTAGTTGTGTGATATTTTAACTTAAAAATTTACCAGCTTTGCCTTGTATTGTTTAATAGCATGTATGACTGTCACAAGTCAATCATGCTATGACACTAGAAATATCGTAGGATATTAGTTATGTAGTCGCTTAAGTAAATTTACTCAACCCTTTTAGGATAGATCACATTCCTGCTTTGTCGTTCATTCCTTATTACTCGACCACAGAAATTGGGTTAATTACGTTACGTCGGCATTGATTGATTTTGTAAGTGAATCATAACCGCTAGGCAGGATATTTCTAGGCAATCGTGTATGTAGCGATACCAAATAATTGCTGAGTGTGCAGCGATACCAAATAATTGCTGATTTAAAATTATTTGATTTGATTTTGATTTCAATTGCATACTGCAAAGAATTAAGACTGCAATGGGAGCTCTTTGTAAGTACCTAAATGTTCCATAGAAAATAATATTGTTGGAAGCCATCTTTTCCAGACAATAGCAAAAATATTGTTGAATAAGAATTAGTAGGAAAGACGGAGAAGAGCTCAACAATAATTATGAATTTAATATTACATACCGACGCAACATACATAACACAACAATTATATAGCTAATTAATAGTCATGTTACAATGTGACAAGATAAAATACAAAAAAATCATACTGTTTGATATTTTAGAAAAAGGTTTTACACAGAAAAAGTACTTGCAAAAAAAGGAGAAAAAAAGATAAGATCCATTACCGATATTAACAAGTTTGACTCCATCATCCTCTATTGCCTGCAGTGCAGTGGTGACATTTTCCAACTTGTGATGCTGGTTGCTGGGCTGGGGGCTCCAACCTTTCAGTCTGCGGCCCTGCAGTGCTTCTACCAGGGAACACAAGACGGTCCCGTCTCGCAAGTCTTCTACTAAATCCACGACCTAAAAAATTTTAGTACGTTGACACAACTAGTAATGATGGTAGTTTTAAATACTAGCAATCCCTTTTTGAAAATTGTATAGCATCACTCCTTCTCTTCGTGTCTTTAGATACGACTAAATTACCGCTAGAAATAGAAGAGCAGCAGGCATCTTCTTTCTACTCATGGCCAACAACAGCGATTATGGTAACGGTATGATGTAGGCTGATGATGATGATAAAACGATGATTATACTCCTCGATCCGCCCAAAAATCGTATGGTCATAATCCGTTCCAAAAATCGCTGGATCGTATCGTATGCTCGCGATACGTATTCCTAAAGATCAGATCGGAACGGCGCTTCTTTAGTATTATATGGTTTTTTATAATGTATTCTATTGCAAAATGGTTTAAGTGTCATCACCATCAGCCAACAAAGTCCATAGGTGGACTACGTTTATGGGCTGGACATTGGCCTCTCCAAATGGAGTATTTGCTATAATAGCCAAACTTAAAAGGCGGAATCGCATTCTGGCCACCAATGGCGCGACGCTGCTGCCTTCTTCTTTTAGTAGAACCTCTTTAGCGCTCTGACGACATGGGAAGAGAAATGACGATGTTGTTCTATTTCTGGTACCACCCATGTTTAGATTAATTTAAAAAACAAATGCATAATGAGGAAGCAAATTATATTAATGCTATGCAGACTACGGAAGATATCAAATAGTATCCTGTCGGTGGTTGAAGATATGTTTGTCTGTGCCATTCAGATTGGTGAAGCAGTAAAATTTCTTAAATGATTTTATAAGGTCTCTTATTAATATTACTGGTGGTTTACTTCGGTTCATTTGTTCTTGTTTGATGTGTCTTTTATTTATTTTATTAACATTAAGTCAGGTGTATCTACAAATTATATCTGAAAACATTTATATATTAACTATAATTACTATCAGTATATCAAGGTAAGCTGTAACTGTTTGAAAAACCAATTTGTGTGTATATATAATATGTCACATTTAAGCGGCAATTAAATGTTAGTCGCTTAAAATATTTTACTGCTTCTACGATTAATTAAATAACACACTTAGTGAAGGAGCTTTGTAATTTAGTAAATGACAAGAAATGTTAATTCCAAGCCACGTAATCTTTGTGCTATTATTATAATTACGTAAGTATCAAGAAAAACGTACCTTGATATTCATCGGTTTCAGGGTTTCGTTGACCCAGTTTCTGAAGGTGTTTGCTTGGATTTCAACCCATAGGTCTTCATGGCCTTTGATGGCCATGCCTTTTGCGGCTGTACCCTCAGTACTTCTTGCGGCGAGGCCAGCCTGGGTGATCCTCCCCGCTGAACCCTCTGCAGAGTGAGCCCGCACCCCCTGGTGCGAGACTCTGACTCCATCCATCGTCTCCTCGATAACGTCGGTCCCGTTACTTAGAAAATATTCTCTTCGCAGCTACTTTTTCTTTGGTTCTGCTCATGGCTGTCATCTGAAAAGAAAAATATAATGAGGGATCGTAGTATTATCATTATCATTGATGTAAAGTGCCGGCCCAAAAGTAGAGAAGCACTACGCCTGTTCGTCTTATGGGTGTCGTTAGAGGCAATTGAATTTTACTAAACATTAATGAAATTTAAGATTAATTGACTGATCCATCTTGCGTTTATTAAGTGTTATTTACTCCAACGTTAGGACGACGACAATACGATCGAGTTAAAATTGAAAACGAAATCTTTATTTTCTATGCAAGTACTTACTTTAGAGTGTTCGTATATGAATTTCAGAAACCAATACTTTGTATTACTTTGAGTAGTGATAAGTACCTTAGTAACAATATTTTGATAAAGATCCATGATCGAGGACAAAAAAGTCATTTAATATGTATATGTCACCGTAAAATTGTAAACCTCGTCAGTTCATAATTTAACGTCGATGGATTACAATCTAACCTAACCTAACCCACCGTTAGTTTATAATCTCACGCGTTGTTTTGCAAACTGACAAATCTCACAATTTTACGGTGACATATATAAATATTAAAATCCTGAAAAAGAATACTTAAGTACTTTCAAAAGATAAGTAATAGACAGTACGTACTAACGTGTACAAATAGTAAGAGGTGGGTACCAACGTGAGTCATCGTGGAGAATGAATTGAGATAAATAACAGTAAGAGCAATTAGAACACGCAACTGCAATTAATACAAACGGTGTACGGTGTACAATCGTAACTTATGAGTGCATTTGAGCGGCCAATTTGCCGCAGCGATTAGTTTCTGGAAGCCTTACTCTACAACAAAATGTTTGTACATTTGACTCCATCTGTCTTTCAAATTTAAGTCTTGGTATATGTGAAAGGGAGAGATACATTCGTATATACGGTAATCTTGTTGCGTAGTAGGGCGTTAGCTACGATTTTGTGACCTCGGGATGTTCTTCGATGTCATTGAGAAGTTTTGAGTGGATTGATGACGTATTGTCACACGGGCGTTGATTGATCACTTGATGAGAGCGACGCAAAAACTTGGAGAGAGGTTATAAAAGGAGTGTCGAGAAAAACTCGCATTATTTTAAGTTATTTATTAATTAAGTAACTTAAAAGCTTTAAAAAGTAATTAACTAAGGAAATAAACATTAATAATAATAATTTTAAATAAAAAATATGTTATATACATATCCAGTCCCTAATGATAACATGAAGTGTAGTATTTAGCATAATTCAGTAAGCCCACTGTTGCTTACACAAATGTAAAATTTAGACGAAAATCCGTAAAATCCATTAATTAATGATGATTAAGAAGTTTGAATACTATTGTTCTCAGAATCACCCAAAATAGACTCATAAATGCTTTTAAATTATTTTTAGCTTAATATTGCTTTGTTCGCTTGTCTTATTATTGTAATAAAAAATATGTTTTTTTACTTTTTGGCTTTGTTTATTTTTATGAATAGGTACATTTATTTGCCCTTAAAACTTTTCGGGTTATTGTTGTACTCGTATAACGAAGTACCTACTTATATTCGCTGCATTAACACAGTTTAGAAATTTTGGCCCCTTTTGGTCGTATCTCTAAGCATTAACGCTAACGCTACGCCTCCCAACATTTGCCTAATGCGGATTGTTATCGAAACATTTCATCACTCTACACATCTTTCGCCTACAGGCTCATCGTCACTTTCTCTCGTATCAGCGAATATGCAAATATCTAAGCCTTTCCCTTTGTTTATATTAATACATTTTATTATTAAAAAATCATTTTAAAAAGTAATAACTAAAGTAGGTAACGGCTTATAATTATCCCACTACAGGGTAAAAGCCTCCATCATTGAATTCAAGTTACCACAGAAATGATGGGACAGACATAAGTAATCACGACGCTTACCGAATGTGGGTTGTGATCACAAACCCGAAAATTCGAAATTCTTGTTGCCCAACCCAGGTATCGAACCTAGGACCCCGAGATTTTGGCCCGGTACCTACTAAAACCCCTAACGTTGCATCAAGCATTTTAAATAAGTATGCATTGCAAAAACTAATCAAATTATTAGGACCTACGAGTAACATGACTAAGATTTAATCAAGTTGGTTTTAAAATACCAAAAACTGTGATTATTTTAAGCTACGAGCCGTTTCGATAAAAAAATGCATTTAATTAGCAGTCGGATAACAAAAACAGCGGCCAATTATATTGCCTAACTGAACACATCCGTGCATACCCACCTCTGTTTTTTGAGGAGTGATTATAGAGAGCATTGTCATCGGTTTAATTAAAGAGCCGTCCGTGTAGTTGATGTGAGAGTGGATACAGAGGCGGCAAAAAGCAAAGAATAAGCAAAGGCCGAGAACGGGTTAGAGAAAAAAGCTGGCTACATTTAATTTGCGCATTGTCTTAGTATTTGCATATTTACACCCAGTCTGTTTAAAACCTACTCCAGATTATCTTGAACACATTCTTGCCTCTTGTTGTTTACCCAATTCTATTTACATAATTTATTCATATTTATTTCATACTGGTATGTGCTTAAGCCCACGTGTTTTTCTATTTTTTCATTCAGGCTCTCGTACCTTATTATGTCAGACAATTGAAGTATTTTTTTTTGCGAATGTGTGTCTTTACAGTTGGTATTACATTATATACGAATGGTAACTATCTACTTATCTACCTGCTTAAATTATTCCTGAAGTCAAACAGGGAAAAGACTCGAGCCTGTTCATTACTTTCCAGATTAGAGTAGGTAACTGAAATTGCAACGTAGGTAGAACAACAAAATCGAGTGGAGGCCGATAAACCCCTAATGTAATTCCCACATCAAGGCCCTTAGGAATGGCTGGTATTTTTTTTTTCTAATTACCAAAGAATGTGTTTTTTTTCTTCACTCTGTTATACTGTTTTGCTTCTATTTATTTCGTCTTCATAGTGCACATTGATTTAAAGCTAAACCATATTTTTGTGATATTGACTCAGAAAATTGCAAAGCAATAATAAAAGCGAAGTAAATATTAATAGGATAGACTTAAGAGTCGGTGTGCTTAAGTACTAATACTAAATCGATTAAAATTTAAATCATGATCAGGATTAGGTCCATAAGGAAGAAAAAGTTGATTATTGTATGGATAAAAAGTGTAGACAAGGTCTTTTAATTGATAAACCGATGCAAAGCCGGGACAAAAAGCTAGTATTTATTAAACCTCTGCAACTAATCGATTGATTGGATTAGTCAAGTGTGATTCAACGAAATACGTGATCGAGAATTTACCGCACGCCGCTATTAGGAGTTATTGAAATGATCACAATTTCAAATAGCTATTTCACAAAATGTATTCTGTTATTAGCTGATGCACGATGAATACAAAATGAAGATTATAAGCCGCAAATTGGGATTGGGACAATAAGCATACTAGTTGGAACTGGAAGTACGTAAGCGTGGGATTCGCTTTAAATTGGTCTGCGATTGATATTTATATAAGTTTTCAATAACCATTAAGGCCGTGGGTTGGTGCTCGAGGTATAGCGACAATGTTCAGCTGATGCTCTACGTCATTTCTATTTAAGCTGGCATTACCTCACTGCTCAAACTATGATCGAGCTTTGTTGGGAGATACTTTTTATAGAGGTATTTAAGTAGGCAGGCAAAATTGTAAGTTGTAGTGTAAGTTGTATTAGGTGGCGCATACTTGTCTGATACTCTGATTTATTTTTGTTTTGAACTAATGAAGTTAAAGCGCTTGAGGGAAATATAATGACGGTTGGAATGGATAACTAAAATTACCGTAAAACATGTAAAATAAATTTGTTTGGACATTATTCTTTTTCGAAATACGTCTGCTATAATCTCTCAGTTCCCGATTTTTTTTATATGACTAATAAGCTTTTGAGAACTGAGCGATAAATATTTACTACATTTTGAAGGATCGCGTTTAGACTTCTTAGACCTTCGGGAGGCAAATCAGCCTATTTATATAAGTAGGTAGGTATCGTGGCTGCCTTAACTGCTTTATGGTTTGGTGGCGCCGCAGAACGAGGAGAGCCGACCTCAAATAATGGAAAATGGCTATGACAAAGAAGAAGAGATGCCGAACTTACGAGTTTAAAACAGAGTTTAGTTTCAGAGCAACCACCGTTATACAATGGATGACGGAATACTATGTACAGAAATAAATGCAGATACAGCCTTATCACTCTAGATGTCAGCAACGCAATAAGTTATCTTAGTTATACTAAAATGTCTATTTTTAAGTGCCCTGTGATGACTATTTTGGTGTAATGGTGAGTACGCAATAGTTTTGGGTTCAATTCCTGGTCCAAACAGTTCAGGTAATGATCCTTTTTAAATTGACTTGGGTCTGAAAGGGCCACGGATGGGTTACAGTCGTAGTTCGAGGTCCCATCTTCTGTGAAAAGATTCAGTTCGCATAAATAAGTTACGTCAGAGGATTGTAATAGGAAAACTCTTACACCAAATTATCCTTAAACGATTACCATACGACACGGGGAATAAGAGGCGTCTTGTGCGTAACTCGCAGGCTTTTCATTAAGTGAGCTATATCTACCTACTTCTACTCCTCACTTACTAAGATGCAAGAGGAATTTATGCAAATATGGTAATAGCCCATCGTTTAAGGTAAACAGGTTTTAAAATTGGAATACTGATTCATCTTCAAGCGTACGCGAACGCCTTTTATAGTGCCATACGGCCTTTGAAAGATAATTGTTAGATATTAGTAATTGTGTTGTAAATTGTTTTATTTTACTGGTTTGTTTGTGATTATTTGTTAGGATAATAATCATAGTGCGAAAACGAACTATATAAAATACATACATGATATTTTAAGATACTCCTATAAATGTCATGTAATTCCGGCGCATAATTTATAGTACCACCTTGTCTTCCTATAGGTGTCGTAAGAGGCAACTAAAAGAGTCTCCTAGAAAAATACGGACAACAGCATTTTATCTTCACCATATTTGTTTAACCGACCGCCAAAACCATCTCTTGAAGAGGCCCATGTTTTTGCAAGTATTCATCACCATCTCTGCCAAATGACATCCACTGTTGGATAGGCCTCCCCTAAGTATCTCCACGATGACCGGTTCGGCGACAGCCGCATCCAATTCTAGCAACTTCACGAGACCTTCACCAAATCGTCGGTCGAGGTCCTTCCTACAGATCGTCATCCAGTGCCTTGTGGGTATTAGTACAATTGTATGCATTAGCCAAAGACAAAACCTATGTTCTAGTTGAAGAAACCATAAATAAGAAGGCTTGTGACACCCTTTTACATAAATTCATGAGGCGCCATGGTCATCTTTGCCTTAACTAAGACCTACATTCAGATTTATGTTAAACTTGGCCTATACTTACGATAATAGCGATTAATGGATAATATAACGATAAATTAGAGAAAAGTGCGAACTCATCGTTGTCTAAATTACGAATCGTTATGGTTTATGACTCTCATCCACTTTGACGTATTATTATGTTTTTATATAGCAAAATTGTTGTTTTAAGTCAACCGGAATTGTTATGAATATATCTGCGCAGTTTAAATCGCTATGTGGGTTGTTAGGTGTGAATATGTTGTTAACCAGTTGGCGGGATAAAGAAAATCATCATCAGTTTATTTTGCAAATTGGCCCCGAGGCGCTTTTACACGTCCCACGCTTTGGGACAAGTCTGGGCAAGAAGTTAAAACAACACAAAAATAGGAGCTTCAATAATTCTCGTGTAAGTATTTTTTTTTATGTATGTGTCGTGTCACACATGATTTGTTTAGGTGACAATCAGTCAGCTTGTTTTTTTAGGGTTCCGTACCCAAAGGGTAAAAACGGGACCCTATTACTAAGACTTCGCTGTCTGTCCGTCTGTCCGTATCTCAAGAGCCGTTCAAATTGTGTATTTCTGTCGCCGCAATAACAACAAATACTAAAAACCAAATAAAGTAAATATTTAAGGGGGGATCCCATACAACAAACCCGTTTTTTTTGGCCTTTTTGGTACGGAACCCTTCGTGCGCACGCGCACTTGGCCGGTTTTGTAGAATCAATTCCACCGCGCCAGCCTTTAAAAAAAAATGCGACTAAATTAGTGATTTATTTGATGCCTTTACTATGTTTAATGTTCTATTAATTTATATTTACCTCATTTAATTACAGATTAGTTCATAAATAAAAGTTGAACATACGGTAATGTAAGATTTTCTTTAATCCACTACTTGATATTTAACTCGTTCGGCACCTGGTCTGTAGCCACCCACTGATCATTTTGAATCAATTTATGGTGCGTTAGTACCTACGCCAAGTGGTTTAGATCAGATTCTATTAATTAGTTAGCACTGCAAGTAAGTTAGATAATAGTTGATTTGGTTGTAATGTTGTAAACAAAACAATAAGTATATTGAAAATAGTTTTAGCGTTTTCGATGCCGTCACTCACAACTCACAACATTCTAAATAGTTTGATAACGTATAAACTATAGTCTTTTCAGTGTTCAATTGAACTGATTATAAGTAGTAGCTAGAGTATTTTAGTTTCATCTCATCCGATATGTTATTGTGAAGTTCTTGGTTTGTTCTAAGTATTTTGAACTACACTGACGATAGTTTCAACAATACAATAGTAAGGATTTTATACAAAATGTTATCAAGTTTTATGTTAGAACGCTTCGTAAATTGAATGACCACTCCATACAATCTCTAGGTACCATGCACTTAAAATGTTGGTAGCTTCAAATATTTTTATTTAAGGTTTAGCTGTTACTATTTAAGACATATTACACAAAGTTAAGTTACTATCGTGCATTCATATTGTCAACACCATAGTAACGGCTCATAATTATCCCACTGCAGGGCAAAGGCCTCCATCATTAAATTTAAGTTTCCCCAGCAATGATAGATGCGGGTACAGGCATAATCATCGCGCTTGCCTAATTTGGGTTGGTGATCTCAAAACCGAGAAAATGTTTGAAATTTCGAAATTCTTGTTGCCCGACCCGGAGATCGAATCCAGGACCCCGAGATCTTGGTCCATTATTTAAACCACTAGACCAACGGGGCGTCCTACGCCTTAAGATATTATAATTAATTTATTCCACCTTAGTAAATATGTAGGTGTCAATGCTACGAGTATACCGCTGCGCGTTGACTTCCGCAGCGATAATGCGCAACGCTCATGCGTGCGCGATGCGTGCGCGCATACACCGTCATTAAATGGCAATAAGTCACGATTCCCACAGGACGTGTGGGCTGCACACATCACAAAGAATATTATTTTCCAAGTTTCAGGGGCTTCTATGAGAACAAATATAACAGAAAACCAAAATACTAAGACTCGTAGGCTAAGGTTTCTGTACTGAACAAACTGACTTTGTCATATACCTAAAGCACTGCCTATATAAACACGTACTTACTATAACAGCGAGTGCAAATAAACACTATGAATATTGAAAAGCATACATGTTTGATTTTACATCATACAAAAATTTAAATAATATTACGGCGTATTATTAGTTTGAATAAATTGTTTAATTCCGTTTAGTCTCTGGCCATATGTAAAAGATGTTCTAATTATTTTATGAAACAAATGAATTCTGCATTAACTATGTATTTATAGTAATAATTGTGGAAAAAGTATTTTTTGTATCACATGTTTGATCGCGACTAAAAAAAAGAATGTTGTCGTCCTATGGTACCCCAGTGGTACAGAGGGCCTTCGTGAGACGTCTCCATCCGCTCCTATCCTGCGCCTCTCGCTCGGCGTCCCTCCAACTCAGCCCGGCCGCCCGCAGCTCGGCGTCGACGGTGCGCTGCCATGTGTGCACCGGCCGGCCCCTCCGCCTGCTCCTTCGCGGCCTCCATGTAAACGCGGCCCTGGCAATGTTGTCCTCTGGTCTTCGGAGGGTGTGCCCTATCCACTTCCACTTCCGATGAGCAATTTCTTGCCTGATCGGGACTTGGTGGCATCGATTCATTCATCGAAAAAAAAGAATACCTAACATATATTATAAATGATAACACTAAATATAATAAATGCGAAAGGTAAGGTGACTCAATCACGCCAGACAGACGAAATCGATCAGAATGAAAATTTGCACCTGGTAGATTATAGGCTGGAATAACGCATAATATGCTAATCTTTATCCGAAAAAGGCACCCGAGGGATAGGGTTAACTTTAAAATTATACCCGTCCGTAATCGCTAACAGCTAGTCTACAATATTTTAACAAACATGACAAATCCAGATACATAAATTTTATTAATATTAAAATTGATTGAATTAAACTTAAATGCTTCATTCTATGAATATAATAGGAAATGTTTAATACGCGTTCCTTTCTTTTGGCAGCCCTGACTTTGCGAGATAATTATGGCGTGATGATAATCCTGTATTACGCTCGGAAGGATAGTCACGGACAATCAACTGCACTTCAAGCATAAAAATAGACTCGACCATAGACCATAGTTCATAAAGACGACGCAACAAAGGTATCCTTTGGTAATATTTATCCGAGATTTTAAGTGGAACGACGATCTTATGAAAAAATATACTAAGCAGATATTTAGTGTGAAAATTAAACGTCTCCATATTATTGTGTGATTGTCATTTAGGGTTGATCTGGTCTCAGAGTTTTCAAAGTCTTGTGACTTTGTTTTTTATAGGACTTTCATTTTGCGGAAGAAGCAAGAAGAAAACGGTTTAACGTGCTTTCCGAAGCATGACTATACATTAATTCTGGTAGGTTATAGTATATTTAGTATAATTAGTAGATACTCCCGAATTTTTGCGCGAGTATGAAATACCGCAAAAGAAAAACCCGTTACCTTAATTGTAAATATCCGTAAAACACGTTATGTTAACTCATGTTTGTTCTATCAAAGTCGAAAAACTTTATAATATGAAGTGTTCATAAAGCAAATAAAACCGATTTTTTTTGACAAATTATAATCACAACTAATCATTTGGTATAATAATACCTAATTACTACGAAAAAATTTAATAGTAATGTACTCATATTTATAATTAGTACCTATGTAGTGAAAATATTTAGAGGTGAACCGATGTTTCCTAATTAATTTATTAAACAAGGCCTTATTAAATTTATGCTCGTTTATGTGATCAATGCTACAATAAGACAAATGGTGCTAAATGTGATAGAAATACATATAACTCTAACTAAAAGTTTAAACTATACCTACATTTACCAATAAAACAACCCTTTGGTATCAATAGGTTAATATAATATAATGTTATATTTAAGGCATTCAGACCAAAGCAATTAAATAATATTATTTGCAGAATAAATATTAAAATATTGATATACTATGCACATTACTATTAAATACATATAAATTGATTTTAATCTAGGAATAAAAAAATAAAAAATATATTATAGCATACTATACAATGATCTATCGTTAATCGATAGTTTAGAACGGGAAAGTAATATGACCACATGAGGAGTAAAGCAAATTTAAATAACGTAATTTTAATACACAGGTTGTTGGGGAGATGGTATAAATATCCAAAACCCGTTTAATTTCTCATACAAATACAAAGGTCATACAACTTTTGTTTACTAATAGTCCCCAAACCAGGTGATCCGGTTTTTTCAGGAGTAGCCAGTTGAGATTAGCGTTTTGGTTTAAATAGATCATACTTAAACACACAAAATACTACGGTGAAGTCGAAATTTTGATATCAACATTTTGAACATAGTATATTTTTATACTTAACTAGCTTACCCCACGAACTTCGTATCTCCTCAGAATAACGTAATTTGATTTTGACATCTTAAATGTCATTGTCATCAAACATGGCGTTTTTCTTTACCAAATTGCAATTGCAAACAAATAATTTGCAATAAAATAATATAGAGACTATAAATTGAGATTTAAGCTATCCTATCTGTCAAGTTGGAACAAATTGCACACGGTATGCTAATCCAATTTGAAATCGGTTCAGTAGTTTAGGAGTCCATCGCAGACAAACAACGTGACACGTAATTTTTATATATAAAGATTGTTCCAGAGTAAATGAGATTGCGGAAGCGAAACGCCGTGGGTTCACTTCCTAATTGAGGCAGTCGAAATTTCTATTACAAGAAGTGTATTTTCAATTTGTAGAGATAGATAGATAACACTTTATTGCTCACATTAAAATTAGTACAATCCTTTGACTAAAACTAAATACAATTAGATTAATGTGGGCAAGGGCGGCCTTATCGCTGTAAGCGATCTCTTCCAGGCACCCTGTAGGACAGGAGAGATAAAATAATTAAATAAATAGCAGGTAACAAGAAAAGTCAAGAATAAACACATATGAGCAAGAACAGTTTATAGCAAAGAATTAATGGACATTAGCCAAGACTTTTATTTGATTATAATGAAGTATTAATGAAGTAAACAAAAGCAATACATACACAGTACATACCCAGTACATACACATACATAATTTATGCTATCAATTTGTATACTGTATTTGCTTAAAACAGTTTTAATAATAGGGGTTAAAGTATGAAATTGCCGATTATTTTTCCACTTTTTATTTTATTTATAGCTCTTAAGTATAGTCATATTATTACGTAATTCTTTTTGTATTATATCAAAAACGAAATAAAGTAACTTTTGACTAAAAAAAAATGCAATACTAGTGCCTATTACTTCAAAGGAAGTCGTTGAAAAGACCCCTTACAATGTGTCAGCTGACCTTCTTGCTTCAATTAAGTATATTTGTATTATATACTTTGATTTTCAGAAATTTAAATACTATAATGCGTAGCTTTATAACCATCTAACGCTTTTAAAAAAATTAAAAAAATGTTAGTATGGAAAAATGACTTTTCTCGATTTTGTCCATACAAAACGGCAATTTCATACTTTAACCCCTAATACATTCTCATGCATTTAACTTAAGTTGGTTTGGTTAATTGTTAACATCTTGTGTATAAATTTGTGCCTGTCATAGATCTGTTGGACGACCATTTGTAAGGCTTCAGCACGGGCTGGTTCGATCCTTGGAAAGGTAATCTACTTTTTTATATTATCTCTAGTCTCGGTGTTTGTGTTTTCTTCGTCGTTCCTAATATCCACAAAAGTGTTTTGACATCAAAACAGTATTATTTCAGTTATTTGTTACTAGTTGTATAATACGGTATTCTATACAATACCTAAGCAATGTATACAATACCTAAAACGTTAAGGTAATGTATGAAATATTTTTCATTTGATACATTGCCTAGTCATTCTACACAATACCTAATACGCTCCCGGCAATGTGTGTTATATATAGATGATAGCAGGAAAGGGAGTGACGAACCAGAACCGAATGTTTAAAATCCCGAAGATTCATATACCTACAGTTGGTATACCGAAGTTCAAAATTCCGAAAGTAAGATTAACCATGCGGTAGGCGTTTTGGTATTTCTTTACAATGTGCATTTTTTGGTGATTAACTATGCCAAATAAATATTTGTCTTCTAATCTAACATTTGTTTTTTCTAATGAACCTTAAGTCACAATGCATGCAGCAAGCAGACATGCAGCATGCAGCATGCAAACAATTAAGCAGGCATGCATGTAGCAGCATGAATAGGTTTTGCTCTTCTTTGGCGCTGCGGGAAGTGCAGCCCTTTCGCCCTAGCGTAGCAAATCACGTCATCCACGCTCACCTCCGCAGCTTCGGCTTGCTGGTCGCCTTCTTCTTTCGGTATATTGAACTTTCGGTCATATAAACAGTCGGTATTTTAATATTCGGCATTTTAGTATTCGGCGTTCCGATTACTGGCCCAAATAAAGTTATTTTACACATTGCCGGTGTACAGCAGGTAATCTATACAATACCTAGGAATTGTACACATTTCCTAGGTAAAGTTTAGAATGGAAAATATAATTCATAATATTTCATACATTGCCTAGACGCCTTAGGTATTCTATACATTACCTAGGTATTGTATAGAATACCTGAATTATACAGATTGCTGGTAACATATACACTACAACAATTTTGTATAGGTTCATAAACAACATTATTTAGCTAACGGTACAACATCACACTATAATTTTTTATGTTACGGTATAGTTAGTTAGTTATTACGCTTCATTGGGCCTTAATGCATAACACTTATAGCGTAATAATGGGATTACAAGTAAATTTTATGCAATGATGTCAATCAAATTACTTACATCTCGATCCCTTGTTTATCAGTAAATTAATTTGGCTTTGCTGCATAATAAATGCTAAGGTTTGGAATGATTTTTGTTACTCAAGCATTCTAAAATGACAGATCCAGATTAAATTTTGCATAGTGGTAGAGCACAAGCTGGAAAATTATGCTACTTTTGATCTCTGAAATCCGTAGGAGAGTTCAACATTCCAGCGCATAGGAAGGCGTGGATAATAGCTATCTATGGTTTCTTAATTCATCAATAAACTTTTTCACTACTTTTGATGAAACAAAAAAAAAACTAGCTCAAATAGTATTTGTATAAGGTTTAAGAATGTGTTATTGTAAGTATAACATTTGCCCATCTAAAATTACTTTTACTTTCGTTGACAAGATTAAGTTGCTTAATTATGTTAGCAGTCTGAGTAACGACGTTGACGAGCTGCAATATAGTGCCTATTGACTATATGTAGTACGTCTTTCTACATAAAAAGAGTACCTAAAGTAACAGCCTACATCGTCCCACTGCAGGGAAAAGGCCTCCATCATAGAAATCAAGTCACCACAGCAATGATGGTTACTGGTATAATCACCACGCTTGCCAAATGGGTGATCGAAAACCCGGGCAATGATCGAAAATTCGAAAGTTTTGGTTGCCCGACCCCGGAATCGAACCCGGGACCGCGAGATCTTGCTTGACCCGGTATTTAAACCACAGACCAACGGGGCCATAAAAAAATGAATTAAAATAACTATTTACAATCATACAATACTACAAGGTGATGGCTACCAAACGAGAACAGCAATCTAAGTAATTTATCCTACAACCCTGTTGCTAGGCAAAAGTCAAAGACAAAAATCAAAAAGTAAAAATGACTATAAAGGCCTAACAAAAAGGTTGCCAGATCGAGTTGCCCTTCGACATGTCCATATGAGGGTGATGCTATTCTTATAAGCAAGATTTTTTTAAATTTGTGTATAGCTAAATAAATAACCCATGATAATTTTTTTTATTATAGTTATTTGTGCATATTTATGTGTTAGTTATACAAATTATAGTAAATTTGTTTATTCATAATGTGACACATTTCCTAGGGTTAATAAATGTTTCTTACTTTTATTAAGTAATAAATGCTTATTGGTTCTCAGTTCTTTGTCTAGTGTATGTGCGTTTCCAATTGTTACTAACTTTTCAAAGAACTTTCTTTCTACGGATTCTGAGCAAGTGGGTATAACTGTAAACAAAAATTAACTAAGTATCTAATGCGCTTCAGGAATTAGCTGTTAGAAATACCTAATTATAATTTTAGTTTGCTCTTAGACAACTACATAGTTATCATAACATTATCCCTATGTTTCAGGCTGCAATTGACATTATTTTTCTTTGTCTCTTTGCATCCACGTAGGCCCAATATTGCAGGTTGTATAATCGTCGTTGATGACTTACTTTGTTGTGTTGTATTGACGATGTAACGTTTGAATTTTTTAATTAGATACTACTGCGATTTCGTATGCTTAGAAAATCTTGGGAGTACCGTTGTTTTTCAGCATTAAAAGCCTATGTATTATTTTGGTCTATAATCCATCTTCAAAACAAATTTAATTTACATCCATTCTATTTTCAACATCTATCCAAGCTTTCGCATATAAACAATAATAGTAAGATTATTGCAATGCGTTGAAATGCACCATCGCTTTGTGACAGTTATTTTTTAAGTAATAAGGTTTTTATATCAAGTGCATTAAGGTGCAAAACAAATAAATATATAAGATCTATAAAGTTGCTCGACGCTACTTAATCCCTCAACCCCCAGGAGGCACTCGGGTGCCACGATAACAATTGATTTCAGTTGTGTCTGGAATAACTCACGATTAATGTTATCATGTTGTCTAATGTTTTGCAATATTGATGCAGTGTGAACGCACCCTTCAAGTTTTATGCAAAATCCACAAGTAGTTGAAACTTTGGCCAGTAGTTGAAATTTATTTCAATTTGTGAGGAACTTCAAGTAATATTCAAGAATATGTATAAACTTATTTTATGAAAGTTAATTAATTAAATTTGAAGGGTGAAATAGTTACTTTGTATATTTAAAGAGTATACCTACCTCCAATAGTACTAATTTAACATAATTCAATATTTTTTAATTGCTGTATGTATGTATGTATGTATGCAAAATAATGTTCTTAGTACATTATTCACAAAAGCTTATTCCTATTTCAGAAACACTTTCGACCTATATACTTTTATTGATAAAGCTACCAGCCTAGCGTATAAAAGAAACCAGGGGTGCTAAAATTGTATAATTTTATTTTTAACAAGCGCCCGCCTGACGTTGTTTCGTGCACCGCTGCCTCCTATAATGTGCGGGGCATCCATGTAGAAATACCTATCCATACACGCTGTATATAGGTAGTATTGTTACACGCATAGCTTTATTAATTTAGTTTAAATTAAATTTTAATTGGCTCTACCTTAGAGGTGATACGTTACACTTTGTTTGGTGATTATCGAAGCTAACATTCTTAATCACATTGTATATTTTTTAAATGTAATTAAAAGAGGTAAGGTAGAAACCCCTCAATGATTAATTTTAATAATACTTATAACCCTAACTCAAAAACGGCTGGGCTAATATTTTTTCTTCATTTGGTTTAAACCTTTGATTCAATATGAAAAACACCTTGTGCGTTTTTAATATTTAGGTAATATGTATATATTTTCTTTTCCGATAAAGTTTGATTTTCTTTCAATTGAATGCCATCCTCTCCAGCCTCTCTTTTTGTTGTTTTCAGTTTATTTACAAAAAGTGTCAATGAGTCGGAAATGCTATAAATATTCAACACAAAAAAGTATCAAGAATTTATTTGATACTTAGATAGGTACAATTTTAACTTAGTGTATTTAGCTTCGCACCTTGTAACCCGGTAGTCCTGAGTTATAATTATAATACGTATATTTGGATGATTCGAAATCTAAGTGATATAAATCAGTTGTTAGGCGGCTAGGAAAAGCATCGTGAAGAAACCTGCACATTCAGATTGCAATAAGTTTGAAGCTATGGCCCAAAGCTGATCTGGTTAATTTAATTACTTACCTACTTATGTTCAAATCAATCGTGCCTCTAAATTTGATATTAAAGACTGCCTCGCGTCAATGAATGACATTCCGATTTTGTTTTAATAATGTTAACTGCTAGTTATTTTGCATTTCGTCATATGCATTATTCATGTTTATTTTTTAAAGTGGACTGTAACATGGTAGCAAAAAAATGCATTAGATGTCTCAAAATAAAGAAATATCTTTGTCAATTTTTCAAAGACGATTCGGTCTAAACATTAATGAATATATTCATCATCACTATGCCCAGCTCATATCGGTCCATTGCTGGACATGGGCTTCAAGAGAGAGAAAATTATGCCATAATCAGCATGCTAAGCAGACGGGTTAGTAATCGCAGTTTCGGCAATGGTTTAAAGATGACGCTGCTGACCGTCATCATCTCGATATTCAGTTTTTTATCAAGACAATCATCCGAGGAGAATGTGTGGTAATATAATATTACCACACATTATTTTGTGCCGGCAATACAAGGCACCGTAAATGAGTATGAATATGTATGGTTTATACATTTTTGTCCCAATTTATCAAGCACGGTCGACTTTATGTTATGCATAGTAAACAGCAACTGGATTACGTATTTTTAAACCCATACAAGTATTATAAATGCAAAAGAGTGTCTTACTGTCTCTTTGTCCGTCTGTTACCGCTTCAAATTTAAACATATCGGTATAAAGATAGTTTGAGTCTTGGGAAAGGACATAAATATTCCAATGGTATGATATAAAAGTATATGTATGTGAGAATGTGGAATTGTCAATAATTTCTTAGGGGCGTATAGATAATAAAAGCTTACAAGTAGTAAAAAAATTTAGTGTTCTCTAAGTAGATCGTTATATTCAAGTTAAAACCGAGAGTGTGATATAACCGACTCCCACGAGAATGAAGTCGCGGACAAGGTCCTAGTAATAATAATTGTTACATTTTTGTGATGGGACTTCCATTTAAATCTCCCTTTAAGCTAAGCTGCTTTGAAATTTTAATCGCCAAAACGCGGTCAAATTACTAATTACAGAAATGAAATCACGGCTCTCTTTTTAAGTTTTTTTAACTTTCAATAAGCATAATGCTTCGGCGCAGCTTTTCCAGTTTTGCATTTGCTCAGATTCACTTTGACTGGTTAGTTCGAAAGTTTGTATTTTTGCTTTAACTCAGCTTAAGAAATATATTCTATAGCTACGCCGTATTTAAAGTATTTTATGCTATAAATCCTACCCGAATGATGTTGTCCTTACCATTTTTTCATAAATCTGTTTGTTGTCGTTTAATGAATTCGAAAATAATTATTTTTTGTTTACTTAGACTCATAATACATAAATAAACTATTGTAGGTACCTATACTACCTACCTATGTGTTGCTTGCTAAAGAGATTAATTATTCTTTTGATTATGGTCCTTTGTCATAATATCAATGTCATCCAAAGATAATTTATTCACTATGTCATCTTATGCAATATCATATTTTCATCCCACAAAAAAAAATACTTTTAAGTCAGCGTTTTCCATTTTTTTTTTATTAACTTTCTTTTACGGAATTTCAAAACAATTGTTAAGTACGTGTAATTTATCGAAATTTTTATTTGTTACTTTATATGGTTGTCGTATTATGTAAGTTTTTAGTTGATAAGTTATAAAACAGGAACAATAATTGCCGATATTGTTATTATCAAAATAGTTAGTTTACAAGTACCAAGTTATCTAATTTTTAAGTCACTTTATCATTAAAGTATCAATGGTATTTTACCCCTAAATGCTATAAGCGCTTAGATGCCAAAAAATTAAAAAAAAAACTTTATTATTACCATAATAATTATTATAATCCACTGTCAGAGGAGTTCAAATCATCACCATTAACTGGTGAAATTAGTTTTAATACTGGTAGTTCTACATTTTATTTTCTAATGGTCATTTAAAGCTATGTTTTTTTAAGAATAACATTAAAGCAGTATTTCAACTTTTAAGGTCATGGTTAAAAATCGAAAAAATACATTGCCCTTTTAACCCATTTCTGGCCATCGCCAAATACAGGGTTGTTTTATTTTATCAAAACCTGTTGCACTGGTTTTGGCCGCCGTAAATTCAAAACATTCAGTAATATTACGCATTTTCTAATCAACAGAAATGCTCGATGTCTCAGCAAATACGACTCAACAATTCGCACCGTAATGTAAGACACGTGTATTGTGGGTGTAGTGCTAGCATAATACGCAATGATGTCATTTAGCACCTCGTCACATAATCTTTGTCATTTTTGTACTTGAAGGATTTCCAGATCCGTATGACACTACTCTCTTTCATAAGCGATTGTGCAAGAGAACCGGTCATTCCATCAACTTGCTTCATTCACAAAAACCCTATCACCTGTTTCTCAATTATTACTTTGAGCAGCTGTACCAAAAGGGTTAGTGTTTTAATTGTTATTGATGCATTATTATCGACTCTAAATCCGACGCGTTACTGCCGCCTCGTTGCTGCATTAAATCCTGCACAAAATTCAATCGTGCAAAGTACACGTGTTGTTCATACCTTTATTATTTACAAACAAGGACACATCACTTATTAAACTCGAGTCACTGTCACTTTCTGCTCACTGGTTATTCGTTTGTTTTCGGGTTTTTTTACGAAAGTTATCGAGTAGTTGGCGCGTATCGGCACAGCGCATGCGCGGGCGAGGCACTAACTGTGTGGAGTGAATTGACGGAGGCACAGGTTGCGCGGGAGGCCCCCCTCCGCGGCAAGGCTGCCCCGGCACTCTGGCATTCCATCTGTGACGACAACGTGCCCATTTATGTCTTTGGATATGGTTGGCGGTCACAACGGCCATATGGTGCCTTGCAGTGTGATTAAGTTTTTTTCAATGGAATTCTATAATGGTCGTGGATTGCTTTAACGTGTGGGAAATCTGTGTCTGCAGCCCGCAGCAATTTGCCGAACTGTTTCTCTAGCAATGTTGCAACGGATTCGATTTTTATGGCTCGAATCCGCAGTTACTGCACTACAGCTGGATAAAGTACATTTGTCATTCGGACAGCATTGGAACTTTAATGTTAGTGAGAAAATCTACACTAATATTCTAGAGAGATAGATTTTATTTTTCGAGCAAATAAACTCTAAAAATATTGAACTAATTTAGATAAAATTTGGTATAAAGACATTTTGTATCTTGGATAAAGACACAATTTATTCCATAAATCATTCTTTTATGGAGCGAAAATAATAAGAGCCGTGGAATTTAATATAGGAAAAATATAGGCAATCGAGAATTAGTTTTGCTGATTTATTATTTCTATTTACAAGTTATGTGACACGCAATAAAGAATTTGAATTTGAATTTAATATGAAATTTGGAATGGAGATTAGACTCTAAAAAGACGTAGAGTTAAGTCCTTGAAGTCGTCCCTTAGAAAAGTGTGTATGGAGACCCAATATTGTCTTAACTTGGTATAGAGAATACCAGACATGAGCAATGAAAAAAATAAGTAATCTTTAGAGATTTCTTAGGGAAAGCGATATAACCGGGAGTGCAATATAGCCGTGACCTGTGCAAGCATTCGTATATACGGCGACCAGGTTGTGTAGTGGTTCGATTATCCACCTAACATCCAAGGAAAATATCTTTTCTAACTTGGCTTGGGTTTATAGGAGGTGGGGTACATTTATGCTTCGGAAGGCACATTAAGCCATTGGTTTCGGCTTCAGTCGGAAGATCAAAGATTTAAAACAAAACACGTCAGAGGCCTGCCAAAGGCGTCTCGGAAAATTCTGACACTAGATACATCCTTGACAGGAAATCACACGATAGGAATAAGATTCGTATATATAGTAAAATGTTATTCGTAGCCATCCAGTAGATGTCTTGGGACATAAGAACGAGCCTCTGATCGGCCGTTATATGCAAAATAGCTCCATTTAGTTACGAGAAGTATTCATCAAATTAATGTTTGTTGTGCACACCAAAGGAAAGGAAAATGTTTTCATAATTTATGTGGGCATAAATTATTAATACACAGCCCTTCGCGGGCTTGCATCTATCGTGGTAGAGTTAAATTGGATCTAAGGGTCGCGAAGGTTTAATTTGATGCGGGTTTGGTCGAGCGAGGGCTTTTATGTTAAAGAGAATTTGTCGATTTCGAATACTTTACAATTCTCGGCTATTTAAAATTACCTACATTAATTTTAACAAGTTCGGGAATAGGAAAATTGTTAATCAGCGTTATTCAACGTGTTTAACGAAGCGTCCGTCTTCAAATATGAACCGAGTAGGTATACCGTTTGGTGCCGGATGAAATAAAATAGATTTATTTTTTCTTGTCTTTTAAGTAACGTATAAAAATAGTTATAAGTGACGTAAGACCATTGACAGACACACATAATATGACATCTTAAACTGTCCAACATTGATGTAATGTGCTATTATAACCTATAGTCTTTTTCTAGTGTGATTGAGCAACAAACATCCATCCAAAATTTCCCATTTATAAGATTTAGTCATTTAACATTTTTGATCGATGGAGTAACAGAAGACTTGCGTTTCTGATAAATACAGGTGACCTTTTCATCACCTTCAAATTTTTTTATAGGCTTTCGGTATCGTATTTAGAGCCCATTTATGAAGTAAAGAAAGTAGGTCAAGTTTTTACCCGAAACTATTTTTCGCAACATAGTTTTCAAGTTTTACGGTCCCAAGTCTGTTAAGGTATGAAGACAAAATCAAAAACTTAAGAATAGTAACGTAATTAATCAATGAGATGCGCATCGTGGAAAAAAAATGTTGCTAGGAGACCTTATCAAATTTTTTTGATTTTAGGCGTACATTTTCTAGTGCTTTTTATCTTGACATTTTTGTACTGGGCTATACCAAAAGAAAAATATGTCATTTGTGTTTTTTTTTTCGTAGAATATTAAAATTTGGAAAGTGGTTAAAATTTCATTCTGTATGAGTACCTACATGTTTGAAAAATTATAGCCCTTTTTTAAAAAGGGTTCGTAATTTGTCCAACACTTAAATGATTCCAATTATACTACTTAAAATAAATAGCTGACTTCCGAGTTTGGGTGGGTACAGCATTTTGCTTTCAACTTTTAAGTTAATATTTTAGTCAAAACATTAATGGACTCAGTCAAACTCGATAGGATTTAGCTAAAGTGGCATCTACCTCAGCTAAGTACTCATGCAAATAATCTTTAGTGTATGTTTTGTTTAAAATTTTATTTTAATTTGTGAATATAATCAGTTAAATGTATTTACGTATATTTAAATATTTTTACTATGTATGACCACGTCTAACTTTTTGCCAGGTTAAACGATTTCGATAAATTTTTATTTTGTTATTTTTTGGTTAAAGTCGGTCCCATTTAAATTAAATTTGAAAAGGAAAAGATCCAGAAGAGTAGGAAAATGGGATTAAGCGCCTTCAAAAAGACTTTTCACAATAATTTTACCAATCTAAAGCGTGAAAATTACTGCCAATTATCAATTATTTGGTTGATTAATATACTTCCTTAGATCAGATGATGTAAAAAATAATTATTATGTTATCTAAAACTAAAGTACCTACTCAAGAAACTTCTATTTTATCAGTAAAATTATTATTTTCAAACATTTATGACTGAAATGTGAGTCAACTCAGTTAATTAAAATACTGTAAGTAACAGTTTTAGTATTAATTTTAATAAAGTAACATGCTCTGATAGCATCCATGATCCCAAAGTAAGTAAACATTTTGTTCCAGGAATCAAACCCGGGCCGTCGGAGCTACCAATCAATCCGCCACGGAGGTCGCTTAACTCTGTTTCTTTGTCTTGTCGTATCGCTGACAAAACATTTATGCTTTGTTCTTTATAGCCCAATAGTTACCTTTAGTAGTTTTTTTTTTAATATTTGCAATAAAATTTAAATAAATTAATAATTGAGACTGTTTATAAATTTATTCGAATGTCCCCTAAAGTTTGGCTTTTCCACGTCCCTCACACG
The DNA here is from genome assembly GCA_949315895.1 of Anania crocealis. Taxonomy (NCBI): domain Eukaryota; kingdom Metazoa; phylum Arthropoda; class Insecta; order Lepidoptera; family Crambidae; genus Anania; species Anania crocealis. The sequence continues at coordinate 13,741,875 of OX438880.1, read as the reverse complement.
CGTGAACGTGGATTGTCAGTCCGAAGCCAGACCGGGGCATACTAACTCGTGAATAAATTTGAATGGATGAGCAGAGGGTTGGCGACATTTAGCCTCAGACCTTCAGGCCACAGGTGTTGCCTGCTCCACGCTCCAATAAAAATACACCCTTCGAACGGTATGAAAAATCTGAGTAATTTTTCAAGACCCTCCCGTACCCGGTGTACGATTCACTTTTTCCTACTAGACCATTAATTTCTAGTGTGTACATCATTTGTTTCTAGTGCTAGTTTGCGACATTGTAAGGAAATAGATCGCTGTAGAGTTTAGTTTTCATACTTTTTGGTAGTTTTGAGTATTACACACATTTTCTATTCCTATCTGCCGTACTAATTGTGCACGTAACCGTTAAAATAGAACCATTAAATTATATAATAAAAAGTATTGTCACATTGATATTTTCAACATAAAACCTACAAAATTCAAATGTTTGTTAAAACAATAATTAAATGTAATTAACCTGTGTTTATACCGCACTGATTTGTTTAAAGTGCTTAATGTTTTTAGTGTTTATTTAAGTTTAATGATACCAAATCATGTATTAATTATATAGTGGAAACTATTTTGGCAAATGTAAAATTTAGTTGACTTAGATTAAATGTGCTGTAAACTGCTGTTTGTTTTCCAAATCAATAAAAAAAAATTAAAAAAGTAACTTATTTTTGGTCTTTTTTCGCCCGATATTAATAACTAATCGTTAGCTGACGGCAGGAAATAGTTTATTTGAACAAATAAAAAAAACATCTATCGTTTTCTAATATCAAAATAATTCGTTTTAATATAGTTTAATTTCAAAACTTCCAATATTTACACAATACCAGATATACGAGTATAAAATAATAGATACTCTATACAAATTATCCACCCCCGTTGGATCCTTTTAGCGGATGATCTTCTGATTTAAAACTAAAAATCTATACCTTTCATATAAATCCGTTGAGCGGTTTATGCGTAAAGAGGTTACAGATGGACAGACACACTTTCACATTAATAATATTAGTGTGAATAGTTATAATAAATTTGTGACAGTTCGAAGACTAAATATACCAACTTCAATCATAATATTTGATTTGATAAAATCCGGTCTACATAATGTTTATACCAACTCATAAAGCAAGGTATACTTCGGCAGACACATATAAATGAGTACATCGTACAATTTAACTTGGAAATAGCAAAACTCAAATTGGATTTTCGTGTTTAGTGGGCGCAGGTGAAACATTTCAACGAAATTTTTCAATAACTGAAAAATGGAATTGCTTTCCAACAGGAAAACGTGAACATTTGCGCCTCTGCTATTTCTGTATGTTTAGCAAATGAGATGGATTATGCAGTGAGATAAATAAAAGAAGTTTTGATCTGGGACTATATATATTACTTACTGAATAAACATATTATCTTTTTAAACAGATGAAAAGATCTCATCTATTAAGAACTGGCGGTAAAATCTACATACTTATTTTCTTCTCCTAGTTGAACCCAATAGGTTGCCATGCCCTTTAAGTAGTAGCTTTTACAAGACATAGTTAAAAAAAACTATATCAGGTTTAGGTTTAGGTTTAAAGATTATTTGCAATATCCGTTTACCTTTCTGGGAAAGATTTGAGATAATTATGTTGTGTGTTGCTGGCACATACTTACAATGAATACGAGCAGCAGCGTCTTATTTTCAAAATTACGGCTTAATCCCTCAACCCCCAAGCGGCACGCGCCTGCCGCGATAACAATTGATTTCAATTGTGTCTGGAATAACTCACGATCGAGGGATTAAGAACTTTATTTCTCAAGAAGAAATACAGATTTTACATTCGTCTTACTTACAATCTACTGACATGCCATGATATATGACATGAAACTATTTCAGTCCCATAAGTGCCAATTTTAATTCAACAGAAGTTATTTACATATGTTTACTTAAATGAAAAAAAATCTTACGCTTCTTTAACTTTTTAAATATTAAGCGTAAGCCATTTTTTTTATTTTTTATATAAACCAGAAGAATTATGGAATGTGAAAATGATATAACACCCATTTTCGTAATAGTACAAAACTTTAAGGCCTAATGGATTAAAAAAAGCAAGAGTGCTTTTTAAACTCTTTTTGAATTACACGTTGCATGCTTTGTCTATGTTATATAAGAACAACGAAAGAGTGTCACACACAAAGAGAGAAATATTGAACATAAGTATGCCTTAATTTATTAGTTTACACTCTTGAATCCATACGCCTTCTCAAATGAGTGGAATGTGTACTGGCGAAATTTTAATGCCTACTACTTATTAATTAACTCGAATTTATCATCAGCGTTATTTCAGAGAGTTGGCTATTTGATCATTCAACACGTTTTTGATTGTGCTCTAATTAATTAACTTTCTCCGAACATTATTCTTGTTTAAATATACTGAGTAATGAATGATACAACAATTTAAAATTTATGTCAATATTTTTTGTCATGAACATTGCAATGTAAACAATGCCAACGTTTTTCAAAAGACACCTAGGTAATAGTATAAAGCAAAACTATTTAGACAAAAAATACCGACAGAAATTAAATTACATTTAAAATAAATTGCTAACTTTGAGAGACAAGGCAAGCCAATGTTACTGTCGCTGGTTATTTGTTAGGTTCCGACTCAGGGACTACTAATTCAATCTCTAATCTTCGACTATTAGGGGAAACCTTCTCCTAGCATTTGTATCAAACGTAGTCAGGGTCAATTTTCCATGATCTGCTGTGAAATATTTGATAAAATGTGTTGGTTTATTATAAAATGAAAAAGAAACTTTTTTCACAAAAAATAAACCACCAAAATGCGTAAGCCACCTGTGACAGTTGAAAAAAAAAACATTTTTTTAGGCTAACCATTGATAAATAATAAGAACTACTAGTAAGAACTAATACACAATCCAATACAAAAATGACACCTAAAACCATAGACATAGTATTATATCATGCCTAAAACCATATATTAAATCTATGCCTAAAACTGTGATTGACGTTGATTTTCGTCACTCAGTCACGTTAGTGTCAACTTTGTGGATATTGATGTAACTATCGATTAATATAGGTTGTATAAAGGGTAGAGTTCACCAACAGACGTTTAAGTTTTAAACAGCGTTTAAAATATAATTTGACATATTTTGTATGGGAATTGTGTCAAATTAATCGTTAATCTATGTATACCGGCTGTTTAAGAATTGGTGAACTGGGGTCTAAAAGTGCACCCTTATGTCAAATGGGTGCACTTCTAGTTGAGCCACTTCGTTACGCTGATTGTGTTTCTTGTTTTTTATATTACCTCAATGCTGTTTACCCTATCTTTATACCTTTCGAGATGTTTTTTAGGGTTCCGTACCCAAAGGGTAAAAACGGGACCCTATTACTAAGACTTCGCTGTCTGTCCGTCTGTCCGTCTGTCCGTCGCTCTGTCACCAGGCTGTATCTCAAGAGCCGTGATAGCTAGACAGTTGATATTTTCACAAATTATGTATTTCTATTACCGCAATAACAACAAATACTAAAAACAAAATAAAATAAATATTTAAGGGGGCTCCCATACAACAAACCCGTTTTTTTTGCCTTTTTGGTACGGAACCCTTCGTGCGCTAGTCCGACTTGCACTTGGCCGGTTTTATTTTAATATGTTTTGAAATGAGACAAGTTTTGAGCTATAACAAGATAAATCATCTACGTATCTACTAATTAGTTGGAAAACTTACATTTGCATTGTTTGTGCTACGATGTTTTATTGGTACATTTATTACTACAATAGCAAGTCATTAAAGCGGTGAAGCTGCAACCATAGGGTCGGCGACTCCCGTTGCCAGCGTCGGGTCTCCGATCTCGGATGCCTGAACAACAATTTATAGCTTTCTCCTTGTTTTTCATAATTTATAAGATTAGCACGGCGCCGCCGTTGCGGGCCTTTATAAATTTCAAATAAGCTTGATTTATGCCAGCAGTAAAAACTAATGCCTTAATTACAACAGAAATCACTGATTTTATTGTTGATTGAAATTGATATACATTTGTTCAAAGATTACGTCTCGAAATTGAGGTCAATGAGCTTACATGCCATTACGCTGGAAATATATTGCGATGGTAAGTTATTAATGATAACATAATGTATCTGGTAACGTTTTTTGTTTTTTTTGAAACCATTGCAAACAGAAAATAAATATATAAGTGCATAATAATGGGCAGTTATATTATCATACACTCCTACAAAACTTTTAATATGTTATCATGTAAATTCAGTTTAAATTACCGGTAATACTATTTTATATTTTTATAGGCCTAATAAATATTTTTACAAAAAAAAAAAGGAAAACTTTGAAGTGCAGATCTATGCACATCAGGCTATATGACGCACATTGTTGATGTAATCTCGCACTTATATGCCCCATTGTATAAAAAATAGATTTTTAAATGAAAATTTATACCATATTTTTGATATTTTTTAAACCAAAGTCATAGTCGAGTTTGAGAATGCTTTATTTGTATCTGTTTATTTTTAATTTGCTGTTTCAACAGTTAAAATGCTCACTTCGGCAAAACTTAACAAAACAATGACCTTTTGTCTGCTGTTAGTTTTGAGTACGAGGATGTTCATGCTGTTATATTTCTAATTAATAAATTATATTTTGTTAATGAATGACACTATAATGAATTGTCAGCTAGTTATAATGGTGACTTATATGATACTTTTAGCAGATTCAAGTCGAATTATGGATTTCCGCAAAGTAACGCCTGAGTCTATTAATTTAAGATTCAAGTCGCTTAAATTTTGCAGGATTACGAAACTGATGAGAGATAGGTACCTATTACTTGCCTGTCATACCTTCGAATGATGTATTACAAACCGGAAAATTCGAATTCTTGTATATGTATCCGCTAAATATTTTTAAACTAAGTATTTGTATTATCTTAAGTTTCATCTCAATACGGTGTGGAAAACTAATAGTTTAATAATCTTAGAATAATAACGCTCTAAGTTAATAATAATAAATGTGGACAGCTTTACATAAATTGCTCTGATACCAAAGTATACAAAACAGCTAAGAAATTTACTATGTTCTTTTTAATTAATATTTGTCTAAATCGGATGGAACTTACACTAATTTTTTTAGCTATGTTATGTAGTTAGCTTTGGGTACCTAGTTTTTGTGACGATAATAATAAATTGAGCTAAAAATGAGTATAAGTGACAACTGTCAACAGTTACAAGAAACGAGCAAGTGCGTTCAGTACTACCACATTATACGAGTAACTGCCTACTGAAAGATGACACTAACGAAAAAACAATGTTTCATATACTTGCGCTTCTTGCAAAATTTCATGTTTCTAGATAAACGGGAACAACCATAGGTTTTGATTCCTTTTACGAATGTATTGGATGTAAGACAGCAAAGGTCATAGGTATCTTATGATTGTGTTAAATGTAGAGTAAGAGGTTTGATTTTCTTCAACTCTATTGGACAGCAGGTTTCAGAGTTCTTAATTTCAATACCAAATAATTTTTCCGAAAAAGGATCACGACGATCATCATACGTATGGAACCTGTTGTACTTTTTCTCTATGCCTAACCAGGCCAATTAGCTCCTTTGAAATATTCTTAAGCTATTAAATCGATTGCCCGTGGTATTTGGTTGGTACAACCACGGTACATACTGCTTTATTTTATTTATTTGGCTTATTTACAGTCAACATACACAAGTCACGTCAAAAACATTTCCAATACTTATAGGCTAAGTGTAGTGACTACTTATAAGTAAACACAGCACGCAATATAATATTAATCGATAAAGCAGAGGAGTTGGTACAGACAACGGCAGGTTAACCCACCCAAAAAGACAAAGGTCAGTAAATTGATTTTCAACTTGAAGTCCAACCAGAAGATCAAGATCAATATCAATGGGGACTACCGTTTCTTTGCTCACCAGTTGGCGCCACTGCCTGAGGTCCGGTGGTATAGCTGGCAAAGGCGATTGGCGCCGAAACAAAGTGTTATATCTTGAATCTTATTAAGGTTATATTGTTTATAAATAACTATCTTGATATCAACAAACTAACTTCTGAAATAGTTGCTCTTGAGGCCGCCTATTTTTGCGCTTTTTCTTAATTCCGCTTTTAAAGCGTTTACATTAATCGCCAAATAATGCATATTTGCGATATTTTACGAAGGAGATCACTTTCCAGCAGGTAAATTAAAGAAATTATAATTTATGCAACAAATTCCGCTAAAACCAGTACAAAGTGATTGATATTGGGCCTCACGTGACACTAGCGCCTCTAGTGGCAAATTCACTAGCGATAGCCCCCATTGAGAAAGTTCGACGTTCTGAGGTAGGTTGACGTGCCGCTGCCTGCACAAGACGGTAATAAAAATTAAATATAAGTAATTTAATCTGCTGACTAGGTATTCAACGTTAAGCTGTGTGTTGGTAATTGTTTTTTAAGTTACATTTTACCAAAAAGGTCAGTATCTTTTCATAAACTTTGATGTCCTATAATTACATACATTTAATAAGATAAACCTACGAGTTAACCAACATATTAAATACAGCTCACGAACGCCAAAGAAAACATGGTTAACGGTCTCGATACAACTATAAAATCAGTTTGATTCAGTCTGACTAATTAGATCAGTGTTCGGCTATCCGGAGATTTCTCTACCTTAGCCTGGTTCTTTTCTTATGAAGCACAATGTTCCTATTCCAAGTGTTGAGTCGAGCTCTCACACGTCCGAGCACTCGGCGGTACGTGCGCTGCTTGGAGATAGATGCCCGGGCAGAGACAGATCGTTACCAATGCCCAGGGATTTTTTATTTTTCTTTTACTAGTGGCCAGTGCTGTCGTTATACGCACCTGTAGCGAAAGAAGGAATGGTTTCAAAATAATTTCAACAAAAACTTTTTTATTTAAAGATTTAACCATTCTTAAAAGTAATATCTTGAATAATTTCACACCAATCTCCGCGGTCTAGCGTTTCCATGGTGTTCATACAAGAGTACAAAATGTATAAAAGATTTAACTAATTATTGTCAGTCTGGATGTATATAATTATTTCGTTGTTTCTGATACTACATACCAAGTGCTTTAGTTCAGCTACTCAGTTTGGGATCAGAACAATGTATGTGAATCTAGCTAGCGTGGAATTTCTAATTTAAGACTAAGTACCTACTCCTCAGAACTGATATTATACCATAAAGAATAGCCTTTGTAGGTACTAATCTATTTTCGTGCCTAATAATTTTGTCTAGATCCATTAAGCCGTTCTGACTTGATTAAAAGTAACGTAACTACATCCATCAACATTTATAATGCGTTTTTTTTTTAGTTTCTTTGTTTTTATTGTGTTGGAAGGTATAACGCTATAATATCATTAGTAAATTTCCTGGATCAAAAAAGTATTGTCACGACACCTTTACAACTTTACAATGAAAATATCTCTAAGATATGCTTCGTAATTCAATTTTAACTTGGAAAAAAGCGTAAAATTACTTGACTGACACTTGTCAACAAGGTGACAGAAAATTTCCAAGTGGTGTGGATGCTACTTTATTATGACCTTTGTACCACATATAATAGAGTAGCACTTTCCTGTTGTATTATAAAACTCACTTTTCTGAACAAATGGAGAGAAAAATATATAAAAGGCAATTTGTGATGAAGCATTGAAAAAAAGACGTAATATCAATTTACTTAGTACTTTATAATATAATATAATATGTTACTGAATGATTCACTTTTACCTTTTGACCTAAAAATATTTTTTTAAAACTGTTTTTAAGGCAAAAAAGCACTAATGTAAATAGAAAATATATACTGGAATATTTCATTAAAAAAAATGGGGACAATGTTTTTTAAATAATTTGCTTAATTTGCATTTTAAATTGTCACACAATATTGCACCTTTTCACAGACCAAATATATTTTTCTTTAATGTTATAGAATTTAAATATAAAAAGACTCCTATTTTCTATTATTGTTTCGATAACATAGTAAAACTGTTGTGGTAGCCGAAACAAATTGCATTTTTTGCAATATTTTTACAGTAGAATGGCGATTGCATGCCAATAACAATTTAAACAAACAAGGCAGACAAGTTTTAAGCAACATGGACAAAGTTGCGTAATTGATTGTTGTTTCGAATATTTAAAGATTGGTACGACTTTATAATATCCTATGAAAGAAATATATAACAATATATTTACTAAGATAACTCAGTCAATCGTTGGACACGATGAACAGTTTTTGAATCGTGTGCATTTAAAGGGTTATTCATTTCACCCAACACAACACAAAATTATAAACATACAAAAACAAATACTAAAACATGAAAGTTATAATTCAAATTAAAATCATTTATTTCAGACACACGAGTCCACATGGAGCGTAGTGTGTCTAATCTGCAAAAGTTCAGTGTTAGAAAAACTAGAGCTTTATAAAAAGTGCTCTCTTATCTTGTATGCCGTACCTACAAGGACATAAGTACTTGAATCTGACCAGCTAATAGGTATACCGTGATTTTTGAACCACCTGGAAAACGAAGCCTACGTTATTGGACCATTGTATATAACATCATGGCAGTGCTATTTATTTTTTAATTAAAAATATTATTTGAAAAATATTATTTTTTGATTCTGTCTTTTAAGTTTGTAACACGCTGTGACGCACACAGATGTATTATTTTGCTGTGGCAGGGTCCCGGTTGAATGGATCTTACACAAGTATATCTATGCGCGTCACAGTATATTTCAAAATAAATATCTGAAACAATATTTAATATAGTCGTAAAATATTTTTGGTAAAAAAATTAAAGTTACACTGCTAAGATGTTATACATAATGGTTACATAATGTGGGCTTCGTTTTACAGGTGGTTGAAAATGCGCCGTATGTATAAGCCGCCATGTCGTGATCTATTGAACTAATCATTGAGAATGGAGAAGGAAACAAGAACAAAGTTGTAGTATTGTTGTGCTCTAGATCTGGTGGCACGTAGACTCTTAAGTAGCTAATCGTGTTACGCCAATAAGACATGGCCTGAATGTGGCTACGAGTGCCTAGTTATTCATGAAAGGTATAATACGCTGACATCAACAGTAACGATTGCCTATTTACGACGTTATTGGTGCTGTCTGAACGGAATTAACATTTTTATGGTACAGCGACAAACGACACGCGGCCATCATTAGGCGCTGTTCACGCTATGGCGCGATATCGGAGTTATTGTCCCCGGTTATTGTACCGGTTCACTCTCCCCGGAACATCGGGATGAACGTTTTCTCCGCCCGGCAACCAATGATGTATTTAAAATCAAATCAACACCGCCCCTGTTTTTAAAGCGCTTTATAAATACTCAAAGGAAATGCCATTAGACATTCCTTTTGAACAGTAGATTTATTCCAACAAATACTTTTTAATTTAATAAATATCAAAGTTTGAATCGGTGCGTAATGTCATTGATTGTTTGTTTGGCACCTATTCAAAATATGTGAAAAATATTTTTGAATTGTTTGAAGCCTTTTAGAACTGCTTTTGTGAATTTAGAGATAGAACTGTCTTCTTAATTTATAAAAAAAAACCGGTCATCCCCGTAAAAAGTGTCGTAATGCGACGTCGTAAAATATCAGGCCATAATCATAAAATAAGATAGGTAGGTACCTTTCAAATTAAACAATTTCACTTTTTTGCTCATTCAACCAAATGAGGATTACATGTCTTTTACATATTATTTAAAACTTTTTTCAAAGACGTCGACGAAGGCACTTTTTAAAAAACAAGTCACGTCAATATCTTATAGGCTGCCTGTAATAGACTCTTACCTAAACTCTGATACTAGACTATTCTTAAATGATAATCACACGAAAAGAAGGAAAAGATTAACGCAACACCACTTGAAACCGCAATTCAAACTATTTAAAGTTACACATAATTTATTACAGATCTTCGCAACTCAGTTATAAAACACTTAAATGTTTCGAAAATTGAGACTTGTTGGGCTCCGCCACTAAATGAGTCTGTAATTAGTTTTGGATTGGTGGCGCTCACAAATGGCGGGCCCACTGCAAAAATCACAAAGCGAACCGTTACTACACAAAATAAGTCATTGCAGAAGGCCTTACTTTTCTGACAGCCCTATTCGTAACGAATTCACAATTTTGTAAACAATTCAAAAATATTATTATTTCAAACGGTTGAACATACGATTCCTAAATAAAAATTTCGACTAGTAGCAGTCGAAATTGGGACTTGGTAGTTGGTTAGTAAAATCTACCACTTACCGGGCGACTGCTAAATACTTTCTGTAAAAATAAAAAGCAAAATTACATAATGTTAGTTTTTTGTGTCCAAATAGTTTAGAAATTTAATTTTTGCACTAAATTGGAAGTTATAGCTATGACCAAAAGAGGTACTTGACCAATAAAAACACTGCTTCAGATTGGAATGGATTTTCTTTCTAAATATTTTATCAAAAGAAAGAAAATAAGAACTATACGGTTAAACTAAAATTTCTTAATATTAAAATTGCCACTTTTTTTTTAATGACAAAGCTATGGCGATACGTGGTGCCGAATAATTTACGATAAATCCCATTCACAAGTATCAAAAATACTTAGCGTTGATTTTATAATTGTTTGTTTATTTATTTATTTTGATTTAAATTTTATACTGTCATCGCTTACACCAGATTTTAAAGAGTGAGCTTACTGTGATTTTGTATATTCCGGCTCTATAATGGACTTAGCTCGAGATTGTCACTCCATTGTTCGGACACTTGAATTAATGGGAGTACTCCAGAAACCCTGGAATACTCAGTGTCATTTTAACGCCAGTGATTGGCCAAAGCCACGCAAAGCGGCCATTTTATCTTAAATTCAACCGGCCTGTGCCATTTCAATTTGAAACTGCTTTTTTAATTTCATCTTTCCTAGCCCATTATCTGAAACATAACTTTAATAAGAAATCCACTACATTCATTAGACATTATGTTTTTGTTTCAGTGCTTTATAAACTTGACCAGTTACCAATAAGTTCATTTTAAAATATTTTGACAAAACCTTTTAGATCCCGCTGTCTGATCTTACCATACTTGCATACCCTACACTCAGACTAAAGAAGAAACTACTTTATTGGTCAGATATATTATATAGATTGGTCCTACGGGTAAATAAATTAAGAAAACTAATTATCTTGTATTTAAGTATTGTTTTAAAAATAAACTGTATATTTATTTACTTACCAGCCAAGTAGATAATTATTATATTGTAAAAAATAGTTAGGCTTCTTAGAAACAAGTAGGTATTTCCTGGTCTAATATGTGTATAAAATATGTACCAACCTGCACTAAGTTTACTTGCTTGCACTCGCCTCTATGTTAAAACGTTTATATTTTATGCATGTCTCAACTGATGGTTAATTAATTTCAACGTGTTTCAGCAGGCTTCCAGGTGCATATGACAATGAATTGTATTAGGGGACATGTGTGCGTTACACAATATTGATCCCTAATCATTGCCCAGGGAGAGTGCTGGCGAGTCAGTATTGATACATTGAATGATTAATTTGCTGGCCAACTGCCTTCCGGAAGCCAAGTTTATACATATACCTACAGTATAATAATACTACGAAATCAAGTCCCGTACCGACCTTTAAAGATCTTGATCTGCTGTAGATGATATGAATAGATGATAATAAAGAATGACTGAATTAATGATAATAAGTAATACTTTATCTTTTTTTTTCGAATCATAGATTGTTGGCAGATGTCCATTGCAGCTTTACTGGGCACGATCAAGTATATCGGTAAATTATGTTATATGACAGACACAAATGAGCATTGTGGAAAAAAAACTGAAAATTAACTTAAGGGTACTTTTAGCTTGTAATTTAGTAACGTTACTAAACACAGCTCAGAGTTACGGTCACTGATCACGGCAAATATTATTACTGTTAGGTATATATATTATAACATTAAGATAGTTTATCGGGAAAATGCCCCAAGTATTGATACATACGTTACTATAACCACAGCGTTACCATTCGAATGATGAAGGTAATCGACCCCTAATTTTAACCTTAATTATAACCCCTGCTGCTGCTACTTTTGACAGTACTCCAATAGTAGGTAGCGTTTTACACCCATAGAACGAGATGGGATAATTGTTTTGTGCTTTTATGCATAGTGTCAAACGCCTTGGTCTAATGTAACTCATGGTCTTACTAGCAGGCTAAACAGGTGATACTTACCTAATAAGCTTTCCTGCAGTATTTATTGAAAAGACGAACAAAGTTCAACTGATGTTGCTTAAGAAAGCATGTTAAGGCTCATTTAACATATTTGACGCGATTATTATAAAATAGAAACATTCTTCAATTCTAATGCAAACAGTATTGCAGCAAGCACGTAATGAATATTTTATATTGACACTGCATAAATAACATTATGATAAATTAAATTTCAACCAAAAAAGTACTTCAATATACCGTATATACATTATATATTGTAGTTTTTATTAAACACTCGAGTTAAAAAAAGAAAAAAACTAAAAAGTATAATGAACGCCTGCTATAAAAATCCAGTGGTTCCATTAGTGTGAACCATTGCTTATAAAAATTGGTTCTGAAATTCAAATATAAAATACTTATTATAAAATAATAAAACGAGGAGAGTAACAATACATATAAACAACCAATTTCGATAATTGATTGTTAGTTTGGTAACGACTCACAAGTTTTAATTTGTTGTAACCTGTCAACTTTATTTTCATTTGATTCAAAGAAGATTTGATACGTCACCACAGTAGGTAAACATTTTCATTTAAGGATTATTATAATTTTAATTTACTCAATTGGGATAGTTAAAAGGTAATTTTAGTTTCCTTAATTTGTATTGTTTAAATTTATACAATCGACGAAATGTCATTTGCAAACCATTAACACAGAATTCGGAATAAAGAATGAATAAATTAATCACCGCTTACCTGTATCTACTTTTACTAGCATGGAATCGGTTTTTAAGAACAATTAACTAAATATATTAACAATATCAACACCAATTTCATAAGCAATATAAATTTTCACTTTTTTACCTAGTTGGTAGTCAAGTTCTATAAACATCTGGAAGCTCCTTAATTGCGGTAGTAGCGTCGTAAGTATGACAGTCGAGAGCGGCCATTTTACGCCGCATTCGCGGTAATTTTATTTTACAACGGCATTAAGTGCCTTGCGAAAAGGAAAAGTCACATAAACATTTGAAGAGTTCCATTTAAATCCTTGATGTTGACTTATCAAGGACTTCAAGCAAGACCTAGGTTCAATAGACTAGGTAGTACTTTAACAAAAAGTTATTTTACAAATTACCGATTTATCTGCCCGTTTTGTTTTGTCATCGTCGTCATTTTCATCCCATTAGAAAATCGACGCCTATCATTTAGGCATCGACTTCCCTTAAAATATTTATTTTTTATATAAATAACAATTTAGAACTTTATTTAATATTTTAGCAACTTAATTGCAATTATAATATCAGTATATAAACTTGACAAATTATGTGTCAGGCGGGACTCGAACCCGCATCTCCTCGCATGCCAGGCGGGCGCTATATCATTAAGCCACCGAATTTTTCAAGCATATTCTTATCGCTGTAAGGCAGCGATGTTTCATCAAATGTTAGGAGTTTGCACCCTTAACACCCGAAAGAAACATCTTTGCAGATGTTTGACAGTCAGTTAAGATGAAACAGCTATTTATATACTTTATTTGATATTTTAGCAACTTAATTAACGATTATAGAATATGATATTTTTAACAGATAATGAATTTCTGTATCCCTAACTCGGTATATTATTGCCATTTACACACTTTATTCCCATATTTCACACTCTTCAATTTTTTCCTAACAATATTACAATCTATGCAACCGTTTCGGAGAAAAGATGAGACGCGGGCAAAAGATGTAGAAAGCCCCTTGCTAAAATTCGCAGAGAGATTCCAAAATGTTTTTTAGATTTTGTCTGAGCGATAACAAGTTTTATATTTAAGATTTATGATAGATATCGTAACTATTCATCATCATTTTAGATAAACGCCGTCCAACGCTGGGCATAGGCCTCCTTAATAGCTCTCAAACCCGATCGGTCTCACCCACGATACCTGCATCCTGCGGCTTCCCGCGACCTTCACTAGATCGTCGAACCACCGAGTAAGGGTCGTACCCACAAATCGTCGTCCGATGCTAAATTCGCGGTCGGCACTCCAGAACCTTTCCGCCCCAACAACCAATGGTTCTTTTTATAATGTGACCCGCTCAATGTAATTAATGAATTATTATTATTACTATCCGCAGACGTCTCCCTACATAAATTTTTAAAATATTTACAGAATGATTGCCATTGATTTTATTCCTTTTATAATAATCCTAGACATGACGACGTAAAGACGACATATTCAGATGACGAATATCTTTTGGACAATAAAAGCCATTATGATTGTTTCTGATTTAAATGTAATTTTAGCCCACCAATTCTTCGAACGATGTCAACTATCACAGTTCTGCTACGGACTCCCTCATTTCTGATTCTATCGCTTTCTCCATTGCCCGCTTTGCAACCTTGAGCTTTCATAAATATGAACCCATATTATAGCACTAAGCTTCAGTCCCTTAAGTTTACAGCTCTTAATTATCACTTACCTACTAGCCCATAACCTGCTAAGTCGAGCATATATAATATAAAATAAAGCGTTTTCGAAAAGATTTTGATTAAAAAATGTATAAACAGTGATTAACATTTATTTTAGGTGATCCATCTCTATTTACTTTCAATTTCATAAAAAGTGTTGATTAATTATAATTTGTCCCATCCAAGCTAAGTTATTTATTCAAAGAATCGTTTTAACAACAAGGTTTTATTAAATATTTCATTTGCTAGATAATAGTGAATTTCGGAATATATCACAACATTTGGCTTTTTAGATTTAAGGCGATTAAGTACGAGTACTTACTTTAATTTCAATATAAAATCAAGTAATCGGTGTTTCTATGTAAAAAAATATGCAAAAGTAGTCTTATTTATATGACGAATGCAAAAGTTTCGATGGATAGTTGTTACTTAATCACGGCAGACGGCTGAATGGATCGGGACGAAGTTTGCTCTAAGATAGATTATAGGCTGGAACAGCTGAACTGTCACTTTATTTACCGTGAAAATGTGCGGTTCGAGTGGGACGCGTGCGAAGTTGGGGGTAACAAGTAATGCTAAATAAAAGACATGAGAAATAAAAAAAAGGAAAGGTAAAACCCATTTGACGACCATTTGGATCAGTGGTAGTAAACGCTGCTTCTGAGCCATGGGTCGCGGGTTCGATCCTTGCACAGAACAAATATTTGTGTGCATGAACATGTCTGTTTGTACTGGTCTGGGTGTTTTTCTATGTATTATAAGTGTAAGTATATATTTACAATAAAATAAATATACGAGTATAAGTATGCTTATTGGTTGTCTAGAGTAGCCAATACGACAAGCTTCGTAGTAGTTGCTTAGTTTGGGACTAGATGGTTCTGTGTGGCCCAGTGTGGCATGTCTGAAAATATTTATTAATATTATTTATTCACGCTCACTGTTAAGCACGGGTCTCTCTCCTTTATAAGAAGAGAGGGTTAAGGCCTTAAATTAGTACCACCACGCTGGCCTAGTGCGGGTTAGTGGACGGCAAGGGCGACGCTGTGGCAACACCACTTCGCCGTTGGTCGTTTCTCAAACCGCTCGAAGGCCTCAACAGGCATCACGAAGCACGGAAGTCGCTCATGGTATGATGTCACAAACTGTCACCCCCTATCCAACTAGTGACCGTTCCCAGCGTTGCTTAACATTCGTGACAGAAACTGATCACTAAGAAGCATTGGGCTATGAGCGCTTACCAAACATTAAGTAAAATAATACATTGTCCTTAATGAGTACCAGAGCGAACACACTGTAGGGATATTGGCAAATGCCGCTCTGAAACTTAAACCACTTTAACTGCGACCTTTCAGTTCTCAGACAAAGGCCTTGAGTGTAGCTCTACAAACTACGGGACTTAAAGTTACAAATTAATTAGAAAAGGAACTAAGATTACTTTGTTGTTTTAAAACATCTAGTTTAAATGACCGATCGGGGTTTATAACGCTGAGTGCAGCGTTTAGTACTTATTTTATACCTTTTCTTTACTATTTTGGTTTCATCATCATCATCATATCAGCTAAATGACGCCCACTGCTGGGCATAGGCCTCCCCCAAGGATCTCCACAACGATCGGTCCTGTACCCCTTCCACCCCAACGGCCATCGGGTCTCCGCGCTATGTGTCCCGCCCACTGCCACTTCGACGATGCAATCCTTTGAGCGATGTCGGTAGTTTTAGTTCTCCTGCGGATCTCATCATTTCTGATTCGATCGAGTAGGGAAATACCAAGCATCGCTCTCTCCATTTCTCGCTGGTGGTGATCTTGAGCCTTCTTATGAGACCCATAGTAAACGACCACGTCTCACTCCCATAGATCATTACTGGCAACACACACTGGTCAAAGACTTTCGTCTTGAGACAATGAGGTATTTCGGACGCGAATATATGCCGGAGCTTCCCGAACGCTGCCCATCCGAGTTGGGTTCGACGAGAGATCTCTTTCTCGAAGTTGGACTAACCTAACTGGACTATCTGTCCCAGGTAAACATAGTGGTCAACAACTTCGAGTGCAATGTTCCTAACGTTAATGCAACATTTTAACATGATTTTCGGCTTGTCCATGTTCATCTTAAGACCCACTCTTTGAGAAGCATTACCGAGATCTTCGAGCATAATGTTAAGGTCTTCCAAGGTCTCAGCCATAAGAAGTACATCATCGGCAAATCGCAGGTGTGTTAAATATTCGCCATTAATGTTAAAGCCGCGTCCTTTCCAGTCCAGAAGCTTGAAAATATCCTCCAACGCAGCTGTGAACAGTTTCGCAAAAAAATTACGTCTCCCTGTCTCACGCCTCGCTGTAGTTGGATTGGATTAGAGCTCTGGTTCTGTAATCGGACCGACATGGTGGCGTTTTGGTAAAGGTACTTTAGCACCTCGATGAACCTGTAGTCTATTTGGCACCTTTGGAGAAACTGCAGCACTGCCCAAGTCTCAATCGAATCAAAGGCTTTCTTATAGTCCACGAACGCTAAGCAAAGTGGCAAGTTATATTCTTCGGTCTTCTGTGTAACTTGCCGCAGCGTATGAATGTGGTCTATGGTACTATTACCTTTTCGGAACCCGGCTTGTTCGGGAGGTTGGAAGTCGCCGAACCTGCGAGTGATACGATTCGTAATGACTCTCGAAAACAACTTATAGGTATGGCTCAAAAGCGAGATGACTCTGTAGTTCTTCAAGAGAGTTTTGTCACCCTTCTTGAAAAACAGTATCACATCGCTTCTGCCCCATGCCTTTGGCGTTTTGCCCTCGAGGATGACAGAATTACAGAGCTTCTGGAGGACCTTAAGTATCGGCTTACCGCCCGCTCTAAGGAGCTCTGTTGTGATTCCGTCATCACCCGCCGCCTTGTTGATTAAGCTGCTTGAGAGCCATTCTAATTTCGCACAGGCTGACGTCCGGAATATCTTCAGAATAGTGTCGGGTAAGCTTGGCTCTAAGGTCTTTAGCCTTGCTTTCAACAGGTGTTTTCGTGGAATAAAACTGTCCATAGAAACTCTCAATCTCCCTCAGGATTTCAGGTGTTGACGTAATGATGCTACCTGTCCCAGTTTTCAGCCTCGTCAATTGGCTTTGGCAATAGACAGATCTCTGGCGAACACTTTGGAGCCTTTGTTTTGCTCAATAACCTCTTTAATACGTCGGGTATTAAATTGGCGAAGGTCGCTCGTCAAAGACTTAGATATCTGTATATTGAGTTGCCGATAGCGATGGGCATCCGCTGAGTTCTGTAGCCTCATTTCGTTTCTCTGATCCATGAGTAGTAGAGTCTGACTGGAGAGTTTATTTGATTTGGGACGGTGGGTTTTAAAGTACTTGGACCCTACCGTACGGACAGTATCCACCACCATGTTGTATAGATCGTCCACATCAATGCTGTTCTCAAGGGCTTTGAAACGGTTTTGAAGCTCGAGCTGAAAGCACTTGGGGTTTTGAATTTGAGCCGGTATCGGTCGGAGCGTAGATTTTATCAGTCACGCTCTTTCAAGCTTCACGTCGATATTCAATGTGCCTCTGACCATGCGGTGATCGCTTCCAGTCTTAACAGCGTTGATCACAGCGACATCATTGAATATATGCTTCTTCGTTGACATGATAAAATCGATCTCGTTTTTGATTTTACCGTCCGGGCTGATCCAGGTCCTTTTGCGGCTTACGGGCTTCTTGAAGAAGGAGTTCATCATAAAGACTCTCCATGAAGTTTGCCAGCATCTAGCCCCTTTTTTTCCGTTGCCCAAATCCAAATTTCCCCATTCTCAACTCATCATCGCAACGTTGCCCCAACTTCGCATTAAAATCCCCCATCACAACCGTGTACTGGGTTTTATAGCTATGCATGGCTTAAGAGATCTCCTCATACATAGCCTCCACTTCGACATCGTCGTCGTGTTTCGAAGTCGGAGCGTAAACCTGAATGACATCGTTTCGATATTCTGAGTATCAGGTACGCTACCCTGCTTGAGACACTTCCGATAGTGATCACGTTGTTGACAAGGGACTTATGGACGATGAACCCGACACCATCTAGGGACTGTTGGTCGCCCTCCCGATAGTACAGTAAGTTACCGGATTGCAGATATATCGAGTCCTCCCCCTCTCTTCGGACTTCAGATAGCCCAATGATATCCCAATGTAACTTACTAATTGCCTCTTCCAACACTACGAACTTCGCGTCGAGCCTCAGTGTGCGCGTGTTATATGTCGCCAGGTCGAGTCGTCATTGTTGGCAGCCGGATCTTATCCGGGGATTCTTAGCACGCCCTGCCCCGCCGTTACCATAGGCTCTGCCATAGCTAGGAATAGCGGGGCCGCCGGGGACTGGGGGCTGATTTTTTTGTGGGGTATTCATTTGGGGGGAGTTTGCCATAATCGCCACGCTTGGCAGGCGGGTTGGCGATCGCAGTATGGCCTGCTGTTGTGAGGAGACGCTGCTGCCCATCTCCTGATGGCAGTTTTCCCTCTGTCGGCTCTTACGACACCCACGGGAAGAGAGGGGGTAGTGCTATTCTTTTTATGTGCCGGCACTACACGGCATGATTTTGGTTTCAGGAGAGTAAAATTGCGCGTTCAATCGTTATCGACTTTAGGACTGTACGTGGACATTACCTATCGTAAAAAAGATCCAACCACATTTATAACACACTCGCCTTACGTGAAGGGAATAACGATTTGAAAGGATGATTTTAAACCATTTTATATGCTGTGTAAGCTTTCTCCAACTATGTTTATGGAACTCCGTTTTATGGAAGGTAATCTTGAAATTTTTATATAATATTTTTATGTTTGGTATTTTATTCCTTTTAAGTATATGGGTATATAAATAACAATCAAGTTAATAATTGTTAAATTTTTTCTTGGAACACTGATAAATAAATTGTTAATATACACACGTGACATATTGGAGTAACTGTTACGATCTTTAAGAATCAAGTCTAAAAGAGAGTTATAAGACCATGGTATGTCGACTGGGTTGGCAGAGCGGTGCGGTTTTTCGATTAATACTCTAGTGACTAGTGTATATCCTGGTCAGGTCAACTTAGGTAAATATCTTCTAAATTAGCTTAGATTTTAAAGTGATACCTTGTTTGTAGTCCTGCTTCGAAAGGCACATTAAGCTCTTAGTTCCATATTCTGTCCACTCATATTTGTTCGAAAAGGGTTGAAAACTTAAAAACTCGCTACCCAGGCTGCAATTCTAACTACGAATCTAAATTATGTTTGTTAATGAGTCTAGTGAAGCGAGGTCGAGGTTCAGTTAAAATCAGTTTAAATCAGTTTTATTTCTGCAAATAGGCCCCTGGAGGCGCTTTTACACGTCCCAATATTTAAACCTACCACTGCTTCGGGACAAATGTGGGCTAGTGCCGAGAAGAAGCAGCGCAAGAAATTCGGTCACTATTGTTAACCTCTTTTTAAATAAACATGTTTACATGAGATATATGCCAGTGCTAGCTGTTACAATTTAAAGCCAAACGTTCCTATCATTTATATAATCATTAATAGTATAATAGCCTTTTTTCATTATAACAACTCGTTCGTCATTGCCTGTTAAGATCTATCATAACGATGACAATTTACCACGTGATCTCACGACAGCACTTGTCAATCTCATATGCAATTTCTTTATCATTTCCAAGTTGTTGATTTAATTAGCTACTATTATCTATACCTAATGTCGCACGGGCAGTGTTTGTGTATACGCATGGATACGTAGGTCTATGTGTGTTTGCAATCATTGTTTTTGTATATTTGTATTTATGTGTGTATTTATATATGTTTGTAAAAGATATGTAAAATTATGTAAGTATGCTGTTTTTGTCCCAAATATATAAAAATAAAATAAATAAATGAGTTAATACAAGTGTAGATAAATTTAGATCGGGAACATTTGTAATGAGTAGAAACGTACCTATGGTAGGTTTAAAATAACAATGTCAGACATCTTTTGTGTTGTGCTTTTTCCTTGCTAGACTGTATTCTGTATTTCTCCGGCTCGTATGAAGTTCAATGGTTGGCGCGACGGCTGTCAGCCTCACACCGCGCCTTATCTGTCAGCTGGCACTGTGCACTGTTCTCACAGTACTAGAATACCAATATCACGAGCACTCAAACTAAATAACAGTAGTGTTATACTAGTATTTCACTTGACTGATACTTTTGTTGGATTAAGTTTTTGACTAAACAACTGATTTTGATTAAGCCCTGAGTTAAGACATAGGCTATGTTGTTTCCCACTGCTAAGCACTGTCCCCTAATTCGCGTAACCAAATCGTATCACAATCGTAATTGAATTGCAGGTTTTTGACAGTTCTAGTATGGGCTAAATGTCAAAATCGCACAATTCAACCACGATCGAACTGCAATTAAAATAGCTGAATAAGTCCCATGCTCTAACTTGATCTATATTCATCTTAATAAATACGCTATTCATCACAAGAATTTATTTTTAACAAAATTGCATAAGTATCACGCCGCATGTATAATGTGCAAGACGTGCCGGTCATGAGGGGGTCATGAAAACCCTAAATGTTTTCCTCAGACACGATTGAATCTGCGGGGAACGTCTAGTTACATAATAAATGTGCTTGTAGAAGGAGTGGCAGAATGGACGTGACTGCGGCATAGATCCACAAACAATGGACCACCTACCATCCTTCTATGTCCACCTTTAAAAGACAATGGACTGACTAGGTGACATAAAATAGTACAGAAGTTGCCAACTGTTACCAAGGAAATTGCTGTGAAGAATATTAATTTAAACAAAAAACTAACTGCATAATGTTGGGAAAAAGCTAAGTATTGCCATCGCAAACCTGACTGCTAGGTAAGTATTCTCTGTTTATTTCTTTGCTCTCGATTATTATACTGAGTTCAGAAGTCTAGCGTGTGAAACTGGAATTGTGCGAACCTGAAAACTACGGTAACAATTATAAATACAATGCTAACATTCATGTGTAGAATATTGCATTGTGCCTCTAAATATGTTAGAATGCGGTTACGGCAAGATTCGTCAGACAGTTTCATTTTAGGTGGTCAAAGGGGGAAGATTTCTCTTGATTTTTCCGCTATTATATTACCTTGTGATTTTGTATTCGCAAGGTAATATAATAGCGGAATTATTAGTTACAGTAAAACTAGAATTCTTAGACTTAACATTCTTTCCTATGTATATCATACAAAGGAATTCTCTTTTAATGCATGATTCATACATAATATTATGAAATATGAACTAGCGGACCCGACAGACGTTGTCCTGTCTTAACTATAAATATTGATTTCGAAATGGTATAGTATACTAATTATTTCCTTTATTTAATCTTATAACATATAAATTACATTTTTAAATATCTTTATAAAAAATAAATACATTTAAAAATATAAAAAATAGTTCCCAACCGGCATCGATATCAGGGTCCAAGCTACCGGTGGTTAATCCAGAGACAGGAACCTCCTTACAATGCGGGCCGTGTCCAAGAGTACTGCCTTCTGTATCCTAGTTATCCTACTCTTGACCCAAGCGCCTAACGTAAGCCTCTTGAGGTGTTTATCGAGGCTCTTTTACTAATTATTTATTATTATGATATTCCGATGCGGGAACAGGGAACAGGCCACATTCATTACTTTTATAAAAACATTCTCCTGACAGTAAAAAACAAAACAAAAAAGGAATTAGCGAAATCAGTCCAGCCGTTCATGCGTAATGCGATGACAAAGGGAAATAGGGATTCATTTTTATATATAAAGTATAGATGTGTAAGTGTGTTTTATTGTCTGTCAGTGAGCTAGAGAGATAGTTTTAGTTTCGGTTGGATAATTTTAAACTAGAAATAATCTTTTAAAGGGAAAAAAATGTGTTGTAGGATGAAAAAAAATCAGATTCAGTGATATGATTTCATATTTAACTAAAAACACAATCAAGGAATTTAAGTGTTTAAGAACTTTAGGTGGCTTGATTTTTCCGGATCAGAAACTAATGATCCAATGGGGACTACCGTTTCTTTGCTCACCAGTTGGCGCCATTGTAGACTGAGGACCGGAGGTATAGCTGTCAAAGGCGATTGGCGCCGAAACAAAGTGTTATATCTTGAATCTAATTAAGGTTATATTGTTTATAAATAACTTTCTTGATATCAACAAACTAACTTCTGAAAGAGTTGCTCTTGAGGCCGCCGATTTTTGCGCTTTTTCTTAATTCCACTTTTAAAGCGTTCACATTAATCGCCAAATAATCCATATTTGCGATATTTTACGAAGGCGATCACTTTCCAATTTCCGATCAATTAAATAAATTATAATTTATGCAACAAATTCCGATAGAACCAGTACAAAGTGAATGATATTGGACCTCACGCGACACTAGCGCCTCTAGTGGCAAATTCACTAGCGATAGCCCCCATTGAATTCTTTTGCCGAAGGTAAGTACATATCTGGCTGCGTCAGTTCGTTAAAAAGTATTTTATGAACTTATGAAACTGATTCAAACTTTCATGGTCACTATCACTAGAGTTATTTGATTCGGGATTTATAACCATGTACCTTATTTATTATGAGTTTCCGATATTTCGGCACTGTTGCAAGCGCTATGATCACGGGAGAACTCCCTTGCAACAGTGCCGAACTATCGGAAACTCATAATAAATAAGGTAAGTACATGGTATAAATCCCGAATCAATGACTCTAGTTATAAACTGCTTATAAAATATCATGAACCTGTTACATTTTATAGATTTTTAGGGTTCCGTAGCCGATTGGCAAAAAACGGAATCCTTATAGATTCGTCAAGTCTGTCTGTCTGTCTGTCTGTCCGTCCGTATGTCACAGCCACTTTATTCTGAAAGTATTAGCATTACACAGTTGAAACTTAGTAGGTAGGTGTATCCTGTTAACTGCTTTACAATTCTCATACAAAAAAAATAAAAAATATGATATTTAAGGGGGCTTTCCCATACATAGAACTAAAACAAAAAAAATATTTTACTCTAACCTACGCGTATGGAGAATCTATGGATAGGTCTTTTAAAATGACATAGAGGTTTCTAAAACCATTTTTTCCAAAAGTCTAACGTTTGGAAGATAGACGCTTCCAAAGTGGTAAAATGGGTCCCCCCCCTCTAACTTTTAAACTAAGCAAGTGAAAATTTAAAAAAAAATGTACTGTACATGTATATAATGTACATCTTAACAAAAACTTACAACTTAAATTAGTTTTAACGAGATCAAACCGGTAGTTTTTTGGAAATATCACATTTTTAACAGCTATATAACTTTGTCCTTCATACAAACACTATGAAAAACAAAGTTATTTTTGAAGTCAATTAAATATTGTGGTATTTTGGCTAAGTGGAAATAAGTGGACCCATTATTCAGTTAAAGTTGGTACGGAACCCTCAGTGCGTGAGTCCGACTCGCACTTGACTGGTTTTTTTACTTTTACTTGTCATCAGTGTTTGTAAAATAAAAAAGCGTCTCTGCAAAAGCGATGAAAGTCGACGAGGCGTTTATTTTTAATTGCGCTTCCGAAGTTTATCATGAAATCGGTTCAATGTTTTAAATTTGTGCTGCGACAAAATTTTTCAGATGGCTGATCCATTAAATCTGTTGGTTTAATAAACACCTCAGCATTTTCGCGATTATTGAAACAGTCATTGATGCTCACAACTTTGTAACTTCTAAACTATCCCACGTATTTTTATTTCGAATTAAAAAAACCTGTAATTAGCTATTTCGGTCCCTTGCCAATATTTATTCAGATCCGTCTGACCATTCTGGGGTGATAGATCAAACATCCATTTAAACTTTCGCATTTATATATAAATACATATTTGTAGGACTACAATTATAATTGAAACACATTGTTTCAAATAACTTCATATACTTCACATCATCTAAATAACTTTGTTTTATTATTTTGCAACCTTTCTAATACATCATTAGTTTAGTTATATATAATTAAGTATACCTTGACTTAAAATGGGTTGCTCTGACTTTATTTGTACTAGTCCGCACACATGGCAGTTAAAAATCAATAAAATGAGACATTTTTTTTTAGTATGGCGAATGGGCCCACTAAAAAATTGTGACGTATAGTAATGAAACATATATCAAATTGTTCCTCATAATGTCTAGAAAACATTAGGAATATTAGTATTTCTTTATCTAACGGGAATATTCAGAAAATAATCCTAACTAAATGAGATAACCTAAAACTTCTTACAAGTTTTATTTGATTATTTGCATACACAATGCTATTTATATCAAAGATATACATTTCTTAGCTAGGAATCGAACCCACAGGCCTTAGCTGACTAAGGTTAATCATATTTTTTCAGTTTAAAAAAATATAGCCGTATTCTAAATAGAGGTCAGAAGGTTCATTGTGATTTGTGATCAATAACAAACAATAATATTATGTACCTACAGTTTATCCACTTAAACGTAAAGAAGGAGAAGTATAAAAATAAAACCACCGAAAAATCAAACCAAAATACGTTTATTCCTGAGAATCATCATTATCGGAATCGTCTCTCAGTAGCAGTACTTCCTCGTCTAAGAAAGATGTAGGTATTTTGACCTGATCCTGGTAGCGTGCTTAAGATAAAAATCACACAATGGACATCACATGTACACAACAACCGATAGTGCGTCTGCCTACCGGACAATTGCAACAGTATCACCATAAGTTTAAGCATATTTTTAGTCGTTTCTGAAAGTAATTTTCTTTGCATATTCCGTTGAAATCCCACTGCATACTGACACAATGGTTCAGTGGCATAGGAGCTGTACTTGATACCATTTTCTTCTTTTTTTCGTTAAAAATAAGGAAAAATCGGGGAACATAAACACTCAGTTCGAAACAAACGGAAGGTACAATGTCAGTGATAACTGTCAAACGTCAAAACGGAATTGCGTTCCGTTCCACGGCTTTCCAGAATGAACATTTAAGCAAAAGTGTTAAAAATTGAATTAAAACTTTTTTTTCTGAGTTTCTAATTATTTAGAATAAATAAAAGTAGATAAAATGTGGTCTAAACATTATATCCTAATTAAAATGGTTTATTTTGTTTTTATAACAACCTTGAAGTTCCTTTACACAAATTGTAAGACCTTGACACAATAAGTTATTCTATGCCTTGACTCTAAAATGGAGGAATGTTATAAAAAAAAGTCAATACAACGCATTTTTTAATTGATTTTATGATTCCGGTTTCATTTAAACACGATCTTTTGACTAATTGTCTAAAAAAATAAGTTATTATTTTAGGATACAATGACATCTTTATACGGTACCGTTGCTACTGGGCTCAAAAAATAATGTCTCCTTTCTATTACTTATGCCAAAAACTGATCTTTTGAAGTGGTCTGCTTAGAACACTTACACGTAAACATCCTATAAATATGCCGTTTTTGATAGCACTGGTTCATAACTACAAAAAAAAATTGAGTGCAATGGCATCTACTAAATTATGTGTAGCCTATAACAGAACTATCGTACCTACGTAAGCGCATAATTATGCAGTTCTTATCATTAAATGATTCTTAATTTGGCACAGCACCAAAATTTTCCCCATTTTCATATTAAATATAGAATCATATTTTCTAGGCTTTCACCCACATCTTGCTTAATGTTTCTGGCATTTATTTTAATGAAGTTCTCGCTTGATATTAAAGCCTCACCGTTTACGTACACGTACTCACTTAAGAACACCGTGTTACGCGAGATAATTAAAAAAAAGAACTGTTGTAAATCAGACTGAATTTATTTACGAGTATAAAATACAAGTTTCACCAAGCAAAGATATTGTTTAAATTTCGTACTATGCAGGTAAACATCAATTAAGGAGTTTTTTTGTTTTTTTATACATATTTTTGTGTTCATTATTGTTTCTAAAAAGAGCTTTAGGATTCTTTGTTTAAAATCTTATTATCCGAGAAAAAATGAAAATACATGTATGTTTAAAGCACTAAAAAATTTGAATTGTGTAAAGTAACATTGACTATGTGATTTTTATACGAAAAAGTAATTACTTAGTATTGTCAATAGGCATTATTTTATGATAATAAATAAAATAATATATTTTTTTGTAAAATAAATGAAATGTAGGTACGAGTTGACAATCATACTTAGATAAAAAATAAGACCTAGCCTAACTAGCCATAATGAATATACTATATAATAATAATATTACATACGTGACATGTTGAAAGAACATCCAATTGCTATGTAGGCGCTCTTTTGTTTAGGACGTTTTTCGGTCGCGCATTGTAGGTACGTCTAGTTTTTAATTTATAACTATGTTTGCAATTTATTTGCTTCTTTAAAATATGTAAGAACTACTTTACAATAGGTTCCAGTGACCTTCTGGTATCAAAATATGTACGATTTGGTTAGGAATGTGATTCTCAGCCTCATTACTGCCAAAGGGAACCGCGGAGACAACAAATGGCCTCCATTTGTAACTGCTACACCACAATCCACCATGTTTATTACCCCATCCTGAGGTGATAATAGGAACTCTTATAGCAACAGACTAACTATCGGAATATTGACACTATATTCTATAAAGCATTTCATTAAAATATTTCCATAATTGGGGTGTTTAAAGTCATTTCTAAAATGACTTACTAATAAACGATTATTATTATTATGTTGGTCTGTTTCCGATCACTAATTGCCAATCATTATTTTGGAACAAAATAATCATATTATAATGCTATTGACTAATATCGAACTTCTTTTAAAAAATAATAAGGTTTTTTCAAAAAGAATACAACAATATTAATTGCTCACTGTGTCAACGTAATTTTTATCACATACCTACTTAATAATAGCTTTTTAGTGCTTTACAGCAATACCCATGCCGATATTAATAGGTAGTACGGGTATTTTATATTTAGTCATCGAGAGAGTTTGCAATCGCGAATTTGATACCCTCAAGAAGGTTTAGCATTCCATTTTGAAGTTCCTATTTGTCAAATAAAAAATTGTTTAATAAATTTTCCAAAGTGATTATCACATATTAGTTTTCCAGTTTTTTGATGGTTCAAAATCCTGTGATTTCCGAAAAACCCGCATAGTGCTTTACCATAAAACAGGTTTTGAAATATAATTTTCGGTTTTGTGACCTACCTTTTGTTTATTTATGACTCTTCCTTGTTGGATGATACCTCCACATTATTACACGTCCTCAATTTCAGTCAAGTAAAGCACAGAACAGATTAAGAGTACCTACATGAAAAATATCAGCGGGGATTTTGATTATTTTAGTGCTCTGCCAGCTAGACAATTTCATTTCTGATTTTATCCTTCAGAGCTCTCTGTAGATATTATTATGCCTAATTACCTAGCTTTGTGAGGGTAACTTATTTCGGATTACTACGGATTCTGCAACTTGTTAAGTACGAAGATGACTTTCCATGCAAGTTGATGTTACGGCCATGCTCTCCTGAGAATTATTATATCGCATTTTCAAAATGGGTATCTTCTTTTGTTTTTTTGCCAATTTACTCACATCTGTATGGTCCACAGAGTATTACAATTTACAATGGAGATAAACGTAGATATGCAGCGCGAAGTATACGCAACGGGACTTTTATTGAGACAAATTCGAACCTGTTAATGTCGGCCCACATAAGAATAAAAAATACCAATTGTATTTAACTAATTAAGAATCTGAATGACTGGACGCTATTTTATAGTAGCTGTACCCGAGGCTTCGTATTCGCGGGAACATATTACTTTATTAGGATAATAAAACACATTAAAATTAAAGTTAATGTTTCTACATACGAGCTAAGCATGAATTTCGGGTTCTAATCCCGACTTATACTAAGTAATGGCTGTTTTAATTTCACTTTGTTTACGCCTTTGTTATCAGTATATTGCAATGTTTTGCTATTGAATTAAGTGCATCCTCGCCACTCCTTTCAAGCATCATACACGTATATGCAGACTCCCTTGTTCCAACTCGACAAACTGAAGACGAGGGTCTTGACCTACTCTTATTATCTAAACGAACATTAGTATTCCGCTAAGTGAATAGCATCAGTTAAAGGTCCAAAACCGATACGTCACGGTGAACCCGGAATATTCGGAGTATGTGCCGAATCAACCTTTAGCTCAGATTTATAGACCCACCATGATACCATTACCGTTTTGCAGATTTATTTTAGTAGGTACGTGTTAAAAACAATTTGTTCTTGGAACTGTAGATAACATCAGGATAGAGTGAAATCGTGCAAGTGCTTACATTTACGACCTTTTACTATATCTAATACGAGTTGTATGTCTTTTTCAACTTGAGATAGTCGAATAAAGGTAACCATTTTCATTTAAAATAAAAATCACTAGTTTTTTTTGATTTAGTTAGTTTGAGTATTTTTTAACAGAGATTGAATCAAAAACTGATCAAACGTACTATAAACTTAAAAAATATAAAGAATTGAAAAAGATTACCTATTAAGTAAACTAAAATGAAGTTGCTTAAATATAGTTTTAAAGTTTAGAGGCATATGATCTACGGAGGTTTTTAAGTAACGAGTAATTGTTTTAAATTACATAAAACCATCCTCGACGTTAAAACTCAAAACAATAACTGACTTCTTTGATTCAGGCGCAAATAAAAAACAATCTAAGGAGCTTGACGCATATAAAACGGTTTTCCGAAATACTTTAAGCTGTATTTAACATTTATCTTGGGGGTGTTGAGTGGGTAAGCACGGGACTTTCTGCCTTCTCGATTACCGTATCTAAACAAAGTAAGCGATCGTTAGGTGGAACGAGACACGAGAATAGTAAACATTTCATATTTCGTTCAAATATCGTGGTAATGGAAACATACTGGCCACGTACAATATCCTTAGTACTTCCACTGAGTATTGAAATTAAAGATTTAACTCGCGTTTATTATGGTTTAAGTGTATTTCGGTTTATGCCGACCATTCTAAGAATTTATAGCGGTCGCAGTCACGGATAGCTATGATGTTATATCGTCTTACAGAAGTTATATAAAAAAAATGTGCAAAACTATCGCCTCTAATTTTTATCGTCAATTATGTTCCTATTCACGCAATATGAGCTGTATCCAGAGTCGTTGCGAAGTTGCTATGGTTTGTGGATTTCATTGACGGTATGAACCAGCCGTAAGCAGCTGGTCATTGCCAACTATTTTTCTATACAACAATTAGGGCTATTTTTAATTAATATATCTTCACAGATTTTCTATCTTGAGGTAAGTACTCGTACTTACATAGCGACATTCGCTATCGTAATTTGAGGTTTGTCAGCTTGTCAAACACATGACCAGATTTTACATATCGCATCACATGCATGCTTTTCATATGAGCTATTTGTTTTTTTACCTGATTTAATATACTGCGTTTACTTTCAGCTATGTTAGAGTATTATGTTTTGGTCTTACGAAACAACATATCGATTTTTAGGCGCATGGTACAAACCAATGATCGTTATTTTATTTGTTCGTATAGGGAGCACCTGCCCACACCTGGCCCCCGGTTTAAGCATACGTATTAGAGACGATGCCCTTCGATTTTTATCCGAGTAAGGAGCTTGGGTTTTATATTTAACTTGGATTACTTTTATTTATTTTTGAAACGTGTTCGTACTGGAATAAATAATAATGATAAGAGTTAGTTCTTCCGTGTTTCTGACGCCTGAAACAGTGTAGAAATATCGAAAATTCATTAAAAAAAAAGTTACATAGTTGTAACCCTGTAACACAAAATCTTGTGATAGTGACCATGAAAGTTTAAATCAATAACAATTATGAATAGTATTACCAATTTATTTTACTAAATTTTTAACTGTAAAATTTACAAAGTATTTCAAAATTTACAAGGATATATTAACTATAGAAGAAATGATTAAGGGCTAAGGAGGAAATGCGGTTATCATAGTGATAAAAGTAAGATTCTATAATTAAGTATTAGATACAACTAAAAGGATAATCGAAAATTAGATACCTAAATAGGTATGTGTAAAAATGATTCTACATAGGAAATAAATCAGTTATGTTTTTAATTTTGCTAACTGTTAGTTCAATGGTAAATTTAACAAAATGCGATGGTATGCAATGCCGGTATACTAACGACAATTTAAGTAGTCTTGTCAACAAATGGTATCGACACTTAATCATTCAGTTTTAATCAAGTCTTGAAATACTTTCGTAGGTATTTTCGTTGGTGACCGTACTTTACCAAGTAGGTATAGAATGCATCTAAGAAAGTGATTGGATCGAAGAAATAGATTGCAGACAGCATTCGCTCTCGTTGCTGACACCTCACTTCTTTAAATGAAACTCCATCGATCGTTTTACAAAACTTAGATATATGTTAGACAGAAATGTTATTTTATACAAGAAAGACGTTGAGTCACAGCACTATTTTGATTTTATACTCGTAAAAAAGTCCATGGATTGAAAATATTAATTTCATATAATCATTTAAAAAACGATATTGTGGTTTCTGACTAGGTAATTGAGTTAAGTGTGGCGACCCGATTAGTTCAGCGGTGCGGCATGGCGCGTACTAGTCAAGGGTCCCTGGCTCGATTCTCGGCTGACTCAAATTAGAAAACAATTTTTCTAAAATAGCTTGGGTCTGAAAAACTGGTCGATGGTCTAAAGTAGTGCTTCGGAAAGCACTTTAAGCTGCTAGTCCCGTCTTCTGTAGTAAAATGAAAGTCGTAGTCAAGCCAGGGGCCTGTAATAGGCGGTTTTGAATCAAGCGATAAGTAAGATTGTGGAAGTAACATTATTCAGAATGCTCATACCAATTTTTTAATATAAGTACCATGTTGTTAATATATGTTATACATGTTAACATCTGATTTCGGCGTGTTATACGATTAACCTAACACCCTGCATACTAATATTCTGTATTAAACTGTTTGGGGTGAACCAAGCTATATCGCCGCAACGCCACGAAGCTGTTTGGCGCCAACAATGCACTTGACTGTACGAATAAGCTGAATATAATATTAGTAACAGCCTATAATCATGCCACTGCAGGGAAAAGGCCTCCATCATTGAATTCAAGTTACCACAGCAATGATGGGTACAGGCATAATCACCACGCTTGCCAAATGCGGGTTGGTGATCACAAACCCGAGCAATGTTAGAAAATTCGAAACTTCTTGTTGCCCGACCCGGGGATCGAACCTGGGACCCCGGATCTTGGTCCGGTATTTAAACCACTATTAGACCAACGGGGCGTTTTATATATAATATTATCAGGCAATGCAATTTTTAATGTATATTTTCAGGCAACACCCCTACCAATTTAATTTTAATGAACACGACCAGAATACTCTCCTTTTTTACCCTGATGGAATTTCCCATTAACGAAACTGTGTTAATGATTTCCGATTAACAGTGAATTCTTAATTATAAAATCCTGTTTAAATCCGCACCTACTTACTGCGCCGTATTATAAGTTATATTTCCCTGAAGCTTTTTGTAATGCCCAAATTGTTCCCGTTAGGAAAATATCTGTTGTTTTGTTACGGCTATTACACACTCGGCGGCTTTCGCTAGAATTGCGAACGCGCACTGTACAGGTATTTTATGTACTCCAAACTATAGGTATATTATTATATCAGTTGTTTCTTCTACGCGGATCGGCATGAGGTGTGGTGGCGATAGCAGATTGACCAATAGTGGAGGGAAGACGTTGTATCCCGTCTTCTTCTGGCAGTACTCCTTTAGTCGCCTCTTATGACACCCACAGGGAGAGAAGAGGTGGTGCTATTACCTTAATGTGCCGGTACCGTATGACACATACAACACAAGCTTAAAAATGTTGTAACGCAAAATAATGTTGTTTGCAATTTTTGAGACGCCTAATGTAAAAACGCGCGTATTTTGTAAGGGTTCAGTTCATTAGCCCTAAATCTTTATTATGAGTGGTTAAGCGCCGCTACGAGATTAAAGAGCGTACTTTGTGTTACGACTTTCGGATAATCCCGAGAAAAAGTGCCCGTTTTTCTTATACATTTTAGGAGCTGGCACAGCGTTCTCTATTTGGAATAAAAAGTTCATGCATGTTTATGAAACATCTAGTAATGGAAAAGGTGTAACAAAAATTTTGTCTGTATTATCGCAGTGAGCCTGTTATATATAAGTACAATAAGTTTACCTAATTATTCAATTGTCGACCGACGTATAAAAGAGGAGGTACTCAATTCGTTACTCAAATATATTTTATTTATGTATGACCGTTTTCTATATTTTCTTTGTTTGACAAAAATGTAAATGTGATCAATGTTGCTATAACCTATAGCACTATGAATCTATCCCAAAAAATAGAACAGCAGTCAAATTTAAAAATTAAAGTAAACAAGAAGTGTAACCAACGAATAACCGTGAACTAAGCAATACGGTGAGGATGACGGTAAATTTTATTAGGAAAAAAATGTTACCTATTTAATTAATTTTATGAATCATGAAAAAATTTTGTCCTCTAGCTCGCTATACATATAAGGATGTTAATTTATTATTTTAACATCATCACAGTTGGTGTGTTAATCATTTTAAAATTATACCAAACTTACACAATACATACCTAAAAATACATTGAACTTAGTATCTATTACTACAAGTCAATCAATAAGTCAACTCATTGAACAATGCAGCTAAAACTCTCTATCCTCTGAGTAGAGGGGCGGCGTAAGTAAATCCGCAGCAGACGCTTTGAGGAACTGCTCGTTAGAGTCCAGAATGGATGATTTATTATCGTCTGCCGTGCGCTTGATTAATTACGGCCGTGAGAAAACTATCGTTCTGTCCCTGCCACTTCGTTTGCAAAGAGCTTATCGGAACAGCATTAATCATTGTTACCCGACCGGCACAAAGGTGAATTGTTTCATGTTTTATTCAAATAGCACGATGATCGCGCGCGCCGCTACGTATTCCGCCTAATAGCACCATTTGCCGAGATTGTCGGTAAGCTCCTCCGCCGCTCGCTAACTGCCCTGATTGGAACCCAAAAACGCTCAATAGATTTCCCACTCCAAAATAACACTCGATTACCCACCCAATATCCTGTTTGATGAGATTGCCTCCGTATTACTTTCGAGTCATTCAAAGGAGAACCAATATAGGCTATAATCAGTATTCCGCAGCTACACGTAGAAAAATAAGTACTCACAACCGACACATTACGGCCGTGTATGTCTCGCGGTTTTTGCTCGGTTTTGAAACAGGATCATCAACTGAATAACAAGTAGGTAAGTAATTGGAATTTCATAATGTGTATTTAGAGAGGTCTGTTACAAAAGGCCCGAATTTAATACCCTTTACAAATGTGGGAAAGGGACAAGGGTATAACGCTACTCACGTGTCCGGTAGATACTAAACACGGTTATCGCGGGTGTCCATTGTCAATCCCTCACATCCCTTCCATCAAAGCGGGCTGATAATCTGAAACGTGTTTATTTTGATCTCCCGGGAAATCCTACCGCAGCAACCTTTCCATATTAACAAAACTTTAATCCGGGCGCGGCCCGCTGGGTCCCGCAGTAGCAACGCTAAATTTTTGTGAGCAGTAAATTTTCTTTAAGTCTGTCTCGTGGCAGGCGGCCAACGCTACCATATGCTCCTAAAATCTCATTTTATTCGTGTAGTGGCAACTTTGTTAAAACATGCGCCTCCCTTTGGAAGCTATTTACAAAACAAATGAACGGGGTAGGAATAACTCATCAGAATTTATACGGGCGATACATCTTCGGTTAACAACGAACCCGTTTCAGTTGCAGACAAAATGACTGAGCATGTTTCAGGCACTATCAATAACGTTCGTTACGTGTATCGTTTGCTTGGGCGTGGCGTGCTTTATTTTGCTCTGAACAAAAAGCACCCGTACTAGGTTACAGAATACCGTAAAAATATATGCAGAAGGCTCGTGTCTACGCAAAACATCAATTCCAAATCTTTATTTTTCAAATTTACCACTAACTTTTATCGCATACAAAAGTATAACTATGCACTATTTTTGCTACATAAAGTTCGAATGTATAGATCACATTCGTTTCAGTACGTTAATGACATCTTAGTACCTACATAATGAAACTTTATCATCCAACCCAATCATAGCGCGGTTTCTGAGATTGATAAAATCTTTTCATTGGCATTTTTCTCTCATTAATTAAATTATAACTACTTAAATAGTTGGAGTGGTAGGTCATAATAATATCTCTCACTTCATCTCCGCTGCCACTTACCTTTGCTCTGACTGCTCACAGGGAAAAATAATTATTAATCACGGATACTAAAACACTATTGCAAACAAAACATAATTTTGGCACTAGATCCATTTTCTTTTTAAATTTTAATCTGTAAAAAAATGTGTAGTGCCAAATATACGTTTTCTTATTTATTCTATTTTCTCACTTATACCATGTCTGGCTGTGTCCATATCGCAAGGGCAGTGATGGCACTTGGTGAATGGCTCTCGGCCAATGCGACATAAATAATCACCCCTCTTCTTCTTTCGTATGATATTTTTTCTAGGATAGTCAAAGTTTTTTAAGTCACCTTAAACAGGCCTATGACGTAAGTCGTTCTTGCGAAGCCAGGAGCAACGGCTTACTGTGTCTTCCAACGCATACTATCTGGGAGGTTACAGTACTGATTTAGAAGACACACTGAGCCAATTTAGAAAATATTATTACCTAAATTTTTAGAAACCCGTGCGGGTTTCAAGCCCTCGCATTGGGTCTCTGTACCAATACACCAAAATGGTCACCAAAACACAGTTACAGGCTTTTACATCAGATCTACTTCATTCTTCCATAGTATGGTACGAGTAGTTACAAGTACAGGCGAGCAGACTCTTGACGAATTGCGCGGGACAATGTGTGCCGACGCGCGCTGTCCGGACGTCACACGACTGCCACGCTAGAATGTGGACGCACGGTTTTTGTGTCTGGACTCAAGAGTACCTAGTAGTTTACTCAATCAAACTGATCGAACGTGTAAAAGTGATTTCATGTGGCACTGACGCATCTCTAGTAGAGATGCGTCAGTGCCACATAAAACCACTTTTACCTACTTCTCTACCTTGTGACACCTTTGCAAAACAAGTGTGCCACACAAATTCAGGTTTCCACGTTCGATGACATGATTGAGTCAAACTCGGACCACACAGGAGATATACCAAGCCCGGCTTATAAAAATAAAATTGTTGCACACATGAGTAATTGAAATGTTCACTATGTTACCATGCCATACCATAATCTTTTTCAGGAATCAATTGTCACGTTTTTGGATGTGTTTTACTAGATTTTCTGTACTTTATGGGATGTACTTCGAATTGAGTTTCGGTTTAATTAAATAATCATCTTAATACATCAGTATACTCAGCTGGACACTAGCCCTTGAAAAAGGAGGATTTGCCATAAAAGCCACGCTTGGCACCACTGACAATCTGCGATCAGTTTAGCCAGCGGTAGAGGGAATACGCTGTTGCCCGTCTTCTGGCAGTAGGGTAGAAGCACCGTTTGTGGCCACTGTACCGTTTATGGCCATTTATTGCTTAAATAAACGAAAAAAATTGGTTGTTTGTAAAGTAGGTTTACGATCGAGATGTTTACGTGATAACGAGAAAATCTCCATTCGTTTGTATGCCGCTAGAGTGAGAGAGACGGAAGATCGGTCCACTCACTCGAACGCTATGCCAGCTTCCGCTCGTGAGGATTCCGCGTGACAAGTTTCACGGAATGACTGGCAGCGCTCGAGATGAGACGGGAGATCGGTCCGTCTCTCTCTCGTTATACCTGCGATCGCGCTCGTGAGGTTTTGGTGTGACACAAGTTTCTGAACATGTCACCCGACTAAAACGATTTTAAAGACGTTATCACGTCAAAAATTAAATAATATTAATAAAGCGTTACAAACTCGATTTATTATAGTATGAATCTTTGAAAATTCAAGAAATACATATAATTTTTATATTTTTTTTATAAATTAATTAAATTGGCCACCGGCCAAAAACGGTGCTAAGGTGGCCAAAAATGATACTTCTACCCTAATCTTTTAGCTGCCTCTTACTACACCGACGCCTTTTAACATCCGGCTCTACACGACACATACTCTCTATTCCACGCAAGATGTATAAATGTGTTGAATTTAGTAGGATTTTCCTTACCCATAGGAAAAAAGGGGGGTGGAGCTATTGTTTTTATGCACTCGCACCACACGTGTTGAAAAGCGTGTTATATAATATTTTGTTTACCTAAAAATAACTTGAAAACTTCTACAGCATTAATTGTACTAAATAAAGAGTTCTTTTCTTATTTTCCTATTATTAAATAAATGTGGACAACATCACATACATTGTTCTGATCCCAATTTGAATAACTATTTAAAGCATTCGTATTTTGGAAACCAGAAACAACGAAGGTACCACAAACACCCAGACCCGAGAAAATGTAGAAAAACACATTTTTTCTACATTGACCCGTCCGGGAATCGAACCCGGGACCTTGGAGCAGGCGACACCTTGAAAACCGGTGAGTACGCCACTCCGCCACGGAGGTCGTCAAATTTATTGGTTATTTATTGGTAAAGGTTATTGTTAGGAAAATCCCTGAACTCTACATAATAATAATATGATGCCTATTAATTTGCAATAGACAGGAAGATTTAAATTGGACGTTTACCTATTATTGTTAGGAAAATCTTTATTCTTATTAAAGATTTAATATTAGAGTTTTATAATACACACATATAATTTATATTTAAGGATTTATAGAATTGTTTTACATTCAATATAGATTTTATTCAATAATATTTAAATCAATCGTCTAAAACACAATAAGTTATCATAATTAAATACTTATCAACAACATCTTGATATATGTATATAAATTACGTGTCACGTTGTTTGTCCGCGATGGACTCTTAAACTACTTAACCGATTTTAATCAAATTTGCACACCGTGTGCAGATTGATCAAACTTGAAAGATAGGATAGCTTAAATCTCAATTTATTGTCGCAATATTATTTTATTGCAAATTTTCTGTGTAACATGGTAAGGTAAACGCCATATTTGATGCCAATGACATTATGTGACGTCTTACGTCAAAAACCAATTATACTATTCTGAGGCGATACGAAGTTCGCGGGGTCAGCTAGTAATACTCGTAATTTATAAATAGTATAACTTTTGTTCAATAAGTATTGTTGAAGGTAACAAAATTTTGGAACTAAATATTCGTAATGCCAAAAAAATATAAAACATATTGCACGAGGACTTCGATTCTATAAATTAAAAGCGGGTACGATCAATATTACCTATAAAAAAAAACTTTATGTACGAGTATTGTAAAGGCCGAAGTAAAGTGAAGTCCATCAGAAAATAAACCATATTTCTCCATTTATCAGGATGGTTAGCGCAAAGTAATGTTAGTCTATAAGTACTTGATAAGTTCAAGGATAAAATCTGGAGGCATTTGTCAACCCTTGTCGTCGTATGTTTTTCGTTTTTAATGTGGGAACTGTTACATACATACCTATTGATTTCTATTTAATAGGCATAGTGTACTGTGTGTAACATTTAAAGCTTTTTCTTACTAACTAATAAGTCCTAATTCTGATATTGTAATAAATTGTGAAAGTTCGGATCGAGGTTTGTTTCTAAAAATGGCTTAATGGACCTGAATGAAAACTGTCACGGTGTTAGATGTTTGCTGGGATAGCACATCGGCTAAATTTTTTTGCGGAAAAAATAAAATTCGTCGTACAAAGTCGCGGGCAACTGCCAGTACCTACCTACCTATATTATAAAAATTTGGATCGAAATGCCTAGGCCCATACAAAAATGATACTTCCAAATATCTGCGATTTAATCTATGTAGGTGTTGCCATGTGTCATTCTCCTCTTAATAGAAATTTAACTTATGTACATAAAATACAATTGAGCGCTAACTAAGTCGACAGAACACCTAAATTTTAGAGTGGGTTCTTTTGATGAGAAAGTTCTTCGGTTAATGATTATTATACATCAAATTTATTATTTTATGTCTATGGCTGAATACGTATATTATACATTATAAATAATTGCTGAGCGCAATACACTTTTACAACTGAAAGTATCCATTTTGACCGGGATTTAAATGATTCAGCGATACAAAAACCCCGGACAGTTTTTATCGAGCTGCGTTGCAGCCTATTAAACAGACATTCTGCTAAACGTTTTCGATATAATTCGGGCTTGAAAACGCCGTTCCTTCGCAAAAAAATAATTTAATTTAGACATATTTGCATTTCTGAGTGATACACATACATATTATTTTTAAGGGTTGACGGCATAATAAGTTTTTATTTAATTGATTATGATCAAAACGATTTATAATCTGAAAAGATATTTCCACCTAAAATTACATAAGTTTTTATTGTATTCTATAATGGTCATAAATATTTGCACTACTTATTATAGTGTTTTTTATTAGAAACATTGTTTTTGCAAATGCTTTTATACTGAATAGGTAATGTATGGAAGGTATGTTATTTAAATTCCTAAATAAAAATATTATTCTTATAATAAATAAATAAATAAATAAACGTGGACAACATCACATACATTGTTCTGATCCCAATTTGAATAACCATTTAAAGCATTCGTATTTTGGAAACCAGTAACAACGAAGGTACCACAAACACCCAGACCCGAGAAAATGTAGAAAAACACATTTTTTCTACATTGACCGGGAATCGAACCCGGGACCTCTGAGCAGGCGACACCTTGAAAACCGGTGTGTACGCCACTCCGCCACGGGGGTCGTCTTATGTTATATTACTACTGTTTTGTGTCCTAAATTTATTAAATAAAAATCTAAATTTATTGAAATGATATAAATATATAGATGACATGATTTATCATATTATACTTAAAGCATGATTGGAAAAACATATTATTATCTAAACTATAGAAGTCGCTACGAAAACCACGAATGGTTTGTAATATGATGCCGTCGACATAACATTGTTAAACAAAGATACTAATACATATAAATATTTCATAGTCTTAATTACAACAACAGGAGCTAAAACAACAGTTTCTAGATTTTTGTTTGTTTGTATATATGTTTACGCATCACGAAAAATCGAATTAATGCTATTGAACGCAGTTATAACTGTTTTTAAATACACCTTTAAATATAGGCTGCATTTTATGATATAAATTTCATACATATAAAGTCGCGGGTAAAAGATATCAAAAGCGAATCTGATAATTTTATGGCCCTTACTTTAATGATATTTAAGCAATTTAATTGCAATTATAATATCAGTATTTAAACTTGAAAAATTATGTCTCAGGCGGGACTCGAAACCGCATCTCCTCGCATGCCGGGCGCGGTGCTATACTATTAAGCTTAATGTAAATTTTATGGACTTTGTTTGGAAATAAAGCGGGTAGTTACTGAATACAATATCTTCATAGCGAAATCGTTACGCGAATTAGACTCGCGATACGGGTGTATGTACTACAGTGACGCAAATGCTGCAGTTACAACGTTCGCGGCTCGCACTATTTTTGATGCAGTCGTTTTGCAGATGCTCGTGAACAGACACGGACTGTGATTCATTTGTATTTGATCCCCTAACGCAGCATTTTTTGTAATGCTTTTACTATGGACCAATGACAAGGACCAATGGCTCAATGTGTCTTCCAAAAGTTCCAACGCACGCCTTTAACTGGGAGGTTACAGTAGTGATTTAGAAGACATGCTGAGCCAATTTAGAAAATAACATTACCTAAATTTTAAACCCTGACTGGGATGTGTGTCATGGTCTGTACAAAATTTTCTTGTACAGTAACAAAGCCAACTATTGCTAGTATGTTATTGTTATATGGACCGAAACACGATCGATTTTTTAAAGAAATTATCGGCGAAAATAGTAAAAGACCAGTGAAATTGTTTGCAAAGTATGCAATTTATTTCAAAATGACTATAGCAAGCGCTCTGCAACTATCGAGTTATTAAAGTAAAACTTAACACTTAAACGGGATTTTAAATGTACTGTTTTTTAACGGAATGGTAAAATCGTATTTACCTTCCCGATGACGCGCGTTTCGATCCGATTGCACGACTGATGGTCGCGGGCAGACTGGGTAATTATTTGTAGTTTTCATTTAAAGTCTTGGGTAGGTACTTAAATTTAATAAGCACCACACACCACTTGATAGAATTAAGTCAAACATAGGTACAGCTGATAAAAAGCCTTACCCACGTAGATCATTGCTGAACTACCTGGGTATGATGTTAAATCTTCGCAAAAGTCAACAATACATAAGACAATAAATTATTTGATATTTTAGCAATTAAATTGCAATTATAATATCAGTAAATAAATTATGTCTCCTGCGAGGAGATGCGGATCTGAGTCCTGCCTGACATAATTTTTCAAGTTTATATACTGATATCATAATACAATAAGTCAATATGAAAAATAATTACTGAAATACCAAAACCAAAAATGACATAATTATTGAATGTTCAAGAAACTTTCACTTATAGAGAGCCAATAGAACATCAAAAGGAAATTTACAGAGCCACAAGCATCTGTTAGTTTGATAAGGAAGGAGCAATGTTTCGATGGAAGCAAGCCGATGCGTCGGAGTGTGAAGTGTCGATAATGAACCAAGGAACTACGGATCCAATCGTCTGGCCCTTAATATTT
The DNA here is from genome assembly GCA_949315895.1 of Anania crocealis. Lineage (NCBI taxonomy): Eukaryota > Metazoa > Arthropoda > Insecta > Lepidoptera > Crambidae > Anania > Anania crocealis. Next base: position 13,700,413 of record OX438880.1, on the reverse strand, counting down.
ACGAATATTCTCGATGCTCTCTATAGCAAAAATGTTTTAGTAGTTTGCCAAAAGTTTTTTTTATACCTTAGAGCAAAGAATCTTTGCCTTAGAGTTAAAATACACATTGAAAACGAAGTGATTTAAACAAACCCATTTTAAGGTGGCAAATAAAACAAAGAAGAATGAATTTACTTTAAATATTAACGCCCCGTAGTTCTAGTGGGTTAAATACCGGACCAAGACTTCGGGGTCCCGGGTTCGATCACCGGGTCGGGCAACCAAAAGTTTCGAATTTTCGAACCCGCATTTGGCAAGCGTGGTGATTATGCCTGTACCCATCATTGCTATGGTAACTTGAATTCAATGATGGAGGCCTTTTCCCTGCAATGGGATGATTATAGGCTGTTACTTACTTTTTTTTTTAAGTTTGTCTTTGTATTATGTTATACCAATGGGGGTAAAATTATCAAATTTAAATTGCTCTTGGCAGGCTCGTGTCCAGCAGTGGACTGATAGAGGCTGGTGGAAAAATAAGTGATTTTGTTTTCTCATTAAATAAGTTATAAAAAATAATTGGAATCGTAATCTTGATTTTAATAATTTAAAGATTGCTTCTTTAGCTGCCGATAAAGAGTTGTGACTAATTTCTACCTGAGAAACCGTTCTTTAATTATTGACACAGTTCATTAAATATTGATACTATATCCGCCGTTTCGGAATCCCAAGATACTTACTTACTGCCTTTGATATTCTCGCTGAACAGGGCCCCAATTCTGCTAATTTACAAATGGCTCAATAGAATCGCAATGGCGGCATCGCAATCGTATATTTTGACATTACTACCATATTAAATGTGTCAAAATATACTAATAACTAAACACATTCAATAGTATGAAAACGCCAACGAAAACGATTTACGAAATTCGAATTTCTTCTGACTTTTTTATTATGCCACATCAATAACGCAATAGATGCTTAATTCTTTTTTTAAGAAGACCGCAACAAAATGTAGGCGCAAAATTTTCAAAACATCGGATAAAAAATAAAAAGAGCCATGAGTAAGGATACAAATCAATATACCTACTGATTTCCAAAAAAAGTACCAATCCAATCTCCAACTACAGAAATTTGCTGCCTACCAAGACGATTATAGATCCTAACATTGGTTAGGATTATAATAAATGCAAAATTAACTCTGTCTGTCTCTTATCAAAGATTTCACTAAAAGATAATCTCTTATAAACTATTACACACCAACACATCTTTAATAAATTCACAAGGTGGTTTTATCTCTCGTACTGTTTTCGATACTGAGGTACAACTCTTGATTACCCTCCGTCCCTGGAGAGGCATAACCGTCTAGTGTTAACTCCGCCAGCTGATCGACAGTGTTCTTGCCGTGTGCACCGGTGGCGGTGATATATTAAATTATCTCACATGAATATTTCGTACGAAAGCAAGGCATTTTAGAGCAGGCAATTTTCATCTAAAAATGCCACAAGTGTGTATTTTCATCGTGGTATTTCCACTTGTGTGTTTCACGTTTGTTCTTTTTGTGTACCTAAATTGTTACATTTAGTTAGGATGCAATCTTTGTTAAAAATTTAATTTTGCTGATTTTAGCGGCTAGTTTACACAGTGGGAATAGCCGCAGTGCAGTTACTCGCATCGTACTCGTATGATCGTAACTTACCAGTTCCTGTACGTGTGAGTAGAGAGTAGCTGTATACGTACATGTTACTTTAGCATTTTTTGTTTTGTCGTCTGATCGAGACTAACTCCATATGGTGTATACAGTTCGGACATATAGCTTTCGTTGTTCAGAGTATTATTATGACGTTGTATGTACCGCTTTGTGCTGACATACGCGCGATTAACGAGTTTAGAATAGCAAAAATAATTAAGTCTTCTTAAAATAATTTATTTCTGAAACTACAACTCTCAAAAGATTGGGCAGCTTCGATCATTATGAAGACTATGGCGACCCAAACTTATTACTTTCCTACAGGCATACAAGTTTAAACCGAGTAGATGTCTATCTTTTTTAGGGTTTCAAATAAAATCTTAGGTTTATCATCATGCCATATATTATAGCTATTATAGAAACATAGGTAATTAGTATCTATATTACGGCACAGTTCAATTCAGATACTAACCTCTTCATCTCTCATACATAATTCTCGGTGTCATATTATAAATTCAGCTAAAAATATAAGGCGCTTCAGTGGTTAAAATATATTACTTTTTATTTTACACTTTTGACGACTTTTGAAGTGATTTTTTTAGTTTATAGTTTTAATTTTTATGGAAAATTTTAAATAGTTGTAAATTACATGGGAACAACATAGGTAAATTCATAGTAAGCTAATCATATAACAAATACATACATAAATTAGGTAACTTTCGAAACGGACAGACCAATGTATTGTTTAACAATTGTTGTGAATTACTTAATTTTTGAATTTTTATTATTTTTATTTTTATTATTCAACCGACATCGCTCGAAGGATTGCATCGTTGAAGTGGCAGTTGGCGGGACACATAGCGCGGAGAACCGATGGCCGTTGGGGCGGAAAGTTTCTCGAATGGCGACCGCGTACCAGACGACGTTTCGATGGCAGGCCCCCTACAAGGTGGACCGACGATCTGGACAGCACAGGACCGATCGTTGTCTAGATCCTTGGGGAAGGCCTATGCCCAGCAGTGGGCGTCGTTCGGCTGACATGATGATGATGATGATGATTAATTTTTATTTATAAATGAACCAGAGCTACATAAATTTTATAAACTGGTCACTACTAAGCATTGAAATTTGTACAATTACTTATCCACATTTTGTTATTATCTTCTATATGGGACACTTATATCTGCAATTATTCATAAAATTTGTCCTCAACAGTTTCTTCTTCTACTTCAGCTACGATAATGTTCATGGTAAGTATTCACTTTAATAAATTTTCTATCTACCAGTGGAAGTCGTTATAACTCGTTAAAATGGTTTAAAACTACGTTGGCCTAATTACGGTAACCTATGGTAATTTGGGATGAATCTCTTTTGCCGCTCGGTGGCTATCGTTAGGATGTTTCAGAAGCGCCGTTTATGCGACATCCCTCCTTTATTTCTTTAATGACGGTTCGACCTTTATATTTTAAGACTCACAAAGAGAACAGCCATTTTACTTTGTAAGAGACGCCATTTAAATTTCCCCAAGAGCTGATTTATTTTTCGGAACAAGAATCAACACAGTATCTTTAAGCTCGAGTTTTATATGTGTGTAATGTATGAACGGTGATTCAAACAAGGTTCAACCTAAGTTCAAACAACAAATAACTTCAGTCTAACTTAGTCTGGTATTTTTTTATATTTCATCCTACGCTATAAAATGGTGCGTCCATTCCAGAACTTTCTTTGTAACCGACCTGCTTTGTGTGTTTTCTATAAACTCGCGTCAAGGGGAATGCTTTTTTAGTTATGCTATGTTTTTAGATTCGAAGCGAATCGTTACATTGTTTATTATAGCGCCATTTCCATTCAAATGGATAATATCCGATCCGTCTTTCGCCTTTGTTCGTGTTACAAATGTTCAAATAACAAATTAGCTAAAAACAATGACGCTCTATTTTTAAAGATGCTAAGCCTCGTTTGCGTCGAGTGAAAGAAATTAAGTTCATCCAAATATTTAAAATAAAAGTTTTTCTTTCCGTAGTTAGCAAAGACATAATAAGATATACCTAATATTTATGTCTTAAAATCTGCGATCTTTATTCATGCTATAGTCTTTAAAATATAGCTTGATTGGAATGACACCTGTCAAACTGAGGAGAATAGTGCTGGGACTGACTCGACTGATCAAACTAAAAAAACCTGCGGCGAATAAAATAAAACGAAAATCAGGTACTTATATTAGGATTTAACAGTTAGTGAGTATCGTGATCGTCATAAGAATCATGAAGATCAATTAGAATTTTTTTATTGCATAATAATATAAAATCTAATAAATATAAACGTTTTTCGTAAACTATTAACAATTGCAATTTAATGTTTTATCGATTACGAAAAATGACGTAACCTTGTAAAGACGTATTTTATGGGTAAGTCAAATTTTTGTGACTGGATTATTATGATGTTTTTGACTTTTAATGTCTATTTTATATAAATATTTTGATTAACTTATGTGTAGCAACGTATAAAAAAATATTCTTAACATGCCAGATAGGATACCAATATTTTTTAGTGCAGTGCAAATCTGTTTGAATTTTGCGACTCTGGTATAAAGTTACATCGTCTCTTTCAGTGAGAACTGTCATTCTAATCAAGCTATATTTTAAGGACTATACAAGATTGTAATTTAAGCTTATATAATACTTATAGCTAGTAATAAATTGACAGGAACGTTACTATCGATACCTATTATTAGGAAGCGAATATCCCTATGTCATGTTGAAAATTAATTTACGTGTTCAAGGATACCTTAATTGCCAAGCTATCGGATTTACAAAGCAGATTCAGCAGAGACGTAACTTCCATCTTCTAGAACAGAAGACTTTACTAACGGCTTAGCTGACTTCTGAAGCAGGTTAGGAGAAGCATTCCAGACCCATGCAGTTTTGTAAATTGACCCGCCCGGGAATTGATGCTAGGACCCTGCGTATTAGGCGGACCACCGAATCATTAATCGAGGCGTAAATTAATCAATTTGTGTAAAGTCAGCAAAAAATATGGACCACCGACAAAAAATTTTAGCTCTTGTAGTAAAATGATAGTAAATGTATAAACCATATTTTACTACCTACATAATTAAGATCTCTAGATATCCTACGTAGGTATCCCATACACTAATATATTCAGAAAGGTTGTTACAAATTCTACGTCACTGCAGCGTATCGGTGATATTTGCGCAATACCACATTGATGGCTTACACGCCATCATTAGTAAAAAAAACTACATCTTTGATAAGCAGATTGCGTGCCAGTTTCAATAGCATTCATGAGACTATTTGGATAACTATGATAAGAAAATTGATTACATCAGAAATGATCACTTTCGGTGTCATTTCCTCATATAGGTAACATTTTAATATTGATACATAATATTTTATGACTCCTAGCATTACTATTTTCAATAAGATCATTTATTGCTAGTAGTATAACTCGTTTATGAACTTAGTTTTTTAAATTAGGAATCAAACTCATCTATACTAATATTATAAAGCTGAAGAGTTTGTTTGTTTGTTTGTTTGTTTGAACGCGCTAATCTCTGGAAGTACTGGTTCGAATTGAAAAATTCTTTTTGTGTTGGATAGGGGTGCCCTTCGGTTCGCCTAAAATTTAAAGTCCTAATTTCATTTGGCCGAACCGTATTGGCCTAAACTTATAACGTATAATTATTGTCTAGTCTAACAGTTGTTTTCGCACTATTATAGATTGGTCTAAAAATTTAAAACCCTAATTTCAGTATGTCTAATATCGAAAGCACTAAAATGTATTAGCATCATTACGCTCTATTTTTTTTAAACAGAAAAGTTTAAGAAACGAATCGCTCACAAACCGACCCCAAGCAGTCTTGTCTGCCCTACCCCTAGAGTGTAATTCAAAAGCGCGTAGGCGCGGAGGGACGAGGCGGCCCGCGGGCTGAGGAGCAGGAGGCTGTAAGCGAGGCGCCGCGACTGAGGCTGGCCGGCGCAGCCGGCCAGAAAGCCGAAGCTGCGGTGGTGAGCGTAAGCCATCTGCGACGATAAGCACGCGTGGGACCGCCGGAGCCCCGCAGCGCCGAAGCCGTCACGGAAGTCTGATTGTTTGGATGCATGCATGATTGCTTGTTTGCATGCATGTCTGCTTGATGCATGCATGATTGCTTGTTTGCATGCATGATTGCTTGTTTGCATACATGCTTGCTTGCTTGCTTGCATGCTTACTTCTTTGCAAGCATGCATGCATGCTGATAAAGTTTTTAACTTTCTGCGAATAAAAATTTGGAACTGCAAAAGGGTAGGTGTTATGATATATTCGGCGAAATTATAATACGGCGATATAAAGTTAAGCGTAGTCAAAATAGGCTAAACACGTTTAGGAATTGTAAAAATGTGCGAAAAAATTTTAGGCTAATAGTTTGTGCGCCAATGACAATTAGGAGTACAAATAATTAGGCATCCCGATATATACCCGTTGGATAGTCCATGCCTCGAGGAAGGTTTTAGGCTATATAACATCACGCTGCGACCAGTAGGAGCGAAGCATCAGTGAAAAATGTTGAAAAAATAATCGCGATCTTAAAAACTGAAATTGACGCGTACGAAGTCGCGGGGAACAGCTATATCGAATATTTAGACATAAAATTCATTACAAATTACAATACCTAGGTACTTATAGGTCTAGACTAATATTCAAATAAACTTATTTGCTTTAGTTAGTAATATCAGAAATATTTTTTTTAGTGTCTGCTGAGAAAATTAAGACGTCACAGTGCAACGCCATTTTGTATAAAAAATTAAAGACCTTCAAACTTCGATCCTTTATGACATGCATTTTGGACATATGATAAAATCTGATCACACCTTAGTTTTTTTTTCATAAACGATATTATAAATAAATTTTTACCTAAAACTGGTAACATTGCTTATACAAACTGATTTGTCTGCTGAAGGTTCAATGTTGCAATGTGTATTTTCTTCACTTGTGAAAATCAACGAGGCTTTTCGTTACCGTTTATTACGGCGCCATTTGAAGCCCGGACGGATAATATCCGATCTATCTTGCCCGTTTTTGTCTTGACCAAGCGCTTGGGATACAAATTAGCGCGTCACGTTCAAAGGGAATTGTTCAACGCTAATGCGTTTTCCAAACTGTCATTTTTTACTCGTCTTTGGCGGCAAAGAGGTAATTATGTGTCACCTTTTTGAGTTTGCTAAGATGAATGGACGCTAAACTAATAGCACATAATAGGTTTCAAATACAAATCCAAAAGAGTCAGAATTAACTACTGTATAAAAAATAGAATGGTCTAAAATAAAATGGCACTGCCTCTAATTACTCTTGGTTTTTCCTATCGCATCATTATCTCTCAAAGATAAGGTATCAGAGTATTCCAAGAAACAAGAGCAGTCGGCCCGGGGGAACGCCCCGTTGGTCTAGTTTGTTGGCCAAGATCTTGGGGTCCCAGGTTCGATCCCCGGGTCGGGCAACAAAAAGTTTCGAATGTTCGAACGTTGCTCGGGTTTGTGATAACCAACCCGCATTTGGCAATAGTGGTGATTATGTCAGTTCCCATCATTGCTGTGATAACTTGAATTCAATGATGGAGGCCTTTTCTCTGCAGTGGGATGATTACTTATAGGTTGTTACTTTACTTTTTATTTTAAGAGTAGTCGCCCGGTCAGGGAAAGGTTGTTCGTCCAAGTTAAGTTTTAATATACCTGGCTTGATTTGATGCATCTACAATTATACACGGTTCATTTTAAACCACCTGAAAAACGGAGCCCACGTTATGTGACTATTATGTATATGATGTTATACATAATAGTCAGTGCATAATAGGCAGTGTTATTTAATATATCAAAAAAATAATAATTAAAAGAAATATATTTATTCAGACTTTTAATTTGTGTAACACATATTAACAATGTATTATTATTTCTCGGATGAATGAACCTTACACAGCTACATCCGTGCGCATCACAGCGTGTTTCAAAATAAATAGCTGAAACAATATTTAAAAAAATATGATAAAAAATAAAATTTATACAACCGAGATGTTACATACAGGGTGAAATTTTAACCACTTCCCAAATTTTAATATATCAATCTACGAGATAAAAAACAAATGACGTATTTTTTCTTTTGGTATAGCCCAGTACAAAAATGTCAAGATAAAGTACTTAGAAAATGTCCGCCATAAATATAAAATTTTTGATACGGCTGCCTAGCAACATTTTTTTAAACGTTGCGCATTTCATTCATTATTACGATACTATTCCTAAGTTTTTGATTTTTCCTTTATACCTTAACTGTCTAGGACCGTAAAAATTAAAAACTATATAGCGAAAAATATTTTTGGGTGACAAATTGATTTCCATTTTTTATTTTATAAATAGGCTCTAAATACGATACTGAACGCCTATAAAAATTTTGGAAAGTGGTTAAAATTTCATCCTGTATAATGGTTACATAACGTGGGCTTTGTTCTAAAGGTGGTTGAAATTGCACCGTGTATAAAAATGTAATATAAATATTTCCAAAAATATTAAGCCCAAGTAAAAATCCCATCTCATTTACTCCCTAAATTTGTGAGAAATTCCCTAAGTTAGGTAGTTCTGGCAATGTGGCTGCTGATGGCCATCCGTTTGCCGTAGCTGGCCGACCAATTTGGTAATGTCAGGTTATCTGCCCGCATCGTGTTGGTCAGCTGCAGTATAAATGTTGTGATTTACTGTCGCCTCCCAGAATCCGACAACCATAGCAGACAAATTCTGGTTAAACTGAATTTACTCTCAATGGAGGACTTACCGCGTTTTTTATGAATGCCGCATACACCTTACTTTTTACCAGGTGAACCGATATCGATGATATCTATATCATTAAAAAAAAGGTAGCCTATTAAAAAAAAAGGTCGCCTTTTTGTGTAACAACGGACAGTTGAAATAAAATTAAGGTTTATATTTTGATCATATCACCATCAACAGTATCCACTATTAGATGTAGGCCTTCCTTAAATTCCACGACAATCGGTCCCGCGCCAACGAATTCAACAGCTTCCGGTGGGGAATCCCGACAGATCATGCAGCAGAACAACAGTGCGCCATAACAGAACCTTTCATCCCCAACGCCTCAAAGTTGGACCATTTAAGATTTAAATAAAGAATGTATTTTTAAAAAAAAAGAAACCTTTTTACTCGAAAGATTTAACCGAAATAACATAAATTAAGTCGGTGCAAAATAAAAAGTATTGATCAAAAATTAATCACGCACCGATTCAAAATTGGTAGCTAAGCAATTTCAAGTTTATGTCAGTCCAAAAAAAAATATTACACAATGATAGCTGTGTTCGAAGTTCTAAATATGTAATTATGTGTGATCGTGTTCTTATAATTTCATTGATGGGAATAATGATAAATCCATCTTAAAAAAGGTAATTAACAGTTACACAGTCCTAGTTACAATATTACAGTTAAGGTTCATAGCAAGTGTTATGCAAGCTAAGTATAATTTTCTGGCAAGCGTCGCTGTTAAAAATATTAGTTTGCGTTGCATTTTCTTATGCAAATTGTTTTGGTTATTTTAGGTAGACGCTGTAGGTAAGGCCCTGGAACGTGCCAACTGCTCGGTAAATGTGGCACTGTGTTCGCTTTCAAAAGGATATTTTATCATGAGACTGTTATTAGCTGTTTGTTAAGAAAATGATGAAATGACGTAGCAAAAGCTTTTTTTGAAAAACTAGTTGCTAGTTTTAAATCGACCCAAGACTGCTATCGTTAATTGTTTGGTATTAACTCAATTTTTTTACTGATGGGTTTAGATATTTTCAGTTTGAGTCTGCTGTAAATTCTTTTTTATTCCACACAATGTATCTAAGTGGTTGTTAATATGCAAAATCTAAGGCTAACGATTTTTTAATTACTTTACATATAAGATGAAATTTTAACCACTTTCCAAAATTTTTATAGGCGTTCAGTAACATGTTTAGAGCCCATTAATGAGGTAAAAAATGTAAATCAAGTTATCACCCTAAAAATATTTTTCGCCATATAGTTTTCAACATTTACGGTCCTAAGCCTGTAAAGGGAAAATCAAAAACTTATGAATAGTAACAAGATACTATTCATAAGTTTTTGATTTTCCCTTTATACCCTCCCTTTGAATGAATGCAATGCGCATCGCGTGAAAAGAGTGTTGCTTGGCGGCTCAAAAACTTTAGATTTTTGGTGGACATTTTCTTGTGCTTTATCTTGAAATTATTGTACTGGGCTATACTAAAAGAAAAAATACGTCATTTGTTTTTTGTCTCGTAGATTGATATATTAAAATTTGGAAGGTGGTTAAAATTTCCTACTGTATAACTTTGGTTTTTTTAATGTCTTGGCGTATCATTAACTTTTGTTCTACCTTAAGGTGCGGTGTATTCTTTTCAAAATGTATATAAGACCTACATCAACTTCAGTTTTATCTGTCAATGTACGATTAGTACACAAATTGACCAGCGGCAATTAAATCATTTCGTCCGCAAATGTCCGCGAATGTCCGTAGTTTTCACGGACCTTTGTCAATGAGGTTGGCAACGCCCAGCCACAGGTGAGCGCTTTAACCCTTTATATCGCACAACATATTTAAATTTTGCATTGATTTTCCACCTTATTCTAAGTGAATAAGGTTTAAAGTATGGTTTTCATTGCATGGGTAGAGCGCTTTAACGTTCGAAATCGGAACTGGAGCTCTATCGAAACCTAAATTCTTTACATCAGACAATGGCAGTTACCGTACTGATTTAGATGAAATAGTTCTAGACCCTAGAAGTTGTTAGAGTAGTTTTGGTGATTGAAATCAAAAATCTAATACAATGTTAAAATCCTACCTTAAAGGGGTTAAAAGGGAGGTTGAAGTTTGTATTGAGAATCATTTAGATAAAATTGTGTATGAGTTCTGACTCTGGTGTAAGGCCTTGAAAATACCATAGGACAGTTTTTGATGTTGAAATCATCCCGTATAGGGTTCAGAAAGGTGGTGGAGAACTTATGGGGAATTCATGTTTGGGTGCTCTTCGGTTCGCCTAAAATTCAAAGTCCTAATTTCATTTGACCGAACCGTATTGGCCTAAACTTATAACGTATAATTATTGTCTAGCCTAACAGTTAATTTCGCACTATTATAGTTTCGTCTAAAAATTGAAAGCCCTAATTTTAGTATCTCTAATATCGAATGCACTAAAATGCATTAGCATCTTTCTTTTGGAATTCTGAAAATGACACTATGTTTTGAAAGTTCAATTTCTTTTTAAACTGAAAAAGTGAAAGAAACGAATCGCTCACAAACCGACCCCAAGCAGTCTTGTCTGCCCTACCTCTAGAGTGTAGTTAAAAGCGCGTAGGCGCGGAGGAGTTCGGCGGCCCGCGGGCTCAGGAACGCCGAGCACCGCAGCGCCGAAGCTGTCACGGAAGTCCGATTGTTTGGATGCATGCATTATTGCATGCATGCTTGCTTGTTTGTTTGCATGCATGCTTGCTTGCTTGATTACTTGCTGATTGCTTGCATACATGCATGTTTGCTTACTACCTACTTCGCATGCGTGCATGCATGCATGGCTATTTGCTTGCAAAATATTAATAAATGTTTTAGCATTTTGCGAATAAAAATTTGAAACTGTAAATGGTAGGTAGGGATTAGGATAATAATATGTTCGGCTAAATGTCGTATTTGGGAAATTATAATACGGCGATATAAAGTAAGGCGTAGTAAAAATAGGCTAACTACGTTTAGAAAAAGTGAAAATGTGGTAAAAAAAAATTAAGCTAAAAGTTTGTGTGACAATTAGGAGTACAAAAAATTTGGCATTCCGATATATACCCTTAATGTTTTCTTAATTTGTTCATAAGAATACTTAATAACAGATTATAGAGATGGGTGTATTTTTTCAGTGATATGTAAGGAGAGCAATAATTGTATAACCGAAAACACGTTGCAACAGATATTGCCGATTCCGAGTGTTTAAAAGTAGTTATGTTATTAGTAGTCTTCGACGTCGCCAGCGTCGTGTGGTGCCGATACATTAAAAATAATAGCACCAGCCATTCTCTTCCTGTATGTGTCGTAACAGGTGACTAAAGCAGTACTGCCTGAATAAAATCCATCGTTAAACAGCGTTCCAAGCAAGGCCCGTATTCACCAGTGTACCTACTGATAAGGCCGGTTATGGTGATTAACGTCACTAATTAGCGAAAGTATAACAATATCCATCTTTCCGCAGATAACAATATCGATCTTTGCTCTTGTGACGTTGCATCGGGTCTTAGAACCAGTCGACTTGTGTGGTTTGAACTAAATATACGAGCTATGACGTCAGAGCGCATTGCACCGCGCCCGCCCTGTACGAGAAACAAAGATATTGTAGCTGTGTTGGTGATAGTAAGTGTGTGTTGTGCACGTAAACATTTGTTACACAACCGTAAAAAGCATTCTGAATTTAAAATACCATGTTAACGGCAATTTATGGACATATATTTATTTTGCTTACTTTGCGCATATGGTACTGAATTATTTTAAACGAATTTGGTATTGATTTAGTAAAGTGGCTACCTATAACTACTTTATACTTTCTTATACATATATAATTTTAAACATGGAGCCAGGAAATACATAGTATCGGTTGTTTTGAGCAACCAAGACTGCCTGTTTAGCTTCATCACAATAGAAAAGGAATGATTATTATAGTAAATATTGATATTGTTTAAGTGTATCTTATATTCACGAAAGTACCTATAACATTGGGTATCTAATCGGATTAATACAGGATTAACCGTCTAATTGGAAAATCCTTTCTATAAGTATCAAAGGACTTGACCCGAGAGAAGCTTTGTTGATACGTTAAAAATTTATCTGTACTTCAGCCGCAAAATTATCAAATCATTATAAATTTAGAAAACGTTTTAAGGTTTAGCTAACGGAACGCAAGATGTATTGCACCATGTACGAGTAGAGTGAACGTTCATCGTAAGTAAGTAAAGGAGAGGATTATTAAAAAAAACATGCACGTGTATGTAATTGAACATTACAAATAAAAGACAATTACTTCAACGTGTGTCATTTCTATTTTAATGATTTTTCTGATTTCCCGTAACCTATAACTTTTAAATACAAAATAAAGTGATTTTATGGATTTTACTGATTTTATAAATTCTTATTTTGAGTGCCAAATGTAATTCAGATTTCAGTAGGTATATAAACTTGAAAAATTATGTTTTAGGCGGAACTCGAACCTGCATCTCCTCGCATGGCGGGCGGGCGCTATACCATTAAGCCACCGAGACACTGCGACTAAGCGTGAATTTTTGAAGCATATTCTTAACGCTGTAAGCCAGCGTTGCTTCATCAAATGTAAGGAGTTAGCACCCTTAACACCCGAAAGAAACATCTTTGCAGATGTTTGACAGTCAGTTAAGATGAAACAGCTATTTATATACTTTATTTGATATTTTAGCAATTAAATTGAAATTATAATATCAGTATATAAACTTGAAAAATTATGTATCAGGCGGGACTCGAACCCGCATCTCTTCGCATGCCGGGCGAGCCGGGCCCGTAAAGTAATTATCTGTATTAATACAACAACGTTTACTAAGTATCTAATTATAAAAGACCAATTTGATATTTTATTATAACTTAATCATAATTTTTAGGGGTTGCTACGCTCGGTAGGTTGGTCGCAGTTTGGCCAACTGTCGAGAGAAGACGCTGCTGGCCGTTTAAGTACTTCTGGCAGTACTCATTTTGCCTCTTACCCTTAAGAAGAAAACACACACCTATGTGCCAACACCACACGATTGGTTTTCACAATAGCATCCATATAATTAAGCAATGCTTAAACCTTGTTTTGTTTTGTAGCAACACTGTGTTTGTTTCGACGAATTTATTTAAATGCTCTCTTACGGCCGGTCCCAATAATCTATCTATCGCCGTTTTTGACATTTCGGAGATAGGAAACAGTTTCTATCTCTGATTTTGCCGTCAAGAGAAACAAAGACATTGTTTTCCATCTCCGATATGCCAAAACTGAAGATAGATAGGTTATTTGGACCAGCCATTAGTAACTAGCTCAATTGAAAAACAGTCGCCTGGTTAGCGTAGCTATGTTAAATTGCTTGATTGTCTATATTGTCATAGATAATATAATACTAATATTATAAATATAAAAGTTTGTGATGTTGTATGTAGGTACAGATTCATGGATGTTTGTTACTCTTTCACGCAAACACCACTGATTTTCATGAAGACATCAGAATAACTAAATTCTCTGCAGGAACTCGGCATAAAATTTGTATTTTGGATGAAGTAAGGTGACACTGACGAAAAATGGCTCACATCGTTTCTCTTTAAATCCAATTCGAAAACACAAGTGGACAAAGACGCTGGCAGTGCTAGTCAAGTATAAATAAATGCTCGTATTCATACTCATATAACAAACCCGCGACCGCAAAATTTATAGCCCGTGTCTTGCACCGCTATATAGATGGACGTCATGTTTATATTTTCAGTGCTCTCAAAAATCTGGAAGACTGAAACTAAAAGCCATATTCGTGTAAAGTTGACCTACATTTTCAATGCTGGCTAAACATCGTTTGTTCAGAGTCACCAAAGGTTGATTATGCGAGCACCCTTTACGGTCTTATTACGACTTATTCGCTGTCTCTTCCCGGGAGAATTAAAATTTTAATGGCTTTCCGATGGCGGCAAGTGAAATAAAACGCGCGGTGATTACAGTACCAGTGGAGGGGTGTATGTGAGAAATTTCGATAGAATGCTGATTATAATACTTTTATAGAGGACAAACACCTTTAGTTCTCAACAAAATGGGGGTAAAAGAGAAGAAAAGCAGATCCAGAACAGTACAGAAGTTCAACTGAACATCACGTTGCGCGAATAATCTCTTATAATTATATTTTTTCTTACTCATTACAATGTCCCGAAAGAAGATTGAGTGAGTTGGAATACATAAGATTAGCTCGAATTTGCGAGACTAATCTTCAAAAAGTCTTAGAAAAGGCCTATAATAAAAAAAATTGGCATCTCTTTTCGTTCTTCACTTTCTTTCAACAAAAGAACGAGATACAAAGTACTTAGCGAATAGAGGAAGTACCTACTCTTGTTTCTAGGAAAAAGGCCTTAAATGTACATCTAGGGAATTGAGATTTCTTTTGTTTTTAGTTACCTCTCGACTTTCTGAAAAACTAATAAAGTTTTGTATCTACGGGGAAATGTATATTACTTATGCATCTTCTGTTGTGTTCTAGAGTAAAATGAGGTTCTAGATTTTTCCGAGAATCGAAGTATGGAAAAAATGCCTTTATTTACAAATGCTGCACATTCCTTTCCTTGGTCGCATCTTACAACGACCATAGGACGATAAAGATCGGTGCTATTCAATGTGTATTGGGCACCATAAAAAGCTTTATTAGGACTTTATCACGAAATAAGTAATATTAGGTAATTAATAGTGAGTGAAGTCAAAGCGATAAGTAATAGTAAGGAGCACATTAAGTATAATTCATTGACATTTTATGTACTTAACTGGCCAAGATTTCTAGGAATCCGAGATCTTGGCCATGGAACCTAGGTTCGATTCCCGGGTTTAGCATCAGGAGTTTCGAATTTTTAACGTTGCTAGGGTTTGCGATGACCAACCCGCAGTTGGCAAGCGAGGTGATTATGGCTAAGCATTAAAGAAAAATATGAGTTAGGACCAATCCAATAATGTGGTATTAGACGAATGAGATTAATTTGTCAATGTTGTCGTTCTATACAATCTTGTCTATCTTGTTCTTACTAACGTTATTGTTGTTAATTATTCTGAAATGTAAATAATTATATAGGACAATATTACGAGTATAATTTAACACCAATACAAGTGTTTACTTATTTTTGAATAAATAAGTAACACTAAAGATAACTCTCGTAGTTACCCATGACATTTCTAAATCCTTATAAATAGATCGCAAAAAATCTTCATTTAAATAGTACATAATACTTTACCAATAGTCTACTAACATGAATGAATATACTAATAAATAAAAATTAAATGTATATACATACTTAAAATTCTGAACGCGAGTTATATTCGTAAGTTTATCTTTCACTTAATGTAAGTACCTACTTATCCATAGTAAGTATACGCGTAAATTCAAGAAACCAATATAGAAATAACAATTTTTCTCATAATTTTTTGTGTCGCAACAAGAAAGTTTACAATCCAAAATTTTTGTAAACGAAACTCAATACAAATTGACTATGCTTCAAACATCACTTATCTAAATTAATCCGTTATTTTGAAGCCCATAGATTGTGAGGTAATGATGTTCCGTGGGTAGGAAATTGTGTGTTCGAAAATAGGGATAAGCCCCCGAGGGATGGTCCCTTTACCCACCACAAGGTTACATGACAAAATTTGTTTTTGAAGTAAATTAGAATACTTTTTACAATGTTAGGCTTCTACCTTGGCTGCAGGATTAATTTTGACAGCAAAATACATTTTATTTCACTGATAAAATAAAATAATGAGTTAAATCGAACAGTTATTCGCAGCAGGGTTGGATTATATTAAGTACAAGTTTCGAGTTCATTCTCCAATTATGTCTTTCAGTAGGTAGGTATTGCAACAAATATTAGGAGTTAAAGTATGAAATTGCCGTTTTGTATGGACGAAATCGAGAAAAGTCATTTTTCCATACTAACAATTTTTTAGTTTTTTTAAAAACGCCTGAACCGTTTTCGATGCAATTAAAGGTGAAAGTTAGATGGTTATAAAGCTATAATACGCATTATAGTATTTAAATTTCTGAAAATCAAAGTATATAATACAAATATACTTAATTGAAGCAAGAAGGTCAGCTGACACATTGTAAGGGGTCTTTTCAACGACTTCTGAACGAAATAATAGTCAATTTCATACTTTAACCCCTATTATGAATCAACAGCAATCTATTGATATTTTTGATTATTCTTTTGCTAAATTTTGATTAGGTAATTAAAACAATTGCATTTATTATAAAAAAAACATAAGCTAAATTATTAATAAAAACATTGCACAAAAAAACTGACCATACTGGTATTAAAAGAAAAATATTTTTTGTCGGCGCATGTCAATCAATATTCATACATTTTTATCTCGGACTCCATAAAATTGATGATGGTTTATTTTATACTATTAATTTCCATTTTTTTTTCTTTATTGTTTTCTGTAATAGTTTTATGAATTCCTTGGTGCTTTCTAAAATACAGTAAAAACTCTTTTCCGATGTAGTGCATAACATAGTAAGCAATAATCGCTACAATATACGATTTTTTAAGCAATTAACATAAATGTACACAATTTTACATATTGTTATATCAGTAACATCACAAAAAGTCATGTGCCGTAATTCTTCCATACAAAACAACACAACAAAAATTTAGATTACATCTCGTTATACATTGTTGCGGCACAAAAAATCATACCCATTATATCTGATAACGTGACATACAGTCAAAACCGTACATTTTATTACTGCCAAATTACTCGTTGAGAAAAAAAGGGCTAGCTCACCTCAACACGGTTCGCGCTCGGATCGAGTGATCCATAAAAATTCAATTAGAATGCAGTTAGCCGACACCCCGATGACCAAAGGTCTCATTACGCGCCCTTTGGCACTCTAAAACATTTTTTCGTCGTCGAATTTCACAAACAACAGGGCACAGGATATTTCATTTTGTTATTTACTGACGGCATTGTCGGGTAAAAAATGTTTCAACCTTTGCGGCATCGTTTCTAGGCAATTCTGGGAGGTAAAGGTGCAAGGCAACGACGGATTAGTATGTAACTGCTAAATTCAGCATATTTATACACCTTGCCTGAAACAAAAGTATGTATTTATTTAATACCCAATAAGTGATAACGATTTAGGATTTGAAGCGTATCTTTTAAGGTTGAGTATAATAGTCATGACCCTCAAAGTTTTGTAATGGCCGTCTGTCTGTCTGTCCATCCGGGATTAATCTCAGAGACATAGACTTTTCAAAAATATCGTTAGGCTGTAACCTCTCTTTCAGCAAAATGTTTGCTGATACGGGTACGGGTACGATGGGTACGTAAAAAATAAAATCAGCAGTAGCATACATAACGAAGTTAATAAATATAGTTTGCAAGTTTATGAGTAGTTGACCAACTTATAAAACATATTTGAAGGAAGACATTTTGAAATATTTGTTGGATATAACATAAATTACGTAAAAAAGGTAGCTGAAAATTTACGAACGATGCGAAATTCAAAAACAATAAATTTAAGTAAGTTTCCATTTGCCACGTGCCGGTTTTTATGTATAACTTATGCATAACCTTTCACGGCGTTCTATGATTTAGATACATATTTTTGTTCTACAAGAAATTATTAAAAGTTTATTGCATTAAATGTGGGAAGAGTAGACAAGTAACCCAGGCTCCAAAATACTACAGAAAGGATGCTAACAAACGTTTTGCCCTTACTCAAAATGGTGATTCCAAATAAGCCCCAACGCCAAGATTTACGTTATTTTTATTTTTAACTGACAAAGAAGAATTGAAGGGTATCTAATTAACATTTTAAATCGAAATAATAATATCTAGAAGCCTCACCGTAATTTTCATAAGTAGTCAAAAAATTAATTACGCCAAACTGTTTATTAAAAAAAATAAGGTTGAAGTAACATTTTCTTATAATATAAGACTTTGGGACTTTGCATTTTGTTAGCATTCTATAATACTCCCAAGAATTTGTAGAATAAAGGAGTGTTTTATTTTTATTGAGTTTCAAAATATTTAATCAACATTAATGTTCCCTCCGAAGTTCTAATCCCACTAGCGGCCACACAGTATATGTATATCTTAGAAGTTGCCTCTAGGTCTTGTTTACGACTCCGCAGAATGAGCCATCTTGAGTGAATAAGTGCATTACAGTATATGTAGGCTATATTTCTGCTGGTACATGCAACGGGTTAACTAAATCTGTTAGACTACCGAAAATGTTTCTCTGTATATGCTGGTACCCATTTGAAGTAGCATGACCCAGATATGGCTCTGTATGAAAGCTTGAATCCGCATTCATTTATGTACTTATAATATTCGATGAATGTAAAGTTAAACACTCTATGCTTAAATCTTAACTACTTAATGTTTTTTTTTAAAACATAATGGGGATGAATTAAAGGCGACCATGCTTACTTTTATTTCCTAACGATTGTCTAAAAATCCGATATAAACTAATAATGGTCAAAAGGAGGAAACAAGCTGCCGCCAAAGATTATTTTGTTTGCAAGGTGGATTTCAAAATCTCCTCCCAATTGTTTGTCGCCTAGCAGTGTCACAGACAAGTAGGTAAACGTGTTTAGTTCCCGTTATACGATTAACTATAAGTAATGAAGCAATGAGAAATTTTTGTTATTGAATCTCCATTGATCTTCTAAAAAAAAAGGTTGGCAAATTTGTACGTTGACAACACGAAACGTAACGTTCCTTTATTTTATATTTATGTTTATGCTATAATATTGTCTGGAATTACCGGCATACACAATAGAAATCAATTGTCATATTGCTCGATACCGCGACTTCGGTAGCCGTCCGGTTAAATAAAGTTGATTAAAATAATCGGACATCAATATGGTTTGCAATATTTAATTAAATGTCTTTTGGAGTGTTTAACATGCTAATGATTCTTGTAAAAAAAAGCAATTTACAAAAATAAAAAGAAAAGGTCCTATTGTCGCCCAAATACACATAAAACAATTAAAGCTGCTGTGGTCGTTTGCGTAACCTGCACTCTGTCTAAATTAGTGTTTTATGTAAGCGTAGTCTTGGCACAGCACAGTTTCTGTGTATAAGATTTAAATCAACGAGGCAGAAGGAATGCATTCAAATGACATTCTACGCCGAGCAGATTCAGGGAAGCATTAAGAAACACCTACTCCACAAGATGTGGAATTACCTACTAATTAAATCTAAAACTGCAGTAGCGCAGACTCTGGATAAGACTTAATTCAGTCAGGATCGCTGATGTTAAATGGAAATTTCATTTACGAGTAGGTACTTAACTATAACTTTTTGTTCTGGATAGGTTCTGGATTAGGCAGCTTCGAAGTTATAACGTTTTAACTTGCGATGCAATGAGCTAAAAAAGGTTGATGTAATGCACTTCTTTCACTTACAGGTAGATACACTCAAACCTATTGTTTAGCTAGTAAAGGTAAGTAGCAAAATTGTGGGGTTAATAAAACGAACGTTCATGTTGCTTTTCACTAAAAATAACGATATGTAGTTTTCTAACTTAACCTAATGTTTTAATTGTAGAGATAATAAAGAAAAGTCTAAACTAGTCTAAGTCTAGTCTGACTAAACGTCATTAAAAGTATTTGATTATTTTGAGCAAAATAGGCATTTTGATGTAAAAGTGTACACACAGAACACTATGAGTTAATCATTAGTAGACATTTCTCGCTATTTGATAAAAAGTTAACTATCCGTTTTAAGCTATCAAGTTGCTAGTGTTAATTGAAAATACATTCCTTGAAGTTTATTTTAGAAATCTACCAAAGGCAATCGACATTTTTATCCAAAAAAAATTATTTTCTGATAAACTTAAATAAAAGAATTGGGTTTCGTGAGGTGCCGGTGTCAAATAGAAATTCCACCACCGTTCTTTTCCAAAAGGTGTCGTAAAGTAAAAAGTAAAGTAAAGTAACAGCCTATAATCACATCTTACTGCAGGGAAAAGGCCTCCATCATTGAATTCAAGTTACCACAGCAATGATGGGTGTACTGGCATAATCACCACGCTTGCCAAATGCGGGTTGGTGATCACAAACCCGAGCAACGTTCGAAAATTCGAAACTTTTTTGTTGCCCGACCCGGGATTCGAACCTGGGACCCCGAGATCTTGACCCGGTATTTTAAGCACTAGATCAAAGGGGCGTCGTAAGAGAAGACTAAAAAACAGCACTGCCAGAAGAAGACGGGCAGCAGCATTTTCTCCAACTATCGCCAGAACTGCCATCGGTAACCCATCTGCTAGACGTGGCGACTATAGCGAAATCTTTAGTTTTTTTGGTTTGTAAGATGTTTTAGCAGAGGACCATATCCAGCAGTGAGCTAAAGTGAAATAATGGTAATGATAGATGAAGATGGAATCACGGGAATGTAACGTCATAGAATCAATTAGTCTAAAGAGATTCATCGGTTTACAATGCTATACAATAAATTTTTCAGTCTGGTTCTGTTTATGTCTAGTTTTGTATTAAATTATTTCACGATTTCAAAGCTTCATACCTACCATAATCGGAAAGAATCAACGAAAACCAATTCCTAGTAACTTTTGTTTCGAGAGACTCAGTTATCGCCCTCCGGAACTGTTGACTGAACTGCTTAAAGAAGATCGGCCCGAGTAAAACTCGTTCAAACAGAAATATATGGGATTAGCGTTTTATATTTTATGACTCTGTAATCGCTTTTAAAGGCTTAAATAGAAAAGAGAAATGTAAAGGAAAATACCAGCGTTTATTTTTTCAGTGCAAGCTAGAATGTTGCTTAAAAATAAAAGGATAAAAACTTGTTGTCACCAGGTAATTTTATGGTTGTTTTTCTAAGGGGTAGGTACTTAGTGGAGTTAAGTTTTGTAAAAGGTTATATTAGTATTCGTTGTAAACGGTTAATAGTAGCTCTAGTTAGGTACTAAATATGCCACTGATCAAATACCTACATTGCTAAAGTCTGTATTTATTAATATATACTAATATTATAAAGCTGAAGAGTTTATTTGTTTGAACGCGCTAATATCAGGAAGTAATGGTTCGAATTAAAAAAATATTTTTGTGTTGGATAGTCCATTTATCGAGAAAGGTTTTAGGCTATATAACATCACGCTGCGACCAATAGGAGCGAGGCATCAAGAAAAAATGTTTCAAAAAGAATCGCGATCATAATAACAGAAATTAGCGCGTACGAAGTCGCGGGCAACAGCTAGTTTATAATATAATCGAAGCCTAATCTAACCTGACGATAATTTATCAAAATAGTAAGGTTAAAAAGCAGAATATCGACACAAGCTTGATGTTAGGATTAAATTTCAAAGAACTTATAAACTTTGAAACAAAGAAGTTGGAAATTGCATCCATCAACCCTTGAGAGAGTGAATGTGGTGAGATTCGGCGTTTCACGTTCACTTTTTTCAGTAATATTTTATTTTTGTCTCCTAGGAAAACGAACAGCTTTTAAATTACAGAATATACAAAGAGCAAGGATATATTTAAGAACAGTAAGCCTTTTAAGTTTTCACCAAAACAAATTTTCAAATATAAATTTCATTTCATAAAATAATAATAATATAATATTTTTAATACATGTCACACTGGGCCACATAGAGCCATCTAGTCCCTAATTAAGCTACCATTAAATAGCTTGAGTTATGGGGTACTAAATAACCGATAAACTTACTCATATATAGATATATATATATATTTGTAAATATATACTTAATATACATAGAAAAAGATCGCTCAGACATGTTCATGCACACAAATATTTGCATTGTGCGGGGATCGGACCCACGACGTATGGTTCAGAAGCAAGATTACTTCCCACTGATCCAAGTGGTCGTCAATTTCAACAATTTAACCACAATGCTACAGGCAAACCTAACAAAAAAATACTAATATATAGATACGAATGTACCTATTGCAATTTATGAATAGAAAGAAGATTAACAAACAGCGAACGTTGTATCGATAATTGTATCGATATAGGCAAGACCAAGATCGTTTATGAGAAATGTTTTGTGTGTGTGCTGTGCTCTACATTGCTCAGGTGAGGCGAAGCAATTAGGAGCCGCGTGCGCTGTATATTTGTGTGTGAAATTTGCGTTCATATTACATGTACCTAGCTCTGTAAAAGTAGTGAATTTAAAGACTGGCAGAAGAATCGCCGACACTAAACTTGTTCTAATACAAACGAGGAACGATTTCCGTTTTAACTTCTTTATATGTTCTATTTTTATTCATGAGTAAGAAAACACGGATAAAAGGTCAGAAAGGCGATATAGGCTGGGCAGGCGCGCCACAGAGGTTATAAGCAAAGTCTCATGCCTCATACTTCTGCCCAAACATGTAAGTGAGCGCTGTGATTGGTTTCTATTGATTGGCGTTCTTTGAACTCGTTTATTTGTAGTGGCTTCGGTTCTTATACAAATGACTCATGACAGCCTTTCTAACATTTTTCCATGTTCTGTGGTAAGAACTTACATCAACGTTAATAGCTCAAACTTACCAACTTTGTGATATTACCTTTTTTTTTACAAATTCAGCTAATAATATGTTTCAGTCCTTACAAACTCCCTACGCATAAAATAAAAGAAGCAAATAAAGAAACCAGACACAGATCCAGGTGGATTGCGCGTTAGAGCGACTCAAATATTAACGTGGAGGAAAATCCCAGTAACCTCACAAAGTGGGGAGGGAGTGTTTCTTTTACTATTAAACAGGCTGCACTACGGACAGCGCCCTAGATACAGTGCTGGGATGAAATTGTTTGATGCCCTTTGTTTTGGCGGGTTGGTGATGTAATATTTAGGTGGGGGGGTCTCGTTGAAGTAAGTGGATGCCTCATTTCGGGGATCTGATTAAAATGTGATTGTTTCAAGCTGAAATTTAATTCAGGTAAATATTTTAAGTAATGTATTACATATTTAGGTAGTAATTGTAATCTTGAAAGCCTCTGAAATTCCAATGTTTAACATAGAACGAATGCAGTCAGTTTCTTCAAAGTCATAAGTTCAGGACACGAACGCATTTATATTCAATTAGTCGTCCTACTTTATTAAGGTTAGTTCCTTAATCGAATTATCTTCCCGGGATCGCAAGATCGATCTTGTCCGGGTGGTAAAGTTCTTCAATACAAAGCATACCAAATTTTAATATAAGAAATTTTTGGTAAAATTGGAAACCTGCTAAAGGGAACTTATTTAAATTCCGAAATAATTAACTTGTGGATAACTCTATTAAAAAAGTAGAACAATGAAAAGACGATATTGAAATTAAGTTCTGAAAAGTTCGACAAGGCATATAGCCGCAGGCTGCGAGCTACACCACGCCATCTATAAGCTGCTGGTAAAAGTGAAAAGAAAACAGAGGGGATGAACAAGTAAAAACCGGCCAAGTGCGAGTTGTAATTGACTGCAAAAATAACTCTGTTTTTTATAGTTTTTATATGAAGGTTATATTGGCGGTTGTTAAAAATGTGCTATTTCTCACAAACTACCGGTTTGATTTCGTTCAAACTAATTTTCGTTGAAAGTATTTGTTAAGATCCACATTCCTACGCATTTTTTTTTAAATTTTTACTTGCTTAGTTTAAAAGTTAGAATAAAGTTAGTTTAAGATTTTACCACTTTGGAAGCGTCTATCTTCCAAATGTTAGACTTTTGGAAAAAATGCTTGTTTAGTTTAGTTCTATGTATGGGATCATAAACCCTTAAATATCATTATTTTTTATTTTTTGTATAAGAATCGTAAAGCAGTCAACAGGATACACCTACTTAACTACTAAAAAGGGAAAGAATCAGTAAAGTGAGAAGAATTTTGAGTGTTAGTGGGTAATAGCGATCGGACCACAAAAAGGTTTTACTTTTGAAGAAGAGTTAAAGAATCAGGTCACATAACGTGGGCTTAGTTCTCCAGGTGGTATGGAAATGCACCGTGTATATTATAATCGATTGATACCTTATTTACCAAAATCGACTCAGTAGTTTAGCCGCAAATGTGGAACCTACTTAGATGCCGACATAGGATAAAATTTTAACCACTTTCAAAAATTTTTGTAGGCGTTCAGTATCGTATTTAGAGCCCATTTCTGAAGTAAAAAATGTAAATCAATTTTTCACCCGAAAATATTTTTCGCAAAAAAATTTTTCAATTTTTACAGTTTTAGGCCTGTTTAGGTATAAAGGGAAAATCAAAAGCTTATGATTAGTATCGTAAATAATGAATGTGATGTGCATTGCGTAAAAAAAGTGTTGCTAGGCGGCTGTATCAAACATTTTGGATTTTTGGCGGACACTTTTAAAGTGCTTTATCTTGACATTTTTGTACTGAGCTATACCAAAAGAAAAAATACGTCAATTGTTTTTTGTCTCGTAGATTGATATATTAAAATTTGGAAGGTGGTTAAAATTTCACCCTGTATACAGATACACATACTGCTAAAGTTATTACCCTTTGGCTTTGCCATAGTCGGGTAAAAACAAATGGCAGTTCTTCTAAGTCTGACGCTTCAATATTTCACACGAATAAATCAAACGTCTTTAACTCTCTTCAAAAGTATAGCATTCATTCATTACGATACTATTCATAAGTTATTGATTTTCCCTTTATACCTTAGGACCGTAAAAATTTATTTAAAACTATGCTGGGTAAAATATTTTCGGGTGAAAGCATGACTTACATTTTTTAATATTGTTACTAAGTCAACTAACGGGTCGTTATCGCGTGTAATATTTATAAAGGTATATATATATATATATACCAGTTTATTTACCCGACGTTTCGGCTGGATTGCACCAAGCCGTGGTCACGAGCCGACTTACATTTATTACTTCATAAATGGGCTCTAAATACGATACTGAACGCCTATAAAATTTTTGAATGTGATGAAAAAGTCAGTTATAACAAGTGGAATATACAATTTGATAGGGGTGATACTTCTAACCCGCTAAGGCTAAGTAATATATCTAAAATCATCGACAAAAAAAAATGGGTGGCCCAACCCCCTTCCCCTGTAAATTATTACTATTTGATTTTCAATGTACCGCGGCGCGCTCGATACTTTATGCGATATCAAAGGTTTCATACGTTGTAGAAACATGAAAAAAATGGCAAACGGTAGCTAATGACACAGGCTAACTAATCAATTACTATATTTTATACGTTTAAGATTATTTTAGTGAGAAAAAAAACATTACTTAATTATTTTGTGATTTCAAATCAGTTTTTTTTTATGTTTTCAGAGATTACTCAAAAATAAGTCCAATAAAATAAATAGTTAATGATTTGAGTTATTCTCTCTAAGGATACCAAAAACATCACTATAACTTCACAAATTTAAGTAGGTATTAACAACAGTTATGGAGAACCCCTTCTCAAGAGCATCCACTGCATAATAAAAAGTAGGTAGATTATGTGTGCGACCGAATGGGAAAACAATTTTTGTGTAACAGACAAGGATGGCAAATAAATACAAAAAAGATTTCTGCAGTTTTTGCAAAATCAATTTCATGACGAACTTATAAATTTGTCACTTAGTTGTCGGCGAAACTTGTGGCTCCAATTAGACAGTGCTCCTCCGGCTCATTTTGCCTTATGTGTTCGCCATTCTCGCGATGGCTTGGACGCGGCGAAATCAAAGGTTTGTTTTTTTTATCTTTTCATGTAGTGTGTGTTTTACATTATGGATTCCATATCTCGGGACCACACTAAATGATACTAAAAAGAAATTAAATTTTTCATCGTGAATAGGAATTAGGGGAGGGTTGCAGGTTCCCTTTTTAAGTAGGTTAGCACGTTCTGAGATTTTTACTTTCATAAGTATTACACCTTACGTACCTTTACACCTGTATCTAAAAACAAGTAAAAGTAAGTACTTACGTAACAATTTGTATTCCTTAATCAAGAAATTACTGGAAGTTAGAACTAAGTATTAAAAGAAGCATTCTTTCAAATAATATAACGTAATGGTGATCCATTTCCTTCACTCAAGCACTAGGTATTAACACCTGCCTGGGCTCCAATTCCGCTAATTTACAAATGGTTCAATATAATCGCAATTCACCTCAATTGTATACATATTTTGACACATTTATTATGGTAGTAATGTCAAAATATACGATTGAGATGCAATTGCGATTCTATTGAGCCATTTGTAAATTAGCGGAATTGGGGCCCTGAAGTTTTGACTTTCATAAGCAATAAGTACCTAATTACTTCTTTATAAATACGGGTGTTTGTGTACCAGGATAATTATGCTATATTACATTTGACATGAAACCTAACGTAAAAATCTAGTCCTAAACCGAAGGTAGACAGTCAGACATAGTGAAACTACTATCTTAGTAGGTAGTTTAATGTCTGCCTGTTCTTGACTATAGACTATGGAGTGCTCCGGTGACTATGAAATTTTAAAAAGTGAAATGTTTAAACTAAAGGAAACCGCGTCCGCCCGATCCGATATCAGTCCATTGCGGGTTAAGAATTCTGTCGCAGACAGACAGAATAAAGACAATAAATGACAGATTATTAAATAAAACATACATTTCGTATTATCATAATCTTTTTATTAACAATAAAATGAACCATGTGCGATACATAATTGAATTTCCAATTTAAGATGCACAAGCCTGTCACTGCAGAACACTACCGGCCATTCCACACCTCTCTGCTCTCGTGAAGTTAAGTAAAGTACTTACAATAATTCATTAATTACAAATCAATCGTGTTCCATTCGGTTTCTGGTTTCAGAGTAATGTTGGGAGTAACAGTATTCGTCTACAGGCAGATTAACTCATTTAACTGACTATTCATTAATTAGGTTTCATTAAAAAATGTCTAACTTAATCTACATTAACGTGACTAGACTAACTTGTATTAGAATATTGATCCCTTGGGTTTTCTTATACAGAACCAATAATCATAAATCTTCATTGTATCTCAAAAACAATGATTTACTAACATAGCCCAAACATGATGGTAACGAAATGCAACGGTACGAATGCGCCAACTCTCAGAACATTTCAATAACAGTCTCTTGCAGCCAAACCCAACTTAACCTGGAAATAGTTTGTTTTCAATTGATATACCGAAGGCGACAAGCTTATAAAGTTGGAAAAGTTTAATGAGTTCTATCGACAATGTTCTCGCTTCGATCAGAAATAAGTTAGAGTTCTCATTCCCTGAACATTGTGCTCAGTGAAATTAGTTGTTTGCTGTATCTGAGAGATCTTCTACTCTAGAAAACGTACTGAAATATACAGTGGTTAGAACTATTTGATATATTGATTAGTTGGAACTTGATACTTAAGAATAATTTGTGCGAAGCACTATATCATGGGGATCCCGTGGTCAACGAAAATAATAACTGGATTAGCGGGAAAAGATGTCGCTAGACCATTTATTGTTCATCTATTTGTTCTTAGGCTGTTAGATGTTCTGATTATAAAATTGCAATCACTATACCTACTGCATCTTGGCGACTCATATTGTATGTCCTATATTTTACAGTTTTAGTCTCAACAAGTCAATAAAAAAAAACTGTAGACGAACAACATTACTCGCTAGTCATATTTGTCATTAATATAATAAACATATATGTAATGATCCGTATGACTACATGTTATGATAAAAGCACTTTTGTTTTCGTTTAATATATTCAATTGCATAATGCACCCCTCCTATATTTTTTTATAATCGAGAAATGTAAGAAGATTTTTTTGGAATATAATAACAATAAATAAATATTTTATTTACAGATAATTTTTTATCGCCTATCTATTATATCAACGGGCGTTACATAGTGATTAAACTGATGGGCAGGAAGGAACCAAATCCAGTAAAAGAGTATACAATGCATACTTTTAAAATATTATTGAATCATAAATACATATTTAGATATTGTTTTACAGCGTCAAACTCGGGTGTACTATCAAATATACCGAAACTATTGTTATGTCATTGGAAGTACATGATACCACAATGATAGTTGTTAACATGATAAAATATCAAAACAAAATTGATCATATTGTTGGAGACAAAGGTAAACATCTTTTGTTGGCTATTATTTCCGAAAACAAGTTTCGGAGAATGATTGGACTACATTGCCGTAAAAACATATATTCAGACTTTTACTCGATCTGAACCTGCTTATAACTTCACACTGAATATACCCATTACTTTAATAGAACTTATGATTAGGGTACTCAGAAATAGGTAAATATTGATTGGATTTTAAATTGAAATGAAAGATATGTTTACGGATTTAGTACGCGTTTGTTTTTGAACATGGATTTTAAATGTTTGGTCAAGAAACACCCAGTTTCTATGTTTGTTGCTTTACATAAATAATATTCAAATGTAAGTATGAAGTCTTAATAAATAATAATCAGAGATAAGACCGAATTGGACAAAACCTAATCAAAGCTATCATGGTAAAACCCTTGGGTGATAATGGCTCATTGACGCTATAAAACAAAATCTTTCATCTAATATTGTATAATCTACATCACTGACAACAGGCAGTTCGTTTGTCACGACTGCGAATGGCAAATCCTACAATGTCCTTTTCAAATCCCACCGACTTCTTGCACGGTCTCAAAACAACGGCGCATCAATGAAAACAGCTTATAAACACGAATCATAGATTAGAATAAGTATTTACAATGTACTTAGTGTTGAATATATACTATACCGCTTATAAAACAAAAACATGACTAAATCAACACAGAAGCATCAACAATAAAATTCACTTATGTAGACAAATGCTACATAACGTTCCCATAAACGAATTTTAGGTAAATAGAAAGGATATTAAGTACAAAACATTCTTTAGACAATTGGTAATATCTTTACATTAAAACATTTTGTTTTATCTACTTATTTCTTATTTGGCAGTAGTGATTTTTAAATTACCAAAACTGACTTTAATATCAGTTTTAAGCTACATCTCTTAATACATAGGTAATAATCCATTTTATATAACAAATTACAACTTACTATGGTCGATTTTATATCATTACAATGGGCAAAACTGCTTCAGAATTTAATATTTCACGAATATACATAGATTATAAGATACCAAATTTATTGACGATGAAAGAACTACTCCCTAGACTGTTTAAATATAACCAAGAGAAGAACAATGAAACGTAAAATATCAGAAAGTTTGATCAAGTCTTCCGGGATTTTATTATAATTAAAGCTCAAATTTAATGGATAAGAAATTATCCATTACTCTATTTATCAGTAAACACAAAAATCTTATCCGTAATACATTCACATTGGCCACTCATTTGGCACATAGTTCCAGTTATTACACGAAACGGATAAACCTTTGTACACAAACTTTCCAACACGAGTGAAATATTTCGCCATTTGATAAAATCAGCAAAAACAAGAGAATAAATATATTAATATTGATATATTTCTAAAAAAATGTAATGGAAATATTTCAAACAAACAAGGATTCGTACGCATTGGAACACAAGGGTAAACCCATTAATTTTCATTCGGCTATAGTAGTAAGTTTCAAATTGATAAAGAACTTTGTTGCCAACCGTACGAACTAACAATTCAGTGATCAACAAAACACAATTTTGCCCTTTAGGACTGACGTGCAAATTAAAACTTGGAACAAATCGGCGCGGGCACGTCGAGACGTCCCGCTTAACACACTCGACCGACACTCCTCATTGTATCTAAACAATTTAAATTTAAGATAATATTGTCTCGGCAAAATCTCACTCCACGGCACTCGATTATTAGCGAGTCGTATATACTACGTATATATAAATTTGATAAAGTTAATTCGTATTTAAATATACCATAATTATATTACTCACCGTAAAAACACTGAGTTTTCGTACAAGTCACAGTCACTGGAGTACGACACATGGGTTGAGAGGGAACCGCGCGGGCTTGAAGACTTGAGGGGATAAAAGGTGACACACTTGGTATTGGCAGACCACGACTAAGAATGTATAAAGAACACACGTACACTACAGTAAACACACGATGTATAAGGCGTGGTTAGAGTTCTTTTGTTTTGCTTGAAGACCATGGTCTTGCCGCGGTATGTAGGATCTTCAGTAGACGGTGTAAGCGCGCAGTACTAGCATCGAAGGCAGAGGGCGCGGGGGCGCGGGCGAGGCGCGCTGTTAAATGATGCTCTCGCGGTTCCGCTCGTTGTCCTCGTGCGAGCTGATCGAGCTGCCTCCGCAGATCTGCATCTCGATCTCTTGCAGTCTGTGACAAAACAATATTATTGTACAGACAACGGCATGTCAACCTACCCAAAAAGTTAAAGGTCATTAAATTGATTTTCAACTTTAAGAGGAAGCACTACGGGCGAGAGAATTGAAAAATAGATTTGTAAAATCTATTGCTGTCGCGCAGTGCCAAACGCATTCACCGCAGAGTGTTATAGAGACAAATGCTTCTTGGACCGAAAATACCAACTAAAAGCACACCAAATCAAAGTTTCGTAGTCCCCTGATTACTTTTCCAAAATTAGACCGATTTAAATACTGTTTTCATTAAAATTAAAAAAAGGCTTTGGCCGTGTTCCTATGTTTCCTTTTTTTCTAAAATTTAGCCAAATTTGTTTTCTGGATGCTTGAACACAGCGGAAAATCTGGCGAATTTTTTCGATTTTTGAGGGCTCATATCTTTTTTATTAATTAATTTATGAAAAAACAGAAAACATAGAAACATGCTAATAGTGGCCATAGATTTTAATAATAAATAGCTTAAAAATATTGCTCTACTCGCATTATGCAGGGACGAAACAGAGGACTACGTTTGTATAGAAAAAAGGCCCTTGTGTTTCCTCTTAAGTCCAACGAATAGAGATCAATATCAATTGAGAAAATTTGACGTTTTGTGGTAGGTTGACGTGCTGTTGTATGTACACCAAAATCTATGTAGAAGTAAAGTTAAGTAACGGCACTTAATCATCCTACTGCAGGGCAAAGGCCTCTATCATTGAATTCAAATAACCACACCGAAGATGAGTAATGAGTAATACTTAAGTACTTATCTAGTATCTACACCGTGTTAAGTAATAAGGACTACTTAGTTTGGCGCACAAAACCTATTTAAAAGTGCTGGTAGTAAAATAAAATAAAAACCGGACAAGTGTTAGTTGGACTCGCCCACATATTATAGCCGCGCATACCGTTGCTTAACCTCCATGATTATATACTTTAAATAAGGACAATTTATAAAATTTATGGTTTAATTCCAAATGTATAGTTTTTAGATTTGTTTCTGTAGGTACTTGTAGTTTAAGACGGTACTACCTTTAATAGTTCTAATACGTTAATGGAAATAACACACGCGAACCGACACAAGTAAAAGTAAAGTTGATTCCACAACGAACATCTAATACAATTGCAATGATTCCTACAATAGCTAGGCCATTCCCGTAGGTAATCATTTGATAAGATTGTTTCCGGACCTTTCCGTAGTAATTGAGCCACCGCACCAAAACCCAGTCCTTGTTTTTTATGCAATATTTTTAAATAATCAATCGTAACGACATATACATAAGGTCTAATACATATGAATATCAAAATACCTCTGGTCCACTTCCCACTGCTGCTGATTGAGCTTGGCAGACATGGCGGCGTTCTCTGTCTCGACTGTGTAGAGTCTCTCTCGCAACCTTTTGATCTCGCACTCGAGTGTTTCGTGCGAGTCGACGATGCCGCGCGGCGCCATGCTGCCGGCCGCGACGCTGCCGCCACCGGCCGCACTGCTCCGCACGCTGGACGCGCACGAAGCTACGGGTGATGCTACACGAAGAGGGCTTACTGACGAACTGCAATCATAATAATATATTAGAAACTTTTTAAATAAAAAAAATATTGGCAAAAAGCTTGAATTGAGGCAACGATTTTGATTGGTGCTTGGTAATTGTCCGTATTTTTTTGTTATTGACCGACTCGAAATTGGTAGCTTTTTTTAGTACGGCTGTCAACTCTATTTTTTATTATAGGTGGAGCCATTTTGAGCTACAACAGGGTATGTAAGGTAGGAAATTAAAGAAAATCATCGAAATGGTTAAAAAGTTATGCGTGGTCATAAATAAAATAAAAAACGCGCATTGAGAACTTCCTTTTATATCGTTGGTTGAAAAATTGAGACCAATAAATGTACTTTGAACTGACGATTGATGAAATGCCGTGCTAAGGCCTAAAATATATTAGAACCTATCCTTCCCATCTAACAGGGTGCAGTATAAGGTGATAAAAGAAACACAGAAAAAGACTGGCAGCAAATATCTCTTTACCAGGTCCATGGGTGCCATCGCTAACGCAAAAATCGTGATCTTATAGAATAGAATATAAGAGAATAGAATATTTATTTATTTGTTTAAACAAGAAATTGGAAAAAACTCCTTTTGGAGAAGCCCATTGAGCAGTCAACTGATGTGCGCTGAAGATGGTGAAATATGCATACAAAAGCCAATTAAAGTCTACATAGTCAAACTTCATAAACAAAGTTTAGAGTAGTTAGTAATAGCACAGATATATTACTAAAGTGTAGTTAAAACCGCGATGTAGCAGTTCCTATTCATGGCAATATATAAATATATTTTTTCTTGCAGAAACGCAAGCACAATGAAGTCGACGACCGAGTAGTTGTCCTATTACAGTCGAGTTCTGGTTTAACATTATACCCAAATGGAATAGCATCACCTTCTCTCCTCCTATAGATATGTTTAAGAGGCAAGGAGGAGTGTCTTTGTAAGAGGTGACTAACTACGTATCGGCAGAAGAAGACGTTTTATCCCTATCATTGGCCAAACTGCGATCGCCAACCTGCGAAAGCGTGGCGATTATAGCATAAACCTTTGTGTCCAGTAGCAGAGTGATTTAAAACATGCAAAGATCGGTCACATATTCAGACCTATAAAGCTGGTCCCGGTAGGAAGGCGGGTATGAGGGGTGCACTGGCATTAGCGCCGGCGCAGGCGGGAGCTGCATCTCCTCAATGGGAATGCGCCCGCTCGTCTCCACGAGCCCGGGCGTTGATTGGCAGCGACCCATCGCCACTGGGGAGAAATCATTCATTAGATCTTTACATCTTGATTGATACGTCTTCAAGTCCGGTCTTCAAATGCCATTTTGTTCGTATTTTTGCATTTATCACCAAATAATGACACTATTACAACGCATTCATTTGGTTTTCTAGTGTTGCGGACTCTTTACTTATCTTTTATAGTTCCCACAGAATATTATACTAGCGTCATGAATACCTTTGTCATGGCATATCATGATTTTTTCTACTTTTATTATTGCCATTTGTAATGTGAGCTAAATTTTTTTTTTGTGTTATGTTCTATTCCATAATAAACCTATTGCTAAGCAACTGTATCAACTGTGGTCTGTTTATTTGTATTATAATCTTCATAATTGTGCATTCAGATAAAATTAGTATTATAAAACTAATAATCATGAAGGAACTTGATTAGATCTACGTACCTTTTTCAAGCGGCGCTTTCTTATACTTCTCAAGTCTCTTGACTGCTATTGACTCCAGGCGGACCCTGGCGGCGGGGTACTCCTTCAGCACGTCCCACATGTCCTTTTTGCTGAGCACGAACAGATCCGAGTAGCCGACGGACCGCACAGATGCTGTCCGCCGGTTGCCTGTCGACGTGTCATACACACACTCCGTGCCAACCGGTGTTCGGTCGTCTCTTCTCATGACCTGTTTTGGTTTACTTTCAACGTGCTATCACGTGAATCAACTTTTACTTCCAAAACAGATCACAAGAATTTAAATGCAAGGAAGACCGACACACCGGTGGCAGGGAAAACAAAGTGGTGGACTTTATAACAAGATTAGGAGTAAGATTAAGCCGATCAGAAAGATTTTTACTACCTTGATTTAGAGCAGGGGGTAAGTGTTCAGTCCGGATATTCAATTCATAGTCGAAATAAATAAATCGATCTCAAAACAACCATAAGAAGCAGTTCTATTGAGTAATCAATATGTGCTTCATACAGACAAAGCGTTCAGGGCAAGTACAAAAATTCGAGATCTCGAAAAAACTAAGCATTTCTACAAGTTATGCGTATTAAAGTTAGATTCAAATTAAAATAAATGTTTGGAGCACAACTGACAGTACGATGAAAGGTCTCGAGTAATAGTACAAGTAGATAAAGAGTACACTTAAAAATAAGGGTTACATGCACCAAGAGGTCACGCCAAATATAATAAGAATGAGGTACTCGGGGAGGATGCAAAGCGATCGGGGACACTGCCTTCAATACAACCAAAGGAGAACGAAAGAATAACAAACAGAATGCATGACACTAGACGCTACATATCCTGGAGAAGGACATCTAACGAAAAGCCAATGATGAAATAGTTAAATAAAATCGACATTGCAGCTTACCATACATTATGGTTACTTCTTTGCAGAAAGTGTATCAATAAAATATAATTGAAATAATTTTGAAAGAAACGATAGAAATAATAGTCTAAAATGCGAATTATTTATAAAAAGAAATTGATCAAAGTATAGGCATTCCCTAGTAATTCCACAGAGGTTGCCGTTACCGCAAGTCGATGGCTACTGTTTAATATTGACAATAACTGTTGGCAAAATTTACAAAGACATGGTCAAAGTGAAACAGTAACAGCCGTGGTGATGATGTCCCAGAACCTGTTGTTAGCGTCGCGGCCGCTCCCTCGGCGTGAGTGCAGCGTCTCCTCGAAACGTTTGCTTTTGAAACTTCTCAAGAAAATAATAAAAATAGAGTAATAATGGCGTGGCGTCTCGGGCCGTGGCGATATTTACCAAGTTGTTTACCTGCCGTGCCCATGTTCAGAATGGAAATTTCGCCAAAATAAGAACCCGCCTTGAGTGTTGCTAACACGGTCTTCCCGTTGTCGCCTACCACCTGCAGTTTGCCTCGGTTCACTATGTACATCTCCTTCCCGACTTCGCCTGGGCACAAATTATATTCTAAATTATTTTTCTATGTTTCATAAGTTACATTCTTTGAATAAAACTTTTACTTACAATAGAATCAGAACAATTTTCATAGCTTTTAAGTAATGTTAATGTCCTCAGTTTATGAGTAGCTAGAGGTAATGTAGAGAATGCGAGCGAAGAGAGATATACAGTAAATAAAACAATGAACTTATGGTAAGTAAAGAGGTCACCTTTTCTGCAGATGTAATCGCCCGGCGAGAACAAAACGGGTCGTAGCCTCAACACCAGCTCACACAGGAATCCAGCTTCCGTATTTTGAAAGATTTCCACTCTAAAAGAAAAAAAATATTTGCATAAATTATTTTGATTTATAAAGGAATACATTTAGTAACTTGATTACTGTAAGTATTAATATAGATTGGAAAATAAGACTAACTGTGCTATCTCCTCATAAAGTAACTTTTGCTATATATAATATTTTTTTAATTCGATCATGGAATTTTTCAGTTCATCCATTACAAGCAAAGATATAAAATAGGAGCGTAAATAAATGTTTTATATTTTTTTTATATTGAGGTTTTCTAGTAGCATCCTAAAAATTGCACTTAGCTGATAAGGTTGCCCAGTAAACCTAGTTTATTTCTGCCCAATATTTTCATCCGGAAAAATAAAATACGAATTCCAGATGTAGTGAACATTATTTAAATATGGGTTGCAAGACAAGAAGGCTAGTCAACATTTGCTTGTTTTTACTTTCCACAAACTTGTCCCTTATCTGAGTATGAATTCTATCAATAAGATCAATGCCAATTTTAGGATTTCCTAAAGATTTGTAAGTGTGGTAGAAACTTTAGATCGCGCTAATAAGCACAATAAACGTCTACTAATACTATGATATAATATGTTTTGCTAATATCTCGTGTCAAGTACACGCAATGAAAACTCGGCAAACAGAATTCAGTAGAAAAGAGCAAAGCTCAGAAGAGCCGTTCGGCGACAAAAATTTACGGATCGTATAAACGAACTCTTTTGCATAATTCATGGACGTAAAAAGCAAATGTTTCCCTTTTTAATTATACAACACGGGATATTAAGCTTGAACTGTCACACTGCATAATGTGGCCATATTGTGTACACTATTCTTGATGTGAATATCATCATATTTGAGCTAGATTTTATCTTCAAAAGGTATTACATCTTCGTTAAACAATTATTGTACAGCAAGACTTGGACATTATGAATGGATTAGATTATTACACTGTTTTAGTTAGTAGTATACAGCAAATTTTCATTATTGCCTCTCTGATGTAACCACATTTCACTTCCGTATAAAAGCCTTTAACATGCTTATGGTAGAAAAGAGACTGTTTTGGTTTGTTTTAGATTCTGAACAAAAATTTTTATTATTGCTTTCTCATACACACTTTTACCTCCACCTCTTCTACCTAAAATCTTAGTACAAAATTTGATAATATAAATTGGCTTAGCGTTTTAGTGTAAAAAAAACAGGCTTACAGACAGCTATAGCTGTAACATCTATAGATGTCTCACTTTTACTTCAGACATTTACCTTAACATAAAAGTAATACTCCTGTATATTCATATCATACCGTAATATGAGTTTCATCATTATGCCTAGTTAGTACCCAACATAAAAACTACACCTTTTAAAATTATTTTAGCTCATCGCTTCCCTACCACTGCAAAATATTTAACTTGTCTTAGCGTTAAAATCTTAAAAGTGCCATTCTATTGAAATGTACAAAACATGAAAAACAAAGACACATAAGGAAAAGTTTCCGAACATTAAAACTGGTTGTCTGAAACGTATGTTAATCATAGCGTAATGTTATTGCGGTGCCGTTCCATGCCGCTTCTTAATAGCAAACTTGCAGAACTATAAACATTTATTCTGTATAACAATTCGTATTTATTTATACTGATAATGTTAAGTGTTTTTAAACTGTTACGAGCTGCTTGCTTACATTAACACCTACAGTTAAAAAGTCCAAGTACAGGATCAAGCAACCAAACCCATCAAGTTGCGTCGCGGGATGAGGCAGGGGGCCTTAAGCTATTCCCTAACGCACTAGAGGATGTTTTGAAGACCCTGGACTGGGCGCGGTATAAACATAAACGGCGAATACATCTCACACCTCCGTTTTGCTGATGATATTATCGTGATGGCAGAGTCGTTGCAGGATCTGGCGGAAATCTATTTTCCGGGCAAGGGAGGGGTTGCGGGAACAAGAAGGAGAGTCGCCCATCGAAGAAAAAAGAAGGCTGCGTCAACGGGCACGCGACGACTTCAGGGCGGGATGGAGGTCCGCTCTCGCGGAGCCGGAGTTTGGCCTCCGAACCATAGAGGCTATCCGTCCGGTTTTGGATGAGTGGGTGGACCGGAGGCATGGCAATCTGACCTTCCGGTTGGTGCAGGTCTTGACCGGACACGGCTGTTTCGGCCACTACCTGCACCACGTCGCCCGGAGGGAGCCAACGCCCCGGTGCCACGAGTGCGGCGCTGACGATGATACGGCGACGAAGCACACGTTTGAGATGTGTACCGCATGGTCGGATCAGCGCCTCGCCCTTCGGGCGGTCGTGGGGCCCAACCTCAGGCTGCCATGGGTAGTCAGGGCAATGCTCGGTAGCCAGAGGAAGTGGGAGGCTGTGGCCACCTTCGCTGAGGAAATCATCCCAGCGATGGAGGCCGCCGAGCGGGCCCGCGAGGAAAATGCCCTTGCGGACCCGGTCAGACGCAGGCGAAGGGGGGATAGGAGGAGGAGGTATGCACATCTCCTCTCCCCCCCCTTAAGCAGGTCAGTGGCACGGGTCGGGAGACCCGGGTCACACCAAAGGACCTGACTCGTCTGGGGGGCGATCCATGTGCACCGGACTGCCCCTCCCTAGGCGTGGAGGAAGCCCTGGCATAAGGCCAGGGCGCACCGTCAGGGTCCGGAGATTGCTTCGGCCAGCCCAGACCCAGGAACGGCGGTTTCGTGCAGGGGTGCACCCCGGGGGTTATTTTAGTGGGTATGCCTACCGGACCCTTTTTTGTACGAGAAGGGTTGGCGGTGGGAGAGTCCCACATAACCCGTCCTTCCCCCAAAGTGACTGGTATGCGTAAAGCTTTTCCCCCCCCCTACAAAAAAAAGGATCTGGCGGAAATGCTATACAGCCTTAACAATGCCTCTCGACAAGTGGGGGAATGAACTTGGACAAGACGAAAATGATTTTCAATGCTCACGGCGTTCCAGAACCCCTGTTTGTCCGAGATTCGGCCCTCGAAGTTGTTCAGGAGTATGTTTACCTGGGACAAGTAATCCAGCTTGGTAGAAACAACTTCGAGAAAGAAGCCGATAGGAGGATTCAATTGGGCTGGGCAGCATTTGGCTGGGAAGCTTCGTCACGTTTTTACGTCATCCCTGGCACAATATCTGAAAACTAAGGTCTTCAATCAGTGCATCCTACCAGTTATAACCTATGCTGCGGAAACGTGGACACTTACCAGAGGACTAGTTCACAAGTTCAAAGTCGCTCAGCAAGCTATGGAGAGGGCTATGCTCGGTATCTCATTAAGAGACAGGATTATAATTTAACAGTACGTAAGCTTAGATTGTAATCAATTGTCGTAAAATTATAAACTGGCAGAGTTCATAATTTTTCGGTTACATATAATTTTTACATCTGTGCATAAAGCTTACAAAATAGTTTTAATAACACTATGATACTAATATTGCTTTTATTTGTATTACACGTAATACCTAGCAGTACACATAATAATGATAAATTGCACGTAATAAAAGTGCCACGTCGCGGTGGATTCCATTGAGTTTCATAGTCACCCTTTTATCGGTTTTGCATTAAAGAGCACATCAGCACGTGTCGGATTTTACTATTGTACGAACAAATGCTTTCCGAAACCGAAACAAAGGAAATTATCATTTTGAATACTGAATTTACCTTTAAGGTGACGTTTCAATAATTAAACTGTGGTACTGTCGATTGAAGCAACTTCCGCCGGCTTTGATATCTCCCCTCGAGCTTAGCATTAAGCACACATATTAAATAAACATTAGCAAAGCGGAGTTGAATGTCAACCCTTTGTGTGTTTATTGCTTAATACATCAACTAACTTTATAATGTTTCAGCGCAAGTGTATGTACGAGACCTGATTTAATTTGCGACGTACAAAGTTAATAATAGGTGGTGTTGATCTCTGTTGTATTACAAGGTTTGTGCATAGAGAATATTATAAAACTTAGATAAATATAAAATAAATTTTCAGTAACTATGAACTATTAATAGGTAATCAAAAGTTTTATGAGTTAACTAGCTCATACATTTACTTAATTTAAAACTATTTACAAATTATGCTTAGGTAGGTAAGTATAATTTCAAAGACTATTCCAAGTATCCGTTCTAGGTGCCTTATCCATAATGCATTAAAATGAAAGATAAGTTTACGGATTTAGAACGCATTTAGTTTCGAACCCTTTACAGCGTTCATGGTCACGGGCTTAGGTCACGGGTAGACTAAGGTGTTATTCGTCTTTAAGATGGTAATTTAAAAAAAAATTAACTACCGCCTCTAATTTTTATCGTCAGTTATGTTCCTTTTCACACAAAATGAGCTAACTGGGTCCGGAGTCTTCGCAGTGTTGCAATGGTTTGTGGACTATAATGATGATAAGACAGGGTCCCAAGCAGCTGGTAAATTGCAACCATCTTTTCTATTGAAATTAGGATGTTTTTTGATTTCTATTGCTTCGCGTATCATTCTAGGTACATATCGGTTTTCCTTAGCAAGAACTTTAGGTTTATCAAATCTAATGAAATGGTTGGGCTTGTCAAACGCATGACCTATGTGGATAAATTTCACAATGATATCATTTTCCCTTAACATAATAATGTGAATAAATGTGTGCATTATTTAGTTAAACCTTGTACTGTAGTGATTTGAATAACTTCAT
The DNA here is from genome assembly GCA_949315895.1 of Anania crocealis. Lineage (NCBI taxonomy): Eukaryota > Metazoa > Arthropoda > Insecta > Lepidoptera > Crambidae > Anania > Anania crocealis. The sequence continues at coordinate 13,659,996 of OX438880.1, read as the reverse complement.
ATGACTATCATACCTACGCGTTATATACCTACTCGTAACAATCTCTTTTGTCAGATAATAGCTCTTGTTAGTTTTCAACTATCAATATCATAACAATTTATCCCTTATCGGTGATGTCGTAAGATAAATCTTTGAAATGTCTTAGTCAGGGGCTATTGCACTGACTGACCGCTCATCTTGAGTCTTGACCCCTGTCACTTATACTTAAGTTTATTATGCTGGCTTTGATCGTTCACGTAATGACTTTGGCAGTTCCAAGTTTTGTTTATGGACCCGCAGTTAACGTGATGTTTAAACTTTCACGGGTCCCGAGTGTTAAGGTTTAGTTATGAAATTGAATTTAATGAACAGAATAGTTTAATTTTATGTGTCAATTTCAGAATTGTTTTGTACATCTGTTTGCCAAGTCAATTTCTACATAAATTTACACATACTCATGTGTTTAAACAACTTTAGTCTTTACAATGTTTTACTATAATAGAGTTCCGAAAAAGTCAAAGCATTTGAAACGGCTAATTTCAAAAAGTATTTAATAAAAATGAAGCTAGATAATAATTTAAACAACATCTATAATTGCAACAAAAAACGATTACATTTCATGAGCAGATCCAATGAAGTTACCTTTATCCATGAAAATGGCCATATCGTTCATTTTAAATTCTTAAAATACAGCAGATTCGTCGTATGATTAGGAATAAGCACCTAAGTGTTTTGATTTATCATTCATTTTACCTAAAAGACAGTGATGAATATTGACACATCAATTGGTGTAACTAGTACAAAACTTATGAAAGAGTAACTTTAGCACAATTTATTTAACTGATAAATATTAAAATAGACAAAAATGTGATAAAAAATAATTATGCCATATCCCTACCTCTTCAATGTATCCAGGTGCACGTTGATGGCAATTTCAGCCTTCAGCTTGTCCGGCAGGCAGGACACGGCCTTCTCTTCGTCCGAGCACTTCTGCGTCAGCCAGAGGTAGTCAAACCACTTGATGACCTTCACTTGCAGGTTGTTCGGCACCCGTCTCATCCTCATGTATGTCTTTACTCCGTCCAATTTAGCTGTAACAAAAAGGAGAGGTCAATGATCTTTGCTAATGTTATTGGTTCTTCAGGTTGATTGGATGTGGTTATGCACTTAACAAATCGGTTCCTAGTGCAGTAATTTGAAACATTTCGTAAGGAGCTGAGCTAACCTTTATCTTTTTAAATATTAAAACGTCCTCACTAAATGGGCGCACACTTGAATGTTAGGGTGGTCTATGAAATTCTTGACAGTGTCCTTAGTTCAACTTTAGGTTAAATTTGCTTTAAGGTAGGTACTAAATATGACAGTAGTTAGTACTTAAATTCATTACTTAGAAAAAATATAAGGATAATTTTAATTATAAATTGTTATTACTAGCTAATGTGTTTTCGTGACTCAGCATTTTGAGGTTCTACGAGTAATATTTAAAATAATAATTATTATTTTCGATTTAAAAAAACTGACACCCATTGTTTTGCTTTAAGTTTCTTTACTATTGGCAGGAAACAAAGCAACATTTCGAATATGTGTATTTCACGGCAATGTTTGCAGAACGTAAAACTCTAGAACCGAAGCTTAACTTGCATTAAGTATGGTTTTATTTTCTGAAGCAAGCTTGTACTCACACACATTTAAAGGCCTCACTTTATCGTAACTAACGCCATCGTACAGAAAAGTTTTGCGCAGTGTTCATACATTTCCAATGTGACAAGATCCCATATCCCCGACGGAGTAGTCTTGAGACGTGACGTCTCTTCAAAACGATGAGACCCTTTCAAATTCATAGCCACATGCTCACGTATCAACCACCTGTCATTTAGATCCGTGCGTGAAACGGATAGGTACTTGCTATGTGGTAGATATCTATACAGTATTGAACTAACACGTCTTATGTATGTCACGGTGTATTTAGATGGAGTAATTAGAAGTTTGAGTAACATAACACGATTGATTCTAGATGAGAACCTCTTAGTATCGGATTGTAAGGATATTATATATCCTAACTTGAATTCTATTTGGTAAACTATCTATTAAAATTTCTGATATCTAATTTATAGAAACCTGCTTTTACTAACCTTTTAAAAAAACTATCATAAGATTAATTAATTCGGAGTTTCTAACATACCTATTACCTGCCTTTATTACCTTTATGAGTTGCAAGCGCTAGAATATGCTTTATGCAGGCATATAAAGTACGGCGTCATGAATGTGAGTGTAAAGAAATTTATTAGTATTCTAATGGTATCATTATGAATAAGAGCAAAATAATATACTGGATCAGAAATGAATTGTAAAAAGAAAATACTTTTTAAAAATACCTAATTACTATACACTGAGAAAACACATATGTTTTTCATGGAGTTTAGACGTAGCACGGATTTTATAATTGTTTAATGTTAGTGTTACAGTTAGGTTAGTCAAATTGGTGAGAAAATATTTGTATTTTCCACTCACCCTGCATGTAACATAACATTGTAACCTATCACAAATTAAATGCAAAACCATCATTCACGGTAAAATTCTATTTCATACTAAAAAGGGTTGTTCCTGGACGATCGATGCAGAAATCCGATGCCTTTTTGTCCAGTAAAGGGGAAACCGCGCGAATTCCATAAACAGAACTGCACTGGGGTCTTTTATAACGCTGATCGAAAGGGACCCTTTGGGGACGGGTTGTTGAGCGTCGCTGTTTTGTTATCGTAAAGCCAGTCCCTTATTTAAACAGCTGGAACCATGAAAATAGAACTGTATTGGCAGACAAACAAGTATACCAGAGTATTGATATGCTAATAAAAACATAACATCTAAAATTTATGAGAACTGAGTTAAGTAAACCGTCAGACAGCAATGAGTAGACGCAGTAAGATAACAATACTATTGCTATTTTGGGCTAGGTACCGGCACGGCACACCTCACGTTTTAAAAGAGCAAGACACGTTTTTTCTGTTCCGTGAAAATAACTATGACCACTCTTAGAATGTAGGTTTTGCTATAATCACGTGCAACAAGGTTGGTGATTGATGTTTGGTCAATGGTGGCAAGAAGTCGCTACTGCCCGCCTCCTATGGCGTTAATTCTGTACCGCTTCTAATGACACTCATAGGAAGAGACAGGGTAGTGCGATTCTCATTGTGCTGTCACTACATAGCACTCAATCAATCATCTTTATCCATTAGGAAAGATCATTTTTTTTAAATTCTTTTTTTTTTTAGGGTTTTGAGTCGTATTTCGACTGTGACAGTCCCATTATACCCTTAATGATTACTTAACGTACTAAAACATTATAATACACAATATAAATCTTACAAAACATATTACACTTTTGCAATTTCAGTGTAAAGAACTTTAGCCGATTCTGAGTTAGGTTCAAGTTCTTTAGTCATATATCCCATTCTTCTACGAGTATTACCAGAACAGCTTATTCATGTATTTTACGACCAAATCAATAATACTGGAAACAAATTAACGTGCGTTCGTATAAGTATAATACGGCCTCGTAAACTGTGCCATCATTCATCTCACAAGACAGGGATCACTAATGAAATGAATCTTCATATCGGCTAACAAAGGGGAATACATTTTCCTGCAATCTCCACTAATAGAATGATGGAATGTCTATCTATTGTGCTGATACGTGCTAGGCCTTTATTTTTATTTCGGTCCAATCAGTCATGGAAATAGCGGGATGGCCCTGACACGAGGGAAGAAATATGAATACCGTCCTCAAGAAAATGAATTGATGTATGAACTCCATAAGACGAGTAGGCACTTTGGAATTATCAAAACGAAGTGAAGAAGTAAAATCAACAAAGTTTGAATCAGCATTTAATTAGCTAATGAGGTTTGTATTACAACTATCCACAAAAAAAATATTGGACGATTCATTGCTCATATTGATAATCGTACTGTGATACAACCAGATATCTTCGTAATAATCAAAAATGTAAGCTTTTGATATCTTTCGACTCAATTCTAAATCTTCATGGCTTTTAGAAGCTAGTTCTTCGTAATTAATTTTAATAAATACACTTATTTCAAATAAATAATAATTTAACGATTATGTTTTTCAAATATCATTGAATCTTAGATTACGTACAGGTCATATGCACTCCAAAAAACAATGCTTCCTATTGCAACTGTTTGCATCTCTTATGTACATAATTAGCAAAAATTACTCAACTCCGTTGTAGGTTAATGGGTATATCGATATATACACTTAACAAATATTGTAGCATCCGTACGGAAATAGCCTGGCATGCATCGTGAATATCCGAAGCGTACTAACTTTATCTTGTATCAATCTCCGTGATACATTAGATAGTTAACACAATAAATCATGTGCGCGCGTGACACGTGGTTCAAGGAGGACGGACGATAGGGTTGTCACTCGCAAATTCGATCCTAACGATATGTAGGGTTCGGTGCTTTACTAAACTAACGGGTCTCTACTACAAATGGTTTGCAATAAGTCATTATTTCAATTTTACTAGAAACTGTTGTGATTCTTAAGAAATTTTAGTGATGTGCAATATTGTAGCATTTTTCTTATGTTTTATTGAGTCTACTGTTACATTAAATTTTACTAATATAATAAATGCGAAAGTTTGGATGGATGTTGGTTTTTCAATCACGCCAGAACATATCTGAATAAAAAATCAACACAAAAATAGATAGCCTGGAAAACCATAGTCTTCTTTATACCTATCCTAGAAAAATATTCGGTTTCCGTGGGATGAACAAGATGTTTTTCATATTACAAATTATGAATATGTCAGAGCCATAACATAGGCTACATTTTAATCGTGAACGAAGCAGCCAGTATCCTAATAGAGTTGGTAACCCTGCAAAAGGACGTCACATTAGCGTACTAAGCAGGTATACGTGATGGCACGTGCCGCAGTTCGAGCGCTCAGCCCCTCGGCACTCGGCTGAGAAACAATCTTCGAGATTACTACGCGCAACTGCATTGGTCCGGGAAGTTCATGTTATTTCTATTTGATTATTCAAAAAGTTTTCATTTGTGTAATCTAGGGTGTAAGTAAGTCATTTTTTTAATGCGAAATGTTACCAATTTTAGATAAAATATTAGTTATGGTACTCTCCATAAAACATCACTTTTTTTGTTTAACTTTTAATGTTCTCTCAAAATATTTTTATCTAATATTTTTTTTTAAGTCAGTTTTTACATCAGGCCAGGATTTAGAATGGCTTATCCATAGAAAAGACTATCGAGATATATAATCCATAGGAACTAACAAAGGGTGATTGTAGGTTTAAAACGATAAATAGAGGGGTTACACATGAAAACGAAACAAGCTCATTGTAAAGTAGGACCATTAAATTCCGTTAATATATAATTGCAGTATGTTTAGGACTGAAATGTTTAATCTAACAAAAAAGCTTAGGCTAATGTCTGTTAAGAATTTAATCGATTTAATTGGACCATGGCTCTCTGATAGAGCACTATCAGATTTCCCTTCCCTCAGAGTCAAATAATATCATTTAGCCACAGCCTTCTGCGGTTCAAATATGTTTTACAATTTTGGTAAGGCATCCATATTGATAAAATTACTTCTCCAAATACCAGAGTCATTTATCTGTTGCCGGCACTCTAAACGTATAATATCTGAGTGCATCGATTAAACTATACTTCCGCACTTCTTTCATAACATTGATATCAATTAGAAAAAAAAAACTCATTTTAGAAATATCTTATCTATTGAAAAATAAATGATCACACTATTTTTCTCGCCCTGCAAGCATATTATAATATATCAGAGACTGACATACTGAAATACTTTATTCAAAGTAACATTTATGACTTACTTACGTAACTATTACTAGTGCTAATCATCACCCAAAAATACTCAATTCTCAATCATTTATTGCTTACATAATGAACCTAAGAACTGAGTAACTTAAGAACATAATAAGCCCTGTAAGGCACGGCAATTAGGAGAGGGAATGATCAATAATAGTCCCTTTGTAGAGTCGAACCAACAACCGCTGGTTTTGTAGTTTGCTTATCGAGTTATCATACACAGACAGAAATCACCATATTATTATACTCTTTTAGTTTAAAAAACGATAGATTGGTGACTTGAAACTTTTTTTTTATCTCCTGCTCTTTTAATTCGAGTTGCTGTCGACGCGACGAAACAATTTTCAAGATAACTAAGCAGTTTCACACTTGTCCATTGAAAGACTGTTTGTAGGAAGTCAAGGCCGAATTCTACCTGTAAGATAGTGTAATAGCAGTATTTGTGGGAATGAATAAACCTTGCTTACCAACCAGGAAGCAAGCAAATAAGTTCTTCTATATAAATACTAATTGGATGTTTACAGTTTTATAATTCAAAGTCGTTGTAAGGTTTTTTTCATAAACAGGATGAATTTTTCATCACCTTCCAAATTGTTCATAGGCGTTCAGTATCGTATTTAGAGCCCATTTAATATGAAGTAAAAAATGTCGGTCAAATTTTCACCTAAAAATATATTTGGCAACATAGATTTCAATTTTTACGGTCTAACCTGTAAAGGTATGAAGAGAAAATCAACAACTCGTGAAGTAGTGTAGGCTTTGTTGTGTAAATATTTATATTTTTATTTTTATTACTCTATTCTTTGTAAAATAATATTAATACTGCATTGACTATTAAAAAAAAAAAACAACTTGTGAATGTATCGTAATAAATGAATGAGATGCGCATTGCGTTAAAAAAGTGTTAGATGTTAAAAAAGGCATCCCTTTTAGATTTTTGGCGGACATTTTCTAGGTAGGTACTCACTCTATCGTGACATTTTTGTACTGGGCTAGGTATACCAAATGATACATCATTTAGCTATTGTTACGCAGATTGTTGTATTAAAATTTTAAAGGAGATTAAAAATTTCACAGGCATTATTTTACAGGTATAATACAATACAAACTAAGATATAAACTAAATAATATTTTAGTCTCCAAGCTAATAAAAAAGAGAAGGTTCTCAATTCGAAAAGTACATTCACTAGGTGTACTTTCACAATTTTTCCAAATGGTTTAAAATAAATAAAATTATGTGTTTATTGCAGATAACTACATTACATAAATGGGTTAGAACCAAAAAAATATTTCACTTAAGTTTTATAAAAATGGTTGGCAACAAAAAAAACACTATCGAAAAGTATAAAAAATATTATTATTTCGAGTTAGTTTGTCAGTTTTGATCGTCCTCAGCAATATTTCCTTATTAAGTCCAACCTAAGTATACCTCTTACATTACACTTTTCTTTGCAAAGATTACACTATAAACTAAATTTGGAATTATAATAGGAATTTAATAATAAAAAATGTATTTGATTTTATAATGTTTCGAATGATTATTAAATTATTATTTTATTATTTTTAAAACAAATACGAAAATATCAGTTATGATGCAAAATCAAAAATATTATATAATCAGGAAGAACTATTTATAAATTTGAAAACGATTAAAAAACAACAACCCCCATTAGTTAAAAGCAAATCAATAAACATTTCAATCAATCCGCAACGCGAACACATCGAGCGTTTTATACGGAGAGAGCAAGTGTCAACAACTTTAATTAGCATTGCAGCTCTGTGGAGACAATGGCGCCGCGACGGCAGAGGCTGAATCCGTGACCTTCCACGGCGACGCTGCAACGAAATAGGTCACCGGCTTGAATTCTATAAATAGCTGGGCGAAAGTCGGGCGCCCCCCTCAGCCGGGAGGTTCCCGCCGCATCGATCCGTCGGCACACTGCTGCGCCCTAGCGATGTGACAGACTGGACTTTTTTGGGCCCGAGTTACTCGAGTTGATTGGCTTGAAAACTCGAGTTGACTCGTGTTGGTGTATTCTTAGCGCGCTACCAGCATTTGAGCTAGCTGCATCAACGCCTTCTTATAATGTGACGGTGATCGACAATCACACGATTGTTTGCACCAATTACAGAAGAAATAGATATAGAAGTTATTTGTATTCATGCCTAGAGAATTCTTTCAGCTATTCCAGACTCGAGTTGAGTGAGCTACCTTTACTCGCATTTATTGCCGCACGGTAAAAGAGTTGACTCGATTCGATAAAAGTTGTCGATATCGAATTGTCGTGTGATATCTCGTTTTCTCATGAAATAACTCGACCCGCACACCGCTACTGCGTCCACCACGCGCTCCTAACAATTCGACAAAAATTGATCTGCTGGCCGCTGCTGTACGGTCAGCAACAGGCATTATCTCAATAACAGGTTAACCATTCATTTTTGTATGTGAATAACCAGCTTCATATTATTCAGAAGCTTCTTAGCATAAATGTATAAAATCAGTCAACTAAATATTTGTAATTTGTGTTTTAAAAAATATAAAAATTCTAATACAATTTTAAAAAAGTATATTATATTTTTGACGGTTGCTAATTACCGAACGCTAAATTAATCAAGAGGACATTAACTCTAGAGAGTTGATCCTCTTACAAACGTGTATGATTTTTTTAAATTGCTAAGAACTAGGAAGCTAAAAACCAAAAATAGAACTGTTTGGAAACCTAGTAGATTATCTGTTTATTCTGTGGTTTACTCCTTTTAATAGAAGCGAGCGCTTCAGCAACTTCATACCATGTTATATGAAGTTATCGTTTTTTATTTTTATATTATAAAAATGGCCTGGAAAAAGGTCAGGCATGCCGTAGTCGGCGCTACGAAGATATTTTATGGCTGTTTACGAAGCTGGAGTTATGTCAGGAACGTAGTAAGTGGGAAGGTACTGGCGGTTTCCGCAGGCCATTTGCGAGAGATGGATGACACTTGGCTTTTATATAAATTGTATTATCCTCTTCTATGTTTATGTACTGTTTCACGTGGATGCAATGTGTCAATGCAAATTTAAAATGGCTTTAGTCAAAATAGGACTGATTTTCATTTCTATTTACTGTTTTACCATTAATACCTATGTTGAATGCGCTATTCGTCGTGCACATGTTAAAATGATTGGTTTTGCTATCATTAAAAACAGTAACTATATACAATATGTTAGTCTTATATTAAACTACAATAGCCCAGAATAAAAAAAACTAACGGCTAAATTTTAATGCCAATGTCTCTTTAACGCAAGGTCGGCTTATATTGAATATGTTAAGATGGATGCTATGTTGACTGTACAAAAGATTTTGTCCCTGCATCTCTGAATAAGGATAGAATTTATTACGATTCCTAGATTGGATTTTAACAGCTCGATATTGGTAGATCCATATTTATTATTTGGCAGTCCTCCCCGTCTCCATGATTTGAAAATAATGGGTAGTATTTGCATAATATCGTATTTTTAGTTTTTAAATCATAGCGTTTAGGAAAACATTTTACATCTGTTCGTAGTTTGCTAATATTAGCGCCGATTGCAAGCGGTGCTTAGGTAGCTTGTAAGCGCCCTTGGAACTTTACGGAAGCGTAGACTACCGTTTATCTAGCTAAGGCGTTATACGAATATATGCGCATGGCGTCATGGCAACGCGACGCTATGCCGAGTCACACGTTCGACGAGCTTAAGTTATTCGTCGCTCAAAACAGAGAGATGCATGCATGGGCGCCATAGCAACGTAACTCAATACTGAGATAGTTGTTCAACAACCATTAGTTGTTATAGTCGCTCAAAAAGATAGATATGCGCGTGGGCGCTATCTTGAGAAAGATGTAAGTAACTTTAAAGGAGTTGTTGTATAGAATTGTTTAATAAAATTAAGAATAAACAATTACCTTATTAAACATCTTTGTACGACTATTTTTAGACTGCTGTTACTTTATTATGTGAATAAATGAATATGAATATGGATGCACGCAGCTAGTAAGCTTTTTAGTGCCCGTCGCATCCTTAGGATTTGTACGTACGGATATTGAAATCCCAATTATAGTAAAAAATTGTAGAATACTAGTAAATGAAGGTAAGCTTACAGAACCACGAGGATCAGGCTAAATTTTGTCCTGAATATGTCACGTAGGTACGTGACAGTTTATCACGCTACAAGAGGTCAGTCGACTTTAGATTCTAATTATTACAAGTTGTTATAATACATATAAATATTGTCTTCGCATGAAGTTTGTGGCTCAATAAGCGGTGCACTCACACGTCATAAATATTGTATTCATTTTATGGTACTATCAGGTAGGTATTGGATAGATAATGAGTGTTTGGGGTGGTGGGATCTACCTCCTAGTGGGCCACCCTGGGCAACGGCTTCTTTGGTTTTCGAACCAATGATGACGGCTAACAGATCCCTCTGCGGTAGTAGGCTTCGTAGAGACCGCCTGGATGCTACCACCAAGCACCCTCCTGCCGGAGTCCAGCGCCAAACATTTTTTTCTTGTTCCGCTGGTGTGTGGGAGAACCAGTACCTCTGGGTAAGCTCGCTTCATCTTAGGCTTCTTTTTAACCGTATAGTTAAGTATGTAGTCAAGAGCAAGCCCATTATTTATAAATAAAAAAAAAGAGTGACAAAATGTCTAGTTTTAATTACTTTTTTTTTCGCTTATCCTCCTTTCCAGTTGCCTCTATCTGTGGACTGCTGGACAAAAGCGTCTACGTAGGATTTTGCCATATTCACTTGGCAGGTGGATAGGCAATCGCAGTTTGCCCAATGGTGGATAGAACGCTGCCGCATATATCCTTTGCCAGTACCAATGATATTTTAAAATATTGATATGTTACGTCCATAATAATTCGCGTATTAAATCTGTTCCGAGCAATCCAAAACGGCACACATTGACAAGTGTCATTGATAAGCAGAACAAAAGATGCGAAATTCTTAGCACGCGAATGAAAAAAATGCCTATCGTGATTGCGCTCGACGCAGACTATGCAAAACTTACTAATTAGGATTTAGGACGTATCTGAGTCTTCACAATGCGCGCGCTTATAAAATAAATATGCTTCGTTTTAATATAACATCATTGGCCAGTACGCTTTTATGGCAAGATGAGGTGGTGCTATTTTTTTATGGTCAGTACCACTTGATACGTTTTTGCTCGTTTTGTTTTTACTTTTTTATGTAGGATTAGGGTTTACGATAAACGAACTTATTACTTTTGTCGACATCCGTTACAAAATTGCTTTAATAAGCAGAAAATTCCATCGTATTCAACCGCCCGCTATACTAAGTCTTAGTTATGTAAAACCATATAATTAACCATAGAATCAGCCAATGTCGGCGCTCTTTCAAGCGAACTCCGCACAATCAGTCACGGGGATGGCGGAGAGGCACACTAATCTCGCGAATGTGTACATAAAGCTTTTTTTTTAGCTTCCTACAGCTTTTCTTATGAATGCCAAATCATTTCTTACCTTGCTGGTATACTTAAAGCTTCGTGTTGCAAAGAAATCAATGAAAAGAATTCTAATTTCACGAGTCCAAAGAGAATGGGTTGGGATGCAGTAGTGTAAAATTATAGAGCAAGGAAGTGGGGATGGTCAAGGCATATTTCCAATTTATACCTACTAACTCCTTAAAATATAGCTTGATTATAATGACACCTGTAAAACTAAGGAGATTAGTACTGGGATTGACTCGACTAATGAAACGAAAAAAAAACAGTTATGGCGAATAAAATATAACGAAAGTTAGGTATAATATTAAACAGGAAGTCTGTATCGTGATCATCATCAGAATTGCTGGAACAATAATGAAGATCAATTAGAACTTTTAAACGCATATAGTATGTAAAAAATATGTTATTTTTTTGTAAACTAATAATTATTATTTTGATTAGGTAACAGGTGCAGCAATGTATAAAAAAAGACATGTGGCACTCGGAGACTGCCGCGGTAAAGCTATTGCATAGCATTTTTTATCAACTTATGCAATTATAAAACTAAAAAGTATCACCGCTGTGCCGCGATAGAAGCTATGCAATAGCTTAATTTTATAATTTTATGTATTTTCTAATTTTGACTTTTGTAATTCAACTTTTCTGTTATTTTGGCAGATATGGTTACCATAGGCAACCATACTGTCAAAATCCTTATTTTCTTCTAAATTCTTTTTAATTTCGAAAATTCAAAATTGTTCGATCGTGCCTCGCTCCGAGTGTGCGGGTGTGGGTGTTAGATCATTTTCGTTACGGAATTTCTGGATTCGGTCTCCACGCTCAAGGCCCGCGATAGAAGCTATGCAATCGCTTAAAAAATATTCTTAACATGTCAGATACCAATATTTTTGTGTGCTTATTTGTTTCACTTGTGTGATGTCTTTTTTTTTCGAGTGAGTGAACGAATTGAACGGTGGTCCAGCTGCAGTCGACATAGACAGGGTCAGGGACAAGTTTAACTTTTTTATAAAGCTTTTATGAGTTTTGACCAATTCCAACAATCTAAATTAGTTCCCATTGATATGTTATTACAATACCTACACATACCTATATTTTTTTAAATAATTTTTACGATAACCAATTAGGTCATGCAGGTAATGCAATTTATCACAGTTAAATACTTTTTTCTAGACGGTTTTTAAGCTGAGTCATACCAGTTCACTAAAAAGTTGCCGTGAGTTGCCGGTACAAATTATTAATTTCACTATCTTTTTTCGTCCTTTGCGTTTCAAAGAGGTGCATAATAAAAAAATGCCAGAATATTGAAGGCAGAACGTTTTCAAGATATACTAACTTCTTTTTATGTCTGATGAAACCACGATTGCCAACTGACTGCCACGCGCAAGGCAATTATGTAGAGTTAGAAACAAATGTGAGATGATGATGATAATAACGAAAAAAATTGCTAACTGATAAAATATGTATGTACCTTAAATCTATATAGAATAGGATTTCTTCGCTTAAAAAGTAATGCGCAAAAACTTAAGACCACTTTAGAATGCCGAGTCTAAAATGTTGCGCTCAGCTCGCTTCACAGTAGCCGCTTCTGTTTGTAGGAGATTAAATTACTCTGGATGTCAGTGCTCTAACTACACTAGGCGCGGGAAGGGTTGTGTTAACTTATTCCCGTTGTTTACTGGGTAATCTCTTTTGGTCTGGCTGGCCAAGCCAGCGTAGTACCTATTAGTACGGTACACTACATAGTATAATTTAGCTAGATGTTCATTAATTAATTATCAACATCTTCAAATAAATATAAAAAATAAGTGTTTAAAAGGGGTTTAGCTATTAATTTCCATTTGCAGTATGTACTGTTATGTCTATTTGTTTAATACTATTTGCATCCACGCCTTAGTTTATGTTCAAACTTAAAAGTCAATATAAATAAAACCCTGGTAATATATTTTAAAAAAAAAATTTGTCTCAGGCGGAACTCGAACCCGCATCTCCTCGCATGCCGGGCACAATGAACCATCAAATGATTCATGACAAAATAAATAACTTGATTTTATACTTTCAATTTAATTATATTTCTTTTATTCCCTCCTATAATAAAACGAAGCAGACTTTCCGTATCCAGGGTCAATAATTTTATTAACATAAACTGACTAGTAAAAATTTCCTGCAAAGTAAAAGTAGTGTCGGGCCCGGCTTGCCGCAGCCGCACTGCGTGCTTGAAGGAGATTAAATTACTCCGGATATCTGCGCTCTAATAACACTACACTAGGCGCGGGAAGGGTTGCGTTAACTCGTTCCCGTTTATTTGAGTAATCTCCTTTGCGGGGTTGGATTGCCGTGGAAATATAGTCGTAGTAATTTTAATGTCAATTTCTTATTAATATTTTTGATCAGTCACTTGTTGATTAACGTCTACATAAGTTATAAGAGTATAACAATGAATTTTAATACTGAACAGTCGTTATAGTTGTTTAAAGAATTAAGACTTACTTTTGTACAGCTAATCCTAAAACGCTCGTAATTGAATCATTACAGAATCTACGTCACGTTTTATTTAAGAATAATCATCAACCCATATCGGTAAACTGCTGAACATAAACCACTCAAAAGGTAGGTGGGGCTGGCGATCGCAATTTGGTCAACGGTGGACAGAAAACACTGCTTGCTGCCGTCTAAAGAGATTACCGCTTTGGATACTTTTTCTTTCTAAATCCACAGCAATGTTTAAAATAATAACTATTTTAATAAATAATTTCTACTCCTATTCCTAACATCAAACAGTTAACAAAACGAATAAAATGGGAACTTGTACGAAAAATATTAAATTGCCCAAGACAAACCCTATATACCCCAGCACTAGGCGCTAGAAGCTCTGCGGGGCTAGGAATCGTTATTTGTAATCTTTAGTAATAAATATCGCTGAGTATATTGTTTTGTGAGTCTATTTCTGAAATAAGCAAAGTTTATTAGCTGAATGTGATTTAAGGCTTGAACACATTATAGTCTTTTCAGCTATTTGCAGTGTTTTAATGATAAGTTGTTTGGAAACATATTAAGTATAAATATGTTAATATTTTATCTGATTGATACCAGCCTTTAGTAATTTCGATTCGATTCCAGTTACGTTAAAAAACAAATACATGTTTACCGTATTTAGTCATGTCTGGATGTAAGTTTAAGAAAAATTGCGTTTTTTGTCGTATAAAAAAGTGCTAACATTCTGGATAGGTATGAATCTAACTCCACTATATAAAATATAATCAAAACTATGTCTAGTAACTGCACAGACCTAAGTAAGTACCTATTTAAAAGCTTTGTGACATAAGCCAGTATACATTTTAATACAGGCGAAAGCACTACTGAATAAATTAATAATCGATGAATGAAATTGATAAAATTTTACGATTTTGACCTATTAATTGAATGTAATTAAAATAAACTTGCGTGATATAAATACTCTTCCAAAACTTGTCAAAATTAAAAGTAATAACTTCATAAGTACATTATTATTATCATTTTATTAGCCTTTCTAGACCTATCCTACCTCTTAAAACGATGACAAGACTCTGATTTTTGTTAGAACGTTATAAACCATGTTAGCTTTTACTTGTAGGTATCTTCTTAAAGATCTTAACTTGGCGTTATCTGTTAGTTTTGGGACTTTAGCACATGGATGTTAGTTGGGAGTTGGAACCATATTACCATAGTGCTTATTCCTGGTTAAGGTAGTAATGATTGACTTACCTTGGAACTCTTTTCTGGCGGTGCTGACCGACGTGACGATGTTGGCCACGTGGCCCAGCACTGTCGCGAACAGAAGCAACCCGAAGAGTAGTTGTGCTATCACGAACACATACTCTCCTTTGCTTCTTGGCCGCGGCAGGTCACCTGTGAGACATTAATTTACATTACATCACATTGCAATTTAATTATTGACTCTCTCTTCTCATTAAGGTTAACAATACGTATACTGAAAGATTCTGGATCTGGCCCCTTACAGTAAAGTAATGAAAAAATCAATGGTGGAATTTGAAAATTGAACTATTTGGCAACATTTTTCTTTTTATTTTGCGAGACTGTCATTTGTTTTTCTTCGTAAAAATTGTTAGACTAGCGACTTAACTAGCGACTAAAATGATATTTTTTTAATGATTTTAACATAAACGATCACAAAAACAAACGGTGAATGGTTTCCATTAAGCCATTGAAGAGGTCCCTAACAACGACGAAGAAAAAAGTTGCAGTGAACCAGCAACTTTTTTTATAGTGGTTTTAGCGAATGCAAAAATGCATTGATTGTGAGGGAATATACTTTAAAATACAATAAATGCATCGTAAGTCTTTGAATAGTATAATATAAACCAGATATTATCTTAAACAAAAAAGAAGATGTTTCAATCTTAGTACCTATACGTAGACTGACTTAACAGAATCCAGTAACTTTTAGTAACAATAATCATTCAACAGTCGACTCTTGAACATAGGCAATACAAAGCGAAACAAAGTATCATGTTTACATTGCACGTAAATTATTTTTAAATTAAATTATATCCGTAGTTTATCTGTTGTGAAAATCGCACCATGAAAAGGTAAATAAAACAAACTGCTATAGCATAGCTTGAACTACCACTCGAAAACATTTGATAACTTCGGACGCTACGTTATAGTGTATTATATAGCATTAATACGAACATTGAAATTTCAGTAGCATCAATTAAAAATTGAAGCAATAAAATACAGTAAGGTAAGAATTACCAAACGAACGAAATATTGAAATAAATTTTCCCGCTGCCTGGGACAGATACACCTGATACGAGTAGATTGCAAACCGTAGAAATTCCGAATATCCTCATTTAAATAAAACAAATGAATTTTAATGGCAAGCACGTCAACGGAATGAGAGCACAATAAAACAATTTCGCGCGTCAAATAAACCAGGGCGGTGAAATGCATCATTTGCTTTCATATTACCGAGTGTATAAAGCGAAAGTGTGGAAAGAGGTTTAGCTGGGACGCCGTGTGACATCGCTAAAGCTTGCTCTCCCAACCATGAATCCCTTTGAAGATTAATACTTTACGGGATATTTGTACGCCAATTATGAAAAAGGCACATTTTATTTTTTAAGTTTTATCACTTGTTAACCTATGAAGTGCCGTAGTATAACTGTGATATTTTATAACACCTAGAGTATGTAGGTACGTAACAGGATTGTTAGTAATGAAAGTCCCGCCCTTTTGACGTTTACTTAGATGGCTTTTTAGAGTCGTACAAGCGGGTTATTTTAATACTTAAAATAAAAAGCTTCAACGTCCATAGTGTTTGAGAGAGCATTTCTCTACCAGAGAGTCGAACCGTCAAGGTAGTGGGCTGCGCTTATTGTTTATGAAGCTCGGCACTGGTTAAGGGACCCGGCTTTCAGCGCGGTTATAAATTAGATTCAGTGATCAGGTGATTGAAAACTCAGTCTCTCTCGCACTCAATTTCAGGTAATATACGATAGCTATTTTCATGTAGTAGATTAGTTCTGACACGTTTTTAAATACAATCCTGAACGAAGTTACGGTAGGTAAAGTTATCGTGTATTTTCGCAGTGCGGTATTCTGCCCTCTCTGCGACAGCGGCCTAAGCCAGGATCCGTGCTGTAGCATCTCGCTCCAACAACATCAATAAGCTTGAGACTAATTTAACAAGGTATGATTGAACACAATATTAAGAACCACTATCGGTGTATCTAGAGCTAATATCAAACAAAATTTATAACCAAAACTGTGTGCTACTAATTGGTTTTTCTTTACATTCCTGGTGGATGTAAAAATATTGCACCACTTGGTCGCATTCGAGTGCCTGCTTACATTGATTTGTAAGTTAATTTGCCACGCTTTATAGAAATAGAAATATTTAAAATGACCACCGTCCACACTCACACTAAATATAGGTATGTCACATACCTATTTTTATTTCTTTTAGTGTTCTATCTATCTCTACTATCTACTACTATCTCTTTAGCTTTTACAAGACTTTCGTTTTTGTTTTTTCGATTTATATCATGATTTGGTTTTTATATTATAGGTACTATGTGTAGTTTGAGTCCCTATGTTTCTTTAAGTCTTTTTACAACAATAATATTACTACTTTTAGTCTACTACTATTAGTCTTATTATTTTGTAAGTGTGGGTTTCTTTTGTTTTAGTCGCATCGCCTACAATAAATTTGCTTAGCCCAATCGTTAACTTGTAGAGATTGCTACGTTATTAAGTTAACCTATTATACATTTGTTTTTAATTTGGTTAATTAAGTAAAAAAAAACAAATAAATATGGGCCCGTATTTAACTGTAATAATTATAAATGAAAGCTGCCTTTTGCCTATATCAATAAATCTGTCTACTGTATTGCATAAACTGTGGCAGTTTCCACTAGTTCATGAATCAAACTGTGACGAACCGAACCTCTTTACATTTATATCATTCTATTTTTAACCTTTTTACTTGTCATCGCTTTATAAATTGTTATTTTTCTTAGTTGTCATTGTTCTTGCTTTTCAACACGTGTGTAAAATTATAATTATAAATATTTTAATTTATTTGATTTATTTACTTCCTTTCCTGATCTCTCATTCCCTCACGTCGCGTACACAAACATTAACAAGTAGTCATTCATTCTAAGGGATCGTTGTGTCAAAACACAGTTTAACCCATAGACATAGTAGGTACTTATATATTATATTAAACCTATGGGTTAGTGGCCTGTATCGCAGATGCTTTTTTGTTACAACAGATATGAGCGTATAGCTATAACAATACAAATAGGTAGCTTATTTATTCGTTTACTTATTGCAAAAACCCATTTCCTATAAAAATTAAAAAAAAAACTTAAATCAACTTAGAAATAGTATAATCATTCTTTAAATTTGTCTGTAAGACAAAACAATCTTTAGTGACCAGGAATGCTGTATACCTATTGCTTAAGATGTCAAAATTAATGTAAAACCCTAACAAACGTAAGTAAAAAAAGTTCAAAATTCTTATCTACTTACGTTCTTGTTTCATAAAGATGTAAAAAACACTTGTAATTGGAACAAAAACGAAATGGCATATCAAATAGGCCGTTTCGTTTTCGGTGGGATCCACAATACAAAGCCACTGGCCGCAAAAGAAAAACGTTATTACGTCGCGAATTTAGGGATACATGTTTCATAATGAGGCCGTAAACTGAACGAATTTATAAGGGTACGGGACCTTACGAGTTCAGTCGACTTCATTTTCATCCGAGGCGAGTCAATGTCACTTTAAGCTTCGGGTAAGTATTTTATCCTACCACCTGTGACGGCCGACGCGGATTCCGTTATAACAGCGGGAAAATGCTAGACAGAAATATATGAAAGCGAGGACAAAACAAAGTAGTAACTTCCAAAACAATGTATGATTGTTCCGTCAAAAAGCAACTTTAAAAGTGATTGAAAACTTGTCTTAAAACCTCTACTGGTTGTATGAACCACTTTATGTTCATTAAACAGCCATAATGTGAACTAAACTTCATGATTACAAGATGACGCATTTTTTTTGCGTAGTAGGCGGTAGAATTTGCGGTATGAAATTTTCTGATTAGGGTTCTGACCCACGCACCCACAGGAAGAAAGGTGGTGCTATTCTATTTTGGTGCTGGCACCACATGACACATCACAAATAAGTGAGGTATATAAAAAATTCAACCGGAAAAAGGAAAATATCAAAATTGCATCTGAGAGATCTGTTAACCTTGGTTATCATAAAGGTACTTAGGCAAGATACGACACAGTCTGAACTACAACTTCTCTCCTTTTTTCGTTAGTGAAATATACACACTTTACCATACCTACGTAGTACCAATAGTAACGGATTATATACCTAATATCAAATTTACCTTACAAAAACTAAATGGATTTACATTTTTACTCAATTAATCAGTAAATAA
Organism: Anania crocealis; assembly: GCA_949315895.1. Taxonomy (NCBI): domain Eukaryota; kingdom Metazoa; phylum Arthropoda; class Insecta; order Lepidoptera; family Crambidae; genus Anania; species Anania crocealis. Next base: position 13,640,700 of record OX438880.1, on the reverse strand, counting down.
AGCAGTGTACCGCTCGAACAAATTAAAGGGATAATAAAATGACTGATGTTAATTTAAACTGCTATTACTGAATTAGGCTAGCAATTTGTATTAAATTATGAATTAAAATTACTAACGGTATTATGTTAGTTACAATAAATAATGTTAAGCTAGCATAGCGCCATAGGGTCAAAAACATGTGAACACTTTCAGCGGATCTTTCTTCATGGATATGGTTAGTGGTTAATGTCATGTAATACGTGGCTGCGTTTATCATGCTTTTGATGTTGTCTATACAAAGATTTATTAAGATACGACACAGTAGTATCGTGTGTTCCTGATACATTAAAAATAGCACGCCAATAGGGATGATTATTTTAACTTCCCAAGACCAAGGCAAAAATGCATAGTCAAATCAATTTAAATTTGCCACTAACTTAAAAATCAATATCACATTTAATGCTTAAATACACTTAACAAAACACACGAAATACTGAAACAAAAGTTTCGTTTTGAAGAAACAAAAACTATTAAGTTTCAAGAATAAAAGTAATGCTTAATTCATTTATGTATTCATTTTCAAAATCAACGCAAAAATTTATATCTCCAGCTTACATATTCTGTGGGAGTCAATCGTATTTTTTGGATAAAACTTGCTATTTTCGCGTATTCCCTTGGCAGTGTTTTGGAACGACCCTAGTGGCCGATAAGGATTGTACAAGACGCAATGGTTTAGAAGACAGATCGCCTCTCCGAATATGACAGTGAAAACGGGGCCGGCGAATCCACTTTATGGATAACGTTATTAAACTAAATTGTTCGTCCTTTTTGGAGATGCGAAACTGATGTTATTATTTACGTGGTTTTAACGCATGGTTGGTTGTTAGGGTTTCTGAATAAAATAATATGATGCTATTGGCAATAATATTTAGACTTGTTTGTCAGTATTTTCTACTGTGTGCACCTAACGACTTACTAAAAAATGTTACAAATTTTTATGACTTTTTTTTTTAAAACGCTTTCTTAGTATCACAGCATAACATTATTAATGAAGATTAAATACTTTTTTACATACTTATTCCTGTTCATGCTTACATAATTTTGAACCAACAAAAAAACTAAGTAATAGGTACCTGATGATAATTATTTTGTGAAGTTAACTATGATTTGTTCTTCTGAAATACTGTTTCCCGAAGTAGGCTTCGAAATGTTTATACACCAGGAGCCGAGGCCAAAATTAGGAGGTTATTTTGGCTTACAACATACAATGTCTACGCATTTATTGAGAAAAGTTGAAGAAAGTAAAAATCACCCGTGCATGCTTAAAGACAAAACAAATAAACAAAATAATTACGAAAGAGATATGCTACCCGTTATTAATCTCATTCTATGATATTGGACGAAAACGTTCAATTTTAAAAGGTTAGAATGAACTTACAGCCTACTTAGCAATAAACTAATCTGTTGAAATTGTGGCTTAATGGTTTTTGTGTCATACTCGTAGCTCCACAAACAATCTATGTCTAACGGTCAAGGGCTGATTTAAAATGTGTGTTTTATTGTGTATTCAAGTCTTAGTTTCAATTTTTATTATTTAAATTATAACATTGTGTAGTTTAAAACCGAAGAAACTGTGGAGAGTTTCAAAGTTATTTCCTCAACTTAAAACGTAAATACTTTTGGCGTTAACTATTTTAGAGGTAAACTACGAACAAAATTTCCAAACTCGCAGCCTATCGGGCATAAAGTTTAATCGCGCTAAAGATATGTCGGAAGTTGAATTGTCTTTTTCGGGGTTGGTACCGGTGGCGTATAATTTTGCACAAACATTAAATAGGGGGTTATCAGTATGTTTCTGCTTGACAACCGACGAAATAAAAATACTTTATATACTTTCAATGAGACCATTCTTGGACTTTCTTTTTATTGATAAAGTATATTTTCAAATTGATTCCATCCTAATTTGATAAAATCTTTCCTCTACGGGTGTAAACACAAAAATAAAATAAACAAAATAAAAAAGCACTTTGCTTATATTTTTCTATTAATGCAGCTCCGCACCATTTAAAAAATAGCTTAGGTAATATTAAATTTTTATAAGTCTTTTGCTGATGACTAACGGCCGTTCCCAATAATCAATCTACGATTATACAGTCATAGTCAGCTACTGCTACTAACATTGTGCATATGCATAAAACCGCAGTGTCAACAGCAGATGATGTAGAGGTGAAATTCCGTGGTTCCTAAAGATTCTCATTGTATAATCGGGTTTCACCGAGCACATTTTCTTCCTCCAATTCTCCATCACTTAATGATTCCAAAAGGAAAATATCACGAACTGTTAGAACTTGAATCCGACATTTATTAGGTTTTTTTCGTTAGTAATCAGTCGTAGTAATAACAAATAACTCCTATTTTAATCAATTTAAAATTGCTATCCTATCCTGTTATCCGTGGAAATCCTGGGATTGAGTTTAAAGATTACTAGAGATAGACATCGTTACTGACAGATTTCACCACAATGTTATTGAGTCGCGCCAAAAGTCATTTTCATACAAATGTCTATCCATAGTAAGCTATCCGTTCTCCCATCAACAGATAGTAATCGGAGATAGGATAATCTATCGACAGTAGGTATTGAAACGAAATAATTAAAGATGGATAGACATTTCTATCTCTAGTAGGACAAAACCAGAGATAGATTGATTATTGGGAACGGCCGTTAGAGGTCAATGTGAAAAGTATCTCTTCAAATGATAAATAAATTAAATGAGCCAATATTAACGATGAACCAATTAATAACTTCTCGGGTGCGTATTAGTCAGTATATTATTAAGTAGAAAACGCAGTCCAGGTGAAACCAATATAATAACAAGCGTTTGCCCGGAGCACAAAGGATTTGCTTGATTTAAACTTTTCCCATTATCGTGAGGGCTCTTACCACTTAGGGTTACCAGCGTTTGTCATGGAATAAAATAAATTAATCTTCAATTATACTGCTTTGTTGAGTTTACGCGAATACATACATTGAAATGAAAGATACATTTACGGATTGTAAAATTTGCGTTTATTTTGGTCTAACCCGACATTTCGAACACTTTGCAGAGTTCATGGTCACGGCCAGACCCGAACAAACGGGAACTTAAAATTGATGAATAAATCTTTTGTTACAATAGTCTGAAATTGTTGCAAATTGGTGATTTCGACAGATCATGGATTGCAATTAAGTCATACATTTGTGTCGTAATAACTGTAGGTATTCATTTATTTGACACCGACTCAAATTAGGTAGCTTATTATAATGGAAAGTTTAACCAATATTTTTACACTTAGGGATCGATTTATTTTTCCAGTTAAAATAAGACGAATTTAAGCTATCCATCGATAGAAATCGAACAGAAATACATTAACGTCGGTTATACACGTAAAAAGATATGCGCGGTCATACACAAAAAACATATTTTAAAAATGTTTGTGTGTAGAATCTAAAAACTGAGATTGTTTACTTCATAAGCAACCACTCTACGGTCTAGTTTATCTCCGCAGATCCAGATCCATATCACCTCTCTACTGGCCTTGTCACGCACTTTAGTGGGTTTCAAAGGGCACAAAGCCTGATGGGCTGGACCTAGGCGGAGACTGCCTTCAGGGCTCTCCAACGACCTCAACACTCGCTCTGTTATAGCCGGAAAGGCATATTTGTTTCGGTTTCGACGACCATTTGGATCAGCGGTAGTAAACGCTGCTTCTGAGCCATGGGTCGCGGGTTCGATCCCCGCACAGTACAAATATTTGTGTGCATGAACATGTCTGTTTGTACTGGTCTGGGTGTTTTCTATGTATTATAAGTATGTATTTACAAAAAAAAAAAGTATTTATGTAAGTTTATCGGTTGTCTAGTACCCCATACGACAGGGTACTTAATAGTAGCTTAATTTGGGACTAGATGGCTCTGTGTGGCCCAGTGAGGCATGTCTTAAAAAAATATTTGTTTGAAATAGTTCAGTGGAATTTTTAACGGTAATAATATACGTAAAAAAAACTTAGTCCTCTAATTAACACAACCTGCCTGTATGATTACAATTGCTTTAGCGAAAGCAAACGAAAAAGAAGATAGGATAACATTAGTTTAGAGAGAGAGGACTTTGAACTTGAGAAGCTTGTCATGTGTTTTAATTTCGATATTGGAATACTTATTTTGTATAACTGGTATATTAATATCAATCACAGGCGTCAGTCTCACACAAACTACGTGTGATGTACTGTTTATCTATTAGTTATCATAAAATTGTACACTTACATGTATTTGTGATGAAAAATAAAGTTTATTTTATTATTATTATTATTAATTCAACGAATAGGTGTTAGGAAGGCAGAGCTAACAATGCTTAACAACATTTACCGTTATCAGTAATATTAATAAAAAATATTTTACTAACTAAGTTCCAAAAGAGTTGTTTGAGATGACAACCCTAGTCGGATACTGCAGTACCTACATCATTTGTGTATCTTATCCCTTACGACAATACACATAAAGTCCGCAATTAACAGCAGAGACCTTGTTGATAGTACGTGCTCCCCGGTAGGGAGGTAATCTAATTATGGTAACCTTAGTGGCATTATCCTAATAACGTAAAAGTTCCCTTTTAATTACTTGTTAAGATTGCTTAGGATTTTTTCGGAGAAACTCGACTATTTAGGGGTCGTACAAAATTTATGAATATGATTAGATTATTATGCTTCAGATTTATTCTACAGTACAAACTAATGTTGAGATACACAGTTTTAGTTAGCTGTCATCTTCATTATCAATTAGAAATTTGTTTATAAAAATGGAAAACTTTTAATTTTCCACAGAATGTATTTTATGTGTCTGGTATCATAATAATAAAATGGTATGATAATTATAACATTTTATATTAATCTAACATTCTAACACAATCAGGAATTGTAAGACTCTGTTTTAATAACCCAAATTAGACTATGAGTTTACTTTTGTTTTGAAATTAAAGATATGAGATATGAGTACATATCCTAAGATAATTATGAGATATGAGTATTCTTGTTATAATAAATTATGTAGGTAACCAGCAAATGCATCTTGTTAACAGCATTACATGTCGCTTCAGTCTCTCTGTTCATTCAAGCATCCCCTAATAATTGCATATAATTCATCTTCCGTAACATGCCATTTAATTAGTACGACAGACATAGTTTAACAAATGCAGTTTACATTAGTAACAATTATGGGCTAACTTCAAACAATGACGAACAAACCATGCGTGCTATGAACACCTCACTTCGGTTCGCTTGTGCAACATCAAGTTAATTAGCGAACAATACTAACTGGAATGTAAAATAGCTAGACTAATTAATAACGTTGTGATTGTCAAAGTGTTGTGATGCATGCCGCTATTGGTACATTTCCGGAAACTTCTATTAAAAAGAAATAGAAAAAGTGTTATCTTCTGTTCCTTTTTTACTTCCATTTCGTTTCTCGTCACTGCCAGAGAAAAGGCCTTCATTATTAAAATTCAAGTTACCACAGCAATGATGGGTACTGGCATAATCACCACGCTTGCCAAATGCAGGTTGGTGATCACAAACCCGAGCAATGAGCGAAAATTCGAAACATTTTGTTGCCCGACCCGGGGATCTAACCCGGGACCCTGAGATCTTGGCCCGGTATTCAAACCACTAGACCAACACGGGGCGAGACGTGTGCCAGCCTAAAATAGAATAACACGATTCTTTCTCGTCCTTTGGATTCTAAAAGACGCGACCAAACAAATACTGCTTGAAGAAGACGAGAAGCCTCTGCTTCTATCGCAATATACAATATCTTACAAATCTTATCTTCGCAATATACGCCATATTCCGATCACCATCCCGCCTTCCAATCACGTCTATTATGGTAAAATCCACACACTGAAGACACCTTTGTTGTTGACACCATGCGAATGTTGCGAAAATTCCCGTCTTCTTCAAGCAGTATTTATTTCGATGCCTCTTATAAAATATATAGGACGAGAAGGGGTGGTGCCATTCTATTATAGGCTAGCAAACTCGCAGTGACTAAAAACGCTAGGGAAAAAAAAGAAATAGAAACGAAATCTTCCTTTTTTCTAGAAGGTTCCTGAAATGTACTAATAGAAGCATGCATCACAACACTTTGACAATCAGAATGTTATTAATAGTATTAATCAGCCTACGCTGGTAATGATAAAGCGCTAGTGAGACCTCTACTTCGGTATACAGTCTTTATGCATCGTTAGTTAGACACATGGCGAATTGCAAACCTCATTATTTTTTTGTTCCTCTTTTCATAATACAATAGGTATATCGATTCGCCTTTTAACTGTATTTTCCAATGAACACTTGTTACACCGCAGTGCCAATACTCATTACAACCACTTAAAATTCGTGTGATTCATTGTATTGGTTAAATTAACCTCATATTGTCACCATACTCGTATTATAATTTGAATTATAATTTGCTATTACAGATTCAAAACTGTGTTCCAGGTTTGTTTAACAAAAATAATTATATGTTTTTGTCTCTTGAATATTCAAATACAGGCATTTTGTGCCCTCCACGTGAGATTCGTATAATAAAAACTAGCGATATCCCTACGGTGCCTTATATGAATTAGGACTAACTGTTTCACCTTAGGCCTATGTATAGCCACAGGCATGCTCCGCAGTCCCGGTTCAACTGTGGCTAAATTTGCAAGCGCAACACGAGAAACAAAAACATGACAAAATAAAAACTGTCTTAGACGCTACACGACATGTGTACAGTTTGGCTAAACTTAAACAAAAAAACGATGGTGCCCACCGCTCTAGCAGCATTTTCAAACTTTTCAAAGTCCCTATTCTAGTTTAAGCTGACCTATCCATTTTAATTAAATTAATGGTTAAAAAACGTTTAGAAACTTGGTAAATATACACATATTTTCATCGCAAACACTTATTTAGTTAACGTGTCCCAAAATCGAAAGGGTTGTCAACGTCTGTCCACAACAAAGGCCCACCTCTCGCAACAGAAATTGTAACTTCGGAATACACAACAAAAAGTTGCGGTGTACAATGCAACCGGTCGACATACGTTTACCCCTCACATTTCAATCCTATCGATATTCGTTGAATGGCAACCGCGCAGTGATATTTTTAAAAGGCTGTAAGAGACGAATGTGTTGACCTAGATACGGCGGTTGCTTTGGTTTAAAATGCCTTTTACTTTCATTATACTAACAATGGATAGACATTAAATAAACATACCATATAAAAGCTTTGAAACTGTCCCTCTTATTTAGCTTTGTAACTGTCAGTCTTATTATTCACGCTCCGATTTTAAAACCATTTTACAGATGCAGTCTTTTGTAATACCTATTTACCTGCCTATATACTGTTATTCTTAATAATCAATTTCATTTTCATATTTTTTCATCAATTTCATAGTACCTGATATTGCTCTGTGGAATTTTGAATTTGGAACTATCCTATCAAATTCACTGTAACACCGAAATTTTTTACGGGATAAAAATAGCACACGACCTATTCTCGGACCGATCAAATATATAGGGTATTGAAGCTGTTTCGGATAAATGAGCGTTATTATTACATACACTAAATATATTCCTAGTTAAAATATAAATTCGTTTTTCATCGTGTGAAATTTTTTTGTGAAACTTCAAATAAAAGATATTTTTTTTGTGTTCATTAAATTTAGATTTTTAAACTACAGCTGTTGTTTTTATTTATTTAGCTTACGCTACGGGAGTGATTGGCATTCATCTTTCAATATGCAAGTAATTTGTGAAAAATTAAAGTAATTATTATAACTTTCTTGTACAGTTTTCACTGTTTTTTTAATCTTAGTAGCTTATTTTTTTAGGTTCTATATTTTCATCAAGATGTTTTTTTTTATTATCGGTGTATTCTATTGAAATGGGACTATTTTTAAATTATATTCTACCGTAGTGGAATTTATCATAGAAGTTGGTTTAACCTTAGGAAGCTCGCTGTCGTAAGTTAAAAAAAACAGAATGACGAATTAAGATACTTTTTTATCGTTGTCTGAAAAATCATATTGAATGAATAATTTATTAACAATGAAAAAAAAATTAAGACATGCCTCACTGGGCCACACAGAGCCTTGAAAAATCATATTGAATGAATAATTTAATAACAATAAAAATAAAAAATTTAAGACATGCCTCACTGGGCCACACAGAGTCCCAAATTAAGCTACTATTAAGTACCCTGTCGTATGGGTACTAGACAACCGATAAACTTACTTATATACTTTTTTTTTATAAATACATACTTAAAATACATAGAAAACACCCAGACCAGTACAAACAGACATGTTCATGCACACAAATATTTGTACTGTGCGGGGATCGAACCCGCGACCCATGGCTCAGAAGCAGCGTTTACTACCGCTGATCGAAATAGTCGTCAAATCATTCTTAAATTGATTTGATTTGTTAATCATTTTTAAATTGAACAATCTTTTCATGAATCTCCGCATTTAGGAAACGAGATCTCAAAATTAAAAGTGATCAAAGAAACCTTGACTTTCTTCACAAATACCATTTTAATTTAACGCCACCCTACTCTACGAATTGTTTCGGGAAATTCAACATGAAGGGAGGATTCTATCAAGAAATATTTTTCGTACTTTTGCCGCGATTCAATTCCACGTCGAGACGAAATTGTGTTCGGAATTTTCGAACACTTGACGTGTTATGTAATTTAAAATGTATTTTAGCAGGCCTGAAGAACATAATTCTTACATAAAATAATGTGTTTATTTTTTATTGGTAACTCGTTTACTAGTATTGGCTGCATCATTGCTTAGATGTTTTTATCTGTGGTGTATAGGTTTGTTTATATGTATCGAACTGTCACATCTTAGTTGACAAAGCCCTTGTCAGCACTGAATAAGATTTTTGTGACATCTTATTCAGTGCTGACAATTTCGGCGACAAAAACAAACCACAAAAAGATGCCTAGCGTCGAATGCTTGTAAACAAATCGGATGTAATGAAGAATTACTTGTAAAACAAAATGTTAAGGTTTTATTTATTTACAGAGAGAACAATTGGATTGTTTCTTTACAATATTTACAAAGACTCAGCGATACTCCCTGGCTGCACATGGCATGCCAATTAATTATTGTTGTGTATTTTCTTTCAGTTGTTTTCCTTCAGTTTATGGAATATATATTTTACACGCTTCTTCGCTTCGCTTGATTTGACCAGCGATGAAAATTGGTAGAGTTACATTTGGTTAGATTCATTCGCATTTGTTTTTCAGTGACATGTACAAAGAAAATAACACTTGCCACATGAACTTACAAATGTATGAATTTACGATCAAAATGCCTGATTTAATATAAAACCCTCTCGGGTCCATCTACAAAACTGATTAACCATCTACGTGGGTAAGACTTTAAATGTTTAGAACTGGCCAGTTAGAAACATTGCTAATGAAAACTTTTTTTAAAGGAGACAATTTTTTTTGGGCCGTAGCAACGGTACCGTATAAAGATGTCATTGTATCCTAAAATAATAACTTACTTTTTTAGACAATTAGACAAAAGATCGTGTTTAAATGAAACCGGAATCATAAAATCAATTTAAAAATGCGTTGTATTGACTTTTTTTATAACATTCCTCCATTTAAGAGTCAAGGCATAGAATAACTCATTGTGTCAAGGTCTTACAATTCGTGTAAAGGAACTTCAAGGTTGTTATAAAAACAAAATCAACCATTTTAATTAGGAGATAATGTTTAGACCACATTTTATCTACTTTTATTTATTCTAAATAATTGGAAACTCAGTAAAAAATGTTTTAATTCAATTTTTAACACTTTTGCTTAAATGTTCATTCAGTAAAGCCGTGGATCGGAACGCAATTCCGTTTTGACGTTTGACATTGTACCTTTCGTTTGTTTCGAACTGAGTGTTTAATGTTTATGTTCCCCGATTTTTCCTTATTTTTAACAAAAAAAAAGAAGAAAATGGTATCAAGTACAGCTCCTATTCCACTGAACCGTTGTGTCGGGATTTCAACGGAATATGCAAAGAAAATTACTTTCAGAAATGACTAAAAATATGCTTAAACTTATGGTGATACTGTTGCAATTGTCCGGTAGGCAGACGCACTATCGTTTGTTGTGCACATGTGATGTCTATTGTGTGGTTTTTATCTTAAGCACGCTACCAGGATCAGGTCAAAATACTTACATATTTCTTAGACGAGGAAGTACTGCTACTGAGAGACGATTCCGAAAATGATGATTCTCAGAAATAAACTTATTTTGGTTTGATTTTTCGGTGGTTTTATTTTTATACTTCTCCTTCTTCACGTTTAAGTGGATAAACTGTAGGTACATAATATTATTGTTTGTTATTCATCACAAATCACAATGACCTCTATTTAGAATATGGCTATATTTTTTTAAACTTGAAAAAGTATGATTAACCTTAGTCAGCTAAGGCCTGTGGGTTCGATTCCTAGCTAAGACATGTATATCTTTGATATAAATAGCATTGTGTATGCAAATAATCAAATAAAACTTGTAAGAAGTTTTTAGGTTATGTCATTTAATTAGGATTATTTTCTGAATATTCCCGTTAGATAAAGAAATACTAATATTGCTAATGTTTTCTAGACATTATAAGGAACAATTTGATATATGTTTCATTACTATACGTTACAATTTTTTAGTGGGCTCATTCGCCATACTAAAAAAAATTGTCTCCTTTCAATTTTAGAACTCTTTGATAACCTAATGTAGTATATTGCATTCATTTGTCATTTGTTTTTGTGAATTGTGAAATCTAAAACTCTTGTTACACGTGAAAATGAACCTAATGCGAGAAAATTTTCGGTCAATGATTTATTATGACTTTCGTTGTGGGCTTACTCAACAACAAAGCTATGATAGGCTGCGATTAGCATTTCTTAATGAAGCCCCATCTCGTGCCACTATTTACAATATTGGTTTAACGAGTTTAAGCGTGGACATAGCAATCTCAAAGATGATCCGCGTGAGGGACGTCCTTTAACAGCGACTACAGCGAGAAAGATAAGAGATTGACCTATCAGCAGATGCGGGCAAGCCTAGGCATTGGTATGAGCACAGATAATATAATACTACTAGTAGTATGAGTCAAGTTTAAAAAATATTACACTAACATTTAGGCGTCAGGAAGCTTTGTACCAGATGGATTCCCCATACTTTAACCGACGACCAGAAACACCTTTGCATGGACTGGTCCTAATCTGGCGCCCTGCGACTTTCTTTTATTCTCAAGAACTAAGAATAAAATTCGAGGTATTCGCTTTACGAGCCCTGAAGATGCGGTGAAAACGTACGAAAATGCCATAGAAGAGACCCTAAGGAAGAATGGGCCCACTGCTTTTCTCAGTGGTTTCATCGAATACGACGATGTGTAGAAAGGAACGGAGATTACTTCGAAAAACAATAAAAGTATTGGCAACTTTCTACAGTAAGACGTTTTTCATTTTCTAATTATTTTCAGTGTTACCTAGGTATAAGACTTTATTGCAACAAAAAAAAGGAAAAATGATAAAGTATAGGTAATCGCGTTTAATTTTCCGTTAACATTTAAATAATTATGCAACGCAAAAGTTTAAAAGTTATTCAATATTTATATATAGCCCTTCAATATCTATATTTTGTATATCGTACCTACAGTATTTATTTACGTTACTTGAATTTAATCAATTTTAAGAATTTCTTATTAAAAATTAAATAAAAATGAATTCATAAAATATCCGGCCGACCGACCATCGGTCGGTAACATTGTGGAAAAGTTTTGGCGTTACGAGTATTTAATTATACCAAGCTTTATATTAAGCAGCTTGGCGCACAGGACTGGCGGCTACCGACGCATTTCTTGTCAAAAGTTGATAGACAGATAAATAAAACTTTTATTGCGCAAAACACAGCTGACCTTAATTCTGCCTTTTCGGCAATTAACAAAGACCTTGCGACTGTCCTTCATTGGAGTCAATGTCATGGCTTAATGGTAAATCCCAACAAGTCGCAAATTTTTGTCATCGGTGGTTCTAAGCAGATTAACCGACCTGTAGTGCGATTGTGTAAGGTTGTTCATGGATGGACAATGAATACAATTGATCATCGATCGTATAATGTAAATTCTAATTGTGTAATTTTGTCCATTCCATGAAGACCGAAAAGTGACCGGTGGTATAAAAACGTTCATGGATTTGCGTTTTAATAACGCAAAACATTCGGTAAAACTCAATTTTTTTTAACATAATATTAAATTGTATTTAAATATAAATGCAGGTTTTTAATCAAATAATTATCTGTCAAAATCATGTACATCATTCACTCATCGTTTAAAATTAACGACCCAATCGTTAACGATAAATGAACTCCGTACACAATTAGAATTAGCCGTTTGACAGATTATACCGTACGTTATGAACTGTCAAATGAATACGATTGCTTTACACAATCGCACCTCTGATTATGATGCTATTCCCAGCATTACATTTGACAATGTAATATTATCGCACAATAATGTAGTTAAAAACTTAGGTCCAGTGTCTATTTCGAATCAGCCCTTAATTGGTCAAACCACATTTCAGAAGTAAGTCGTAAACTCTTTGCTGCGGTGGGATCACTTAACCGTTGGAAGAACCTGCTTCCCTTGAAGACTAAAGTCGAGCTTGCGCAGACTTTACATCTACCTATACTTGACTATGCGGATGTTTGTTTGATCGATCTCAGTGAGGAATATCTTAATAATTTAGAACGATTACAAAACGTTTGCAACAGATTCGTGTATGGACTGCGCAAGTTCTACCATGTATCTGTGTATCGACAGAGGCTTGGGTGGCTGCCCATCAGGCTTCGTAGGGATGAGCATGTTCTTATCCTACTATAAAATGTTTTATTTGACTCTCGCTCTTCACCCTATTTAAATGAGTGTTTTCATTTTCGGAGAACCGAAACTTCGTTTTGGGTGTGGCAATATACTCCATGTGCCACACACTATGTCTGGTTATTTTAGAGGTTCTTTCGCTGTGAAGGCTACGCATTTGTGGAATGATCTACCGCGTGACATTCGAGAGTCAAAGTCACTTGCAATTTTTAAATCTAAGCTGCATAGCCATCTTCTGAACAAGGTCGCATGTTAAATTAGCTATTTTCTTTAATATTATTGGATATTTACCACTTTATTCATGTTTGCATTTAAGTATTTCTATGTATTTATTGCTTTTGTTTACTTCATTAATACTTCATTATAATCAAATAAAAATCTTGGCGTATGTCCATTAATTACATCTTTGCTATAAACTGTTCTTGCTCTTATGTATTATTCTTGACTTTTCTTGTTACCTGCTATTTATTTATTTATTTTATCTCTCCTATCTTACAGGGTTGCCTGGAAGAGATCGCTTACAGTGATAAGGCCGCCCTTGCCCACATTAAGTCAATTGTCTTTAGTTTTAGTCAAATGATTGTACTAATTTTAATGTGAGCAATAAAGTGTTCCATCTATCTATCTGTCTTACGATTCAAGACCAAGTCATAAACGCGACACCGTACATGGGGCAGAGCTTTAGAAGTAAGTTTATACTGGATTTAAGCCTTAAAATCAACGATTGGAACGTAACATCTTCCAGCAAAGATTGTCTTTTCAAATCTGGCGCCTATTGCCGTAATACCACGGTATGTAATGGCTTATTACCAGGATAAAATAATATTTCTCAAAATTTAAATTGTGAGTTTGTTTTGAAATTATTATTATGACATAGGTAGTATTATACCTGAAAATCCATTTAAAAAGGCACAAGGCAAATGGCGCATGTTTCATCACCAAGTGTCATGCTAATTAGAATGCCAGCCCAACTTATAATACCTTTTTTTTCTATTCACGGTAACGGTAATTTGAAGGCTATATTGGAATAGCCTTCAAATACTTGGTTTCTGTAGGATAAACATGTTTTTCTTTCGAATCGAGAGGGATCAACATGATGTTTCCATTTTAGTTGTTTAGCCTGAAAATTTTCCACGAACGAAGTGTCGAGTATCGCTATTCTCTACTATCCTCCTGTACACTTAGATCTCATGAAAAAATATCTGATTATGATTCGTTTTTGTTAATCAATACAGTGGTTTTCCATATTATGTATAGTTTTATTACGTAAATATCTGTAAGTCAATATCTTTATTTGCACATGCGGTTCATTAGTCAATATAATTTAAAATACGTTTGCATGTATTCATCATATTTCTGCCATTTTGCTAAAATTGCGATTCAAAATTTATCAATTTTAGAACGTAGATAACAGTCAATGCGGTTTGGTTCAACAATAAAATTGATTTTGAGTTGGCAAATAGCTGATTAAATCAGCCTGATTTACACAGAGCGGTTTTAGCCACCTGTCTGGTATCAGTCAGGAATGAACAACAGCTTTATATCACCACCAAATACCTACTGAACGACTAAGTACTTAGGTTTTTTTTTCTCAATTTGCCTTAACTGGGAACGGAACACTATCTGGCTTTATATCCTAATCTTAGCGTCATATGTCTCTTAAAACTTAATACCTCTTTGCATCCAACACAAACAGTATCAAAATATTTAAAAGTATTGCCACATTGAGTTATTTTTACGTCTTCCTTTAAAACCATTCAACCTTAGAAATGCCGAAACGTTCCATCCTATCTCGTCTTATTACGAGTATTGGCATTAAAAAACTCTTCCCTTCTAAAGCGGAGTTTTATTGAAACCGATCTCGTATAGCTTTCAGCGGGTCGTCGATTTACCCAGTATTAGCGGTATAAATAAGTGTTATCTTTCCTACAATTATCTCGTTGTTTATGAGCGGAAAGTGTCGAGGTCCGGGTAACTCGGGCTGACAGCGGCGTGGAGGGTGCTTAGTTTATTATTTTAATCTGCTACACTGGTGCATCTCATCGACTCAAAGAGTATTTCTGAACACCCCAGGTGGGTGCTTGAGACTGGAAATATCTTTTTCATATCATTTTAAATTATAATATTTAAAGAAAGCAATTAATAGTATTATTTTCACGTGAGTACAGTTGTTGGTTCGAAAGTTAATAACTGCGTTTTGATATTTATTTTGCTTAATCAGATGTTAGCGTCATAACAACGTCATTTTGAAAATTTAACTAGGTACTTCTATGCTAGTAAGTTCAAAAAAAGATGTACCTTCAGTTTCTCACTTTTTTTAATTTCAAAGGGCCCTTGCCTGTTGGCGCAGTACTATAGGTAGCATATATAAATATAGTTGTGAATATTCTGGAATAAGCTACCTATTGCTGGTTTTGTTTCATTATGTATAATATGCTTATAAAACTAAATTCATACAATAATATAACAGAGACGGGGGCCCGCACATAAATGTACACAGATTATATATACATAGATAAGTACACACTAATCACACGTGAAAATCGGCTAGTCAAAATGCAGATACGTTTAAATTTAATTACGTTTTGCGTGGACAAAAGTGCTCAAATGAATCAGGGCCCTTACTCTTGAATTTGATTTAAGTTCGATCTCGATTCGACCTAGTCAATATCTGAACAAACTCAATCGAATCGAAATCAAAGTCGAGTCGAGATCGATCTGAAATGGGGATCCGTTAAACATTTCCGGTTGATGACGTAATCACCATGGACTCAAAGGTTCAGGTTAACTTTCCAGAGTACCAAATCACTGATTCTCGACGTCGATTTGATTTCGATCGTAACTCGAACTCGTCAAGAGTAAGCCTGCTGATCATAGTTGACCCAGTCTCACCATCTAATATGGTAATAACTCTACTTGCATATTAGACAGTGATTATTAACTTAATATGGATTTTGAAAAAATATTTTGGTAATGATTTCCGCTCGTTAAACCTCCTATGTATAGGCCTCCTAAGTATAGGCCTATACTTGGGTACCGACATCATACTACTCACACCGACACCGGATGAGAAAGCACTACATATTTCATACAATACCGCCTGCCCTTCTTACAAAAATGCATGCAGTACAGATAATGCAATTATACCCAACACCGATATAAGAAAAAGTTCATTAGCAAAATAATTTACAAAATCCATATTTAGTTATGGATTTCCGCAAGTAACACCTGAGTCTATTAATTTTATTAAAAAACTCTAAAACATATTTTTATTATTTTAACTTCAATGGTTTCCTTATAGTGAAATTTAACTGTCAAATTAGTTTGACGTTTAACTATGAAATTAGTTTGACATGGTACTAATAATTTATATGCTAAGGGTCTGTTTCACAATCATTAAGTAAAGGCTTAAGTAGTTACTCAACGAGTTAATTACATAGAGGTTAAATCCTTTCGTTAACTTTCTTTGCATTTCACAATCATCCAATCAGTAAATTAAAGTGAAGATTATATAATTAATACATACTTACAAGTTACGTTTCGTTTCAAGGTAAAAATAATTTATGTGTTTCTATAAAGTATAGTAATCACAGAATTATCATTTAAAATATTTTTTGTGATGATTATAAGTAATAAAAACAATAAATTCGTACAAAAAATGTTTACACTGTAATGTAAATGAGTCATTTCACCTTTTCTAAAATCAATGTTTCTGTAAGAATGGAACGCAACGAGGTTTCAACAAAAACTCTATGTCGAGTCAACGTCAGTTAGTCAGTAAATGACAAATGTCAAATTTGGTACTTTTTGTGTGGTGATTTTGTTTGCATTGAATTTACCATTACGAACATTGTGTTATTTTACAATGACTGCAAAACTGTCCATTTATATAATAAAATAACTTGTTGTTGATAAAAATTTGGAAATGACGTATTTGAGGTTATCTTTTTAAATTTACTTGTCAAGTAAAAGGCTACTTGGCAGTGCATCCGGTGGTTAACTTAACGAGCAAATAAAGTGGTGATTAACCCTACTCAGGGATTGTGAAACGTGAAAAATAGTTTACTGAGCAGATAGGGTCGAAGTAGCTTACCCAGAACTTTACTCAGCGATTGTGAAACAGGCTCTAACTTTTTAATGCTGAACGTAGAATTTTACGAGTAAATTCTGATTTTGAGTAATTTATTTTAATAGTTCCAATGTTATGGTTAATGTAAAGATATATGTTATTTCAAAAATACTTCTTATGTAGGTACCTATGTGAGCTGCATGCTGAAATGTTGGGTGGTTCCCAACACGCTACTAAACTATGGGCTGGAATTATATCGTAGCATATAACAGCTAATTACAACGAGTTATGAGTTCCTATATAGTAGAATGTCGCGCGTTCAGCTTGTGTATTTATTTAAAGTAATTCAATTAGCATAGGCTTTCGCGTTTTAACCAACTTTAAATTTATATTTATTACGCGCCTTTGTCGGGATAAATAAAAAAAATGGTCTATATATTAAATTGGTTCCACGTCACCATGTCAGGGTAAAATGATAAAGTACCAATGATTTTTTTTTACTAGCTTCTCGTCCTAGCTTTGCAAGGGTTTACCAATGAAGATGATACTAGCAAATGATTTTTTTATGTGAATATTTCTAAACTAGTTTTTTTTATTCATAAACTATTAAACATTTTCTTTCATACAAACCCCCTCCTGACCATGGCAAATATAATAAATAAAGAGTTATCCTATTTGGTGTAGTCGATCAAAAGTTATACGCGAACATACATTTCGTAGATTTATTTTTAGGGTTCCGTACCCAAAGGGTAAAAACGGGACCCTATTACTAAGACTTCGCTTTCTGAATCTCAAGAGCCGCGATAGCTAGACAGTTGAAATTTTCACAAATTATGTATTTCTATTGCCGCAATAACAACAAATACCAAAAACAAAATCAAAAGAAATTCGAAGTGAAAAATAGAAGTGACGGCAAAACAAAATACCTCCGAAAACTTCTCTTAAAACTTTACCGACATAAAGTATGAATTGAGAAATAACATTTTAATCTGTGCCAAACAAGATATAACCTAGAAACACCAAGCACCGACACCGGGATAAAAATCAAAGCTACTAGTTTTTATTTTTACATTTTGGATATCTCAATATTCCAAAATTTGTAGCTTCAAATGTTATTGTATTTGTAGAGTAAACACAAAGGAAAGTATGTACCTTTATATTTATCATCTCTCTGACTAATATTATTGCGTTGTCATTCGGTTTACATACATGATCCAAATTTCAGGTCAATTGAACATCTGGGAGTGGGTCAAAATTAACATGCAATATCTGAAAACACACTCTCAAGCAAGTAAAACAAAAATTAAGTAACATGTGCCGTGTGGTGCCAGCCTAGAAGAGAACTGCACCACTCCTCTTGGTCTCTAGGCGCCGCAAGAGGCCACTAAAGAAAGACCGCAGCGTCTTTGATTCATTATCTAAATCTCACTTTTGTCAATTACAGCACCACCCAGACAGCTTCGACACAATTCCCTCATATATACCCCATCCGTAGGAACTAATTACCGACAAAATAGTTTCTTAATTCGTGCAGGCAAAAGATTTAATAAAATTTCCAGTTCAATTGATTTTGATCTGTTCAATTCCAGTAGTGGTCAGGTGAAGCGCAAATTAACCAATCCGTTCTTCGGTGATGATTTGGCACATAAGTAAGTATTCATTGGATACTTTGCAAACCATGATTTGTTGTTTAAACTATAATACTGTAAATGTTGTATTTAAAATGAAGTTGGCACTCGATAATATGTAAGCATTGTTTAACTCGATGTGTACCACGCTTAATGTATTTTCGCCTAGTCTATTGTTAATTGCGAGGACCTGTTATTGGCTTTCTGATACCTATCTTTTATTGTTTTTTTATGTTGCATTAGCTGTTGGTCTTCCGAATATTAAATAAATAAATAAATAAATCTTTTGGCCAAACTGCGGTCGTCTATCCGCTGCCATGGGATGATGGCTTTTTTTTTGACGGAGGCCCTACGTCCAGCAGTCGATTGATGTGAGCTAATAACATTAATGATGATGATGTGATATAACCAAGGATTATAAAACCATTTGCGAAATACCTACATTTTAGTAAACCATTTTGTCCAATTTGTCGTCATTTCGTCCAATCAAAAACACATACTAGTTAATTCACTATTACCACGCGACCATTCAATAATTTGATTGACTAATGCACAAACTGGCCAATTAAACGAATCGATCGGACGGACGATTGTCCGAACGATCGAGTAGCCGCGCGGTAAACGGAGTTATCGATAAACCACGTATACACTCCAGTCGACAAGCGCTTTTAGAGATTCTCTTTTTTTTGTATATCCTATGAAACTGCATTTTTAATGGTTTAACTGGTGCCGTTAATTCGATAACTCAGATCATGTGTTACGATCGTTAAAAACAAATTAGACGACCATTTGGATCAGCGGTAGTAAACGCCGCTTCTGAGCCATGGGTCGCGGGTTCGATCCCCGCACAGTACAAATATTTGTGTGCATGAACATGTCTGTTCTGGTCTGGGTGTTGTCTATGTATTATAAGTATGTATTTCCAAAAAAAAAGTATTTATGTAAGTTTATCGGTTGTCTAGTACCCTATACGACATGGTACTTAATAGTAGCTTAATTTGGGACTAGATGGCTCTGTGTGGCCCTGCAGTGAGGCTTGTCTTAAATATTTATTTATTTATATTATACTTTATTTGATATTTTAGCAACTTAATTGCACTTATAATATCATAAAAAAAAATTTTTCAAGTTTATATACTGATATTATTTATATTATTTATTATTTATATTAATTTATTGATTCACTTAGTTTTTAACTACAGAACTATAATATTTATTATTGCACATGTGGCGGTTTGACTCTACCAAACCGTTTAATCATTTATTTTCATCTATAGTAAAAAAAAGTAATATTTTATAGATTTTATTAATATTGCAATAAGTAAGAAGAAGTCATCTAGAAGTAAGAACTATGTGATGCACGATAGTGCTTAAGAGATATCTTATAGACAGTGATATCTAATAGACAATTAAATAAATTAGTTATTGAAAACGTCGAAAAGATGAGACTAAAAATGTATTTCATAGTCTGAAGTTATCATTTTATCATAAAAGATTCAAACAATTGTTAAAAAGCGTCATAAAACGTTGGTAAGAAGACTTGGTATAACTTTTTTGATAGAAATAAATAGAAAATTTTAACTAAGTTAACAATCTAAGTGTAGCCTTTAGTAAAACCTTTTTTTGATTTTTTTGTGATTTTATTTAAGTATGGATATTAAAAGAATTGTGAATTTCTTGGTTTATTAAGTTAACCCAAGAACGAACTCTACAATGAACTAACATATGTCGTCTTTTTCTAACCGTGATCATAGGTAGGCTAAACATTGACAGATGAAACGTAAGTATTACTCTTATTCCTCAATAGCTGTAATGTGACATCCCGAGTGAGCATTTTACCAATTAAAAAAGTTTAAGTTCTAGAGAAAGTACCTATAGTGTGAATATTTATAAAAAGTGAAATCCAAACTGTTTTTTTTCAATTCTTAATAAGTGAATTGAAAAAAAAATGGATTTCACAAAAGTTTGCAACACCATTATCGAAGTGCACTGAAAATAGCAGCAAGATGAGTTTCATTCCTATGGCATTAGTTTTTTTTTCAAGTAAAACTCATATTATAAAAACAGCAACGTTTGATCTGCTGAAAAACATTATTTTAATAACGAAATAAGTACTTTTATTTGTTATCTTAGGTCTACGAAAACCTATATCTCTTAAGAATACAAGTAGCATGTAACCTTTACAGTGTGCGTCTTATTGAAGTCTTCAAATATGCTAAGAGTGAAATGAGTACGCAGGCATCAGAGCCCTCGCTTGCAATATTATGAAACTCTTCCTTTGTTTGCGATACGAAGAAAACTTAATTACCCTCCAAGAAAGGTAACTCCTACTGACAAAGTTTTGAAAATGACTTGTAATCTTGCGATGAGATAGCAAGTCAGTTTCTTGTAATGCGGAATGTTACTGATGACGACATTAGATACAGATTTATAAAATGATTTATAAAACATTAAGACTTTGTTTTTGCAATATCACAAACCATATTAATGCATGCTGAGATGAATATGCCATCATATTATACTCGTATTCGCTTCATAATTTATTCGTACAAATTGTATTGACAACTTGTATGAAAAATTAAAGACCCTAAAACATTGATCTTTCCCAAAAATTCGTTAATTTTGGTCATATCATAAGTGTGATCACACTTTTCATTTTACGCATTAAAACCACTTTTTTATGTTAAATTGTTAACATTCAATGCAATAGATTATTTACCTAAAGCGCTTGAGATTTACATTTGGGACTTTTATTTCTTTCTAATGAAAATCGATGATCGATGTTATTTAATTTAAAAAATATCCTAATTATAATTAGATCTTAACCAAAGCACTTTCTATACTTAGATAGATAATAATACTAGTATCTATCCCATAAAACGCAACAACGTCAACAATAGTCAACTTATTGCATCTATTATTAGCTTAATGTAATCCTACCAGGTCTACAGGGTAGGAGGCCTACCAATGTACAGTGGTGAGCACATTAATTACCCCCATTGAATTTCCAATTTAAACCAATATTATAGTGTTACGTCAATTTGATATAACTATATGCAATGATATTTAAAAAGTAATAGATATGTTACATGCGCTCTCAATATGCGTCCCTAAAACGTCACAATTGTGACGTCTTTTCAAATCCATGAAAGAGAAAGTAATTGTTCTTTTCACGAGTATGACAAGGACAAAATAAGAATTACGCATGTGTGCAGTTGTTCGCAAGCGGCACATATATTTCGATAGTTTTGTAAGGGCATAACCTATCTATACTTTTTAAATATCATTGACTATATGTATAAAGTTTTTCGTCTCCATTCGGGAAAAAATTCCTAACGTTTGTCTGATCAACTGTGTAGCCTACCCTCTACTTACATGGCCATTGATAAAAAGGTTAATAACATTAATAAACTTTATATACGGACAGATACGGGTTAATGTTTTATAGCTAATCTCGGTCTTGGCATGCTTCTTGAAAGCACCCGAGCGAAACGTGACTCCTTTTTTATCTGAAATGCGTATTACGTATTTTAATTTAACGCCATATTCGCGCCAGCAGAGCTATTCATTTTTCATAAAAGAAGAAAGGATTTTGTGTGATGAATTTGATATGCTTGAAACTAGCGTAGGACTTCACCGTAAAAAGGTTTGAAAACGTATGATATTCCTATGTCAATGATATCGTATAACAATTAACTTTGACGTATAACACCTATTTTGTTTATCAATTTCAATATTGTTTGGGTATAGCTAAAAATATACAAATTTGGTAAGAAACTTCGAAAAGTAGACATGTGTCTTCAATCTTATTTAAAAAAAAAAGACGTGTGGCACTTGGAGACTGCCGCGGTAAAGCTATTGCATAGCATTTTTTATCAACATGCAATTATAAAACTAAAAAGTATCACCGCTGTGCCGTTCGGAGTGGGGGGGGTGTTAGGTTATTTTCGTTACGGAATTTCTCGATTCAGTCTAAACGCTCAAGGCCCGCGATAGAAGCTATGCAATAGCCTTGCAATAGCTTAATTTTATAATTTTATGTAATTACTAATTTTGACTTTTGTAATTAAATTTTTCTATTATGTTGGCAGATATGGTTACCATAGGCAACCATACTGTCAAAATCCTTATTTTCTACTAAATTCTTTTAAATTTCGGAAATTCAAAATTTTTCGATCGTGCCTCGCCCCGAGTGTTATTTTCGTTACGGAATTTCTGGATTCGGTCTCCACGCTCAAGGCCCGCGATAGAAGCTATGCAATAGCTTAAAAATACAGGAATCTATAAAGATATTTGGCTACCTTTCAATAAGCCTAATGTTGTCTTTTCTTATTTATTTATTATTTATTTATTACTCATCCACTAGTTAAAGCTCTTTACAATTCTAAATGTAAATCAAAGGGCCTAAATAATTTCTTAAAGCAGTATTGTTTTAGAGTTTGAAACAGAAACAACTCTTTAATTAGCTTTTACGGAAGGGGAGCGAATTATCACGGTACAAAATTCAAACTTCGAGTCAAGTTTAAACTAGGAAGTTTTCAAAATCAACGGTAAATTTTTAGGTTTTACCTTGTGAAACATTAAATACATTGGGTCCCACTCAAATGACAGATACATTTGAAAATTATTGTTATGAATGTACATAGTGTTATTGGGTGTAGTCAGTAGTATAATACATGTAGTTCAATCTTTGATTATTTATACGCTCTAAGAATTCAATATTTGACTTTGACTCCGCGTTAAGATTTAGTTGGTTTGTAACTCGACTGGTACACCACAGCATGTTTTAACACATTGAAAGCACAAAGTCTGACCAGTATGTTGACACATTTAGCATATACATATAAACTGAGCCTGTGACGTCACAAGCCACTATATCTGTTTTAAAAGTACTTTCGCTTATTATACCATTTATTTAAATTCAGTACATTTGTCGTGAGTAGGTTTTTTTATTAAAGAGTATTTTCAGCCAGTGTAATTATTTTTTGCTGCATTAAGGTGTGGAATTTTATACGAGTAGCAAGATTTTATGATAGTTATTTTGAACTACGTGAACGTTAAAATGGTGTGTGTTGTTAATAATAATTACGTAATATGTAACTTTTAAGTTACAGAAAGGACACTTACCTAAAATGACATAGTAATAAAAAATACTTATAGCATTCTATCTCAAAAATAGAAATGCACATTTGAAACTGTACCCGCATTGATTAGCGCGATCGCTTTCAAAGCTGAACGCTGTAACCAACGTGCGGTCTCATCGTCCAATTGGCGCCGCACAACCGTTGCATTTTCCCCAGAGCTCTATAGCTAATATCCAATTTCCTTTATCTTAACTTGTACAAACTTAGCTCCAAAGGAAATTCTTCTATCTAAAACTAAGAAAATCTATTGAAAATGAAACACCAGTACTCACCTATCGTCGTGAGCGCCAACGTGCACCAATAATAACTTTGTAGATACTGTTTCACAACGTCCGCGGTTTCAGTGTCATGATACACCCAGTTTTTACTACCGAACCCATTGTTTTTATATATTATATGGTACAAGCACCCATTCCAATGGAATATCACTAATAAATAATGAATTAAACTGGTTGATCTAAACAAGTTTGGGTAGTTCGTGTGCCTTTCCGTGCGGTCCATGAAGGCCCAGAACCGGTAGATCTTGACGAGGCGAAAGGAGCGGAGGATCGAGTTGAATCCGATCGAGAGGTAGAGGAAGTCCAGCGGCAGGAGGCACAGGCAGTCGATGTAGAAAGTAGTTGAGTTCATGTAGTGCGCCCGCAGCTTGGCCGCGTCTGTTTGTAGAACGCCGTCCTCCAGATAACCCGTTCGGAAGTGGAACAAGATGTCCGCCAGATAAAGGAAATCCGAAAAGTAGTCCAAACAGAACCACACTATTAGCGTCTCGCCTGTAACAAAGGAAAATGCGGTTTGTTAGGAAATGCTTCGGATAAAACAGATATTTTGTTTCTGGATTTAACGTTGCTCAATTTAACTGCAGGATTTTTAAGACGGATTTTGTACACAAAATCCGTCTTAAAAATCCTGCTGACCCTACAGGGTCATTAACATGTTTTCATCGTGATTCTGGTAATCATCCTATTTTAGTCTCATATGATTTTTATGTTATTTTTTATTATTCATGTAAAAACAGATTGTTTAAGTATTAAACATGTGAAAACACTGTTCGGCCTTGTTAAAACTGTTAAGTACTAAAACAAATTTCAAATACAACAAACATGACTCTCTTGTCAAGAAATCGTTTTTGGAAATTCTCATAAAATTGTTTTCAAACCATTTTTCAAGCAATCACAATTCTACTGTAAATTGCAAAAAAAATTCCTTGCTGGCCTTAAATAACTGCCGTGCACTTAAAACGCGACTTGAATTTGTCAACATACATAATGTAAATTCAACGAAAGGTTGTAATTCAAGGAATAATATTTACAATCCTGATAGCTAGAACACTTTGCAAGTCTTGGGGTTGATTAACCCAACACATCCCACGGCAACAGTCTATTGTTAGACATATCATAGATACCATAAACTTACACAATTAATTAAAGTTCGCCGATGTAAATGAATTAATGTTTCCCTTTGATCAAAACTTTTTCAGTTAACTCTCAGGAATTATGATCAATTTCAACGCAAAACGGGAACTTGAAAGGAGTCGAGAACAAGATTACGTGTTGGTGAAATTCAACGCGGCTGGGTGCCACGATGAAACAATGGCCAACTCAGGCGAAGAAACCTCGGAGCGTTACCTTACAAAGTTAAGATCACTAACAGCCTTATACTTGTCTCTGTTTCGAAAGTCTATGTGTAAGTATATCTAGTCTAATAGGCCACTCGACTTATTTCAAATGTGAACAACAAAAAGCATCAACTAACCACTTTAAGAAAGTTTGTGCCCATTTTAACAGCGTCCTAAGTAGGAAGTGACAGGAAAGTAGAAAGTACACTTTGACTTTGATCAACTATGACGCATGAACGAATGTTATTCAATTAAACATCATCTTCCATCATTTTGATTCAAACTGGAATTCCTCAAAATGTTGTTCTAACGTGTTCAAAACTTGTAAGGACCATAAAATACAAAATTACATGTATAATGGCTACAATTAGTGTCCCACCTTTCAAAGTATAACATTGTCTATAGCGCAAGACGTTTACCCTGGAAAAGCTATTTGGGTAAGTAATTTAATTCCCTCCGGTGCAAGTTCGAGGAACTATGCAGGAGTGCGCTAAGTCGCAACCTAGATATTCGCCGCGAATCTTAGCGGTCATCTTAAATGGAGACGTCTTAAGTATAAGCCCAAGCGAAAATTGGTTTTAAATCCAATTTTAGTAACGATTTAAACCGACTTCATGACAACGTTTTATTATTTCTAAAGATCATCAAGATGTTTGCATCTAGATTGGCTTTCAACCGCTAATAAATAGAGATTTATATAATATGACAATTACTTCACGTAGAAATGTTTGTATTTGTCTACTATAATTACTACTGTTAAACAGATCCCAATTTAAAGAAACTTTACCTAATTTCTCAAACAATCTAAGTCTAAACATAAGTGCTTTTGGGTGCTACGGTCAACGGATAAGCAAAAAGTCACAAAACGATGTAACGCGTTTTAGCCGTAAAAGAATTGCTTTCTAAAAATTCGAATTTCAAAACTACACAGTCAGTCGAAACTATTAATCCGTTTTAAAAACATTCAATTGTACGAAAAAAATTTACAGGTAAAACGTGTAAACGAAAGAGTATCGGCAATATTGTGAAGAGCGCTCGCTTTGAAGTTGCTCCGATGATCGTCGAGCGCAATCAACTACTTTATCTCGGAACAAAATCAAAATATAAAAGACTGTGACAGATTCTCTCGTCGCGTATCGACGCGCTAGTGTTGTCGAACTATCGCTCATGTCAACCGGTACAGTCAAAAGTTGTCATACCACCACATACGGAGCAAATTGTTATGAATACCTACAAAAGATAGACTGCGCTGATCCTAATTTTGTTTTAAGTCAATTGAATGAGATAAATAAATAATAAATAAATGTGCTCAACATCACATACATTGCTCTGATCCCAATTTAAAAACCTACTTATTTGAAGCACTTGTATTTTGGAAGCCAGAAACAACGAAGCTACCACAAGCACCCAGACCCGAGAAAATGTGGAAAAACATTATTTTTTTTCTACATTGACCCGTCCGGGATTCGAACTCGGGACCTCGTTGCAGGCGACACCTTGAAAACTGGTGTGTACGACACTCCGCAACGGAGGTCGTCGCACACGTTTATTTTACTTATAAAAACAATTACGTTTTTTGAATTATACACATATAGTAGATTGGGAAGAAATTTACGTAGTTTTGTAATAATCATGCAAAAAAGTGCCTATCTTTTAAAATACACTTTAAAAGCAACACGTTATACATGTTGCAACAAGGTGAAATAGGTATAGGAAAGGTATACGACCTAGGTCAGTTGCACATAGTAACATTATTGTGGATGTAAGAAATGTACGGTGGCTGACAGTTCACAAGGTAAACCAGAGCATGAACAGCTGGGGCTTTGGCAGAAAGTATAGCCTTTTAAATAATAAAAAAAAAACAATTCTTGCAAAACACCATTTCGTTACAAGGCTTAAAGGTCTATAATTTATTAATAACATTCACCAATTAATACACTTCAAATAAATCAGAAATAAAAAGGTATAGGGCACGCGGACGATACAAATCAATTACCTGACCGGCTATTGTATGTTACCAAATGTCAAGGAATAGCTTATTTAACATTTTTATTCCGAAATACTACAGTTCAAATAATGCTTAGACAAGAGTTAAAACGATCTCATAAATATGTTGCCATTTCGATGTACTAAAACCCAAGCTGCTGTTCCACGCTCTTGTGCACCACATCTAGATGATACCTTTTTACCGCTATTTAAACGAATATCGATAACGTATCGATTTCTCTCAATAGCAGCATTAGTCGATTCAGATTAGTAGCGGTATCAGTGAAGAGTTGCTCAGATGCGGGCTGCATCGAGCCGAGTGCTTTTGAAATAACTTAGTGGGTAACTCACGGGTAACTAATAGTGCATTAAAATTTTGTTTATGTTTGCGCTGCAAAATAATGTTTTCAAAGATGGTTTTAAAAATATCTAAAATATTTCAAAACAATACAAAACTATGTTTAATGATATCTTTCATTTCAATAAATTTTAGTGTTCGCGAAAACAGCGTTATATGTTAAAACTGGATTTGATAATATTAATTTTTACTTCTTAGTTTGAGTGTTGTTTAGTACCTACAGTGGTTCTCGGATAAAATGTATACCTATACCTAAATTTACCACCTTTCTATACTGTCTTAGGACTGAGGTGTTCCTGGTAACTCCATTGTTTCTGATACCATAAAGCAAACTTTTTATAGCTACTTAATTCCTTTGCGGTCAGAACAATCGATGCGATGTTGTTCACATTTAATTATTAACTATTTGATTTATTATAATTTACAAGTATCTATGATGCAAAAGTAAAGTGAAAGTAACCATGTCGTATTAACTTATTTGATAAGTAGCAAGTACCGTACTCACCATTAATTTCTTGGAAGGCGAACCTATACACGATGACCCAAAGGTTATAAAGGAAAGCTAGTGAGACGACCATGGACCAGTAGTAGCACAGCCGGCCCGCGGGGTCGAACACGAAGGACCAGTGCGGACCGGATCGCAGGCGACCGCTCGCGTACGTCGACCGTCGGCGGAGACCGCCTCTGCTACCACTGAAAAGAAAAACAATAATTAGTACATATCCTTTTTACATGAAAAGGTTTTTCTTTTAAGGCTGTTTTAAAACGTTCGTTACACAAAATGTTTGTAGATTTAAGTTTCTGACAAACTGCTAGGTAGGTAGATCACATTATTTTTATTTTTTACTAGCGGACCCGACAGACGTTGTCCTGTGTCTAAACTATGAATATTGATTTCAAATTGGAATAATTAATTAAATAAAGATTTCAGATACAAATTTATTTATCGACATCGCAAATGCTAACCGCACTGGAAATTGTAACCTTTCGCAGCACACATTCTGTCAATGGTATGTCAAACACCATAATATTACATTTAAAAAGTTTAAATTGTCAAAAGCGCTAAGGTTACATCACAAATAATTTAGTATGGTGATTAAGTTTTCTTCAATTTTCTAATTTTCCGCGCAATATCCTAATTTTTTCTTTCATAAGAACATTCTCCTGACTATAACAAACAATACAAAAAAAGAATTAGCGAAATCGGTTCATTTTTATATACACCGTGCAATTTGAACATGTAAAACATGTAAAACGAAGCCCACGTTATTGGGCCATTGTGTATAACATCATGGCAGTGTTATTTATTTTTAAACGGTTTTATTTAGCTCACCCCGTTTGTTTTATTTATTATTCTTGGGTCAAATTTAGTAATCCAAATTTCACCCTCTTCCTGTCAACCGATTAATCTGAAATTTTGTACACACTTTGGATTTTGGTGACAATACAATTATGTTTATTCATTATCATTATAAATTCAAGATGGCTGCCGCTACAAAATGGCGGATATTTTATGTTTTATTAATCCCATCAATATGGGTATCAAATGAAAGGGCTCAACAAGCAGAATACAATATACTATAAAAAATTGAAATCTAAGTTGGCAGCCGCTACAAAATGGCGGATAACGTAGGTTTTATCAATCCCATCAATATGGGTATCAAATGAAAGGGCTCAACAAGCAGAATACAATAAATACAACAAGCCTACGTGGCTCTTAGTAGAGTAAGATCTTTGCAGGGATTACGTATAGAGGAGTTGGACTGCAATAAACTAACGGGCAAGAAACCTTGCAATAATGAAGCACTAAATGAATTAAACAGAATGCGAAATAAAAACTAAAAACTAGAAAATAAAAATAGGTAAAAAAACTTTTTAAGTTTAACGGTTTTATGTTAAACATACTCGTACATTGCAATGTTTAAGATAAATGTACTAAAAACCAAAAAATAATAAAATAGATACAGTCGTGGGAATTATAAACATATGCATAGACTAGACTAAAATAAAACCGTGGGGCACGTCAATTGTCAACAAATTATCGACTTAATGTGCGATAGAAGAATCGTTTAATTCGTCGTTAAAATAGGCAGTTGGCCCGCAGACGGTGAGGAAATTACTTACTATTTTCTTGCTCATGGAAATTCCAATAGTTATACACTCCATGTAAATAAAAGAGATGTTTCAACTAGTTTATCGTTGGACATTCACACTGCTGGCTGGCGAGGAATCGTTTCACTGCTCGTAGTTTGTCTTTAATCGACGAAACATATGATAAAAGTACTACTCGCTCACCACTATGAAACCCTAAAACTCGCTTATAATCGAGCTTGCTAGCTTGTTTCCACATTCTAGCCCTACTTATCACACGTCCATCGTTGTCCTTTCTCCACACCTCTCATGACAAAAACCTCCGTTCTGATGATTCTCTTCAGTTACTTACTCTTCGACATTCTTCTGGCTTCATGTCTCACTCTTTCTTGGTAACAGCTATACGGCTCTGGAATGGACTGCCCTCCAAAATAAGAAAATCTACAACAAAATTTTCCTTTAAAAAGGCTTTGAGGAGCCACTTCTCTGAATAAGTTTTTCTCCTTCTCTATCGATCTTCTCTGACATTTGTGATGTGTACAATTATATTATGTGTAAGTAGTTATGTATATATTATTATGATATTATATTATCTTTGGTATACTATGTAAGTAATTATTGTTATTTATGTATTCTTCTATTTTATTGATGCTTTTTCTTTGATGCACCGCCTGTGTTATTTCTGTTTGGGCCAATGGTTGACTGGTAGAGAATGCTTTTAGCATTTAGTCCGCCATTTTGTACTTGATTTTACATGTGCAAAAAAGTGTAAAAAAAAAAAATTAAAAAATTACAAAACAATCATTTTAATCAACGATTGTAGACAATGGGGACTACCGTTTCTTTGCTTACCAGTTGGCGCCACTGTAGACTGAGGTCCGGTGGTATAGCTGTCAAAGGCGATTGGCGCCGAAACAAAGTGTTATATCTTGAATCTAATTAAGGTTATATTGTTTATAAATAACTATCTTGATATCAACAAACTAACTTCTGAAATAGTTGCTCTTGAGGCCGCCTATTTTTGCGCTTTTTCTTAATTCCGCTTTTAAAGCGTTCACATTAATCGCCAAATAATCCATATTTGCGATATTTTACGAAGGAGATCACTTTCCAGCAGGTAAATTAAAGAAATTATAATTTATGCAACAAATTCCGCTAAAACCAGTACAAAGTGAATGATATTGGACCTCACGCGACACTAGCGCCTCTAGTGGCAAATTCACTAGCGATAGCCCCCATTGACGTGCCCCACGGTTTTATTTTAGTCTAGTCTATGCATATGTTTATAATTCCCACGACTGTATCTATTTTATTATTTTTGGTTTTTAGTACATTTATCTTAAACATTGCAATGTACGAGTATGTTTAACATAAAACCGTTTAACTTAAAAAGTTTTTTTACCTATTTTTATTTTACTAAAAATATTTATTGAAAAATTTTAAATTTTGATTTAGATTTTTAAGCTATTGCATAGCTTCTATCGCGGGCCCTGAGCGTGGAGACCGAATAAAGAAATTCCGTAACGAAAATAACCTAACACCCCCCACTCCGACCGGCACAGCGGTGATACTTTTTAGTTTTATAATTATTAAGCTATTGCATAGCTTCTATCGCGGGCCTTGAGCGTGGAGACCGAATCCAGAAATTATGTAACGAAAATAACCTAACACCCCCCACTCCGACCGGCACAGCGGTGATACTTTTTAGTTTTATAATTGCATAAGTTAATAAAAATGCTATGCAATAGCTTTAACGCGGCAGTCTCCGAGTGCCACACGTCTTTTTTTAATTTTGTAACACGCTGTGACGCGCCCAGACGTATTATTTTGCTGCGGCGGGGTCTCGGTTGAATGGACCTTACACAGCTACATCTCTGTGCGTCACAGCGTGTTTCAAAATAAATAGCTGAACCAATATTTAATATTTTATTTAAAAAAAAAATTGTTACAAAAATTAAAATAACACTGCCAATATGTTAAACATAATGGTTACATATCGTGGTTAAAATTGCATGTATATAGAAGATAATCGTAGCAACAAGCAATCAGTTATAATAGGCACGATATAGCCTCATAAATTTGCCATACAATGATGTTCTAGAACTAGGCAATAATGTACACTAGGCCTAAGACTGTATGTAATTATTTATTTTAATAAAAACCATTTTAAAACAAAAAACACTGTTTCATCAAAGTTTTATTAGTTGCCCGTACAAACCTCTGACGTGCCATGTGTCATGTTTTTAACGACTTTCATCTTAAGACTAAAGGCGGGACCAATGGGTTGACGTGCCTCTCGAAGCAAGACTATACCCCTTACTTACTCACCCCTATTAGATCTGAGCCAATTTAAAAGCGGTCGTTTCCTTGTTTGATCCGAACCCTAAAACGTTAGATAGGAGGCACCGTTACACTAACAGTACAGTTTTAAACAGATAAGTCTCAACCTCTATTATGGGAAAGTCCTCATATTGAAGACGACTTAATATGGGTAATAATGTACGAGTATGACAATCCGATACTTCCAGCCATCACTCACAGATGCAAAATCCTCTGCAAGGAGAATGTGGTCGACAAAAAGCAGTTACACATTTTTTAACTCTCACTATTAGGTTACATAATTTAGCAAAATGTTTCATTCATAAACATGTAGGCTAGAAATTAGCAGCAAAATAAATAAACATATATTTTGGAGAGACAGCACCAACAACCGCTTTTGTTTAATTTCCTGTTTATGCTATCTAAAATTTACTTAAATTTCAGAAATAAATGGGGTACAGGACACTTCAGGAAGACGATTCACACGCAACATACGTATAATAACATTCATGTGTTAACAGTAGATTGGAAAATGATATGGTGTGAGTGTTACATTTGAAATTCTAGAGTATAACAGAGTAATTAAATATTACACGATGGATTTATGGTGTGCTAACTGCTTTTACGAAATTCACTCCGAATTTGAAGGTGGTGTCTACTGAGAGGTCCCGAGTTCGACTATTGGATGGGTCAATGTAGCAAAAAGTAAGTTTTTGTATTTTCTTGGGTCTCAGTGATTGTGGTTTCTTGATTCTGATTTCCACTTAACAATTGCTTTAAATAGCTATTTACTTTCTATGAAGAAATGACTTTAAAGACTTAAAAATTGGTGACTAATTTCACGCCTTTCATCGGTTCAATGGTTATGCAAAAAATTCTTGTAAAATAAAATTTAACCCACGTAATTTGAGTGTAGCTTTCTCTACTTGTATACTCGTATCAAAGGTAAGGTGTTTCTTAAGCTGAGGCTCGATCGCGAAATGAACGGACAGCTGAGCTGGGTAAGGTTTTGGAAGCGCTTTGCTTACCTAAGAGGGCTAATTAATGATCTCGTTCATTTTGCGGTTAAGCCTCGGCTTTACAGATCGATAAAAATGGGAACTGAATACTCATTCTTGTACAAATACGACATTTCGAACTGTCTAAGTTTAAATATAAGTAGTTAATTTCATTGTCATGCCCTCTTTAATGCAAACTCAACCCAAATTGAAAATTTGGTACTTATTTGGTAAAGATTTTTTTTCTGACACTGATTGTGTTTTACATAAACATTAATTATCATCCTAAAAGCCGATATCGACAGTTATTAATACTGTTGTCAAGAAATAAATCAAACAAGTGTCTTAACTGCTGAAACTGTTTGACAATTTTCAATTTCATACGTGATAAAGCACCCGGACGGTACCTATCTAACATGTACAGTAGGCACATTAGTTGAAACCACTCACGGCGCCGCCTAGCAGGTTAATACGTAAGCTAACAACATTTCCTGCGTTTGCACAACATAACACGTATGTACACAGCAAAGGCCCGTTTTCACTAGTCGGATGAGCCAGTCAAACAATGGCGAACCTCATTAGAAGGTAGTTTTGGATTGTCCGAAAAATAGACGTGTGTGATGTAATATAACAAACTAATGTGTTTACCTCCGTACATCTTAAATCTTTTGTATTTTAGCGAGCAATTCTCGTATATCAATGTGTATCATGGAAATAGCTACAACGATTTGGACTTAAAATATAATAAATCAAATCAAATCAAATCATTTATTGATTCATAATTACAGGATGGTAGGTATAAAATGTTGTTAGGTACAGCCATGATTCACCATAAAGGTATATTAATGTTTTATATTATTAGTTATAAGTATTTCTCAATCTTAAGTCAGTCTAAGTACTTCTATTTAATTATTGTATAAATAAATTGTATCTTTAAATATTACATATAGATAAATTTACATATCATTCTAAATGAAACCTTGAAGTTGTTTTTATATCTTGTCATCGAAGAAAGATCTAATATCATAGTAAGCATTTCAGCAAGGAAGCCACTTAGCGTAGTTTAAAATCTTTTTTTATTAGTAATTGATCTGTATACAATGGAAATTTATTATAGATTTTTGGTGCCATGCAATTTACACTAATTCTTTGGAGAAGGGTTTTGCATCATTGAGTAAACTTCAGTGTGTCTTTACGACGACTGCCAACAGTATTCATTTCAAAGTAATCTGGGTTATTTCGTATAAAGTTTGCAACCTCACATATTATATGCATAGACGGCAGTTTAAAAAAAATATATTTACGAAAGTACGGTTCACATGAATCATCTTGCTTTAAATCGAAAATAGATCAAAGGCACATTTGAGCTTTAAAGACAATTTGCTTATCGCTTGTGTTAGCCCAAAATATTATTCCATATCTTAAGGTTAATGAGATATATCCATGATAGGCTGTCAGGAGCGTTTTAACATTAGAAACTTCTTATTTTCTTTTCTCTTTATAACTCTTTATAAACTAAGGTTTATAAAGAGCATAAGAAAATTGATTAAATTTTTTTATTACATTATTAATATGACGTTTCTATGTCAGCTTATTATTTATAGTCAAACCTAAGAATTTATTAGTGTCTACCTCTTTAATGTAGGTATTACATATCAAATATCTATGGTTTAGGTAACAACTTAATTTATTTTTGTTCTAATAAATTGCTACTGTTTTACTCAAGGAACTCTCATTTAAACTCAAAATATGTAATAACTTATTATAATAAGGCATAAATGGTTTAAAACTGTTCGCAAGTTAGGTTTTAAGTGCTGTTAAGGGTTTTAGGTTAGAGTGGTTACCCGGTAAGGTTTTGGGTTCAACACTAATTTTAGGCAGTCTACATTTTTATTCAAGTCATTGTATTGTCAAGGCATACTAAAAAACTTATTGTATAATATTAAATTTGTCTTTTAAATTTTACTAAATATATTCTTAGTCGTCGTAACAAAATTTAAAACAAACCTAAATCAAGTATTTGAAATTATTTTTAAAAATTTTGGCGTATATATATAAAATTAAATCTTGCCAGACTAAAAATCAGAAGCTTCAAGGATGATACTTGGTGATTATACATAATGATATAATTTGACAGTTTTTCTACCATGGGTTTGTTTCATAATTGAAGGTCTCCCTTCATGATTGTAACCATGGTCAAAACATCGAGTAAAGTCAATTGATTTCACGTATATTTTTATGTTGTGTGTACAGTATTTGTAATCGTCTACTGAACAGTGTAAACAGGCTATTACAAGCTAGATCCTCAGTAATAGATAGACATGAGATATGTAGGTCGGTGTTTGCTCTAGTTGATTGTTTAGACTTAACTCTGTTCGAGGTTGCCTCGCCACCGATGGCTACCGCTCGCCGTAATACTGAATTAATCTTAACCAAGAGACGCAAATTGCATTTGATAGCCAAATCTTGATATTGAGGCACGATTTAGTTTATCCTAACAAATGAATAAGTAACATCAATAAAAATGTTAACAAGTCAAAAACATTTAAAAAAAAATACAGTTGAATCAAGTGAGTACTCACAAATAATCACTTTGAGATTTGAAAAAGCTTTAAATACATATATAAATTCAAAAGGATAAATATTCTCAGTTAATTAAAAAATATTGCATTATAACGCTAACAAACACATAAAATTAACTTATATGTAGATTTATGTTCATATGCATTTCTAATATTAACGGAATGCAAAAGAAAAAGCATTTGAATATTAAATAATGTTCACACTCTACAAACTTTGCTACGATGCGTACTAATCTGCTACGAACCGTTACGCCCGCTACGAGTTTCACTACGGCGTAGCAAATGTAGCGAGCTTATTCTCGTAGCTGAGGTTAGTTTTAAACTCAAAGGCAACTTCTAAAAACAGAATCTATTCGAAAGGAATGTATCTAATTAAGAAGCCACGAACTTTCACTTTCAAACTAGTGGTTTCTTATAAAGGAAATGGTGTTATGGTATACTGAGTTTTATCTTGGAATGTCATATAAATAAACATAAAAATGTTTAAATATTTGCTGAGATTGTTACTTATAAACAACAAGAAAATTTTTAAAACTCAATTAGCTGATCCAAAATAACAGTTAAGGTAATATTATCAACAAAATCTAATAATAAGAACATAATCATCATTAGCATTGATGTTATTTATATACATGAATGGTGATTTTCTTATATACCGAATTACTCTCATTGTACATACGTATCAGTATCGCATCAAATTAATTCAGACGATTGAGATCGTCTGATAGTATATATTCACGTTGCGTATGTCAAAGATAATGAATCTGGTATTGGCACTGGTTTGTGGCTTGCCTGCACAATACTGGACATTCGATCGATTAGGTAACGTACAAGTACCCACACGTTCGCAAACTGTGATCTTGATGACATAACCGTGTCTGGCTCCTCAGAAATTATACCGTATTTGGTGTTTGAACACGCGAAACAAAAGATATAAGATACAAAAGCCTTTTTGAATATTCCTATTTTTAAATATTTACAAAACATCTTATTTTTATGTTTCTATAGTGAAAAAGGTCCGCTTGTTTGTTAGCTGTCCATAAACAGTTTAGCCGTGATTTATAAATTAAAAGTAAAACTATAATTATGAAGAATTTTGAATAAAATAGAGAAACTACTTTGTAACGGTTTGGTTTGGTTATAGGAAACACACAGCAGTAACTAAAAAATTTGTTAAAAAATACCTAACATTTTTTTCAGTGTACAATCGCATACTTTTTGTTAGTAACTTAATACACCAGTAAACTAAATATCATTTCGATAAAACCAAAAATTAAGTAAAACAATAGTGGCTTAACTAGACCCACGCTTGCCAACCTTATAACTGATTAAGCTGCGTGTTTGCCCTACCCCTAATAAATCAAAGGTGCCCAATATTATCTATCGATAATTGGATACAATCCTACATCTGCAGTTACATAAGTAACTGTATATGGGCTGGATCGCACTTAATTATTACTGTCCCCAATTATGTGAACGGCCAAACCATAATAACACCAATATTAATGGTATAAGGAAATATATACGAAATTATTTCTTGGACACCGATGCGCAATTTTTGACTCAAAAGAAGTGTACGTGCCGCATGTTTTTTAAATGTAAGTAAAATCTGTGTGACATATATTTTCACATGTAAAACAATTTACCTGAAATGCATCAGTTCGGTATCACCACAAATTAGTTTAAGCTATATTTCTCGGGTACCTATCACGATTTTACAATAAATTGGTGAAAATACTTTATTGTTTAAAGAAGTCTGCTCTGAATCCAATCAAGATATATTACTTAATGTTCTCAAATGTTTTTGTATCATTTATACACACTATGTTACACACTATCACAGTTTTAACATATCATCGTTCATCATACAACCATACATTCACACTATACATAAATCATTACTTTCATCTACATTCACCTTTACACTACAACTAAACCATTTTTCACCGGCAATACCCTTAACCTTGGGATCAATTTCGTCATCTGACTGGAGTGCAATAGTAACTAATATCTTTCAAGAGTCCGTAGGAGTCATAGTAGCTCCGTACGGCTTCTTTCATTCAATTTCACAAATAAAATGGCCAACTTAGAAGAGATTGTCACTGACATTGATAGCATCAATGTCGCTAAATCGTACTGTTGCGCTCCTGAAAAATGTAAGGATTTGATCTATACTGGTAACTTAGCTCTCAATATAATTCACACCAACATTAGAAGTATAGGTAAAAACCTCGACAGTTTTATAGCGACCTTGACAACGACTAACATTGATTATGATCTGATAATCCTGACAGAGTGTTGGCTGAATGTCAATGTTACACTCCCACTCTTAAATGGTTATTCGGTATATTCTTCCCTTAATAACCCCATACAGAACGACGGTGTTGTGATCTACACAAAGACTACTCTAACGTGTCGTGTCACCGAGCCTATTATTGGTGATGCAAACTGTCTTCATTGTCGTATTGGTGATACTTCCATAATTGCCATTTATCGCTCACCTGCTTACGATAAACTAGACAACTTTTTCTGCAGCATCGAAAGTTTTATCGCCTCTATAAACTCTGCAAATATCGTAGTGATTGGTGATCTAAATGTTGACATCAAAAAAGGTAACAAAAACCGTTATTCTGATATATATTTAACTCTTATGGCATCCCTGGGTCTCCTACCAGCGCATCTCCTACCCACAAGAGGAAAAAACTGTCTAGACCATATCATGTTAAAAACCAAACTTCCTGCCACCGCTATTGTTCTACAAACAGAGATTACGGACCATTCTCCTACACTTCTATCACTCAAGTTAAAAAAGTGTACAAATGACCCGAACATTAACACAAGTGCTAACTACAACTTTGAGGCAATGAAACACGAACTAGATATTACCAACTTTAGCCCCGTATTGCAAGAAAATGATCCGGAAATTGCCGCGAATACCTTAATCGCAATTATTCAATCAGTAGTCGACAACCATACGGTAATTAAAAAAGTTTCTCGTAAACGCAAAATAATTAAACCATGGATTACTGCTGGTATGCTCCGTTGCATCCGCAATCGTGATTCCATGAATCTGAAGTTAAAGAGAGATCCAAATAATGATATTTTAAGAACAACCTATAGAAGATACCGAAACTTTTGCAATAACCTTTTAAAAAAATTGAAAACTGCTTACGAAATGTCTGAATTTGAAAAATCTAAAAACAATCCAAAGGCTTTATGGAACGTCGTAAAAACAATAACTTATTCCAAACGTCTTAAAACTTCTCCAAAGGAACTTCTACAAATTGCTGGTGACTTTAAATCATCAATAAACTCTGTCAACAAGTTCTTTGTTAATGTTGGAAAAAGTTTGGCAACAAAAATCCTAACCACTAAACAATCAACTTCTCAAAACCGGCCCTCACCCGCTAATTCTCTGGCAATTCTTCCTATTGAAGAGTCCGAAGTTGAGAGGCTGATAAAGAATCTCCGCAGTGACAGTGCCACTGGATGGGATGACATTCCCTCACGAGTGATTATACAGTCTTCTGACGCCTTAGCCACCCCACTAACGCACATTTTTAACCTGTGTATTTCCCAAGGAGTTTTTCCTACAGTCTTCAAAAAGGCAATCGTACACCCCATACATAAGAGTGGGGACAGGGACTGTGTCACAAATTATAGGCCTATTTCAGTCCTATCTGCTCTGTCAAAGATTTTTGAACGTTACCTAAACACATCACTAAGAAACTTCTTGGAAAAGCATTCTATTTTATCAGATAACCAATATGGGTTTCGTAAAGGTAAATCTACCGAGGACGCCGTGTCCAGGTTTGTTGAAACCGTGGTAACTAAAGTGGACAACAAACTTAAATGCTACGGTGTATTCCTCGACCTTTCTAAAGCTTTCGACACAGTCTCCGTCCCCATTCTCCTAACTAAACTTGAATCCATTGGTGTCCGTGGTGTCAGTCTGGATATTTTTGCCAGTTACCTGACAAACCGCTCACAATACGTAAAGATTGGGTCTTTTGTCAGCGATGAGGAACCAATATCCTACGGAGTCCCTCAGGGAAGCATATTAGGGCCTACGCTATTCCTCATTTATATTGACCAGCTTTGCAGTATGTCTCTTGAAAACTGCAACATTTTCACATATGCAGATGACACTGCATTACTTGTCCATGGTGATTGCTGGGACACTGCCAAGGTCAATACTGCTAATGCACTGGGTACGGTCATGGCGTGGTTATCAAAAAACCTTCTCAAGCTTAATTTAGAAAAAACTCGGGTCATCCGTTTTGACATCTCTAAGACCAAGAAACATGAGCCAGCTAGTGACCCCATTCTTGTCCATACCTGCCAGGATAAAGGTCTTGTTCCGTGTAGTTGCACCCCACTTAAAAATGTTGGCAGCGTTAAATACTTAGGGGTTCATGTGGACGAGAGACTTGACTGGCATGTCCAAATCGAAACTATTACTGCAAGGGTTCGGAAGCTTATTTATATATTTAAAAATCTTCGTAACTCAGCTGACCGAAGAATACTTTTTACTGTTTACTTTGGCTTATGTCAGTCGGTCCTCTCCTACTGTATTCCGGTTTGGGGTGGAACCGACAAAACTTCAATGTTAAAATTGGAACGTGCACAGCGGGCTATTCTCAAGGTGATGACACGTAAAAAACAAATTTACTCCACCGCAAAACTTTACTCTGAATGTGAAGTTCTAACTGTTAGACAACTTGCCATTCTCAGTCTAGTCCTTCGTAGGCAATCCTCGTTGCCATTTAATCAAAACGTCGCTACTAGACGTCAGGGAGCAAAAAGAGTATGCCCTTTAATTAAATATCGTACCATTTGGGCAAAGAGACAGTGGAGTGGTCTGAGCACCAAACTGTATAACAAAATTAATAACATCACAGGCATTTACTCTTTGACCAAATATGAAGTAAAAAACGCAATTCGGAATTTACTACTTACCCTTAATTATAATGAGACCGAAGATCTTCTTAAATAGGTGATAACTTACACTTACACACACACACACACACCGAACCCACAGACACACACTCATCCACCCACCCACCCACCCACACACACACACACAAACACACACACACACACACACACACACACACACACACACACACACACACACATATTTCCTCTCCCATATATTGAGAAGCATATACAAACACACACTTCCTCTCCCATATATTGAGAAGCATATAAACATACACACGTACCTCTCTAATACTTAACTGTTGCCATGTAAAATGTTTAATTGGAGGAATCACTGCTGCCTAAGATACAGGATTATCCTAGATTAGGAGTCAGGGTTACACCAATAAGTTAACTACTTATAAGATACATCCCTTGTAACAACAAAGCTTTTTTTTATCTGTAATATTTTAATAATAAAGGATTTATTTATTTATTTATTATTATTTATTATAAGATATGGTGTCATTACTTAAAGTTTAGTTTGTTAGTTTAAGATATTTGACGGTGATTTCTTGTTCTTGAAAAATCGTGTTTTTAGAAACACAACAGTTTTAAAGTCCTATCCAACAACATTCCAAATCATAGAATATTTATGCCATTCATTCATTGCCTGATAAATACAAAGCTTGTACCTTTTTTTTCTTTGCGGTTTTCGAACAAATCGGTGTTGAAAATGAAGCACTTATCTAATATTTCTTAGTGTGGTGTGTTTGTGGTACCTTAATTGTTTGTGATTTCCAGCATAGTGCACGAAATATTTATTTGTTTTAAAAAAATATTTGATGTTTGTTAAATTTATTTATTTTTATA
Source organism: Anania crocealis (assembly GCA_949315895.1). Classification (NCBI taxonomy): domain Eukaryota; kingdom Metazoa; phylum Arthropoda; class Insecta; order Lepidoptera; family Crambidae; genus Anania; species Anania crocealis. The sequence goes on along the minus strand of OX438880.1, from coordinate 13,599,183 downwards.
CCTGTCAGTGCCGTTGCAGTGCGGAGCTACGAGGTGGTTGTGTGAAAGATGCGGCGCAGGAGTGGCGGGCGCGTGCGGTGTATGAGGCGTGCTTCGCCACCCGCTGAGTAAAGGCGCCTCGCCGCTAGCACCCAACAATTTTAATCTGCAGACAAAAACATTATTTTTAATATACAGTGTGATCCGCTTAAAAAATAATTACAGGGAGACATAGACGACGTACTTATCTTTAAATTTAAAAAATAATGGGAGACTATTATACCCGTCTGTTTTAAATTTGAAGAAAAAACAGAGAGCGTTGCCATCAAAACATTAATCCGAAAAACTTTATCAGTCCCCGTTTGTTACAAAAAAAGTTCCCAGTTCAATACAAAACTAAATAACATAAATAATGATTTTTTTTTACAGTTTTACACTTAAGTTTACAGTTTTGCATAAAACATAAGGCTACGAAAAAATTCAAATGAGAAATTAATTTAAGTAAACTAGGTTGCTTTTTGCATAAGACGATCTCTCTACGTAATCATCAAGCAATAAAAACTATGTCTTAGTAAGCCTGTTTTAGATCTATACAGTGTGAAATTTTAACCACTTTCCAAAATTTTTATAGGCGTTCAGTATGGTATTTAGAGCCCATTTATGAAGTTAAAAATTGTAAATCAAGTTTTCACCCGAAAATATTATTCGCAATATAGTTTTCAATTTTTACGGTCCTAGGCCTGTTAAGGTATCAAGGGAAAGTCAAAAACTTATGAATAGTATCATAATGAATGAACGAGATGCGCATCGCGTAAAAAAAGTGTTACTAGGCGGCCGTATCAAAAATTTTAGATTTTTGGCAGACATTTTCTAAGTGCTTTATCTTGACATTTTTGTACTGGGCTAGACCAGAAGGAAAAATATTGATGATTGACATATTAAAATTTGGAAGGTGGTTAAAATTTCATCCTGTATACATACATTTATTGGCTCTAGACTAGAAAACTAGTGCCCTGTATTGAAAAAAGACTGTCTGTCTAACATTTAAGTGTAGAAAGTTCCATAAACAGACAAAAATAACACAGTAAGATTGTAAGCGGAAATGTGAAGAATGGAATAAATTCTGCTGTACCATACATATTTATTTCATTGGGTGCCGTGGCGATATTTACCAGATAAATCATACAATACGAATGTATATCACATACAATTAATTTCTATTGATTCAGACTGTAAACCACATACATTGTATTCTATTAAGAGTCCTAAAATCAAGTTGCCCCTGATACATATTCACGCATACAAAACCTAATCAAACAATGTTAAAATAATAAACAAATCCATGTATTCATAGGCAGAGCTAACAACCCATCACTAATAGGGATATACCTCTAGGGAGTAAGTTATGTGAACCCAAAGAAAGCCGTCAACTGCAACCAAATAATTATGATAAAATTAAATATCATAGGGTTAAAGTAATTAAATTATACTATTCGAGATACCCCCGATAGAATTAACAATAGCAACCAAAATATATATATATATGTCGCAGTATGATAGATAAAGCCATAATATAGCTATATCCCTAGGGTTATAATTATATACCGTAACATAGTTATACGAAAGCGATTCATTACTATCTTACTAGGAATATAATTATAATACGGTTGAAGTTTAGTGATATAATTATATTACTAAATTAAGTTTAGTGAAATAATGTAGGAATGTTGTGCAAAGAAACATTCAGGACCAAAGAGACAAAGCTGCCGAGAACTTAAAAAAGCCGCTCAAAAATTAAAACACACTCGTCAAATTTTACAAAAGTGAAATGAAAATCATAAAGTTGGAATTTCAGTTAATATCCTGAAAGATTGGTTACGCAACGTTAAGAAATGCAATACATCTAGCAAACATTGCTTTGAATGATCCTATACCAAATAAGAAGTTGTCACTGAGAGAATTATGTCAAAAATTATCGCCCTCCAAAGGGTCAAGGTTATTTAAAATGTACTTGCAAAAAATCAAGTTTTACTAAAAGGTGCGCCTGTGAAAAGCATTCAGTGCTATGCTATGTAACTCAAGATGTCATGATTCCACGTCGGAACAAAAAAAAATACTTATAAAGAAGATGGTCTTATAACTGTTGATTAGTTTTAATGTACCAAGTTTTTTCATAATTAATTATTATTCATTATCGAAATTGTTTTCTTAATATACTTTATTTGATATTTTAGCAACTTAATTGCACTTATAATATCAGTATATAAACTTGAAAAATTTTGTCTCAGGCGGGACTCGAACCCGCATCTCCTCGCATGCCGGGCCAAACTCCTAACATTTGATGAAGCAACGCTGGCTCACAGCGTAAGAATATGCTTGAAAAATTCGCGCCGTGTCGCAGTGTCTCGGTGGCCTAATGGTATGGCGCCCGCCCGGCATGCGAGGAGATGCGGGTTCGAGTCCCGCCTGAGACAAAATTTTTCAAGTTTATATACTGATATTGTTTTCTTAATGCTTAAATACAAAATACGATTGTTTTTACTAATGATTTTAATTACAATAATTTATTTACTAGAATTTCCACCCCGAATATAAATTTGAAGAAAACAACTAAGCCAGTGATTGAAAATATTTTTGTGATAACCGGGATTGCGATTAATCTGATTCCCAGTCGGACGGAATCGCGGGTGAAGCACTAGTTTAATTTATAATTCTACGCCAATGATAGCTGAACATTATCATTATCATTGCATCATATATTATATATTTCCGGATCTATATTAGTGATAGCCGTAACGTAGCCTCCCTTCATATGTTGATTTGAGTACATCTATCCAAACGTATACGTACACGCGCAAAGTAATATTTTATGTCTGTTGTATCAGTTGAATAACGAATTTTGTTATCATACTTTATGCTTTTATTTTACTAATAAATGAACACAAATAAAATTAACTAGATAAACTTTCTATATATTAATCTACGTTATAGATAGCACACATTTGTATGAATGTCAGTTATACACAGCTTTCACTTTTCTTTTGTAATTATGAAATTTTACAATCAATTAATTTATAATAAGCAGACTATTATTTTATGTACAACAATCTACCCATCCTTGATGGAACGTTTTGCAGAAATATATTCTTAGAATACATAAAATCACAAATATCTTTTTTTTTTCTCCAATCAATTACGTTACAAGAAGCTGACTTTATAAGAAGGTCGATTAATATGAATAGTTTCATAACATCATATCAGCCATGATCTAGATTACAGTTCCTAGTAACATAGCTCGCTTCAGTTGTTTAGAGCAGGCGTGACGCTAACTGTAATGCCGGGTCTAATATCCGCCTCGCTGGCCGCTCGGATACTCATTTGTACAAACTAACCGTGTAACGACACTTGGCTTTCCCCGACCGCGCTTTCATTTGGCAAAAGGTGTGATGTTAACACGTTTTATTACTTCTCTTTTTTATGACAAGCTTGGTGAACCTAAAGTATTTTTTACGCATCCCTTGACTGCTAATTTAAGTAGGTACTTAACTAAACACAACAAGGATAAGAAGATGTTCTGTTTAATATAACAGCCTAATGTTATTATTCAATTTTCAGTGCCTTTGAGGTCAGATTTATTCTTATAGGCAATCAGAAATAGGTTCATATTTATTTTTATTTTTCTTATTTAAAAGGTATGATGATCGTCGTATTTTGTAAATAAACGGAAATATGGTGAAAAACGGCTTGTAACAGTGTCAAAATATTTATAAAACACAAGATCATACATGGTCATACACAGTCGCAATCAAAATAAAATTAGCTATTTAAATACAAATTTACAAATGTAAGCGCGTATAGACTGCAAATAAACAAATATTGCGAATAAATAAAAACAACGTGCTGGCTAAATTACGACAATTACAGCTAATACAGGAAAGATGTTTTTATTAGCACTTTACTTTTAATTTCCGACACACAAACGCAAATATTAACTTTTTCAGCAGTTAGGTACTTATTAGATATTTTGACATAGATTTATTAAAAACATATTTTATGTTTATCAACTTTAGCAATTAAATGCTCTTGTAACTAAAAAATATACACCTAAAATCAATACTGGTTTGAGCAAACGTTATAAAATTACAAGATCCGTCATAAAAATAATATCAAGAAATAATAATTCATCTAAATGTATGTACGTGTATCTTGACTTCACAATAATAACAACTTTGTCTACCGGTGAACATGAACGCTGTAAAGAGTTCGAAACAGTGCAATTAATCACACTACAATTTAAAATTGTTTTTTAAAACTATCGAAATTGTCCCTAGCACCTACCATGTACACAATATACGAACCAAACCTATCTTCAGTTTAGCGATGTCGCCGGACTAATATCCGGCTCATTAGGTACCCGCTCGGATACTCATTTGTACGAATGTTACGTGTAATGACATGAATGACATTTGCTTTCACACTAGCCTCACTATTGTTTTTAGAATACCTTGATACGAATTATTTGGTCTTTAATTATAGCAGGAAATATAAAGTTCAGTTACATTTTATAATCAAATAATTTGATTATATGGCATAAAAATTGGATTGGATAGTCGGTCTAGCTCAGGTTTTGTACAAAATTCAGGTATATATTACCTTTAGTACATAACGGTATTACGTGCCAAATTGCGATTAAATTAAGAGTGTCAAAGATATAGTGCTGCGCGGTAACGGGACCTAAACCAGGTAACATAATAACTTATGCAAAACCTATATTACCAATTGTTATACTTTATAATATATGATATTTTAGCAATTTAATTGCAATCATATCAGTATTCAAGTTTAAAAGCTATTATTACCAATTGTTTTTTTTTATTATGTTTAATTACAGACCCGAAGACCCTGATGACCCCACGCGTTGGAGTGGTATACACATCGGTTTTCAAGGTGTCGTCTGTTCCGAGGTTTCGGGTTCAGTTCAGGAGTCAATGTAAAAAAGTGTACAACCGATAAACTTACTTATATATATATATTTTTTTTTTTTTGTAAAATACATATTTATAATACATAGAAAACACCCAGACCAGTACAAACAGTCATGTTCATGCACACAAATATTTGTACTGTGCGGGGATCGAACCCGCGACCCATGGCTCAGAAGTAACTTAACGTTAACTACCGCTGATCCAAATGGTCGTCCATTTGGATCAGCGGTAGTTAATTACATAAAAAAACCTACCCTTCCCAGGGCAATTTAGGAAAGATCGTTTTCTACATTAAACTACCAGTAATTACTAATTGGTAATTTCATAGTTAATGAACCAGTAACTACGAAATCATAAAGATTGTCACTTACAAATGGGTTTTATATAGAAATCTCAAAAAAAGATATCCTCATGCATTATTATCAAAGCCCTACTGCTCGTGTGTAGGCCCAGATTTTTATACCTAATCCGACATCATTACAAGTCTCGGTTAAAAATTCAGACGCGTGATAATCTGTGCAGTTATGCAGATATAAGATTTTCAGATAAGGGGAAATTCGTTTGACGTTCAATCGACTTAGTAGCACACGAGCGGCTACCGGTAGAAATTGGTTTTCCCAATGCTACTGGAGGCTAAAGGAACCGCTTTCGCCGCTAGCTGTCGTACCGTGAAATGAGATATAAACCGTTCAAAAATGTGATCGGTTCTGTTGCGAAGTCGCTGTTCATATTACGTAACGGACGGGTCGGGAGCAGACCACGAATAAATGGGGCTTTTTCAAGAGTCGTTTAAGAATAACGTTTACACTCAACCGCCACGGACACGCGCCGTCCTTTCCGGAAAATGACCAAAATATATATAAGTAATTCCCTTACATTCCTTCTGAAGTTAGTAAGTACACATATTTATTTAGTATTAAAGTGGGTACAATTTATATTTGTTGAAAAGGTAAAGCACCGTTTGTTAAGGTAGACAGAGATTTTTTAAATCTCCAATACTCAGATTTCCGTAATATCATCTCATTGAGGAGTGGATGAATCAGGCGTAAGTTTATCAGTACGGCTTGTAACAGTGCTTAAATATCTAAATCATAAAAAATAAGGTACATGGTAGAAATCTCGAAACTACTTACTCAAAGTATATACAATATATACAATATACGATTCAAATATTCAATATGGTAGGTAAGTATGTCTGGAATAATATTGTGGCAAACTTTTTGGTTCTTTATATCTCATTCTACTCTTCATTCTTTAATAGGTTTCAATTACCCCCAGCAATATGTTTATTTTCTACATTGAATTATTAATTTTAAAAAAAGTTTTTGCTTTTTGTAAAACAGAATACAAAGCGTTTAATATTAGTTTTGCGTAACCACATTTTAAGCAAAAACAGTAACAACTGTGACGAAATAGGTAAATTTATTCTGAATTCCTTGTAACAAACCTATTAAATACACACTTTCATTTATACATCAACAGCGATTTCCTATTATGTTTACACAAAAGCAAAACTGAAATTCATTTCAAAGGCTCCGACACCTGAAGCTTAAATCGAAGTCGTCCCGCGTAGCAGCAATTAATTCCTCTCTTTACGACCACTGTCAGACGAGCAAGGTTTGTGTTCAGGCGCATCGCGGACTTAGCGTCCAACGGTATATCAGGCTCTACTGTGTTTGCAAACTAAACCTGTAGCAAACAATACAGTTTTTTCTCTTTCTGTACTTTTATGGTATAGCTGTTGAGATGTAACTTCTTACGTCACTTGTTTCGCTTTGACAATCCGAAATGATTACTATTTTAAAGCGACGTAGTCCTAAGAGGCAGCGTTTTTAGGGTTCCGTATCCAAAGGGTAAAAACGGGACCCTATTACTAAGACTTCGCTGTCTGTCCGTCTGTCCGTCTGTCCATCGCTCTGTCACCAGGCTGTATCTCAAGAGCCGCGATAGCTACATATTTGAAATTTTCACAAATGATGTATTTCTGTTACCGCAATAACAACAAATACTAAAAATAAAATAAAATAAATATTTAATGGGGGCTCCCATACAACAAACCCATTTTTCGGCCTTTTTGGTACGGAACCCTTCGTGCGCGAGTCCGACTCGCACTTGACCGGTTTTATTGAGTATTTAAAACCCATCTGAGAACTAAAAAACAGCGTTTTAAAATCTGGGAAAAATATAATGTAGGTATTAGTTAAGAATCCAGTCTACTCACATTCGTTATCGGTTACACGATTTAATTAACTTGGCTCGATAGAAAAAAATCATAAACCTACATCACCATAACATTTAAAAAAAAAATTATGGTTGTAGGCTACTAAATATATATAGACAAATTTGATAAATGTTAAACTTAATTACTATAATACGAGAGCGCGATGGCTCGTCAGGCCGGTACTGTCGCGCGCTGGCGCCTAATATTGATGGATATCGATCCATAATTGCCGACCTACCGGGCCGTAAGCTGTGGATGGAGGGTTTTTCTGGTTTTTGTTATGCTAGATACTTATTTTAATATACTACACATAATTTTATTGACAGATTTGATTGATTAAAAATGTAATCCCTTGAATATAAATTTCGACTGTCCCAGGTACCTACTCGAATCCACAACCTTTCGCTTAGCGAGCGACTGCTCTTACCATTATGCTACCAAGACATTGATTGTTTCCTCGAAATTACACAAGGCAAGTGAAGGTCAGTACAGTTTTATAGTCAGATTTTAGTTATGAACCTCCAATATCCGAAGGAAATATTATTACAAATATTTAATAATCGGTTAAGATGAAACCGCTTTATGTCCGAAGAAGATAATAAAAAAAAAAGAATATTCCACAATATAGAGAGAAATAAGGCCTATCAGAAATTAAACCGATGTGTAGAATAAAATGAGTAATGAAATGAGAGCCTGTGCCAGACAAACTATTACAGATAAATGGCCGTAGAGAAATAAAACTTTGATCCTACTTATTTATTATGTCGTCGATTCAGTTTTCATATTTTTATTGTATAATTATTGTAGGTGAAGTGCTCTGATAATGACTTCGTTCATAAATCTATACATATCTTGTAAGCTAACATAAAGAGTAAGGGTCGATTTTTCAAACGTCAAATAAAACTTATCAGACTGCATAATAATATGTATAAAACGACCAATTTTAAAATGTCAGATTTTTCATAAATGATTACTGACAAATAGGGGACGTTTTCAAATTAACCATACCTACTGTATTTTATTCGACGAATATTTCTTAACTGACTATTGAAAAATCAGGACTAAGTATCGTTTACCAGTAAACAATGCAACACAAACATTGTTTTTAAAAAGAGGTAAACGAAAACCTTCTGCATTTTATTCTTATTCAAAGCCTTTTACGCACAAAGGCTGTTGATAAAACGCAAAGATTATCCTACGTTATCAATTTTCACCATAGCAAGGTGTTGTAGGCTCGAGATTTTACACTGACTTACGATGAGCATGCATGCCTCCAGCCACCTTACGAGTATTATAAGATCCGTGTGATATTGGTTTTATTTGGTACTTTGTGATACTTGACATGCTGTCAGTGGAAACTTAGCTTTATCCAAAAATTCAACGTTAAGTAATTTAAGTGCAATTTTGAGTCGGTATTTGGTAAATGTCAGAAATGTCTTGTTTGGCATCAACTCAGAATTGGTGGCCTAATTCAGGCTTTTCGTTGGGTCTATTCTTGTGAAAAAAGTTTATGTCGCGTTAGCTCATTTTGAGTCGTTGCTTGATAATTGTCAGTAATTTCTTATTAGGCACCAACTCAAAATTAGTATCGTTTTTCACGCTTTTTGTAATTGGGGAAAAGGTATTCCTGATGGCAACAACAAGAAGTCGCAATATGGGAAGTTGGACAACCGCTGGAAACAAACGGCTAATATAGGCGAAGGTGATTGTGGCACGACTAATAGCTGATGATAATTGAATGAATTAGTCAATTGGGCCACATTACACACATATCTGATTCTAAAGTTACACATGCACAAGGACTTTAAGAAATCATAACAATAAAACGGAAAATATACCAAGAAGTTTTTACGCCACTCGACCACAGATTTGTTGGCCACAATAAAAAATGTAAAACAAATATTTTTTACGAAAAAACTTCTTAAATCAAACTGTGTTTGTATTGTAGGTACCTATAATTTTAGAATTATTATTGGACTTAAGACCCAGAATTATTCCGGCACAACCACCAACATTAAATCGGATTTTGAACTATTTCGCTTTACAGGAAAGAAATAACAATTTGGTGATGTAAGCCCTTCAAATAATAAAAGCGTTTTACTTTTATCATGCCAAGTATTATTCTTTCTTTATAAGAAATTGCGTACCCAGTCCATTACCCGAACAAAAACATAAATATCTCTAACCTTTACTGGGCCAATTTGCGGTAGTCTTTTTCTTCGTACGGCGGACCATCGAGTCAACACTTGTGATTAAAGCGGCCCTCAAGGAAAGTGCCCTCCCTTGCCCAAACAAGGACACCACTCGAACCCCTCTAGCCTCGCCTAAATGGAGACTTTGCACGTTTAACCGCATCATGTCGATTCATATTACAATGTTTTATGATCAGCGATATTTTTTTAAGGAATCACTTATAAAGAGGGTTCTTGTGGTGAGTCAGTCGCTCATGTTAGGCGACCTTGATTTCTACACTTGCCTATTAGGACTAAGTTAGTTAATTTAGCGACTTCGTTGTGAAGAGGTGTAGACCTTTTATACGCCACTCCTTTAAAAAAATGATATTTAGTGAATAAGACAGAAAATTACGGCTCAGATAGTACTATGGACCACCGGTAAGGGTACCTATCATTTCCTAATGACTCTTTTTACAGTTTCATATTGAGATACGAAGCAACTTAATAAAGCGTTTTTTTTTTGTTTTTGTCTAAATATGAAAGTAAAATGCTTTTATGAGTGGTTATTAAATTGATTTTATATTTCCGTATATTAACATCGGTTGATGCCCTGTTCAAAACTTTCCGTAAATTAAATTGGCAGAAGTATCAAACTCGAACCAAAACCGACGCGTCTTAATATAGATTTCACATTAATTCTTGATGATCTGGCTTCGCTATTCCCGAAAAACGTGCTTTTGCGAAGAAGCCATTGTAAAATAAACATAGTCGATTTTATTCTAATTTGAGTCAGTGTAAGACCATTACTTATACTTTTTAACCGTTTGGCATAATAAACCTCAATCGCAATGTTTGAACATTTTTAAAATCATGGTAGGGTCAACTTTAGAGGTTGCTAAAAACTTTAGTTCTATGGCAAAGTAAAGATGCATCTACCTTCCTTGATAATATTTTTCTCTAACAAACATACTTGTGATTTAAAACATGGAACTTAAGTGCTCAACTACTAATGATTCTGACCGTGCAATAATAGAGAACATATCGCGAGCCAACTAAATTCAAGATTAGTCATCAAAATCATAATTGGGTCGATATATTTAGTTAGTAAAAACAAAAAGTTTTGACACAGTATACCTATAGTTTTAGTGTATAAATACCTGAACTATTGACATTTAAAAAAGTTAATTATAATTTACCCTAGCCAAACAAATGGACTATTCACTTAGTAGCAGTATTCATTTTATTTTTCCTTGCACGAGCATAAATTAATCTAAAACAAAAACGATTGTTTTTCTAAGTGAAACCAAAACTTCATAGCGTCGTAACATTTATCTTCATCATTATAAATGATACTTACTATAATTATGACAGAATATTTGTATGATTTTTCGACTGTACTAGATTTCAAAACCCTAAAAAGAATATGCAAATGTAATATAATAATCTTACCCCTACCTAAATAATATTTTGTATTTGAGTTTGGATAAATGTTTGTTACTCAAGCACGCCAAAACATTACAGACTAGAATAGTACAAAGGCTGTTTTTTATCCCGGATAAAGTACGGTTCCCGTGGGATAGTATACAAGGGCAACAGCCAGTCATAACATAAATTCTAAATGGCCACTTGATTTTTTTCTAGAGTCTGTTTATTTATTTATTTAAAAGCATGCACTTTATTAAAAAACTTATTCATTTCAAGGTTTTAATTGTTAGGTGGCGGCGATTGCACACGCCGTGACATTAATGAAAGCCACATTTGGTTAAACCATTAAACATAATTTCTTGTTCAATTACCCCAGTGCCCTCTAAATGCGGCGAATTGCCGAACGCACTCGAATTAAATAAATGTATTAGTTCTGCTTAGTTTCATCGTGATATATTATTGAAATTAATAGTTTCAAAAATTTCATGTCCAAAGTGAAACTAGGTACTTGTACTACCTTAATCCATTAAAGGCTTTATTTATCCAATTACCACCAACTTTAACAATTATCATTATAAATGAAGAAGTGTTGCGAATACCAACCCTGATAAAATTAAGGCAAATTGAACTTTTTACTCATTTGTGAGGTAACGAAAATTACTAAAGCCTTTTGCAATCAAAACAAGAAATAAGGTTGTTTATTTTAAGCGTGACGTTTATAAAGAAGACAGTTTTAATTGTTTGTTTGTATTGAATAGGCTCCGAAACTAACGGAACGATTTGAAAAAATATTTTACCATTAGAAGCCAAAACTATCCCTGATGAACATAGGCAACTTTTTACAACGGGACCCGATAGGTGGCGCTGCTGTCGGTATGTCAACTAATAAACGGCTTGACCGATTGGGTTGAAACTTTGTATGTGTATTTCCATGGTTTCACAGACACGAATGTATTAAGCCTACCTAATCTATATTTCTATATTCCACCGCTAGGCACAGGTTTCCGACCGCACGATATGACGTGAAGTTCACGCGGGCAGAGCCGCGGGCGAAGAGCGAGAGTACTACTTAAGTACAATATAAATTAATTCAACTATTTCCTTGATGAATAATAAAATTATTGTTTCCTTGATGAATAATAAAATTATATGTTCGGTGACATAACATAATTTTACTAGAACACGAGCAATATTTTTTTTAAATCTTGGTGTCGAACTATTGTCAAAATGTTAAGGGTGACAATGTAAATTTCCAGGATACTTGAATACTTTCATTTTCACCTAAATACTTTGTTAATTAGGCTGTTTTATTTAATACGGGAGTTATAAATATATGCCATTGAGATATTTTAAAATAAATTATTTTAATATCTTACAAGAATAATGCAACATACATATTAAGACAGTTAAAAAAAATTGTAGTAGGTAATTGGAAACTGGTACGTATCTGTCGTGATTGAGCTCTAAATGTGTTAGGCGCTAAGTTACAAATCATCACCAGCCTAATTTTCTCCACTGCTGGACATAGGCAGGAAATGTCATGCTAATTGCTATAGGCTGGTCAAGCAGTTTTTCAATCGCAGTTTGTACAATAGTGTAAAGAAGAAGCTTTTGCCCGTCGTCCTACAAGAACACTCCTTTAGTCGCCTCTTACGACACACATAGGACGAGAACTTGGAAATCAGTACGGGAATAAAGAAAATTATGGGTAGGTTGACATGTGGTTGACATCCTAGTAGGCTGCACGTGCGACTGTTGCAACAGGTGTAGACGTATATCACATCGACGTATTATCGACAGATGGCGACAATCAGTCTATACTTTCGACAAAATTTCAATATGTTAAGGCCCTTCAAAAATTGAATGTGGAATATTATAATTTAATTCAATCAACTGTGCTTTTCATTCATATCCCACCATACAGAGTGTAAATCAAAGTGTGACTGATTTAAAGAAAATTATTTTTTTTAAATTTTAGCTTTTATAGACCTTTATGGGATCCTTAAGAACCTATGGCGTTATAAATCCTGCTTCAATATAAAGAGAAGTCTTTATAAACATGAAACCCATGAAAATCAATAAACCTGTATTTTATTTTTAAAAAAAATTATCTACTCTACATTGGCAGAAACAAACTTCAAATAGAGTTGTGTTATGCACTTGTGCGACTATTTTGCAAGACGTGAAATGAGAATGCGGCGACGAGTTGACGGCTGGCATCGGACGCGTTATAACCTATGGTTATAACGACAATTGCTGACAGGCGGCGACGGCTGACGTTTGTCGCCTATAAGTGCCGATCGATTGTATTGCCCTGAAACTAAATATTTTTTATAGACTCGATGGCGATGGTTGAACGAAAGATCATTCAATTATTTTAATTTTAAAAGAATTTGACAACATTTATAGTTTTGTCGCAGTCTGGGTTTGTGTAAGTAAAAAAAAGATTGTTTTTACTTCTTTCTGCGCGTTGTTTAAGTAATTCTTTTCATAAAAACCTTTCTCTCTCTTCGTCTGGCTTGCGTTTTGCCAAACATTTGGCGATATATTATTATTTAAATAAGATAGAAGATTAATACAACTTTATTGTTCCAATTTGGTAATTAGTGTTCTAAAATTTGTAAAAGTGATAAAAATAATTGAAAAAGAAGCTTATGCACATACCTAATATTGTCAAGTTCAGGTAAAGTTGTGTTAATACAAGAGTCGCCAGCAGGCGTTAACTTGGTGTCGGCTGTGATTTTTGGTGGTCAGTTGGGGTTTGTCACAGACAAAGTGCCGTTTATCTGTTAAGGCTTTTAAGCAATTGAGTAGAGTTTGTGGAAGGATGTGTACCTCGCTTTGTGTGCTCTCCGGGACCTCGTGGAGAGGTCGAGCTCGCTGGCGGCGGTGCAGGCGGTGCCGGCCTGCAGCGAGCCGCGGGAGCCGCCCAGCCGTCGCGACCCCAGCCGGCACGTCATCATTTCTGTAACAAACACAAAATGGTATCATCAAAATGATTTTAAGAAAATCAAATTATTTCGCTGCGCCTTAAGCTCTTCTGGTATACGTCAAATGGAACCCTTATACTTTGTTGTTCGTCCGTTTGTCTGTCTATCTGTCAAGACTGGCTATCTCAAAAACACGCCAAGATATCGAATTGAAAAAATATATATAAGCTTAAGTGTAGTCCCTTGAAGTTGGTAAAAAATTAAGCTTAAAAAAAACACAAAAAACTTACATTTAGTCTCTCTCTGGGAAATGAAACTATAGAGAGTGTTTTCTGATGACCTAAATCTATAAAGTTTGGCATGTAGTACCGTTTATATTGCAAGTATAGGTAAAAATAGAAAAACAATACATTTAAGTATTATTAAATGAAAAAAAACATTGTCTTCTTTTTTTCTCTGGAGTTGGCGCAATAAGCCAGACGTTGAATTATATCGTCTGCCTGAAATACGACCTAAATCAGTTTCTTTTTTGCGGGGTACAGATAAGGGATACGTAATGCCTACTGATAAAGCTTCAGCAGGGCAGAGGCTTCGCTCAAATCCAACTATACATGGTACTCCAAAATTTGCTAAAACTAAAAATACTTGCATTAAACATATTAAAAGGAACTGAAATCCAAATACCTACTATCCGTAGTTTAAAATATCTTAGCATACACAGGAACAGATATGTCGGAAAATACTTTTTTTCGTATATTTTACAAAAAATAATTATTAATTAAAATATTCTGTACTGTAACATATGGACACACAGACCGACATGACACGATGAAACAATGGCCCCATAAAGATGAACTGTTAATAGCATCGCTATTGCGCTATTTATTTCATAGTAACATGATCGCAATTTCCACAACAAATCGACTGATTTTCTTTGCCCTTCCATCAAGTTTGTACAAGCATTTTAATTCCTACTCTGAAGCAGACCGGTTGCACGGTATTTTTCATTTATTTTATTTTGTTACGGAGCTGGAGCGCAAGTTAGTGCCGCGCTATTTGGAGAACTTTCCGGAATCGACGCCACAATCAACAATTTGTTGCCAGTTTTACTTTAAAGATGAATTGGACTAACTCTCTTAACATTTTGAACTGAATAAAACTCATTACAGTTTTATTTTTTTTTGCTTACACAATTTTCATAAACACACTGATTCCGAGTCGTTGTTAATGATGTCTGATTGTTTAGCTATCGAATAATCACATTTTAACACGTTCACTGAGTTTAGTTTTGAAGAAAAATAGAAATATGTCAATCAGGAAACAGATTAGCGAAAAGTGTGTACCTACTTAAAGGATAAACTAAACATAGTCATAAACAGACCAATTCGTAGGATTATCTTCATTGGTAAACTCATGCAAAACCGAGACGAACAGCTAAACGGATCTGGATAAATATGGTACAAAGATTATAGGCAGGACTATGATAAAAGCAACTTTTTATCCCAGCAGTAAGTAGTAGTACAAAATAAAAATGTATTATCATCGAATTACGAACTCACTGTTTTTTCGTCGGACACCGTCGGAATCTAATGAAGGAGTTTACGACAGGCCTTCATCTTCTTCAAAAACTGTCAAAGGACCAATCAAGACACAAATGGGGAACATAAAGACAATAAAAAGAGGCCGTTTCATGCGCCAAATGAAATGAATAAGGGCACAAATCAAATGAGGCCATTGGCCATTGTTGTTGAGACGCCATCTTTTTTAAAACAGTCACCATTTTATCTGGTGTCACCCTCACTGATAAGGCGTATGTGTTGACCCAGATCTATCATGATTGGTTAGATTTTTTATGCTCAGAATGCACAAATCGTGTGTATGTTCACTCATTCTCTCGAAATAATTCCCGAGACAATGGAAATCGATACACATTGTTTGAATATTTACTAGTCTTAAAAATGTTCAAAGGTTAAGCCTAGGTTTTGAAATTGTTAATTCTTTGTATAAAAAAGAAAGTATATAAGCATAACAGTAAAGGCTGCTTAATAAGTGTTCAAAAAGAGAGACTATTGCCTTAAATTCTTATCACAATGATGTTTATTTAAATCTAATTTTAAATTATACATATTGTAATAAAAACATATTTGGTTAAAAAAGTAAGCAAGAAATCCTAAAGTAAAATAGTAAAATTTCAGTTCCGAAATGTTTTCTTATATAAAACTAAATAATCAACTGGAGTTTGTATAAAAGCGCAAAACATAATTATCGTAGTTCTTTTACAATTTTTTCGTTTGAGCCAATTTTGAAATCAAGACATATGATGATATATAACCAAACACTCATGATACACGTTTCCAATTTATTTTAATTGAGCATCATACTTTATAAAATGCGTAAATCTATTTCTTACCACCGAAGCTTAAGTTATTGTAATATGTAACGTCATCCTCATCTTCAACCTATAAATAATTTCTCGTATACTTTCTATTCCTAGATACTTTGTAATACTGTTTAAGGAATAGCTTATATAAGTCCTTGAAAAATCAGACTTGGCAATTTCTAAAAATAGAACGGTTTTCTTTATCTTTGCATTGGCCGGCTACGCGGCCACTCAAATAGGGTTTCACAGAAAGTTTTTAGTTATTCATTTTTGAAATGTTTTTCCTATTGAGTAATCACTGAACTGAGCACGTAAGTTTATGGCGGAGAGGTAAATCATGCCGATTTACAAGTAGCGATAAAATATTGTGAGCGATTTACAGAAAAAGGAAAACGCGGCAAAGTTTATTCGATTTGTGCTCTTATTCATTTCGTCAACACGAGACGCTTATTGTCTTTATTGCTCGCCTTTCATGCTGTGATTGGCCCTTTGACAGTTTATAAGGGAAGCCTTATCTCAAACTTTCCTTTGTAACGCGACGTGTGGTTGGTGTGTTTGCCGCGGGCTCTAAATTTTTATCATGCCTTTCTCAGAGATTGAGTACCTATCCAAGTTGCAACATATGTATGTGATCAGGTTTCGTCGGCGTGATGATATAATAAACGCTTACCTTCTTCTTCATTAATTTAGATACGAGTAGTACACTTTGAGAACTATTTGACTTTTTTCGGGGCACACGTCACACGGTCTAGTACTGTGTCCTGCGATGTAATAAGATACATGCATATTTTGTAAATAAGAGTAAAGTAACTTTTGTTTTTAAAAGAAAACTCAATATATCTATTAAAGTGTTCATGGTCACGGGCAGACTAAGGTGTTATTCGTCTTAAAGTTGGTACGTAATTTGAAAAATGTTCGAAACGTCGGGTTAAATCAAAAATAAACGCGTACTATAAACCTTAAACATATCTTTCATTTCAATGTACAGTGTTCGCGTAAACTCAAGAAAACAGTATATATTTTCTTCATAATTAATTAGCTTTGTGCAATATTTCTTTTGAGAATACTGAAGATTGAACATATATTCCACGAAATATTGGTTCAATATTTGTGGCAGAAAATCTCCGGGTTGGGCAACGGAACTTAATCAAATGATGGAGGCCTTTTCCCTGCAGTGGGATGATACCTAATAGGCCGTTACTTTACTTTACCTACTTTACAATACTTTTATAATAATAGTTAAATATTGTTTTCTATTAATAATTGCACCCGTTCTAAGGGCGGCCACTAGTTTAAGAATAGTTATAGTTGCTCAACAAACGTATTCGAGAGCGTCATTTAGCCCTTTTTTTAAATCGTACCTTGTTTTTTTTAATTTGTTATAAAATAAAAGTTATCATAACCTAACGACTTAAAAAAAGAAGTTATCTCGTAAGTATGCGGTGCTTTTTTCATGTATGCTCAAAGAATAACAGAAAACGAGCTAACATTTATGCATGTAAAGTGTACACATAGCTTGTTAAAGCTCCAGTTACTTTTTATTATTTTACGCAAAGCCCCTACTTTAATCGTGCGTCCGCGTGGCCTGAGATATCCATGGCCGTGACGTCACAACGACATAGTATGTTAATAAGGCTACAGGTTGACGAAGACAGACAGTTTTAAGATATTAACTGACCAGCTGCCTTAGACAAGTGGCTTTCTAATATCGTTTACGCCAAACGAATAGATAACAAATGTATGAAAATGGCATTAACGAACCATCGAACGATCGTAAGCTTGCGTCATTTTCATACATTTGACATCTATTCGCCTAGCGGAAACGACATTAGAAACCCACTTGTCTAAGGCCGCTGTTAAACACAGTTTAACGAAGTGAGCATTCGTAATTTTGTAAGTAGGTATTATTAATCTTGTTTACGAATTCTTAATTGGCAATAATGATATGGACAACATCTTACGCATTTTTCTTGGATCCGAAGTAAGCAGCTAATAATTCTGTAAAAACACCCAGACCCATGAAAATATTGAAAACTTGTTCTCAACACAGACACGTACGGGGTTCAAACGCCCTCTAGAGGCCTTTTGAAAACCGGTGTCTTAGCCACTAGACAACGATGTCATTGAGTGCTTATAAATATATAAAAAAGTGGTTCTACAATCGTAACTAACCACATTTTTCTTCCGTGTCAATAGCAGTTACATATTTTTAATGACCAGTAAATTCCACGCCCCCAACGTGAACTTCTATAACTAGTTAAATAGCTCACTAAGTATAAATCTTCGCTTAAGCAGTTGCAATAATGTAGCTTTAGCGATACGATCAGTTGAGCAAAAATATTGAAGTCAATAGTACAATGTTTTTTTTTAAACCAGTCAGGACAGCAATTAGACAAGGTTTGAAACAAACGCTCTGATACTTCAACTGGTTGGTCTCCATACCTTAACCAGACACTTTTCACTAGCTGTAACTACATACAGGATGAAATTTTAACCACTTTCCAAATTTTAATATATTAATCTACGAGACAAAAAACAAATGACGTATTTTTTCTTTTGGTATAACCCAGTACAAAAATGACGAGTTAAAGCACTTAGAAAATGTCCGCCAAAAATTTTTCATTTTTGATACTGCCGCCTAGCAACACTTTTTTTACGTGTTGCGCATCTCATTCATTCATTACGATAGTATTCATAAGTTTTTGATTTTCCTTTTATACCTTAACAGGTCTTGGACCGTAAAAATTGAAAACTATATCGCGAAAAATATTTTCGGGTGACAACTTGATTTAAATTTTTTACTTCTTAAATAGGTTCTAAATATGATACTGAACGCCTATAAAATTTTTGGAAAGTGGTTAAAATTTCACCCTGTAGATCAGTTTTTATCAATTTTTCAAAATCCAAACATTAACACATTTCAATTTCAATATTTATTCTTATGAAATGTAACTCCTTTCAAAAAAGTGCTAAACAGCTAAATAAAGACATACATTTTATTTGTGTAGTTAAGGTAGAGATGATGAATACTTACTAATTAAAATCAGTACTTAACATTTACATGTACCTAGCGAATGTATGGACTTGCAATAATGAGTGTAGCTCAGTGAGGATTGGTAATCGCGAAACCAGTCAGGCACAGTAAGTAGTAATCAGCCGCGGGAGTTTTTAAAATTGAATTTGATAAAACTGGCTATAGGTGTCTGATAATAATGTACCCTATTCAACCTATATAACTATGTATAATTTAGAGTATGTCTACTTTAAAAATTTAGTACTATATTTATTTTTTTATGTAGAAAGTACAAATAACAGAAAATATTTCTAAACGAATTGTTGAGCAGAAAATACCACTGCAGAGAAAAAGCTTCCATCATCATCGAATTCAAGTTCATAGCATTGACGGGTACAGGTAGGTATAATCACCAAGCTTGCTAAAGGCGGGTTGGTGATCACTAACCCGAGCAATGTTCGAAAATTCGAAACATTTTGTTGTCCAACCCGGGGATGGAACCCGGAACCCCGAGACCGTGGCCCGGTATTTAAACCACTAGACCAACGGGGCGTGAAATTAATTTGTTGTTGATTTGACGTTAAGATCAAAAAGTCAGAATGGAAAAAAATTAGAGTTATTTAACCAATAACCATGATGTTTTTCAAAATTAAAATTAAAATTCAATTCAATTCAATTCAATTCATTTATTATTCCATAAACAAGGGTATTATAAGATGTTAGTTACAAATGTTTTAGTTACAGCCATGTTTCACCTTAGAGGTATATGAATATATTGGATTATTATTATTTGTCATGCTAAATTAAGTACATTTATTTCTATTTAATTATTGTCACAAATATTACAGTATTAGTATTTAAATTTACAAATTAATTCTAAATGAAAGCTTGAAATTGTTTTATATCTTGTCATCGAAGAAAGATCTAATATCATAATAAGCTTTTTCAGCTAAGAAGTCACTGAGCGCAGTTTTAAATCTATTTTTATCATTAATTGATCTAATATACAATGGAATTTTATTATATATTTTCGGTGCCATGCAATTTACACTCATTCTTCGGAGAAGGGTTTTGCATCGGTGGGTAAACTTTAGTGTGCCTTCACGACGACTGCCGACAGTATTCATTTCGAAGTACTCTGGGTTATTTCGTATAAAGCTTGCAACCTCACATACATACATAGATGGCAATGTCAGAATTTTATATTTACGAAAGTAAGGTTCACATGAGTCATCTCTCTTTAGACCGAACATAGATCTAAGGCATTTTTTTTGCGCTTTGAAGGCACTTTGTTTATCAGTTGTGTTAGCCCAAAACATTATTCCATATCTTAAGGTTGATGCGACATATCCGTGATAGGCTGTCAGGAGCGTTTTAACACTAGAAACCTGCCTTAGTTTGTAAAGAGCATAAGAAAATTGATTTAGTTTTTTTATTACATCATTAATATGAGGTTTCCATGTCAGCTTATTATCTATAGTCAAACCCAAGAATTTATTAGTGTTTACCTCTTTGATTGAGTTTCCAGAGTAGTTGATGTCAAAATTCAAAGGATCGTTGTTTCTTTGTTTAAAGTTAATGAAATTAGTTTTCGTCAAGTTAATTGTCAAATTATTTAATGTCAACCATTTACTTAAAGATGTCAATGTATTATTTATGTCAATGTGGATATTCTCCTGATCATCATAAGTAAATAAAACGGTACTGTCGTCAGCGAAAATAGTCATATGATGATTGACTACATTAGGTAGGTCATTTATGTACACAATAAAAAGAAGAGGGCCCAGTACACTTCCTTGTGGTACTCCATAATACACTGGCCTCTCTTTCGATTTATACATTTTATTTTCACCATTCTTAGTGTCAATTTTTGTTATATGTGTAATTTGTCTTCTATTAGATAAGTAACTCTCAATTAGTTTCAAGGCGTTACCTCTTACTCCATATCTTTCCAGTTTGTCAAGTAAAATTCCATGGTGAATATTGTCAAATGCTTTAGACATGTCCATGAATAGTGCTAGAGTAGGATTTCGTTTATCAACATTTTCAACGACCTTTTCCAAAAATTCGTATATAGCCATATTGATTGATTTATTTTTCCGAAAACCGTATTGATGTTTTGAAAATATGCTATTGGTTTCAAAAAAGCTGTTGAATTTTTTATATATAATGTATTCTATTATCTTTGAAAATATTGAAATTAACGAAATAGGGCGATAGTTTTTTAAAAGCTTTTTGTCATCCTTTTTGAACATTGGAACAGTTATTGCCAATTTCAATGTATCTGGAAATGTTCCTTTCTCTAAACATAAATTTATAATATAACACAAGATTTGGGCTATTATATTTCCTACAGTTTTAATAATCTTAGTGGAAATATCATCAAAACCTACACTGTTGGTGTTTTTAAGTGAATTTATAGATTTCATAACATCAAGAGGAATAATTGGTGTTAAAAATATCGAACTACACTGACCACTCAAAATATAATTAGGTTTGGGTTTGTCACTATCCGCTCTCTTGGATCTATTTGAAAAATAGTCATTAAATGCATTTGCTATTTCTGTCGGTTCAGTTACCTCCCTATTATCATTATTTACTATACTGGTTATCTGTTCCTTTGGTAAGCTACTACTATACCTATTAATTATTCTCCAAGTTGCTTGGGACTTGTTTTTTGACTCAGCTATATAATAGTCATTCTGTGCTTTTTGAGTAAGATTGATTATTTTCTTGTATCGTCTACTATAGTTAGCAAAAATTGTTTTATTAATTGGTGACGGAGTTCGGCGATATTTCCATAAGAGGTGACGTCGTTTTTTACTACAGGATTTAATGCCCTTGGAAATCCATTTTGGTTTGTTCAATGTGGAAATTTTTACTTTGATTTGTGGGAAGCAGAGGTTATAAAAAAGTGTGAACAGGTCGTGAAATGAGTTGAATGCTTCATTTGGACAGTTTTTGTTATATGCTTCGTTGAAGCTTAGGCTTTTAATGCAGTTTATAAATTTTCTTATATTATCATCAGAAAACTACGTAAACAGCAAGGATTTCATAAAATTTCATAAAATACCTTAAAACCTTCACGATAGCCTTCATAAAATACCATAAAACCTTCACGATAGCCTTCATCGCCATGTATAATTGTCAACAGCAGACAAAACGAAATGCTCTTTCTGTTTTATCTCAGCTACGATGTGTCAGTACGTGGATTGTTTCATTCGCAGAATCGCGACGATTTTGGTAAATTTTAATGACATGTTGCGTCGCAGTGCGGAAAGCCCGGGACTTGTTACCATACGGCCTGCTTACCATACGTTACGACTGTTTATTTACGTATGCCACACCATATTAGAATTGGAGCGGCTTGCGTAACAGTGTTCATCTTCATAAACCCGGTTTGTGT
Source organism: Anania crocealis (assembly GCA_949315895.1). NCBI lineage: Eukaryota > Metazoa > Arthropoda > Insecta > Lepidoptera > Crambidae > Anania > Anania crocealis. The sequence continues at coordinate 13,576,670 of OX438880.1, read as the reverse complement.
TAGGTAACAAAGTTTAGTTTAGTACTACTTGCACGTGGGCTAAGTTTACGAGGTCACAAAATCTAAAACTTTCATTCATACATCAATTCATGGGAGGTGTACGCCCGATTTTAGTACTCATATAACTGCAGATATTTTTTAAGGGTGCTTTTTTGAAATAACCTTTAACTCTTCTTCCCATTGTGTTTAGTTAATGTAAAATATACAGTTTGGTTCAAACTTAGAACTACGATATTTAGTTTAAATGACAACTAAGCAGTTTTGTAGGTACTAATTTCCATCGTTTTGAATGGTCGCTAGTGAATTTGCCACTAGAGGCGCTTGTGTCGCGTGAGGTCCAATAACATTCACTTTTCACTGGTTTTAGCGGGCTTCGTTACATAATATAATTTCTTTAATTTACCTGCTGGAAAGTGATCTCCTTCGTAAAATTACCGCAAATATGGATTATGCGATTAATGTGAACACTTTGAAAGCGGAATTAAGAAAAAGCGCAAAAATAGGCGGTCTCAAAGAGCAACTATTTCAGAAGTTAGTTTGTTGATATCAAGATAATTATTTATAAATAATAAACTTAAATTAGATTCAAGATTTAACACTTCGTTTCGGCGCCGATCGCCTTTAACAGCTATACTTCCGGACCTCAGTCTACAGTGGCGCCAACTGGTAAACAAAGAAACGGTAGTCCTTATCAAGGAATCCTTCTGTTGCTATTAAAATAATATTATGGTCTATTTCGGCTGTATACATGAATAACTTATATCGTAGGTAACACAAGACAAATGATATATATCACTTATGTGAATGTTGTGTTATTGTAATTAATTAATACATCCAAATATATTAATTGGTTTTACACTTTATTCCGGAACAAAGGATACAAGTCATAGACACAATGACATATCTCATAGAGAATATCTATGATACCTTAAATAACTAAAGAGGTAACAGTAGTCCTCTATTTGCCATACATATAGCACTCTTCTATGTTTTCTATATAAATCTTTGTTGCATTATATCCGCAATCAGGTTTTTTTTTTCGAAGTGGTATGTTTAAAAAAAACCTTATATCTAAGTTGTTTTAGCAAATTTTATGTTTGAATTACTTGTGTTTGGGATGAAACACAACTTTAATAGTGATATGGGACGAACTATACATTTTTAGGAATGTGGGATAAAACTTCTGAACGAACAAAAAATAAATCAATAAAATACATATGAAGAGGTTTAAGCCATACTCTAATACGCACAAAGACAGAGATTGGTGGAGAGGTTCTGTAAGATTTCTGATTAAGCATACTTACCTACTTGCTTATGTATTCGGGGGATCATATAAGTACCATATTGTATTATCAGGGACGTCTTCCAGCATATTCCGACTCAGACGATGTGGAAAACACGTTACTGAATTAATCTAAACCGAGAACTTAAGGTGAATAATTGCAACACTACAGCCATCGGAATGATAAGAATATTTGTTCATAGCAAAGCCGTATCTTTACTTTCAGGTACCTAACTCACGTAGACTAAGATCATCACATTGTTAGTAGAATATAATTACAAACTTTTATGATAATTTTGCAATCGCCCTAAGGCCAGCTTAAGACAAGCCAAGGAAAAAGGAAAACGGCTTGCAAATATTGAAAGTGGCCCATTGTTCCAGCACTTTCCATATTGCTCCCGACTTTGCAAGCAGACATGCACTCTGCGCTCATTAACACTGCACTTACTAATTGATAAACCGGCTCACGTACAAGCCGATTTAACATCGAGCAATTATCCGCTTCATAAGTATTATTATGCAGCCATTGATTGCCTCCTTCCGCCGTCGTCGAACGTGCTGATCCATTTTAATTTCCTTGTTCAGTGCAGATAAAATAAATCACGTAAATAAAAATCCCTGTATAAATGCACGATGATTCTAAGAGAAATACTACGTAACAAACAGAACAAGTCACATTTTATTTACTGGTGAACTTTTAAGCAACACAAATATTCCTAACAACAAGGCAGCACAAATACAAAGTTATTACCAAGTTCCTTCAAAATAATCTCTGGCATGAAACTAAAAATGCGGTAAATTATTTTCGTAGCATTGTTCCGAAGTGTTGGCAATTAACCCCGCCAGGCGGCGCTGCGGCGTCCGAAGTTTGCCTTTGAATTTTTGCAAACTTCCGCCGACTGCCCGCAAATGAATATAGACTTACTAATATAATTAAGGAAACAATTAGTAGTACCAGAAACACTACCGTCGATTTAAGACGACTATTACAAAATTCAACAGTTATATTTTATGGTTAGTCCACTTTTCAAAGATAAATCGGTCAATAGAGGCTGCTTTAAATCACAAAAGCAAATCAGCTAATAAAACCATTTTCAAAATAAATCTAGGAACTTCTCTGTTGTATCAATTTGATCTTTATTTGTAGATTCAACTTATTTTAACAAATATTTTTGCAATGATCGAAATTAGCCTACATATGAGTAGGTTATGGCTAGGTATATAGGCTCATTTTTATCATATCAAAATATTATGTTCGAATGAGACTTATTTTATAGTTCATACCGGCTTATGTTTTTTTTTTTATATTTTAATATAATGTTTATTTATTTAATAAAAAATCTCATACAAAGTAACAGTAACAGTGCATCTTATATACTAATTATATGTATATTTAAATATGAACTTGCATCCTACGTTAATAAATTGAAATAATACAGAAAATGATCCTTACGAAACTTAAACACATGCACAGATCTTATTCTTAGATTGATGTAGCTGTTAAATAAAAAAAAGTTGGAAAGTTGAAACATAATAAGGCCAACAAGTCGGCTACTCCTATTTTGCCCCAATTTAAAAATCTTCTAGGTACCTATATATCTATAACACAATAAAAATTTTAAAAAATATTTTTTATTTTTTATTTTCTTGGTAAAAAAATAAACTAGAAACTCTGGGCTCATACAATTACCGACTAGCTTCGGATCCCTAAAATGTGGTCGTTTACCGCCGAGGTAGAGGGCGCGGGCGCGTCACTCGGTTAAACGGACGTGGAAGATAATACGACCGCTTCCGCCACTGATTGCTTGATATACCTACTTGGTAGTTATTTCCGTTAACAAATTTAGATTCCACGTTGCTTTGGATTTTTTTATGACCCATGAAAAAATCCAAATAGCTCTGGATATTCGGAAGTGTTGAGTACAATTTAGTAGTTTTTTTTTAATAATGTTAAGTCTGTTTTTATTCGGTATAAATAGCACAAGTTGGTGGCACATAAGTGAAGTACATTTGAACATTTTTTTCTCATGATGGTTAAAACCTTTAAAAAGCTTATAAAGTTGAAAATTTAATGAAGAAAACTATTCCGATCACAACTTGTGCGTCATACATAAATTAAAACATTAGTACTTACATAAAGTTGAGATCATCATTTAGATTCATTTAAACTCATTGAAGTATCAAGATCCAAAACAAAAGCAATAGATGCTCTCAGCTATACATAGTCAAAAGTTAATGTGGAAATGGGCCGGTCATAAAGACCATAGGAAAAAACAGTAACTGCATGGAAAGGCCCATTAGGCAAGCATCATAGAAAAAGACCGTTTACTAAATGGGAAGATGATATCAAGAAAATCGCTGGCCTAGGATGGCAAAAAATTGCACAAGATTGAGAGAAATAGCTTAGCAAGCTTTGGAGGAGGCCTTTACCTGTGAGGGGTTCCAGTGAAATAAAATTGAAATCTATTTAAAATGTATTTTTTTCCTTATATTTTAAGGACTTTTACTAAAGTAATGTCAGTCCCATCGTAAACTAAAACTAGTAATAACTATTTAAAAAAATATTTACCAATAAATATACGATTAATCTATGTATAAAGAAGCAAGCACCATATCGCAGACCAGAAGCGATGTAAATATTATTATTAAAATAGATTAAATTATTTTGTATGTTAGTATTTTATACTAACTGTTTTTCTTTTGTTAGTAGAAGTGAAAAACTATGTAAAACTGCTAACCTACCTTACATCATGTTGAGATCATCTTTTAGGTAAAGCTAAGTCATAAATATTTTCAAAGTACTTAGTCCTTTAAAAAACACGTATTATAATGTGTATCTGAAAAATACGTTGGTTTACTGTTTACTCTTTAACAACTGAGTTCTTAGTTAGTGTTTCGATGTAAAAATTCGGGCACAAAAGAGAGTAATTCAAGCTTGTTATGTAAACATATCACGAGGAGACACGACGGCCCGCACTGCGACGCAACACATCATTAAAATTTACTATCCCTACATTCCAGGATTTTAAATAAAGCAATATAAGTAACTCAATTTTGATTCATTTTTGACATCCAAAATCCACATAGGTATTTTGGTATAGTATATTTGAAAAGATTCACAATATTTAAACAAAACACAAAAATATTTATTCAAAACGTATTTCGTCTTATTTACAGAGTAAGGTGTGGATCTCATCCATTTAAGTTTTTTTATTAACCTGTATTACAGGCAGTGTGACAAACACTATAATGTTATATTGGGCGCTCATATGGTACAGACGGTTTTAAGTCGCTGATTGTGTATATATTTATTATTTTATTTCTGTGGATTTTGCCCGAATTTGTTTAAAACTAAATTACGCCACCGAACTCGATTGAATAATCTTTTCTACCTTGCCAACAGCGTAGCGTATTTCATCGTTCCAACTTGTCAGAGTGTATGCTGCGGTTGCCAAGTCACGGTCCCTACAATACAACACGAATCTACATCACAGGTGTCCTGCAATACTACTTCAAATTGCCAACTGACTTAGGTACGAGTATATTGATTATTATTATAATAATAAATAATCATATTTAGCGTAAAACTTTATTTAATTTAAAATGGCGGCCAATCAAAATTCGATAAGCTACACGCTTCGCACGCGTGGAATTTTGAACTTTGACAAACATTTTAAGCTGTCCCTCGGGATCGACATTTTTTTACAAGAAACAAATATAGACTACTTTTAGCTAGAGCTATTCCAGGCCATTGTTTGTCTCTGTTCTATTTTTTTGCGTGATCGTGCAACAAACATCCATTAAAACTTTATAATATTGTAAGATTAATAATAGCAAAAGGTTGCAGTGGTAGTTGAAAATCTTAGAGATATGTAAGTGCCTGCAAGGGTCTAATTTGCTGATAAGAAATTAATAGTTAAATTTCTTAAAAATATTTATTGTAACAAATTTCCAAACAATTTTTTCCATGATGGAAAAACAAACAATTTCTTTACTTTTCAACTACGAGTAAATACATCGTCTTTTCCCATTTTATTACAAATTGTTTAAAACATTTATATCCGATAATTAAGTTCACTTTCTTATAATCCCACATTTTTAAATTGAATCTCGTTAAGCCGTTTCAGAGATTATTTTAGGCAAACTTAGTAACTTAGAAAGAAACGAAATAAAAACAGACGAGAATTATAAAATTAGTTACTTTGATTAGGTTAGAGTTGCCTATAGTAAAATATTAACTAAGTGATATTTTTGAGGTAGTTCCACTACGTCCGTATGTCTGCTGTCCGTCTGCGTTTAACATTTTATATATTTAGTAAAAGCTAAATCATTAAACCTATAAAATATTACTAGGGGAGCGTCTTTGCGAAAACTTCGGTGTTAACGAACTTCTGAATTCGGAAGTTGAACTGATTAGTTACTAATTACAATATAAATAATTCACAAAGACTGATCTTTTGGCTTTTATAATTTATTCGAACCCTCTAAGTAAACTCCCCCACCTGGCTATAAATACCGCACAATGTAAACGCGCCACTGACAGAAACAATAAACCTTGTAGCCCACAGATAATTTTCGAAATTTCTATTAATTTTCACGGCATTCTAATTTCCAGGGGCGAGTGTTTGCTTAGCCCAAGGTAATTTTACACTGTATTTATTGCTTGACAATTAAAATGAAAAAATCACGTAGTTATTGGTGAACATAAGTTTTAGTAAATAAAGTAATAGCCCATAATTATTCAACTATAGGGCACAGGCCTACATAATTGAATTCGAGTTACCATAGCATGAAGGGTACAGGCATATTAATCATGCTTGCCAAATGCGGGTTGGTGATCACAAACCCAAGCAATGTTCGAAAATTTAAAACTTTTTGTTGCCCGACCCGGGAATCCAACCCGGGCCCTGAAATCTAGGCCCGGTATTTAATCCACTAGAACAACGGGGACGTTTTTAGTAATACTATCAGATACGAGTATTTTGTATGTCACATTTAAGGTATTTTAGTAAGGCTTTATTTTAAAATTTTCTGAAACATGGTACGTAACCAAGCAGTTTAAAAGTTTTATAAGTATCTATATTTGTTTTAAGAAATCGTTTCCATTATATGTTTGTTTTTTATAACAATAAATAAACAAATGAATGTATTAACAAAACAGCCGATATAAAACTTAAATATTATATTTTAGGCTGTCATTGTTAGTACACGGTGAAAATGTTAAATAAAAATTAATATTATCTGTAACATAGGCCAACAAGACCCTGCTGAAGAACTATCGACCCATTTCCCTTCTAAGCCACGTCTATAAACTGTTTTCAAGAGTCGTCATGAACCGCCTTGCGCGAAGACTTGACGAATTCCAACCACCGGAACTGGCTGGATTTCGGAGCGGATACGGCACCATAGACCACATCCACACAGTGCGGCAGATTATACAGAAGACCGAAGAGTACAATCAGCCCTTGTGTCTAGCATTCGTGGACTATGAGAAAGCCTTTGACTCGATAGAGATCTGGTCCGTTCTGGAGTCCCTGCAGCGTTGCCAAGTAAATTGGCGGTACGTGCAAGTGATGAGATGTCTCTACGAAGCCGCCACCATGTCCGTCCAAGTACAGAATCAGCAAACAAAACCTATACCGTTGCATCGAGGAGTGAGACAAGGGGACGTCATTTCCCCGAAATTGTTCACAAATGCAATGGAGGATATGTTCAAGACGCTGCACTGGAAAGGACGAGGCATCAACATCAATGGCGAATACATCTCTCACTTGCTATTTGCAGACGACATCGTCATTATGGCAGAAACGCTGCAGGACCTACAACAGATGCTGAATGACCTGGCTGACTCTTCTGTGCGCATCGGCTTGCGGATGAACCTGGATAAAACCAAGGTTATGTTCAATGAATATGTACTACCGCAACCGATTGCGATGCACGGCGCCGTCCCCGAAGTTGTTCAGAAATACGTGTACCTCGGGCAGACATTGCAGTTAGGTAGAAACAACTTTGAGGATGAGGTGAACAGAAGAATTCAGTTGGGTTGGGCAGCATTTGGGAAACTACGTCGAGTCTTCTCATCGTCGATCCCACAATGCCTCAAGACAAAAGTCTTCAATCAGTGCGTCCTACCCGTCATGACATACGGAGCTGAAACGTGGACACTGACGGTACGGCTAGTCCACAAGTTCAAAGTCGCTCAACGGGCTATGGAAAGAGCTATGCTCGGAGTTTCTCTTAGGGATAAAATCAGAAATGAGGTGATCCGGCAGAGAACTAAAGTTACCGACATAGCCCACCGGATTAGCAAGCTGAAGTGGCAGTGGGCTGGCCATATTAGCCGCAGAACTGACAACCGCTGGGGTAAACGAGTTCTTGAGTGGAGACCGCGTCTCGGCAAACGTAGTGTAGGACGCCCTCAGGCTAGGTGGAATGATGATTTGCGCAAGGTGGCTGGCAGGAGCTGGATGCGAGAAGCCGAGGATCGACTTAAGTGGCGTGCAATTGGAGAGGCCTATGTCCAGCAGTGGACTGTAGTAGGCTGATGATGATGATGATGATGATGATGTAACATAGTCACACACAGTTTTGTCTTCATTCAAAACCTACTCAAAACAAATGTTATCTAATTCATCTCTTAAGAGTTGCTAAGTTAATGATAGCTAAGTTTAAACTTAGCTATTTTTGTCGTAGGTGTATTTAAAAAAAAAGTATATTATTCGTCTATAATGTTAGAATCAATAAAAATACATCATCTATTATAAAATCAAACACGACTAAATACCTTAATACCGTATTATATTAATATAGTTATAACATGATGGTTTATTTACATAAAACCCATTTATAATTAAATGTAAACGGTTTCTCTCCTTAATTACTAAGACGTGCCGCAAGCTCATTAAGATTTGTCGCATCACGACAAAATTAATGGGTCTGATACGAGTTTTAAGTCATTTTTGATACCAACCTAATGTATTCATATTGGAACACCTGTGCTACTATTTAATTATAATAAAACGACTTCATTCATTCACACTCTTTAAAAAAAATTGTAATCATAATGAGACAGATGAAAAATAATAACTAGTTAAGTATATTACAGAGTTCCATACAACAATGACATTTTGATATGTCCGTGATTGAATCTACCTATTAGTATAAGATCCCACCATACAACAACCTTCACCGAGCTGTTTATTGGATGAAAAGTTTTTTATATAGAATTAAATATGCCAAAAAATATATTGCAAATGGGTTGCCTAAAAAATTTCAGTCTAGAGTAGAATTTTTAAAATATGACAACTGAATTTCATGACTTTTTTTTTTGCATTCAACCGTCATTTCACGGTGGTACGTGTTCATATTTAACTATATTTAATTACCAAACCAGTGCAAGTTACTAGTTCGATTTACCTGTTTATATCTGCCTACTCAAGAGTTGTGACGGGAAAAAAATTGTCAACCTAACGTTTGCATATTCTTTGGACTTCATATTTTCGATTGGTATGAAATTTGTCTATTAACCAAACCAGAAAAAAAAATTAAATAAAAATATTTAAAAAAAATTAATTAATCATACTCTGGACTGAATTTTTTTAGGCAACCCATTTGCAATATATTTTTTGACATATTTATTTGTATATAAAAAACTTTTCATCCAATAAACAGCTCGGTGAAGGTCGTTGTATGGTGGGATCTTAGAGTAATAGCTTATGTCATGTTTCATAATTTCCTTACCATAAATTCAACCTTACTTAATGACGTAAATTAATCACTCAAATAATCAATAAGGCACTTATATGATGACGTTTTTCGGTAGCTGACGGTGTACCTAGTTTATTTTATTTTATTTTATGTAGGTATATGATTAATGAGATTAGGCATTGATACTATGCTACTATCCTATTACTTGTATGCATGTTACTATCCTGTTACTTGTATCTTTGACCCAAAAATAACACAGTATATTTATTTATTTATTAACACTTTATTGCACATACAAAAGCGGTAAAAATGGCGGACTTAATGCTAAAAGCATTCCCTACCAGTCAAGTCATAGGCCAAGTAGAAATATTACAGGCGGTGCAAATGAGTAAAACTTTAAAATATACAAATAATATAGTATATTCATTACATTTCATTTTGTTTTAAAAAGTCTCAGTTTATTGCTAATACGAGGTTTAGTGCTGTGATATTAAGTAGTTTTTAAGTTGTTAAGTTCAAACTTAGAGGAAACAAGGTCTTTAGGGTTTAAATCTAGTCCACTTTAGATTATCCAGAAAAAGGAGACTTACTGAACTTTACTTTAAACACCCTACAGTTTGGTATTATATTGCGTTTTTACCAACGGGAAACGTGCCTACCTCATACACAATGCACGACCCTAATTAAAGAACGATTACAAAGTAGGTACCTAAGTCGGTAACTGTAACTTGCGCTGTAAAATTAGTGATTAAACTGAGATCAACATGTGCCCCGTACTTAGGCGGCTTGGGCCCCGACTTTACCACGAGCTAACGAAGCGAAGCTCGCTTACGTAATTTTTTGAACAATTTAGGTAATTGATAGTGTAAAGTAACATACGATTCCTTAAATGGTTTTCGACAACTCATTCAAGAAATCGCATTTGTAAGGGTCACTTAGCTTTGATTAATTATGCCCATATTATTAGTCCTCTTGAGCTCTCTTAATATAGTATCGTTAATCTGATAGTTAATAAAACAACAAAATTTTATTGAAAGCCCTCTCTAAATGCTTTTAAGAAAGCTAATTAAATGTACAAGTATTTTTAAGGCCTATTATTATACGTACTACTGTAATAAAAAAAAATCGTAAAAATCATATCACTATAATATAATTATAATGGCAATGCGTCATTTTATATTCAGATCGTTCCTGTTAATCGAGAGAGAAAGCTCAAGCCAGATGCGGAAACTAAAAACTACATTGCCACAGCCTGCATCCGGAATTCACCACATTGAAATACGGTTTATAAACTTTTCGACATTCGGTACCGATTGGCGCGGAACGGAAATATCTTCCGTGGGCTACACAGCCATTTTCACCGACGCGATGCTCATAGCGAAACGTCAATTGATAGCCGTGACTTTGAATTCTAGTTTATCTCGTTTCAGGTTTCACCGGTGCTATTTTCGACGCGGTTTTGTAAGTTTTACTCGTTTTACGTGTGGAGATTTTTCTCCAATCTGTTTTGGAATGACCGTAAATATTGAGCAAATCCAAACTTTCTCTTTATTACTTTTCAATACCTAAAACACATCTATCAATATTTCAAAAGAAATATGAACTGACGCTGACTTTAACTTTTCTGGAGTACCTACGTTTTTTCTCGCCCTCAAAACTTGCGGCGTCAAGCGCTCGGTGCATACGATCGGAGTAACTTCCGTCAACTTTTCTATCATGTGCACTCAACTTGAGCGATAAAACAAAGTTTTTTTCACTTACAAAAGAATCATGCTTTATCTCACAGAGAAAATGTCCGTGAAAATTCGAGAAAAGTGGAGAAGCAACGAAGCGAGAACTCCGAGTCGGCTTGTGACCGATCGCGCGGAAAGCGACGACCCGTCCGCGCCCGTCGGACGCTCCACGCTCGCGTCTCGTTTCGCACGCATTACACTCAAAATTTATTGGAGAAATTATACGCTTTTTTACATAAATTATTGCTATTAGATATTATAATAACGAATTGACTGCAGTATAATGTTTCAATTTTTTCAATGTAACTTTCTACGAGCAACACAGATTAATTACGATGTTTTTTGTTTATTATGTACTAGCTTCTCGGCCTCGGCTCTGCCCGTGTACTACACTTTACAATGTGCGTTAGTAATAGTTTATCTCAAGGTCTTAAACAGAATGAAATTTTAATCACCTTCCAAATTTTAATAAAATAGTCTATGCGACAAACAACAAACGACATATTTTTGATTTTGGTATAGCCCAGTACAAAAATATCAAGATACAGCACTTAGAAAATGTCCGCCAAAAATCGAAAATTTTTGATACGGCTTCCTCATAATTTTTTTTTTACGCAATGTGCATCTCATTTATTTATTACGATACCTACTATTCATAAGTCTTAGGGCTGTAAAAATTTAAAACTATGTTGCGAAAAATATTTTCAGGTGAAAATTTTACTTACATTTTTTTCTTCATAAATGAGCTCTAAATACGATACTTAACGAAGGTGATGGAAAATTCATCCTGTATACCTTTTTTTTATTAAAATGGGTTAAGTAGTTTCTGTGTGAAGACGTAACAACCAAACATACATTCACGTATAATACTTATTAGTAGGGAAGTACAAAGCAGGCGGCTTTGTTCTACCATTTAATTTAGAAAAAAAAAAACATTTTTTCTTTACCTCCAAAGAAGTTCTACTCTAAATACAAATTAATTGTAAACGAATAAACGTAATTATGTATTAAAGTAATTTACTGTAAAGCAAATTGTATTTTTTAAGGAAAACTTAATTTCGTCGTTCACCACGTCTTGCGACGGTCTTTCATTTTAATTAGATGCTTAATAACGTTGCCACCCTTTGTTTTATGTTCCCAATAACAATGATTGCCTTTACCTACTTGGGGCCAATTGCCGCCATTGAAATTAAATTGATGGATAATTACGTTCATTTGTTAAATGTTATTAAGTTTATTTCAGTTTATTACATAAGAACAAATTCAAATATAAAGATTTTAGAAATCCTAATTATTTTAAAATAAACAATGTAAGTACCAGCAAATTGATTTATGTTTTTAGGAAAGTAGCTATAGCGGAATATTATAAAAAATATACACAGACAGCTTTTCTTATATACCACTAATTTCAAACCCGTAAGTAAAATGTTTTACCTATTGCACTGGTTAGTTTATTGTGATCGATACAAAAGCCTGGGGCCCACTTCGCACTGCAAAGCTGGCATATAAGGATCTAACTGATACCTCTTTTCATACTTCAAAACATTGGTATAATGTGAGACAGACAGACTAAGTCTGGAGTCCAATATACGGAAAAATATATGGAAATCAGAAACAGTGAATGTACCAAAATAATTATAGTGATCAGTGAATACTTTCTTTGATCCGTTCGGGAAGCGAACCCGGAGCAAGCGACGCGAGACACAAATAAACAATGAAATTCTCGAATTGTCTGTTACTTATTACACTTAAATAATTTTTAGACGAATTGTATTCTTACTCGTTTGTGACTAACTTTTATTTGCGCTACGCCCGTAGCCGGGGGCAAAGGCTACAGTAAAATACAAAGCTGGAGGTAATTTAGCACAACCAAGTTGCAACGGCAATTTTGTATCAACAAACAAGTTGCCGGACGGTGAATGGCGACTACTCCGACACAGTCGATCAACTTAGCCAAAGTTCCGAACAACACGTTAGTGCTAACGGACCAACTTTACGCAACGATAATGTTGACTGATGAAAGATCACTAGCGCACTACGTTCACGTCTACTCAGGTACAGGAAATAGTTTAATTTAGCACTTACTTATTTACTTACAATCAATATTAACACTTTACATCTACAATTAACTTGTTAGACTACGATACGAAAAACAAAATACTACACAAGTACTCACTATACGCAAACAATTACTATATACAAACTTTTAGTTGAAATAAATTTACAATATTCGAAGTAAACATGGAAATTTAGCCGACATAATTATAGCAAGAAATAAAGTAGAACAAAACGCTACATCAAAACAAACAGTAAACGAATATTGTCACAGAGTGACAAAGCAGGTTTATCTTTGTGGGTACTTTCTGATTTTTTGTTCGTTAACTTTGTTTTAGGTGTTTACTCTGTTTTAATCCGGCACATAAAATTAATATCACCCTTCTCTTTCAATGGGTGTCGTAATTTTAGCAACTTAATTGCAACTTTACCATTTAATCTTGAAAAATTGTGTCTCGCCTGGACACAAATTTTCAAGTCTAAATACTGATAAAGGAGTACTGCTAAAAGAAGATGAGCAGCAGCGTCTTTGGACAAGCTGCGATCGCCAAATCCGCCTGCCAAGCGTGGCGATTATGGAAAAATCCTCATTTTGTAGATGCCACTACCCAGTAATGGACTCATATTGATAAAGTATTTATCTCGTATAGGTGTTACTAAAAGTTTAGATACTAGATCATAAATAACTTCTTTAAACATACATACATTACATACTTAGGATAATTTAATATTATTTACGCCCTAACACCAACTTTTTTTATAAAACATTAGTATCAGGCAAAGAGTCACAAAAACTATTAATTGGCTCAGACTCTGTCGTCTACTTCACGTAATACAAGTGGAACTAGTTCGCAAATGAATCCAAACTGCTGTGATTTTTGGTTAGCCACTACAAAAGCAACTTGTTGCCACCTGCTGCCCCGAGTACCAACTAACTTTAGACAGAAGTTTGGGTCGCTGCTTCTCCCTTCCACTTCAGAACAAAAGGAGTCGATAGTACACGCCGCAAAACTTTTCAGCTCATTCCTTTATCTAGATTGCAAATCTAGCCTGAGTCGGTTGGAAGGTTACTATGATTTGCATAACGCAGATTATCTTAATTTCGTAGACAATCTCGTGGCCTACATAATGGTAACACGTTTTACCTGATAATATCTTTCAAAGTACGTAGTTTAGGGAATCCCTATTCATTTACATGTTTAATTTACTCTTTTCAACTGACTGCCAGAATGTTTTTAGCATGAATGTGAAGCAGCTTGACACGTTTTGTTAAGTGGACTATGTCAATACATAGAGTTCTGAGAAAGAAACATTTTTCTTTCTTTTTATTTGATAGAAGAAGTATATCTTTGCTCTTTGAGTCGAGTGTGTAGACTGTTTGTTGCACTGAATTTTTTTTAAGCCATCTTCTACCGCTCAGGTGTAGGCTTTTCCTAAATTCTGGAAATGTGGTGAGTCTTGGAAAAGGGTAAATTATTTATATAATTATTGTAAGGGATATCGTCTTCATACTTTATATTAGAGGCTTCGTTATGCAGGTGAGTCATGAAAATGTAAAAAAGTATAGTTCAGTTATCTCACCTTCTTCTAATATAAGCCGTAAATAACTGCATTCATTGAGTATGAACTTTACTAATCGAACACTGTTTTCTACACTATCTGGTTCAAAGACTACAAATAGCGATGAGTTAACAAACACTGGTGACATTTTAATAATTCCGAGGTCGCTGAACAGTATGAGTGGGACCGACCGCGTAACGTGATTGTTCCATTTCCATACCATTTGCATTCATGCTCGCATCCAGAGCACAACGGAAATTAATGAAGTAGGATTACTTCTTATGGTTCGAGAATAAAGAAACGGCAGAAATGTGCCTCACCCATACCAGATTTAAACATCAATACAGCTGAGTTATGCTAATTTACGTCAAAATTTAATAAGTCAAAAAACTGAAATGATATTTAAGGTCACTATTCGACAGAATATAATTGACACTGAAACGACGGTGCCGCAGGATCTCGTAGGACTAGCGTTGCCAGGCGTACGGATAAAGCCAGACATAGGTAGGCTTTTTGATATCGTGTCCGGCCAGAATAAACGGTGTCCGGCTTGTCCGGCTTATGTTAGGCTTTTTACATTTTGCAAACGAGCGAGCGCCGCACTGAGCCGTCTGTCGCGGTCGTTCGCTCACGCATTTACAAAGAATTTACAAAGATTTATGTTAATAATCAAAAAAAGCTTGATTTTACATACAACTTTTTCGTACCATTAATACTGAGACACAAAATCCTCAATAATGTAGGTTGTCCGGCCTTTCTACCCAAATGTCAGGCCAAACTGGCTGGTCTGTACGGCTATTAGATTTGTCGACCTGCCAAACCTACTAGGACCGAGCAAATAAAGGGACCCACCCACCAGAAGTGGGCATTGTTTAGCTACAATGATAAAGATATTAAAGCAGATTAGAGACTAGGAAGAGCGTATACCGAAACTAACACAAAATACAAAAAAAGGACTTTGTTTGTTTGAAACACATCTTTTCAAGTGTCGGGCTTGCCAACAGTTGACATAACAAGAAATTTAGTCCAATATGTATCGTCATCGCCAGGTTACTGGTTAGTCAGCTAACAGTATCTAAAATATGTTTATTTATTACTTTTAAATGAATGATGTGTCTTTTATCTCAATCTCCCTTGAAATTAAAATTAAAACTGAACCTACTCTTTTTATATTAACTGTGTCCGGTTCCACCGCCATCCGCACTGGTTATTCAACACGTTTTGGTAAAACTTACTCTGAACTCAAAGCAAGTTAATGTTCCTGAACGCGTATTTTTATATTCTACGTCGAGAATACTAACAGCGCAAGTCAAAACTTGTACAATGGCTGACACACAAAACTTAAGATTTAACTTTATCTGCAACCCGCATGTAAGGGAAATACTTACACTCAATACACACATGGAACTATTTAAGTACCTACTTAAGTTAAAAGCGTAATAAGTGGGACAGAATTTCGATAATATTTTGATAGACAGATATCTGTATTTCAAAAATAACCAAATACAAACGTAGTGACTTACTTTCTAGCTTCACTACTGTATCTGGGAGCCGTAGTACAACAGGGGTATTTAATTGATACCAGCAACATCTAGTTATTAAACATTTATCTAAAATGACACAATTTTTTTAGTTATTTTCTAGTTTATTTTTTAGTTTTTAGTCACTTACTAGTTGATCTTTAAGTTTGCTATAAAGTGACGCCATAACATCCCTTTTTCTTTGCCTCATAAGAATACCCATCAAATAAAATAATCTGGTATAATATTTCAAGTTACTCAACAAAACATTATCATAAATTTCAAAAGGAACTACCACAACATTAATCATTGATCAAGATTGTCGCAGAGTAATCAGTTAACGTTATAGATCACTTCGTATATCAGTCAAGGAGATTCAAATCGATTGTTGTTCCGATACTTTTCAGTTAGACGATTAGTCGCATCAAAACTTTCGCCTCGCACCCTCGGAAAGTCTATTGAATAAAATATGAGCGGTGGTCAGAGTTTATAAAAAAAGTCACACTAAAGATGTGTAATGTTGTGCACTGACCGGGTCGGTACCCGTGTAATGTTACAATGCGATGGGTGCTTGAGTGTTGCAGACTTGACCACCTACCTAAAAAAGGAGTTTTTATACAGGATGAAATTTTAACCACTTTCCAAATTTTAATATATTAATCTAAGAGACAAAAACAAATGACGTATTTTTTCTTTTGGTATAGCCCGGTACAAAAATGTCAAGATAAAGCACTTAGAAAATGTCCGCAAAAAATCTAAAATTTTTGATACGGCCGCCTAGCAACACTTTTTTTACGCATTGCGTATCTCATTCATTAAATACGATACTATTCATAAGTTTTTGATTCTCCCTTTATACCTTAACAGGTCTAGGAACGTAAAAATTGAAATCTATATCGTGAAAAATATTTTCTGGTGACGACTTGATTTACATTTTTTACTTTATAAATGGGCTATAAATACGATACCGAATGCCTATAAAAATTTTGGAAAGTGGTTAAAATTTCACCCTGTATAGGTAAGTTTAATATCATCCAAACCCTGTGTCTTGCGGTGTTGTCCGCATTTATTCAAGAGAAACACAAATATGACTTAGACATTTAGAGTTTAAAATTAACAAACGTTTAACCTCTTTCTTTACATGTTTAGTTTTCTATTTTTTATCGTACAACAAGCAAAAATTAAGAAAATTATTAAATCTTCCTCAAAATTTTATCCCCACACTTCTTAACAACAAATTCGTAGTGAACTACTAAACACACAAAGGTTAATAAACCCTTCTACGTAACTACGCAAATTGGGATGGAACTACGAAATTCGAAAATTCGCAAAGTCCACGTTTGGCCGGATTTTTATTATTATTTACTACAATTTTAAAACAAAATTGCAGAGTGCAAATCTGTTAAACTAAAAATGGAAAGAGCATACTCAACTTTGTTCTCTTCATATTACATCGTCTGCACTTTGCAAGCCCTGTGTATTTTATTTTTGGTTCGTTAGATAAGACGCTTTGAAATTCTACGAATATTTAATTTGATTAATTAAACTTACGGTTTTATCGATCCTAATATTATAAATGCGGAAGAAACTCTGTCTATCTGTATGTTACGCTTTCACGTTAAAACTAATTAACCAATGTTGATAAAATTTTATACAAAAATAGATTAGGGCTTGAAATAGGATATAAGATATTATATTTTGAATAAGTTAGACAACGTTTAGTTCTCGAGAGCAGAGCCACTGGCAAAAATCTAGTTTTAAATATTTAAACCCAGCAATAAACAAAAGTTCTAATTAGTAATAATGTTCTCCTGTAAGGTCCTGGGCATCCTTCTAGAGAATTTTTATCCTTGTAAACTTACATAATAAGTAAACTGAAAACTACTTGCTGCTCCTGAACAAGATGATTAGGTTTAGGCTCCCTTAAATAGTATTAAGATTTTTAAAAATTATATTTGCCATTAATGTAAGCATTAATCGCAAATATTATGTTAAAAAATCTTAATACTATTCTCGAATGACTCGAATGAAAAGAATTAAAAATTACTATAATATTCCTAGCTCATAACGCTACTTAAAATTCCGTTTTGGGTTTTTAGTCATTAAGTACCTATATCACTAATTGGGTTTTGAATTAAATTTCCTTGTTATATAACTTAAGGGTGTTATTATTACCCGAGTTAACCCGAGTGAGAATCTGATAAGCAACCTACGTGAACAGCCGTTAATTAAACAGTAGCTTTTGGAAACTTTCAGTAACAGGTGTAACAAATTATGATATGTGTTAAGTAGTAATTAGTACAACTTTTCGTACATTCAACATCAGTACCAATACAGGCTGTTAAAAAAAACTTGCCAAATTCAGGACGATTGTTCGGAAGCGTCCTTAGAATCTTAAAATAATCTTTAAGTATTAAGAAAATCATCAAATTTTACGTCCGTATTTGTGCAAAACATGTTTTTTTTATCTACCCTAACTTTATATTATAGTACAAAAGGTTAGGTACTAAACCATATACTGTCCTGTGGTGCGGGCACATAAAAAGAATAGCAGTCATTCTCGTTCCATGGCTGGCGTAATAAATAAATAAATGTGGACAATTTGCGGTGTTATTTGTGGGTAGCAATCTTTACAACCTCTTAATTAGTTTGATATCTTAAAAGACGTAGAATACGTTTTCGAATACGCTACCGGAAATTACTTATCCCTTAAATGGGTTATTTCATTTGTTGTACTCATTCACCCTGTCTGTATTCTTGTTTTTATTCTACCGATTATCCTTCAAGGATACTCACACTGTAAGAATAACAACATAATAAATAGTTTAAAAAAATGCCAATGATTACAAAATCACCTACTTGCTGTTTTTAAACATTTTTGTACTTAGATTTTTGTCTTCTTTATGATTATGAACTTTTTTTTTCAAAGTAACCAAATATATTGTTGCAGCATTAGCCATGTAGTTTTGCTTTTAACAACAAGGTAGCCTATGTTACCCGAATTATAATAAGGAATCGATTGATACCTCATTTACCAAAATCGGCTCAGTAGTTTAGCCGCAAATGTGGAACCCACATAAATACCCACACATACATAATACATAGACTGCTTAAATCGTAACCCTTCTTGTTGGCTTTGCGTTTAAGCATGATACATAAGTGCAAAAAATACAAGAGTAAATAAAACGAATCCTTTTTTATTAATGGTCAAGTCGTTCCATTTCATTTTACGTATGCAGTTTTTATGCTTCGCCTTTTAAATCTTCAATCATCGCACTAATTCACTGGCAGATGACAGAAACAACGGAGAGTCCGAACAATTAATAGATGAGTCGCCCTCACAGACAAAGGGCTGACAGATGGCACTGCCCAGGGCCTCTACCACACAGTAAATATAGCAGTATACCAACTAACACAGTATAACGACTGCTTCATCTAAAATAAAAAAAAACGTGTTACATTGCGAAAACGTATGGCACTCGGTTTGTGAATTAATAAGATGGATTCACTGTGAGTTAAAGGAGAACTGCTAAAACGAAACGGGCAGCAGCGTCTTCCTTCCACCATTAAATAAATAAAATAAATGTTTAAGACATGCCTCACTGGGCCACACAGTCCCAAATTAAGGTACTATTAAGTACCCTGTCGTATGGGGTACTAGACAACCGATAAACTTACTTATATACTTTTTTTTTGTAAATACATACTTATAATACATAGAAAACACCCAGACCAGTACAAACAGACATGTTCATGAACACAAATATTTGTACCGTGCGGGGATCGAACCAGCGACCCGTGGCTCAGAAGCAGCGTTTACTACCGCTGATCCACATGGTCGTCAAAATTATCCAAACTACGATCGTCAACCTGCCTGCTAAGCGTGGCGATTATGACAAATTCCTCCTTTTAGAAAGGCATGTATCCAGCAGTGGACGGTTATGGGCTGATGATGATAAACTATATACGGTCAGTCAACAAATTGGTTTATCACCCTAAGGTTGAAAATCATTCGCGCGTCAGGGAACAACATGGTACTACTAAAACGTCGTAGTCCCTATCGCTATGTTACTAAGATATGAAATTTTGTCAAAACTGATACACCACTTTTTTAGCCAACCGTACTAGAACAGTCGTTGCTAAGAAAACTCATTGAAAGACTATTGTGACTTGACGCAGTTCTACAGATAAATATGCTATCAAAATATGTCTATGTACTCAATGTTAAAAATATTTAAATCATACCAATTAAGAAGAATTTGTTATTAGATATCGCGATTACTGTTTTAGCTTCTATACTGTGACCCTAGCAAATGCGTTTGGATTGAGGTAAGTGAGCGAAATGTCTTCTTTTGTATTTGAAACGATAAAATTTACGAGGGCTCCTTGCTCCTCTTCAAAATTGGGTGCTTACCCTATGCTGTTTTATTTGGGAAAATTAATATAAAAATGTCAAGGGAATGAAATGATAATTGTTTTGTCATGCGCCTTAGACTTTGTATTGCGTGACTAAAGTAACTTAAAACCCAGTATTATTCGCAAAGTTTCCTTGGAGCTTCCTTTATTCGTTGGAGCACAACTTAAGGAGTCACATCAAAATCTCGAAAAAAATCATTGTTGCGAGATTATTTTTTTCAGGCGTTAACTTCCTAATCAATATGTATATAAGTACCATTATCTGTAAACTGATACTCCTCCTTCTTTTGCATTTTGTGTTTATGTATTCGATATAGGTATTCATAAACTGGTACAAACCAGGAACGAGCGCTAGCAAATCATTATACCTAAATATTCAATCATTACTACTCTAATACAAACCCAAACATAGCAAAATCCGAAAATATTAATTCACCAACTTTTCTTTAATAACAAAATAGATTTTAAACTCACTCTGTTACAAATCTGTAGAAGGTTCACAGCATAAATTGCAAGATTTTAATTTTTGAGTAAATCAACTCTTAATTAAGAAATGGCTCACCGTCTTTTACTGCAAAGGACAGTTATTATCTTAATGATTAATTGATGAAGTTTTTCTTAATTTAACAAGGAATAGACTATTTTTGCTTATGCCTATTTTGGCGATGTTTACATTCAAGTTTTCTGAGCAAATCTATACCACATGATGCTAATTGAACAATACGTTCACTTTTGTTTAAATTGGCTTTACTTAAAAACATAGTGTAGGTACAATCTGTATGTCGTCAAATTTAGTTTTCTTATTTTTCTGTACAAAGTCCAATTTAGATCTTTGCGAATAACTTCTTGCTTAAGAAACTTGCTAAAAATGATTACCTTTACCTCTTGATAAACAATTAACCCCAGACTTGCCAAAACATTCACTTATCTCTCGGTGACGAATAACGTGGATGATAAAATACGCTCGAGATACGCATCGTTTAAGCCATTGTAACGTCATTACTTTTGTGATTAATTTCATCTCAAGCTGAAGCGGTCGCTTATATAAAACGTTCACTAAAACAGTACAAATTGGAAAACAAATAAGCATGAGTTGCCACTCGGCCCCCGAGAGCGGTTTAACCCCAGACATGACAAATACGCCCTTCTTATCTTAACCCCTATTAATTCTTGTTTGCTTTAGTTGCCATTTTTGTTCTGCAAATCGTATTTTGGATAAGATAAACGACTGTGAAATTAGCAACTTCATTTTGTAATTCAATAATAAAGTCAAAGACAAATTTAGTTAAATAACAGCCTAAGTAGGGTGCCCTTCGGTTCGCCTAAAATTTAAAGTCCTAATTTCATTTGGCCGAACCGTATTGGCCTAAACTTATAACGTATAATTATTGTCTAGTCTAACAGTTGTTTTCGCACTATTATAGATTGGTCTAAAAATTTAAAACCCTAATTTCAGTATGTCTAATATCGAAAGCACTAAAATGTATTAGCATCATTACGCTCTATTTTTTTTAAACAGAAAAGTTTAAGAAACGAATCGCTCACAAACCGACCCCAAGCAGTCTTGTCTGCCCTACCCCTAGAGTGTAATTCTAAAGCGCGTAGGCGCGGAGGGACGAGGCGGCCCGCGCGCTGAGGAGCAGGAGGCTGTAAGCGAGGCGCCGCGACTGAGGCTGGCCGGCGTAGCCGGCCAGAAAGCCGAAGCTGCGGTGGTGAGCGTAAGCCATCTGCGACGATAAGCACGCGTGGGACCGCCGGAGCCCCGCAGCGCCGAAGCCGTCACGGAAGTCTGATTGTTTGGATGCATGCATGATTGCTTGTTTGCATGCATGTCTGCTTGATGCATGCATGATTGCTTGTTTGCATGCATGATTGCTTGTTTGCATACATGCTTGCTTGCTTGCTTGCATGCATGCTTACTTCTTTGCATGCATGCATGCATGCTTGTTTGCATGCATTCATGCTTGCTTGCTTGCTTGCTTGCATGCATGCTTACTTCTTTGCAAATTTGGAACTGCAAAAGGGTAGGTGTTATGATATATTCGGCGAAATTATAATACGGCGATATAAAGTTAAGCGTAGTCAAAATAGGCTAAACACGTTTAGGAATTGTAAAAATGTGCGAAAAAATTTTAGGCTAATAGTTTGTGCGCCAATGACAATTAGGAGTACAAATAATTAGGCATCCCGATATATACCCGCCTAAGTAATATATTTTTTTAGTAATTTTAAATTCACTCATAAAAATATCAGCTACACGACGCCCACTGGTGAACATGGGCCTGCCCAAAGGACCTTCAACAGATCGTCGATCCACCTGGCTCCCACACATCGTCGCCCGGAGCTTGGTTGTCATTCCAAAACTTTTCCGCCCCAACGGTCGTCAGTTTTTTTTTTTTTAAATAATGGGCTTGCTCTTGACTACATACTCGGTTCTTTTTTCTATGTCACTGTTGAATGTTACTGCCACTTCAGCACCGTAATTCTAAAAGCAATGTCGGTAATCTGAGTTCTTACGAATGACTACATTTCTGACTCACGCAGGGAAATACGTAGCGTGGGAATAAATTAAAATTCGATACAAAATAACTAAAAATAATCTCAAACAAATATACTTTATAATACTATGCGCTGCATACCAAGTTGTAAGCATAACTTTTTTGGATACAATCCAAATAATAACGAAAAAATATTTCTTTTG
This sequence comes from Anania crocealis, assembly GCA_949315895.1. Taxonomy (NCBI): domain Eukaryota; kingdom Metazoa; phylum Arthropoda; class Insecta; order Lepidoptera; family Crambidae; genus Anania; species Anania crocealis. The sequence goes on along the minus strand of OX438880.1, from coordinate 13,553,696 downwards.
TTTTAACATTGCCAAAAAATTACGTTCCCCCAAGCGATACGTAATAAGATTACAAAATTAAAAGTACACCACCTGCCTCCGTTATCAATATCCCTCAAGGTTTGTCGCAAACTTGTAAATTGGATAAAAACTTGAGGCCCATACAAAACAACATGAGCGTAAAGTATAAAGCCGTGTTCACAACAATGGGCCAAACTTCGCGCATTATACGAGGTCGTTATGCTGACGTCACGACTAATCTTGCAATAGGTAATCTCAAGTTAAAAAATTAAAACTCGATGCTCGAAGAAAGATGACGAGCTAATCAAATTTCTCGCAACTTCGGCAAGTTGGAACGAGTTCTCAGATTCAATTAGCAGATACGCGACACAATCCATGAAGAACAGCCAGCTAACTTTATGGCCTCGTTAAGTAAAACTAAGTTTCACAATAAAACGTTACTATTTTTTTGGAATCTCACGTAAAGTATCTCCCCAGAACTTCTAAATAAGAGTTATGCAAACGGAATATATTTTTTGTTTCTCATTTGATTCAAATTTTACACTGTACATACATACGTGTTTTACTGTTTATGGTATTATAACTAAAACCGATATATTTACACTCATAACAGAGATTACCTGATTATACTAGCTGCACTAATAAAACTAGCTTTTGCCTGTGACTGCGTACACGTGGAATTTTAAATTTGTAGCAATCCCATGGAAACCATACCTACTAATTTCGGGATATAGAGTAGGTAGTCTAGTAGATATTGTAGCCTGTTTCAATACAGATCCCATAAGCCGTACTGCCGTGATTGAGACCGAAAACCAATTAAGCTATCGCATTTTTAATATTAAGTAAGAAGTAATATTAGTAAGATAAAAAAATATCGAAATAAAAGATAAGTAAGATTATATTATAGTCCAAGTAATCTTAGTTTATTTCAATCATAACTAATTTCGTAACAACCGTTAAAGCATCCATAAAAAAATGCCTTAACTATCAATATTCAGCCTTACCTACTAGACAGTAAACAAAGATTGAAAATTATGATGGAGCGATGGTATCAATTAAATATATTTTTCGGTAAAAAAGTTTTATTAGTTTACTTTTATGTAGGTATAGTGTCCCAATGCTGTTTACATCGCCTGCAGAAGAAGATACCTACAAGTATAGTATATATTTTTTTGTTTTACGATACTTTTTTCTTTAAGCTATGAACGGATAAGAACGTCACCTCTCGCTCTTCCCCTCGAGACTTTCATTCCTGGGTTCATTATTATGCCTATAAGTATTATTTGTTACCTTAGCGAATCCTCCCCTTTCTAGATTATTATTCTTGTCTTTAACTGAAATGGTTTTGTTTAAAAGTCCTTAGGTTTTACAGTTTCCACTAAAAAAATTAGTTCAAAATAAATGAGAACATGAAACAAAACACAAATACAAGATGGCATTTTAAACGTGGTTGATAAAGAACATCAAAATTCCAGATTCTATTACACTTCCTACGAAGAGTCGTACATAGATAGAGACCTATGTAACCAAACTAACTGGAACTATGTTTCGTAAATGTACCCGATCCTTTCTATATGGAACTCTATTGAGAGTGACCCACAGCACAGTCTCTAGTAAGTGTAGCGGTGACCACAAACTCCCGCTTTGAGAATGTTAAAAGCAGCATCCACTTATAGACGTCAAGTTTGATATAAACTGCTTCAAAAGTTTGCAAATACGTTTAAGCGGTTCTTTAAACGATTTGTAGGTACAAAATACAGATTAATATTTATTCGTCACGATAAGGTTTTACTGAAAACACTATTAGCAGTTTATGTGACTCTTTTCGCGTAATCTTCGTTATGAAATTTAGAAAAATGCATTATAACTTTCCATCATCACAATCCTGATCAGTGGTTTATCGCAGAGAGGGCAAAACAAACATACAGGATGAAATTTTAACCACCTTTTAAATTTTAATAGTACAATCTACGAGACAAAAAACCTATGACGTATTTGTACAAAAATGCCAAGCTAAAACACTAAGAAAATGTCCGTCAAAAATCTAAAACTTTTGATTCGGCCTCCTAGCAACACTTTTATTACGCAATGCGCATCTCATTCATTCATTACGATACTATTCATAAGTTTTTGATTTTCCCTTAACACCTTAACAAGCTTAGGACCGTAAAAATTGAAAACTATGTTGCCGAAAATATTTTCGGGTGAAAACTTCGACCTAAATTTTTTACTTCATTTACTAAATGAGCTCGCTTCATAAAGTACGATACTGTACGCCTATATACATTATTGAAGATGATGAAAAAGTCAGGATTTTGTAGTCAAGACAATAAAGCGCCTTCGCCATGTCTATCCATATCAAAACACGCCGAAATTTGCGAAATAAACTATTATGTAAGAACAAAATATTTGGTCCCTCATAAAATATGGATTGCAAATTTTTCATTTGTTAGTCATTTAGAGATACTTAAACTACTTACAACATATAAAACGTATTATAATTCAAATCCGTTGGATTCGTTACAAAAAGTCATTATTTACGAAAAACCTATCTTTATATTACAAAATGATGTGATATTTACCATGGAAAAATTTAATTGAGTAAATCGGCATTGCGACGTGCATGCAACTACGGTACCCACACTAGACGAATAGATGTCAAATGTATGAAAATGACATAAGCTTACAAACGTTCGATCGTTTGTTAATGTTTTTTCATACATTTGTTATCATTCGTCTGGCGTAAACGATATCAGAAAGCCACTTGTCTATGGGCACTCATGCCATAACAGCCATTAATCTATTTTCGAAACAAATTTCTTTCACATCCGTTCTGGGACCCTATTCAGCTATGTCAATCGCAGTTCGATCGTGATTGAATTGGAGGATTTTGACATTATGCCTATACTAGAACTGTCAAAAACCTTGCAATTCAATTACGATTGTGGTACGATTTGGTTACGCGAATTAAGGGACTGGTGTCATTGAGTAACAAACTTTAATCTAATCTGTCGTATCTATACTAATATTATAAAGCTGAACAGTTTGTTTGTTTGAACGGGCTAATCTCAGGAAGTACTGGTTCGAATTAAAAAAATATTTTTGTGTTGGATAGTGCATTTATCGAAGAAGGCTTTAGGCTATATAACATCACGCTGCGACCAGTAGGAGCAGAGCATCAGTGAAAAATGTTGCAAAAATAATCGCGATCATAATAATTAGAAAGTGACGCGGACGAAGTCGCGGACAACAGCTAGTTTATAATATTAGAAAGCTTAGGCTATTGAAGAAGAGCTTATATAATATACCTTAGTAGGATATTTAGCCGGTTTGTTGATTTCAAAATGTCTAGTAAAATTTCATTATTCTAGGTAAGATAATACGTAAAACATAAACTTTCGAACTTTTTTTGCGCTAACGGAGAAGTATGAAATTTCACACACTTATAGTTTATGTCGAGAAGGAGTGCAGAATGTATATTTTTTTTAACTAAGCATAAAAATAATGTTCGAATTTCGACCATTGGGCGACGAAGCACTAGTCTATATATATAAAAATGTAATGTTGGTTTGTGTATGCTTCAAAAACTCTGCACCGATCGAGCAGAAATTTTAGCATGATATATAATCTGCATCAAGGATTGTTTTTATCTATTTATCCGAGACCGGGAAAAAAATACCATAAAAAACAAATAAAAAACAAAAACCATTAAATTACAATGTGCCACAGCGAAGCGTGGCAGGGAACAGCTAGTTAGTTATAATTGCTTTAATAGTACGATACAGACCTACCTATTCTTGGTACATTAGTCTAACCAATGTTATTACATTATTACTGTGTAACATCAAACTAGCTGTAATAATATGGTGCCGACCACAAATGCTCATAGCGTGATGTTTCCAACAGCATACACTTATGTTGGTACGTCAACTTTGCTCTGAACTAGTCTCAAAGTTCACAAATACATTCTGGGAGTCCTTTGAAACAAACAGTAGAGCGAAAATGGAAATAAGGTACAGTTTCCTAGCTCCTACAATGTATACCTCATAGGAATTAAAGTTTACAGTTCCAGTCTCAATTGAACGTCGGTAGCTTTCTTAGTTCGACTTAATGAAGCCTTATTTTGTGAGCATTATAATAACAAAAGAAGTTCCATACACCTTAATTATCTAAGAACAAATCAAGAGTTGAACATAAGCACAAGGCGACCAATAAGTAGTACTAATACTGGGATAACAAGAAAACTAATCACCGTATAAAATCTTAAAGGAATAGAGGTACACTTGCGTTGAAACACTGTTTGTTTAAAAGTAAACATTTTGAGCTATACTATTATGTATCTTTTGTATCTTTTGTTCAAATAATCAGGAAGCAAATAAGTGATGAAGTTTTATTTTATCATGTACAATAAAAGAAAACATTTTCCATATACGATGCACATAATTCACACAAGAATAGTCTTGATAAAAGCATGTCTGGCTGTGGTGGATTCTATTCTTCCACAAAATTAAAAATTACTTCCCTCGCTAGCTTTCTTTAAAATTTTTCTTTTCGCAAAGGACGCGTGAAGGACTTCCACTGCTCTCAGCAAGCCTTTAAAAACTTTGTAGCCTGCCTAGTAATTAAAAACATTAGCTGTAGTTATATGTTTGCATACAATAATTACGCGTGTGATTGAAAATTGTAAAATAAAAAAATACTATTGTTTCAATACACAATATTTTTTGTGTGACATCTCATAAGTAAGATCCCTGAATAGTATTTCAAAGATATTTATGAAACAAAGCGGCGCGGCGGCGCAGCTTATCACTTGGTTGAATACACTTTTTGCTTGAGTCACTAAGTTTCGTGCATTGACATGTACTTACCATTACATGTATTATCTATTTTATAATAGTCAACAACTTTATTTATTAGTCATATCAAATAGGAAAATAAACGTTTAATTTAAAATTTGCTATCCATTCAGCTAAAATACAATAGAATGTCAATTGATACAGTGTTAGTTAATGAATCTTCAGACCGATAGATTTGTCTACCTACGTATTAGGTACCGAATACGTGTTATACAAATTTTGAGATAAATACAGAAATTTCACATCACATTTTGTACCTTATCTTTTTCATTATCTAGGTTAATATAATATATGTATAAAAATAATTTTATTTATATTTTCACCATGGCATCTCTATGAACAATGCACATATTAGATTAACTGGATGATACCGACCAAATGTATTATTATAAAAAATAAGGTTTGGTGTAAAATTTGAACTGAAACCGATTCGGAATCGACTTATATTTTACCTTTTCGAGTTAAATGCGAGCTCCATGTCATTTTATTGAACATCTGAAACACCGCAGATAAAACCAACATATCCTTTAGTGTTGCAACCTGCCAATCGCCACCCCATTATCCTTTGACGAAAATACACGTACAAGTTTTAGCTGTCGCAGCAACGGAAGATCATTATCCCCCCAGAAGATGTTGCCACAATAAATCAAAGTCCGATGGCCTGTAAACTATCGATTATATTCACAAGTGACAGACGCAATCCTACCAGCTCTATATTATTCCAAGTAAGGTGTCTTTGCTTTTCCATGGCTCTAGCAGGCTTTCTGCTTTATTTAATGTATTGTGTTAGAAAGCCTGGCCATGATCTCTTTAACTAGCTGGTTAGTTTTGTTTATATACGAGTATAAACAATGGGCTTGCTCTTGACTACCTACTTAACTTTATGGTTAAGAAGCCTAAGATGGAACGAGCTTACCCAGAGGTACTGGTTCTCCCACCGTGTACACCAGCGGAACACAGAAAACTGTTTGGCGATAGACTCCGGCAGTAACCCTACTGCGGTAGTATCCAGGCAGCCTCTTACGAAGCCTGCCACCGCAGAGGGATCAGTTAGCCTTCATTATTGGTTAGAAAACCAAAGATGCCGTTGCCCAGGGTGGACCACTAGTATGTAGATCCCACCACCCCATTATACTCGTAAATGCTTATGAATCAGTAGCTTCTTCTTATTCATCATCATCATCATCAGCCTATCACAGTCCACTGCTGGACATAGGCCTCTCCAATTGCACGCCACTTAGGTCGATTATTGTCTTCTCATTATTGTCGTCCAAACGTGGTGTCAATTTTTTTCAATCACCCTATTACAAGCTTCTGGCATGACTTTTTTTTACGTTTTACATCTTGTAACGTGCCTTCCAAAGCACTAATATAAACCCAATCCAGTGCAAAGTTAATTAAGAAAAGATATTTTTCTAAATTGACCTTACCTGCAATCCTATTCCAATGCCAAGCTTATTAAGAAAAGGAATTTTCCTAAATTGACCTCGCCTGGAATAAACCTTAAGACCCTTGTGTAACAACACCACCATACTAACTGGCTGTTAAATATTAAAACAAACATTTATAAAATTTTGCGGGTAGGCGGTACATTTCGATAAGGTTATCTTTGTTTGCACTGTATGAATAAATGCAGTGTGATTGGAGCGACGAAACAAAAATTAGCAAAATATTATTTATTTATATTTAGTTCCGGATTTCCGTAAAGTGACGCTTGAATCTATGAACCCATGTGATATTTATTACCACACTGTGATTGTAAAGCTCTATCGGAAACATTATTGAAACACAAATTAATTTACCAAATATGACAATAGTGGAAACTATTGTCATATTTGGTAAATAAATTGGTGTGATTTATTTATTAAATTTACATATTAATTTAATTTTCAGAGTTTAGCTGTGTTTTAATTCCTAATCACGATCATTTTGTTTGTTTTTACGTCAAATTCTAAACAGGAAAAACAGAGAAAGTGTCTCATTGTTAATTGTGGTTAGCCTCTTTCCTAAATTAGATAAATAAACCTATGTTAATGTACACTCCTATGAGTACAGTATCTATTTAACTACAGTTTTAATTCTTATTTCATGCATAGACAGTAACAGCTTAGTACTGTAAAATAAAGTTATATGCTTAGTTATATGCTATGTCATGTACAATTGTACATATAGTACATACATACTATAAATGCATGATGTAGAGATAAGCTTTAAAAAAAATTAAGGTATAAGTAACTCGGCACTATTTGAGTTTATGATTATAATTTCAACGTATGAAAGTTGCAAGGTTGTGGCTGCCACTAATCTTTATCTTCAAAGGTGTAAACCCCTTTGTAGGAAGTTGTGCGTTGCCAAAGAATTTCCTACCATAATGAAACTTTATAGGCTTGGCTGCCTCAAAATATTTCCCGAAATATTTCACCGAGCTTGAAGCTACTCGTGTATTTTATACGCACTTACCTGTTTAGGTTAAGGCCCAAATTAGCTTAGAAAAAAGGTGTATCAAATGTGATACACCTTTTTTCATTACGTATTTCAATAATTTTACGACTTTCGTGGTGGAGTGGCTTGCAAACCGGACCTCAAAGTGTTGCCAGAGGCCTTACTCCACAACACAAAGTCCGTATATTCGAATCCATCTGTCCCTATCACTCCTACCGATGTCTTAAAGTATCTGAAAGAGATAGATATATCCGTAAATACGAGCTTCGTGTTGCAGAGTAAGGCATCAGCTCCAAGGTGTCCTCGGGTTCGATTACCTTAAATAAAACTATTTTCCTATATTGTTTAGGGTTTAGGTGTTAGTGTAAGTGGATTTCCACAAAACAATTTCTTTAACAGTAAATTACTTTGTAATCAGTACAATGCTGCTGTACTCGTGTATTATTTACTGAATAATAAGTCAACAAGTTATTGATACTTCTAAATAAACAAGAAAATATAAACCTAATACTTCCAACGTAATGCTTAACACACAAATGTATAATGCAACCCTGATAGAACATATGTAATATATATGTAAATATGTAGTGCCAACTAATAGTATCTACTGGATACGTGACGCATACGTTCCGTCCAGTGACCAGCCACCTGGAATAATTACTGAACATAACTTGATGAACTGAGCCCTGTTAACAACCTGCGGCTTACTTGCGCACCTACCGTATTATAATAATAATTGTTAAACTAGCTTAATTAATAATATTCCAAATTTCCTATAGAAATACATAGAAACAAAGGTTTTTAAGGAAACCATCAGGATGTTTACATCTGAGGTGTTCTTATACAGGGTGTTCAGTAAGTACCACGACAAACTTAAGGAGAAGCTAAGTGTAAGGGTCAACTATCATACAAAAAAAAAGACCTCTGTAAAAGTGTCATAGTTTTCGAGGTACTTATTTTTTTAGAAAATATCGAAATAAACACTTTTTTCGTCTGTTTTGTTTTGTTGTTGGCTAAGCATCATAAAAAAAATCCTTTGATGCGATTACCGTCCGTAGTCCTAAAATATTGATAAAATATTGAATAAAACATATTAACAAAATCAACTTAATATCAGTTTTAATATTAGTGTATATTTTTGATATCGCAGATTCTCTTCCAAAAAGAATACATAAAGAATGTCGGAAAGATTATCGCCTAATTTATCAATAAAACCGCATAACTTAGCATCTTTTTGAAAACATAAAATGTAATTACTTTCTATAATTTGTGGCTAAGGTCTGTCCTTTGTTGGAGGATTTAAGTTTATTTCACTGTCGAGTCGATCTTCCAAATAAGCACATAAGTGGGTGAAAACAGCGTGAAGAGACCTCTGCTCATTCAGATAACACTGACTGCATAGTTATGGTTCAAACGGCTTCCCTGTCTAAGGGTTATGAAAGTCTGTGCAGGCGAGAATTTTGCTCGCAATTTTGGGATGTTTATCGATTTGAACATTAATCATCACGATGTCGCTGACATTTGCACTAAATCTATCAAAAACAACAAAACTTAAAGCATAAAGGAATTATTGAGCTTGATTATTTGTTAAAACCGTTTTTTGGCTTTCCTCTACCACTAAACATATATCATGTGTCATATGTTTTAATAAGTCATCATACTAACAGCTGTCTTTCAAACTTCTTTTTTCATAAAAGAAAGTCTTAAAATATTGGTCAATGAAACGGTCAGTCCATCTTCAGTAACTAATGTTAGTAGCTCAAGCTCACATAGAAAAATTGCTCTGAGGATACTGCACGTCAAAATGAAAAGTTTTGCCGCATGTCTGAGTTCCGACTATCGCCGTCCCATGAAATATGTGCCGGAGTAACAGGTGTATCTATGGGCGGAGTGGCATGACTTTTTATATCCGTTCATTTGTCACTAGGGTGATCATTTCTTGCGGATGAACTGATATCGCTGATAATAGTGTATGAATTTAGGGGCCACGAAAAATGTGTCGCGTCAGCAAACAGCGTAGTAATATGTACGCACTTACATTATTTGTATTCACTTTTACACGTTTCGTAATATTTAGCTATGATTTTAAGATGTGATTATCGCAGCAGTTGGATGAAAATGATTGAAATGAATTGGATTTCTGCAGATGGAAAAATTTTGCTTAAAATAATTATAGAAAAGGAAAGATGCAATATAATTAGAAAGGAAAAGAAAACAAATACTAAGTGAAGGAAAAGTAGGGAGTCGCGTCTAATGAAGAGGTCAAGGACAAGGACAGCGACAAAACTAAAATTTTATTCTTACCTCTGACTTATCTTTATAGTTTTAATGCCGACAGGAAGGACTACACGTATTTGAATCATTGCAAAGCAATTGTACAGACAAAAGCACGTCAACCTACCACAATACGTCAAATTTTCTCAATTGATATTGATCTCCACTTGTTGGACTTAAAATTGAAAATCAATTCAATGACCTTTAACTTTTTTGTAGGTTGACCTGCCGTTTTCTGTACATGGTCTTACACAGCAATGATCTTTATATATATTTTTATTTTTATTTAATTTAATATTTTTACTGCTAACATTTCATTACTGTTTTCTTGAGTTTACGCGAACACTATACATTGAAATGAAAGATATCTTTACGGATTATACGCGTTTATGTATGATTTAACCCGATGTTTCTAAAACTTTACAGCGTTCATGGTCACGGGCAGACTATAAAGTGTTCGAAACGTCGGGTTAAATCATATAAACGCGTACTATAATCCGTAAACATATCTTTCATTCTAACATTTATTGTTAACATTTATAATTTTAAAATACCTACCCTTTAATGTAGTTTTTGTTTGTAGTAAAATATTATGAGTAGTAAAATATTATGTATTCACCATTATACGGGATAAAACGCCTACGTAGGTATGAGTAGGTACTATAAAGTTAATTATGTTGTTCGAGTAACTTTGACTACATCGTTACGTCACACGTTGAATGTGTTACGTCAGGAGCGTAGGCCTGTTGTTGTAATACGAGCAAGTCTAGAGCATGTCATCGCCTTGTCGTAGCAGCCGTGAACTTCTTTACTACCCATACGTTATTTGTGAATAATAAAGTATAATATTACTTTTGAATGTAACATTCATGGGGTGGTGGGATCTACCTCCTAGTGGTCCACCCTGGGCAACGGCATCTTTGGTATTCTGACAAATGATGACGGCTAACAGATCCCTCTGCGATGGTAGGCTTCGTGAGAGACTGCTTGGATGCTACCACCCTCCTGCCGGAGTCCAGCGCAAAACAGCTTTTCTGTGTTCCGCTGGTGTGTGGGAGAACCAGTGCCACTTTCTGAGTGTAGAGTTAAGTATGTAGTCAAGAACAAGCCCATTGATTAAAATAAAAACAGAATTTTTTCCAATTACTAAACTGTGAAAACCATGCTATACGCGGATATTGTATTTCAATTTAAATAGCTGAATTCCATGTCTGTTAATTTTTATTTAAAAATATGCTGCAATTTAAAATGAAAATCATTGCGTGCTATGGAATTGCTGAACTAAAGCGCTTCAATTTCAAAGAATTAAGGGAGCAAAATTGGCACTTACTTTGTTTGACAGCAATTTTCAATTTAAACGCCTGTCGGTTACAATACTGCGCTGTAATAGGTTTCTTGCTAGTTAATGTAACAGCATTTTTTTACTCCATAACTAGAATCGTTTAAATATTTGAACATTGTTATTTTTAGTCAACGTTCTTTAAATATTTTAATAAAACTTGTTGCATACTATTGCGATTTTTTTTTTTAATTTATTATAACATTACCTATAATGTGTTACAATAATTTGTAACAGAAGTGCTTAAATAAATTGTTTTTAAACCTTGTTTTTTTTAGTTAGTCGCTATAGGAAAATAAAATTCAGAAAGTCTTTTGCTGAATGTAATTGCTAAAACTATTAAGTATTTAATGTTATTGATGTAACTCCTAACACATAGTACCTAATAGGCCACAGTATCATCATAAAACACCAAAGAAAATAAATTCATAAAGAACGTTGATTTTCCCTAAACTACTTTCGTTGTTACCCCTTTGTATCATAATAACGTGCGCGGAGCGGGTCGCGCGAGCTATGAAAGTTTACACCCATATCCTTGCGTAGGGTGGCCATTGTATTTTTAAAATTGGAACACCGAATTATTTTTGTGTATTAGTTGGTTAGTCAAAGAGGATCAAGTTAGGTAAAGTTATTGTTAGGCATAGATAAAATATAAGAACTATATACACATTCCCATCAACCTGCTAAATCATATTAATAGTGTGACCTGTAATTTCCAAAATCTAAATAAAACGAAAAAATATGTTGGGGTTAAAGCCAACCGTGTCGTTACAAGTAGCGCCAGCATAAATACTTCTTTATTTATTTTTTATACTAGTTAAGTTAGTTGATAATGCATTATATTTGGTGCACCAAAGGTATCATTATAATCATAATAATTACAAGTCAATATCCGTTTACTGCTGCACACAGGCCACCCCAAAAGGAGGAGTTTGAATAGATGACGCTACTGACAGTATTCCTTTTATAGGTTTTTGCGATACCCATAGGGACAGAAAGGATAATACCATTATTATTTGAATATATAGATAAATCATTTATTATAATGCTAAATAACCCACCCACGTCTTTTTCAGAGCAGCTTTAAAGTTTTTATGAGAAATAAATTCTTAAGCCACGTTTATTAGAGCAATCAATACACAAATACAGAAATATAATAAACATATACAACGAGTATTACACAACACAAACTAATTTAATTTTTGGCATCCTATGTCTTAAAAGCTAAGTTGTGTCCTATAATATTCGATGCAACTAACACCCTTCTCGCGTGTATTATGCTGACGTCATATTCCGTGTGACGACACCTAGCGATTTTTATTAAGCCCCGCTGAACGTGCCATCACCTCGTAAACTGGAGCTGGTTTATAGGCCTTCGTTACGATGCCCAATCTGATCTCGTCTGACGTCCGGCAACATCTGGATCACAAATTGCATACACATTTCACAGTTTTTCTATATGTTTTGTAGGCTAAAGTAAACCAAAATACAGTTATTTTCGTTCACTATAGATACGCGTTATTTAGTATAAGACTTACATTATGATAAAATCAATGTTAAAATAAAAATTCATGTTCTTGTTCTAAAGTATTGATTATATTAGTAGTAATAAGGTAATTACTAAGTTTAAACCTTTTAGAATGTTAAGATTTTTCTAAGGAATACTTATATGACGCCTATAACAACATTTTGGCAGCAATATGGGTATTTAGTGGCTATTTATTTCACAATAAAAAGATAAATCGGAGGTCACTGTGTAGTTAAACATACTTGTAGTTTTCTGTATATAAAATCTATGAACTATTATAATACACGGAAAACTACTACGTTGCTTCATAGTGGTGGATTATTCGCTTTTTCGTTTGACGAAATTCGAGAAAATATTCAACGCTACTTGTGACCTTGCATCTTTACGTGGGCACAACATTGCGGTGGAACGTGACCAAATATTTTGTAATGCATAAGTAAATAATGGCAAGAAAAATGTTTCATGAGGCTTACAGGGTGCAATATCATAGTTTAACCTACAATATCATGGTGAAATGAAATGTAAAATGTCAAGAAAAATGAGGCAGCAGATACAGTATTTCCTCGAATACATTTCGTAGCATTTTGTCGCAGGGCACGTATTCTACAATATACACGAAACAAAGCGAGCGCACGCGGGTACCCAAAATTAAACGTTGCACGAGCGCTTGGTAAGGCTCGTCGATGCATTTACGCGCGAGCGAAGCGAAATATTAAATTACCCTCGCTCAGAGCCTATGTGAGTGGCATCGAAAAATATCGAACAGGTACGAACGTAACTGTCTACTACTCGTTTGACCAACAATTCTGAGTTGTTACTTTTTTCTGTATCCACGCAACTTTTGCTGAAATTCCTACTGTATAAAGTACAAAGCTATTTTTTAAATCTAAGAATAGCGCACTATCACGTGGGTTGGTCAGCTGGTATTTTAGTAATATCGCGCTTTTGTTTATACCATACTCCTTAATCTCTAACGATACTTAAAATTTCCCCATTGCTATTATTGATAAATTATCGATTTCCCATACAATGCTCCGTCCTGTTTTAAACCATTCCAAGTATGAATTTCAATGATTAAAACTATCCTACATCATTTGGAGTATTTGAGAGTACCATATTTCTTCGAAAAATAAACTATCACACAAAGACATGCTACACATATTACAATAACTTAAGTCTTGAATGGGTATGTACTCACATGAAATGAGCATTTTGAAATAGTATAGGTAAGTCATTGTAATACGTAGATTTGTAATTTTGTAATAAAAATAAAATTCCTATGTAGGAAATTGTAGGAAAGGGATTGTACATCAAATTGAACTAAATTTGCCGTTACGTCGTTTTGTCAAAAGTGTTGAAACATGCCATTAGCGTGGGCAGCTAAAGGGCATTTATATGACCGTTATTTCGCCATTGTTTATTTATCTTTACGGTAACATTCGCAATGTTTACCGAAAGTCTGAATAACCTCCACAATACCAGCACGGCGTTTGTCACGGCATTGTGAACGTTGAATGGGACAATCCCCCGTGACGGGGCCGACACTCTGACGGACCGATTGCGGTCACGCGTGTATGACGTACGGGACATTCGCAGAATACACAATACGTTATCATATAAACACAAATCATCAACAATCATATACTTTGGCAAATGGTAAAAGAGCGAATTATCTGCAGTCTGAATTTCATAACCGCAACTTCGACGTTCTATTTTTCACGCTTTTGTTAACCATCGCCAGTGATAAAGGAATGATGAAATATATCTGAAAAATATTTCGAGTATCAGCTGCGTTTGATAAATTTACGTTCCGCCTGCGACTGCGTCACTTGGGAATCCGCTATATCGTACTCATTTTTTATATCACTCTCCGTAGAGATTACTGAATTGCAATTGCTATCTATTATTATCTCTTCATCATCATCGCCAGCCTACTTCAGTCCACTTCTGGACACAGACCATCTCCATAAGGAGGTAAAGTAAAAGTAACAGCCTATAATCATCCCACTGCAGGGAAAAGGCCTCCATCATTGAATTCAAGTTACCGCAACAATGATGGGTTCTGGCTTAATCACCACGCTTGCCAAATGCGGGTTGGTGATAAGGAGGATTTTGCCATAATCACCACACTTGGTTGCCACGTTTTGCCAGTCCCAACCAACACAAACTAGCTGTAAAAGAGCTTATAAACAGATTTTTCCGATTCTTTAAGCTTGTTTCATATGCTGTTTAATGTACTGGTTTAGCGCTTATACAGCTCTTTTAAGTGCGAAAGAGGACCATATTAAACAGCTATATTCCTTAGAAAGAAATCGCTCGGAGAATTGCGTAGCTGCAGTGGCGAAAAGGTTCTTAAATGGTGACCGCGTACGACGATCTGTGGGTAGGCCACCAGGTGGACCGACGATCTGACGAAGGTCGCGGGGAGCCGTTGGATGCGAGTGACGTGAGACCGATCGTTGTGGAGATTCTTGGGGGAGGTGTATGTCCAGCAGTGTGCGTCAATTGGCTGAGATGATGATGATGGTATTGGTAGGCAGGTTGGCGATCGCAGTTTGGCCAATACTGGAGGGAAGGCGCTGCTGCACGCCCACAGGAATAGGAGGGGTGGTTCTATTCTTTTAACGTGCCGGCACCACACGACTGTTGTTATCCATGCCAAATTAATTTCGACCAAGAGAAAGTTGAGAGTTCGTAGTTCTAAGAAATGTATTTTCAGTTGCTTAAAGTATTTCGACTTATTAATTACTCTTACTACCACAGGTTGCTAATGCAATTGTTAGTGCATTATTAACTAGCTCCGCACTATCCTAGTGTATGTGCGCCTATACTTTTTATTGTACCTTCCTTGTACCTAAGTAGTTATAAAAATCTACCACGGTCAATACACATGGCGCACATTTTATGCCGTTTATCACGCTATTACAAGCACTCACCGCGTGATGTGACGTGGGCCGACAGCCCGGATGACACCGAGGTTGAGCCGCTTACACCCCGAACTATCCTGAACGAATGTTTTGATGGGGGCCTAAGAACCTTTACAAGATTTTCACATTCAATTTCGAACCATAGTTGCTTTTACAGTTGTGTGATGCGATTCGGTTATACACAACACACTTATTGACATACTTACAATTTATCTGACAAAATTTGGTAAGCATTAAAATATTGAAACATTATAAACAATATGTATTTAATATGACATGTGGTGTGATCTAAAATGGAAAAGCACTCTCCCTTACCTTTTTATATATAAGTACCTATTACCACACACACAGTACAACATGAGTTTAAACAAAAAAATTGCAAGATACGGTGAGTCTCATAAATTAAATTATACATGAAGTAAATGTGATAGCAAAAATATTTTTAAACTTATTTAAAAAAATGCTGGAGGTGCATTTGAAGAGAACGTTGCTTCACGTTGCAGTGCCTGGACACTGGTTCCCGAATTCCGAAGCTTGAAGGAGTCCTGGCGTGAGAAATGGCATCATATCTTATTATGCCTCTTATTTGCCACGATTTAAGTCAAGACGAACCTATTATGACTATCAAAATCTGATAGAGATGCATTTGAGACGATTGGAAGTCGCTTCACGTTGCATCGCCCGGGCCGTGTTTCCCGTATTCCAAAGCTCCGGCACGGGCGTAATGGAGTCTCGACGTGACGATCCGCATCGTATCTCAATACGCCTCTTATTGACCACTCGTTTACCGATATAAATCGAGACAAACCTTTTATGAGTACCTATCTATAGAAATCGAAAAAATTTATTAGTTTTTAAAACTTTTGGAACCCCTAAAAGTTTTAAAAACTAATAATTTTTTCTGTAAAATCTACGTCTAATCTGTAAGATTACGGAACTGCTAAAGAGTTACCAATCAAATTAGAATAGTAAAGGTGTACTTATATACCTAAAATGACTTAGTTTATCAATACACAAATGAAATATTGCATTGAACGGAATAATTTCATTGTGTAAACCACCATTTAAAATCAACCAAAATGTAACAAGCAAAAACCCAATCGCATGGGTAAACAGACATTGCGGCATTAAGCCCGTAAAATGCATCACCAGAACAATAATTCCGCTTTCCCTAATGAATATTGTTTGCGTTCGCCGTTTGACGTCACAAATGAATGCGCTGGGACAATTTTGTAAACTACCCGCGGCCGTGATAAGTTTCAGCATATCGTTATCTCTCACCCGCCGGGTACGGCCGCGTTGATGACGCAAGTGTGACAGTAATATGAACAAATCCACAGATACCGAAACGTTTGGTCCTGTCAGTCGAGGTTCCGACCATCGGGAAATTACAGGTGTAATCGTGTTTCGATAACCAAACAGGTTCGAATTTAAATAGAACGCAGGATACCGTTCCATTTTATCTCTTCTTGAAAATTTTTGGGATACTTAAATTTATTGTTTTAAACCATACTGTGTATCTAGTTAGTTTACTACGAGAATGAAGGTTGAGTAATCGATTATATGATTTGTCAATTACTCAACCTTTGTTATCTGGTATGTAAAAGCGAGCTTTTCATTTTCGAGCAAACGTCATTCGATGTCAAATATGACGCATCTAATCGTTCTCGTTACTAAAAAGGTATGTAGTGATTACCGTGGCGATTACTTGTTCAGTGGTCGTTACTTTATAACCGACTTCAATAAAAAGGAGGAGGTTCTATATTCCTATGAACCAATCTGTGTTGTGTTGAAATCTTTTTTATAGATAGGTATTTTACTGAAATCTGAATAACATATTCAGTCAGATCGGTCTCACGACGACGTGTTCTTAAATTGAAGCTAGTAAAATTGGTTTATCTTACTACATAAAGAATGAAAATAAACGGTGGGTTCGGTGTAGTTTCCACCTGTAAGAGGTCCAGTAAAATATTTCTTTTTTTAACTCCAATCTTGATAATTATCTATACATAGGATGGAATAAATGCTTTTTAGTGTCTTGAGACTGAGCAGTATATAAACTTTTGTGTTTATGTAAAATAAAAACAAGTTATAGCAACATTTTGCGCATCAAAATCACACAGTAGAATGTTTTAAGAAGCTGACATGCAATCAATCAACACACGGCTTTTGAATTTTTTCCATAAGACATTTTGTGTAGGGTTGGTTAAATTAATAACAGCACCTCGACATCCTAACTAACCCTTAGTTAAGATGACGAGGTGATTTTAATAGTAACTTTGATCTCATAAACAATGAAGATTGTTGTTAATTCCAATAATTGTGTAGATATTTTATATATTTTTGCTGACAAAAACTTGAATATTTGTATATTTTTCAAATGACATTTGTCATTATAAGTAGGCATTATAATTTTATGTACAAAGGAGTACGCATAGGCACACCGATATGACCAGATTTTGATTAGATAAGATGTTTCATAATTTATGTATCTGAATGTACCTTTTGTGTCAGACATTTCGAATATCCGTCATTCAAAAATTAAGAAATTTAGAAAATCAGACATTTTGGGAAAAGGTTATTTTGAAATTTGTACATAGTGTGGATCAGTCCATTTTGAAATTCAGTCCAACCCGACCGGAAGGATTTGATCGTTGTTCCGTTATTAAAAATCCAATACTTAAGCTATATTTTGGTGCTTATACAATAAAATAATTGTTAAAGCCTGGTTTAGCCGAGATAAAAGTATAAGTATACCATGAGTCTTAAAAACAACACGCCGTTGCCTGAAGCTAAAATCAAACAACTCCAATTAGGATCTGACATGACCCGGGACCCATAAAAGGACCGGGATACTTCATAAAGTATTTCATATAACATTAATTAGTTATCACAAAATATGTTTTGGTCCTTTGTGTTTTACAAGTTCTGTATTACATGTTTTGTAATTATTTGTTTTAATGAAAATAAATCAGGTCTTCTATTTATAAGTTGATCGGAAAAACTAAATTCTGTAATTACAATACCAATAAACACAGTATCTCTCATTCTAATGTCAATGCTAATTCAAATATAAAATGTTGTACTTACTATAATGGAAATGATGATATACACTTCTATCTTTTATTAAGATTTCTTAAAAATAAATTCCAATTCGTATATGTTTCATCAGATATCTTGCTAGGTTCAGAAGATGTGACGAACCAACTCAGACAAAGCCACGTATCTAGCTAGACAGTTATAAAATACTCTAGGTTAACACTCGTATTGTCAGTTGGACACACATAAACGAGTATAACCCATAGTATGATTTCAAAGATGACTACTAAATTTTTTAATTGTAAATACAATGAGTATCTGATTTTCAATTTAGAATCGTTCGGAAAAATCTACATCCGTATTTATTTCAAGCAGACTTTTCAAGCCCTCAAAATATTTTCTTAGCACACACATTTTTTGCTATTTACAAAAAAAACAAGAATGTTCTCCCCAATCGTCACGTATCAAACCAATGTTTGAGTTCAAGCGTTTGGGCAAATATTGGAACTCAAATAATACCTACATTATCAATGGCGAATATTTGCCCAAAATCTTCTGGAAGTTCTTATGTAAATTGGAGAATAAAACTGTGCTTAATTGAAAAACTTTTGTATTGGTTTCATTTGCTCGTCTTTCATTGTTATGTTTCTTTCTCTTTTTCTTTATGAATAATTAATAAACTTTTAAAGTTGTATGATGACAAAAACAAATTTTCATAACAAAATTATTGTAAGCGATAAGAATTTAATTAAGCCGATAGATTAGACTCAATATTAACTTCGATCTGCCCAACTTATAAAGGATTAGACTTAATTAATAGCTGTAACAGTTTCCCATCCACAGCATTACACAGCTAGTTTAACGTAATCCTTAACAGTGAGCAGCGAACTATCCGAACGTACCTCCCACGCACTATGTTCAATAAATTATTCCAACTTGCCTATTAACTATAATACGGGTCAATGTACATTCCGTTGCCAAGAATAATTTACCGATACACTGATAGGGAACGATTTAATCTATAATTCATGGGATACCATAAACACGAGCTCATTCATATCGGCGGTAAATTTTTAACGTACACAACATTTGCATATTGCGGGTAGTACCCTCTTCAGAGATAGAAAAATGCAAAGAGTATCTCTTGTACTACAATAGAATCCATCTAAGTAACAGGATTTGAATGAAAATATATATGAAATAACGGTATCCCCAAAACCACTCTGCCGAGGCATTATAGATCCCAGCTCCATGAGATTATGGTTTCAGAGAAGGGGTGTTCCATTGTCCTATAAACTTGGATTGCAAAAAATTGTATGTTCAGAACTCTTTCCTTGGCTTGCAAATAAATAGAGGCTTTAAACATGAAATAGAGGCTGGCTACTTTTTTTTCTAAATTGTTTCTACTTTCTTATTTGTTATATACGAAATTTAAGTAATGATTGAACATAACAGAAACAAGGAAATGTGTAAGGTAACTAACATTTTTATTTCTTAGAATGCCCACGAAATATAAATACTAACCTAGCAGTAGAGACAAAAGTGTGATACTTAGCTGTAAAGTCGTTGAAATTTACTTTTGAAGTATTTTCAAGACAATAACTGTTTCATGAAAACTCAATTAATGAAACTTTTCAGCTGCGCTTTTGTTAGTAACGGAACAAAAGCGAAAGATCGCAAAACAGCTTTGATCCTTATAGGGTAAACACACACAAGCATGCCAAACTCTGACATACAATATAATTATAAGACAACATATTGTATCTTTCAACTTTTATTACATTCTTGCATAAATTCTTTCTAAGCAGCGTCTATGCTGAAATGAAAACCATGTTAACATTCGTGTCGAATAACATAATATACATGTAATGCTCCACTTAAATATCGATTGTACTTTTGTAGATCCACAAACATATACCTATCTCGGAGAAATAGTTTATTACTGTAAAATATTACCTTCATAAAATGTTTTATTGTAGATCCCCAATGAAAATTACTCCTGAACGTATAATTGTTATAAGTATATAAATAAAGCATTCACATTAAAATCAGTAATCTAATGGGCAATACTGTTGTCAAGTACGCCACCGGACAACTAGACATTTGGATGATAAAACAAATTGGAAAAAGGAAAGAATAACGGTAAGGATTTCTTAGGCGATTCTATATCCAAATGTTTACTGCTGCTTCGGAAAACTCATAAGCTTTAGTGCCAAAATCAAGTAGCGAAAAAATCTGTCACTATCACTTTATTCGAATGCCGATATACCTAATACAAAGATTACATGCCATATACTATTTGCACACCACTAGCTAAGTAATGAGGAGTTCAGTCACAAGGAAACGTGCCTGGTCTGGGTACCCTGACCATTTCAAAAATTATGAAGCGGAAGTCTTCACCGTGGTTGACCAGGACATAATTCTATAAACTGTGGTCTCAGGTTGGCTGCTGTTTTCAGTTCTGTAGGGATAGCCAGTGAAGGCGAAGATACTCTTAAAAACAAGACAACAGGTGCATCTGAAGGCCTACTCAAACAATATTTTACCCTCTGTCGTACCCTGCGAGCATAGGCAGCTGCAAATGCGAGAACCTCGCTCCAATGACGCTATCCGTGTGGCGGAATATTGGCCACACAACATTCAAATTAAAAAATACTCTAAATTATTTAAATTAGTATGTGCAAAAGCGAAGTCAATCTACGAGTATCTTTATAATTTAATATCGGCTTCCAACAATAAGGCAAAAACCACTTGGAATATTATTAATAAAGAGACATGTAGAGTAAAACCAAATAATCCTACTTACTCTCTCAAGTTAGGGGATAAGCTAATAAACACGAACACCGAGATTGCAAATACATTTGAGAATTTTTTTCAAATATAGCACCCTCTACTACTAAAGGGCTTGCTTCTTCTGCTGATCTAGCTGAATCCCTTCTCAAGTCTGTTGTCGATGAGTGCAATTCTTTATTTAATTTTAGACATATAAACCCTGACATAATTACAAAAACTTTTAGAGAATTCAATATGAAAAAAACGGAGGATCTTTGGGGAATTTCTGTTAACATTATCAATACAATTATAAGTTCATTAGCCCCTCAACTCGCTATTATTTTTAACAAATGTATTGATGATAGGCAGTTTCCAACTTTAATGAAGTTTAGCAAAATCATTCCTTTATTTAAATCAGTCTGGCGAAAAATGTGACCCCTCCAATTTTCGACCTATATCTATCTTGCCAGTGCTTAGTAAAATCTTCGAAAAAATAATGTTTAATCAGCTTTTATCACACTTTAGTGTAAATAAATTATTAAATAGCAACCAATATGGCTTCAGAAAAGGTAGAAATACTACCGATGCTGGAGTTGCTCTTCTACAAAATGTGTTTAATACTTGGGAGAGTAAGCTAGATGCCATAGGTGTATTTTGTGACCTTTCAAAGGCTTTCGATTGTGTAGACCATGTAACATTACTTAAAAAACTTAAACATTATGGTGCATCGAATGATTCCTTGGATCTAATAAGTTCTTACCTTAAGGACAGAACACAAAAGGTTTGCATAAATGGAGCTTAGTCTTCAGGGTCTGCCCTTATTATGGGTGTCCCTCAGGGATCAGTATTAGGACCCCTGCTATTTTTAATTTATATAAATGACCTTCCGTGTTTATCATATAATCTTTGTGAGATGGTATTGTTTGCAGATGACACATCAATGATTTTTAAAACTAAGAGGGGCAAATGTTCATTTGATGATGTTAACAATACCCTCTCTAAATTATTACATTGGTTTACAACAAATAATCTTTTACTAAATGCAAATAAAACAAAATGTGTAAAATTTACCATGCCCAATGTAAGGTTTGCTGCTACTCAAATAATTGTTAAAGATGAACCACTAAACTCTGTAGATTTAACTACCTTTTTAGGTATAACTGTAGACTCTCATTTGCAATGGGGTGCTCATATTAGGGTGCTGTCTGGAAGACTTAGTTCTGCTGCTTATGCTGTGAGAAAGATAAGGCAATTGACCGATGTTGAAACGGCAAGATTAGTATATTTTAGCTACTTTCATAGCATAATGTCATACGGAATTCTGTTGTGGGGCTTAGCGGCAGATATTGAGTCAATTTTTATATTACAAAAACGTGCTGTACGGGCTATTTACGGCCTTCGATCACGTGACTCGCTGAAGGAGCTCTTCAAAGAGATTAATATACTTACAGTGTCTTCTCAATACATTCTCGAGAATATTGTTTACGTTCGTAAGAACATACATTTATTTCTTAAGAAGAGTAACGTACACAATTTCAATACCAGAAATAAAGATAAACTTGCCGTTCCAGGCTTCAGACTGCGAAAAGTAGGAAAATCGTTTATGGGAAATTGTATCCGTATTTTCAACAAATTACCACAGGGTATTGCTGAACTCCCTGTACATAAACTTAAATCGTATGTCAAAGTAATTTTAATGAAAAAGGGTTATTACACTGTCAATGATTATTTAAATGATAGAAATGTATGGCATTAAATTGTCCCAGCTAGTACTTGCTTAAACCTTGTAAAAATCACCTTACCTTGTAAAAATTTATTTAAAAAGAGGCTGACAATAGTGACCGAGTTTCTTGCGCTGCTTCTTCTCGGCACTAGCCCAGACTTGTCCCGAAGCAGTGGTAGGTTTAAATTGGGACGTGTAAAAGCGCCTCCCGGGGCCTACTTGAAGAAATAAAACTGATTTTAACTGATTTTTAACTAATTTTCAAAGAGAATATACCATCGACATGCTAAGAAGAAGATGTAAAATGAAATGCAATGCAAACATATTTTCTATTGTGGTGCTATAATTCGCTTAAAGCGGGAATGCCGGAAAAATTAGCCAGTTTCCCCAACTGGTCATTGTTTTGTCGATCGATATTGTCGAAAAAAAACCTACTTCCGTAAATAATAGCTTCCGGCAGCATACACAATTATATAAAGTTACTTAATGATTTTTTCGTATAAATCGTAACTGCTGATCTGACCTTTAGCACCGATATGCGGTAGTTTTATTTTTATTATATATGCGTCCTTAAAAAGGTGTTGTAGGTACCTCAACCCTTATGCGCGTTGTACGTTATTTCTGTAACAAAACATGTCATGAACAAAAAGAACTCGCAAAACAAGGGTGCGAATTCCTTACATCAATTGTTACAGTAATTACTTCCGGTGCGTTGACATTACCAATATTCAAAATCAGAATAAATTTCTATACACACCCAGAAGCGCTATAAATTATGCTGAAAAATACCGAACACAATTTTATTATTTATTTATGTATGTATACAATACAGCGCTGTGGAAGTTTTAACGAGTCGCCGTGGGGTATTCAAAAGTGCTGAAGTATAAATAGAGTATCGACAAACATATACGAGTACAACTTATATTTGCTAACGGAAATTGGTTCCCGGCGTAAACTTACTTTAGTTTGATTTTTGTTTGATTATAATATTGAAAAGATTAATGGAACATCTTTAAAGATTTATTGTTTAAATTAATATCGTAATCACTTAAAATCTGCAACCCGTTACTATATCGCAAGAAAAATACTACGATTTTTATTTTCCATACGTAATACATTTTCTTTATTAGTTTTATCAATAATGGGACGATAATATGAAATAAATATGTTACCAAAACCATGCGGAAACATGAACATTTTGTACATGAAGATTTATTTGATAGATGAAACGCTGATGATTGAATTGCCTATTCAGTGAATCAAGATACGAGGTAGGTACAGATAGGTTTTGAAAATTATGGAGTTGTGCTATAGGTTCGATATTTGAAATCTGTTCTTTAACAGAAACCTATCAAAAACTCAATAACAAACACATTTTCTCTTTGCAATTTACACTTTTGAAAGTCAATAATCAAATAACGTTCGTTTTCTACGACAAAAATGAAAGAGCTTTCAGATATCATACGAGCTGAATTGAAGCGAAATGGCAAACGTAACACAATTGTAAATAACGCTTTCAGTTGACTAACACGGATTCTGGGAATAAATTAATCAAGCTCCGGGGTATCCTATGTAGCGTAAATTTACGAGTAACCTCAATCCACCCCTCCCGTACACAACTCATCAATTTTCTCAGGACATACGACTTGGAATCCTGTTAATTAAACTATGCCGCCAAATTAAAGCGGAACAATCGAGAGGGCATCGCGGTTGGGACACGACGAAAGTATGCACATTAGCGCCCCTAACGTTCAAGTTAGTAAAAATCGGCAACCAACCAACAAACGAAATTTAGACAGAAATTTGCCACTTTCCAATATGTACACGGCTTATGTACAGACAACGGCAGGTCAACCTACTCAAAAAGTAAAAGGTCATTGAATTGATTTTCAACTTTAAGTCCTACAAGTAGAGATCAATATCAATTGAGAAAATTTGACGTTTTGTGGTAGGTCGACGTGCTGTTGCTGTACATAGTAGGAAGCTACTATGTTCACAAGTTTAGGCGTGTACCGAGTAAACGGAACATAATCGAATTGCAACTCTTGGTATCGACGTTTATTTATATACTATATAGATTAGATTAGACAATCACTACTTGTAATGGTCCTTGTCCATCATAATTCCATTTTTCCTACCAAAACCGGCCACCGCCTGGCCTACAAAGGTGTGTGTGAATTTGTACCATAAATGTGGTTATAATCTGAAGAAAACAAAACCCACTTAAAAAACCTTTCGTAACTAAATACCGTAAAACTATCTCTACAAAACTGGCATTTCCAAATACTCAATACATACCTGCCAATCACTATCATATCTTTGTTATAGTGAATTCAATTTAGAAGGAGTCTTTTCAAATACTCGGTAAGTGAAGATATCATATTTTGAATTAATAGAGAAGAGACTCGTTTTTAATGTAATGCGAATCCTAGCTCGAGATAGATATAAAGCCTTATTTAAGAGGAGCAATTGTTACTTGAAAGAATGTTAAGGCAGTAAAACTTTCTTGTTAAGTGCCGTTGTATTGCAACAGAGGAAAATTGTAGCCAGTGATATCCTATTAAAACGTACTGACTTTGTATTCTGCTACAATGAAAATTACTAGATCATTTATCTACTAAATTACAAGAAACATCTTTGCAGATGTTTGACAGTCAGTTAAGATGAAACAGCTTAATATTTTAGCAATTAAATTGCAATTATAATATCAGTATATAAACTTGAAAAATTATATCTCAGGCGGGACTCGAACCCGCATCTCCTCGCATGCCGGGCGGGCGCTATACCATTAAGCTGCCGAGACACTGCTGTTCATCTTAACTGACTGTCAAACATCTGCAAAGATGTTTCTTTCGGGTGTTAAGGGTGCAAACTCCTAACATTTGATGAAGCAACGCTGGCTTACAGCGTTAAGAATATGCTTGAAAAATTCGCGCTGAGTCGCAGTGTCTCGGTGGCTTAATGGTATAGCGCCCGCCCGGCATGCGAGGAGATGCGGGTTCGAGTCCCGCCTGGGACATAATTTTTCAAGTTTATATACTGATATTACAGGATGAAATTTTAACCACCTTCCTTTTAATATAACAATCTACCAGACAAATTAAAACAGATTGAACTAAAAAATTAAAAATAAAACTGTAGTAATCAATTGAAAAATTCATATTATTGTACAAAAAGCGTGGGGGGCTTGATTTAGATTGTTGTAAATATTTTATCAATAATTTACTATATCTGTGGATATCATAACAAGCACCCCACGCTTTTTGTACAATAATATGAATTTTTCAATTGATTACTACAGTTTTATTTTTAATTTTTTAGTTCAATCTGTTTTAAAAGCGTGTTTTTTTAGTTTTTTAAACTATAATTTATTTTTTACTTTTTAGTTTAGTTTATAAGATTTGATTCCTTCTTTACCGACTGTAAGTCCAAACCTATGCAGGAAACATAATTGATACAGATCGCGCGCTAGCTCTATCTCTTTTACTCCCTCTTACAGAGGAAAACTGGGAAAACTGTTATTAAATTATTGCATTGTCATCGGTCCTTGATACGTGTGCAAAGTTTCAAATTAATCAAACTTCTGGAAATCGGTCAAATTTATGCTCAAAGATTCCATTACATACATAGATACATAGATAGATACAACCCAAGCTAATAAAAGCGTGGTAACAAATGACGTAGGTATTTTTTCTTTTGGTATAGCCCAGTACAAAAATGTCAAGATAAAGCATTTAGAAAATGTCCGCAAAAAATCTAACATTTTTGATACGGCCGCCTAGCAACACTTTTTTTACGCGATTCGCATCTTATTCATTCATACTATTCATAAGTTTTTGATTTTCCTTTTATACCTTATCAGGCCTAGGACCGTAAAAAATGAAAACTATATTGCGAGAAAAAATTTCGGGTGAAAGCTTGATTTACATTGTTTACTTCATAAATGGGCTCTAAACACCATACTGAACGCCTATAAAAATTTTGGAATGTGGTTAAAATTTCATCCTGTATCTTTATTTAATAGAAAAAGTTACGATTGATGTGGACGGACATCGAAAGCTTAAGCCTTATTTTCACCATAGAAGAGAGAGCAGTGTCTGTTTATTTTCTGTTAAGGGATAGTTAAAATTTTCTTGTATGCTTTAACTTGGATTGAATTATTAAAAAGTAATGCATTTTATTTAATAGAAAAAGTTACGGTTTATGTGGACGGACATCGAAGTCTTAAGCCTGATTTGCTCCAAAGAAAAGAGGGCAGTGTTTTCATGCAAATTTCCTCGAACAGGCTGGATCAGACTATACACTTTGACTTTCATCATCATCAGGCAAAATCTGGAGGATTTCATTCGTCTATAAATCGCAAATGCTATTATGATCTCAGTTTGTTCTATAGTGGCAAGTAAAACTTGGTAGTGCTTTTTTAATCATCTCGTACGACACGGTAACCTATTGAAATCTCGAATTTCTGCTACCCGAATCTTAAAATCCCGAAAACGGCGCTTTTAAGGGCGCCGGGAGTCCCACAAACCGCCCTGCCCTTCCCCGGGGCAGTTGTGATAATACGTAACGTATTTTCCTCGCGTATAAAAAAAAAGTGACCACAACCACACACCAGCGTAGTGAGCGTGCCGCGGCAGCGGCCGCCGAGCGCTCTATTCAAATTTTTGCTTCCAACAGTATATAAATTGGAGTTTATATTAAGTAATCATTATATCTTTTAAATATTATATAAAAAGAGTATTATCGTAAATGAATAATATACTAAATGTTATTATACTAAATATAATTTGTTATTTGTTTTAATCATTATATCACGTAAAGGTTGTTATATTAATTAGTTTTAGCTCAATCGTTTGTTATACGTTTCAAAATTATGTAATTTAAAATTATATCATTCCATCATTCATCTTTACTGCAACTCTTTGGATTTAAAATACAAGGATTTAGTTTTTCTGGATATCCTTTAATTTAATTTAAAAAATCTTGATTTTAAAAATCTGGATATTGTTTGTCTGGATATCAAATAACTATATTTCAAAAATGTGTGTTTTATAAATCTGGCTTTCGTGCATACCTATGGATTACGGTCATCTGGATTTTGTGCATTTAGATTTCGTGTGTCTGGAACTCATTCGTCTGGATTCTAAAACGTCGTACAAATGAATAAATGGGCTAATTAAATTCGGAGTTACGATTATATAGCAAACAAAAGTGGATTATGAAAAAATTTCCAAACCTTTCCGGGATTATGATATAAGCAATATTAAAATTCGGGATTAAGATAGGCAACCCATACGATAAGAAAGAAGAGGTGGTGGTATTCTTTTTTGACCGGGACCATCCGACACTTCCGCTGGTCATCTGTATGAAAACACCTTTCTTCTTTTCTGTTCTCTGCTCCACTCCAATTTAACGGTCGCCTTCCCGGTACGAATCTCTTAATGCGAGGTTCAAATTTTACAATGTTACTTAATACCTTTAAGAGGAAACACTACGGGCGAGAGAATTGACAAATAGGTATTTGTAAAATCGATTGCTGTCGCGCAGTGCCAAACGCATTCACCGCAGAGACAACTGCTTCTTGGACCGAAAATACCTACTAAAAGCACACCAAATCAACGTTTCGTAGTCCCCCGATTACTTTTCTAAATCTAGACCGATTTAAATACTATTTTCATTAAAAATTAAAAAAAGGCTTTGGCCGTGTTCGTATGTTCTCCTTTTTTTCTAAAATTTAGCCAAATTTATTTTCTGGATGTTTGAACACAACGGAAAATCTGGCGAACTTTTTAGATTTTTCAGGGTTCATATCTTTTTAATTAATTAATTTATGAAAAAACAGAAAACATAGAAACATGCTAATAGTGGCCATAGATTTTTATAATAAAAATTATTGCTCTACTGGCACTATACAGGGAGGAAACAGGGGACTACGTTTGTATGGAAAAACGGCCGTTGTATTTCCTCTTAATCATGTCATTGTATATACCTACTGACTGCATAATTATCATCCGTTTTCGTATTATCGTATTATTGCATTAAATTATAATAATTAAAACAAAGTGTGGCAAATATTATTTTCGAAAAATTGCTTTAAACATGAAACTCGTTAACGGCAGAAAATACAGAACATACGAGTTCGATAATTTGTAATTACGAGTATTACACATACAGCCAGACCGTTATAAATATTAAAATTATTAATTATGTATTTTAATCTTATTTATAGGGTAATGTATTATTTAGGATTTGCGTAATTACACGGTAAATTTCAGGCTCAGATTAAATTAAGAAACATTTTTAATCGACAGAAAAGAGGAGTTTCTCAAACCACCAACTTAATAAATTTGTGAAGGGTATCAATCACACAAAAAAATATTAAAAGACTACGTTGACCTGTCAAAATTTCAAAAAGCGTGAATAATCCACCAATTTCAAGTCGATGGTAAACAAGAAATTACTGACGATAATCAAGTTACTGTAATTGGTGGCTTATTACACGACTTTCGTCGGTTCTATTTTTGTAAACAGGTTTTTTATAGATTCAGTTTTTCCTACACTTACGAAGTAGGTCATGTGCTGATGCTGCCTTTAATTGAATATTTTAATTACTTACGTCAATACCATGACAGTTAGTGTATTATCGAGCCCCATAAAATATAGTTTAACTACCCAGCCAGGTTGGTTGTTCAGCCAGTATCGTTAGTCACTTAACACTTAAGTACCATGGTAAAACAGCTTGTAGAAAAAAAAATCTACAAGAATTATCACGAAAAATTTCATTGCACTTAAAGTTTATTTATTAAATACATCGTCACCAGCTTTGGACTACGAGTCCATGCTGCCAATTATTTAGTTATTTAATAATACTCACAATATTTTACATACTTCCAAAAATAAAATAACTGTACCTAAAACTCAGCTGTGCCTTTAAAAGTACATAATGATTTACTTATACCATAGGTAATAAAATTTTAGCATAGAATTACATTGCCATTTATCTCTCATGCCTACAATGACATGTACTCACTATTCGGTTTTAACAAGTGTAACCGCAGACGTCTAGACAACCGCACATCTCACCCCGGTGCGTGGTTAACGCATCTGTTTCCGCACTATCTAGCGGTTTCCGACACAATCACGCTGACTGAACTTGGTGATCTACCCTCATTTATCTGATAATGACACACGATGCGTTGATTATTACACAT
Organism: Anania crocealis; assembly: GCA_949315895.1. NCBI lineage: Eukaryota > Metazoa > Arthropoda > Insecta > Lepidoptera > Crambidae > Anania > Anania crocealis. The sequence goes on along the minus strand of OX438880.1, from coordinate 13,523,585 downwards.
CGCAAACTAATAGAGTTCAAGTTTGATGAATAACTTTTGAACATAAAAGTACCGAGGAAAACCATGATATTATGATGCACAATGCCGTGTGGTATATATAGGGTGTCCTAGGCAGAGCATGCTAGACTGACAGAAGAGATAGCTTAGCCATTTACTGTTTAGATAAACATAACATGTCTCTACTGAAACTCTCATGGTTTGGAAGATTATGCTACCTTTATGCATTTTTCTTAATAAACAATAATTAACTATTAAAGTATGCCAAAATTTAACGCCTAAGTTATAGTAGACCTTTCTAATGTGTCTAATAAAAGTCTCATGGTTCGGGAGATAATATGACTTGTGTGAAAAAAATGTAACTACTATTATATGAAAGGTCTATGAATAAGCTATCTTCAGTGACAGTCTGGCACGCTCTTTAAAGGACACCCTGTATACATACTGCAAGACTATTCTCGGGAGACGCAGCAAGTACGCACTCAAGCATGTACCTTACCCCGTGCCCCTAGGAAACGTCACACTCGTGCACTAATTACAAGGACTACCAGTACATTTTCAGGGTTCCGTAGTCAAGAAGGAACGTTTATAGTTTTTCCATGTCTGTCTGTCTGTCTGTCATTGGTTAAACTCAGAGACTCCAAAAAGCTATAATTTTGGCAAGTCTATACAAAGTGTTACAAAATCAAGAAAAATATTTATTGAAGGATACCTGCTCTAAGGGTTGTTAGAGAAAATTTTCGTACAAGTTCTATTGAAACAACTTCCTTTGACATGTTTAAATTTACGTTAAATAGGTAGTACATATAAATTTATGAATTATGTGAAATGATAAACTTCGTAATTTGTGTCGTTTGACCGGTGCAACTACGGATCTCAATACGCGTGGCCCGACACGCATTTTGCCGATTTATTAATTAAGGTACCTTTTCAGGTTACCTTTTAAGAGTTTACTGAATGGAAACAACATAAGACTCCTAAAACTAGTTCAGTTTTACATAACTTACAATAAGTCATGTTACGATTTCGATTGGTCTTAACAGATAATGGTAAATATGACCGATTTTAAGTTTTTTATATTACTATCAAGTTGCAACAATACTTAGAATTTTGTCTGACTGTTTACCCTAAACAGACGTTTACCCTTTTCTACTAATGATGAGTTTAATTAAAACAGTACTATTAGTTTCAAAGTTTTGTGGGTGTTGCAAAGTGCAGCGTGGTAATTTCCTAGCCTAACTAGTTTTAGTAATAACTTTGTATGTACTACAGCCGTCTCTTTATCATAATTACGGTTTCATAAAGGTTAAGCTAGTTTTGGCTACGTAATTTAAATCATAGTCGCATGTTGACATTAAGTTTTTTAAATTCTATCAGGTATTCTTAAGTACCAGTCACATATTACGAATAACCTAAGAACTGATTTTGGACTCAAAAGCAATAATTTTATGAGTGAGACACCCTAAGACTTATCGCATCATTAATTTAATCCTAATTTTAGCGCAACAATGACGGTGTTAGGCAAGTTGTACCCTTTGCGGGCTTTGTATGTGTTATATTATAATTCTGAATTCAAAAAGTTTGTACTTTATTTAGGTGAATAACAGATCAAACTGTGCCGGTGGGCGCCGAGCCGACTGCTCCGCCGCCGGCCCCGCGCATCCCTTGGCCATCAATTTTTTTACCTATCTTCAGCTGTAATTTTTAAATATCCAGTCAAGAGCGAAACAAGACACGTGCAGTGTAAGACTCCGTAGTTGCAAGACACAAATGCCCAATTATTTGATTTATTATTTATATTATACCTAATTACCTTTAGTTCCGCATCTTTCAAAAATTGTATAGTATATTATTAACTTCCAATTTTACGTAAGTAAAATACTATATAATACTATAATAATACATTTATTTATCTTACTAATTTTCAATGGATTTTTTCTCCCCAGAAAACATTTTTAAGTTGGTCGACAACTCTTTAACTTGTAAATCGTAATGATGATACTTTTATATAATATAATGAAAACTAAGGCTGTGATGCTTTCACGTACCTATTCTGGCAACCATTTAGGTGGCAGAGGCAGAGGTGTATATTCCAAGAAATCATAGTATAGCTTACTTAGTTTTTGTTAAGCAGCTCCCTCTGCGTTGTATTATGGTTCTAAATTTAAGAACTAACCGATTAAACTGTGCCGGCTGGCGCCGAGGCTGGGCGCGGGCGGCGAGCCGGCCGCTCGCAGCGCGCCGAGCGCGCCGCCGCCGCCGCCGCCGCCCAGCGCGCCGCCCTCCAGCGCGCCTGAAACAAATGTTTTTTAATTTATTTGTAGTTTACACTAGATGGTGGTAGCCTAAACAGAAAAGAACAACACTTTTTCATACTTTGGGCGTAAGAGGCGACTAGAGGAGTACTGCCAGGAAACGATAGGCAGCAGCGTCTTCTCTCTACTATTGTCTAAACTGTGATTACCATCCCACCTATTATGCGTGATAATTATGGCGAAAAAGTGCTATGAGAAACACACACTATTAGAGGAGGCCAAACAGAGTACATTCGCTGGCTGAGATGAGATGATTTAAAACAATCCCTCTCTCAACAATAAGATGAGAACCTAAAGTTTTTAGTGTATGTGTAGTTAATTATAAAATTAAATATTAACCAAAAATCCTGAAACAATTTAACCCTTACCAATGACAGTGTCAAAAACAAAAATGTGTGCACGCTACTTAGCTGCTTTACGGGACTTTAAAATGAACGAAGTACGCGTGGAACTTGAAATTAGAAACTATCCCTCAGGAAACATTGTTCCGGGATACAAATTAGCATAACAATCTATCTCTGTGGCAAATTTTATCTCAATGCGTTTACAATGTTCTATAGCGTGATTGATTAATATAAGTTCAGGTTAGGTAAAATAACAAATTGTATACCTAAAGAATCAATCTTCCTCTAAAATCGCTCTATTAATAAAAGCTGCATGAAAATCTGTGCAGTAGTTTTTGAATTTATCGCGAACAGATAGACATACAGATGCTGCGAAAGACTTTATTTTAGCCACTAAACAAACTGATATCTTACTTTGTACAAGCGTTCTGTTAGACCAAAAATGATTATATAATTTAAGTACCTCACAAACAAAGTAACTTTTAGACAAATATATTTTTAACTCATCTATTACATATTATACTCGCATTCACTGAGTACTAAGTCAGTCGGTACGTACCGCGGTATCCTTCTGCACTTCCGTTTTTAGTATTATGAGCGGACGTAACCTGTAATACATTTACGATTGAACGTTGATTACACATTTTTAATGGGCTTTGACTAGACCCTAACGGCTTTGCGACAGTACCTTTTACTGTTGTGACCGAGCTTGGCTCTGTTATATTTAATTCCATTGATAAGCAGAAGCCACCTGAGACAGTCGCCATTTTTATTCAAGAAATTATTTTTCAGTCGTTTAGAGGTAATACTCGTAGAACAATGGCAGCGAATATTTTTTTCAAATAAATGGCAATTTTTCATGTAAATAAACAACTTGTACTAAAAGGATAATGGTGAAATAATAACTTAGGAAATAACTACTGATATTAGACATCTTATACAATATACTGAGAGAATACTGTGCCCTATACCTACCGTTGTTAACAGATTTTATTTTTTCGAACCCAACATTTTGATGGTCATCTCCATCAAAATGTTGGGTTCACAAGTAACGGCTTATAATCATCCCACTACAGGGCAAAGGTCTCCATCATTAAATTCAAGTTACCACAGTAATGATGCGTACAGGTATAATCACCACACTTGCCAAATGCGGGTTGGTGATAACAAACCCGAGCAATGTACGAAAATTCATAAATCTTGGCACAGAACTTAAACCACTAGACCGATTTGTTAACTTATTATAATACTTAGGCGATGACTTAATACTTAACATTTCCTATCTATTCAATAATAAGTCAAGCTGAACTAGTATTGAGATATCTTTGAGAATCCAACCCAAATAAAATATGTGCCAATTACACTGTCAGCGGGAACAGCCCCAATGGAGCAATGTCTGTAAATTTAATTGTCAGGGAGTTTTCCCAGTGCCTGCGTCATCGACCGCCAAATGACGACAAAAATGAGACAGGAAATTGATAGGTCCTTCGGTATCCAATAACGTGGCTGTGATAAGGGCCGGGCTCAACTGGGCCGCTGGGGAGCCGTCTCCTTGCTTTATGTCTTTGTGGATACCCAGAGCTTGCTACCGCATCTACTGTTCTTCAAGTAAATTACTGTTTTCGGCCTTTTCCTTAAATTGTCTATTATCGACGGAATCCTCCATTAGTAGAATAGTAAAATCATTCAGTGACTGAATAAGGGTCTTATGGCGGACATAAAAAACTCAATTGCCTCTCGTTTATTCCTCTGAATCACACACGATTTTCAGTTTTGAACGCGATTGATAGATAGATGGAAAGTTCACTTTATTCCTTAAGCAATAGAGTCTAAAAACATTTTTTTGTATTTTGATAGTTTCACACATAATCCGAATTTGTAATAGCAGATATAAGTGCAAATGGGAAAATGTTACCAAAAACGTAAATGAAACGAGAAACGTAACGCCAGGAAATATCTGAACTATAAGTAGACGAAAATGGGCCATAACGCGATCGACAAGATGTATTTTACGCCATCCTTATTTATCCCAAAATAGGCAGGCCCTAAAACTTAATGTTGTATATACGATCGCTTCATTTTGTTTATTTGTGGCGGCCAACGTTTACTAAACAACACCAAAACAAAATTGGTAAGTACAAAAGCGGAAACGGAATGTTCGCCCACTCTCTCTCAAACTTCTATTATAAATAGAGCACCTACGTCGTGCGCCATGAAATTAATGCTGAGACATAATGTGTTTCATTTTCTTACTTAACATGGGCTGTTAGGTTAAGCTCTCGTAATTTGATACAAATATAGTTTGATTCCCGGAATTACATAATTTTATTAAAAGGTTGGTAAAGGGGTGTAAGTTCATATGGTTTAACAATATTTTATTTTAATTTAGTACAGAGAATAACAGAGTCGGGTTTAGAGCGCTAGTAAAGAGATAATAGTAACGTATGAAGATAATATTGACAAATAATTCTGAATACTTACCACTTTTATCTACAGACTCATCAATTAATAATTATCATCATAATTTATTAGCATGCGTGGATTTGGTTTGGATGCTCAATCGAAAACATTGATGATACTACTAATCGAGCTTACGACGCATTCCAACGTTGTTGCATACAATGTGAGCTATTTCGATCACATGAGTAGTTCGATCGTGATTGAATTGGACGATTTTGACATTAAGCCCATACTAGAACTGTATAAACCTGCTATTCAATTACGATTGTGATACGATTTGGTTACGCGAATTAGGGGACTGTAGAATACTTTGACGTCATGACATGACAATGTCTCGGTGGCTCAGTTGAAAGTGCATTCGTCGAAATGCAAGAATCGTATTTTCATTTCACACCAGCATTTTTATTGCTTAAAAAATACTTATAGAGCTGTTACATCTTAACCGATTGTAAAATATTTATTTATGTCGGAGGTAGTTATCAAGAAACTCCGCTGGCATGTCATAAAAAGCCTTCAATAAAATTTTGTATCCAAGCAATGCCTTGGAAAGCTAAATTTAACACGGTATTTACAGACTGGAGTAGCCAATGATATTTTAAAGGATAAATATGTTATGTTCATAGTAATTCGCATATTAAATCTGTTGCGAGCAATCCAAAACTGACAAATTTCACTGAAAGGCAGAACAAAAGATGCGAAGTAGCACGCAAATTAAAGAGATGGCTATAATTTTTAACGATTACCGCTCGTGATTGCACTCGACGCAAACTATGTACAAAACGCCCTAATTAAGACGTATTTGTATCTTCACAATGCGCTCGCTTAACATATCTGCTTCGTTTTAATATAATATCATTGGGAGTAGCACACAGCACGCACAGCACAGGCTACTTTTTATCCCGGAAAAAGTTACGATTTTCGTAGGATGGATTTAATAAATAATTCTTAATTCAAACTACCACGAGTACAAAGTCACGGGCAACATTTAGTATTTTATAAAACAAAATACGTTCATTCATACGAATAACACTTTGTATAATCGTAAATACAAATTCGGACGATCAATACCGACTAACGTTCTTCCTCGAAAATATTGAATCATCAGATTTTATTTTCATGAGTGTTATGTTGACCTTTATGGAATAATTGTTTTTTTAATGAACAAAATTATCACCATTCATATGCAATTCAGTATTGGAAATCACAACACAATAAGTGAGCTTGGACGTTCCGGCCGATTTCAGTAAGGAGGACAGATTTCAGTTAGGAGATAATATCTCTAAGATGTTATTTAACGTACCTCGCTGCACTTAGCCGTTTATTATTGGTAAGAAGTGTATGAAATGAAAGATTAATTGACAAACTTATGATTAACTCGCGTTCATTACGATTTTACAGAATATTTTGGTTTATCCCGTTCGAACACTTTACGGCATTCGTCGTCACTGATATCTTTCAATGTATAAGTACTTACTTTACACTCAAGAAAAGAAGCTACATCCCAGCTTAATTGCGCACAGCAGCATTGAAAAGAGTTAATTGTTATACGAATTCTATCGATACGGGCATAAGGTAACTGAGTCTTCAAACTCGAATGAATATTTTTGACCTCAACTATCGGTGCCGTATCCTATCGACATGCCGACCCAAATATCGCCAGCTTATTTCCCAAAGTCCAGTCCTTTGCTTTTATGGACCATGTGAAGTGAATTTATTGGTGTAATTTTTCCACATTTTCTATACGCATTGTTTCGGCTGTGTGCTCGGTAATATTTTTATGAACATTATTATACTGGTGCTTTGATACCATACGCTGTAATCATTCCGTTTTATGTATTCATTGTTTCAGTTTTATGAGGCCAATGTGTTTCTTTATTATTGAAAAGGTATATCATTACAAAGGAAGCTGAATTGTATAGAATATCTGTGGTATTTAAAATGATTAAAGTTTGGGATAAATATACATAAGTAGCCTACTTACAGTGCCTAAATAGACTAGTAGTAGTACAAAACAGACAAACACAAACATGTAAACATTGAACGATAGTTACTACGTCTTGATTGGTGCCGGCACATAAACATAATAATTATCTTGCCCCACCCCATCTTTTTATGGGTATCCTAGAAGACGACTCAAGAAATAGACGGGCAGCAGCGTCTTCTCTCCACTATTGCTTACTAACGGCTGGTCCTAATAATTTATCTATCGCCAGTTTTGACATTTCGGAGATAGGAAACAGTTTCTATCTCCAATATGCCAAAACTGAAGATAGATAGGTTATTAGGACCGGCCGTAAGTTCAGGTGCCAGCATGCGAAGTGCAGCGATAGGCAAACCCTTCTTTCGGAGGTGCTCTAGTTCAGCAGTGGACAGGTATAGGATGATGATGATGATATCACGTTTCCTGTCCCTTGACTAACATGACTGAGGACGCATTATTTTTTAACTAATTGAATTTTCATTCATTTTAGGTACCTAGATATTTTCTCGTGGACATATAAAGTGATAAATGACGATATTTGACATCTTCTAATTTTATTTGACATTATAGGTATTTTTGTAATTTAATACATAGTGACTTACTTCGTACTTAAATGATGTTTATTTGATTGTAATATTCATGTGATTTAATTACTTAATTGACATTTATTATATTTGATTTATGATTCACGAATACGTCGTCGAGGTCATAATGTAATTACTTTTACCATCTTTTGTACCTAAATGTTTGTTGCCGTTCTAATTATGTTATGAGTAAATAAATGAATATGAATATGAATATGATATTATGACAACTCAAACTCAACTGGGTACATTTTAGATATATTCCTAATAATTGAGATATAAGACTGAAAACTTCATACGTGTTCGAATTTAACGTAAATTAATACCCAACTATTAAGATTGTCATAAAACTCTGGACACAAATGTTATGTTGTTCTTTTTAACCTTTGTCAGCCCTGGGTTCGATGGAGATACATAGGCAATAGAATGATATAGATAGGCATACAAAAAACTTTAAAAGTCTTGCAACACTTCAGGAATCTGTCACCCCATTTCCACAGCGCGGTACCAATCAGATAAACCAACATGTCCTTGTTATTTCTGTGCAAATTACTTTACCGCTTGTGAATTTCGTTTGCGAGGGAATTCATAATTCCCTCTACGTTTTTAAGGTTCAATGTTTATATTCATGACAACGTTATTTTACCATACAACTGATATCAGATGATTGGCAAATTTATAATTGGAAAGTGTTTTTTTGCAATTTCGATCTAAGACACATAGTTGAGTCAGTGCAAGATGATTATTAGAGATTTCTTGTTTGATATCGTTTTATCTTGTTAATATAACAATTATTATCAAGGTTTGAAATTTTCAAACCCTGTCGGAGAAGGAAAACGCAATGGGGCTATCCCGTAAAGGTAAATGCATGGTCAAACATTAAAAAGTATAACATAAACACACGTCTCCAAAACAAACGCAAACGCAAACTAATAAACGAACCAATTTCTTATGTATGTAGGTACTGAACCCTAACCATACTCGCTCTTCGCATATTTTTGCGTAGGTATCATGTCCTGTGACACTCTTGTCATCACTGTATAACGAACAACCCGATGAAAATGCAAAGTGAATGTAGTTGAAACATTCACTTCTATTTACATATTCAACAGTCGTCTACGGGGAGTTATTAACTTTGTGTTATGGTGGTTAGCGCTTAAGTTAATTTTGTTTAACTGAGAAATGAGCTCGTCTGAGATTTTTAAATAAAATCCAGTCTTAATTAGATAAAGGTAGTATTATAGATTCATGCAAACGTAAAGTCAAAGATCTTGTTCCGTACCTAAGCCGGTATAGTACGAGTAGTACATAACAAACCTATACAGGTGACTTTTTTATGACTGTCCAAAATTTTTATAGGCTTTAAGTATCGTATTTAGAGCTCATTTATGAAATAAAAAAAAGTTGTGCGTGTACTAGTGTACACACGTAAGAAGTGAAACTTCTTTATGGCCTTATTTTTCGAAAAATGATCTACATGCAACTTTCCAGAAATTGGTTAAATTAGTTAAATTAGTTAAATTGGTTAAATTGGTTAAATTGGTTAAATTGGTTAAATTGGTTAAATTGGTTAAATTGGTTAAATTGGTTAAATTGGTTAAATTGGTTAAATTGGTTAAATATTATTTCACTTTACCTTTTTGCTATCGTCTGAACCAACCGTGGTAGGGGCAAGAAAAAGATGGCGCGTAACCGAAAAATGTGACGCTGTGAAAATGTGACGCTGTGACGCGCAACCGAAAAACGTGACGGTAAATTTTTTCCAACGCCGATAAAGAAGTTTCACTTCAAAAATGTAGGTCAAGTTTTCACCGGAAAATATTTTTCGCAGCAAAGTTTTCAATTTTTACGGTTCTAAGTATGGTTCTAAGCCTGTCAAGGTATGAAAGGAAAATCAACAACTTAAAAATAGTATCGTAATGCATGAATGAGATGCGCATCGCGTGAAAAGTGTGTTGCGAGGAGGCCCGAGTATCCAAAGCTTTAGATTTTTGGCGAACATTTTCTAGGTGCTTTATCTTGACATTTTTGTACTGGGCTATACCAAAAGAAAAAATAGGTCTTTTGTTTTTTGTCTCGTAGATTGTGGTATTAAAATTTGGATGGTGATTAAAATGTCATACTGTATAACGTCTTACTGTAGTAAGATGTCAACATGCATAAGCCGCACTGACAAAGTTACTTGCATTTATCAGCAGCTAAAATTTAGTAAGTAGTACGTAAGTATGATTATTCGATAAAGTAGTTTATCAAAATTAACAGTATAGTATTATGAAGCTATCAAATAAGATGGATGCCATAATGAGTCATTCGGGACCTCCCTGTATTTTGCTTTTAATAAACTTTTTATCAAAACTAGTAATATTGGTATAGTATAATAACTTCAGAACAGTTTTTTAACTTTATTAATGGTAAATTTTCTTACCTATTATATTCTCCGATTCGTTACAATTCTTTGATAAACAAACAATCTAATTTATATAATGATAATCTAATTAAATATGATTTTAAAATTAAGGTAATCTAGTAGTCGATATTTTTCGTAATTGATAAATGAATTCTAATACTTCGGACTGATCACTTGAGTGCGAACCAATTCAAATTGCAAGGGTCTTGTCAATTTAGTCAATTTGGTTTAGCTTTTAGCGCTGTTAACCCGCGCGACCTTTGACCACTACTTTGAACTTTAAAGCTACACCATTGGGTACACTTACTAAATGGTGATAGTGTATTTGATTAGATCAGTGTATTTGGTTCAGGTCAACGAATGTCTGATGAACCTTATGATCGCATTAATTAAAATATTTTCGTTTGATTAAATATTTAATGTTGTGGGATCTAGACTCAAGAGCCATATTAAGGTGCATAATAAACATCGAAAGCTTGTATACACATCATATTTACTGAGTATTAATATAATCAACTGTCAGCTTAAGTTTTACTAATTGAAACATTTATTAGAAAGGATATAAGGCAATGTTTCTATAAACACCATGAAAATAATAGAAATTAAAATATTTAATCAAACAAGGAATTTTGTTGAAATGACGCTGCGAATGATCATCAAATTTCTCATTGTCATGTTGGTCATCTATTTGACTCATAACACACATATATTTTAAATTTCGATGACTCTAACTGACCAATGTCACAAATGTATTATATTTCCATACTACCAAAGAAAAATAAAAAACCTGTGAACTTTTATTTTGTATTTAAACTTGAAAAACTATGTCTCAGGCGGGCATCGATGTAATTATAAAAACAGAATAAACATCAATGCAGGCGGGATATTAAAGTTTAAATACTGCTTATAGTATAAATGCAAATAAGTTGCTAAAATGTGTAAAAGTAAAAGGATTGAAATCCAGTAAATATTTTCACGGGCAAACCAAACCAGATTTTGTTCGTAGCATTTACAATCAAGTCACAGATATTGTGTTTATAAGCATTCCGAAATGTATGTTTCTAGAACTATTAACTGATTTAAATTGTAAAAATATTCGTATACAAACAGACATTTGGATGGAATTTTTGGATGAAGGATGGCATTTTGTTCCTTTTCGGCTCTGGGAACCCTAAAAAAAATGGGCATGAAAATGCGACCTACACATTTCTTGTTATAACTGTGACTGGCTGAAGCCTCTGAACTGGGTTGACAGCGAATTTCGTGTAGCTGTCTGTTAGGATCTGACAATACTCCGATACCTCTCCAGGCATACATTTAAAGACGATAGATTTGTTGACAATATAACTTAGATAGTTATAAATTGTCCTTTGGCATTACTGGGTTAAGGTTGTTATCAAGTAAGCCGTTCGCATAGGCATGCGCTTATAGGCATAAGAAGGGTTAAACCAAATTTGCCAGTGATGACTTAGTAGGCACAGAAACGTGGTTCTTAACTGTTTACTTGTTCATAAGCTCAAAATTTGCTATGGAGAGAACTAGCGTTTCTTGAAATTATAAAAGCCTCAATGAGCAAAAGAATCAAAGAAAGACATGACATGCACTTCAGATTTCCAAGCAGAAGTGACTTGGCCATCGTTTGCATCTCCGATCAGTTAACCGATGCGAAAGGAAGGTCGAGGGTTGAAACAAACTTAAAAACACAACGTACCGACCCGATGATCCGGCTTAGATTGAGGGAATACAAACTGCTTAGAGTCGTTATGGGATTTATATGAAAGACATAAGTCTCTTTCAAAGAACAGCATAATGATGTTAGCAATGGTTTCTAGTATTTATTTCTATCCAAACCTTATATACTCGTATCATTTCCTTGTCTTTATTTATATGAACTTAGAATAATTAACTTAAACATGTCAACACATTCGTAGCCTCATCTATCTTAACCAAATAGGATAACAATATGAAAGTTAATTATTACAGGGTTTATATTTCACTCGTTCTTATGAATTTTGTCATTACCACGGAAGATATCTGTGCAAGTGCATGGTTGCTAAGAGCGGGCAATATTGTTCCTCTCTATCACAGTATTTCATAGCACAAGATACTGGTACCACGATTTGAAAACTCACTATTTGTCTACTTATATAGAACAACAAACTGACAACTACTAAATGAGGTATTAACCATACTATTCTTACCCAGAGCCCCAGAGCTAGTACACGATTCAGTGTCACTACGGTGAGGTCAGGAAAAGACACACCATGCGCCTAAATGTTTTGGAAAACTGGTACTTACGAGTATATTAATATAATATTTACATCAATAACGTGACTATCAATATAGAAGCACCTTACTTCAGCTCTGTATTCGCGCTAGAATACTTATCAAAAGTTATCTAACATTCCCAGGGCCGGATTCCGACGCGTCCTGTAATATGGTTCGACAAATTTATGAGTTAATAGCCAACGTAGACGTGGGTCCGGGAATGGTCGCTCACTGGAGATACGGCGCCAATACTACATATACATTATAACGTGCAGATAAATTTAACTTAATAGTCCGGGTTGTACTGCGGTTGCGTAAGTAAAGTAACTATTCATCTTCTAAGAACAATTTTCCTCGAAATGGAGCAAAAAGTTTGTCTCGCCCAACTTTAACGGTCTGTTAATATCATCTGTTGGGGTAAGAAAACAAAAGCAAGGAAATGAATGATTATACTAAGTGTCCACAATATTCTAAGTGCTATACTTTATTAGTCATGTAGAAATGGTTTACTTTAGACGCTTTTGTATACAAGTTATCTATTAATCTAACTGGTATTATAAACCTGCCCATTTGGATAATTATTAGTTACTCAATCACGTTAGAATGGATTAACGGGTCTGAATAAAATTTGGCACGCTGATAGACTATAAGCTGAAATAGCATATAAGCTACTCTAAATATCCCGTTTTGCAAATAAATTCCCGTTTCAAACTCAACATTTAAGGCTACGAAGGCCAGGCAACAGCAAGTATGTGAATATTAAAACTAAAATCGAAAAGGCAAATCATTGAATTAGTTGTGTTGTGGTACATCTGAGAAAAGTAAACTGCCTTTATCATTAGCGATTAGCACTCACGACTTGCGCCGAACAAAAATGGTAGAAAGTGGTTGATTAGTAACTGCAAAGTTTTGTCTTCCTTTCTGGCGCTGAGCCAGACTGGAGCCCTTAAGGGAACGAAGTTAATACAATATAAGTACAACTTATATACGTACTATAAAGCGATCTAATCCAATGAAAAACGTCGGCAACACTTTGAAATATTAGTTAGGGGCAGCTCTAGCAGGAGAATCACATTTGGATTTATTTATTTGCGGTAAAACAAAGCGAACAAATTTATTTTCAGGTACATAAATAAGAGTTAAAATTTTACAGTTTAAGAGATTTTGTAGCAATAAGAAGCTGTTTCCTTTTATATTACTTTTATGCTCTTTAAATATCTGATATATTTAAGCATCACTGCATCATGAGGCATTTTTTAGGTACTAAATTCCCGTTCATAGTCAAGCTCCCATGGTCTCCAATCTCATTTGCTGCTGAACTTTCAGTCTTTATCATGAAATATTATCATAATGTTTATTCTATAACTGTTGAGCTCTTACTCAACAGTCTTTATTCTGCCCCACTTAACACAGCGTCTCGTTATCTTTCCATCCTTTACTTACCACACTGCTCTTGCTCAGGGGCAGACTTATTCCACCCTAGTTTCGGAAGCTTAGTCACCTACTTCATTGACACCTTCACGCAGTCTGTCCAGGTTGACAATGATCTAAACTATACTATCATATTCATCATACCATCATACGGTTGGCTATGAGTTGAATAAATATTTAACTTGTAAAAAGTTTGATAACGTATGAGTTCTTCTGTCTTAATTGCTACTCCAATATTATAGTAAAAAATTGATTTTAACAATAAAATGAAAATGTTTATCCCTAAATTGTTAATTCCGCAGTAAGTAATTTATTTGTGGCTGCGATTTTATGAACTGCCAACTCTGCGCAATCGAAGAGGATGCCAGTCATATCCGTCGCCCTGCAGTGGCCGTTGATTAAAATATAAATTAAGCCAGTTGCATCGCCCTGGCTATAAATCACAACTATATTTAGTAGAATATGTACAAGTGATGTTCTGTCGTCTGCATGCCACAGTTCTGCTCTTTGATGTCTAGATATACTCATAGGTGAGGATCTCTTTAATTATTTTGCATTGAAGGCATATGGATTATAACGAAGATATGGAATTCGATTAATAGAGAATAGAAACGAATGAAACAAGACATAAAACCAAACGATTTATTGTCTCACGTTCAAAAACATAATCATTGAAGTAGTAAAGTAGGAACTTTGCGTAGAAATGTACATATATTCTACATTGTGTTGTGATGCACAGAACACTGTCACTACTTGCACTTCAGGGTTGTCTAGTCATACTTTTTTACCTTTGCATCTTTTACATCGGGTTCCATGGTTTCCCATCGGCGGCCGCTAACCATTCCCTACATTTTCCATACATTTTAAGTAATTAGTTTAGCAGTTTACTTAAAAACCTGAATTACTTTAAATCGGTTGTTTTTTTAAGACGACATACGGTCGATTGAACGATTTCAATGGTTTATATTGCTAGAGAATAGCTCATATTCAATTTTATTTAATTTTTTAAAGACAATTTTCCCTTAAGTGCAGAAAAAGGCCTTCAAAACCAAAAAAAAAAGAAATTTATGTAGGTACCTACCTATGACTTTGTCTTAATATGGTTTAAAAACTAGTGAAATGGCTAAAAAATTAGGTAACAGTATCGTTTTGTTTATGCAACCTATTTTCAACTTGACATTGGCATACACCAATGAATCAATTTCAATTAAAGGATTTTTACATTCTACGGTAGGTCAATGAGCTACGGATTACACAATAGCGTAAATCTAATAAACATTTGTAATTATCAAAACGCGTATAACCTCGCGGGCCAAGTTCACAAAAACCACTCGAGTCACATTTGGCACGCCGCGAACTCCTTAATTTGAGAGACGCCAAAAGTGGTCGAGCACAATAAATATAAACAAGAAACGTTATCCTTATGAACCAGGATTAATCGTGAGATAAAGCCAAATTCATAACCATGTTTAAGAGACGCGAGTCAGAAGCAATTTAATTATTTAATTTGCTACATTTCTCAGTATACCTTTAAACATTAGTAATGTTACTTAGTAAGTAAGGTCCTTAACAAGCTCAAACCTTTTTCTTGTGCCGTACAATCAATACTTAATTATGCAATTCAAAGATACCTAGGTAACACCGGGAAAATGTTTAGAAAATGAAAAACGGCTTAATGTAGAAAGTTGCCAATACTTTTATTGTTTTTCGAAGTAATCTCCGTTTCTCTCTACACATCGTCGCATTCGATGGAACCACTGAGAAAAGCAGTGGGCCCATTCTTCCTTAGGGGTCTTTTCTATGGCATTTTCGTACGCTTTTACCGCATCTTCAGGGCTCGTAAAGCGAATACCTCGAATTTTATCTTTAGTTCTTGGGAATAAATGAAAGTCGCAGGGCGCCAGGTCAGGACTGTATGGCGGATGACTCATAATCTCGACACCTGCCATAGTTAAATATTCAACAGTCCGTTTTGCAGAGTGCGCTAAAGCATTGTCGTGGTGAAGAAGGATCCTGCTTCGAGGGCGCTGCTGTCGAAATTTTTCCAAGACAATAGGCAAACAGTGATTGACATACCAGTCTGCAGTAACTGTCCTTCCATCTTTTAGCACAACTATCGCGAAATTACCTTTCCGACCAAAGAATGAGGCAATCACCTTTTTTCTTTGACTTCTTTCTTTCTTTACCTTAGTTGGCCGATCCTCGAAAGGAAACACCCACTGAGCTGATTGTCTTTTGGTTTCGGGTTCGTAGCAATATATCCAGCTTTAATTACCTGTGACGATGTCATATACAGCATTTGAGTCACCGTCGTTGAACTTATCTAACATTTGGCGACACCAGTCCATGCGAAGGTGTTTCTGGTCGTCGGTTAAAGTATGGGGAATCCATCTAGTACAAAGCTTCCTGACGCCTAAATGTTAGTGTAATATTTTTGAAGTGAAAACTTCTTTAGCGGCGCTGAGCACTTTTTGTTGGATGGGTAAAAACTTCCAAACTCGCGTCAGGGTCACGTGATGCTGATCGAAAAAGCGTAAGATCGAGGGGAAGGGAGAGGAACTAGTATCTCCCACTCTTTCTACCGTGCCTGAGTGTGCTGTTTTCTATTATTTTTGAAGTGAAACTTCTTTATCGGCGTTGGAAAAAATTTACCGTCACGTTTTGCGTCAAATTTTCGTCACATTTTTCGGTTACGCGCCATCTTTTTCTTGCCCCTACCACGGTTGGTTCAGACGATAGCAAAAAGGTAAAGTGAAATAATATTTAACCAATTTAACCAATTTAACCAATTTAACCAATTTAACCAATTTAACCAATTTAACTAATTTAACCAATTTCTGGAAAGTTGCGTCAAATTTTCGTCACATTTTTCGGTTACGCGCCATCTTTTTCTTGCCCCTACCACGGTTGGTTCAGACGATAGCAAAAAGGTAAAGTGAAATAATATTTAACCAATTTAACCAATTTAACCAATTTAACCAATTTAACCAATGTAACCAATTTAACCAATTTAACCAATTTAACCAATTTAACCAATTTAACCAATTTAACCAATTTAACCAATTTAACTAATTTAACCAATTTCTGGAAAGTTGCATGTAGATCATTTTTCGAAAAATAAGGCCATAAAGAAGTTTCACTTCTTACGTGTGTACACTAGTACACGCACAACTTTTTTTTAAATTGACTCATACCAATGCCTAGGCTTGCCCGTATCTGCTGATAGGTTATTCTCTTATCTTCCTCTATCATGCGTCACACACTACTGATGTCGCCTTCAGTAGTCGCTGTTAAAGGACGTCCCTCACGCGGATCATCATTGAGATTGCTACGTCTACGCTTAAACTCGTTAAACCAATTGTAAATAGTGGCATGAGATGGGGCTTCATTAAAAAATGCTAATTGCAGCCTATCATAGCTTTGTTGTTGAGTAAACCCACAACGAAAGTCATAATAAATCATTGACCGAAAATTTTCTCGCGTTAGGTTCATTTTCACGTGTAACAAGAGTTTTAGATTTGCCGCCAATTCACAAAAACAAATGACAAATGAATGCAATATACTACCTACATTAGGTTACCAAAGAGTTCTAAAATTTAAATTAAAAAAAGTTTTCATTAGCAATGTTTCTAACTGGCCAGTTCTAAACATTTTCAGTGTTACCCACGTATAAGTGTTTGCTCAATTTTGATCTGACTACCCACGGTAACGTAAATTGTTTAGCAGATTCAATTAGCTCACGTGCAGGAGACAGTCATGCTCTTAAATCCACATTACCCTAAAACGCTGTTCCTTTCAAAACTTACCTAGTACCTACCTTCCTTGCTCCGTCACGCACTTGGCCAATATTAATTTATCGCATTACCACAAACGTAGTGAATAGGAGACCATTTTAATTGATCACCCATGTACAGAAGAGCCAAATACCGTAAGCTCCACCAGTTTGCGGTTCAACAAATGCGCATTCCACGTGACTGAATGTTGTAATACAAAGTATCTCGTTTAGTCAAAAGTTGTATAAACATAATGTTAAATTTTCTCTATTGATTTAGGTCTATTCGTTCATTCTTAAGTTGGAAATTGTTTCAGGATAGATGAACAAGAGATTTACCTTACTATTAAAATCTTCTGACAACATTTGAAGGTTCTCCTGTACCAATACCAATGTGTAGTTCACAATATTATTCTTTACTCCTGTTTTTTGTACCATCTCCATAGCTATTTGATCTTGATTAAATGTAAAGACTGATTATCTACGAATTCAAACAATATAAAAAAATAGTACAGTGGGGTGCCCTAAGCTTTTTGTGCACCATACCAGATTTTTGAGGGGACCAGGTAGAGCTTCCCGGAGACAGATCGTCGTCGGGTACGCGGTGGCCATTTCAGAACCTTACGCATCCAAACATCAGTTCTTTTACTGTGTCCTGGCCATTGCCACTTCAGCTTATGATCTTAGAGCGATGTCGGTTATCTTAGTCTTCAAGGGATTACGCATTTCTGATTCTATCGCACATTGCTCTCTCCATTGGAAGATGTGCGACCTTCAGCCTTCTTATGCGATCCATATTAAGCGACCACGTTTCAGTTTCTTTTATATAACTATGAGGATATTATCAACAAAAATACGATTGAATAGTTTAAATATTCCCGTTACGACTACCGTATATCACTAGTGTCAACGGTATGACGCTTCGAGTTGGCAAGTATTCTCATAAACTGGCTTGGGGTGAAACGATTTATGAATGGACAGTTGCCAAGTTCAGTCTTAAAAAAAATTAAATATATCAACCTTAATTCAAAACACGTGTTTCAAAATGTTTGTGACCAGACTGTAGCATTAAGTAATTCTTAATATTTTTCCTCTCTCTTATTCATATTTTTTTTCATTGTTTGGTCGCCATTGTGTCGCTTAGGTTAAGTCTTTTCTAAGTGTCTTCAGAAGTTAAGGAAACGCAATGGGACTATGATTCAGCTCTTTTTTTTTATTTCAAATACGATCTGATTCGTTTATAGACGTGTTGTCGTCACAAATGTAATAATACCATCTCTTCTCTTCCTATGGGTGTTGAAAGAGGCCGCTGTAAGAAAACCTTCAGAAGAAGACGGCCATCAGCGTTTTCTTTGCACCACTGACCAGACTGCGCACACCAACCCGCGTGCCATACGTGGCGATTATGGCAAATCCTTCTATTTGGAGTGGCCAATGCCTAGCTGTGAACTGATATGTGCTGAGTATGATCTGATTATTATTATTGTACTTTTTTACTTACGAAATATAACGGAATAATTTACTTTCCATTCATGTAACAACAAAAAAATTATAAGCAAATCAATCGAATAATCAGCAATAAAATCAGTAAACAAAACTAATTTGTGTTTGCACTCTTATGATTCGACCTTTTCAAGAATTAATATTGGACAAACGAAGTTGTTCGTTTTCTTCTATATATAATACAAATATTTTTTTATTATTCGAGAAGAAAACGAACCAATACCCTACCAATTTGAACCATATGTTTAATACTTAGTTCTTTAAGCTATAATACTTGTTATCAAATTTATTCAAACATGAGTATTAAATAGTCTACCATTCTTATTATTCCGACACTTATATCATCATGTAAATTATTCAGGTATTTTGCCAGCCAACTAATTAGTCCTGATTTGAATACTACGTAAAACTGCGGCATTTTAAAAACTGCCAACAAGTTCATCAAACTTCACTAAAGAGACTTTTTCTGGTATTTGGTGAAACGCCAAAAGCGTACAAACTCGGACGTGGCCTATTTTATTTTACCGAACTGATTAAAATTAGATTTAAAAGTTAAAACATATTTTTATTTAGACTTTTTCTAAAATAAGGTATGGTACTTTTCATGTTATCCAAACAAACAACAATGCGCAACTATTTATCATTGTAACAACTAAAGTTGAGTGGAGTGATGGGGTGAAGTGGGGGTAGAGGAGTGATGGAGTGATCATTTGCGCAAGATAGTTGGCAGGAGCTGGATGTGAGAAGCCGAGGATCGACCTAAGTGGCGTGCAACTGGAGAGGCCTACGTCCAGCAGTCGACTGCGATAGGCTGATGATGATGAACTAAACTTCGATTTTGACACAAATAAATTTCAATGGTAAAATTATATATAACTACATCAGTCAACTGCTGGACATTAGCCTAGCCAAATAAAGAATTATACCATAATCACAACGTTTGACCAATGGTAGAGAAATGACATTGCTAACTGACTTTTTTTCGGCAGTACTCCTATAATGCTTCTTGCTATATCCATAGGAAGAGAATGGGTGGTAGGTACTATTATATATACTTGTATGTGCCGAATGCTTTGTAGAAAATAAATAAATAATTGATTTTTACTTATTTAGTCAACAAAACTTTTCTGAATAACCCATAAGCAAAATTCCGATAAACAATTTCGACGTTCACAGCTAGGCCGGCGCGACTGACCAGCCCAATCTCCGCCGCGTCATTTTCCACATCCCGGCAAAGCTCCTCCGCCAAACTCGTCGATATCGCTTAAGCCAACGTTGATTTATATTCAATTAGATTGTGATTCCCTTTTTTTCCAATTTGAATCTCTTTAAGCCAAATTTATTAATGTTAAATTAAACAATAGGTTGAATTGATGCTTAGCTTCCTTAGCGTTATATACACAGACGATTCTAATCAGAAAGATTTTTAACAAATATTTATAACATTCAACTTTATAAAGAACAAACTTGCTTTTTTATGTTTTCGTAACGTTTTCTATATGCAATACTAAGTCTGTGAAATCCAAACTTTTTTTTTTGTCAAAAGAGAATAATAAAAAATAAAAAAAATAAAAATCTTTATTTTGGAACAGTAACAGGATAAACATTACAAAAGTAAAAACGATGTTATCTGCGAAAGTATAAACTGTGTTGCAGACAACAACGCCCTCCTCCTAATAATATTAACAAGTTCCAATAAAAAGTACAAAGTTGATCTTACTTTTAATTTAGTATAACATAAAACCCAAAAAGTTGTGTGTGCGTGTGTGTGTGTGTGTGTGTGTGTGTGTGTGTGTGTGTGTATGTGTATGTATATGTGTGTATGTATGTATATGTATGTATGTATGTGTGTGTGTGTGTGTGTGTGTGTGTGTGTGTGTGTGTGTGTGCGTGTGTGCGTGCGTGCGTGCGTGCGTGCGTGCGTGCGTGCGTGCGTGCGTGCGTGCGTGCGTGCGTGTGTGTATGTGTTTGTGGGCGCACGTGCGTGCGTGAGAGTTTGAGCGTGTGTAGGAAAGAAGGATAGTAAAGATTTTATTTTATGTTATGAGGCAAACGTAAGCAGCTGTTCAGTGTCATCGTATGATAGTGTTCGCAAGAACGTGACACATTTTAGTTTACACTCACGGAGCGTTAGTGGGTAGATGTTAAGTATTTTATTTAAACGGTTGTATAAGGTAGAACTAATACAATAGAATTGACGGCGCGCTAGAGCTGTACGGCGGGATATAGTTTTACATACCAGATCATGTCTACGTTTGGATTTGATTAATTTAGAGTCATATCCAAGTTGTGAATGTTTACGAAGGATGGTAGAGACTATGAAAAGTTGACGGACAGTAAGGACTTGGCATTGTGTATACAGTTCAAAAGTTGGGAAATAACGTGGTTTTTTCGAAAGAACTTTAAGCACAGCTCTCTGTGCCCTCTCGATCCTTAATGTATGAGTCTTAGCTGCACCACCCCAGGAAGAGATGCAGTAAGATAAAATTGACTGCGCCAAAGCGTAATAAATAGTAATAAGGCAATGGAAATCCACAACAGGTCTAAGCTTTTTAAATACAAATACAAATTTTCTAACGCGAGAGGTTATAGATTGAATATGGTCCTTCCAGGAAAGAGTGTTATCAACCACGACTCCTAGATATTTTATCGATGTAGTATGCTCAATACATCTGCAATCACAGGAAGTATCGGCAGCTGCTTTTGCAGAACATACATGGGCGCGGATAAAATAGGGAGACTGGGGAAGAGCGGCTTGATTTAGGGAGAAGGTGACACATTTTGTTTTTGTTAAATTTAGTGTAAGGAGGTTTGAATGTAGCCAGGCCATTACAGAGTTAAGGTTTTGTTCAGCTTGAGAAAAAGCGTCTATCCAATTTTTACCATGTACTATTAAAGCAGTATCATCAGCATAGGCGACTATTTTACAATTTGGAAGATTAAGATTACAGAGATCATTTATATAAACTAGAAATAGAGTAGGTCCAAGGACACTGCCCTGTGGAACGCCATAGTATATCTCCTCATCGTGACTACTATAATTTTCAACTTTAACGTATTGAGAGCGGTTAGTGAGGTAGCTTTCAAACAGGTTCAGGGCGATGCCTCTGACCCCGACGAGTTCTAACTTGCGAAGTAAGATAGGGATCGAGACAGTGTCAAAGGCCTTTGAAAGATCCAAAAAAATACCTATAGACTTTTTCTTACCATCAAGGTTCCTGGCAATGGTTTCAGTCAGCTCTAGGACAGCGTCATCCGTAGACTTACCACTCCTAAAACCAAACTGATTGTTGGAGAGAATGTTGTTTTTATTAAGAAAATGTATCAGTCTAGAGTTTATAGCCTTTTCGAAGATCTTAGACAGCACAGTTAGTACTGAAATGGGTCTATAATTTGACACATCGTCCCGATCACCACTCTTGTATACTGGATGGACTATAGCTCTTTTAAATGCTTGTGGGAAGATGCCAGTGGAAAGACAGATATTGAAAAGATGGGTTAGGATAGGAATGAGAACATGCCTGGCTGTCTTTATAACGGAGGTTGAGATACCGTCCCAGCCCACTGCAGACTTATCTTTAAGGCTCATTATAATATTCTCAATTTCCTTGTTATCTACACTCAAAAGTGCCATGGAATTAAGAGGTCTAAGATTAGAGTCTGGGGAAGATTGTAAGGTTTCTAATGAGTGTGTATTTTGTGGTAATGACTTAATATTAGCAGCGAGAGTTTTGCCTACGTTGGCAAAAAAGTGGTTAACCATATTAACAGAAGTATCAGGACTATTGTGCAGTTCCAACAATTTAGATGCACTAGATTTTTTATTTTGTAGATTCGCAATGCTTTTCACGATTTCCCAAGTAGCTTTTGAATTATTTTTTGCTTTCTGTATTTCATTTTTTTCATATTCAAGCTTAATTTTTTTTAGGATATTGTTACAAAATGATCGATAGCGGGTGTAAATATTTTTGTGCATTTCATTATTAGGGTGTTTTTTAGATACTCTGTATAGCTTGTCCCTGTGCCGTATGCATTTCAGAAGCCCAGGGGTGATCCAAGGTTTTATGATACGATTCCGACTGGGAATAGTAACAGAGTGAGTATGTTTAGTAACAACCTTGGAAATCAGGCTAATTAAGTTATTGGCTAGTAAATCAGCATCCGTAGATCCGTGAACGAAGGAAAAGTCTGTAGCCTCCAATTCCTTAACAATATTTGGTATATCTGTTCGAGAGGAATAGAGTTTGGAGACACTGCTTTTAATGATTCCGGGGGAGCAACAAAGAAGAAGGGGAGTGTGGTCTGTAATTAGAGAGTCTAGGACAAAAGTGAACGTGGGAGTAGAAGTTCGAAGAATAATGTGGTCGAGGCAGGCTTTGCCTCTAGTCGGGAGCTGATGTGCAGGTAACATAGCGTGAGAGGCAACAAGATTTAGGTATTCTTCAGCGTCACTATCGAGACTTTCGGGAATTATGTTTATGTTGATGTCCCCTATGAGAGCAATGGTGGAATAGTTTTTTAGTTTATTCAGGGTATTTTCAAGGCTGTTTAGGAAAGGGTTTAGGTTTTTATAAGAGGGGGATCTATACACCGCCAATATAGCAAAGCTATTGGGGAAAGTAAGAACAATGCAGTTTGCATCTTGGAAATTAGGTAATTTTACATTACAATGGAGATTACTGCGTACAAAAACTATTACACCTTCGTTTTGGTTGTTAAAATCTGTCACATAATGATCAAATCCAGATAATGACGGGATGTATGGACATTTTGATAGCCAGCACTCTGTAAGGATTATCACGTCTAAACCAAATGTAATTCTGTTCAGGAGTATCAGCAAATCATTAAAATTACAGTTGATACTCCGGATATTTGCGTGGAAAATTTTTAGACTGTAGTCGCCATCTCTAATATGCGATGTGATATCTTCTGGCGAGCTCACTGAGACATCCGAGACAGATACCTGATCAATGTCTCTGCATAGTGTATTTAGATCATTCATAATTTAATAAAAAAAAATTACTAGGGTATTACTTTCATGGGCCATTGGTACTATGAAAGGGCAGGTTGGTTTGGGCTGCACTTTGCATGCAAGAAAGTTTTTCAGCAAACATTCTATCGGCATCGGTCTAGTTAAACCTGAATAAAAAAGGTAAGCGAACACAATATAGCAGTGTATGTGTGTTGTGTGGATAGTTGTGTGTGTTGTGTGGGTGAGAGTGTTTGTAGTGTATATAATAGTGTGCTTAGTATAGATGTGTTTGTGTATATTTATGGTATTTGGTAATGTAACAAAAGTAAAACAATACGATGTAAGTAAAATTAATGTTGAGTACTGAATAGTGTGATTACAATATAAGAATATAAGAAATAAAGTAAGAACATGCACTGGCAGAATAAAAAATGAAAGTCATTTTTGATCTCGGAGCTTGCTTAGATCGGTGTCATTCACTACTCGAATTAATGATGCGTTTTCTTTTTTCCGAAGAAAGATTTTTCCGTGGGATACCCAGCAGTATCTATAATCTTTTTCCTTTGCAAATTCTCGAGCGAGGTAAAATAGTTTCTTCATTTTGGCTGTCAAATTTTCTGAAATAAATATTGGCGCTGGAGATCCACTCAAGTGCAGGTGTTCTGTAGACAGTCTAGTAGAACCTTTATTAAATTGACGGAACATAGCAACAATTTTTTCCTTGTGCAGAACACTAGCTAGATCGACAATAATTGTTTTGTTAGTCGAGTTTTTAGTGTTTATTCTGAAAATATCCTTGATGTCGTTGCGTTCCAATGGCACCTTCAATACCTTCGCAGTGTTGATGAAAGTGTCTAGAAGCATTGTCTTCGATTCTGTTGAAGGGGCCGGAATATTCCTGATTTCTAAACACGTAGATCTGGAGTTTCTCTCTAGGTAGTCCAATCTGTCCTCTAGTGATCTGATATAATCGCAGTCAGCCTTACGCTCCGCCTCGATCTTTTCCAATTTATTTTGTAGGGTTACTTGTTTTTCCGCCATGATTTCCAGTGAAGTACGGATATCTTCAACAGCAGCGCACACCCTATCACTCTTGCTATCCTGCCCCTCCGTGAAATCCTTGAACATCTTTTTCATATATTCCATGAAGTGATTTAGAGTATCTTCTATGCATTTAGACCGTTTACGTTTGCGCTGAGTAACATTTAAACCTTCAGTTAAATTAGGTTCGGAGGAGCAACTATGTAGCCCATGATGTGTAGACTCACTTTGAGTATGCGCTGACGCAGTCCTGAATAGTGAAAGATGCGCGGTGTCGTGCACGGGCTCTTCGGTTAATATAGGCGCGGGTTCGATGGGGGCAGCGAGCGCTGGACCCACAGCGGTGGGTGCGGGTGAGGGGGGAGGCGTACGCTTGAGCGGCATAGTATCGGTGATTCGAGTACCAGGGCAGCAGCAACGCAGGGAGCACAGCACAACAGCGTACCGCTAAGATAGGTCAGCTTAAGTTGGACGGTATCGATGATTTGAGCCGACGATCCTTTCCGTCAACTATAACAAGAGCCCTCTGAGACGAATGTTTACAAATATATGCGTCCTTTTTACACTAGTGGAAATAGGACTACCGCGCTTCCTCTTGCACTCCGTGTGACAATATTATAGATGTTTACTCACTTGACGATGTGTGCGTGTGAGTAGGCTTCACCACGTAGTGGCACAAATGATTCCTGGTATTTATAATTTCCTAGTATGTTGTAGTATTTACTTGAATTAAGTTATTTTTATAATATCAAAAAATAATGGATATGAAGCTATTTAAAACACGTCTGACTTGCTCAGAGGTCCGGAGGGAAGGGGAACCAGCAGTATTTTAGGTCTATTACTCTCTACACAGATTTTGCACGGCTAAGTAATTATTCAGACTTGATTTCATTGTAGATTTAAGTTATGGAATCGCTAGAGAATGTAGCCATGACGTAAAGCCCACCTATCAACACTGACACAATTTTAACAACATTTAAACGCTTATTGTACAGAAATTACAGCACGGTCAATTTACATTTAAAATGCAATTTACACACCACAACAGCCGTGGAAAATCCATAGCTAACCGCAACCGATATCGGGTCATCCAATCTGAGCATGCTCACTCGTCTATAGTGACTTGCAGTCTGCGCCTTAAATCGTGTCGTGCAAAGGATAAACTAGGCGTAGGTAAAACGCATAATCTAAGAGGTCTATTTCCATTTTACGAGAGGGAATGTACGCACGGTAGCCGGGGCCATAAACATGTGTAGTTTACGATTGCCGGCCGGTTCCATACGTCGCGGTGAGGCGCCCTAGGGGTATCATCAAACCTACGTCTGAGCTTTGAATAATGGTACGCATTATAGACTCTCACGGGTACTTTGTACCAGTACTCGAAGTACTCGTATCTGCGTGCATTTACCAACGACATGCTTATAAAAAACGACATTTTTATTTTGTGCTCTAAGTAGATATACGTCTGCATGTATAACTCATGGTAAATAAAATGTATCATATTTTGTAAGTACCACTTATCCAAAAAAAAAAAGTTGAGTAAATACAGGATGAAATTTTAACCACCTTCCAAATTTTAATATATCAATCTACGAGACAAAAAACAAATGACGTATTTTTTCTTTTGGTATAGCCCAGTAAAAAACTGTCAAGATAAAGCACTTAGAAAATGTCCGCAAAAAACCTAAAATTTTTGATACGGCCGCCTAGCAACACTTTTTTTACGCGATTCACATCTCATTCATTCATTACGATACCATTCATACGTTTTTGATTTTCCCTTTATACCTTATCAGGCCAAGGACCGTAAAAATTGAAAACTATATTGCAAAAAATGTTTTCGGGTGAAAGCTTGATTTACATTTTTTACTTCATAAATGAGCTCTAAATACGATACCGAACGCCTATATAATTTTTGGAAAGTGGTCGAAATTTCACCCTGTAGGTATATTGAACTGAAATAATTATTTTTCAGCACCTATGCAAAATAGAGTAGAAGCGCTTAGCCAGGCAAGTAGAAAGTCTTACCGCCATATTATAATCAAGTCACGATCTACCCATTGACTAGACGAAAAGACTAATGATAAATGAAGCTAGCCCAATTTTAAGGTTCACTAGTTTTAGAAGATAAATGTAATCAAGTATGACTCCTTCAATTTGTTTTTCGAGAGAGCCTGTTTTTCTGGCAACTCCACATACTTTTGGTGTTGTTAAGTGATACTTCATGTACCTAGTATGGTATTGCAATTAGTACAACATAGGTATTCGCTAAAACTACATCGTTTGTCATATCCTGCCCTTTAGAGATAGATTGACAGAATATTAAAAACAAAAAGGTTTACGAGTTTTAAAACCATCCTCGTGTAAGGTTTCAATTTGACCTTAAGTTGTTTTTGCGAAAGCTCTCTTCGCAGCGACTGTTCTAATACGTAGTACATATAAGTCAATGCAAGCAAAACATGCTTCATCGGATAACATTAATATACTAGTATATTGATACTCATATCGACCACTCACCCATTCCCGGAGCAGAGCGCCTTATAGCTTTCAGTTTCTATACCGTAAGATACAAGTACAACCGAGCGCGAACAATATTTTCTCATGAAACTAACATGAATAGCAGAATGATTCTATAAACAGCTGACTATTACAGATTGCTGGCATTTAATAAGGAACGAAAAATGTAGCGCTGTACTTCACAAGGAATCAATCCATTTACTTCCAAATGATGCCCCGGTCCGATAGGGTTCTATCGCAGACCCCAGGGAGGACCTTACGAAATTGCGAACATCAGATTTTTCCCGTTAAGTGTGGTTTCGGATCTGAAGGTTTATTTATCAAGTGGGTTCATAAAATTGTTCATTGTTACACTTTGTAACTAGTTATGTTCGTGAGGACTGTTTTGATAGGTGTTGTTCCAAACTTCGGCGAGGTCAAGCACGAACTAAATTAATCTTCGGCGGATGTCTAAACTAAAATTAAGCTTCGTGTTTGCTGCTTTGGGATTTGATTTTACCAAGCTACAGGTGTGGGTAGAAAAGTTGATTCATATGCTCTAGCGTTGAATGACGCGATATGTTTAAGAAATATACTATCGAATTTACTCATTCACTTCGGTACACTAATCAAATTAGAATATTTTACTTCAGATTTATTTGTTAACCACGTTATTTGTCAATTAAATTGTGTCAAAACGGCAAAATAAGAAACTATTTATTTAAATATTTTATAATGTTCTAAATTTACGTTCGAATCAATTCAAATTTATTTATTTTTAGAATTAACCCTTTTTAAACCTCTTGTAACTGCTGCAGATGTTGTTTTTATTCTCATTAGATGTCGGTCATTTGTTGTACAGTTCAAGTTATTTTGGCAACTATTTTGCCACTTTTTACTTGCAATAAGAACCAACAAGGTCAAGTTTAGATGTAGGTTTCTTTTTATATCATATTTTACTCATTATGCTGGAATGATACCTGGGAGCCGATATTAGTCCCGACACAACTTACTAGGTACCCAAGTCAAATGTTTAACATGCTATAAGCAAAGAGTGAAAGGGTTAAAAATATTTACTCTTGCATTATCGTCTCAAGTCCTTTACAAACAGGGGAACAACACGGCTTTAATTATATCCGCTTGTTTCACCGAGGCATTAAATTTTAACTAGAAAACATGCCCCCTAACGCTTATTATGCCTACGTAAGCAACATTTAGTCGGTTTATTTTTCTAATAATACTATAAATGGGATACAGGAAAAGGTTTATGTAAATATAAACAACAATAGAGGTCCGAGCCGAACACAGGCTACACAAACGTAACAAGGGCAGCACCCTTGTGTAGCGTTTTAACTAAACTGCCTTTAAATCTCTCATTTTCTTGGGCAAGTGCTTTTACTTATTCATGCATATATGTCGTAGCGAAAGTTCCCGTAGCCAGGGAACGAATTCCCACTCATGCATGCCGAGAGCCCTCTACTAAAAAGTTGCCAAGGCTTTGTAGTGCAAACTTGAACGAATGCTCAAATATTTCTGGTTCGTTTGTTTACAATAGCACACGAGGAAACTCTTTTCACGAATATACTGTAATTCAATATCGGTGAACTTTAAACATATGCGGACGAAAAGTTATTTGTTTTCGTTACCAAATTAACCATATAATGAGATTCTTAAATTAAATTGTGCCAAATAAAATATATAATACAACCTTTTCGCGCTTTCTCGAGATTGCCTCTAGTCAAGCTTTCCTCATTCGTCGCCATTTTGTCGCATTTGTAAGTTGTTTCTATTCAGTAGAGGTCGCCTCTTGGGACTACGACTTCTGTGGTTCGGCTTTACGTACTTTTTCAATATCTTTATGACAATGGAACAATATAAGCTCACCAAAGACAAAAGAAGTCCCCCGCGAAATCACCTCATTCACGTCAAAAAAGTCCAGTTACCAAAGCCCGAACGCGCTGTTAATAAACGGGGACTTTTGCCAAATTAAATGTTATTCAACAAAAATATTTTATCGACTCCCTGGAGGCGGGCACTAACTTTTTGTATTATGGTTCTCCCTTCAAGTTGTGCTTTACACAGCTGCTGGCCGGTCGTCAAGGGAGCTTTCCAAACTTTTCAGGGAAGGCAGTTTTGTACGCCCCAGTCCGTGCTTAATTAGCCAGTAGGCCGTTTCATTACAAAAATTAATAAGCATCACGCTTGAGCCCTGACCTTAATGCTCCGTGAATGAGAAAACTCCGCTGTACACTTGAAGCAAACCAGTTACCTGTCTGAAGGAAGATTTATTGCAACTCAAAAAAGAACACTCATGATTTTTTATTTCATTTCTTATTTCATTTCTTACGTTCAAAGTTTAGCGAGTAAGTACAAGTATAGCAGTAATAATAGGATCGTGTACAATATTTATACCATAGGTTTTCGGAAAGATAGAAAGAAGAATAACAAATAAGTCGAAATTAGGTTTCAAATTGTACACAACGTTAAAGAACTCCGAAATATTAGTATAGATTATTCAGCAGCAATTATTAAATTCGGCAGAAGACAGCGTTAGTGACATCAAAAGACAATTTGTGAGACGTCATCTTGTTAAACAGAAATTGATTTCGGATCAGGACGCCCGTGACTCCTAATTGTTGATTACCAACGGAGACAAGGGTCATTATTACATTCGAACAAACAACAAAGTTTTAATGAGACAAACGTACGATCAGGTAGGTACTATTGAGGAAGTTTTTTCTGGAGCGGGTGCGATGTGTCCCGTTTGGTCGACAACGACGTGCAAAAGAGAGTTATGCGTCCGTCCTCGGTGGCCAACTGTTCAACTCGACGACCAAAATTTCCCATGGGCCCTGGTGAGGTCACGCTTACGTCTAGTGATCTGCCCATGCCTTTTGTTTGTTACCTGGCTGTTACTATGACGCCCTGGTTTACAATAGGTTACGAAACAAACTAAAGCGGAGACCTAAAATAGTTTCAAAGAACATTTTTTGACGCACGTATCTTATGTACTGCTTAAAAACCGGGTAGCCAATTGTAACAATCCACAAAGACCTTAATCAATTTTTACAGATGGTTTAGAAATTGGGATCATTTCGAGAACGGAAACCACTGTAAGAAGACGACAATGAATCCATAAAAAATGTGCGCGATAAAGCTTGAAAAGGACATTCAAATTTCCGTTTGCGAAATTGATATCTAGATATGGATTCTTCCTTTTTATTACAAAAATTTCGTTCATATCTCCAGCTAAAACTCTTTAACTTGAAACAAATTTCAGATTAATTTAATATACTTTTGCGCAGTGAAAGCTATCTAATGCTAAAACTTTTTTGAATTGGTACCAGAGCTGAGAGTGACTTTATTGTATTAGGCGAAGTTGTCCTGATAAAGCTCTCTAAAACGTACCTATAATTTTGACTTTGACTAAGTTTTGCAGATAATTCGATATCGGCGACCCTTGTAACCAAGTTTGTGAATTAGAGCAATCTGTTGTACGTCAGAAACACCAACCGGCATGGTTTAATCATAAATATTCTTTACCGTACCCATGGTTGGGTCAAACCATTTATAATAGTTCGGGATAATGTGTAAACAAAGATTTGTAACAACGGTTGCTTGATTTACTATAGGTACCTAATTTAACTTAATTTCCGGTCTGAAAGATGTGTGCACTGTGCAACGTTATATCCAAATGATTATTTTGGACTCGAAGCGATTGTAGAAAAGAGTATGCGGGAAACCTATTATTTCGGCTCATAATAAGTGCCAGCTATGGGTAACACTGAATAAACAATTCATTTAGCCTGCAGGGCAAGATTTTGGTGATTTGGAAAAAAATGCCAATGTGACTTTTTTTATTCTATTCTATGGAAATATTCCGTTTTTATGTCAATGTGATTTGACTCCGAATACAAGTATAGGAAATGTTATTAAAAAACTTAATAATTACAATTTTCAATCAGATTTAAGGAACCCTTCGGCATGCCATGCAACTTGACCCTTTAGATTCCTATGCACCTTGGCCATTTGACTATGCAGGTTTCCTCGCAATGTTTTTTCAAACTACTGGATGAAGCTGCAGTCCCTTGGGAAAGGCCAATGCTCATTAGTAGGCGTTATTTGAACTAGCATATGGCAATAATCTAACATAGATGTGCTCTGTCTCCCTAGGAACACAGTGCACTACACCATTTTGTATTTCCTCATTAAGATAAGGTCTGCACTGCACGAAGGAGGATATTACCGCAGCCAATTTCTGGTCAAAGTCTATTTGAAATAGCTATTGATAGGCAAAATAAGAAGAAAATTCCACTGTACTCAAAAAAGGGTTAATTTAAAAGAACATTGTTTACAAACAATTTGTTTACCAAGACAAACAACGGAGTTTTTACTACATAAATTGTTACAAAACAGTATGTAGGACTGAGAAAAGTAAAGCTGTAGTTTAATCAATAGAGCGGAGCAAATGTCTGATTCTGCCCTACGATAAATTAGACGCCGCGACGTCTGCATTTATCTCAGTATATTTAGTACACTCCCAGTTACATTATGTATCGCACATACATACGTATAATGTAAGGAACACTTTATTAAGTCTTCCTTGCCGTCTCAAATAGGGTTAGGCATAGGGTTTTCTTTGTATCTTATCCACAAATAATGAATTTGAAGATTTATTTTGTTATTAAAGTATTAATTTTAAATGTCATTTATCATGTATGCAAATTTCAACATAGAATCACTTACTGACAATTATTATAGGATTAACAGGTAAAATATAATTCACAATCAATATTGTACGATATAACCATGTCTTACACGATTATACTATGATATGCTTATATATCTTACCGTTACAATTGGAATTACCTTCTGTGTATAACACGGGCTAAGTTTAATTGTGAGGGCCCAACCACGAATGCGACATATTATTATTATCAAAACATTAATTCTTAATTTCAATTCTTACATACTCATTAACATTTACTTACAATAAGTGTGACGTTAAAAAATAGATTCGCACCACCCCTACTCTTCCTATGAGTTTCGTCAAGGTTCACTAAAGGAGTCGCGTGAAGACGACGGACAAAACTTTTTGGAAAAACTTATCGCCAAGGTCAAGCGTTGCGGTTTTACTCCTCAATGTGGAGAGGCTTCCGTGTGTCAATAGATCAATGCAGCAATGTTATTATTACGTGACAGTACTAACCCGTGAATGTGGCGCTCGTGATGCGATCGGCTAGGTCGGGGCGGGCCGGCGCGCCGCCGCCCGCATGCTATCAGCTGGCTGGTGCGGCCATCTCTTGCCCGCGCGCCTCCGCTCACCGCCCTGCACCTACGACAAGAAGTACTGTTAAGAAAATTTTTCGTGTTCCCGCCATTGAGAAGGCATGCAGTACATTGCGGGACTGAACTTGCGTTCCGTTGATGTAAATAATCCTCTGTTGCTGCCTAAGTAAACTATCTAACAGCAACAGAGTTCAACATCGCTTAGCACAGTTCATCTCAGTTTAGACAAAATAAAAGTCATGTTAATGCCACAACTCACAAACTGTTTTTTGTATAACGTGAATAATAATACAGTATAGGTAATAAAACTATCTTCAAGACCATCCATTTGTTAGAATTAACAAAGTTTTTGAATCAAAAACGTATTGAGTTTCCGATAATTTTTATTAGGTACTTAAGTGATGGCGCTTGCAACAGTGCCGAAATAACGGAATAAACTCCGAATCAATTAACTCTTGTGATAGTGACCAAGAAAGTTTAAATAAGTATATTATATTTTTGCTTTAGACAAATATT
The DNA here is from genome assembly GCA_949315895.1 of Anania crocealis. NCBI lineage: Eukaryota > Metazoa > Arthropoda > Insecta > Lepidoptera > Crambidae > Anania > Anania crocealis. The sequence goes on along the minus strand of OX438880.1, from coordinate 13,490,209 downwards.
TGAGAAAAATTGACGACGCGATACCTAAATTTGCTGGGTGTGGACTTAAAACTACTCTGCTTCAAGAAAGCGCCTTCTTAATAATGTGCGTAAGTGTCTCGACCCTTACACCTAAATCTAAGCCAAATCCCAGCACAACTGTGGTACAGCGTATAAAATAGTATTTGTGGGTACAGTCTATCTTGGCATACACCGGTTCCGTCTAACGGCCGGTCCCAATAACCTATCTATCTTCAGTTTTGGCATATCGGAGATAGAAAACAACTTTTGTCTTTGTTTCTCTGGACGGCAAAATCAGAGACAGAAGATTTTTTCTATCTCCGATATGCCAAAACTGAAGATAGATAGATTATTGGGACTGGCCGTAAGTCGGCTCCATCACTACCCGATTTAAAATGGGGTATAAGATGCCATTTGCACTACGACCTTGCTGTTATGGGGCTTGAAACAAAACGACCTTATATTCTACTGGAATTATCTTGAGAGCCTATGGCACGCCCTAAAACTAGCACGGCTGAAACTGGAGAAATCTTAAAAAATAAGAATCAGGTATTTTCGGAAAAACCTTTTATATTCAGAGAAATATGCAAAATTTTGACTTAAAATGATCTGGTTTAGTCACATTTAATTACTAACCATGTAAGATATGAAACAAAAACTTTAACTGAACTGCTACAAAATCCTGACCTTAGGTAACTACTCAATGAAGTGGCATCAAAAGAGAATAAACACGGTAACAAATGCATCCCATAATGTTTTTTCGCTACAAACCAGCAAAACAATCTGATTCCAGCTACATGCCGTTTGCAAAGAGGTGTTTGTAGAGATCAAAGTTTGTCTACAATGTGAAGTATAAATGTATTGTTTTAAATTTTAGATTACCTCCTAAAACACACAGTAATATAACACTAAAATAGTAATATGTTGACAACATTTATCTCCATTTTTGTGTTATATTTGTTACATGATACATTGTTCTGATCCCGAATTAATCATTTAAATAACTACATACTTAAAGCACTTGTTTTGTGGATATCAAAAATAGTGACGGTACCACAATATTCGGAACCGTGAAAATATAGAAAAATATGTTTTTCTTTGTCCGAAAATAGAACTCAGGGAATTGAAGCAAGCGACACCTTGAAATCCGATCTGCACGCCACTCCGCCACAGAGAAGCAAAAATCATAATTAATGTATTTGTTAAAGGATTCGCAGGCAACCGCCATATTGACGTATTAGACTTGTTATAACTGCATACCTACCCGGAGAATATACCCATCGGCTCTTTGACCAGAGTAATCTGAGGATCACTCCGGCTTATACGGATCTTCACAAATGAACTCTGCCCATTACAGAGCTTACATTATGTAACAAATTGGCATCAAGACGTAAGTGGGTGGATACATCTTATAGTTTTGTCAGACTTACGCCACATATGAAACCTTCGTAAGTTTTATTTGTACCGCAAACACTATATCGTACGTTTAAAAAGTTTTTAAGTAACAACTTAAAAAGGACAGCTCGTACGGCCTTATTATTAATGTATTATTGATTTGTAGATTTTTCTATCTGATTCTATCACTGTCAGATTAAATTTATGTTTAAAAGCACTTCTTAAGTTACAATTATTTGTACCGTTGGGACATGTGCATTTATGTCTGTTACACATTTTTTTTTTAATAACGTTGGTTACTTATTTTAGGTTTGTGGAGGCTTTTTTTATTAAACATACGAAGGAACGTCCTTTTTTCAGTGAACAAATAGACCCTTTCCTGACCCTGTTCAGCGTGTACTCAATCCTAACATAACCAAAGCAGAACAAAAATAACCGTCGATTTAAATTTTGCCGGCCACCCACAAATCAATAGATGGTATTAATAAAGCTGTGACCTAATCTATTTTGTTCTCCCTTCAAAGTCACATCTGAGTAACCTTCGTCGAGTGAGGCTTGGGAGCGAAGCTTAACCAGCCATAGCTCTAATGCACCTGCGTTAGGGTGACGGTCCTTTAACACCGTGGGGGTGTTTCTGCATTTATCATATCCGATACGTATTCGAAGTTCAAAGTTCTTTATTGTATTTTATGATTGAAGTAAAGCAGCAATTTTATGTGTTAATTATTTTTAGTTTTTTTTTTTTTGGAAATATATACGTTTATTCCGATTCCGCAGAGGGAGTCTTCTTCATGCACATTTCTCATCTTCTTTTAGGCAAAGCTAGGTTTGACCTTATAATGGGGGCTATCGCTAGTGAATTTGCCACTAGAGGCGATAGTGTCGCGTGAGGTCCAATATCATTCACTTTGTACTGGTTTTAGCGGAATTTGTTGCATAAATTATAATTTCTTAAATTTACCTGCTGGAAAGTGATCTTCTTCGTAAAATATCGCAAATATGGATTTTTTGGCGATTAATGTGAACGCTATAAAAGCGGAATTAAGAAAAAGCGCAAAAATAGGCGGCCACAAGAGCAACTATTTCAGAAGTTAGTTTGGTGATATCAAGATAGTTATTTATAAACAATATAACCTTAATTAGATTCAAGATATAACACTTTGTTTCGGCGCCAATCGCCTTTGACAGCTATACCACCGGACCTCAGTCTACAGTGGCGCCAACTGGTGAGGAAAGAAACGGTAGTCCCCATTGTATGGGTACGTATCAAATACGTATCGAATACTTATTACTGTGTAAACGCCCTAACGATAGCTAAGCAGCACGCAGCGGTTGCAAATATTGACATAATCTTCTTTTAGAAACAAGAAAACTGTTCACATTATATTAAATAAATAAATAAATAAATATTTAAGACATGCCTCACTGGGCCACACAGTCATCTAGTCCCAAATTAAGGTATCTACTATTAAGTACCCTGTCGTATGGGGTACTAGACAACCGATAAACTTACTTATATACTTTTTTAACTTACTTATACGCTTTTTGTTGTAAATACATACTTATAATACATAGAAAACACCCAGACCAGTACAAACAGACATGTTCATGCACACAAATATTTGTACTGTGCGGGGATCGAACCCGCTATCCATGGCTCAGAAGCAGCGATTACTACCGCTGATCCAAATGGTCGTCAAATGGTCGTCGTATATTAGACCACTTTAAAGTATAAAATCACTGATTACCTAACTACTAACGAAGTAACACTATTTATTTATTTATTTACTGGACGGAAACAAATAAAAAATTTGAATCAAGTTTTCCCCGACAATATTTTTCGCAATATAGTTTTCAATTTTTACGGTCCTAGGTCTGTTAAGGTATAAAGGGAAAATCAAAAACTTATGACTAGTATCGTAATGAATTAATGAAATGCTAATCGCGTAAAAAGATAAGATAAGATAATTTATTTCTTAGAACATGGATACACAAGATCTTAAAGCTATGCACAAGTTCAACATATTCTGCCTTTGTTTAAGGCGTAGAAATATTAATATTACAAAGTTAAATAGATTATTATTTTGATTATTGTAAAACTACATTAAACACCATTATTGTCTCATGAGTCGTCCGTTAATAGTGTTGCTAGGCGGCCGTATCAAAAATTTTAGATTTTTGTCTCGTAGATTGATATATTAAAATTTGGAAGGTGGTTAAAATTTCACCTGTATATGACTGTTTAATTTAAACGTAGGTACCTACTATTATTGTTCAAAATACTTTTAGTTTAACAATAAGCAAAACAAGTATGTGTTTGAAATGCAAATGCATTTCCTCATGACCGAACTTTCCACTTAATGCAGTCTGAAACGTGCAACGGCACGTTTAGCTTTATTCCTGATATTAAAATAATGTAATTAACAGGTTTTAATAGTATTAAATGTAGCAGCTGTTAGCAGCTTGTAGCATACTACTAAGGGTTTAAAAATGGGATGATTGATAGGTAGGTACATTAATAAAGCCTTTTTATTAAACACATAGAAGAATTTTGGCTTCAGTAAGAGAGAAAGTAAGATTCTAATATAGGTAAGGACATCGTATTAAGGATTTAAATCGAGGGCCAGATCCAATGCAGTGATAAGACTTGATCTCTCTAACTCTCTTTCAGTCTGCCTACTTTCTTGCATTAAATTATGAGAGGGTTTGTAAGTGATATTGTTGTCTTCGCCCATTTTACATTGTAAATCTAAGCAATTAATGTAATTGCAAATTAGTAAATAAAGAGTAAGTATTAAATTATCAAACATATTACCCCAACGCCTTTACAGCAGGAACCCATTTCCACGGTTCTCGAGTGTAGTAGACTTAAAAAACGCTCGGATGCTACTTACTTAGCATAAGTTGTCGCCTGCGAATAACCGCGACTAACTATGTTCCCAGAGTAAATAGAACCTACTAAACAGATTTTTAATGGGATATTTTAATTGCTAACGCCATAATTATTAAGTACTTATTCAAATTTGAGGATTTATTTCGAAACGACGATTATTTTTTAATAATCAATAGGCTTTTTCTTGACTACATACTTAAATCTACGGTTAAGATGAAGCCTAAGATGGAGCGAGCTTACCCAGAAAGTGGCACTGGTTTTCCCACAGACCAGCGGAATACAGAAAAACTGTTTGGCGCTGTACTCCGGCAGGACCCTCCTGCCGGAGTACAGCGCCAAACAGTTTTTAACAGTAGCATCCAGGCAGCCTCTTACGAAGCCTACCACCGCAGAGGAATCTGTAAGCCGTCATCATTGGTTAGAAAACCAAAGACGCCGTTGCCCAGGGTAGGAGGTAGATCCCACCACCCCCGTGGGTAAATAAATATTACTACTTTCAACATCTTTCTAGTGGACAACAATTTAATTTTGAATAAAATATTCAACTTTGACTTAATGAACTATAAAACCTTATTCATATTATTAATGTAATAATGTAAATATTTGTATGGATGTTTGTGACTCAATTACGCCAAAACAGCTAAACAGTTCTAAATTATCGTGTAGGCTACTTAAAATCCCGGAAAAATGTACTGTTCCCGTGGGGTCACTATTTGTTTTTCAAACTGAAAGGGATCGACATCTTTTTTTGCATAGTGCTACTTTACGGTTTAGGGTATTGTAAGATATCATGTATTGACGAACAGAGTCGCGTACAACAGCTAGTTTTATAATAATTTATTCCTCTACTTTTTACGTGAGTTAACAACGATTTAGCGGGTTCGTTGTCGTACATAATTAATACATTTCAGACTAAATTCAATAATTACACTCCAAATGACACGTGGTGCCGGCTCAATATCACCGCTAAATCTTTTCGCATGGGTTTTGTAGCATAAAAGGCTAAACGATAACCACCTGAAGAAGACGGGCAGCAGCGTCTTCACTTCAGCATTGGACAAACTGAGATTGCCAACCCACCTGCAAAGCGTCGTGTTTGTGACAAATTCCTTCTTTTGGAGAAGCGGTATCCAGGAGATCACTGTATTGGAATGATGATGAAACGCCATTGTAAAAACAAAATTAAAATGTTAAGAAAGTGTTTTTTTTTTATAATCAAGAATAAAAGGTTTCTAATATGAGCATTATTTATAGGTTCTGTAACTTTTATTACGGTCACTGAAGATCACAGTTTACGTCCCCTTGCGTTTATAACCAGACGAGATATTTTTTACGGACCTTTGCAAGCAAACGCAATAAAATAATCGTTAGATTACGAAAAATACGTCCCATTTCAAAATCGGATATTGTTTTTTTTTTTAAAGTTGCCTTAAGTCTTGGTAATTGACTTTCGAAAACGCAGTAAAACATAGCTTCGTTGGCACTTCAGCTAGGAACGCTAAACTTTTTTTTTTTCTTAGTGTTATATTGCGATCAGTCTCTAGACTATGAGCAGATATGGTGTACGCTGATTAGACGGGTGGAAATATCCCTCATTAAGAATATCTTCCATATTGAATTTATTTATATTATTGAATTAATAAGCTGCACAGCTAGCTGGTTTTTTGTATTTCCCAATACAAGCTCTAATTTCTTCTTTTACAGTAGGTAGTTTTAAGTGTTCGTGCACTTCCGAGTTCTTTATGAACCAGGGCGCGTTGCTGACTTGTTTGAGGATGTAATTTTGAGTTCTTTGAATTTTGTCGGTATTGGAGGCACAGGCGGCCCCCCACAGTTGAATTCCGTAGGTCCAGACTGGTTTAATTATCGATTTGTAGAGCAGTAGCTTGTTGTCAATAGACAATTTGGAATTTCGGCCCAGTAACCAGTACAGCTCTCTGTATTTAAGGTTGATTTCATTCCGTTTGCACTCAATATGTTTTTGTCAGGTTAATCGACAGTCCAAGTGTAAGCCTAGATATTTGACAGTGTCACTGTGTGGTAGCTTTCTACCTCCTAGGTGCACTGGCGGGCATGTTTCCTTACGGAGGGTGAATGTGACCTGGACCGATTTATTGACACTCGCTTTAATTCTCCACTTGTCGAACCATTTATTTATTTCGTTAAGATTTCGTTGCAGAATCGCCGAGGCTTTGGTTGCGTGTATGCTGGAGGCCAGTATTGCTGTGTCGTCAGCATAGGTTGCAATGGTAACACCGGCAGTTTGCGGCAAGTCTGCTGTAAATATGGTGTACAAGACTGGACCCAGTACTGAGCCTTGTGGCACTCCAGCAAGTATATCGCAGAAGCGTGATGTGCATTCCAACTCTTTTACTTGAAATATTCTGTCCGCCAAGTAGGACTCCAGGATTCGGTAGAAAGAGTGAGGTAAGAATGATTTAATTTTACAGAGTAGTCCCTTATGCCACACTCAGTCGAATGCCTGCTGACCGTCTAAGAATGCGGAGGAGCAATATTCTTTTCGCTTCAGACTTTCACTGATGTGTTTGCACACTCTGTGTATTTGTTTAGTTGTGGCATGCTCTGGCCTACGGAGCGAGAAACGCTAAACTATGAAAATCATGCAATCATTATTATATAATGGATTTGAAACACTTCTAAAGCTTAGTAACACATGTAAAGATGAACCTAGTCATGATCTAGGTAAGTAGGTATACTTCAAACCAAGTGACGGCTAAAGATATGTAAAGAAATTTCTGTGAAAGGGACAGTATAAAAACCTCAGTTTTCTTGTCTATTCTAGGTTTTGTTATTTATATTACTATAAAAGTTGAAATTATCTACAATGTAACACAATGTAACCTTTACAGGGTGTAAAAAAACTAGACGCAGACCCTGAAGCTACGCAATCTAAAAAGCAAACCAAGTCGTATAACAAAATATTAAAGCTGGGAAATGATTTTTATTTTTGGGACTCTATAAAATATTATAATTCATAGCGGGCAATGTATAGCTTCTTGATGAACTCCTTCTTCAAGAAACAGCCCCAAAGGAAGTGGACGTGGCAAAGCCCCGACACTATGACGAAAACTGAGATTGACTTCATCATGACCAACAAGAAGCATATAATATCAGTATATAAACTTGAAAAATTTTGTCTCAGGCGGGACTCGAACCCTCATCTCCTCGCAGATGCGAATATATGCTTCTTGCAGATGATGCGAATTATTCATATATTCAGAGACGTCTCCGTGATTAACAGGTTTAATACCGGAAGCGATCACCGACTCGTTCGAGGCTCTCTGAATATCGATTTTAAGGCTGAACGTATCCGTCTGATGAAGTCAAGGCTCCGACCTACTTTGCTCCAAACCATGTTAGGATCTGAAACGTTCCAGTCAAATCTGGAAAACCGACTCGCTGCCGTGGAAACCACAACAGACGTAAACCAGAACCTCGAAAATGTGGTTCGGATCCTCAGGGAAGAAGGTACGAGATTTTGTGAAATGCAGCGTAAGGGCAGGAAGTCAAAGCTTTCGGAAGAAACTTTAGGGCTGATTAAGGAACGACGTGAAAACCCACCCGTCACTTCGTCAGGAAAGCGCGCTCTAAACCGAGAGATCAGTAAGCTCGTACGACACGACCTCCGTTGCTCCAATACTCTTGCTATTGAAAGAGCGATCGAGCAAAATCGGGGGTCGGAAGTGTTTGTACAATCTCTTGGAAGAAGCCACCTGACGAAACTGACCACAGCAAGTGGAGAAGTCGTTGCTTCGAAGCCAGCAGTCCTTTCCGAAGTAGAACGCTTCTATGGCTGGTTATACGCTTCGCATGCATCTCGACCTGATCCCGAAAATCAGAACCCTAGAGCCGCGTTAACACGCCACTACACTCAAGACCTGCCAGAAGTCAGTATTGACGAAATCAGGATGGCTCTTAAACAGCTGAAAAATGGAAAAGCCCCTGGAGAGGATTGCGTTACAACAGAGTTGCTAAAAGCTGGAGGTAAACCCGTACTGAGGGAGCTTCAAAAGCTTTTTAACGCTGTCCTGTTTGAAGGGAGAACTCCGGAGGCGTGGAGTAGGAGCGTTGTCGTCCTGTTCTTCAAAAAAGGAGATAAGACCCTGCTGAAGAACTATCGACCCATTTCCCTTCTAAGCCACGTCTATAAGCTGTTTTCAAGAGTCGTCATGAACCGCCTTGCGCGAAGACTTGACGAATTCCAACCACCGGAACAGGCTGGATTTCGGAGCGGGTACGGCACCATAGACCATATCCACACAGTGCGGCAGATTATACAGAAGACCGAAGAGTACAATCAGCCCTTGTGTCTAGCATTCGTGGACTATGAGAAAGCCTTCGACTCGATAGAGATCTGATCCGTTCTGGAGTCCCTGCAGCGTTGTCAAGTAGATTGGCGGTACGTGCAAGTGATGAGATGTCTCTACGAAGCCGCCACCATGTCCGTCCAAGTACAGAATCAGCAAACAAAACCTATACCGTTGCATCGAGGAGTGAGACAAGGGGACGTCATTTCCCCGAAATTGTTCACAAATGCAATGGAGGATATGTTCAAGACGCTGCACTGGAAAGGACGAGGCATCAACATCAATGGCGAATACATCTCTCACTTGCGATTTGCAGACGACATCGTCATTATGGCAGAAACGCTGCAGGACCTACAACAGATGCTGAATGACCTGGCTGACTCTTCTGTGCGCATCGGCTTGCGAATGAACCTGGATAAAACCAAGGTTATGTTCAATGAACATGTACTACCGCAACCGATTGCGATGCACGGCGCCGTCCTCGAAGTTGTTCAGAAATACGTGTACCTCGGGCAGACATTGCAGTTAGGTAGAAACAACTTTGAGGATGAGGTGAACAGAAGAATTCAGTTGGGTTGGGCAGCATTTGGGAAACTACGTCGAGTCTTCTCATCGTCGATCCCACAATGCCTCAAGACGAAAGTCTTCAATCAGTGCGTCCTACCCGTCATGACATACGGAGCCGAAACGTGGACACTGACGGTACGGCTAGTCCACAAGTTCAAAGTCGCTCAGCGGGCTATGGAAAGAGCTATGCTCGGAGTTTCTCTTAAGGATAAAATCAGAAATGAGGTTTTCCGGCAGAAAACTAAAGTTACCAACATAGCCCACCGGATTAGCAAGCTGAAGTGGCAGTGGGCTGGCCATATTAGCCGCAGAACCGACAACCGCTGGGGTAAACGAGTTCTTGAGTGGAGACCGCGTCTCGGCAAACGTAGTGTAGGACGCCCTCAGGCTAGGTGGAGTGATGATTTGCGCAAGGTGGCTGGCAGGAGTTGGATGCGAGAAGCCGAGGATCGACCTAAGTGGCGTGCAATTGGAGAGGCCTATGTCCAGCAGTGGACTGTAATAGGCTGATGATGATGATGATGATGATGATGAATGTATAGCAGCCGGAGCGTGGGCCGCTGCGCTGGAGATGGCTGCTAAGTTCAAAATTCGTCCGCGCTGAGCCGTACATTGCGTATCGTAATTAAAAAAGCCTTATTATGAACGAAAGAATAAAAAATAACATGTTTGTAAGAAGAAAAGTTTTTAAGTAACTTTTGGCAACAGTTTTAATAATAAAATGGAAAACAAAATTGTGACTTGGATCCTCAATATCTTCGGAACCAGCTGTTTCCCAGGTCTAAAGAAAAAAAATATCCTAGCGGACAATATGTGGTTCTCGGATCTGCGTTTGGTTTTTTTACACCCGGTATAAACGCAACCACCCGCTTTCGACCACTGTCATGTAGGTAATTATTTTGATTGAAACAATCCGCGTTGCTGGAAAAAACACATTTGAACAAAATGTTGTATTTCTATCAATACGAAAAATTAAATTAATTGTTATTTAAGGCGAACACCAATATAGGATCAAATATTACAAAAAAAAACTATGTACAACTAGGTAAAAAAATACAAGGTTCATAGGTTTTTCCAAGAGAAAAAAGCTCTTATGCTTAGACTTTTCCCATCTGATTGTTTTAATACAAACAGATATTCGCATTTAACTTTATTTGCATTGAAAAATGGTTCTATGCCGTACATTACCTTTCATCGGTGAACACTAGCCATATACGCTAAGACACTCGCAGTGTATCATCAAGAGCCAAGGATGGAGACCCATTGGCATGTTTCAGCAAAGGACTGGCGTCATACAAAGAGCTGATTACAATAAAACCATGCATTACAGGTTGCCGGTATCCTTCATTATTGTAAGATGTGACATACACTTTTAAACTTGTAGGTATTTCTAAAAGTGCCTAGAAAACAATTAAATAATTAACCGGTCGACATGATTGCCGATAGAAAGGTTGCTTGCATGAAGACTTCACTTCATCGTCCGTATAAGCAAAGTCTTATCTCAAATGCAGGTAGGTACACACAGCCATGCACAGTTATATTAACAACTAATTAAAGAATCCAGCCTACAATCGACTGACGGTTTAATAATTCATAAGTTACGCGGTTACAAAGCCATACGTATAATAAATGTATATTCCAAATGAAAGAAAAGAGATGCATTTATTAAAAACGAGCAAAGAAATTGTTTTCCTAGGACTCCTATATCTTTTACGAACGTGATAACCGCAATCTGATGCGAAATGATGATCTGTCGCTAAGATATATATTATTTTTGCCCAGGAACCATGAATTTATAAGCGAGCTCCAAGCTCGATCAATATTTATTTGGGCAAAAAGTCATGTAAGTACGTAACATATTTTCTGCCAACTTATTTTTGAGCAACGCCTTTCTTCCGTATACATATTACCTTAGATGTTAACACCCTAAATAATTGCTGAATAATTTATTGCTGGCTTCACTTGCGTACTCACATACAATATTCCGGAATTAAAATTCCAGTATGGGAAAATTCAAAACTCCTAGCTTTTATGTGTAGGCAGCTGAATTTGAAATTGAAAACATATCGTCATCGGTTTAAGATCTATTTTCGAACCTTAAAGCTATGTAGCCTCGAACCTGGCCGTTCAGGCATAATGACGGTTGCACGCTCCGAAGAATCTCCAATAGGAAACATTATGACGCGTTTATGTAGAGCGGGGTCCGACATTTACAACATTGCACCTATTAATAGTCGGTCTACCCTCTGGACACGTAAGTAGGGTTACCATATATCACTTTTTATGGAGCAGGACAAGGGTAAGTGTAATTTTTTCTCGTGAATGCAATATCTATTTTGAAAGATTATGGATGTCTATCTATGTCAGGGAATTCTGGGGCAAGCACTACAAGTTCTTAAGGGTTTCAATCAATAAAAATAACACCTACTTAGATATAGACATATGTATGTTGATTGGTCCATACGCAAGAATAAGTAATTTACAATGTAATATAGGAAAGAAGAGGAGAAGGAATACAAACATTGAAATATGTCTAGCAGTTGTAGGTTTGTACGAATCTAGTAAATATGGGGCTCCACGCAAGGTGTATAATGGCATAGATTACTATCTTAGTCTCTTTATCGCACTGGTTGCTGAGACTGACGGCGGTAACATTAAATGGATTCTTGAAGATATTAGGAGATATATAGGCTAATTGGATAAATGTATAATATGTTTATAGGCCCTTTCTGTCAAGCCCAAACCTACCTTTTTCCAGCCGATGTATTTGCAATACATACTAGCATAATAAAAAAATAATTAAAACTGTTGCTTGCTTTAAGTTTACTTACTTTTAATCCCCGAGAAGCCTCATCGTAGCGCGAGATCGTACCCAATTTCATTACTTAGATAAGTTAGAGACAACTTTGTTCTTTCATTTCTTTAAACCTTTTCTTATCCGTGTAAAATTTACTGTTTTTGAATCAAGCAAACCATATTTCGTTTAATATTTTTTTTAAAGCACCTTTCTTGAAGAATTCCTTTATCATTAGACCGCCGCTGTTTTGTTCTGCCAACGCTCCTTTTCCCTACTGAGCCAGTCCATTTGTAGTTTTGTATCTGGATATATCTTACTCAGTGCCATCCCAAAGATAAAGCAGACAGCGTCTTGTCTAAGGTGGCTATTAAGTAAAAGGGGGATATTAGACTGAAATATTTTAACCGGCATTCCATAGCACGGAAAAAACTAAATAAATATCACTCAATATCATTTAAATTGTCCCTTCATCCATTAACAACAGCAATGGGTTAAATTTGATAATCACTACTCAAGTGCTGCGCTATCCCTAAGCTATAAGCAGCCCAAGCAATCCAAATTTCATCTGAATTCACTGAGCTATCATCCTAAATCCTAAGTGGCCTCAGGTCGTCCTAAACTGCTTTAAACTAGTCAACGCCCGAATAAAGTCACGTGCACATCTAATATTGCATGTCCTCGCGGACAACTAAAATACCGTATGCACTATACTTTGAGAGCTGATATTGTGATTTAGGATGGTTAATATTGTTGCGCACAAGAAGAAATAAACTAAGTGTGTTTTATGAAAACAAATTATTGATACAGATGTAACAGTTTATCTATCTTGACGTCAATCTGACCTCACGCCCCAACGCACATATATTATCAATGGCGGAAAATCGCCATCCTGACTTTGAGACAGAGATACAATTTACAAATATTACGAATAAAATAATTGAATATTAAATACTTTTAATTAAAAAGGTTTGAGTAAAGTTGACGACCATTTGGATCAGCGGTAATAAACACTACTTCTGAGCCATTGGTCACGGGTTCGATCCTCGCACAGTACAAATATTTGTGTGCATGAACATGTCTGTTTGTACTGGTCTGGGTGTTTTCTATGTATTATAAGTATTTATTTACAAAAAAAAAAGTATATAAGTAAGTTTATCGGTTGTCCAGTACCCCATACGACAGGATACTTAATAGTAGCTTAATTTGGGACTAGATGGCTCTGTGTGGCCCAGGGAGGCTGTGAAAAATATGTCTATGTCTGAAAAAATATATATTTTTAGTTGATTATTTTGAATCATCTACAGTTTAACCAATCACGATAAAATATATTTTGTAAAGTTTTAATAAAAGAACCTGAATTGTACGTACCCCAGTGCCAACAAAGGCGCCTAATAATGTAATACTCGTACTTGCAAAAATACTTACTGGATTGAATATAATAGACAGACACCGCGCCAGACTCTTTTCTATTTTAACGATAAGTCTTGCTGCGAATTCAGCGAAAAGGAAAGATGGCTAGGTCTGCCCCAAGACCGCGAAGCGAATCTATACTTAACTTGCATTTATTACACGCCCTTCAGCTAGAAATTCTATTATTATTTTCGTAGTTGGGAACAAATGCTTTTATTAGGTACATAAATTAGCTACTGTTTTGATATGCACAAAGCCACGCCTCTGAAAAGTCGTAGTCTGATATAAATGTTCGAAGAAAACACTTATATTGCGTTGCTAATTACAAGTTTATAAAGTTTGTAAGTACAGTACATATTACTAAGATTAATGGTACGTGTTTGAGAGCATCATTTAAAATGTTTAATTGCGTAAAATCCTTTTGTAATATACAAACAGAAATTAAATCTAAAATTTCCAATAAAAACAATATAACAATAACTAAGCCTTTTTTTTTATCTTTTATTTTTTGAGGCTTTTGCCATTTTAGCATGCCCCATCGAATCCTTATCTATGTACGACACACCTATTACTAAACGAAACTAAATTAAAGAGTACTAATTACGCAAAATCATATTGACTAACAGGTTTGCAGCTTCGCTTGTTGGTTCTGCCAATATACTAATAAAAGGTTCTGTGTCGTGTTTACTTATATTGAATTTTTGCATAATTAGGTCTCTTTCAATTCTAAACTTAATACATTCTACAAGGATGTGATGTACATCATCAATATATAATATAACACATAGGTCGCAGTTTGGGGAGTTGACCTTCTTCATCATATAGGCAAACTTATTACTAGGAAATGTCCAGACCGCAACCTATGAAGAGTAACAATGTACGCCCTTTTTAATTTCATATTAAAGAACCATGGTATTCGAGGAGGCTGACACTGCAAAGTTTTAAACCATATGCCTTTTTCTTTACTTTTTGCGTCAAAATATTCTTTAAACCTTAAATGACAAATGTTTTTAAATTTTGTTAAAACTTCTGTATAGAAAGGCAAGATCAATACTGTGTGCCATCAGTACAAGCAAGTTTAGCCAGTTTGTCAGCCTCCTCGTTACCCCTCATGCCTACGTGGGATGGAATCCATTGCAATTTCAAAGTCAATCTTAATGTACCGGCCATTCTGTGTAGTGACTTTAAAACTGTGAAGGCTATCTGTGTCCCTCTGCTATGACCAGAGCCAAGTGTTCTAGAGCACTTTTGCTGTCAGAAAGAATGACAAATTTTCTGTTATCCTCACTTTGCCGTTCAATGTAATTTAGTGCTTCTCAGATTGCAATAAGCTCCATAGACATAATAGATACCTTAGACTCTACTCTGTATAACATAGATACATTTTCACAAATCGTAATATGCCGCTCCAAGCCCATTACTATCTTTAGACCTATCGGTAAATATATAAACATATCCTTGGTACCTACTTATAGTGTAATTCTTGGACAACATCTAAATGAACTGAGTTCTTCTGGCTTTTTTTTATCCTTTGATACAGTCCAGGTTGGTTGAGATAATATCATCAAACTTGAAATTTGGTCTAATTCCCTTAAACTTAAGGGAATTAGACCAAATTTCTATTTTGAACATTTCAAGGGGTCTTGAACTATAGATATTACAATCAATACATTCCTTAAACACCATTATTAGTAAGAGCTTTTTTATGTTTTGCCAGTACCCGTCACAAGAAGCTGAACAAAGGTTGCTTAATAACTCTACAGTCATATTTTCCGACCATGACATACTTCTTAAACAAAACTTATACGCTAGATAAAGCCTTCTTAGGTTTACGGTTGGTACACATAACTCACACTCCATAACGTGAATTGGCGAGCTCTTAATAAAACCTCCAATTATTCTTAAAGCCTGATTTTGCAATCTGTCTAGTTTTATCAATTTATCGAGGTTCGAGTCCCGCCTGAGACAAAATTTTTCAAGTTTATATACTTCATTGTCTTCTCTACGATTTCATTCACATGCTTACTCCATCGCAGCGATCTATCAAGCCAAATACCTAAGTACTTTACTGTATCCTCACTTACTACAACACTATTGTGTTGTTAATATTGAATATATAGATGGAATGATGGAACATGAACTTTATGCTCTTCGTTTACGTTTTCGTTTTCTCTAAGGCATTTTCAACTACTCTATAACTCACCAAAACAAGCTCTAACAGACGTCGATGCGTGGCGGTCTGTCTAAAACTAGATAGTTCATAATATTTTACTATGAAACCAATGCATAAGATTAAAATTCGATTAAGAAATTATTGAAAATTCAAAATGCATGGTGGCCCTAATCACACATTCATACCTCTATAGTAGAAACACAAGCTCCAGAGTGGCGGAGGTGCTTTGCTGTCTTCCTAAAAGCTTTGCTAGTACAATCCACTAAACTATATTCAGTTTAACCCGCGTTCACGCACTTTGTATGCTTATTTTATTTACGTTTTCTTTTGTTTTACTAATCATGCCCAGCCCTTTTGCTTTTGACTTAACCTACAAAGAACCATATGCATTGGTATTCATTTTAAGTAGGTAGGCTATTATTGACTGTTCAGTCTTTTTAGCCCCTGAAAATTAAGATAACACCAATTTTTTCCTCATAAGTCGATAAGACCAATTTTTTCCTCATAAGCAACAAATTATAGTATAATTATATTTTAATGTTTAATCTGACCCTATAAATGTTATAATAATGTGACTAGTATAATGTAATGCATATATATTTTAATATTTTCCTACACAATGTATTTTGTTACTGGAATAAATGACTTATGACTTATGACATAATTAAGTTATACTCAGAAGTTATAAAAATAAAAAATAATTTTGTAAACATACTAAAAATATTTGTCGCCTCTTACGACAACCATAGAAACTGGTGAAGTGAGAAGGGATGGTTCTTCTTATGCGCCGGCAGGCACCACAAAATGTTTATTTTGACTACAACAGGAAAATCTGTATTACCACGTGACTTATGTCTGACATTAGGCAACAAAGTTGTAGAGTAGGAAATATTTAAGCATTTTCGTGGCTTTATCAAAGGCAAACCGCAAATTTTGTCCGGACCAAAAATGTACAATGCTCAACTTTCTCCGTACACGTGAACAGGACAGACTAAAAAACATGCCGCTTACATTCAGATATTGAAATCTCGAAATCCTTAACTGAGTTTTAATAGTAACAATGCTCGCGAATTTCGACGTTTATATAGGACATTGATGCTCATGTATCATATGAAAAATAGGAACTTTTGTTTATAATTATAGCTTCTGTCACGGCGTCCAGCATACTTAGACAAACAAAGGACTAGCAGCTTAGACGACGACACTGACTTTCACAGTAAGAATAAAAAGAGACACGACGAAGACGAAGAGTTAGATTGTATATATTTTCAAATATTGTGCAGGGCAGTCAACAAAGTAAGCTGCGTATACAAACGCTCCGTTATTTTTATTGATAAAGTGGTGACAAAGTGGTTGCTTGAAGTGTACTTTTGCCTTAAATCTAACTTTATATACCGAGGCATAAAACAGTGAGAGTGAAACTGCCAAATATAAAGATTTGAACTGTGTTTTTACCCAAAATCGTGTGCTGGAAACATAGTCAAAAGTTTAACTACCCTCTTATAATGAATTTTGTGTCTTCCAAAAACGTTATTGTTAGATTCAACTCATGGTTCAAATACGCGTGAGCGTGTTACACTGAAAAAGATACTATAATGGTAGCGTAATTTAAGTTAAGTTGTAATAGCCGAGATGCTTCATGTATAGACTAATCGTTGGTGTATTGTCTGCGGGCCTGTGGAACAATTCCCGTCTTGAGCTATTCTTTTTTTCTTTATAATTTTTTTATATTGGGTTTTCAATTTTTTTTTTTTTTTTTTTAATCTGGCTGGCAATATAAACAAGTTGTAATACCGAAGCTGAGAACATCGATCACGCACGCGGCACGGGGTGCTGCTTTGAAAATGAGTGTACTGGCGCAGCGTTGAAGTTTTTCTTGGCTAACCTGGAATGGTGTTATGGTGAACTCAACAGATGGAGCCACTGATCTGAAGTTTAATTTTATTGTTTCCAAAGAGTAGGTACTGTTTTTTTTTATGTATTGTGACATTGAATTCTAATGCAGACATTATTGTTAATGAATAGATTTGATGTGATTTTGGAACTTGACGAACATTTTATGGAATTTTGCTTTTGTTAATTAATTTCTGACATTACATATTATTATTCATTTTATTTGACAACAGCTGTATTTTTTTTTTCTTTAGTAAGTTTAACGGCCTCGGATACTTGTCCATACAGCCAATTCTTTAGTAATAATATTGTCTTTATTTTTGCATTAAAACGTTGATGTTAGACGTTTTAGTGCTTCGATGGAGTTTTTGGCGACAGTCGAAAGATTGAAGGAATGTAGAGAAGTCCCCAAGAAAGAGGTAAACTGTTCGCGTTTCCGCGCAAAATTCACGGTCCACTTTTCTTGGTTACGACCCATACATCATCTTATTTCACCGAACTGTATATTGTTCACTCGCACGACACTTTGTTTCGCAAAATAACACCACTTTTACGACCCAAAATTCACTATAAACAATAAAAATTCGATAAAATAAATGGACTCCAAACGTATCTCACGAACTCCCGCCAAACTCCCACAACAGCTGTAGGCATTCGAATGATGTTTTTTTTTTGTAGATTAAGGCATCTCGTGACACTTACTGTTTTTTTTTTTTTTAATCTGACCGGTTTTCGGAAGTCCTGCCTTCTAGATATAGGTATAGGTAGCATTGTTGTATTAATTTATTAAATTTTATTTGTTTTTGATTATTTAATCTGATCCTTCTATAAAATTTTTAAGTCTGTATTAATTATTATATAAAAGAACTGTATCTATTTATTTCCTCTTTATACTTAGCTAATAAATTTTAACCTGTAATATTAATAATGTGTTTTACAATTTTATTTTTGTTTAATGATTTTATTTATGACTTGTTGTTTTTTTTTTATGAGTCTATTAATATATTTTTTTTAAATTGTATTCTTATTTTGTTGTTATTTATATTATTATTTTTTTACTGTGTTTCCAAATAGTTTGTGATTTTATATTTGTAACGTAAGGTAACTTTTTTTTTTTTTTTTTTGTTAAATATGAGTTACCCACCTGAGTCGACGTGTTCTTATTGTCCGAACTCGTCTCGAAAATTTACTTGTCGAGGCCTTAAAATACATATAGCCCGTGTCCATAAGGACGTACCGCGACCCCAGCAATCGCAGTCTCCTGTCGTTTCCGTTGTTGCCGCCCCACAGTTGACGGCGGCTGGTTCTCCATCTTGCAGCCGGTCGACACTTGAACAACTTGTTACGTTCAAGACTACGACAAAAGTTTTGCGTCATATTCCGAGGGGTGCGAGGAGTGTGGCCGCGGGTCGTTTATGCGAGATCATTGATACGTGTATTGCCACTAATGGGGTGGAAGACTGGTACTCACTCCTTACTTTTTCTTATTGGGCTTTGAAGACTCCCGAGGAGTCTGGGGCGATGTCTCTTACTGCTAAGGTCAAGGCAAACATTGGAGCGGCCTCGGGCTCCCCTTCGGTTGGTACCGGTATTCTGGCTTCAAAATCCCGATCGTTGACAGGGGCAGTTGAGTCCAAAGTGTATGAGGGTGACATGAGGGGAGCAGTTCGCCTGCTTATGAGTGAAGATTCGGTTGCACCGTCGGGGCCGGAAACGGTTTCTGCTTTGCAGTCGAAACATCCGAGTCCATCCCGGCCCCTCTGTTATCCGCCGGAGCCTTGCCTGGGCACGCCTACTCTACTGGTATCCGAGGACGATGTGGTGTTGGCCGTTAGCTCATTTTATAGCGGATCCGCTGCCGGCCTTGATGGTATCCGTCCGGCTCATTTGAAGGAGTTGACATCCAACACAGCGGGAGATAATGGTCAACACTTGATTAAGGCCTTAACAAGACTATGCAATTTCCTGCTTAGTGGGCAGTTAAACCCTGCGGTTTGCCCATATTTGTATGGGGCTACGCTATTTGCCCTGAAAAAGAAGGATGGTGGATTGAGACCTATTGCGGTTGGAAGTGTGATCCGTCGTTTAGTGGCGAAACTTGGGTGTCGCGCTGTGAAAGAGCATATGGCTTCCTACCTGCGGCCTCATCAGTTAGGATTTGGGACTCGTTCTGGTTGCGAAGCTGCTATACATGCCGTGCGTGCCTTTGCATCGGACCCGAGGAATGCAGGTAACGTTATAATTAAATTGGACATAAAAAATGCATTTAATTCTGTGGAAAGGGATGTTTTACTAGCTGAGGTGATGGAGAAAATCCCTGCGTTGTATCCCTTTCTCCATCAGGTTTATCACAGGCCATCTTATCTGTATTTCGAGTCGGACTTGATTTTGTCTCAGGTTGGCGCGCAGCAGGGAGATCCCCTGGGTCCGCTAATCTTTAGTCTCGCCATACACAAGGCTATAAGCGAGATTGAATCACCGCTCAATATTTGGTACCTTGACGATGGCACTATTGGAGGTAGACCCGATGAGGTCGAGCGTGACCTTTTGGCCTTGCTTCCCCGACTGAGGAGGTTGGGGTTGGAGCTTAATTCAACTAAGTGTGAGTTGTTTTCTTGTGGTGCGGGGTCCACTTCTCCTCCCTCCTTTGCCTCCCTGCTTCCTGGGCTCAAGGAGCTTAACGATCAGTCTTTTTCTCTGCTTGGTGCTCCAATCTTTCCAGCCGCAATTCCTGAAGCATTGGAAGCTCGCAGGGAGGTTTTCTTGCATGCTGCTGAACGCCTTAGGGCCATCACTCCCCACGTCACTTTGGCCTTAATGCAGAGGTGTTTCGCAGTTCCAAGGATGACGTATCTTTTGAGAACGGCCTCTGTGTGGATGTTCCGTGATGAAGTGGAAGTCTTTGACGCAGCCATCAGAAGCGCCATGGAGACTATTCTTAACGTCTCCCTAAATG
The DNA here is from genome assembly GCA_949315895.1 of Anania crocealis. Lineage (NCBI taxonomy): Eukaryota > Metazoa > Arthropoda > Insecta > Lepidoptera > Crambidae > Anania > Anania crocealis. The sequence goes on along the minus strand of OX438880.1, from coordinate 13,469,797 downwards.
AGGAACGCTGGACCCAAGCTACTTTACCGGTCCGGTACGGAAGTATCGGGGTGCGGCGCATGCGGGATGTGAGCCTGCCGGCATTCTTGGCTTCGATCCATGGGGTTGCGAACCTAGTCGCTGATATTTTTCATTTGAATGGCGATGTGGTAACCATCCCTTATGCGAATGATGCCCTCAGGACCTGGCAGGGTCTCTTCCCGAGTGCTACCGTCCCTATGAACCCAGAATTTCAGCGCTCATGGGACGACGTGAGTTGTAAAGGCGCACTCGACCATCTGATAGGGGAAGCTACGGGGGTGGATCGAGCGAGATTGCTAGCGGTTTCTCAATCAGAGTCAGGAGCATGGTTGAACGCCTTACCCTCACCTTATATAGGCACCCTGCTTGACGCCGACTCTCTGCGTGTGGCGGTTGCCCTTCGCCTTGGATGCAATGTTTGTGAACCGCATGTATGCATCTGCGGTTCCACGGTGGCGGCCGATGGACTTCACGCACTGAGCTGTCGTCGATGCACTGGAAGACATCCTCGACACCATGCCCTGAACGATATTATACAGAGGGCTCTTGCATCTGCTGGCGTCCCGTCGATCCTTGAGCCGCCGGGCCTTAATCGCACTGATGGGAAGCGCCCTGATGGACTGACGTTGATACCGTGGGAAAGGGGGCGAAGTCTGATATAGGATGCGACTTGTGTCAGCACTTTTGCTGCTACCCACATCGCACGTACGTCGCGTGTGGCTGGGGCGGCGGCCGAGCATCAGGCGGCGGCTAAGTGCCTCAAGTATGCCCCGCTGCAACATAATTATATTTTCATCCCCTTAGCTGTGGAGACGGCGGGTAGCTGGGGGTCAGAAACGTTAAAGTTTGTTGGGGAGTTGGGGCGTCGGCTCAGGCAAAAAACCGGTGACCCGCGCTCTGGGTTGTTCCTGGTGCAAAGGTTGTCCATTGCCATCCAGCGTGGTAACGCGGCTAGTGTCATGGGCACTTTTGCGGTAGGGACTGCTCGGGGCGGACACTTAACTTTAAGCAATTTTAATAATGTTGTGTAATCTTTTAACTGATTTTGATTGTATAATAAGTGTTTTTTATTAATAAATTATTTATGTCTAAAATTCGAAATAATTATACAAGAAAAAATTGAGAAATTAATTATCAAAATAATAAAACGTTATTTTCAAATGATATATTTGAATTTAATAAATAGTGTACGTGAAGACTTAGACCTTTCTTTTTCTTTGTACACGACAAACCTTACAGCTTCTATTTATTTTCTCTCCACAAATAGACTTATTACTAGGATACAGGATGAAAAAATGTTATACTTTTTTTTTAATTTATTCAGAAAACCATCGGCGTATAAATAAAGTATGTAACATTTTACAATGGGCCAATTATAATAACAGGTTTCCCTTTATAAAATGCAATGAATACAGAATATATTACATTTCGTCTCAATCTGTGATAAAATTTGTTTAATTTTGAATTAAAATGAAAATAACGCAAACGAAAGAAGAACAACATTTTCAAAAAGAACCTTAATAATCTATAATATATAAAATAATCGTTGAAGCTGAACCGATTTCGCGTATTCTTTTCTTTAAAATATTCCTTGAAGTACGAGGCAGACAAAAATTGTGAAAATTGCCTGATTAAGTGAAAAACAACACTTTTCTATTACTCCCATACAAACATAAATTTTTCCAACCCCGCGATATTTGATGACAATAACATTCAAGACGTCAAAATCAAATATGTATCTGAGGCGATACGAAGATCGCGGGGTCCGCTAGTTAGTAATAAGAACCCAACAAGAATAATTTTCATTACAAAAATAAGCTTATTTTAATTTTAATTCAAATCAGTTAATAATTTTGATGTCGAATCTTAATAAAGAGTAGTTTAGTTAAAATTTCCCTTCTCATATTGTTTCTAAAAAAAGAAAATAAAATTCGCAGTCTTGGGTTTTAAATCAAAGTTTGAAACAATATGACGCAAACGAGTTACTCACTTTCTTATGAAAAATTCAAGCAATCGTTTAAATTCATGCAAAAGGCAAATTCTACCGCAAAAATGAGTTTTTGAGGAAAAATCTTTTTATAAGAAATTAGAACGCCGGTAAGTATAAGGTAATTTGTCCTTCTTACAAAAGCTTACATCTTAAATACTTGGAATCTGTTATTATTTTAATTTTTTTTTCTGTTTAACATTGATTAAAATAGACATCTGCTGAAAGTCTCATATTGTCACAGTTGTTCGTTGCCGAACTTCTTAGAAACATTTCTTGGATTTTTAAGATATTTTTTTTGTATACTAATAGGTCGTAGGTTTTTTTCAAACCCGAATAAATGTGCGATTCTCGTGTGATAGCTTAAAAAATTATATTGCTTCATTATTAAGTTGTGGTTAACAGCTAATAGTAATATAGTTAGCTCGGTGTTCGAAGTCTAAGCCCTACGTTGGTCGTGAGTTCAAAGATTTAAATGTCCAAATATAGTCTGCCTTCTAAAGTGACAACATTTCGGGGGCGTCCGCTCCAAAATAATAGATTTGCCACTACGAATATATTCATAATCGAGAAAACAGTAGGAGCTAGGAAATATATTTAATATGGCAATGGGCATTCCATAATGAGAAGTTTCGTGGTTTAACTTCCCCAGTTAAGTAAGAAATTCCACGTAGGAGAATTAAAAAGTGGGGGACTTTTAATGTTATTTATATAAGTGATGCTAGGTATTTGTAAAAACTATCGTACGCGTTTTTTATTGTTAGTTTAAAGAGATATACCATCTATATAAAATCTATGAGATATACCGAAGCGAAGTTTTAAAACTTCTTAACGCTACAACTCATGGAAATTTAGTCATTGACTAACGTAAGGGAGATGTGTACACAATAGACAAAATACAAGCCGTTATCGTAACAAACAACTGAGACAAAAGATAAAAATATGTGCGCTTATATGCAATAAGTTTAAGCAGACTAAGCCCTCCCCGGCCAGACAGAACAGCACGCACAGACAACAAAGTCCCGCTTTCTTCAAAAATGTATTTTCATTTCTAAGGGAATTCATTTGACTTCGCCTCATAAGGCGTTCCTCATCTACATTTATCTATCACTATCTTTCTTTAATCGATTCTAGAAAGAAAGACGATTGAGTTATGTAGTTCCATTTATTACGGTATTTTCTGTTCAGAGATATATCAATAATAATTGAAGGCATTTATGTTATTTTTTCGTAAGTTGCTGTGTATGAACAAAATTTCCTCTTTATCATACCTACTTTCTCGTTCAATTTTAATGTGAGAATCTTCTGCGTTTTAACTCGAAGTTACGTACCTACCAGTAAATGGATACATATATGCCTTATAACCAATAGGTTACTCGTAAAGAAATGTCATAAACCGCATGACATTAAAGATAGAATTTAAGCAGGAAGGTTGTTTATAATTTAAAGTCTTCCGCCAAGAACGGATTTCTCGACAGGGACCCCTAAAAGAGCGTTTACCGATAAGAGTTTATGAGTAAGAGACATTAGCAGAGAAATATTTTTGTAATAATTTAGTGAGCTATCATAAAGTTCTAAATCAAATAACGATAAGAAGAACGAATAAATATAGGTATTTAAAAACGATTACAGTTCGACATGCAAACATGTCTCGGCATTTGTTTGACTTTCATAGATACGCTTATGCACAATGTATCACTTCCGAACGGTTTAGAACAAACGTAATACCTTGAAACAGAAACCTATATTCCTAATACATGATCATGCACAAGACTGTATATGTACTTAATGATACGAGAACATGACAAGCCTTTACCTGAAGCCCTACAAACACCTTGGCGAAATAGCGAAAATAAGATATTACATTCGTATGTCCCTGAAGTTTGGCAGTAAGAGAAATTTTTTTTTTTAATTCTGCTTAATAATAAGTCATACTTTGTTATGCTGGCACTAACAAAATAAAAGGAGACTAGACGTTTAAAAAATTTTCAAATACAAGAATTTTATATTTTCGTTGATAATATGTTAAAGGGTTACAGTATGAAATTGCCGATTTGTACTGAAAATCAAAATTGTGTATTTTTAAATTTATAACAAATTTCTTTAATCAAAATAGTTATTATTATTATCTATACATTGCTGCCATCTAATAGGAAGGTCATTTATGCCTTTGTGATAGAACTCTGAGGATCTAGACTGCACAAACTGTGTGAAAGCATTTTGTACTGCCTCCTCGGAAGAAAACTTCTTGTCAAGTAGATAATTGTCCAAATCACGAAAAAAATGATTGTCCGTTGGAGCAAGGTCTGGCGACTACGGAGGATGTCGAATGGTTTCTAATTGCAGTTCCTGAAGGGTCAAAACGGTTTCTCGTGCTGTATGTGGTCTCGCGTTGTCATGGAGCAATAATGGCGAAGATCGATTCATGAGTCGGGGCTGTTTTACTGCTAGTTTTGCCAACATTGTTCGGAGTTCGGCACAATAGAGATCTGCCGTTATTGATTGACCAGATCGGAGAAAACTATAGTGAATAACACCATGCTAAGATCACCAAACAGTTACCATTACCTTTTTATTGGTTAGTTTTGCTTTAGGACACTGTTGTGGCGTTTGACCAGGGGTCAGCCATTGCATTTTTCTTTTACGGTTATCATAAAGAATCTACTTTTCATCACATGTTACAATTCGATTTAATATTCCTTCATTTCTGTACCGATTCAACAAGGCAACACATAAGTCAAATCATGAGGCACCCATTTTTCGTATTTTTTATTTTATTGATTTGACGCAAATGAGTCAATATTGTAGGTAAGGTGTTAAACCATGCCGCTAATTCCTGGGTAGTTTGACTAGGATCGGCTTCCACCATCTCTCTTAAATCATCGTTAATCACCTGTGTGCGGTCTTCCTCGTGGCTCGTTCTTCAAGTCGAAGTTTCCATCACGAAAGCGTTTAAACCAAAATCGCACGGTGCGTTCATTAGCAGATCCCTCTCCAAACGCAACATTGATATTGCGGGCTGTTTCTGCCGCGTTACTTCCGCGTCGGAACTCGTATTCAAAAATCACTCGAATTTTCGCAGTATCCATCTTTCTTGTCTAAGTTAAATAACAAAAACAATTGAAAGTCGATATTCAAATGGTTCACATTTTTCTTAAAAGAAGAACATCATAGAAACCATGTGAAAAAAGTTTCATTCGAAAACCTCAAACCATGAAGATTATATTACAATAAAACGGCAATTTCATATTTTAACCCCTAATATAACAGCTTATTTGATATTTGACAAAATGTGATTTTTCCAACACTTAATACCTGGTACCCTAAATTATTTTCAATATGTAACAAAACGTTTCACACTGAAGATAATTTTGGTTAATTTATTACTTACAGTAATATACTAATTTAAACTTTCATGGTCACCATCTAGGGAGAACTAATTTCTCCCGTGATCATGGCGCTTGCAACAGTGCCGAAATATCATAAACTCATAATGAATAAGGTACATGGTATAAACCCCGAGTCAAATAACTAGGTACATTATAGTAAGTTGCAGTACCACGTTTCAAGATGAATTTACATGTGGAAAATTGACGTTAGGTGACTTGATTAAATAACGCATTCGTACATGCGTTATTATGGCTTAGAGAAAGAAAACCTGCCAAAAGTTTTAAAATGTGATTATTTATTTAAAAGTTGTTTTGAACACAAAGACAATAAAACTTTGATTTAATAATTAGGTATCTAAGCGTTTTGTTTCCAGTGACCTATAATATTAAACGGAATAGAAAGAAGCTTTAAAAAAACATCGATGGCGAATACCGCAATATAAAAATAGTCTCTATTTAATTTAGGTGAAAATTAAATGTAAATAAAAATAAACTTGTTTCTGCGTCGTTAAAACAAATGTTGAATGCTCCCGTAACACAAAAACATTAGATATTACTATTGAATATTTAAAATTGCTTATTGCATGATAAAAGAACAACATTTAGCTGCGAATAACTTAAACACCTTTGTGGACTTCTTAACTGAATTAATCAAGAAAGTACTTGAATGAAAGGGTTCAAAGAATGAATTATCAACAGAGCAAACATTTTGATAAGGTGGCCGGCGTGAGCTAATCGAAATAGCTAAGAAGACAAATTGAATTAGCTGTAGGCTGTTGACATTTGCAGTAGAACTTGGTAACCGATTGCCGTGACGTGATTTGTCCTTGGTTGAAGACTGCACTTTGCAAAGCAGCGAATCCTGGGTGGCTCAGTGGGCTTACGTTTACAAGGTGTATCGTTCATGTAGAATCATTAACCGATTGATTAGACGTATCTTTGAGTGACGACTGCACTTGGCAAGGCAGCGAAGACTAGGTATTCCAGTAAGCTTATGCTTACGAGGAGTAGCGATGATGTAGAATCGGTAACCGATTGATAACACGTGTCCTTAAGTGAAGACTGCACTTAGGAAAGCAGCAAAGACTGTGTGATTCGGTGGGCTTACTGTTACAAGGTTTGGCAATGATATAGCCAAAGCTGCGCTTAGTGTTGCTAGCGTGCTTTGGTAGAGGCGTAGGTACATCTAGCAGAAGTAACCTAGGATACATTATCAGTATTTTTTGGCAATGCGTGTTTATGGCCAGAAATATTTTTTTATTGTTGATAAGTAAAAATTCAAAAAATACTATCAATTACAAATACCACAAATATGTATTCTCATTTTACCTAAATGGTATGTAAGTGAAATTACAAACTGAAAATGAGTTCTCCAGCGTTATCTCTTTTTTTTTCGATCCTTAATAACTTTACCAAGATAAGCGTGATTAAAAAAAAGGTACAAATAAAACAACAATACGGCCATTACACATTATACAGTGGTTGACAAGGGCCATCAAAGCCCTAGCAGCAAAAACAAAGGGACAAAGAGAAGGGATACGCGTGTGAACAGTGACAACTAAAGAGAATCACTCATTTGAGAGTCGAGATACAAAAGTACAATTAGCATCGTCGTTAGTATGCTGTTGATATGAAAAGGCAAATGCAAAATAGTACAACACTAAGCATTTTGATCAACAGTCAAGTAATGAATGCGGTGGAGTCAGAACAATGTTGTTAGTCACATTTTTAATTACTAACTCTTATAGATACTATAACTCAAAGAGTAGCGCCGATTGTAGCAATTTCAATTATTGTCAAGAGTGACTAAATTTTGAACAGACTTAGGTTTATATTTTCTGAAGTTGGTTGAAGACATGCTAGTCTGAAAGGCGGCTGGCTAGTGTATTAGACGGCAGACACGTTACGCTAGTGTGTGTGTTTGCTCCGCCAGGCAGTCAACGGCCAAGAAACATTCCAAACCGACTGTCATCTTAAAACCAAACAAATGGAGTTCAATATCAACTGAAACAACATTTATCATATGTACTGTATACTAGCACGCACGCTAATTGAGCAATTTCAAGGGCTACACTATTTAACTCTAGCTTGACACCGCGCTACCGGTAATAAATACTCATTCATCGAAGCTTACCTTGGGTGTGTATAAAAATGTATAGACAGGCATATTTCATATGATTCGATTATTATTGATGGTAGTAATTGATAAAAATCAACTTACTAAATAACAGTAAAAACATTTGCATTAGCTTCTTAAAATGTGCAGATTGGTCATCAAATAAAACATTGTATTGTCTCATTTATTTTATACATGTTTATATACTGTCCCTCAAAATTTTAATTTAACATTATAATAAGTTTCTAATTTTAAAATAACTCCGTCCGTATTTGTGCACGATGTGGCCGCCTTAAGAAGATTTTTACATTTTATAAGTATCACCTATAAAAATTTTATAAGTAATTTACCAATGTAAATATCCCTGGCAGTCCAAATTAAATAAATAAATAAACCTAAAAGCTATTGTATGGATAACTTATTCCATTCTTGAATAAATTGTAATAGTATGCTTTCATTCAAGTTGTTTTATTTGTAATATTTTTCATAAGAGCTGGTGTATATATCGTAAGAGATTTTCCGTCGGACGGTATTTTTATAGATGCAATGCGCAAACTTAGAGCCTAAGCAATAACCTTTAATAAATGTGTTATATTTACGTTATACTCTACACACAAAACAAGATTAAAATAATTCTGTTTAATGAATATATAGGTAATTGTCGTTGTATGTTTTATTAATTTACTACCTATTTAAGACAATAACTTTAAATCAGCATTAAATACATTTACATAGCTTTACCTCGTGTGCTTGCAAAATCCTATTGATTTTTGTAACAATCCGTAAGTCAAAGTCAACTACACTGGCTCCGGTCTAATCGACACCTGTTACATTTCCAATATACCATTATCAGCAGGGATCTCCAAACGGCAATAACGTTAATTAACCCTTAAATATTTATTGTTTCTTGAGCTGATGAGATACTTGAGCGTATTCATTTTGATCGGGGTAGCAACGCACGTGCGCAACTGTATCCCCTCCGGGTAGAGGTTAAAATACAACAGCAGCTCTCCCGGGCGGGAGCTTCGTAATTCATTCATTTTTATTCCGAATGCCACTCGCCAGAGCAGTTAGCTTGTGGAAAATCGTTACCGGCGAACGTCAATCGCCATGCGGGGTAGTGACATACGCAACGCGCCCACTTACACATGGATTCACGGTCGCGGCTTCTTTACATCGCGCCAGAATCGCCGGTCCCCAAGAAGATTGTCACTAAGCTACGGGGGGCACTTGCACTGCGCGGGACCGCACCGGCGGCGTCGGCGGTCGGTTGGCGGCAACCGGGGTCAGCACAGCACGCGGAGTCCGCGAGGGCGTGTTCGCGCGGAGTCGCTCAGGTGGCGCGGTCGCGACGCGGTGCGGAGCGGTGCGGGACGAGCGCTCGCACGGGCCAGCGCCGACACACGACAGCCTCCGTCGCAATGACGAAGCGGCCGGGCACGCGCGCGCGCTCTGCGTCGCAGCCTCCCGAATCTCCCCGATTACCCCCGAGATCTCACGACAGCGGGGTGAACAAACCCTCCGCGCTTCTCCTTCTAACACAGTGATGAGGTTAAGAAGGATTTAGACTTTCTCGTAGCATTTTACGGTTCGATCGCTGTATACGGCGTACACATTGAAAACCTAGACGGTGTCTTAGTTACGAAATCGTCTGTGCACAAATCTAGGAAGCTGGGAATAAGTGAGGTTATTGTTGCGGACGGAGGCTGATGCGGCGCGGCAACGATGGATTGCGTGCTGCGCCATGCGTCACGATCTCTACGCGAAACTGTTTTACCACATTTCTTGCAAATAAATAAATACTGCTCACAATAAATCATACTTACTTAAGATATGATCTCAATAAGCTTTAATTATAAGTAGGAACTGGCGATAACGACAAAAACGTAATAACATAGAACTTTAATTTACATATTTATGTCCGAATAGGGACAAAATTTAAATGTCTGTGACGGTTTTCAATAAATAAGCATAATATCTAAATGACCTTTAAACTTAAAACCTCTCACTTTGTTAATATCTTCTAGCGTTTTTTTGTTATTAATACTCGTATACATCGTTTCACGATAAAATTAATGTCGTACACGTTTAATTTATAAAACCTTAATGTATACTACACTTATCTGCAGATTTATCCACAGGGGTATACCCTTATAAAACCTAAATCCCGTAAACAAAAGCACGTTATTAGAAAACATCAATCAAGCTTACAGATAAGCCTTTTTAAAAGAAGTGTAGGATTACGAGCAGGGACTATTATCACTCTTTTACATTTGTGTGGGTAAATTACGCTTAACCCACACTTGAGTTAACAGAAGGTGCGCGTTTCATTTTATTAGCATTTTAACAATTTAAATTGGTCGTAGACACTAAAGTGTTGATCAAAAACGATTAAAATGGCGCAAATTGATATTCGTGGGATGGCGACAGGTGACGGCAGCCACGGCTACGAGAAATCTCTATTGTGCGCCGCTGCTACGAGACGAGACGAACTACGAACAATTACGTAGCTGGATGATAATTGCTTTATCGGTAATCTATCAGGTTTTACTGATAATAATATACTAGTTATTACTTGTGTAGTTTGACACGCAAATTGACTTTTCAGTTACTACCTCTGTGATTGTGTGGACCTTATACTTTTCCATGTTCTGTGCTTATACCCAAACAAAAAAAAGTTTCGACGCGTATCTATTTTCTTGCGCCGTGAATTATTATGCACAAGAAAAAAAAACATTATATAAAAGATATATTAATAAGGATTTCCATATAAATTTTAATAGGTCGGACTTGAACCAAATCTTTCCGCTTACCGGCGAGTGCTCTGACTGTTTTTATTCTAGGAATTGTATTTTCAACTTACACCAGGAATTTAATAGCTTAAGAGCAGTTTAAAACAATAGTGTGTTTTAATTGACCACTTGATTAATTTAACCACTTCGCACTTGAAAAATTGTAGAAACACGCATTCGTAATTATAATAATTTAAGTGGTTTAAGTACTGGACCAAGATCTCCGGGACCAGCGTTCGAATCCTGGGTCGGGCAACCAGAGTTTTAAATTTTCGAACATCATACGGGTTCATGATCACTAAACCGCGTTTGGCAAGCGTGGTGATTATCCTATACCTACCTGCACCCATCATTGCTGTTGTAATTTAATAATGGATGCCTTTGCCTTGGAGTGGGGTGTTTATAAACGGCCTATAGGCCGTTACTCATAATCAGCAAGCGGTTAATAATCATTGAAAATTTATAACGATAAATATTCAAGTAAACCTTAAGGGTTATTATATATCCAGCAGTCTTATAATTATAATTATGTTTAGCCAGTGTGTAGTTAACCAGTAGTGTGAATGTCTATGTTCGTAGCAAGTTAACCAAGCATTAGTTCGTAGCAAACTTGTAGCATTGACTACGATTTAATGTGAAGTGTGCTCTTTGCTACGGTCTACGGAGCTATGCACGTAGCTGCAAAACTGGAAACCGGAACCCAATAGCACAAAATACACATGTATACATAACAACAAAACAAAATAATTTGATTGTCGGGTACTAAAGAGTTTCCATTCAATTAAATTGCAATTAGGTAGAATATTCGTGTGTGTACAGATAACAGTACATCAGGTTAAACACTGGGACTTTATACAGTTTAGCATAGGTGCGATTTTGCAACAAAAATGTAAAGTGTATTGTGCAGGTCAAAGTCCATACAATCAGGTGAGTGCATTGCAGGATGATAAAATTTTAGGAAACCACAGGTGTATTTTTTAATTAAGTAAACTAATCTTATATCCTTTTTTACCCGATTACGGCAAAGCCAACAGGAAGGGTTATGATTTTAGCAGTCTAGTGGGTATCTATGTGGGTTCCTCATTTGCGGCTAAACTACTGAGCCGATTTAAAAAAAAGTTTGCAGTCATAATGATTGGGGTATCAAATGAAAGAAGACAAAATTTTGAGTACAAAAATGTTGCTTTTCCTAGTCGGGTTAAAAAATAAAAAATATAAAAAAATATTTCAGTAATCTCTTTTACAAACATGATGCTGAGACCTCCCAGTGAGTAAGCAGATGTTACTCGTATTGGTAATGTCTGACTACTTCCCCTGAAGATAATATCGGTTTTTTAGGATTACAGTATTTACTTAGTCTAAATAAAAGAAGGAAAGATAAATACAAGAAGTTTTTTCTAATAGGTTATTTGATTTGGGCTAATGGCTTAATTTTATCTGTAAAATGTAATAAACATGTGTGTGTGTGTGTGTGTGTGTGTGTTTGTAGTGTTGAGTGCTTGTTAGTATGGTGTGTTATAAAGTATGTGGGAATGTGGGATGCATGTGCCATAAAATATGAGTCTTTGTAAACAAATTGCGAACAAACACTAAGTTCTAATCTTTTTGCATTACTCAAGGTTTCTGTCAGGCGATTCTTGTGAACAGATGTTCAACTTCAACATAGGATAGTGTGCTCAACCATTTAGTTATAGTATTTTTACACATATATAATTTCATGGGATAAATTTTAAGGATTTTATTTACAGGTTGGTTACAGTTATTTAAATTATTTATTACCAATATGTATTTCAATGTAACTCCAAAACGGTTATTGACGTGTTTCTGACTTAAATGAGCAGCTTTAAATTAAACCTTGTTGTCAAACTTTGTTTTTTTATTTTATCTTGCAGCCAGTTAACTTGTTTTTTTTTTATTTGATAAAAGGCCAGTTTTCAGTTATTAAACTATAAACGTATCCTAAATCTATGTATTAAACAAAAAGATTCAACGAAATCGGTCAGCTCCGTAACAAAAAGTTAGGTTCAACATATAAAACTGGCCAAGTGCGAGTGCGACTCACACGAGGGTTACTAATGAATTCTGTGGCAAATCTTCCCGCGTTTTTCCAATAATGAAGTAGCTGTCAAATAAATCGCTTTTATAATAAGGGTTAAAGTATGAAATTGCCGATTATTTTCCCACTTTTTATTTTGTTTATAGCTCTTAAGTATAGTCGTATTATTGCGTAATTCTTTTAAAAAATATTTGTATTGTATCAAAAACTAAATAAAGTAACTTTTAACTAAAAAAAAAATGCAATACTAGTGCCTATAACTTCAAAGGAAGTCGTTGAAAAGACCCCTTACAATGTGTCAGATGACCTTCTTGCTTCAATTAAGTATATTTGTATTATATACTTTGGTTTTCAGAAATTTAAATACTATAATGCGTAGCTTTATAACCATCTAACTTTCACCTTTAATTGCATCGAAAACGGTTCAGGCGTTATTAAAAAAAATAAAAAATTGTTAGTATGGAAAAATGACTTTTCTCGATTTCGTCCATACAAAACCGCAATTTCATACTTTAACCCCTAATATTAATTTGTCCTTGTTTTTATTAACAAACATAAACTAGATTCATAATTACCCGTGACAAAACTGATGACTGTACATGTAATTTCCTAACCCTTAATTTGTGGTTTATTTTTACTGCCTACCATTTTACTTATGAAGTACATCGCTGAGTAAAGATTTCTTTTAAGGCTTATATCTTGGTAATCTCATCATATTACTGAAGTTAAAATAGGTACATACATGGTTTGACTTAGTATAGAACTAATATATGAGGCTAATTTAGTATACCTATTGTACGTTACACAAAAGGAATTCGCTAGCCTAAGGCCCATATTAATCCTTTATATTAAGGAAACAAAAGCGAAACAATTTACGTAACACTTATATTTCGATTGAACAAATTTAGAACTAATCATGTAGCGCATTCGTTAACCCACACGATAGGGTCAATTGCTATAGTAAAGATTAATACACACCATCATAATTATAAGGATTCTCCTCATTTAAAAATAAAAGAAAAGTGTTCTCTTCCAGTTAAGAACATATTTATTTATTTATTTATTTAAACTTTATTGCACAAATAAAAATAAGTACAAAAGGTGGACATAATCTTGTTTTTGCCGTTAAACAGAAAATTTATTGCGCACTAGTTCAGGCAATAACGTAGAATATTTTCAATCGACAATATAAGTTTTCCTCGAGGGTCCATTGATTCGCCTTATGTATCCGTTGCGGCGTTCACGTAGCACTCGCTAATAGCAATTTATGTAGACACTAACATTTAATAAAGTAGAAGTAGTTTTCTCAAAGTTCTAGTTTCCCTACTCGATAAATGCATACATTTTTGAATAGAAATCAAGCGATATAACGCGGGAATTGGTCTAAGTTATTTGGAGTGTTTTTATCGTTCAACTCGTTTAATTTGGCATTGTCAAACAATGTATTTCTTAAATAAATAAATGTTTATTTTATTATAGTGTGGAATTTTCTTTACACTCGTACAATTAGTAATAAATTACCGAAAACCAAATACTAGTTATGACCTATCTAAAATAGATACCTGTTACTATGTGTATGTGTGTATATTTGGATATTCGATGTGTATATTTCCACAGACATTACAATATACGAAACATTAGTACAGACGTATAATAATAGTTTTCCCGTCTCCTGCACCTAATGCATCATAAAGCAGTTGCTTAACTCCCAGAGATTACCGTCTGTTATGCTGAATGTGTCGCAGTCGGATGGTTGAATTGGCTTGTTAATTTAATGGCTGGCCGGTCAATTAAAATGCAAATTATAGTACTTATTCAAATTCATACTAATGAATTTAACACCGTATGGAAAGGCAAAGCTGGAGTTTTGAAATTTATTAAAATATTAGTAACTATTGATTTCATGTTTGTTTACATAGTTTTACCTCATTCAAATACCAGTCTCCCGGAAATATAACTAGATAGATATGAGTATGAACTTTGTGGAATATACATCAACATCAGCATTATTATATCATTCATTCGCATTAGCGTTAGTCATAATTATGTCGTATGAATTGAGTAATTGTTTGATAAAACTTTTAAAAACATACGTCAAGGTACTCTTTGTGCAGGCAGAAGTTTTTTTTATATTGGTCGTTCCAACTAGCTGCGTTTCCATGAAGCATTTATGATTATTGCTAAAATAAACAAAATACATGTAAGAACTTATATTATGTGTTTTGTGTTTTTAAATTTAATTGATTTTATATTAAGACAGTTCAGCAATTCACAACTTGTTAGATAAGATTTGACACGCACAAATACTTTATAATTTTAACTGGTTTTTATTCGTAGTGTTAACGTCTCTTGGATTTCATCGGTCTATTTAGTTCCGTCCACGCTGACAAATAGGTTCAATTAAATGATAAATTTCAAAAACTAAGCAAGAATTGTTTGGTAATAAGAAATGGCCATTTTGATTAATGACTAATTCTACGTTCCAACAGCGACCAGCACATGGGTGAAACTTAGCAAACTGAATAATGCATTCTCATAATAACGGCACAGAACGTTAAATGAAAACAAATTAGTAATAAGCACCTTGTGATGCTTCCTAGTAATAAACTGTTAAGACGTGTCTCTAAATTTTCAATACTTATCGCATTATAATAAAGATGTACAATGAGGTAATATGTGCTTACCACAAAATCGATTGATTGCTTCATAAAATGAATCGTAAAAAAAATATTCTGTACAAATAAACTACTGTCTTAAGTCGGTGATTTCTTGTTGATACAGACTCAAAATTGATTATTTTTAACATGTTTTTCGTCCCTTTGGAATGAAATTTTCCTTATTTAAATAGTTTCAACATTGAACTATACCTACAATATAATACAATAAAAGCAAGAGTTGAACTCGCCCACCGAGGGTCCACACAAATTTATCATTTATTTAGTTATTTTTATTTTAAAAAACCGTACTTTTGGTTGTTTTGCAATACCTACTTTCGATAAATCACACTTACTACTGGAAAAAATACTCAAGGAACTTAAGTTATTATCGAACATAATTCTTTGAGCATGACGTGTTTGTAATTAAGGAAACTTACCAAGACATCATGCATGTATAGATGTAGCAACTATGATCTGTTTACCTGTGGGTAGGTTATCTTTACGTTTTAAGGTAACTCCTAAGTAGGTATTATTAGTAATACAGTTCCTAAATCGACGGATTTTATATTAATAATAATAGGGGTTAAATAGCTCTTAATTATAGTCATATTATTGCGTAATTCTTTTTGTATTGTATCAAAAACTAAATAAAGTAACTTTTGACTTAAAAAAAATGCAATACTAGTGCCTATTACTTCAAATGAAGTCGTTGAAAAGACCCCTTACAATGTGTCAGCTGACCTTCTTGCTTCAATTAAGTATATTTGTATTATATACTTTGATTTTCAGAAATTCAAATACTATAATGCGTAGCTTTATAACCATCTAACTTTTACCTTTAATTGCATCTAAAACGGTTCAGGCGTTTTTAAAAAAAATAAAAAATTGTTAGTATGGAAAAATGACTTTTCTTGATTTCGTACATACAAAACGGCAATTTCATATTTTAACACCTACCAATATATTAAAAGCATATTATGTGTTTAACGTTTGTCGATTGACCAAGATGAAGTATTTAGCAAAGTTAGTTCCTTAGCAAAAAATCACTGAACCAACCACAGAGCGTAGCCGAATAATCCGTTAGTCATTTAACCGGTGCAATTATATTCCAATTTGTATGCAAAGCTCTACACGTGGATACCGCGTCGGGTCCGGAAAGCTGATATTTCACAAATTACGGAGCTAAATGCATCAAATAGTACACTGGTATACGATCCTCTATTAATTCCTTTCTGCGCGAGTTTCGCTAATCGATGGAATACCGGGCAAAAGCGTGGTGAACATCGATTAATAAAAAGTTAATTTTATAGAATAAACTAGCTGACCCGGCAAACGTTTTGCCATAAAAATGATTAAATTACTAAAATGGCTATTAAAAAATAGGGGTTGGTGATAAAAGGGTAAAAATTTAGGGTTGTAGGTATGTATTTTTAATGCCACATATGTTATAAATATTTACGTACTTTTCATGTAAGAAGTTACAATTGAATCTCTTTGTTGGTGGTAACTGTCTAGTAATGCCAAAATAAAAAAAACGAACTGAATTCTAAGGAGGTAAGGAGTAATTGTAGCGAAAAATAAGTTTGTGTCCTAAAATTTATAGAGAAACAGCCTCGATAAACTTTTGGTGGCGTTAATGTAACTATTGCAGTATCGGTAAGAACATAAACTTTGTTTTCAGTCAGGAAACTTTGATGTTAATGATGCATTACATATTATGGTTACCTTCTATCGAATAAAGTTGATGCTAATGAAGCAAGATTGGCATGCTAATCGTTTACGACATTACTGAAGAACTAGATTAGTATGCAGAACAAAAAAAGTACACAAATGTGAATGGCTTAGTACCTATCGCATTTTTGTGGAAACGTCTATCAGAACCGGAGACCCTTGTTATTTCATAAAAAATAATATAGAAAACTAGCTGTTTCCCGCGACGTCGTCCGCGTCAATTTCTGTTGATAAGAATTCGATTATTTTTGCAACATTTTTCACTGATGCTTCGCTCCTCTTGGTCACAGCGTAATGTTATATATGGACTATCCAACACAGAAAGAATTTTTCAAATCGGAGCAGTACTTCCTGAGATTAGCGCGTTCAAACAAACAAACAAACAAACAAACTCTTCAGCTTTATAATATTATATAGAAAATATAGGTAATGATGACAGCACAAAAAGCAAAATAAAAATACGAGTAGGTACTGTAACTTCGCCTAGGCTTTGAATTAAAACTTGGAAAATATTTTTATATGTATATCTACGGTTAATTGGTAACTCAAAGTAACTGAAATATGGTACCAAAGGCCAGAGGTTAATAGTAGAAAGTTGACGTCCTCCGTGGCGGAGTGGTGTACACGCCGGTTTTCAAGGTGTCGCCTACTCCGAGATCCCGGGTTCGATTCCCGGGCGGGTTAATGTAGAAAAAAGTGTATTTCTATTTTCTCGGGTCTGGGTGTTGGTGGTACCTTCGTTGTTTCTGATTTCTAAAAAACGAGTGCTTTAAATAGTTATTCAAACAAGTTAAAAATAAAAAAAATAAAAATGGATGAAGAGAAAATAAGTTGGATAAAACAGTTGGATCAGAACAATGTATGTGATGTTGTCCACATTAAAAAAAAATGCATGCAGTAGTAATTTATAAAAAAAAACATATCGGATACCCACGGGCCCAAACTGGTTAAAAATTGTTGAATGTTAAGGTGTTACGGCAGCATTCAAAATAATTTAGACACGTAGTTCATTCGTCAAGCTATCCAAAGGCAAGGCAATTTATTGCCAGAATGCAAGGAAAAGTTAAGCGCCCCATTTGTAGGTAGGCGTTTACATTTACTCCGATGACCCGGTTACCACAAATAGAAGCAAGAAATGTTGATTTATTAAATTTCCAACATTTCAACAAAGTCGGTGGTACGAACTAATTAAAGTAAGCTACATAGTTGTTGCGGTGTGCACGCCCGGCTGGCCGCGGCCTGGGTTCCACCAGCAGACTACCAAAATACTAACGTCCCCTAATTCCTTTTGTTCGAGAACGCTTTGCATAATCATATTTGGAATGCTCTCTCATGTTGGTTATCAGAAATAATATCTTGCAAGTTCACGGAGATTATATTTCTCCATTGGGAACACCTAAGGATTCCGAAATTGAATATTCCGATTTTAAAACCCCTTAATATAAAAGTTCCGAAGAATCAAAATTCCGACTTCTTATTCAAAACATGATTAAAATTTTCCAGTAGGTAAGTCAAAAGCATGAATATTTTATTTTCCGAAACTCAATAATACGAAAAATTTTAAATCCGTTGTGATAATGGCCCGTAAAACTTTATAACGAATTTCAAATATCCGAAAATTAATTGTTTAAATTAAGAAATTAGTTGTGTCCCGACTCGCTATAGTCTTTCCGCCGTGGTACTTGTCTGCCCAACACTAGAATGCAATTTAAAAGCCGGAGGCGCAGATGTCGCCTAAGGCGACCAGAAGCTGCGAAAGTGAGAATGGGTGCCAGAGAATTGTTACGCAAGGGCGGAAGGACTGTAATTCCCGCAGTGCCGGAGAAGAGCAAAACTTATTGTGATTGTATGCCTGCATGCATGCTGCTTGCTAGTCTGCATCCATGCTTGCTAGCTTGCATACAAGCTGCTCGCCTGCATGCATGATTGGATGCTTGCTAGCCTCCATCCATGCTTTGGTTTTCAGATTTATTGTAAGTATTTGTTTTTTTAATAATCGGAATTCGTACGTATTTATGATATTTCGGATTATTTTAGATTTGCAATTCATATGATTCGGTATCATGAAATTCTGTATTCTAACAATAGTAGGTAGATACTTTTAAACGTTTTTGGAATTTGGAATCTAGGTGTAATATTAGGACCTATGATAGATCGGATACCTGATATTCGGAAATCTGTATCATTCGGAATTATAAATATTGGTATTTTGAAATTCGTGATTTTCAATATCGTAAAAAAGTTTTTCGTATTTATGTAGTGGTATCCTTCTCCATTGCTCGCTATGCGACCTGGAGCCATCTTATGAGACCCATATTTTTTTCAGCATGCAGTTCAGCAGTTTAAACTTGATGGAGTCATATTACTATATGGATAATGTGAAAATTTTGAAATCTTATAAAAGAGATAAACCATAACAGCCAGTTTTAGGTAAGTATTATCTTTCAATATCTAACCAAGAAAATAACTTTCTTAAAAAGGCGAATAGAAGTGCTAAAAATATGCGAATATTCGTGACATTACTACATAGATATTGTATAACCCAATAGTGCGATCTGTTATATCCTTGTATCACTTGGATTACACGGACTGCAGTCCGCGTCAGCGCTTTACCTAAATCAGTACTTTTCCATGTATTATTTTTGCAAGCTGTCATTTTTACATTCATTACAATTTACTTCCAACTTTAGTCGGTTAGATTTTGGAACTCGTGGATAGCGCAATTCTCGCTCCCGGCAAATCGAGAGGTCAGTATACTATAGTGTGCCAAATTGTATTTGTGTCTTTTGTCAAATGTCTAAATTTAGTGGTGTGAAACTTCGTAGTTTTTATTTAAAAGACTTTAGGGACCGGTCTCCTGACAGTTTACATAATAGTGTTAGGGCCGATTGATTACTTACATGTATTTTTTTTTATTACTTATCCACTTGGCTCACAAAAATCACTTCCATCAATCATCAATTGACTGACTACCTACATAACTTACGTTACGTTCACCACACGTGAATACACTTAACAGCAACTATGTAGAGCTACAGTGCCTATTTTCAGCGTTACATAGGTAATAAGGAATTTGATGTTTCGTTATAATACGAGTAATGATAGTTTCAATCACCTTAAGCGCCCGTCTTCGTACAAGTTCTACAGAAGATTAGTGAGATAGTGTTGTTAGTACGTACAACAGGTAAGATCGGAACCATGTGACATAACGATCCTAAAATGCTCTTGGCCAATTGTACACCTGATGAAAAAGAGGTTTTGTTTCTATATTTTTTTAAAGCATGACCAACCCTATCTAACCCGAAGAAATACAGGGTTACCTTATATCCATCAAAGAGTAAAACTTAAGAGCGCATAAAAATTTACCTACGAAAAGCGTGTAAAATTGACACCAGTGCAAAGTCAGTGCATGTTG
Source organism: Anania crocealis (assembly GCA_949315895.1). NCBI lineage: Eukaryota > Metazoa > Arthropoda > Insecta > Lepidoptera > Crambidae > Anania > Anania crocealis. The sequence continues at coordinate 13,449,633 of OX438880.1, read as the reverse complement.
ATTTATCGATAATTTCTTGACATTTCTTGTTCATACAAAATACTCGTAGTCCCCGATCAATTGAGTTCAGTGAGGAATACAAAATTGTCAAAATGAATACTTAACCCTTTGACGCTCGGTTATTCCAGACACAATTAAAATCAATTGCTATCGCGACAGGGTCGTTAATATATCAAAATTTTTACTCCGCCATAGTATTTTTACGGATAAGCATTAAGTTAACATAGGCTAGTTTGATTACCACTAAACAAAATCCTTAATAAGCACGTGCGGAATTCTTTTATAACTACAAAAAATCCGGCAGAAAAATCAAGGTCACTGGGTGCATATTTTGATTGATAGAAACATAAAACATTCATGTAAAAACGTATAATCTTTTTGAATATGTACCTACTCATCGGCAATCTCATGAGTCTGTTTCTTCTTATAGTATCAAAGCCGCCTATTACTGGCCTCTAATGTGACTTGTTTTTGCGACTTTGCGACTTGCAACGGCCTAACGTGCCTTCCGAAGTACTACTATAATCTTCCCACCCCTTCCAAACCCAAGCACATTCAGAAAACATTGTCACCGGGAATTGAGCTCGAGACCCTTGCATAGTAGGAGGACACGCATGTCGCGGGTAAAGACTTAATCTAACTACAGATATATTTATTTATTTTTATTTACTGGTAATAAGAGTCCTTTTAATTTTTATTCATTTTATTATTAAAATACATTCTCATTTTGAATAACATAAAAAAATCAATGTAAATTTTCAGTAAAACATGATTTTCCAGTCATCACAAACACACTTCCGGTAAACTATAGTCAACAGTTGTATCACAGTCTTTAATAGTAATTACACTTCTGTTATATTCAACAGACATTTCAAATGCATCACGCTCCTCGGTAAATTTTTCGAAAAAATAACTAGTATTCACTTTACTTTGGCAAGAAGTGTTCAATATGTTCGCTTTAAAATTAAAACTATTTCTTCTAATTGGACTACCGTTTGGCGTAGAACAATGATTATGTATCTCACTCAATATACTTTTTCTTAATATAGACTTACGTGGTGTAGAAAATTTATTTTGGAAAACAAGTTTCACTAAATTATTATTCACTTTAGCTGTTTTAACATTTGTTGATCTAGAGACAATGTTATCTATGATATTTGACAGATCACTTTCATTGACATCGTCTGTGGTAGCATCGAGCATACTAAGTAAATGGTTTTCTTTATTATAACATCTAAAATTTTCATTTGGAATTGGTTCAGGATTTGTGTAATCGGTGTACATATCGTTGGCGCCAGTCATAAAATCAAAGCACATATCGTTGTTGATAGACATATTTTTAAAACTGCACCTCATAGAATTTACAGAAATACCACACGACTTTTTTTGTTTCTTGGCTATAAAACTTTCGATTGTCTTTTGTTTCTTCTTTGAATTCGTTTTCAATTTCCTCTTCAGTTTATTTACCGAAACGCTAAGGTTAGCTTTACTTGAATTAAGTTTGGTCGACAAGTCGAGATTTCTAAGCGATCCACTTAGATTTATCATTTCAGTCTCAATAACTTTTTTAGTCTTTTTGTTGTATTTTCTTTTAGGTTTATCAGGGTTGTCATTTTTCTTCTTTTTTACTCTGGTTTTCTTTTCCTTTGCTGGTTTTTTGATTGACTCTTCATAAGCGTTTACAACATCTGGGTAGTATCTGCGCATTAGGTCCTGTCTTTCTATAGTTGTCCATACTAACTGCGGGTCTTCATCTTCTGTAACAAATTAATTGACTTCAGCATACTATAGGGTAAATTTGAAATCAGTGGTCAGTCGACAACATTTAAGAGAATGATCTATTCATAACACAGAGTAACGGAAAATAAGTTTTGAGTAAACAGAGAATTAAAAATAATATTTAATGTTTATCAACAGACTCACGTGCGTTTTCTACGCTACTGTACCATAGACTGCACTGAACATTGCTAGGCAACGCGTACGCTACCCGGCGCGTCTAGCTAACGCGAGCAAAAGTAATTTAATTTATTTTGAAATGGTAATGTGTTTATTAAATAATTCTAAGTTTGATTATAATAAATATCATTTCAAAATGTCGACACTTCCGACTTTTTATTTAACTTCACAAAATATTTGTTTATCAATTATAGAAACTACCGTTAAAGTTCGTCGATTGTTTTCAAAATCTGTAGAAGCAGTACAGTAGCAGCACAGTTTGAGTTCTGGTTGTATTACATTAAACTCTATATCTATACATTAATATTTGAACGCAGGCCTGCGCTAGAACTGCTTTAAGCTGCTGAACTGCAAGTGCCGGACGACAAACAAGCTGTGCACGCGCAGGTTCATGCTTTTGTAAAAGGATAACTTCGGATAGACTTATTTTTTTTTTATAAACTATGGGCTTGCTCTTGACTACATACTTAACTCTACGGTTAAGAAGAAGCCTAAGATCCAAGTTCACCAACATTTAAACAGCCGGTAAACATAGATTGACGATTAATTTGACACAATTCCCATACAAAATATGTCAAATAATATTTTAAACGCTGTTTAAACTTAAACGACTGTTGGTGAACTCGTTCATAAGATGGGGCGAGCTTACCCAGAAGCAGCCTATTCACTATTGTCTTAAAAAAATAGATTTTAGAAGCGCTTAGCTTAGCTTAAACATCGTACAGAAAGTCATACGAGGGCGGGTCAATAAGTCCGAGACTTTTGGAATAAAACACAGATTTTTTGATAAACAAATCATTTTATTTTTCAACGTAGTCTCCCTTGAGCTCTATACACTTTGTCCAACGCTTCTCCAATTTTTTTATCCCTTCCAAAAAATATGATTTGTCGAGGTCCTCAAAATAGGCCTTTGTTTGCGAGATGACTTCATCATTGGAGTCAAATCTTTTTCCACCAAGCCATTTCTTCAGGTTTGAGAACAAAAAGTAGTCACTCGGAGCCAAAACTGGAGAATAGGGTGGATGAGGGAGCAATTCATAGCCCAATTCATGGATTTTTGCCATGGCAACTGCACATGTGTGCACCCTTGCATTGTCTTGGTGGAAAAGAACTTTTTTCTTGGCCAAATGAGGTCGGTTTTTATTCAAATCGTCATTGAAGCGGTCCAATAAGTTGGCATAATATTCCCCATTGATTGTTCTTCCCTTTTGAAGGTAGTCAATGTGGATTATCCCACGTGCATCCCAAAAAACAGTCGCCATAACTTTATTGGCTGACAAACCCGCCTTGGCCTTCTTTGGCGCCGATTCACCCTTAGATACCCACTGTTTTGACTGTTGTTTGGTCTCTGGTGTATTGTGATGGATCCATATTTCGTCCATGGTTACAAAACGGCACAAAAACTCCTCCATATTGCAATTAAACAACGCCAAACCTTCCTGTGAAGTTGTTACACGATTGCGTTTGTGGTCGACTGTGAGCAAACGCGGCACCCATCTTGCGGAAAGCTTTCTCATGCCCAATTGATCTTTTAAAATTGAAACCACTGAGCCATGCGAGATCCCTACGGCTTCCACAATCTCTTGCACTTTCAATCTTCGGTCGGCCAACACCATATCGTGAATTTTTTCGATTGTTTCGGGTGTAGAGACCTCAACTGGGCGTCCAGGACGTTCGGCATCTTCAGTGCTTTTACGGCCACAATGAAATTCAGTAAACCACTTTTTTACCATTGAAATCGATGGTGCAGAGTCCCCATAGTATTTATCAAGCTTAGCCTTGGTCTCGGTAATGGTTTTTTTTCGCAAAAAATAATGCTTAATAAGCACACGAAATTCACCTTTTTCATTTTTTCCTCAAGTTACTGGGTAGTCTGATAAAAATAGCTGTCAAACACAAACTAACTGACGCAGCAAGTTCAAATTTTGATAGGAATCAACTGACAGATACCTGTTGACAGGAGTAGTGTTGCTTTTTCAGTAAAGAGGTCAGAAATTCAAAAAGTCACGGACTTATTGACCCGCCCTCGTATTAACCGAGTTTAAACAACTTTGGAACAGCCGCTGCATTCAGTTTGCCATCATCCACACTGTTACTGACCTGCTCCGCGTCTGTCTTACGGTTAGTATGCTGAAGCCTTTACTAAAACCGCATATCGGTTAATAAATGCGGAATATTAAAAACCTACATTATAGCTACGATATTAAAATTAAGTTACCTTCAAATTGATCGTCTGGTATAATAGCTTCATACTCGCCATCAATATCTTCCCATACAACTTCATAGCTGGGGACACCTGTAATATAAAATCATTGAAACAAAATTTAAGAATTTATCGGAAAAAGGCGAACAGAGTTAATAAACTAAATTGAAATAAGCTGTTATTGCTTCAAGACAAAATCTTGTTTCAGATTATTTATAAGAACAATTAGCCAGAAAAATCACATCGAATACAAAACCTACTTATTTTTGAAGTCAGTTAAAAGTGATTAGAAAGGCGGTCTTTCCTACTTATGTGACTCTTAATTGACCCTTACATTTAACTTAATTAATAAGACTACGAACTTATATCCTCACCTCTAGGATTCCTCTTTTTCTTTATAGTGTTAGGTTTAACTGTTCTGCGAGGTACGTTTTCTTGAAGATGCCATTTAGTTAGCAAAGGCAGAAACTTCAACACGCAATACTTTTCCGACCATTCCAATTTGTTTGACATCAATTTCTGCAAGAGAAAGCAGCATGTTCTTCAGAATAATCACTAACCCTTTAGAAAAAGTCTAGCTCCAAAATACTATCATTCTTTACTACGCAGCTATGGTGGCGATTATGTCATCTGTCAGTAACGAAAACATCATAAAAATAATACTATAAATAGGGCATAAATTTATCAATCACTTGTAAAATAAAAATTGGTTTAAAATAATTTAATATTTAGACAGTTGAGATAGTAACGTATGACGTCACAGCTTGCAATTTGCAAACAAAATCTATAAAAAGCATTGCTTTTGATAAATGTATGTGATAATATATAACCGCACTATTCTATGGAAAATCTTAAAACGATCCCTTGGAGGATGAATACAACATGGTTTTATAAACTTCTTTCTCACGATGGAACCAAAAATGTTAAATAAGATGAAACGTTTATGTATAATAGTAACGGCTTACAATCATCCCACTGCAGGGCAAAAGCTTCTATCATTGAATTCAAGTTATCATAGCAATGATGCGATAAGGCGTAATCACCAGGCTTGCCAAATACGGGTTGGATATCACAAACCCGAGCAATGGTCGAAAATTCGAAACTTTCTATTGCCCGACCCGGGGATCGAACCCGGGACCCCGAGATCATGGCCTTGTATTTAAAACACTATACATATTTCTCAATATAGACAGTGTTACTTTTAATCTTACCATGAATTGTATTAAGCTTGGAGGAGTGGTCTTCATGCTGTCAAGGTCTATTTGTTCAGGAACAGTGTTCAGAAACTCTTTCATAACCTTTGGTTCTGGGAACGGCATACCGCATGATACGGCTCGAGAGCGGAGCGACAACTCGCGCTTTACCTCAGCAACTTTTGCTCTTTAAAGATGCATCCGTAAATCAGTTACAAAGGCGAAATGTACACAAGAACGGCTAAGGCTCCTTTAGTTCTGCAGCGTGTCGCCGGTAGCGTGCGCACGTGATCGGCACGATTTGTATGAATCTCTATAGTGGTTTCTACTGTACCGCGTGCTGGCCGGTTGCGTTTTTGAACCGTTTTCGACCGGTAGCACCGCACGCGACCGGCGACACGCTGCAGAATGAAAGCAGCCAAAACGGCTTAATTCTGTAATATAACATACAAGTGTTCTGCAGTTTGATATCAAGCAAGCAAATGTTTCTAAAGTTGGAGTGTATTTCTTTTCTGTTTTTTTAACGTTGGTCTCATAAAGGAACTAAAAGTTGCAAACAGAAACGATCTATACTGTAAAACTTTAACTTGTTGCTTTCAAAATTTGAGTTGTTGTCGTTCAAAACTTGAGTAGGGCTACATAAAAAACATCGGATACGGTCTCCTTAAAAACTCCTTAGTAAAACGAAGCCCACGTTGTGTAACCATTATGTATAACATCTTGGCAGTTTTTTGTTACGAAAAATATTTTTTACAAAAATATTAAATATTGGTTCAGCTAATTATTTTGTAACACGCAGACGCGCACAGATGTAGCTGTGGAAGGTTCAGTCATCCGGGTCCCCGCCCGCCGCAGCAAAATAATACGTCTATGCGCGTCACGTCACAGCGTGTTACAAAATTGAAAGCCTGAATCAAAATTTAAAATTTTTCAAAAATTTTTATTAATTAAAAAATAAATATTGCATAGCATTACGCATGCGCAGTAACGCCGATACAACCAATGCCACCTAAAGGCGGGTTGCTGAACTAAAGAGACAAGCGTGATATTTCAAAAAGTCATTAAAAGTTCTGCTATTCATCGATAGATAGAAAAGCTAAAAAGTATCACCGCTGTGCCGGTCGGAGTGGGGTGTTAGGTTATTTTCGTTACGGAATTTCTGGATTCGGTTTCCACGCTCAAGGCCTGCGATAGAAGCTATGCAATAGCTTAATAACACTGCCATGATGTTATACATAATAATCCAATAATGTTTCCTTATAAAAACTACTGTTCTGATCTCCTCGCTCTTCCTAAACTTCATCTTCATAGCCGATGGAGTGAAGATTGGGATGTTAGCGGTCAAATGAAAGGTAAACATTATAAAAGTATTCAGCCTAACATTCCTATAAAGCCATGGTTTCACATCATGAAGCTTGGTAAAATCGCTACAACATGTATTATCCGTATGAGGCTGGGACACGCTTGCACACCTAGTCACCTTGCGCGGTTGCGAATTAAAGATACTGAAATGTGCGAGTGTGGTGCTGACATAGGTGACCTGAACCACATTTTCTTTTCGTGTCATTTGCATGATCATTCCTCTCTGTATTCCTCTCTAGTATCCCTCCGTATTCCTCTTCCTACTTCAGTTGTTTCCTTATTATATATGAACTCATATGACGTCTATAATATGATATCTGTATTTATTTCAAGTAATAATATTAAATTATAAGTTTATGTATTAAAATATTACACTGTTATTCCTACTAACCTGATCCGATACTGTTTTTTGTTTTTCTTCCGTTTCCTACCTTTTTTCCATAATCGTTTCCCTAACTTTAAACTCCGTCGTGGCAAATGCACAAGTCGTGCGAGCCATTTAAAAAAAAAAAAAAATCCAATAACGTGGGCTTCGTTTTTCCAGGTGGTTCAAAAAGCACGGTGTATAATACATAAAGTACCTCACTGTGTACTTACTTGTGGCCTAAATCATTGCACCCCTTATGTGTAGCGCAAACGGGGCAGCCATTTTTAAGGTGTGTACGGCCCACGTGACCGCACCGGTCGCAGCGACCCGGCGCCGACGCCCAGCGCGTTAACTCTTCATAGCGATCGGGCTCACTTACCCAGGATATTAACCTATACAGCAGTTCTTAGTCATTTTCATCAAGTTTCTTAGTCTGTTTAGTTTTATTTAACAACAATTGCATATGATCTACAATTGATAAGAAGCTACAGATAAATAAATTTAAGTAAATTGATACACAAATTACACATGGTTAATTTAAATGTATTTAGTGGGAAGTCCCGGAATATGAATGCTTTAAGTTATGGACTAACGGACGATATAATAACCTATCCTTAAAGAAAAATATGCCTACGAGAGATTATTTGACTAAATATTTTGTTTATTTGTTAAAATTAAGAACACAACTAGGATAGGACATCTTTTACTTAGGATAATTATGTTATATTTTTTGGTTAATCGTTAAACACGATAGCCGTAATCGAGTACACATCGCATTTCAGAAAACGGCTTCTCTAAGGGACCGGGTTTGATCTCCGGACGTGCCAATAAGGCACTTATTAGACAGGGCCATTTTAGTTAGCCATGTATAGGTCGGTACATTATACCTGGGTATAATATCGGTTTCGTCCACAGTATGTATAAAAGCAACTGCAGTATTTATCGATGAACCACACGCTCCCACACCGTAATCGCATCCGCAAAGCATCGCAAGCGCCACCATCTTGTTGCGACCAAAACCTGAAACAAATTATACATAAATATTATAAAGCTGAGGAGTTTGTTTGTTTGTTTGTTTGAACGCGCTAATCTCAGGAAGTACTGGTCCGATTTGAAAAATTCTTTTTGTGTTGGATAGTCCATTTATCGAGGAAGGCTTTAGGCTATGTAACATCACGCTGTGACCAATGGGAGCGAAGCATGAGTGAAAAATGTTGCAAAAATAATCGCGATCATAATAACAGAAATTGACGCAGACGAAGTTGCGGGGAACAGCTAGTTATACATATTTAAACTTGGATATTCAACATACCGTTTAATATGTTACTTTTTTCATTTGCACGTAAAAAAAGAGACGGCAGACGACGAAAATAATGATTAAGATAAGATAAATGTTTTATTTAAGTCGGGAAAACGAGAATTTGATATAATCGCCACGCTTGGTAGGCAGTTGGCGATAGTAGAGAGAAGACGAGGAGAGGAGAAAAGGGTGGTAGGATCTACCTCCTAGTGGTCCAGCCTAGGCAACGGCATCTTTGGTTTTTCTAACCAATGATGACGGCTAACAGATCCCTCTGCGGTGGTAGGCTTCGTAAGAGGCTGCCTGGATGCTACCACCTTCCTGCCGGAGTCCAGCGCTAAACAGATTTTCTGTGTTCCGCTGGTGTGTGGGAGAACCAGTACCTCTGGGTAAGCTCGCTCCGTCTTAGGCTTCTTCTTAACCGTAGAATTAAGTATGTAGTCAAGAGCAAGCCCATTGTTTATTAAAAAAGAGAAGACTCTGCTGCCCGTTTTCTTCTGGCAGTACTTCTCTTACGACACCGTGACGACGGGAAGGGACGATGCTTATCTTTTCATGCGCCGGCACCACACGACAGGTATTAAAAATCATTATGAAAATAAACAGAAATATTATTATATGTCGAAGTTACGGCGCAGCTTTATTTCCAAAATTTTCACAAAACTATCACTTTGATCTAATGACATTTCTGACTGATTTTGATAGATTCACTAACCGTTGGCCCGCAACATTTTGGTAGCGTCGTAGCAATCGACAGAGCCCTGCATGGCGCCGCCGCCCGCCGCGCTCGACACGCTGAAGTTGCGATACACCCGCCTCGCGCCGTACGCGAAGCAATCGGAGTCTTGCGATATTACAGCATCTACTAACTAAAATGATACTGCAAAGTTTTCGAAAAGAAAAAACAACAAATTTTCAACCTTATGGTTGAAAATTGAATTCAACAATATGCCTATTGCTTTTATTGTTTGAGTTTAGACCTTTCAAACATTCTTTCCTTTATATTATTGGCTTATTAAATGGTTTTAAGGACTATTTGTTGAAAAGGTGTATAAATATATGATGATCATTTAAATATTAAACAAAAGAATACACAACCCACTCCTTGATCATTCAGTTGAGCACAAGTTGCTTCAGCTTCTCCTCTTCCTTTTATACATCGTACACCCATACATTTCAGCAGAGATTCACACTGGAAACAATTGATTTAAATTAATTCAACGAAGCAAGTTGTGCGTTACACTCTGTTTCTATTTTTCGAAAATAAATATACTTAAGCTTAAATGATTCAGAAATACATACTTCCTTCAGTACATTCCTGAATCTTTTTCTAGCAACATCTGGCCGTTTATTTTTAACTGCAGCATCAGATCGTGGAGCAGCACCACGAAACTGGATTGCATTCCGAGCAGCCATTACATCACGCTTTAAGTCCGGAGCATCTCCCTCAAGAACGAAAATAGGGTTTATGTCTGCTAATAATAAATATATTGTCCTGAAGAAAAGGTTTCTGAAAATAAATTTTGCAAACATTCAAAACCTTACAATATAACCAAAATGCTGTATCTCACCAAGTTCTTAAAAGAATAAAGGTGAATGGCAATGTGCTACGTGATATGATTCATAATCCATTTCCAGCTACTTTCAACCTATTTTTTAAAGCAGTACTTACACCGAGATATTACTATGAGTGTAGCCTTAGAATAATAACGCTTATTCTAAGAGTGTAGCAGCTATGTTATATTATAATATGGATGTGATGGGAGTCTAGTATCCCTTTCAACAAAGACATCTACTAAATAATGTTCAGCACGCTGCAAATTTCCTTTCCATTTCAAAAATTTTGCATAGCTTGGTTTAGTCAGCTTAGCAACATTAAAACAAAACTTTATAAGTCACAACATATTTGTATATACCTTTTGAACGCCACCGTCACCTATTCTTGACAAGCACTTGCGAGCCCATTGCGCCAACGACGCGACGTCTATAGGTGACAAAAATCCCGGCCAACAAAAATAAGGATTTAGTATATTCAAACATTATAATTACGGTCTATTATTTCTACTATCCTTACTTAAGAATATCACTGCAATATGCGGGCATAAAAAACAAGTAACCTAGAGTTAATTGTAACCCAAGTATCTGTAATTGTGGCAACTAAAGAAAATATTGAACTAAAATACATGGAGTTTTATCCAAGCAAATTCTATGTCCAGCACGCCAAAGTCGTCTATTTTTGTTGACCGCTAGTTTTGTAAGTGTAATGCAGAAATATATGTCACATTTCTTAAAAACTTTTCAAAACTCAAATCAAACGTGTAATTTCTTTTAATTATCATTGATATTTGCTTTAAACAAAAGGTAAGAATCATTAACTATCGTTCGCTACGTTTTAAATAAAAATTTAACCACATAGACTTCGTAAAATAAATCTAATATCTGAACTCTAGCACATTCATAGCGCGACACCAATAATCAGTGCTCTGGACGCCGTGGTCAAGGATAAACGACACGCTAATGACGTCATATACAGGGAAAATTTGTGCAGTGCAATACGAACAACTGCTCTTCCACCTCGCATTTTTGGAAGACGTCGAGGACTATGATCCGGAATTTTCAGAATCCTAATAATATTGTCATTTTGGACATTTATTGTCACTAACATCCGAGCATTTATCAGTAATTGCAGACGCTTATGGCGTATGACCATCAATTTACTCGACACAAAAAAGTAACGTTTTTATTCTTAGCCTACGCCTCTATCCACATACACAAAATATTTGGAATCGATGTGTCTATTTTGTCATTTGGATGATATCGATTTCAAAAGCGATACACAACGTGGGACATGCTTACATCTCTCAGAAAGTTTCAAAAAGGAATGTCAGCTGTGCCGTTGTCGTCCAGTCGTGACAATGACGTTATAACGGCGGAGAGTAGTGCTTCAAGCCCCTAATTCGCGTAACAGAATCGTATCACAATCGTAATTTAACGACAGGTTTTTGACAGTTCTAGTATGGGCTAAATGTCAAAATCGTCCAATTGAATCACGATCGAACTGCGATTCAGTTACGCGAATGAGGCCCATGGTTAATTACTATTTTATTTGTGATGTTTGTTTTTTATTTATATACATTATATGAAAAAAAAATTTTGCGTGTTGTGTTCGCGTTAAAAGTATGTCACATTTATCTATAACATTTAGATTTAAGTTGTATTATTGATTTCATGTTAACAAACGCTGATGAACCTAATAAATAAAAAAATAATGAGTGGGCGATGGCCTATGATTAAATAAAACATCCCATATAATGTGTGAATTTATTAAATTAAAAAACTATAAAAAAAATAGTCAATGTGTGTTATTGTTGTAGGTATCGATGAGTAGTGTTTCCCAATACTATTTTTTCGTAGATAATTTTGTTTACTTTTTGCTATTGGCGTAAAAGGCACGGTAGTGCACATGAAGAGTGGCGCTCAAAAGGTTAATAAACTGATAATCGAAATAATTCACTTATTTGGTCAGTTAATAAAGTAAATTGTTATACTTATAACATTTTTATCTGTGCCTCTACACTAACCAATCACCTAAAATACGAAACTCAGTCTTCTTTAGTTAAACTTCATATTCCATTATTTCTTTAGATAGTCCTGATATTATTCAAAGCAGGCTTGCTTTATAGTAAGGAAGTGTGATTTCAGGTTTCAATTAATAAAATATTTCTGTGTTATATATATATAGTCCATTTATTTAGGAAGGCAAACGGCTATAAACATTAATATAAGACATCTAATAGTAAATTTTTAAATTTACCTTTACCTGCAAAAAAAATATTTGAAATGTAACACATGATGTATCATATACAGATGCAAGTGAAGTGGAGCATCAATTGAATGTCATCATCATAAATTTATTTTAATTTTATTATTTATTACTAAAGTTAAAATACAACTGAGTGTTTTTTGAAGTTTAGACCAAAATTGCTGCAAATATTAGTATACATTGATATGTAATGTATACTGCTATTTGCAGCAATTTTGGTAAAAAAAAAGCATAGGTACTATATACCGGTGTAAATTATTTAAAAAAAGCGTACTTTAAATTAGTTTATTTTAAATAAATTACCAGTTTTTTAGACTTAAAGTATTAAAATGTGCAAATAATTTATTTTGTGGAGTTAACAAACAGAACATATTTTTTCTTTTTTTTGGCTCTCGCGGTTTGCGTTTAGCCACTACAGGGTTAAAGTAAGGAAACTTATAAAAATCCAAGAATAAAATTTGCTGTAGAAAGACAGTGAGTACGTATACATAAAATCATAGATAATTTATGCACAATTAAAGAAACTTCTTAAATCTTTACAAGCCCACTTTATCAGATTTTTAAGAATTTAATTTTTTATTGTACAATTGCATTATATTCCAGAAAACCATACAGGAAATGTAGGATTACATTAACACCCGATTTCAAAAGCAGCGCATATATTTGCTAGGTATATATTTTTTTAATTTTCTACTCTGAATTTTACCTCCGTTCATTTGATACCCCACTCGTTATGACTGCATATAAATACCCACATAGACTGCTAAAGTCATAACCCTTCTTTTTGGGTATGCCGTTGTCAGGATAGGTAACCGTAAGTCCGTTACTTACCGAAGGTATAGTTTTGGTTGAACATAGTAATCTGTGACGTTTTGACTGTCACATACCCAGCCAGAAAGATCTACTGCTACAGTTTCACCTCTTATCTAAAAAAAAGCATAAGGAATTTCTTTCAACACTAAAATTATGTCGTAATAAATGAAGATTACTTTTATATATAATTTATTGATTCTCAGTACTACCCTACTAACGCCTCGTTAGTCTAGTGGTTTAAATACCGGGCCAAGATCTCCCAGGTTCGAATCCCGGGTCGGGCATCAAAAAACTTTCGAATTTTCGAACGTTGCTCGGGTTTGTGATCACCAACCCGCATTTGGCAAGTGTGGTGATTATGCCAGTACACCCATCATTGCTGTGGTAACTTAATTCAATGATGAAGGCCTTTTCCCTGCAGTGGGATGATAATTAATTTTCTCATTACTAACCTCATGTAGCGACTTTTTCTCACTATAAGGCGTTAAAACCGTCCACAAACCTTTAATACCCATTATTGATGGATTTGTTTGTTTAATAAATGTTTTATTCGTTATGAACGAAATCAGCAACCACTGGAACTGTCAATGTCATTTTTCTTTGTTTTTTTCATCCAGCAGCCCTAATACGTAACCTTTTTGACAGTAAATCAAAGTGATAATCGCTGAGCCTAAGTGTTTATCTGTGAACTGTCAAAACATAGTTTTGTTATTATGTATCGTCGGTGTATAAATATATTAATGTCAAGGTCAGTGACTATGACTAATAGGCACTGTCATATTAACTATCCCACTTTTGACAGCCGTTTGTGTATCGAAAACTCCATTTTGGTAATAAGTAAGTCAGAGTAATAATAAGTAATTTATTCTCTCATCACAAACAATGACATGAATTAGTATATTCATTATACAGGCTAGCTTAAATATAGTTTGTGTGAGACTGACGCCTGTGAGAGATATGAATACACATATCTGATGATCAGAGTGATTAACAAAAACGTTAGTCACCGGAATTTTTAAGTGTCACTGATAGAAACTACAAAAGAGCTTAATTTAAACTAACACCCAAAAATACTTTTTGGGTGTTAGTTTAAATTAAGACATTTTTGGATGGCTTATAAGAAAATAAAAGCATGCCAAACAAGATATTTTCTTTGTAATATCATTGATGCCAAACAAAACAAGCGCTGACTGATATTATGTATTATAAATGGCTGACTGGCTCTCTCATAAACAACACACCCATTATTTTGTTTGAAAAGTGTTATTTGCGAAATGGCTCGAGCTTTTCTTTTGGCTTATGCTGAGAGACGGAGCAAAATAAATGAATTTAGAGTCAAGAGACGTCGTCTCCGCGATCGTGATCCTCTGCAGCTAATGGATGAAGAGTTTATTGCAAACGTTCGATTAACTAAAGCTGGATTCCAACAAAAATTGTAGGAAATCCTACCAAGGTTGAAAGTAAGAAGCCGCAGAACAGCAGTCTGCAATGAATTTAAGGTATGAAAGTCTAATTTATAGGCTAAATAAAAATATAATTAATCATACAATAGCAAATCAATGTAGGTACTATCATATTTCATATTCCTAATATTAAATGTGAAATTAAAACTAAGCATAAATTAGTTAAATATTAAGATAAATGGTATCCCCACATACCACTTAATCCCTCCTTAACCCGTCCTATAATGGCCAGCACTCACTCCTCTGCCTCTGTGAGTGGAGTCAGCCTGCTAGGTCCACCACCAGTGGCAGACGTACTCCGTCTAGAGTTCCCGGCTTTGGTTTTAGTTTAAAAAAGCGAAATAAAGAAATGATACTAGCAAAACAAGAATGGTACTATTGCTGCCATGAACTGTGAGGTGATGGAAATACAACAACTGATAATAACTTGATACTTTAACTTACTCTACGTCAATGGTCCGCAGATTAAGTAGCTCCTTCTGCGACAGCATTAAGTCACAATGCAAGGGACTTCCAGGCTATTTTAGCCGTTTGTTTTGCTTGAGATCCACTTGCAAAGCGACCTAACGCTATGTCGCGGTTTTCTTCTACGAACCCTAATAATATCAAAACCTGTCTAGGCGAGCCATCCAAAATACAAAAGAATACAATATATTCTTTACTATTTCGACTAAGTAATCCAAAGAACTATTTAATTTTTAACAACCTACCTACTTTTAAATAATCTACACGAAGCACAATCACAAGTACACATTCAAATATGTACACACCAAAATATGTTCTAATTTCAATAAAATTACGCTGAAAATCATCTGACATTTAATTTTGAAGTGGCTAACGTAAAACCCGATTAAATTACAATGTCGTTATTTTGTAACGTAATCGTTTAAGACACAATGGCATGTCATTTAGTCGTATAATTTATCGATAGTACTAGAGTATTGCAGCTCTATAGTCAAGTCCACTTGATATGCACTATTCTCATTCAGGTAAGCCAGTAGTTACATAATACCAATTATGTCAGTGCTTTAGTTGCTGACAATATTTCGTGATCAACTGAAGTCAGTTGTCCATTCAGTGACTATCCTGGGGCCTTACCATCAGCTCTTAAAGCAGGACTGCTATTGGACTGCATTGCTCTTTTGTACTATGACATCGTTTTTAGCAGGCCTGTGGCAGGCCAATTTACGTCGACGTTTCAAAACCGTTCACCATTTTTTTACTATGAACTTTTCGTACCATGACACTCAATTTGACAGCAAGTAAACGTCCTTTATAGCGAAGCTAATGTCATCCTAGCCATCTTGAAAAAGTTAATATGAGACTAACTTTTTCGACATATTTTATGCGTTTCTCAGACTTTTTTTCAGCAGTTTTGTGAAAATTTACATGTTTCATTATAGATTTATGGAACCTAATTACAGTGTAAAGAAACCTTTGAATTTTGAAAGAAGATCTTTGAATTAGTATTTTGTATAAAATGTTTATATCATCATATTATAACAATGAAAATACAATTTCGACAAAATTGTTAGCATGGTTTTGTGATGTAATAATAGGTATATACAATATACTATAATAAAAAAACTGTACTTCTAAATTTTTTAGCTATTCTTTCTTACTAATATTTATGTGTAAGTACATAATACTTTTTTCAGATTTGTAACAAATAGGTACATGGAAATTATAAGTGTAAATTATGGCTATGATTCCTTTAATTTACAATAAAATATGGTCTAATCATCCTTTGTGGTCTCTCTTGAATGAACTGAGCACTATAGCATCTGTATGGCTTTCAGGTAAACATACAATACACATTTTAGTTTAACTTTAGATATGTCCTTTCGTTTCAATTGAGTAAAAAGAAAAGATAAAGAAACATATTTTACAGGTTAAAGCACCTAAAACCCCTGTGTTATGAATATGTTGCTGATTTTGTTTTATTAAATATCGCCTGGGTGTAAATGACAACAAAGTTTTAGTTCTTATATCATTCATCATCATTTCATTTCATCATTTATTTGGAACCCAAAAATACACAAAACTTAGACATAAATTATTTCTAGGGTTTTACATAGTACATGATACAAAAGAGTGTTCCCTGACCCGAAAACAAGTTGAAACTGTATTATATAACATATTTGCAGCAGTCTTACAAAGATGATAAAATTAATGAATATTTCCTTTTATTGTAGGTGATTCTAGATATCCACTGCTCAAATTTATGATGACAACAATTATTGTTAAAGCAGAACTAGATTTTCCTGAAGCCTATTATACCTATACAGAGACATGTAAAAACTCATAACAACAGAGAGAGATCAATAGTTGTTCTACAGACTCGGTTTCAATGTTACATTACCAACCTCAGGTAGCTGGCCTTATTGCAAAAGCATGTGTAATTCTACATTACATTTGCAATGCAACTAATTTATTTAACATATGAAAAGGTTCACCAATAAGCTCATGTATTGATGTATTTTTTAACCCCTTTTATGCTGGTAATTCCATACACAATAGAAATCAATTGTAATATGGCTCGATTCCACGACTTCGGTAGACGACCAGTTAATACATATACAAAGTTATGGTTGTTTTGTTAGATTTTAAAATAAGGGTTAAAACTGAAGTACCTACTATTATATTAAGTATGTCTTTTTTATTTTAATATGTGTTTGAAATACTTATATTTTTTTGTAATTATATTACATATTATATGAATTCATGTGTGTTTATTTTTATTGAAAAAATTCTGCAAAACATGTCTACATAATCCCTCGATCGTGACTTATTCCAGACACAATTGAAATCAATTGTTATCGTGGCACCCAAGTGCCTCCTGGGGGTCGACCAAATGCTCGACTGGTAGAGACTACCTAATATGTTATATAATTTTCTTGTTCCTCTTCCTCTCCTTGAATCATTATTTATTTTATGTTTTAATTTTTGCATTTAGTCTACCAGTCAGAACTAAAATAGAATAGATTATTATAATACCTATGTTAAAAGTAGTAGTAGTCTTTTACTACACAGTGTAACTGTATCAGAAACTATTCAAACCCTAATTTTATGACTACATCGCCTGCAGAATTTAAATTTCTGCCACCCTTGCCATTTGCTTAGAGTGGTCTCCAGCTGTTAAAGATTTGTTAACTGTTATTCCCAAAGGCTATACATTTGGGTGTGTGGAACTAGGCGTTTTTTTTTTGTTGGTTTTTACTGAAAGTCAATGCATGATCACTTTTTTTACCAATATTTTAATAAAATTACTTACAATTCCACTTTAGTTTATTCAATAAATACACAAGTATAATAGGGTTTAACTCAATGTTTCACTGTAAATATAAACTAGTCTTAGAAGTTAGAACGTACGTACTACTCCGGGAAAATGGAAACAAACTGTACTATTAAATATTTCTTCAATTTTTGAATTTTACCGCCAAAAATGCAGACAGAACCGTTCCAATCATGATCACGTTAAAATGATTATCCACATTTTCAATAACCCAACACTGTACATTAAGTACTATCGCCAAGAAGGTAATTTAACTAGAATTTGGTATTTTAACTAATCTCCTGCAAAATAGCAACATTAAGATCGACTTATTCTCTTTAAAATCCAATAAGTAGAAAGTTTTTCAAAAACCGGTAATTTGGAATAAATCACGTATTTGTGTATTTGAACGTTTTCAACTAAAAAGAGACAGATTTATCTGAACCAGTATAGCTCTGTCTCGTTCATGCAATCTGCAGACAAACAGACCATAGACAAGCTTAGCAGTTCACCTTTTGGTTAAGCGATGCTAAAGTCGTTCAGCTTTTCAGCGGTTATGGTATGATTTTTAGCAGCGCAAAAGCAGACCTACTGTTGAACTGCCTGGAAATTGAGTGGCTTGCTATAAGCTGATGGTAAGCCCCCTGGGGCCTTACCATTAGCTCTTAAAGCAGGACTGCTATTGGACTGCATTGCTCTTTTGTACTATGACATCGTTTTTAGCAGGCCTGTTGCAGGCCAATTTACGTCGACGTTTCTAAACCGTTCACCATTTTTTTACTATGAACTTTTCGTACCATGACACTCAATTTGACAGCAGGTAAACGTCTTTTTGAGCGAAGATAATGTCATCCTAGCCATCTTGAAAAAGTTACTAGGAGACTAACTTTTTCGACTTATTTTGTGCGTTTCTCAGACTTTTCTTCAGCAGTTTTGTGAAAATTTACATGTTTCATTATAGTTATGGAACCTAATTACAGTGTAAAGAAACCTGAAGGTCTTTGAATTAGTATTTTGTATAAAATGTTTATTTTATATCATCATTTACCAAAATGAAATTACAATTTCGAAGAATTTCGACAAAAATTTTAGCATGGTTTTGTGATGTAATAGGTATACTTATACAATTATAATATAATAAAAAAACTGTACTTACTTCTAAATTTTATAACTCTTCTTTCTTACTAATATTTATGCGTAATACTTTTTACAGATTTGTAACAAATACATGGAAATTATAAGTGTTAATGATGGCTATGATTCATCATTTTACAATAAAATATGGTCTAATCATCCTTTGTGGTCTCACTTGAATGAACTGAGCACTATAGCATCTGTATGGCTTATAGGTAAACATACAATACACATTTTAGTTTAACTTTAAAGATATGACCTTTCCTTTCAATTGAGTTAAAAGAAAAGATAAAGAAACATATTTTACAGGTTAAAGCACCTGAAACCATTGTGTTATGATATGAATATGTTGCTGATTTTGTTTTATTAAATATCACCTGGGTGTAAAAGACAACAAAGTTTTAGTTCTTATAAAACACATTGCAGCAGTCTTACAAAGATGATAAAATTAATGAATATTTCCTTCTATTGTAGGTGATTCTAGATATCCAATGCTCAAATTTATGATGGATGACAACAATTGTTAAAGCAGAACTAGATTTTCCTGAAGCCTATTATACCTATACCTACAGAGACATGTAAAAACTCATAAAAACACAGAGAGATCAATAGGTGTTCTATAGACTCATTTTCAATGTTACATTACCAACCTCAGGTAGCTGGCCTTATTGCAAAAGCATGTGTAATTCTACATTACATTTGCAATGCAGCTAATTTATCTCACAGATGAAGAGGTTCACCAATAAGCTTATGTATTAATGTATTTTTTAACCCCTTTTATGCCAGTAATTCCAGACAAAATAGAAATCAATTGTCATATGGCTCGATTCCACAGCTTCGGTAGCCGACCAGTTAATACATTATACTAAATTAAGGTTGATTTGTTAGATTTTAAATTTAGGGTTAAAACTGAAGTACTTTTATATTAAGTATGTCTTTTTTATTTTAATATGTGTTCGAAATATATTTTTTTGTAATTATATTACTTAAATGAAATCATGTGTTTGTTATTTCTATTAAAAATATTCTGCAAAACATGTCTACTTAACCAAATGCTCGACTGGTAGAGAATACCTAATATGTAATATAATTTTCTGTTTCCTCTTCCTCTCCGTGAATCATTAATTATTTTATGTTTTAATTTTTGCATTTAGTCTACCCAATCAGTATTAAAATAGAATAGATTATTATAATACCTATGCAAAAAGTAATAGTAGTCTTTTACTACACAGTGTAACTTCATTCAAACCCTAATTTTATGACTACATCACCTGCAGAATTTAAATTTCTGCCACCCTTCATCACCCTTGTCATTCGCTTGGAGTCGAGTAACCTCCAGCTGTTAAAGATTTGTTAAATGTTATTCCCAAAGGCCATACAGTTGGGTGTGAGAAACTAGGCGTTTTTTTTTTGTTGGTTTTCACTGAAAGTCAATGCATGATCCCTTTTTTTCTAATATTTTAATAAAACTACTTACAATTCCACTTTACTTTATTCAATAATTAAACACAAGTATGACATTGTGGAAATAGGCTTTAACTTAAATGTTTAACTGTAAATACAAAATAGTCTTAGAACGTACCTACGTACTACTCCGGGAAAATGGAATTGGAAACAAACTATAAATAAATACCTATTTCTTCAATTTTTGAATGTTACCGCCAAAAAATACAGACAGAACCGTTCCAATCATGATCACGTTAATATGATAATCCAAATTTTCAATAACCCAACACTGTACATTAAGTACTATCGCCAAGAAGGTAATTTTACTAGAATTTAGTATTTTAACTAATCTCCTGCAAAATAGTATGCAAAGTAGTAATAGTCTCGTTCATGCAATCTGCAGACAAACAGAGCATAGACAAGCTTAGCAGTTCACCTTTTGGTTTAGCGATGCTAAAGTCGTTCAGCTTTTCAGCGGTTATGGTACGATTTTTAGCAGCGCAAAAGCAGACCTACTGTTGAACTGCCTGGAAATTGAGTGGCATGCTATAAGCTTACCATCAGCTTATAGCAAGCCACTCAATTTCCAGGCAGAAGGCACCAAAAGGTGAACTGCTAAGCTTGTCTATGCTCTGTTTGTCTGCAGATTGCATGAACGAGACAGAGCTATACTGGTTCAGATAAATCTGTCTCTTTTTAGTTGAAAACGTTCAAATACACAAATACATGATTTATTCCAAATTACCGGTTTTTGAAAAACTTTATATTTATTGGATTTTAAAGAGAAAAAGTCGATCTAAATGTTGCTATTTTGCAGGAGATTACTTAAAATACTCAATTCTAGTAAAATTACCTTCTTGGCGATAGTAATTAATGTACAGTGTTGGGTTATTGAAAATGTGGATAGACATTTTAACGTGATCATGATTGGAACGGTTCTGCCTGCATTTTTGGCGGTAACATTCAAAAATTGAAGAAATATTCCATTTTCCCGGAGTAGTACGTACGTTCGACTATTTTATATTTACAGTTAAACATTGAGTTAAACCACATGAGTAAATATTTATTCATGTGGTTAAACCATATTTTCACAATGTCATACTTATGTGTAAGTATTGAATAAAGTAAAGTGGAATTGTAAGTAATTTTATTAAAATATTAGTATAAAAAAGTGATCATCCATTGACTTTCAGTGAAAACCAACAAAAAAAAAACGCCTAGTTTCTCACACCCAATTGTATAACCTTTGGGAATAACAGTTAACAAACCTTTAACAGCTGGAGACCACTCCAAGCGAATGGAAAGGGTGGCAGAAATTTTAATTCTGCGGGCGATGTAGTCATAAAATTAGGGTTTGAATGAAGTTTCTGGTTCAGTTACACTGTGTAGTAAAAGACTACTACTACTTTTTACATGGGTATTATAATAATCTATTCTATTTTAGTACTGACTGGGTAGACTAAATGCAAAAAATAAAACATAAAATAATTAATGATTCAAGGAGAGGAAGAGGAAACAGAAAATTATATTACATATTAGGTATTCTCTACCAGTCGAGCATTTGGTTAAGTAGACATGTTTTGTAGAATTTTTGCAGTAAAAAAAACAAACACATGATTTCATATATGTAATATAATTACAAAAAAACATATTTCAAACCCATATTAAAATAAAAAAGACATAGGTACTTAATATAACAGTACTTCAGTTTAAACCCTAAATTTAAAATCTAACAAAACAACCATAACTTTCTAGGTATATGTATTAACTGGTCGGCTACCGAAGTTGTGGAATCGAGTCATAAGACAATTTATTTGTGTCTGGAATTACAAGGGGTTAAAAAATACATCAATACATAAGCTTATTGGTGAACCTCTTCGTCTGTGAGATAAATTTGCTTGATCTGTGAGATAATTGATTGGCTGCATTGCAAAATGTTATGTAGGATTACAAATGCTTTTGCAATAAGGCTAGCTACCTGAGGTTGGTAATGAACCATTGAATAAGAGTCTGTAGAACACCTATAATTGATCTCTCTCTGTCATTAAGAGTTTTTACATGTCTCTGTATAGGTATAATAGGCTTCAGAAAAATCTAATTCTGCTTTAACAATTGTTGTCATCATAAATTTGAGCAGTGAATATCTAGAATCACCTACAATAAAAGGAAATATTCATTAATTTTATCATCTTTGTAAGATTGCTGCAAATGTGTTATATAAGAACTAAAACTTAGTTGTGTTTTACACCCAGGCAATATTTAAACAAACAAAATCAGCAACATATTCATAACACAAGGGTTTTAGGTGCTATAACCTGTAAAATATGTTTCTTTATCTTTTCTTTTTACTCAATTGAACGGAAAGGACATTCATCTTTAAAGTTAAACTAAAATGTGTATTGTATGTTTACCTAAAAGCCATACAGATGCTATAGTGCTCAGTTCATTCAAGTGAGACTACAAAGGATGATTAGACCATATTTTATTGTAAATTAAATGAATCATAGCCCTCATTTACACTTATAATTTCCATGTATTTGTTACAAATCTGAAAAAAGTATTACACATAAATATTAGTAAGAAAGAAGAGTTATAAAATTTGAAAGTACAGTTTTTTCAATATATTCTATTGTATATACCTATTACATCACAAAACCATGCTAACAATTTTGTCGAAATTGTATTTTCATTTTGGTAAATGATGATATAAACATTTTATACAAAATACTAACTCAAAGACCTTCAGGTTTCTTTACACTGTTATTAGGTTCCTTAATCTATAATGAAACATGTAAATTTTCACAAAACTGCTGAAAAAAGTCTGAGAATCGCATAAAATATGTCGAAAAAGTTAGTCTCCTAGTAACTTCTTCAAGATGGCTAGGATGACATTAGCTTAGCTCAAAAGGACGTTTACCTGCTGTCAAATTGAGTGTCATGGTATGAAAAGATTGAAAAGTTCATAGTAAAAAAATGGTGAACGGTTTAGAAACGTCGACGTAAATTGGCCTGCCACAGGCCTGCTAAAAACGATGTCATAGTACAAAAGAGCAATGCAGTCCAATAGCAGTCCTGCTTTAAGAGCTAATGGTAAGGCCCCTGTACATAATAGGTCTGCAGCTTAAGTGTAGGTTCATGCCAATGCCTGAAGCTAAACTGCCAAATGTATCCTCTTAGTAGTCTGTGCAAATGTCATTGGCTACATGGTTACATACCGATTGCCGTAAAACCATTGTCATTTGTTTTGTTTACGTGAGCCCGGTACGTGCAGGTTTTTATTTTATAT
The DNA here is from genome assembly GCA_949315895.1 of Anania crocealis. Taxonomy (NCBI): domain Eukaryota; kingdom Metazoa; phylum Arthropoda; class Insecta; order Lepidoptera; family Crambidae; genus Anania; species Anania crocealis. Next base: position 13,426,013 of record OX438880.1, on the reverse strand, counting down.
TGTATTTTAATATATTGCCCGCTATAAACGCAAAGCTAAGTTCAGAACTATAAAAACATAGTCAAGGCGATCTTGGAATTGTATCTTTCATTATTATTATTTGCTTTGTAGAATTGTCATATTTTATACATCGTGTGATAACTACAAAACAAAACTAATTTACAATTGTAATTTAATGGTAATGATACGTAAATAGTCATTAATTATTTTTTGGGTGATAAGAGGCAATTTATCGAGCAAAGAAGTTTTATCTACCTCCATATCTCAACAATGAACCGTCACTGAGTCCCAGTTGTTTTCTAACGTAAATATTTTATCTACGCTGCGATAAGGAAAAGCGCTGATTGCCCGCTGTTAATTATTTTTTTACTAACGAACTGACTGTTACCATGTCTTACATAAGACAGGCTAATAAAATTTGGTAAGTTGAATTCATTCTTTGTATTTGTATTATTTTTTCGGTGATAATTTCTACATACATTTAATATTTATCCTGAGGTTATGTACTAAGACTAATAGTTTTTTTCTGGTATTATAATTTTTTCTGGGAAACAAGTTTTTTCTTTACAATTACTTCATTTTAATCCCTCGATCGTGAGTTATTCCAGACACAATTGAAATCAATTGTTACCATGGCACCCGAGTGCCTCCTGGGGGTTGAGGGATTAAACTAACTTGTAAGGGCAAACTTATCTGTTACAGTTATACATTGAATCTCAAACATTCTGTGAGGTTCAATCATGCACGGGTGCTTAAAGAAGGTATTCAACGGCAACAAATTAATAAAGTCCTTATTGCGAACCGTGGTGAAATTGCATGTAGGGTAATGCATACAGCCAAAAAACTTGGAATACGTACTGTAGCTGTATACTCAGATGCTGATAAACATGCCATGCATGTGGAAATGGTAATTATTTACTAAAGATCCTGCAAGATCATAGAAAAGAAGTAAAACTCATTTTAAATTGCATACTAATAATATTTTCTTTAAAAACATCTTTTTTGTAAAGTTGGTAATTTTTATTTCATTATTATTGTTAAACTTTTGTTTCTTTTTTATTTAAGGCTGATGAAGCATATCACATAGGGCCAGCAGCATCAACACTAAGCTATCTAAATGCAGCCAAAATACTCGAAGTGGCTAAGAAGTCAAACAGCCAAGCCATTCACCCAGGCTATGGTTTTCTCTCGGAGAATGTAGAATTTTGTGAGAAATGTTCTGAAGAAGGTGTAATTTTTATTGGGCCTCCACCGAAAGCCATTAGAGATATGGGTATCAAAAGGTAGGATGTTAACAACCAAATTACTGAAATTCTGTTTTCAATGAAATGAATTATTTTACAAAAAAGCATAATGCTTTGTTAACAAATATTCACTGTGCAAGTTGTGAAAAATTTTCTCTTCAAACAAACTGCTAAGTTCCAATAGGCATGAAAACTTGCATGTTTTTTATTTTCATCTTTTACTTTGTCAAAAAGGTATTTGATCAAATAATGGGCCTAATTATTTCTAGTTCAACAAACAAAAGTTTTAGAACTGTAACATTGGCACAAAACATAACAAATTAAATTTTACACTCATATTTTACTCCCAATGAGTACCACCTTATGATCGCTTGATTTTAGCACTTCAAAACACATCATGTCAAGTGCCGGTGTGCCCATTGTAAAAGGGTATCATGGAGAGGAGCAAAGCATTGAAAAACTGCAAGCCGAAGCACAAAAAATTGGATTTCCTTTAATGATTAAAGCTGTCAGAGGTGGTGGTGGAAAGGTAACATACAGTAAAAGTATATAGGATTAAATTTTTTTAGTAAATTAATAGTTTTGCTAAGTTGTTCCTAAACATATTTATTGTATTTTTATGTATCATTAGGGTATGAGAATAGCAATGACTGAAGCAGATTTTCTACCCCAACTTGAATCGGCCAAAAGAGAATCCCTAAAGTCATTTGGTGATGACAATATGCTTCTCGAGCAATACATTACAGACCCCAGACATGTGGAAGTTCAGGTAATTCTTTTATTTTATGAAATATTTTTTACTGGGAGTTGTTTGCTCTTGGGGAAAAAGGTAATCACCTTTAGATACTTTGTTGAGTTTTTGGCACATCATACTAACAGCTAATTACAGTATTGGCTTTAACTTTGATTCTCAACACATGTTGAGGAACCAGTGTATGAATAGACTTTGCACTATGCTCAATATCAAGTTATATACATAGATCTACTTGCACATCTTACAATTGATGAATTAAATTCCAAATCACATACATACTGAATAAATTTCAATCACTTTGCAGGAGCTACCTGTTTTTATGAAGTCAAGAAAGATAGAATTATCTCTTAATCCTGTTTAAATGCAATTTGGAGGTGCTCAACTGCCCTTAATTAATGTTATCCAATACATATATTTTTCTTTTGATGAAATTTAACTGTTTAACAACATAATCAAAGCTGTTAATATAATACAGTACAACTAATTTAACGTTAACACATTTAATGCTTACTTGCTTGTGGTAATGTTTTACCTTATTACTATTTTTAAAGCAAATAAATTGCTAGTGTAAATTGAAAATACAATTCCTTGCATTAAAATGTTTTAGGTGTTTGCTGATATGCATGGGAATGCAGTACATCTGTTTGAAAGAGATTGTTCAGTTCAAAGACGTCACCAGAAGATCATTGAAGAAGCTCCTGCGGTATGTTATCTATAAATAATACATGGTGCATTTTAAACCACCTGGAAAACGAAGCCCGCGTTATGTGACCATTATGTATTACATCATGGCAGTGTTATTTAATCAACCAATAAAAATATTTTTTGAAAAATATTTAAAATTTATTCAGACCTTTAATTTTTTAACATGCTGTGACGCGCAGAGACGTGTTATTTTGCTGCAGCGCGGTCCGGGATGAATGAACCTTACACAGCTACAACCCTGCACGACACTGCATGTTTCAAAATAAATAGCCGAACCAATATTTTATTATTTTTTTTAAATTGGTCATACACCATACATTAACAAGTTTAAACACGATAAGGTTACATTACAAATAATTTAACATGGTAATTAAGTTTTCTTAAATTTTCTAATTTTCTGCATAAATTCCTTATTATTTTCTTTTATAAGATCAATGACAAACATAACAAAAAAATTACTACGTAATTGGTCCAGCCGTTCACGCATAGGAGGGATTCATTTTATCGTATAGAGTAGGTGAAATACTGTTCCCTGATCGCTGATTTTGTGTTACCAGCCAGGGCTGTCCGAAGAGACACGCAGGTCTTTGGGCGAGGCGGCGGTGCGAGCGGCCCAAGCTGTAGGCTACGTCGGCGCAGGCACTGTGGAGTTCATCCTACACCGAGTAACGCACGACTTCCACTTTATGGAGATGAATACGCGTTTGCAAGTCGAACACCCCATCACTGAGATGATCACTGGTAAGAATATATAGACGACGGCTTGGTTAAAGGCTAGATTACTCGTATTTTTTCTTTGGAATAGGTGCGATTTTGCAACGTAAATTATGTATAATCTGTTGTGCTGTCTACTGTGCAATGAAAAAGCATTTTCATATTCACGCTCTTTTAGGGCTTGTATGTACAATTTTGCATATGCCCCGTTTTGGTTAAGCGAAATCTTAATACTATGCTAATGAATGCGCAGGTGTCAAAACTTTAAGTTAGGAGTACTGGTAAATTTACTTTGAAAAAAAGTACAATGTCAGATGTTTAACTACCTGAACAATACGTTCTAGCTAGTATAATGTTAAAAAGGTTGTCGAGAGTGACTTATACAAGTATGTACAGTTATTTATCATCTATGTATTTAAAATTTTAACCACCTTCCAAATTTTAATAAAGCAATCTACGAGACAAAAAACAAATAACGTATTTTTTCTTTTGGTATAGCCCAGTTCAAAAATGCACTTAGGAAATGTCACAAAAATCAAAAAAAAAAATGTATACGGCCTCCTAGCAACACATTTTTTACGCGATGCGCATCTCTTCATTCATTACGATACTATTCATAAGTTTTTTATTTTCCCTTCATACCTTAACAGGCTTAGGACTGTAAAAATTGAAAACTAAGTTCTCATGAGTTTAAGTCGGCCTTAGTAGTGAAAGCGAGTATAAAATATATTCTACGACAACCCTTTACTTACTTTCTTTTTTTGTTAAAATAATATGTATTTATTTTCTGTAAACCTTCTAAAGATTATTCAGCAGCCCAGTAGGGTGGGTCTAATTGCCCAACGCCGCTACGTTTCTAATACTTCAATAATGTTTACCAGGTACTGACTTAGTGGAATGGCAACTACGTGTAGCGGCCGGCGAGCCCCTACCCCTGACGCAGGAGGAGATCACCCGCCGGGGTCACGCAGTGGAGTGTCGTATATACGCCGAGGAGCCCGGTGCGGGGTTCTTGCCTCGCGCCGGCACGTTACATCGCCTCACGCAACCGACTAAGGAACAAAATGTTCGAGTATGTATTGGACAGTAGTACACCAACTTATCTACTGTTACCTGTCAAATTACCCCAATTGATTTTCAACAAGGAATTTAAAAATTACACCCTTTCGCTGTATCATTAAAAATAAATAAGAAAAGTTTTTGATATTTACAAAAAGAAAACATAGCACTTAGTTGACAATAGTAATTTTTTTTTTAAGTATTAGGTTTCGTCAGAAGAGGTCAAGGTTCTTGGTAGAATAACTTCTCATTTAAAGATCAGTTTCAATCGATAAAAAATCTCATTTTTGGTTAGGTTGACCTATCGTGGGTATAAATATTGGAAAAATCTAAATAGTGATGTGAACTTTATATCTAAAAAAAATACTATAGCTAACTTAGTGGGTTATGTTTTTTTTGTAAATTTTAAAACTTCTCTTATTAATTTTAAACGATATAGCGAAAGGGCTTTATTACTAAATTAAAAAAGAACCGGATACGGATAAGTACCGTGTGTTACGTTATCCGTATGTTCTAAACGTAGTATACATCTGGTATTGACTTTGTTTTCCAAATTAGCAACTGTTGCACTGTCAGTCAACTAAGAAGGTCAGGGTTCTTGGTATAATAACTTTCACTTTATTTTTCAAGGTGGAAACCGGAGTGCGCGAAGGGCAAGAAGTGTCAGTACATTATGACCCTATGATTGCAAAACTGGTGGTGTGGGGTCGCGACCGCAGCGAGGCTCTAGCCAAGACCAGAGCAAAGCTGTCAGAGTATAAAGTGAGTTTGCTTATATTGATTTTTAATTTTTTTCATTGTCTACTTCTCTAATGTCGTAACGTCCCGTTGCTCTAGTTTTTTAAATACCAGGCCAAGATCTCGGGGTTCGTGGTTCGATTCCCGGGTCGGGCAACAAAAAGTTTCATTCATTATCACCAACCCGCATTTGGCAAGCGTGGTGATTATGACAGTAGCTACCCATCATAGCTATGGTTACTTGAATTCAATGATGAAGGCGTTTACCCTGCAGTGGGATGATTAAAGGCCGTCTCTGCTGCCACTGCACTAACAGCTTTTAGCCGAAGTATGAACTAGGGCAGTTCTTCGTATCTGGTTATTATCCTTTAAGAATGATCTGGTGTCAAAGTATTCAAGCCGCCTATTACAGGCCTCTGGTGTGACATACATAGTCTTATTATAATTTTTATTATGATGTCTTCCGACTTACTCCACATAAGTCGGATTCCATCAAAAGGCATCACCTGTGGAATCACAAATTGTATGCGCTCAAATTTGTTTAGTTGCCAATTATATACCTTAACTATCATGAACACAACCTACACATTGTGAACGGTCCATGTGACATTATCTCCAAATAAAATCGGCCAAGTGCGAGTCGGACTCGCGCACGAAGGGTTCCGTACCAAAAAAGGCCAAAAAAACCAGTTTGTCGTATGGGAGCCCTCCTTAAATATTTATTTTATTTTGTTTTTAGTATTTGTTGTTATTGCGGTAACAGAAATACATAATTTGTGAAAATTTCAACTGTCTAGCTATCGCGGCTCTTGAGATACAGCCTGGTGACAGAGCGACGGACAGACAGACAGACAGCGAAGTCTTAGTAATAGGGTCCCGTTTTTACCCTTTGGGTACGGAACCCTAAAAACGATTACAATTTAAGCAAAAAGAGTAAAGTGCAAAAACTTAAAACACATAATGGGTACCTTCTCTGGTGTACTAAATTTATTCAAACTTATAGGTGGCTGGTTTAGAAACCAATGTAAACTTCTTGCTTCGCCTGAGCGGCGCTAAGGCGTTCGTCGAAGGCGATGTCCACACTGCGTTCATCCCTCAACACGAGTCTGAGCTGTTTCCCCTTACCAGCGAGGCTACTGTCGAGGAAAAGGCCATTCAGGCAGCTATTGGATATGTAAGTAGACTAGTCATTATTTACAGTTCACATAAGTCCACTACTGGACATAGGACTCTCACACTCGGTGATGAGGATTTTTTATAAAGGTTTTTTTAATAATTTACATTTAAAAAAAAGATAAAATTACTTATAATAAACAGTTTTTAGGACTCGTATATTCTAGAAATAGTATTGTACATACAAAGTGTAACTCTCGATACTCAAAGACTCCTGTAACAGATTTTTAATTTAAAAATCGTTTATCGAATAATTATCGTCGAAGGAAATAATTTTTTATAAATAAAAATTTCATTAGAAATGAAAATAAATTTTAAAAAATAAACTTTACAAGTGCTGGTATCGAGTTTTCTTGTATTTCTAAACAAACTGTTTCAGTATGTGCAGGTTTGGAAGTTACAAGATATGTATGATAATGTTCACTTAATTCATAGCCATTCATGGTCATGTATACTTTTTTCTTAAATTCAACTAAATCTCGTAATTGTTTGTAATATATTTTCAGATATTACACGCCCAAAGACAAAATGCTGCAGACGACAGCTGGAAAGGAATATCGATAGAGCCGGCAGGATGGAGGCCTAATTACCAACTTAAAAAAACTGTACCTCTGACATTTGATGAAAAAGGTAAGTAATTATTGGCCACTAGCGACGATTTCGATCAATATTTTTCATAATTCTAATTTCTAGGAGCAGGATTACTGCAGAGTATATTAATACTATTTTTGATCCGATGAAATTATTAAGTTCGGTCGTCCCATAAACACTTACATTTCCCTTGCTGCAATGGAAAATGTTTTGAGTTGTGTGCGCGCCTGTAAAGTCTATTAGTTTGTAAAACGTTAGGATGTATAATGATATCTTAAACCCGGTCCAAACTATTCAAGTGAATTCCGATTCACTGATGACGTTAATATTATAGTTAATCAACGTTGAAATCTATTTAAGTGTATATAAGCTCCATGTTCGTTTCAATTAACATATTATGATTCCTAAGAATTTTTTTTTAAGCCAATAATAACACATTGATCTATCACTATTTTCCAGACTTAAAAGTGACTGTGGAATATGACGGAGCTCCCAACTCGTACAGAGTCCAAGTAAACGACAGTGAATGGAAACAAGTCGAGGCCTCATTGAAGAACACAGAACAAGGCCTTCAGCTGAACACCCTGGTGGGGGACAAGGCCAGCAACGTTGGCTTACTGACATTTGAGAACGAAGTCCACATCTACGATGAAGTAAGTGGTCGGATGCATGTGACGATTACTGTTGTAGTGATTGGCGCGATTTGATGTTGTCGGCACTTTAAAATAATAGTAACAGCAATTCTTTGCCTATGAATGTCGAAAGAAGTGACCAAAAGAGTACTGCCAGAAGATGAACAGCAGCGTCTTTTCCAAGTGTGGCGGTTATAGGAAAGTCCTTCCTTTCGAGAGAGGCCTTTGTCCAGCAATGGCCTGATATGATAATTGTACAATTTAGCTTTTTTTGTTTTATAAACAAAATAGACACCTTACGCTCTGCAACACAAAAGTAAAAAATGGGCAATGACAGGCTAATATATTTTTTTACTGTTTGAATAAAGTGAACCTTAAATAATGTATTATAACACGAGTAAGTATTGTTTTTTTTCCGATTTCGTATCGCACGGACTGTGGTCACAGGATTACTGGCGATGCACGGAGTTGTCTATGCGGACGCGATGAAAAAATCTTCACCTACCCTCCCTTTTTAATATGTTCCATTTTTAAATTTCCAGAACGGCCAGACAGTGCTGAAGGTGCCTACGCCCAAGTACCTGGAGGCGAGCGAGACGGACGCGGCCGCCGCCGACAGCGCCAGTTCCCCCACCCCCGGGGTTCTGGAGAGGGTGCTCGTCAATAAAGGAGACAAGGTCATTATAATTTTAAAGGCCCAAGTACACACTGGCGTATACTGGCCTACTTCAGACCATCGTCATTGTGTACAGGGGGTAATGGTATATATTGGCCGGTAATTGACAGTCGTGGCGTGCAATCGGGTTGTAGTCGGTTTTTTGGGCACACTTCAAAGGAATCGTGGCGTAGCGTGGTCTGTGATGTTTACACAATCGGCCATTGTTTAGTTCGTCACCACCGCTGACCAACATAGTGCACTTTTTTGTTGCGTGCTAGAACTAGAATTTTTAATCGCCTAAAGTTCTAAACAGATTGTTCATTGTTTGCCTGAAAACGATAAAAAATTACCTACTTAGTAAATGTTACGTTAACATTCTTAACATAATAATATAAAAAACTTAAGTACCAAATATTAAATAATCTACGTCCCTTGCCCTGTTACGGTGAATGGTCAACATCCACCATTGGCTTTTGCGCCATTTTTGTATGACTTTGTGGTGATACACACTTCCGTAATACTTGTAAACAGTATAGGTATAAATAAATATCCGCAGCCGTAATTACTTCTACGTCTATCGCAAGTAGTTTGCCAGGCAGCAATGAGCCATGCGCCATTGTGTGAACACCAAGTGATCGTGGCCTACAGCTGTGCATTGCAAAGCGTGGCCTATCACAGGCCGTTGTGTACTGGAGCCCTTAGGTTTAGATACACAGTCTCATGACACTTCGAACTGTCCAAGTTTAATGATATCGGCTAATGGCACGTGTTTTGCACGGTGCATTTTCAACCACCTGAAAAACGAAGCACTCGTTATATGACCATTACCTATGTATGGCATCATGGCAGTGTTACCTATTAAATTTATCAATCAAATATTTTTTTTAAATATTAACTATTGATTCAGACTTTTAATTTTGTAACACGCTGTGACGCGCACAAACTTATTATTTTGCTACGGTGGGTTCCCGGATGAATGAACCTTACACAGCCACATCCGTGCGCGTCACAGCGTGTTTCAAAATAAACAGCTAAACCAATATTTTATGTTTTTATAAAAAATTATAATAACACTGCTAAGATGTTATACATAATGGTCACATAACGTGGACTTCGTTTTACAGGTGCTTGAAACGGTGAATACCGTGTTTAAGGTGAAATTTTAGTGGTTGCTTTCCGGCAGTAAAATGCTTCTGTCTGAGTAGTCTAAACGATTTATAAGCTTATTTTTTATTTGAATCTAAAAATAAAAGATTTATAAGGTGTTAAGAAGATAATCGAAAACAATCTTAACTAATAGTAGCGGCAATGCCGAGAGCCGGTGTACCCAGCCAATAGCCGCGTGCGCGCAGTTCATACTGTATTACTGCGTAGAAGAACTTCTTTTACTTTAAATATTTAACTGACAAAAACCCTTTATGAGAGTAAAACAAGTGCAGTATTTAAATTTTAAAACAGTTTTTTTTATAATAGTTACGGACTTGAAAGTTTGTTATGCGAAATATGCAAGCCTTAAAAGCTCGCTTATTAAAATTTGTTTTTATCTAAGATGGCAAACTAGAAAACAAACCATCTCAAGCAACACTTCAAATACCCGCCCCACATCTTATCATCTTGCGTACAAAATCTTATCATCTTGCGTATAATTGATCTCATAATCTAATACTCAACAAGGAGGCCGATGCTAACGCGATGTTCTTAAACACGGATCTACCTGTCTCTTTCGCACAATACTAGACGTCAGCATGAGTAAGCGAGTTAGATAGAATAGACTTTGCGGATATTGCGTTGCCGAATAGGGTCACAGGTTTGATCATTTTAACAATTGACGACGGTCCGAAAAAGTCTATCAGATAAAAGGCGATCGTGATTTCCGCATAATGCGTCTCAAAATATAATTCACACTGATGCCTGTGCCATTAGTAGCTCATTGTATCTACGTAAAAGTCTTATTTTATGGAGACATTAATAACCGGCCAAGTGCGAGTTAGACTCGCGCACGAAGGGTTCCGTACCAAAAAGGCCAAAAAAACGGGTTTTTTGTATGGGAGTCCCCCTTAATTATTTATTAAACTTTGTTTTTAGTATTTGTTGTTATTGCAGCAACAGAAATACATAATTTGTGAAAATTTCAAATGTCTAGCCATCGCGGCTCTTGAGATACAGCCTGGTGACAGAGCGACGGACAGACGGACAGACAGCGAAGTCTTAGTAATAAGTTCCCGTTTTTACCCTTTGGGTACGGAACCCTAAAAAGCAATCTATAACAACCCAGTGACGAATCGGTTTCCATAGTAGTCTACGTTTATGAATATGTAACAACTAACCTTCTTTGTACAGGTAGTGAAAGGTCAGCCCCTATTCGTAGTGATTGCGATGAAAATGGAGTACGTAGTCCGGTCGCCTCGCGATGGTGTCGTCGCTGAACTGGCCAACGTCAAATTAGGCGAAGCCGTCGGCAAGGGTGCTCAAATAGTCGTACTTGAAGGAGAGAATTAAATCCAAAGTGCCCAAAGTGATTTTATGCATTTATTTGTACCGTCAAAGAATTAAATTGGTCGCTTTCATTTGGCCAATGTATAAAACTGATGAGTCATTCTTGTTATTAGCTTGTCGTCAGTCATATAATTTGTAATGGCACTGGCAGATTTAAGAAAATTTTGACCAGTGAAATTCTTTGTCTGTGCATGTCTTATGGCCGACTTACATTGATCTAGTCAACTTGCGATCCTGACGAATGAAATGTGATGAGCAAAACACTAAACATTATTTAAATTTTGAAAACATAAAGGTCTGATTTGAGTGTCAACTCTTTATTTATGTACAAACATTAAATTTGTTATAATATGTAAAAGTTTTCCGAATTTGTGAGACTTGGCAAAGTAATTGAAAGTTAGTAAATGAAACATTTCTTACTTCTTAGCCCCATAGACTTCAAACCTTCAAAAGTCGGCTAGCCAAATCCCGTTAGGACAATATTTTTTTCTTTTCATTCATCTAAACTCGCAAGTCTAGTCGTTAAAATGCAAATCGGCCTTCGTAATTCCAAGTTCATTGAACGATTAAACGACCATTTATATTAATTTGCAACTATGTCTTCCATAAAAATATTTTATTTGTAAACGTTTACATTTGATTAGACATGCTCTTATTATGTGATAAAAAAATTTTAATTGTGTTTTAATAAACGTAAATTGCTATAATAATAATAGGTTATTTTTAAGACCAAGGTTATTGTTAGGTTTTAAAGAAGCTAAATATACAAGTGAAATTATGTGATAATGTTTTTATTGTTAAGATGATGTTGCTATATTTTTGTAAGGTTTTAAACGAAATAATATATGTATTTTTATAATTCATTTATGTGTTTTTATATTGAAATAGCCCCTACAATATGACCATTCAGATAAACAAAACTGCTATTTAGGCTGAATGTAAGTATTTATAAAACTGTCTTAGCTCCTATCTATGTAGCGGGTTTGTAGGAAAGGGAAAAGTTAATTTATTCAAATTAGCATGAATTAAGTTGCAGATACAGCTATTTTCTATTTAAATGGATAATAAAGACAAGGTCCAAAACAAATAAACAATTTTATTTTTCCTTGAAATCTGTGTACTTACCTAAAGACAATCATTAATCTCCTTTGTCCTCTCCACAATAATACTAAATACCCAGAAAAGTATATTAAAAATATTAACAACATACTTCCTAATTACAATTTTGCTAATGATGCTATTACTCTTTGAAGTGCAGTCTTAACTAAATTGACTGCAAACACGACATTAAAAGTTGTGGCGAAGTGCCAGAAGAGGACAAAGAAATTAATTCCTTCAACATTTTACTCAAAAACAAAATTGAAAGTGTGTTTCTTATTACCTGTATATTGTAGCAGAAATAAATTCTAATACGGATGATGGCAGATAATTACGTGTAATAAAACTGTATGTCTGTTACGTTAATCTTCAAATAAATCTAAGACTTAGGAATCCGGCAAATGCGAGTCGGATTTGGCACATAAAGAAGCAATATTTTATATACAGGCTGAAATTTAAACACCTTCCAAATTTTATTACAACAATCTACGAGACAATAAACAATGGATGTATTTTTTCTTTTGGTATTATAGCCCAGTACAAAAATGTCAAGATAAAGCACCTAGAAAATGTCCGCCAAAAACCTAAAAATTTTGATACGGCCTCCTTGTAACAGTTGTAACATACCTACACAGGCTTAGGACCGTAAAAATTTAAAACTATGTTGCGAAAAATATTTTTGGGTAAAAACTTGACCTTACATTTTTTACTTCATAAATGGGCTCTAACTAAAATACTTAACGAGTATAAAAAAAATTAAGGTGAAGAAAAAATCACCCTGTATACTGCAAGAATTACAATTTACTTTTAATTATTTGATTAAGTGATACAGCGGGAAAAAATCGCTTACTGCGCTAGTTACAAGTTATTAGAGCTATTTGATAATATGCTTAAATAAATTAATGCGTAGTCTATGTATAAAAGCCATAATTATGTTGTTCCAATTTAAGAATTAACGCATTTAATTTTAATTTATTGTGTCGAACTTCGTTTTTTTTTTTATTTATTTATTCCAAGTAACACAAGTACATTACATAAATAATTATTTTGCCAAACTGTATAACAGTTTGTCGGCAAAAGTTTATGACCTAATTACCCTGCTAAGGACAAGGCGTGACGAGGTTAATAAGAAAGCGATCGGATTCGGCGGAAGTGGCACTGCAGGAGCTACGCACATTCTCCTTTCATCAATTACCTTGTAGGTAGATAACCATGATGATAACGCTTGCCTTGGCACGTTTGTGAAAGTAAACCTGCGTGCGTAGCAAATCGCTGCGTAGATTGTGTTGGCAATCGCAATCTCATGTTGACTATGACGCTAACGTCTGCAGGAAGCTAACCGCGTATTTCGTGCTATTACTTCAACGGGGGCGTAGCTCAGATGGTAGAGCGCTCGCTTAGCATGCGAGAGGTACCGGGATCGATACCCGGCGCCTCCAATTTTTTAAAGTTTTACTCTCATGTATTTTGTGCTTTTTCAACCGATGGTTGAAATAGGTTATTTTTTATGTGACTTAAAAAACCTTTTTAGGATTTTACCAGTTTCAACGATTTTTTTTTTTGTTAGAAAAGTTGGTCCCATTTAAAGTTGATAAAAACCCGAAAAGTATAAAAATAGGAGTCCTTTAGAGATTATTTAAAATGTATCACAAAAACTGAACTGAAAAAAAGGTGATAATTTTTTACCAAATTTTTTTGTTTAAAATACTTATTTTATTTCATGACAACCATGTTCACTGCTTTTATTCACTTACATAAATGACAATGTCTGCAAACTGGCAAAAAAAAAAGTACGGTAATCTATACTAATATTATAAAGCTGAAGAGTTTGTTTGTTTGTTTGTTTGAACGCGCTATTCTCAGGAAGTACTGGTTCGAATTGAAAAATTATTTTTGTGATGGATAGTCCATTTATCGAGGATGGTTTTAAGCTATATAATATCACGGTGCGACCAATAGGAGCGAAGCATTCGTGAAAACTATTGCAAAAATAATCGCGATCATAATAACCATAATTGACGCGGACGAAGTCGTAGGAAACAGCTAGTTATATAATAGGTACTTAAGCACTCATGTGCTCACATGAATAAATATATATTTACTCATAGTAAACATATATTTATTCATGTGACTGAAGTACCTACCTACACGTATAATATTTAAATAAATTAATGCTACTCGTATATTTAATTACTTGTAACACCTTATAATATAACATTATGGAAAGCAATAAATTATTTGAATTGAATTGAATTGAATATTTTTTTGTATGTATTTTGATATCTAATAATGTAGGTAATGAAAATGGTGGTATTTGTGGTCATAAATAGGTTTTTGTTTGATAAGTCGTTATCAGAAATTATTTAATGTTTGGCAGCATACACACGTTACCTATTGTTATAAAGGCCCTTCTTTCTTGAAAGGGAAAATATTTTTAACTAGTCTGTCAGTTGGAAACATTAAACCCTTTCGAAGCGACGATAAAAGCTTATCTGTAAAATTTCAGTCGCTGCCACACAAGAAATCACAGACAATTATTATGCACAGACTGAAACCAGTCTCAAAGACATTAATTTATAAAGCTGTTTCATCTTGAACGATTAAGTATAAAATAAATGTAAAAGCTAGCTGTTGCCCGCGACTTCATACGCGTGGAATTTTGAATCTATAATTAATGTATTAAAATTATCCTACGGGGTCTCACAGGGACCGTGCCTTTTGCCTTATCTGCAAAAAATATACTATGTGTCGAATCATATGTCAATGAAACCTTAACTAGCTCAAAAGAATGGTTTACTGTTAATGGTCTTCTGATCAATGCCTCAAAAACTAACAATGTTGTTTCGACATAATGTCAATAGAGATCAGATAATAAATATATCAGTATTTGGTGAAAAGGTTGTTTCTGCTGGATCTGCAAAATTTCTTGGTGTACACATAGACAGTTGTTTGAAATGGAAAGAAGAATTAAAAGACATACAAAGCAAATTAAGCTCGGCCTGTTATGTGCGTCGAAGCCTTCGCGATGAAGTTACCGAACAACACTTGAAGACCGTTTATTATGCTTTAGTTGAATCCGGACTACGCTATAGTATAATATTTTGGGGCAAAAGCTTTAGATACGAGTATAATGTGCATAAGGCGTTCGTTCTGCAAAAAAGAGCGATAAGAACAATAGTCCACATAAGACACCAAGAGTCTTGTCGAGAGCACTTTAAGGCACTCGGAATACTGACTGTTCCGAGCCTGTATATTTTGGTCCTGCTTACGAATTTTGCTAAATACATACAGAACTATGAGACTTCACAAGGAAGAACAGACAGAGAGAGCACAAGAAGGAAAACTTCTTAAATAAAATAATCCCACATAACCATATGGTCAAACATTCTTCCCACTATCAGTCTGTCAGGCTGTTTAACAAGTTGCCGGTCAGTTTAAAAACTACTTCTTTATATGAGTGATTTTAAAAAGGAGCTTTAGTCTTTTTTGGTGAAGGGGTGCTTCTACTCTGTTGACGAATTCTTAGGGACTAATTTTTAATGGCTAAAATAGGTACTGTACTTTCTTGACATTTAATTTATATTGTATTTGAGATTTTGACTTTTTTTTGACATTTGTATTGATGCTATATATTTTTAAATAGTTGTAATTTATATTATTGTAATAATGATTCAAGCACAATGTATTTTGTTATTGAATAAATGAATTGAATTGAATTGAATTGCCGAGAAAAAATGTAGTATTTATGTTATTTCAGCCAATAAACTAAAAACGTGCCAAATTTCATTCATGTCCGTTGAGTCGTTGTTGCGTGAAAGAGTAACAAACATCCATACATTCATACTTACAAACCTTCACGTTTATAATATTTTCTTAATTAATATTAGTAGGACAGGAAGTAGGATATTTCTTTTGGATGTTGGAGGTACCTACATAAGCAAAACATTGATGAAACGATGCTGGCTCAAAGCGAAAAAATCCAAAAAAAATTCATCGACAGAAACAATGTCTGGGCAATTAAATTGATTGGAGCAGTCGCCAGTTAAGCGGAATGTTGTGGGTTGATGGCAGGCGAAAAATCGTATTTTCAAGCAGTTTATCTTTCGATGAGTTTTAAATGATTAAGAGGATTGTTTTTTTTCTTAAAGCGAAGACGTTACCTGGTAACGTCTTCGCTTTAAAAAAAAACAAATAGGTTCCTACCGTATTACCTCCTTGTTCAGTGGTTCCTACTTTTTTTACTTAGCTCAATGGCATACCTAGTTATAATAATAAGGTGTAATTGGGCTGGGATTAATGAGTTGGTCACATTTACATGATAATTATGTAAAATGGTAAGGTGGTAAAATATGGTACAAAGACAAGAAGCGATCTTGTCTAAATATTGATAGTAAAAGCAAGACGATGTTTACGTAACTTGACAATGTCGCTGTGGTCATGTCACAAAATGGCGGAGGTGGATGTGTACTTATACAATATTCACTCACTTGGATTTAATCACATACATTTTAATTATGGATTTTAAGTTTTTCAACACGGAAAGTCTTAAAAGTCACTATGGCAGTTATGCATTAATTTCGTATAGGTACCTGCTATGCGTGTGATTTGTAATTTTTTTAGTCTAGTCAGCAGCGTTGCGAGGCGCTAAACAATTTAGTAGCATATCAAAGTAACATTTATTTGCAAGAGATTTCTAAGGCCAATGTACGAAAAGTTACTTTGGCATGGTACAGTCAGCATCGAAAGACGCTGAACGATGCTCACTGTACTTAACTTTTCACAAGTGATCATACTAACTGGTAACACTAGATTCGAGGCATTTAAGTCAACAACGAACAACGTTATAAAATTTTTGATTAGGCTGGTTTCAACTTGAAAGTATTACAATTTACCTAACCTGCATAATATGTCAGAAATTGTGCATAAGTATTACTTTTACTGCATCTGCTACTAAGTAGAATCACAGATCACAGAGCACAGCTACACCGATGCGCTAGAAAAAAGTGCATACCTACATTGCGGTAGGATAATTGGTCTATTGTCATTTGCACGTCCCACAGGAAATGGCTACGCTGGAGATAATAACGAGGAAAAGGATTTATAATGACGGTCAAAAGGAATTAAAATTATACTGATATTAAATGAATCAGGAATGCGAAACGGCTAACTGGAAATGCACAATGTAATTTGATTCTACCTGGTCCTATTTTTCCAGAATCAGTACGCTTAAAAGTAGGTCCATGATCAAAATAGCTAGGTATGTTACGATCGATCGAAAATATGTAACTAAAGTATGTAAAGGACTTAACCTTCTTTCAAATAACCTTTTAAATCAAGTTAAAAGACCACTCAAAACTTCGAAAGAAATAACAAGTGCAAAAAGGTTAAGAAACCTTAATACTTATATTGATTCCTTTGATCGCCTTTTTTTTCTTTTCCACGTAAAAATACAAGATTTGTCTTGCCCTTCAAACAATATTAGATTTTATGGCTACCTTTGTTATTCGGATACGAATCTGAAATCTGAAGTGTCCGACTTCAATGGTGTTTATTATATTGGTATTCCGAAAGGATGCTCAGGCATTACAGATTTTATTTAAGAGGTTTGTAGAGACTGAACTTGTTTAAAAGTTTAACAGAAATAATGTTTCTTTTGTGTACCTGGTGCACCCTCTGCCGGCGCAGGATTTGTTGACGTTTTTTGTTCACATTCCGATAACAGCTGATCGACACAACAAACCCACGTGACCGGTTGAGCTAGGTTCTCATTGGCCCAAACGCACCCTAACTTTAAATTTTTCGGGTGGAGTGTTTTGTGAATAAACTCCAGGTATAATAGCGGCTACATAAAAAGGGCAATTTTGTAAGAGAAAGCGACAAATGTAGTAAATTATGATATGACTGACACCTATGTACTTACATTATAGTTGGTAAGCACTACATAGGTACCTAGAATTTTATAAAAACTGAAGTCCAAAATCGAAATGAATAAGTTTAGGTAGGTACTCCTCCGAACCTACAAGTACGAGTTGTTTGAACCATAGAATAGGACCAACTAGGTAATGTATATTCAATGGTTTTTAATAAATAAGTCTGAATTTCACGCGGGCGTCGCCACAGGAAAAACTTATATGATAAATTAAACTCGATTTTTTAAAGTGAGCAAGATATAGGTACTTAACTCTTGTAACAACTGATCAAGTAACACAGTTATCGGGGTCGCTCACAGTAATAAATAAATGAGCAAACATGCATTTTGTCATATTGTGCAAACAATTTTACAATGTGTAGGTAATTAAAGTGAAAGCCGTGGTGAGTGGTGACACATCGATGTAGTTGGACTTAAGTTACATTAAATTTAAAACAAATTAAACTTACTAGTAAGTACTGCACTCCTGTAGGTACCTATTGGAAATAAAATTCTTTGAAGAAAACTTTCGACTGCCTGAGGTGGGACTCCAAGCCGGGCTACTGTGCCCTTACGGCCGTTTTCAATATCCTATCTATCGCTATTTTTGACATATCGGAGATAGGAAACAGTTTCTATCTCAGATTTTTCCCTCCAGAGAAACAAAGACAGAAGTTGTTTTCTATCTCGGATATGCCAAAGCTGAAGGTAGATAGGATATTGAAAACGGCCGTTAGACAAGTGGCTTTCTAAATAATATCGTCCACGCTAGACGAATATAGATGTCAAATGTATGAAAATGACATAAGCTTACGATCCTTCGATCGTTTGTTATTGTCGTTTTCATACATTTGTTATCTATTCGTCTGGCGTAAACGATATTAGAAAGCCACTTGTCTAAGGGCGCTGTTCTAACCATCATCATCATCATCATCAGCCTATTGCAGTCCACTGCTGGACATAGGCCTCTCCAAATGCACGCCACTTAGGTCGATCCTCGGCTTCTCGCATCCAGCTCCTGCCAGCCACCTTGCGCAAATCATCACTCCACCTGGCCTGAGGGCGTCCTACATTACATTTGCCGAGACGCGGTCTCCACTCAAGAACTCGTTTACCCCATCGTTTGTCGGTTCCGCGGCTAATATGGCCAGCCCACTGCCACTTCAGCTTGCTAATCCGGTGAGCTAAGTCGGTAACTTTAGTTCTCTGCCGGATCACCTCATATCTGATTTTTTCCCTAAGAGAAACTCCGAGCATAGCTCTTTCCATAGCCCGCTGAGCGACTTTGAACTTGTGGACTAGCCGTACCGTCAGTGTCCATGTTTCGGCTCCGTATGTCATGACGGGTAGGACGCACTGATTGAAGACTTTCGTCTTGAGGCATTGTGGGATCGACGATGAGAAGACTCGACGTAGTTTCCCAAATGCTGCCCAACCCAACTGAATTCTTCTGTTCACCTCATCCTCAAAGTTGTTTTTACCTAACTGCAGTATCTGCCCAAGGTACACATATTTCTGAACAACTTCGAGGACGGCACCTGTTCTAACCAGCTCCCCAGAAATTGCTTGTGTCGACAAATATACTTTTAAGGCTTAACGCTGTAAGCAAGCAGAGTATCATCATTATTTTCAGTTAGCACCCCCGACATCCGATTATTTAAGAATCGGTTAAGATGAAACGGCTCTGTAATGTGTTTTTAACTGTTTCTATACCAAATCCTTTGAGTGTTATTCGGCTGTTAGAAAAAATACCCGTAAAAATATATTGTTATACAGGGTGCTAAGTAAATAGTATTACAAGCTAAAACAAGGCTATGTAAACATATCCACACAAATAGATAATATCGTAAAATCATAACTTTGATTTCAGAATTTTAAAAATGTTTATTTTCAGTTTTCAGAGGCCTTTTTGTATGTTTTTTTAATATATAATTTTTCTAATTTGTTATACTGTTAACATGCGTTACATGGTTCCGGCTGATAAATACAATTAACCTAACAGCCTGTATTAATAGAGCTTGGTCTAGTATTAGATACCTTTAATTATTTACATTAAACGTGTGTCATTTTGTTGAACTTAAGTAACAACCCAACTAAAAACTTTCCGTATATAAACTTGAAAAATTATGTCTCAGGCGGGACTCGAACCCGCATCTCCTCGCATGCCGGGCGGGCGCTATACCATTAAGCCACCGAGACCCTGCGACTCAGCGCGAATTTTTCAAGCATATTCTTAACGCTGTGAGCCAGCGTTGCTTCATCAAATGTTAGGAGTTTGCACCCTTAACACCCGAAAGAAACATCTTTGCAGATGTTTGACAGTCAGTTAAGATGAAACAGCTATTTATATACTTTATTTGACATTTTAGCAATTAAATTGCAATAATAATATCAGTATATAAACTTGAAAAATTATGTCTCAGGTGGGACACGGTGGCTTAATGGTATAGCGCCCGCCCGGCATGCGAGGAGATGCGGGTTCGAGTCCCGCCTGAGACATAATTTTTCAAGTTTATATACTGATATTATAATAGCAATTTAATTGCTAAAATGTCAAATAAAGTATAAAAACTTTCCGTCTATAGAACTGGACAAAGTAATACCTTGCCATAATTGTATTTGATTTGCTAACAGATCTTTTAGTTTTAAAATACCGATGACACGACTTGCGTCGGGAACCGGGAACAGGTTGAGGGTCTAACAAAAAACAAAAAAGAAACGTGAACACCTGGGCGGTTTAGCCGAGCGCATATAGACACGTCTGTCTGTAGCATCGAGGCAATTTTATAGATTGCATCGATACCTTCTTTAAATTTTAATATTCAGTGCACTAACTTTCGGAAATGAAAAATGAAAATTTTGAAGTTAATAATAGGAACAACATTTGATTAACTGATGGTGAAATCGAGAAAGTGTTGCATAATGAAAATTACTGATTGTCTAGCAGAACACCATAAAATGTCGTTTTATTCCGGGCTTCACGATTTTTTATCCCTTAATATAGGGTCAAAAAGAAACCCTTTATAATTATTTTACAAATGATTTTAGAGGAAAAAGGGGGTTTGAAAACTAAAGTACAAAATATTGAAAACCCAATCGGGGTTTTCAACCGATAGAACTGAATTTCCCGACTTATGTATGTTTTGAACCTTTTTTAAGCAATTCAATTAACTAGTGTAAATTGAAAATACAAATCATTTAACAAATGAACAGTCGATTTCGTTTAATGAATCGTTGGAAGTAACCATATCCAAAAAAAATTATGAAACCGGCTGCTGCTGGCTGACACCCTAAACTTTAGGACTACTAAGACATTTATTCAAGGCTTTAGGGCCTAAAGCCTTGAATAAATGTCTTATTAGCACAATAGTCAGATCAGTCGCCCGCTAACGGAAGGTTCTGAATTCGTGTCACAGCTAAAGCACCTTACCCGTGTAGGTATCTCAAATGTGACAGTGCACTTGTCACATAAGAAAAACAACGCGTTGGTTCTGGAATGGACACTGCGAAATGGCGACGGCAGCTATACTAAACCCATAACCGATGGAATAATATAAACCAGGATCGGACGTAATTGCGTGCTGCATTAGAAGAGGCCAAAGTATCCATCAATACAATATGACTATTATCTAGGCAAACACGAAATCTTTATCTGCAGGAAACCCATATTAGTAGATATAACAATATTATAAAACCATATCTTTTTGGACGAACCAACTTTACTGTACCAAAATTTAAAATTTCTTAACACATTCAAAACGAAATCCTCTTAATTTATAAGGCTGTCATATTTCTGGCATAATGAAAATAATTACAGACATTTAATTAAAACATAAAAAAGCAATTGCGCCGCTGCTTTCAATGGCGTAGTGTGTGCTTTAATCTTGAAAATAGTTACGTGTTGCTGATGGCTATCTCAAAATTTCCACTTAATAGGTACCTACGCCGGAGAGACTTTCACTGCTGGCCGAGTTAACTGGGAAGCCTTTGATTATTGTTTAATGGTAACTCCGATGGTTGGCTAGGTTACACTCGCAATAATAGTTAAGGCTATTGTAAGAATAATTGGCTAAATTACCAAGTATGACTATGTAAGAGCTCTCCTAACATGTTATTCGTGTGAAGAACTCTCGTTTATTTTACTATTACCGAAGCAATTGCTGTCTCTAGTTTTGAGCAGACTATACAACTGAAAATGCATTCACTTAAGATGTTTATGTAGTCCTGTATAAAAGCGTAGGCGCAGTGCTGTGCTATTCTGCACTGCAGATGATTTACTATTTACTGTTTTTTCTAATCCTCTAAAAATGAAATTCATTTTTTTAAAATGGTCAGTTAGTGTCATAGTACTGTTTGAGGTGACTTGAGTTTTTTAGGAGTTCAAATGGCACACAGCGTCTTTCATCGCATAGTTCATTATTATTATTTTTAATTATGAGGAATTTTTTGTTATATAATAAAAAAATCCTTGGATAAGTATATATTCACAGCCTAGATAAACACTCTGTGACTAATCTCTTTTCAAAAAAATATAAATATCTATGTTTTTCAGCCGTCTCTTATACTTTCAACAGAACAATGGACATAATATTATACCTACCTATGTACCTAAAGTTACATGCAATGTTATCACAGACAGTAGGTACGTGTTGTAAAGGAGTAAAAAATTACAATATTATAAACATCAAAACGTGCCCAGATTGCATCAGTACAAACGTGATGCAGCCTTTACGTGATCTTTTATTCGAATACTGAAGAAATTGTGAAAGATAAAAAATAGTTAAATATTACTTTTCTAGAATTTATATTGCAATGTCATTTTACAATTAAGTACCGCGTAACCTTTTTTTTTTCATTCCTTATCAAGATCTAAGTAGTTGACCTTCTTAAAGCAGTTACCTGATCTCAAGCCTGCGCTTGTTGCTTGTTCTAAATCGGGTAAGGTTGATTACGAAAATTAAATTGGGGAATATCACAGATCGTGCGATGATGACAAGCACAAGACTGGAATGATGCATAACCCGTCAAAATGAAAGTGACTTAGAATCTGCTAAACGGTTTCATTCCCTGACTGCCCATTGTGATAGCCCCGAAACAAATACGACATAACTATATGATAATGATCATGAAATTTTAACTTCGGTCTTAACTATTGCAACAAACTGAAAGCAATAAATCTATAATCTTGGCGATCTCTGGTTGCATACCCTCGAGGAATTGGCGCCATACCAGGTCATCCTTTTTGACCTTTTGTAGACCTACTCAGGACAGGAATCATCATCATCTCAGCCAAAGGACGGTTCCCCTTTATAAGGATCTCCTCGCAGACCGCACCGTCTGATTCCAGAGGCTACTCGCGACCAAGGAAAGGAATATTAATTAGCGCTCAATTAAATTGAAGCATGTATTATACAAGTTCATGTTGATATACCTAAAATATCATCGCGTTGTTTTAACGTCTCTAATCAAAGAGGATATGGAACCAGTATTGAAGCCCTCTTTCGTTTGTTTTGCATTCATTACCCTAAAATGAATAGGTAGGTAATTTTAAAAACCAGCCCAGTTGTTAACAATATTATACTTTAGGTAAATTTCAAAAAGCGATACTTGATTTTTTTCTTTTCAAATAAATAAATAAATAATTGCATACCTTTTACCACTAACTTTAAATACTCACACTGACGTTAAATAGTTTCGACATTTAATTTGTATGCATTCGCACAATACCTAGTTTTTTTGTCGCTTCTCTCTTGTTTTCTGTTTCTCTAAAATCTGCAAGCGATACGTCAAAGGTGTTATGGCTTGCAGATTTTAGAAAGTCTTAAAAATTCAAAACATATTGTAGTTAGGTACTTGGCTAAACATAAAAGTCAAACAATAGACACAAAGATATTGTTTATAGGCGATTTCTACCGATTAAAACAAATTTAACGCCGCTCTAAAGGGAATCAAAATTTGTAGGGTAATTTCCGTTTATATAGAAATATTAAATTTGGCAAATAATACCGTCTTATACTATAAATATTCAACAAATATAACAATCCAAAAATATATTATATTTGTAATTAAATCATTAAAAATTAAGTCTCTATTTAAAATACTTAATCATCGAAGTTAAGTAACGGTATGCTCGATGTATATCTTTAAATTTGTACGGAACCTTTGGTGGGCAATTCCGACTAGCACTTGTCCGGTTTTTTTCTGTATGGCGTTAAGTAAATGTGGACAACATCACATACATTGTTCTGATCCCAATTTGAAAAACTATTTAAAGCATTAAATTTGTATTCCTCCCCTCCGCTGCGCAGATCCTGGCTTGGTCGATCGCCGGACCATCTACCCGGTGCTGCGCAGATCCTGGCGTGATTGACCGCCGGGCCACCTTCCTTCTTCAAATTCATCAAATTGGGATCTTTTTACATCAAAATTAAGTTACGTAATTTATTTTTTTTATTTTTTAGACTGTAATATAATTTACTTTATCTTATCTTGTTCTGTATTTTATTTTATTCTTAGGGAATAGTTATAGAGAGGTAGGTCCCCATAACTTTCTCCCCATACTTCATTTTCTTTTGTAGCGTAGCAGAACCTAGGTTTCTGGGGGTATTCCTCTTCAAGGGTACCCCAGATATTCTGCTACGTTATAACGTGAGGCGCCAGCAAACCAGAATATCTCCTGATTTAAACTTTCATGGTCACTATCACTAGAGTTATACTATACGGGAGAACTCCCGTGATCATGGCGCTTGCAACAGTGCCGAAATATCGGAAACTCATAATAAATAAGGTACATGGTATAAACCCCGAATTAAATAACTCTACAGAATATCTCCATTCTCCACCCTTACTTACTCTTTGGGTGTTTTTAGAAGCGGCTAAATGAGTACCATCCTCAGACATCACAAGAAGACGGACAGCAGTATGTTCTCTTACACCAATGGCCAAATTACGATCGCCAAGCCGATACAAACGTGGCGATACAAATCCGACTTGGATAGGCTACACACAGTCCAGGAATAGATTATGTGTGTATTAGGCTAATAATGATTAATACAAAGCCTACAACTATTAAAGGCAAAAGTTTGCTTCAAGTCCTTAAATCCATCCATTATTCAGAATGAAAAAATATTCTAATTTAATGTTGTTCGTAAAACAGTAGGCTGGAATGTACACCTATTAGAATACTAATGGACAAAGCAATCAGTTTAAGACTTCTTAAAACTAATTAGGTAAGTAGTTAGCAATACATTCTCGTTTATACAGTTACAAACGTGTTGCAATAACATATTTTTTAAATTCCTTAGCAAAATTTTGCAGAGTTTTGAACGTTTATATTAAGTTCAAAGCTCATGAAGTTTGATAGAAATTAATAGGTATGTTAACATTTCCAATAACTAACGTTAATCTTACACATGCGTCTGAAATCTCCTATTTCATATTATTATTGCAAAAAGACATTAAGGATACTTATCTTATAATTTACTAACATACTGAATGCGAAAGTTCGTACGGATGTCTGGTTAACCATCACGCTGGCCGGTACGGCTGAATAGATTGATAGATTATTGTCTGGAATAACTCAAAAGCTAATTTTAACCCCAAATGATGAAATAGTTTTAAAAATCAAAGTTTTACACATACGAGGTCGTGTGGGCGACATCGTAGCATAGCAATAATAAGTGAATATCAACTGCTGAATACCAACAAAACAGTCCACACACTAGTTGTATACGATTAATATCATAACTGATAACGTATTAAGCAACGTTTGTATGTTAAATTTATATTAATAGATATTGTTAATATAAAATAATTTCAAAATTCAATAAAGATAATTATTGTCCTGGAAAAACTTTTAACCGATTCACCGCGGGGGAAATCAATGCCGAAAAATATAATCGGGCAGTGCCGACTGCGGACTACCGAATATACTGGTATAAGATGCCTTATTACACGAACCTCGTATTTACGCGTATATTTGTCTCTTTCAGATACTTTAAAACATCGATATGAGTGATAGGGACCGATAGATACGAAAACACGGACATTGTGTTGCGGAGTAAGGCCTTAGGTGTAGACATGTTTAGGAAAGCCCATCTTCTGAGTTCTAACTCACGAGTACGTAGTTTTTGCCTACCCATATTTAGTATACGACACTACTTATGCCGCTTTCGACATCCGTTTTAGAAAAGAACTAATTGCAGTCTTTAAGTAGTTTATAGAGGGTTTTCGCTAGTTTAAACTTCTTACGCGTTTAAATTAACGTAACTTATCTAGTTACAGAGTTAAAATAGTCTTATTAATATGTTTCTTACGCATATTTCCTACAGATGTTTGTTTCCACAGCGTACAGTGAGCTCTATAAGTACATACGGATATATGAGTACAACACGTTATGACTTAGTTAGTTAAAAAAAATGCTGACAAAAATAACTGACACATACTTTAAACAAACTGGCAATGGTATCAACATGTTTGACGAATCTATAGAAGCACCCACATAAACCATAGTGCATTAAATAATCATTTTTATTCCTTCTACGTAATTTTTTTATTTTACGCACGCCACGTTTTCGTCATAGATATCATGAAAGATCAAGCTTCACTTCATGATATAACATTTTATATAGAATATTTTAAAAAAGTCTGGGTGGAAAGTACTTAACAATTTGTAGATAATATCTTCTAGGTCTTAAAAGCAGACCTTGCACCAAGGCAAGGGTTTGACCTTTAAAGAAGAATATTTTACTTCACGATTGCAAGAAATCTCAAAGATGTAGTTCTAATATTAGAGTCACAATAAACGGTTTCATTGCCAACCGTGATACACATAATATGTCGGTCTCAACAATGTCGAACGAACATAAACCGCTATATTTAACTGAAATTAACTCGACAATTTATTAGAAGTGTTCGTTATATACCGCAAATTTCATTTTCTGAAGATGTAAAGTTACGAGTTTATCCATTATTTTTGCATTATAGTACGAGAACAGGTGTCCTACCTAAGTAACCAGTTACTAAAAGTGAGTTGATATTACGAAGTTGCGTAATTGTGTTACATAACTTTCGATCGTTGGTGCTAATTGGTGCAACTAACAACCACAAAATTAATAACACACAAAGTGCACTACGCCACATTTTTAATTCCAAAATGTTTATATTGCTGAGCTTTACTAATAAATTAGGTAAATGGCATGTCGGATAAACTGCATTTTGACAGTTTTGGTAACCGTGCTCATAATATGTAACATTTATGAAACTGTAACACAAATATGTGTGTCTGTACTAATATAGTTTAAAATTTCAATAGGTATTCTAAGCCGCCGTGCCGTGTAGTGCCGGCACATAAAAAGAATAGCACTACCCCCTCTCTTCTCGTGGGTGTCGTAAGAGCCGACCTAGGGAAAACTGACATCAGGAGATGAGCAGCAGCGTCTCCTAACAACAGCAGGCCATACTGCGAGCGCCAACCCACCTGCCGAGCGTGGCGATTATGGCAAACTCCCCCCAATATGAATACCACACAAAAATATCGGCCCCCAGTCCCCGGCGGCCCCGCTACTCTTAGCTATGGCAGCGGCTATCGTAACAGCGGGGCAGGGGGTGCTAAGAATCCCCGGGTAAGATTCGGCTGCCAACAAACACGACTCGACCAGGCAACATATAACACGCGCACACTGAAGCTCAACGCGAAGCTCGTAGAGTTGGAAAAGGCAATTGGTAAGTTACATTGGGATATCATTGGGCTATCTGAAGTCCGAAGAGAGGGGGAGGACTCGATAACCCTGCAAATCGGTAACTTACTATACTACCGGGAGGGCGACCAACAGTCCCTAGGTGGTGTCGGGTTCATCGTCCACAAGTCCCTTGTCAATAATGTGATCACTATCGGAAGTGTTTCGAGCAGGGTAGCGTACCTAATACTCTGAATATCAGAAAGATATTCGTTGAATGTCATACTGGTTTATGCTCCGACCTCGACAGTGGAGGCTATGTATGAGGTAGATCACTACACGGTTGTGATGGGGGATTTCAATGCAAAGTTGGGGCAACGTTGCGGTGATGAGTTGAGAATGGGGCAATTTGGATTTGGGCAACGGAACAAAAGGGGCCAGATGCTGGCAGACTTAATGGAGAGGGAGAACCTCTTTATAATGAACTCCTTCTTCAAGAAGCCTGTAAGCCGCAAATGGACCTGGATCTGTAAAGTCAAAAACGAGATCGATTTTATCATGTCAACTAAGAAGCACATATTCAATGATTTCGCTGTGATTAAAGCTGTTAAGACAGGAAGCGATCATCGCATGGTCAGAGGCACATTGAATATCGACGTAAAGCTTGAAAGAGCGCGACTGATAAAATCCACGCTCCGACCAATACCGGCTCAAATTCAAAACCCCGAGTGCTTTCAGCTCGAGCTTCAAAACCATCTCGAAGCCCTTGAGAACAGCATCGATGTGTACGATCTATACAACATGGTGGTGGATACTGTCCGTACAGTAGGGTCCAAGTACTTTAAAGCCCGCCGTCCTAAATCAAAGAAACTCTCCAGTCAGACTCTCCTACTCATGGAGCAGAGAAACGAAATGAGGCTACAGAGCTCAGCGGATGCCCATCGCTATCGGCTACTCAATAGACAGATATCTAAGTTGACTAGCGACCTTCGCCAATTTAATAACCGACGTATTAAAGAGGCCATTGAGCGGAACAAAGGCTCCAAGGTGTTCGCCAGGGATCTGTCTATTGGGCAAAGCCAATTGACGAGGTTGAAAACTGAGACAGGTAGCATCATTACGTCAACACCTGAAATCCTGAGGGAGATTGAGAGTTTCTATGGTCAGTTATATTCTACGAAAACACCTATTGAAAGCAAGGCTAAAGAGCCAAGCTTACCCGACACTATTCTGAAGATATCCCGGAAGTCAGCCTTTGCTAGATTAGAATGGCTCTCAAGCAGCTTAAAAACAACAAGGCGGCGGGTGATGACGGATTCACAACAGAGCTCCTGAGAGTGGGCGATAAGCCGATACTTAAGGTCCTTCAGAAGCTCTTTAATTCTGTCATCCTTGAGGGCAAAACGCCAAAGGCATGGGGCAGAAGCGATATGATGCTGTTCTTCAAGAAGGGTGACAAAACTCTCTTAAAGAACTACAGACCCATCTCGCTTCTGAACCATATCTATAAGTTGTTTTCGAGAGTCATTACGAATCGTCTCACTCGCAGGTTCGACAACTTCCAACCTCCCGAACAAGCCGGGTTCTGAAAAGGCTATAGTACCATAGACCACATTCAGACGCTGCAGCAAGTTATACAGAAGACCGAAGAGTATAACTTGCCACTTTGCTTAGCGTTTGTGGACTATGAGACAGCCTTTGATTTGATTGAAACCTCGGCAGTGCTGCAGTCATACCAAAGTTATGTCGGTCCGATAACAGAACCAGAGCTCAGCGAGGGGTCCATATTGGGTTGCATAAATTAAAGAAGCAATTAAAGAAGATGTTTTTTGGCATTCTCTTCGTTTCGCATAACGTTCATTCAGTATTAATCATTTGGCATTCTATATTTCCCCATAACTTCTTTTATAATAATGATATATCAGCATCATAATTGTTTTTACAATAACGATTACTAATCATAACATTTATTATCATCTCACCCTGTGATATATATATACTCGTATATTACAAGTCATACATATAGAATACCATTACCATAATTATATTATGTTAACATTTAAAACATCATTAGTTATACAGCCTGAAAATATGCCTCTTTAATTTATGCAACCCAATATTGACCCGCAAACGCAAGCAAGCAGCAAGCATGCATATGCAAAGTGCATAAGCAAGCATACATGCAAGCATGCAAGCAACCATGCATGCATGCAAACGAGCATGATATTTTCAAGCTTCTGGACTGCAAAGGACACGGCATCAACATCAATGGCGAATACCTAACACACCGATTTGCCGATGATGTAGTTCTTATGGCTGAGACCTTGGAAGACCTAAACATTATGCTCGAAGATCTCGGTAATGCTTCTCAAAGAGTGGGTTTCAAGATGAACATGGACAAGACGAAAATCATGTTAAATGCCCATGTTGCACCCGCTCCAGTTAACGTTGGGAACATTGCATTCGAAGTTGTTGACCACTATGTTTACCTGGGACAGATAGTCCAGTTAGGTAAGTCCAACTTCGAGAAAGAGATCTCTCGTCGAATCCAGCTCGGATGGGCAGCGTTCGGGAAGCTCCGGCATATATTCACGTCCGAAATACCTCAGTGTCTCAAGACGAAAGTTTTTGACCAGTGTGTGTTGCCTATGGGAGTGAGACGTGGTCGTTTACTATAGGTCTCATAAGAAGGCTCAAGATCACCCAGCGAGCAAAGGAGAGAGCGATGCTTGATATTTCCCTGCTCGATCGAACCACAAATGATAAGATCCGCAGGAGAACTAAAACAACTGACATCGCTCGAAAGATTGCAACGTTGAAGTGTTAGTGGGCGGGACACATAGTGCGGAGAACCGATGCCGCGATAGCTGTTGGAGCGCAAAGGTTCTCGAATGACGACCGCGTACCGGACGACGTTCCGACGATCTGGTCAAGGTCGCAGGAAGTCGCTGGACGCGGACAGCACAGGACCGATCGTTGTGGAGATCTTTGGGGGAGGCCTATGCCCAGCAGTGGGCGTCGTTCGGCTGATATGATGATGATGATGATGATGATTCTAAGCATCAAACATTATTTAGAACGTTAGTAGTAGGTACTTACTTAATGAAACGGATTTGCTGCAACTTCTTCTGTCACAATTATTTGTCGTAGAGCAAATTTTTTTTAAACATCTTAAAATCCATAAACTATACCTCCTAACGTTTCTCCACCAACCAACCAACAACACTTTATAAACTAATGTAATTATGTACCTAGGTATATCAATGATATTATGTTTGCAAACAAATATTTTCCTTATTTTCTGACACTGAAGAACCCGAAAAACAAACACTAGGTACTATAGCAATTGATCGATAATTTAAATCCCACGTGATGCAGTCGATTTGTTTTACGAATCTTTGATTTTTGGTGTAAAAATGCAAATGTCTAGACATTTGCATCTCTTCTCTGTTATATCAGAGAAGAGATACTTCAACTACAACTAAATTAATGATTTTAAAATGTATTGTTTATCAGTCGTAGTATATATATATATATATATATATTAATTGTCTTAAACGCTAATATTTTTATACTAACAATAACCACGCAGGCGGCTCCGCTGGTCAACGCTAGAGTCGATTAAAAACAGGTACGCATGGATTTTGCTGATGCTAATACATACAACTAGTCGTCTTGACACTGCGAATACTGGTATAATTGTTATTATAACTCATTGGCACAAACTTAGTCAATAAATTGTCTACTAGTAACTAAATCAATATTGATTGCATCAACACAACATGTAGGCATAGTGATAGAGATCACTCCGTGAGCAGTTTGTCTTATCCACATCTCCGCCTATACACCGTTCCTGTCCTTACGTATAGTTAGTTATCTAACAAACCTATTTTTGCAGGTACTTACACAAATTACTTATTATTTGTTATTTTATTATAAATGGAATTATTACGTGGTAAATTCATAATTACTTTTACCAGCATTTAAACTATAAAATCGTTTATTTTAAATAAGTATAGTATTCATCCCTAAAGAGTAGGATGTTTTCAGTTTGTCACTTATTAAATTTTTCATCACTTACTATCGATGACCATGTACTCCTTAATCTTTTTAATATTATAAAGTTTGTATGGATGTTTGTTATTCAATCACGCCAGACTCGTTGAATAGATCTGTATGAAATCTGAAACAAAGATACTCGTAGACTATGGCCAGAAGCATTACAGCTTACCTTT
This sequence comes from Anania crocealis, assembly GCA_949315895.1. NCBI lineage: Eukaryota > Metazoa > Arthropoda > Insecta > Lepidoptera > Crambidae > Anania > Anania crocealis. The sequence continues at coordinate 13,394,331 of OX438880.1, read as the reverse complement.
TATTTCGAATTTTTTTATGATTACGACATAATATTTTTTTCCCCGTTGTTTATATCCGTATTCAAAACTAAACGTGCGCTAAATATGTAAATAAGTGTAATAAAGTATTAACTTAGTTTACTTTAAAATAACAAATAACTGAATAGAATAACATGAAAGTCGTCAACTATTAGGTTTAACATTTATACTTGAAACAATCGCTCTACCTCATGATTTTGTAAAACTCTTGATAAGATTTCCATGCTCGCTACCTATCTGCGGTGTTACTAACTGAGCGATAAGATCAATGTCACACCGTTGACATTATGATAGATTATTAATAATTATTATCATAGCGTAACGAAACAGTTTAAATGCCGGAATGAAATATTTTAAACATATTTGTGTAAAATATTGAATTATTTATATCGAAGAATTTGGCATAACGCAGGCGGGTTGGCACGGCGGCATGCCGTGTAGTGCCGGCACATAAAAAGAATAGCACTACCCCCTCTCTTCCCGTGGGTGTCGTAAGAGCCGACAGAGGGAAAACTGCCATCAGGAGATGGGCAGCAGCGTCTCCTAGAAGCAACAGGCCATACTGCGATCGCCAACCCGCCTGCCAAGCGTGGCGATTATGGCAAACCCCCCCCCAAATATGAATACACCGCTAAGAATTCGGCCCCCAGTCCCCGGCGGCCCCGCTAGTCCTAGCTATGGCAGCAGCTATGGTAACGGCGGGGCAGGGGGTGCTAAGAATCCCCGGGTAAGATCCGGCTGCCAACAACGACGACTCGACCTGACAACATATAACACGCGCACACTGAGGCTTGACGCGAAGCTCGTAGAGTTGGAAGAGGCAATTGGTAAGTTACATTGGGATATCATTGGGCTATCTGAAGTCCGAAGAGAGGGGGAGGACTCGATAACCCTAAAATCCGGTAACTTACTATACTACCGGGAGGGCGACCAACAGTCCCTAGGTGGTGTCGGGTTCATCGTCCACAAGTCCCTTGTCAACAACGTGATTACTATCGGAAGTGTTTCGAGCAGGGTAGCGTACCTGATACTCAGAATATCGAAACGATATTCGCTGAATGTCATTCAGGTTTACGCTCCGACCTCAAAACACGACGATGTCGAAGTGGAGGCTATGTATGAGGAGATCTCTAAAGCCATGCATAGCTTTAAAACCCACTACACGGTTGTGATGGGGGATTTCAATGCGAAGTTGGGGCAACGTTGCGGTAATGAGTTGAGAATGGGGAAATTTGGATTTGGGCAACGGAACAAAAGGGGTCAGATGCTGGCAGACTTCATGGAGAGGGAGAACCTCTTTATGATGAACTCCTTCTTCAAGAAGCCCGTAAGCCGCAAATGGACCTGGATCAGCCCGGACGGTAAAGTCAAAAACGAGATCGATTTTATCATGTCAACGAAGAAGCACATATTCGATGATGTCGCTGTGATCAACGCTGTTAAGACAGGAAGCGATCACCGCATGTTCAGAGGCACATTGAATATCGACGTAAAGCTTGAAAGAGCGCGACTGATAAAATCCACGCTCCGACCAATACCGGCTCAAATTCAAAACCCCGAGTGCTTTCAGCTCGAGCTTCAAAACCGTTTCGAAGCCCTTGAGAACAGCATCGATGTGGACGATCTATACAACATGGTGGTGGATACTGTCCGTACGGTAGGGTCTAAGTACTTTAAAACCCGCCGTCCCAAATCAAAGAAACTCTCCAGTCAGACTCTCCTACTCATGGATCAGAGAAACGAAATGAGGCTACAGAACTCAGCGGATGCCCATCGCTATCGGCAACTCAATAGACAGATATCTAAGTCTTTGAAGAGCTACCTTCGTCAATTTAATAACCGACGTATTAAAGAGACCATTGAGCGGAACAAAGGCTCCAAAGTGTTCGCCAGAGATCTGTCTATTGGGCAAAGCCAATTGACGGGGCTGAAAACTGAGACAGGTAGCATCATTGCGTCAACACCTGAAATCCTGAGGGAGATTGAGAGTTTCTATGGACAGTTATACTCCACGAAAACACTTGTTGAAAGCAAGGCTAAAGACCCTAGAGCCAAGCTTACCCGACACTATTCTGAAGATATCCCGGACGTCAGCCTGTGCGAGATTAGAATGGCTCTCAAGCAGCTTAAAAACAACAAGGCGGCGGGTGATGACGGAATCACAACAGAGCTCCTTAGAGCGGGCGGTAAGCCGATACTTAAGGTCCTCCAGAAGCTCTTTAATTCTGTCATCCTCGAGGGCAAAACGCCAAAGGCATGGGGCAGAGGCGATGTGATGCTGTTCTTCAAGAAGGGTGACAAAACTCTCTTGAAGAACTACAGACCCATTTCGCTTCTGAGCCATATCTATAAGTTGTTTTCGAGAGTCATTACGAATCGTCTCACTCGCAGGTTCGACGACTTCCAACCTCCCGAACAAGCCGGGTTCCGAAAAGGCTATAGTACCATAGACCACATTCATACGCTGCGGCAAGTTATACAGAAGACCGAAGAGTATAACTTGCCACTTTGCTTAGCGTTCGTGGACTATGAGAAAGCCTTTGATTCGATTGAGACCTGGGCAGTGCTGCAGTCTCTCCAAAGGTGCCAAATAGACTACAGGTACATCGAGGTACTAAAGTACTTATACCAAAACGCCACCATGTCGGTCCGATTACAGAACCAGAGCTCTAATCCGATCCAACTACAGCGAGGTGTGAGACAGGGAGACGTTATTTCTCCGAAACTGTTCACAGCTGCGTTGGAGGATATTTTCAAGCTTCTGGACTGGAAAGGACGCGGCATCAACATCAATGGCGAATACCTAACACACCTGCGATTTGCCGATGATGTAGTTCTTATGGCTGAGACCTTGGAAGACCTGAACATTATGCTCGAAGATCTCAGTAATGCTTCTCAAAGAGTGGGTCTTAGGATGAACATGGACAAGACGAAAATCATGTTAAATGCCCATGTTGCACCCGCTCCAGTTAACGTTGGGAACATTGCACTCGAAGTTGTTGACCACTATGTTTACCTGGGACAGATAGTCCAGTTAGGTAAGTCCAACTTAGAGAAAGAGATCTCTCGTCGAATCCAGCTCGGATGGGCAGCGTTCGGGAAGCTCCGGCATATATTCGCGTCCGAAATACCTCAGTGTCTCAAGACGAAAGTCTTTGACCAGTGTGTGTTGCCAGTAATGACCTATGGGAGTGAGACGTGGTCGTTTACTATGGGTCTCATAAGAAGGCTCAAGATCACCCAGCGAGCAATGGAGAGAGCGATGCTTGGTATTTCCCTACTCGATCGAATCAGAAATGATGAGATCCGCAGGAGAACTAAAACAACCGACATCGCTCGAAGGATTGCATCGTTGAAGTGGCAGTGGGCGGGACACATAGCGCGGAGAACCGATGGCCGTTGGGGCGTAAAGGTTCTCGAATGGCGACCACGTACCGGACGACGTTCCGTGGGCAGGCCCCCCACAAGGTGGACCGACGATCTGATCAAGGTCGCGGGAAGCCGCTGGATGCGAACAGCACAGGACCGATCGTTGTGGAGATCCTTGGGGGAGGCCTATGCCCAGCAGTGGGCGTCGTTCGGCTGATATGATGATGATATGATGAGGCGGGTTGGCGCGTTTTGCCAAAATGCTAGAGACAAGATGCTGTTGCCCGACTTCTTCTGGCAGTAATTCTTTAGTCTCCTCTTATGACACACACAAAAAGGGATGAGGAGTGCTAATCGTGTCGGCACTCGACACCACACGACAAATATTTACAAATAGCTTTCAAACATTGTTCCGCATATAAAAAAATAACCATAAGTATTCTATGATTTTTCTTGTCCACTACTTCCATACTAAATTTCACGTCATTTAGTTAAATTGTTTCCAAGAGTGATTTATATGACTGGTGTGGAATTTCATACCAGTATAAACTTAGAATAATTATTCTAAGAGTATAAATAAATCATAACTTCGTAACTTCTAATGTAATTTTCGCGTAATTTATGTATTTTATATTATAAATTGAATTGAAATTTATTTATTTGACATAAAAATACAACTACTTATACAATTACAAAAAAATTTCGCATGAGCTCAGGTGATGCTATAATGCTGGTTTTCAGTGAAATCCCTGGGGTACTGGTATGAAAAAACAATAATAACTTTAGAAGAATATTAAAATATAATTAATAATTTAGTATTATCTTAGTTTTATAACTTTAGTATCATCTTATCTGTGATTTATATAAAAAAATTAGTAGTAATAATTGTGCAGTTATGATGCCCGATAAATGGACAGGTTTTAAGTTTATAAGAGATCTCCGAACATTATGTAATATGATGATACCTTTAGTAAAATAATCCATAATGTTTAGGTAATCAACGAATGATAACATCTGAGTTTAAACATTTTAATAATAAATGAAACGGTGGTAAAGTGCGCCGCATGCGATGGACTCAAAGTATGAGAACTGTATGCGGGCCTATTATCGGGCTAAACAGGGAGGACAGGAAGCTAACCTGACTGCGTATCGTGGTCGGATGCTGGCTATGTTTCAGTCCCTTGAACCAACCGTCACCGTCTCTGCACAGCAACTGTCGGATCAGGTGCGGGCTATCCAACGGTGCAAGCTGTTGGATGATCCCGTGCTTGATCAGCTGCGCCGGGAGGCGCTACCTATTCGCACTGCTTCTTCGTCGACGCGGGGCCTGCCCGCCGCGCTGTCACCTCCGGGGCCTGCTCCCGCATTGATGGCGTCGCGGTTAGATCCAGGTAAACGATGATGGGGTAGTTGTGAGTATGAGCGTTAGTACCCAGGCGAATGAGCAAATTCCGGTTGTTCTCATCTTGCTAACGGAGAATACTTGCACCGGCACAAACTAGTAGCCAGGATTATCCATCAGCAACTTGCCCTTCAATACGGCCTTGTCGAGTCAGAAGTGCCGTACTACAAGTACGCACCAAGGCAGGTTCTCGAAAATGGTCGTTCTTTGCTCTATTGGGATCGATCTATCATCACGGACAGGACTATTGTAGCCAATAAGCCTGATATTGTGCTGATAGATCGGTCCCAACGACGGGCACTGCTCGTTGACATCACCGTTCCGCATGACGATAACCTCGTAAAGGCTGAGAAGGACAAACTCAGCAAGTATCTTAATTTGGCTCACGAGGTTACCGCCATGTGGAATGTTGATTCAACGGGCATTGTCCCGATAGTCGTTTCAGCGAACGGTTTAATAGCGAAGAGCCTTGACCAGCATCTCAAGAGGCTCTCGCTAGGGAGCTGGATCAAGGGACAGATACAGAAGGCAGTACTTCTCGCCACGGCACGTATTGTTAGGAGGTTCCTCTCTCTGCAGCCCTAACTGCCGGTAGCTTGGGCCATGCCCCGCTACCGACGGCACACTAGGTTGGGTTTTTATAATGTTGTTTTCTTTTATAATAATATTTTAAAAACCTTTTTTTTTATTTGAGGTAGGGGAATGCATTTAAGCATACTCTGCGACAGCGGGGGCCATCACAGAGTTATGTGGGGCTCGTCCGAGGTTAACGGACCCTACCCACTAAACCACCCTCCGTGTCCTCCGGTGCCATTCAGTGAGTCGGAACCACGGGTTAACGCCCGGCGCGTTTTTACCCCGGGCAATCATCCGCAGTTCCACTGCTGGCTATGGCTCGTTTGACTAGCGAGCGCCACCTGGCTTCAGGGGGAAGAAGTACTCCCTCAGTCTCCAGTAAGCAGTGAGTGGGACACACACAACACCGCCACAGGCCTCCTTTAGCGGACAACTGACACCCCTGTGTCGGTCATCCGAGGCCTTGTGAGGAAGGGCATATGCAGTGCGTAGAGCCGCCTGCGGCGCCCAAGACGGCGGCGGCAGATCATAGGGACATCGGGCGCGAGCTCTCTTTCCCTCTCCACAGCTTCCTTCTGCAAGATAATGGTCTCGCAGAAGGTAAGCATGGCCTGCCACTTTTCCCCACTTTCTATCATTTGAGCTACTACAGCCCCCAGGGTGAGATCCCTTCCGATCACGGCAGTTAAGGTACTGCGCTCACTCGCCCAGGCCGGGCATGTCTCGAGGGTATGTTGCGCATTGCTTGGGCAGTGGTGGTATGAGGCGGACTCTCCTCTGCTGATGCGGCAGAGATAATCGTCAAAACAGCCATGCCTCGACAAAATCTGGGTCGATCACACAAAATATCCAAAACTGGCGATATAGCCACCACAGTTCGTCGACCGGCCGTGCCATTAGCCAGACGACGTTGCCGTGCCATTTGCCAGACGAATATTGTAAAAACCTTTTTTTTTTTTTTAATTCATCACGCATGCCTACTGCTTCAGGGCAGCAGTAGGTTATGAGGGACTCTCTTGTCGGTGCCCGACAAGCACACCCACTAAAAAGACCTGCGGTTTACCTTGCAACGTATGTTGGCAGTGTATGGGTTTCCTTTAGGATGCCCTCCATGCACCGCCTACGTACGGCCTCAGGCATAAAGTATGGGTGATTCTGTACACCACCGGTCTTCACCCCCAGTCTGGCAAGCTGTGCAATGCGAGCGTTGAACCCCCCGGCCCAACGCCCACTAGCCTGCTAGAGGCCCCAAGTTGAGTTCGGCGTATGCCTTCTCGTCCTCCCCCATCTACGACTTCGGGTCGGGTCCGCAAGCAACCTCGCCGACCCGATCCATGGCCGTCCTTTGCAACGACAGTGCATATCGTTGCAAGAGGCCGCCAACTCGCCGCTTAGCATAGCTCAAACCATACTGGGAAGCGAGCGACTTCCGTCAACAACGGCAACACCGCCGTCGCGCCCTCCAGCGCGAACGGCCACAACAGGCCAAGGGCCGAAGCCCGCTACCACCATCTGGAGACGCATTCAAAAGCGGGCTGCCCAAGCCCACTGGAAGCGCCTCCCGTGTGAGTTTTGGTCGGTGCCTGCCAAATGCCCGGTACCCTCCATGTCTGAAGGGCGTTCCCCTATCCGCCACCTGGGGACGCGCCCGGTAGGAGACCCAAAACTCCCTCGGGAATCTTGTAAAAACCTAGGCTAAGTTATATTAATAAATAGGTGAATAATGAAACCTTAATAAAGTAAATCAAAATAACATTAAGTTAATTTTAGTTGAGTTAAAATTTAGTCGGTTCTTATAAAATAGCAGTTCAATGGTTTTTAGTAGAATGTTTTGTACACGACAAGTAATTTTAATTTATAATCCGTAGTACTGTTTGACATTTTGTTGTATTTTTATTGACTGTACATTGGTTTCTCTGGTCGATATGTATTTAAGCGTAATCATTGCATTTATCCTGTAAGTTAGCATTAAATCAATGATCATTTATCTAGAGATGAGATGTTGTTCATATTGTTAATGATTTTCCTCCACTGATATCGACTTTACGGTTGGTTTTTTCATCAATTATTCCCATTGACTAGGTTTGTTAAGTTCCGCATGCGTGCTTTGGTTTTTTTTCACGTTTTTCTCAACGTTTATTACTAGCTACGAGTATACTGCAGTTGCCGTTCTACTAATAATAATAATAATAATAAATTCTTTATTTGCAATAAAACATGGTATTACAGTTGTTTTACATTTTACAATAGTGGAGCGACATGTTTTGCCTTATTTAAATAAAAGCATGCAAATCTATAGGTAAAACCAAAACAGTCAACACAGTCTATTTGTTTAAACATACATAGCTAAAATAATCTTTGAGATCATAAAAATTTTTCTCATTAAGCCATTTATATAATTTAGCTTTGAATTGTCTATTATTTAATAATTTAAAAATTTTAGGCAATTTGTTGTATATCTTAACACTCATAGCTAGGCAGTTTACATTGTATTTTCTGAATTTCGGAGCTACACTTAAAACTAGTCTCTGGGGGTCACGTTTCAGACGTGAATTCATATCACAAGCTCTCTTAAATAAATATGAATGCTTCCTAACAAAGAGGCATATTTCATAAATGTATAATGAAGGCAGCGGTAGTAAACCAAGCGATTTAAATAACGGTCTGCATGAATTTCGAGGCGATTTGCCGCAAATAGCTCTAATACATTTTTTTTGTGTGATAAAGGCTCTTTTCATATCGATACTGTTCCCCCAAACTATTAAACCATAACGAAGTATGGATTCGACATAAGCGTGATAGGTTACCATAGCTGTCTTTAGGTTTGTTATTTTCTTTATACGTCTGAGGGCATACACAAATCTATTAAGTCTCGATGATAGATTATTCAAATGTGCCTTCCAATTTAATTCTTGATCGATTATAACTCCTAGAAATTTTGTTTCATGTACTTTTTTTATTTTATTATCTAATTAATATTCATGTCAATGTTTTGTTTTATTCGATTATTATCATTAAATTGAATGTAAAATGTTTTATTAATATTAATTTTTAAATTATTCATGTCAAGGTAATCAATTATATTATTTATTGTAATGTTAATGTCACGTTCGTGGTCTTTAATTGAATTATGTTTTTTATCAGACGATACAACTATCGATATATCATCTACGAACAAGATGCATTTATGATTTGATACATTGATAATGTCATTTACATAAAGAATAAACAACACTGGGCTCAACACGCTTCCTTGTGGGACGCCACAATTTATTTCTCTATACTCTGATGCGTAGGTCACTTCTTCATTTTTGTCGTTAATATTTGTAATCATGACACATTGTTGTCTATGCGATAGATATGTAGATATCCACTGCAATGGGAGTCCCCTAATACCCATATCATCTAATTTATCTAACAATATGTCATGTGAAACAAAGTCAAAAGCTTTTGATAAGTCAATAAATAAGCCAGTAGTCCAATTATTATTATTAATATTAGTCAAAACAATGTCAATTAGTGTAAATATTGCAAGAGTAGTAGATTTATTTTTTTGGAACCCATATTGTTCTGTATTAATTATTTTATATTTTCCACAAAACTCTACTATTCTCTTCAACATGCACTTTTCAAAAATCTTTGAAAAAATTGGTATTAGTGCTATCGGACGGTAATTATTGATATCTTCTCTATCATCCCTCTTAAAAAGAGGCTTGACGACTGATAATTTCAGTACTGCTGGAAAAAATCCCTCTAAGAATGATGAATTGATAACTGTAGTGTTACTAAATGAACGCAGTTTAATCAAGTTTATATCGACGAACGAATCCTTACCTTCTATACATAAAAGAAAGTCATGTTAGTTACACCACTTTATAACTCGAGAATGGCTAGACCGATTTTAATGATTTTGGTGTTTTTGGATATGTCTTCGCCAGGAATAGGATAATAAGTATTAAAAACTTTGGAACATATGTACCCTTCCTATTTCTTTATTTTCAACCACGCCCTATTTGATGACAATGACATTTAAGATGTCAAAATACTATTCTGGGGCAATACGAAGTTCGTGGGCTGATCGTAGTGAAACTTTGTGCACATATTTTTGGAGGTATTATAAGTAACATAGGCTATTTGGTATCCCACTGTTGGAAACAAGTTTCCGAACGCGCAATATAAGGTGTAGTTCACGAGGGCAGAGCCGCGGCCAAAAAGCTAATAATAATAGTGTACAAAGGTAAATAATTTTAAGACAATTTTAATAGAATGGAATCTGTTGAATCTTTGTTTTATCACCAACAGTTTCCTGTAATTAAGCCCGCGCAATTGTGGAATGCCCCAGATCCAATTTACCTTGAGGATGAAAAATCTATTTTTTTTTTAATTCAAACAAGATCAAATACGTGTATAAATAAAAGGAATAATTTAGAAATCATAAAAAGGGCTTAGTACTTCCCCTTAAAAAATCTTAAAAAATAACTGAAAATTTCATATATTTTTTTAAAAGTATTTAAAACGTTGATTTTGTTCTGCTAATATTTGACAAATAACTTTGTATGATGTGCTATCGTTGTTTGCTTTGGTATCAAATTCGAGTACCTACATCAATATTTCTTAACTCAATACACAGCATCGATTACTACATTCTCTCTCGGTTCAGTCAAGTCGAAAATTCCATACGCATTTCACTGCTACGCCAACCTTGACATTTCATTGTTTCCAAAGATGAAACCTCTTTTATACTTTCGATTGTTTACAGTAGAACCCAAATATAACCAAATTACGATTATAAATCAGAATAATAAACGATTAATTATGATGATTTCTGAAATGCTCTAACAGAATTACAATAAAAATAGGTATTGCAAATTTAAATGAACTTGCAACAAATGATATTTTAATTAATATGCACAAAAACATGGCATGATCGACAGCAGGCTAGACTGTGTGTGTATACATAGCAGTAGTGATTACTTGCTCAGTGATACATAGGTCATTGTTGTACCATATCAAATGGATTGGTTCAGAATTGACATTATTCGATTTTTATTTGTATTTAATTTTTACTCAATTATAATGATTAGTATGTTTTATAAGATTATTTTAATTAATTGATTTATTATTAGATTTTTTTATGAAATAATAATTATACTATGTTTATATTATATTGTTTAACGGCTTTAACTAATTTAATTGTAAGTAATTACTAACATATTTTGTGAGTCCTTAATACTCTTTAATAAAAAAAAATCATTTCATTACAAACACTTATCTATACTAATATTATGAAGCTGAAGAGTTTGTTTGTTTGAACGCGCTAATCTCAGGAAGTCCTGGTTCGAATTGAAAAAATATTTTTGTGTTGGATAGTCCATTTATCGAGGAAGGCTTTAGACTATATAACATCACGCTGCGACCAATAGGAGCGAAGCATTAGTGAAAAATGTTGCTAAAACGGGGAAAATTATTCATATTTGAAGGCTTCCGTTGCGTGCGCTGCGTAAGAACAAAGAGTATCACAAACTCGATAAGTATAGTGCGTCCCATTTATATTTATGTAAACAAATGCATTGATTTTCCTAATGAATTTCAAAGGTACGTGGGCAATGTTTACGGTGTCAACTATGGACTCTACAAAAAGTAAACATTTGAAATTTAAATCTCACAATGCGACCCAGTTCAACACGATAATAGCTTGGCCCTACAAGTAGATGTAGAGACATCTTTATGTTGACTCTACTTGTAGTAACACCTTCACAGTTATTTTATAATGCGTAATAAAAATACCAATGCTATATTATTTTATTTTGAAGTAAATGATTCGGAGAAAATGTTGTGTAAGAGATTTAGATTCCATGACACTTGGACATACTAAGTATGGTAAAATAAGTAATGGATTTAAAATATAGTGACGTAAGTCTGGCATCTCCGAGAAACAATGTAGTAAACGAGGTGAATGAGTTCTGTTTATTTATGAAATCATATTTCCCCTAGTTATGAACTTGATACATTTTGTTAACTTTATTTAGTATCTTACAAGCCCTTCTAATATCTTCTAAGATATAAATAATTATGTATTAATCTGTAAATGCAACTATGTCAGTAGCTGTTGCATAGCCTAATAGTTATATTACGTGTGCATCGTCGGCGGGATCACGCAAGTTGCATAAGTGGGTGCATCTGCTTGACATTTGAATCGACCCCGAATCCTAATAGAAACTGTGTCACGAATTAACAGCGAGCGGGCACCGGCGACGAGGTGCGTTGTGCAATCCCGTTAGTGCTCCACGTGCGAACGAGGCGCGCCTCAATGTCGCCCGTGGGCGGCCCGCCCGCCCCGCCACCACCCGCCCGCTCTAAATAGCGGCCCGAAGCCACCCGAACACCCGACTCTATCCGAACAATCACTACGATTGTACCTTTCCTTCTCCCTCAAGCTATGCCAAACGCGCGGCGTCCTGCTCCAGCAAACAGCTGAGTATCAAAACAAAAGAGTGAGAAAGCCGGTCGCCGGTCTCTGTCGCCGCGCCGGCCGGCCGGTGTCGGCGTCCGTAACTCGCGCCGCACGCACGCCAGTTCTCATTCGAACCGCGTCAGTTGAGGTCGTTCGCTGTGAGCTCACGTGCGAAGTTTACTATCGCGAAAGGATTCCCTTTTGTCCCAATTGAGGACCCGCCCTCGTATTATGTTTCCGCGCGAGACCCGCTACCAGCCCCGGCCCACTGAAGTGCCGGAAGTGCAGCGTGAATCGCGACGAAATCTGAAATTCTGCGACGGCTACCCCGCGAAACGCGTTCGCCGGGCGATTTGAAGTTGTGTATCGGTGTTTGGACAGTGTTGTGTGGACTGAAGAGACGATGTCGACAGGCAAGCGGCTGGCCAAGCGGTCCATTATAGGGACGCGCGTTGCGGCTCTTGGGGAGGACGGTTTATTCTACTCGGGAATGATTCAGGCAGTGAAGACGCCGGCTCCTTTTCCGGAGAACAACAACTGTATCAATCTGACGCCGAATACTCGTTATACAGTGCGTTTTGATGGTGGAAAGATCACTAGGGAGTACCGTGACGCGGAGCTGATCGGGCCGGGTTTCCGCGGTATGGCGGGGGTGAAGCTGCAGCCCGGCCAGCGGGTGTACCTGACCTATAACGGCAGGGAGGTGCGCGCCGACGTGCAGCAGCACGACCACGAGACCGACGAGCTCCTCGTCCTCGTGCACGCGCCCGCCGCAGAGGTTAATATAATTTTATTTTTATGACATAACTTCGTATTTTACGCTTATGATCTGTCTCTACATATTTTTCTCGGATTAAACTCAATTGACGAGGACCTCTAATTTCATACAGACTAAATGCGTTTCATTTGCTTGTTTTGTTTTCAAAAACTGTGGAAAACCAGTTTACAATAAACACTCGTAAAGGAACGATACATACATAGTTGTGATTCATTGCGGACAATTCGCAATACCATAACAAGCTGTGATGTAATACAATGACTAAATCGTCATATTAAGGGATTATCCCCATGACAATAAGCAATTTAAGTATGCAATATGTATAATATACTAAGTATTATTGCAAGATATTTCCATAAATTTTTTGGTAGAATTGAAATGCCCGTAGAAAAGACATCAACGATATATTTTTTGCAAACTCGATGTATTCATGAAATGTATGTTGAGTGTTGACTAGAACGTATAATTTATGTGTATTCTATGGCTATTACGTTCAACTATACCTACAACATAAACTATGTTAAGATTACAGCCTTATAAATACAGAACTGAAAATATTTTTTTTACTTTAAATTTTTATGCGATTCCAACGACTTATATTTTAATTTTTAATTGCACAAATATAAATTATTCAAGCTGCTCAACTTATTCATATTTTAATTATTTATTGACTATACGTATTTTAAGAAACGAATTTAATTAATGACGCATTTAGCAATCTTAAACTGCATAAAGAATTATCTGCTATGAAAAAGAAATTCCTGAAATTAATTAGCAAACTGAGATTCACGCTGTTTATCCTCGTGTTATATTCGTGGCGTTGTCCACCGGCAACAATGTTGCACGCAAACAAAGACGGGCGTGCGCGGGCGCAGCGTGCAGTGCGTGGACAAAGCGCTGCTATTGACCCCTCTACACGTGCAGCCCCTGCCCCTCCCGCCCGCCCCTGCCGGTGCATCTGACGCATGCTACAAGATTAACAATGCTAACTGCTAATTACTTGATATTAACAGGTTTTTGAATGACACTGATTGCTTGTTAATTGTTGCTCTCACTCACGATTATGATTTTACGGGACACCTTAAGCTCGCGGACTCATTTGTCACTTACTTGCAATCTCTCTATAACGTACTGGTCTCTCCTGGTAAAAAGAGATTTAATTACAGTTTCTCTACACTAAAAGTTCCCGAATATATCTTATCGCTAAATGTAGTTTACATTCCTTCATTTTTTTGTAGATATCTAGATAAGAAAAGCGTTTACGATATTGCCCATTATTAGTCTAATTATGTAATGAACCAACTGTTTCAGTAGTATTCGCATTTTTTAATTATTACATGTTTTTTTTGGTAGTCTTGTAGTCACTTTGTTAGATACGAGGGCGGGTCAATAAGTCCGTGACTTTTGGAATAAAACACAGATTTTTTGATAAACAAATCATTTTATTTTTCAACGTAGTCTCCCTTGAGCTCTATACACTTTGTCCAACGCTTCTCCAATTTTTTTATCCCTCCCAAAAAATATGATTTGTCGAGGTCCTCAAAATAGGCCTTTGTTTGCGAGATGACTTCATCATTGGAGTCAAATCTTTTTCCACCAAGCCATTTCTTCGGGTTTGGGAACAAAAAGTAGTCACTCGGAGCCAAATCTGGAGAATAGGGTGGATGAGGGAGCAATTCATAGCCCAATTCATGGATTTTTGCCATGGCAACTGCACATGTGTGCACCCTTGCATTGTCTTGGTGGAAAAGAACTTTTTTCTTGGCCAAATGAGGTCGGTTTTTTTTCAAATCGTCATTGAACCGGTCCAATAAGTTGGCATAATATTCCCCATTGATTGTTCTTCCCTTTTGAAGGTAGTCAATGTGGATTATCCCACGTGCATCCCAAAAAACAGTCGCCATAACTTTATTGGCTGACAAACCCACCTTGGCCTTCTTTGGCGCCGATTCACCCTTAGAAACCCACTGTTTTGACTGTTGTTTGGTCTCTGGTGTGTTGTGATGGATCCATGTTTCGTCCACGGTTAAAAAACTCCTCCATATTGCGAATAAACAACGCCAAACCTTCCTGTGAAGTTGTTACACGATTGCGTTTGTGGTCGACTGTGAGCAAACGCGGCACCCATCTTGCGGAAAGCTTTCTCATGCCCAATTGATCTTTTAAAATTGAAACCACTGAGCCATGCGAGATCCCTACGACTTCCACAATCTCTTGCACTTTCAATCTTCGGTCGGCCAACACCATATCGTGAATTTTTTTGATTGTTTCGGGTGTAGAGACCCCAACTGGGCGTCCAGGACGTTCGGCATCTTCAGTGCTTTTACGGCCACAACGAAATTCAGTAAACCACTTTTTTACCATTGAAATCGATGGTGCAGAGTCCCCATAGTATTTATCAAGCTTAGCCTTGGTCTCGGTAATGGTTTTTTTTCGCAAAAAATAATGCTTAATAAGCACACGAAATTCACCTTTTTCCATTTTTTCCTCAAATTACTGGGTAGTCTGATAAAAATAGCTGTCAAACACAAACTAACTGACGCAGCAAGTTCAAATTTTGATAGGAATCAACTGACAGATACCTGTTGACAGGAGTAGTGTTGCTTTTTCAGTAAAGAGGTCAGAAATTCAAAAAGTCACGGACTTATTGACCGGCCCTCGTACATGGTGTTGTGTGATAAACTTTATCATAGACCGATATACGCCGGTATGTAGGTACTGTGCACAATAGGTAGGCAAAAAGCATATCTACCACTATGCGGTTGCCTTTAACTTCGACAGATAACTTTATCATACTATTATGAAAACATGTACATGGGAAAACAACAGTGTTATAGGTATATTATTACACAATATACACAAATTCTTTATTTATTCAAATAACTCACATTCTTTATTTCTAAATTCAAATGTTACTCAAACTAGCAAAACAGATGAAACACCACATTAATCTATGTTTCGACTTCGAATATTGTATTCAAAAACATTTGTAAAGGAATTTTGTTGTGAGAAGTAATCCTTTTCGTACTGTTTCGATACAAGATTAATAAAAAAAACAGATTCTGAAGGTTATCATTATCATTATTTTTATCGTAATTTCATATCTTGCTCACATTACCTTAAAAATGGTGCACTTCTCATTATAAAGATAAGATATAAAATGGCTTCCGCTAGGTACGTAATATAAATATGAATAACTAGGTATGTTTTCAAAAACAAACTGCCTTCTTTTACTGATAAAAGTACGAGTTTAAAGTTCTAAGCACACGACACGCCACAACAACGCGGCAAACGTAACAAAAAAGAAACATCCTAATTCATAACAATACACTAATTCTGGACTCATTGTTAACTACAAGTCCATACAAAAAGTCCAAGAATCCAACTCTATGCTTTGTTTGCTCGATTTAATCTTTCCTTCTTTGTGAACACGGATAAAGTATGGTCCGAAATTATTGTTGTGCGCTTTCTTTTAAAGATAATGAAAAAATATGTTGGTGCTCTAAAGCAATAGCACTAGGATACTTGCAGGAGCCGATATCGGCAACTGTTTCTAAAGACCATTATAGCTTGTCTGCATTGAATTTTAAAATTCGTTCGAACCGTTAGTCTACGCACCGGTTTGAGTAACAGGTAGAGACGCTTTGGATTACACTAATAAGAAAGCTATTGTCGACGCAGAAATAGAGTCGGACTCTCATAGAGTCTCGCAGTATCTAGTAATCTTAGTCAAGAATTTCGATAACACCCTGCATTTTTTTTTGTTCTAAAGAATTTAGAATTGTGATATAATCACTATCTTGGAGTTCCTAAAGTAATGATTTGGAAATCTTTATCCGATGCATGCTAAATGTATTTCAATGTAGCATTGAAGTATTAAACTGAAAAAACAACCGGATGTCTTTTGTTTGTCTCTTTCTTGATTCACAGACATTATTAAAAATAAAGTGTCAATTAATTGATTCTACAATATCAAATCAACGCTATTTAAATAGGTAAATAGCACAGCGCCTCATAGTAACCGATGGCATAGTGGCAAGTAGTTTGTTTTCAAAATGCCGACTCGCTTGCCGGCCGGCGCGTATGCGTCATCGCGTATTCACACAATTATCGGACGAATATTGGTCGACAAGTAGGCCAACTATTTGTATTGTACACAACAATATTCAGTAAATACATATTCCAGATAAATTATAATCACCTATTTGACCCGATACTCGCAGCCGGTTGCGCTCTACAAGGTCTTTCGAAGGTTTGATTTTAACTTTATTACCCGGACGCCGAGTCTTATTTACAATATTGAGTAAAAAGTACTTTTATGGTAATGCACTCGATCGTTAAAATGCATAAAATGCATTCACAAGGCCAACGGAACGATAAACGTTTACCAATAAGTTGTGATAACGTTTTTGAAATATGAAAATAATTCTAATTACAAAAAATAGTATCGTTATAGGACACGTTTAAAGCTAGTTTTCAAGTGAAAAAAATATAATTATGGTGAAGTAGAAACGTGTGGTGAATCGAGTAAGTGTCACAATGAGGAAGGATTATAAGCACGCCCGCGCATCGCGCTGCGTAGATAGTGACGTAGCACGCGATACTACCATGACGCGCATCGTGCCGCAACCGCAACTCTTTTCGCTCATAAAATAACATGAGCAATTCTTTTACCGATGCATGTTTTCATATACGCGTTTAACGTGATACTATTCACATTCTTAGCTAATGTATTTCTCTAGCACTTTTAATTTTATTCAACAATAAAAATTGCAACGGCTAGTTAACAGTAATTCCACGGCCGGTAATTGACTTTCATTCATTACAATACGTCGATAACTCTTTCGTAACGTCGAAACTCATACGCATTTAGGATAAGATCAATAGTGTAACTATTATCATCAACTATTATGGTATAATAAGTTAGTGTGAACACTTGTTTACACCTCAGATTCATCCACCCATTTATCGTTTAGTGTTTTTTAGGTAGGTAGGTACGTTTGCGTCACAATAAGATAAACCGTGGCACTCGTATCATCAAAACAAGCTAGTGGAACATATAAGACAAAAATGTTTACGTCGCAATAGCATACACAAGTGGAAAATAAAGTAATGGCGTAACAAGCTTAAGGATACAATTTTAAGAATTACAATTTGAATAATAGACTTCGTTATCAAAGTTGTGACGCGGTATTCCCCGCTGTATGCGCACGCGTCGACCCGGAGCCTGACTGCGTCATTCGATATTTACACGAGTGTAAGCAGCGACCGGAAAATCCGCTAGAATGTTTCGCGAAATCAGCTCAATCGAACCTGTGAGCTAACGAGTTGATGAGACTGAGTCATGCCGGCCGCCTACCACCGGGCGGCGATACTAGTAAACAACCAAACTTCAACACGCCGGTTTCTAAAGTAAATGGGACAAAAAAGTTTAGCTTTAGGTAAAACATAAAAAAATCTATATTCGTACATGTAACCCAAACTAGCGATTCATTAACAAGTGCCTCTGTCACGGAGCGGAGATAATTTGGGGTGACGACGGATAGAGATTCGACCTACTTAGCTCGGTAAGTAAGTACTGCGTTTCGGTTAATTTTAATAGCACTGGAAATAACCTAAACGGTAAGTTAGTCGGCGGATATAATTTGTTCAGGCATTAAGATACAAAAATAAAGAGTCAGCAGTCGAGAAATAAGGTCACCGGCAGGCCCGGAATCAAGTAACGGTGTTCGTTACAAAATCGCGTCAAGAATTATTTTCACGTGCGCGGCACCGGTCGGCGGGACCGTTACTCGCGATGGCTAACATCAGCTAACCCGGCCGCAGGTTGTCCATGCCTAAGTGGCACAAGAAGCCGCTAATGTCCATGACAACTCGCTTTGAAAATAAACAACCTCACAATGATTTTGAAGCGAATGGAAGTTGGGTGAGGTCATGTTTCGTGAAGTTATTTACAAGAGCCGCGGCATTTGCGTAAATTGCGCAATCTCAAATTCGATAATAATAATCTTCTAAGAAAAAATAATTATTACTCATCAATTTCAGAACCTCCTCTTTTTTCGTCAGTTAAAAAGGCACGGTCTAACCGCTATTCAGTAAGTCGCCGCGACTGATACGAGCGTGAAAGTGCACCTGAGAAGTTTATAGGCGGTTACAGATTCACTTATTTTAAAACAATGCAACAGGTGTTACAAACTCCTTAAACAATACAACATAGTATTTTTGAAAGCTAGAAAACAAAAGTGTTTATTGTACACTTATTACCTATTTGCAAACAGGTGTCAGTACTTCGGTCGTGATCAGAATTAAAGAAAGTGTCAATGTTAGCATTACAAATGTTTAGCATGGTCTTAATAAAAACATAAATTGGTATAATAAATCAGTTTTCTTTTACCTCGAGCCTCAACAATTCCAAATCGTGTAGCGAAGGCGAGCGGTCTAAACTGACCAACGCTGTTATTAATATCGCATTACTTGAATAGCAGGCGAAAGCAGTTACGACTCAGAAGTAAATTATAGATGCGTTTTCCAGATTTTCCAGTCCAGTTGTGAGTTTTTTTTTTTCGATGGAGGGAAAGACACTTACGCTCATGGCGACTAGCGTTGCGTGGAGCATCGCGTGATCGACGCAAATTTCACTTATTGTACTCTGCGTAGCTCATGTTGCTACCAAAAGCGACAAATTGGTTTCATAATTAACTAAATGTTATGATATTTATAATAATAGTGTTACTTTTCAAAAGCACGTATACTTAACACACGTAACAACAACAATACAAAACCAGTAACGTAACGTTTAAAAAAACTGCAAATTATTGCAGTATTAGCAAAGTTTTTTATATCTCAAGTTGTATTAGAATCTGCAAATGTGTCGGCGGATTTGATACAATTTACAAGTTTCTCCCTCGATAATTTCCAACTATACGTGAGTTTTTTGCCAACGTGTGTGAATGTGTTAACGGAACTGGCGAGCATCGGCTATTTGCGAAGAAAACCATGGGAAGAGAAAACGCGACTAGCGCCTCCATGCTCTGGCGCATGCACGGCTTAGCTTGCTGTGATCACCGTGGCACCATAGCTTGGGTTTTTTTGCAACATCTTTAAAGCTTTAATTTTGAACGGGAGTTTGGTTTGAACATTGTTCTTATTAATGACCTTTAGGGCAAGTAACACTTACAATGTCATATTTTTTTTAAATAATAACACACTGGGTACTACACAGTATAATCTTATCTGTGGTACTACGCAACCATCAAACTGATATTAAGTACAAGATCAATTCGAAGCGTCGCCGCCACCAAAGTTTAAAACATATCTTACTTCATTTTTAACCTTTTTATTGATGTGGTATTATATTATATTTTTTGGATTCTCGTATAATCTACATAAACAATAATCTGTAGCTTGCCCACAATTATGAAATATTAGGCATTCTACGTCACAGATGCTTCCAAAAGTTTCGTAACGGTACTATGATTAGGTTGCCCTCACTGCGAACTGTATTTGTGGAAAAATTCTTACAGCTATTATGAAGAATGTAATCCTTGGTTATTCAACTTTATTACTTGTTTAGGTGTTTAAAACAATAACAACAGTCGTAAAGCAAATTACTGTTATATTTGAGTAACATTTCTTTACCGATTCCCAATGTTTTCGTTTTATTATTTTAATTTTGCAACAACAGAAGTATTACAAGATAATTTTCGCGCTTTATTAATTTACTGAGGCTCATCAGCAATAATTTATGTAGTTACATTCAAATAGCTTAATATAAGCGACCCAATTTGAACTGACAAGGATGATTGACCATTTAATGATGTCAAAAAACGCTCGTTGACTTCATATCGACTCTGCATGCTAATTTAAAATTTACGTGACCAGTTTTCAATTTTTGTTTTCTTTAGTGTGATTTTTAGCTAAGTGCATATTATATTCTTGTCACGTTACCTGTACCTCGGTGATTGCTCGACCTTTGGTCTCATTCCTAACGACCTAATTAGTAATAGGTAAGTATAGCTCAAAATATTAAGAATTCCTAAATATATTAACTAGTTTTAATCATAAATTCGAATCTCCGACAGTTGACATTGATAGCCAAGAAAATCTCGAGCAGAATTAGAATCAAAGTCACTAAAAATATTTATTTTAAATAGTAGAGCTTAAAGTAGACTATAAATAAAACGTGAATCTCTAAGACCTTGATTTATTTCGTTGAACACCTAGTAATGGTCCTCCCACCAGCTACCAGCGAATGCAAGGTCGGCCCTTTGTGGGTGACCTCATTGCTCTTGCCTTGGAATAGTAACACGATATACGTGCACTCTTATCTGAGCAACTAGCACAGCGAAGTGAATCTCAATTGTGATATCAATTAGCACACTTTTATCTAACATAAAGCGTCTAAACACTAAATCCTAATCTGAAGTTGTAGTTGTAATCGGATAACTGGTCCGATTCGGCGTTTTGGCGTCACGTACGGCATCGCGGCCTGACTCAGCGAACAAAATTACTCATTTTCGGGCTCGATATAACAGTAACACACCACAACCGTTACCACGTGGGCGATTGTCACAAATTGCAACAGTTACGAGTTACGATAGCGCTCGCATCCATCCATTCAGAGCTTGCGGGGTCAATTGAGCATGGATATCTATCGATGCTAGAAAAACAATGTAGCGTTTAGCTATATAGTTACCGACTTTGGACGGCAAGGTTATTCAACAGTTTAACATTTGTTCAACACAGCGACCATGGGAGTTATGCAGATTTGGGTAGAGTCGAAAAATATAGTCGAAGGTCGCTCTTGACGTCATAAATTTGTGTTATGGTGATGTGCGTTGCGCGCGACAAATATCTCGGGATGTTCTGCGAGTGAAGAGTTGTTTAATTGCAGTGGCGGGGCGCAGGCCGCGAGCCTCTCCGGCACGGTGACCCACTGACCCAGAATCGCTGATATTGAACCAGCGACGCACAGCCCGTATTCGAAACTCGACCTCCACTTGCGTTTTCCTTGTATTATTTGCTAAACAGCTTGTATCACGCAAATTAAGACCATAATGGGTTTTACTTCTAGTAAATATTCATATCCTTAATAATCAAAGTTCATATCAAACACATATCATAATGCAATTTATTTGGTAATTTCCTTTTTTTACATTTGAGTCGAAACTAAGGAGTTGATCCAGTAACCTATTTCAAGTAAATACTAATCAAGCCACATCAGCCTGGGATCCTTGAGTTACATTACTGGAAAGCCTGAGGGTATCTTCGGGTCATCTGAGTAACGGTAGTATTGGCAGTGCGTATGTCGTAGCACCTATGTCAGTGAACAGGTTCCCGTATCCGTTATCAACTGGTAACGCGGGGCGCGGTAGGTCGGACTCTGTTTTTGGGTCAGGCTGGGTCACGACGCCTGCGTGCTCGCCATTCGCCCCCTCAAATATATTCACTGCTATTTCGATATCTAAGAATAGAGAGGCGACTATGCTTAAGGCATTTCAAGGTGAAACGCTCACTTTTCTAAGCGTCGCACGTAAACGATGCGATTATGGCATCACTGCTGTTGCAGTGTCGAAACGTCGAGTACGCGTCCTTGTGCAGATTTCACGTTCAATTACGTAAGACGGGCGCCCCGGCTTGATTTTATTTACGTGCAAGTCGGCTATGTTACGCGCCGCCCACGCGCCTTCCATGGAGCGGGCGAACTGTACCATTTTACCCGTGACGTCACCGTCGCGACGCGCCTACACTAATAGCTCTCGCCAACGCACTATGACGTCGTTTCGAGAATAATCTTATTCCAAGCGGTCTGTGACGTCACTGCTCCGATTAAAACCTCTGAACACCCACTATCTGGAGCGTGCCATAGATAAAACGTTAGCGTACACACATCTTGCATCATTGTCAGCGCTACGCAATATCAGTTTCCTGACGCCTATTGACGTTGACCTACATCGTCGATTGGTCTTATTGTACTCACAAATGGAATGCTTGGTTTCAACATTTAATAATTGTAAGAAATGTAGGTAAGAAATCTACTTCGTTCATAGATCATATCTGCATAGAAACGACTTACCGTGATAAGTAGGTACTGAGCATTGCATCACGTTTGTACAATTGTTTAAGGAAATAAAGACGGATGACATAATGGCAATGAAAAACAATTGCATGTCACGGCTAAGCATACTCGTAGAAACGTGACGTGCAAATAGAGCATCGTTTGTAATCGTTAAACATATATATTCAGAAATAAAGCATGTACGTTATCCGGGCTGCGAATACAGGGCGCCTAGATGCAAGGACTGCGACCTGCCGCGGCCTCATCCGCGCCAACTAGGCCGCCCGGCTCGTCCTGCTGTGCAATCGATGACGCTGACCTAATGGACCCATTTCAGTTTCCAATAACTTTGTGCAATCAAAATTGGAATCAGAGATGAATCACACTGCAAACAAACACAGTGTCTTCACTCGTGCACGTAAAATCGATAACGACTTGTCGAATAGATTTAGAAACATCAAGTTACTGTAAGATGCCGTTTTTGAAACAAATTACTTATGAGGTTGTAAACAGAAATGAAATGGTTATTTCAAGGAGAATTACTGTTATAAAAACGCTAGGTGCATTTTGACGATTGAAATGTGGGTCACGGATTTTTGGGGCAAGGTTAGCGCTTGCAGCGGCCGGCGCCGTTGCGTGGCTGTGCTCTGCTTCCACCGATTCCGTCACGCCAATCGGTTCGCAAATCGTACAAGGCTGCCGTGCCGATTGGGTGCCTGGTCTAACCGTACATTTTCGATCGGAATGTCTAATACAATACCTATCTGTATGTGTACAACGACTTTTCAATTAAGCTTAATTAAAACCCTCATTGCGAATGTTAGCAAGACTTGATTGGTCTTAGATTCTACGTAATGTAAACATTAGCATTTCCGCTATTACAAAGAACTTCAATTCGGTCTACAAGCAAAAGTAGGTCATGTCGAGATTGTTAAGGTTACGATCGGTAATAACATAATACTGCAATAACGATTAATAACATTTTACTTCGACAAAAGCATTTTGCGATTCATACGATTACAATTAGTAACAGCCGCCTACATAACCATTCAGCTTTGTTAAAGTTACTAATACATAATTTATAAATCGAAGCATTCTCACATCATGATGAAACATAGGCACCTGTCGATAATGATTCCATAAGTATAGTGCCATACTGAGATGAAAGCTTATTATTTGCATGCACTTTTTCAAACAATTCTCAATACCAATTCAGTGCTCTACACACTGTTTCATGTAAATCGATATTATATTTGTTTTGTTGATATTCAATACAACAGATCTTGAAAACGACTGCCACTCTAAAAGTATCTTAAAAATAGAGGGACATTTAAATGTCAGTTAAGTAGCTCAAACGAAGTAGGGGCGTGCTTTATTTATCTTACCTACGCGTATAGAGTCGCTAATGCCGAATAGATTTCAGGTCGGCCCACGCAACAATTTCTAACGTTGCGATGTTAAAACCCATGTTAATGTGTTTACGTAGAACTAAAACTTGTCCTTAGACTGCTGGAAACTGTATCCGCCTTATTTACGGAATATAGTTTAACTTAATTGTTATGTAGCAAAAATCGTAATATGGATACAATAGCACCGTATTTAATGAACGTGCCATAGTTAAAGAAAACTGTGATTGCTCTACTGTGGCCTCCACTAATGTTTTCGATTTCGAATAAGGTTTAGGTTGAGCAATAAACGATGTTGAAAAGCTTAACGCACACTAGTCGGAGCGCACAACGCGCCGATTGTTAGCTCTTGTATCCGTAGCTATTGGCCTATTTAATAGTGCACGAACGCTCGTCGTCAACTGAATTGCTTATGCATGCGTATCTACGTGACTCCAGCTGCAGCTTCACTGAATATCTAATAAAAGAATAATCGCTGTCCATCTATCACCTATGATTTCCGTTCGACATTTTTGTCTCTCCGACCCCTCCGATGGAATCTACAACAAGAAGATTAGAATTGATAAGTAACTACTTAATGCACTTTCGTAACACAGACAAATGACATTCGGGATCTTTTACTTATGATACGATACGCATTCAAAGCCTCAGTTTTATCGGTCGTCGCTGCCGAAGTAATCTATTGTTTTCCCCACCTCAAGGCGATGAATTGAAAGTGCATTGTCCTGCAACGAAGAGGTGTCCTATCGGTATATTTGATAAACGTACATAGTACTTGCCTGCCTTCTAAAGGACTACTAGCTACATTTTTAATTGTTATTTTAAAGTGCTGTCAACCTTCGTCAGTACGGGGGGGCAAGGGAAAAATTTAAATATTTAAACGTCACATCAGTCACACTTAAACTTCCGAGCGTTTTTTTACTTGAAAAATAACCTACAGCAATGAAAATCGAGCGAAAACTGTTAAAACTTAAATTAGGTTGAAAGTGACTAGTTAAAAAGCACTTTTTCTACTCGAGTCTAATCACAAGTATCATTGACGACGATCCCTAATCATTCCTTGTATGTATGATGTGTATATAAATACGTCACGACCCCGGTAGTTGATTTTAAGACTTATTGTTAGTGAAGTAAGAATATTATTATGGTTTCCGTGTGTTGGTAGAAGAAACTAGATGTAACCAGCCGGCCGGCATTTGTCGTCACGCAACCGCGCAGCGCGCGCCGGCCGGCCGCCTTCAGCCAATGACACGCCGATGCAGTCAATGCCACTCGTTTGATAACTGCATCGACTTTCGCCACAAGCTATGCGTATGTCAAGACAGCTAATCGAAACGTGCAAACAATAGAGTCATTTAAAAACACTACACTTTTTGGAAGCTCTACATACAGAGTACAGACAGAGTTAGGTCAAAAAAATATGAAAGCTTGCAAAACGCAAAATAGAATACCTATCTATGAGTAGGTAGCTAATTGATTCTAAACTACGTTATTATTTCAAGACCTAATTTCGAAATACCACGGGCATGGATAATCCGTTTTGCGCAGGCAGTAGCAACATTGATGCGCAGTAGACCGCGGACTATTGCAACTTGGGCGCTTAACGCCCAGACCTTGGTGCTACGATTTTGTCTTTATGAATTATCATCTTGAGTGTACTAAACTTAATTTGTTAATTCATTAGCCCTATTTGTAAAAGTACAGTTCAAAATACAAGAATTTCCCTTTCAACCAACGTGATTATAGATTAGCAGTTATTGTAAAGATCACGTCATATTATTTAGAAACACCAAAGACTTTATTATTCGACACTTCTTATAATGCATCTATTTATTTCATAAGTGAAAGTAAGGTTCACTGTTTGCGAAAAAGTAACCATGTTTTACAATGCTCAAAGTACAATATCCAACTCTCTACAAAAGTGATGTTATTAGAAAAATATTGATATGAATTTGTATGAATGACGACCTCCGTGGCCAAGAGGCTAGGACACCAATTTTCTAGGGCTCACTAGCATTAAGGGACCGGGTTCCATATCCGGAACCTTTACTGTAAGAAAACACTTTTTTATATTTTTTGCATCTGGGTGCGGTGGTGGTACCTTCGTTCTTTTTGATTTCCACAAAACAAGTGTTTATTATAGGTGCTCATATTGGGATCGAAACAAAGTATGTTATGTTGTCCACCATTTTGTTCTTCCTAGCCATAAGTACACTACCCAACCTTCCACTGACAGCTGTAATCACATTTATAATTTAAAGATATACAGGGTTTAGAAACTTTAAAAGCTTATTAAACTTATTACATTATTAAAATCCAAACCATGAAAGGTTGCCAAAGTTTGAAAGATGTATTACAAGGTTTACTTGTTTTCGCGGTATATCTATCTATTAAACGTTATACTAAAATAACGTTATACTTTAAATTTAAAAAAAACAGTTTGATATTGATCTTGAATTAAATCTAGGTTAAAACAAAATGCGATCACTGTCACTAACGATTACGAGTCCTACCCGTAATCATAAGTAGTTCCAATAAACAAATTCATAAACCATCTAACGCACGCAGTGTTACCGTGTCAAAGTCACTCGGTGGCTTTCACATTGTAGTTTCGCCTTCGATTAAAGCAATTGTGCAATAGTGGACACTTTTTACATAATCTGTCACAGCATTAGAGCAACAAGAGATATAGTGATAACTGGTTTGTGGCGGTACCACTGAACGCCCGGATCGTGCTAGGCTGTCATTGGACATTGATAGTCTCTTTTAAAATAACTATTAATCATCTTTGTGTCGAGAAGAGCCTGACACATAAAAATAATAACAACTTATATGGGTGTCGTAAAAGGCGACTAAAGGAGCACTGCCAGAAAAAGTCGTGCAGCAGTGCGATCTCTCCACCACTGGCCAAAGCAATCGCCAACCTAGGGGCCTAGCGTGGCAATTATGGATAAAACTATCTTTTGGAGAGGCCAGTGTTTAAGAGTGGCCTGATATGGCGTAGTGAAGATGATGATGGACTGTTAACTTTCTATTCATAGGAATAAATATTTACTTGTTTTACACAAGATTTTGCAGAAATAACGGGTTTTAAATAGTAAAGCAAATGAGATAGTCATGTAATGTATTAACAATTCCACATTTTTAAATCTTAATTAGATAATTATTTTATTACGTAATTAAATCCAGTTTCATTCATGATTTAAAATTACTTAAAAAAACGTGTAATTAATTATTACTCGTAGTACGCTGTTAAAATGTTATAAAGTTAATGCATTATTTCGCGTTCGATTTTAAATTATTTTCCAAATACCCGTCATAACTCGTAAGTGGTCGTTAATAAAAGCGTTAGCTGTCCGTTATTTCCACAATAATGCCGGTTGTTGCTTGGTTTGCTGTGTTTATTTCGAAGCAGTCATTAAAACAACTTTCATTGTCCCGGTGCGAGGTCTCGGTGTACCGCCTAGAAGCACACTCACACGAAATCGCTTAAAAGTGAAAGTATGATGTGAGCAGTGCTAGCCGCGCGGGCGCACCCGGCTTAGCATTTAGCATTACACGCAATAAATACTGCAACAATATATGGCCGGTAGAGTTCGTGCGCATACGCCTCCGCAATTTATGCCAGCACCATTAATTTTGATGATCCAGCAAAGCGATTTAGTACCAACCAAGCAGTCAACTTGTATTATCTCTACAACTTAGATAACTAATAGTCATGCTCTATACTAAAATATTTAGTTTAGTTTAGGACATAGTGAGTATTTTTATGTTTTACTTATTTATTTAAAGGAATGCTTTTAGAACAAAAATATTTTATATTAATTTCTCGAGTATAAAAGTAACGTCTAAATAAACGAATGTTGAATCTGTAAATAAATAATTTACTACAAAAAATTTGAAGTAACAATGATATTTTGAAACACTGTAAGTACACTGCGTACAAGGACAATTTGGTAAGAATAATTCAAACATAAAATGCATTTGCCAGTTGCCACTGCATAATTTCAAAATGATTGCAAAGATTTGTGCGAACAACTTGAAGTGTCATCATAACTTAAAAACAAACAAATACGCGCACACAGAAATTGACATAAACCTGCTCACCGCATTCAGGTTAACGATTTCTGGAATAGGTCATTGGAACCATTTACCTAATGAGGCTAAATGCCTTCGTCGTCAATTGACGTTAATTTAATCGCCTTTTAATAAGCATCACTATCTAATGCAAAGACATAATAAAAGTGCGACTAAAAATAATACGCAAAACCAGCCGTGTATTTCCAAAAACTATCTCATGATTATTTAATTTTAATATGTATGTGTACTTCCTGTATTACAACATTGTATGTAGTGTCAATTAGTGACGTCAAAAACCGAGAGTGACAGTGATTTAATTCAGAACGTACATACACGTTGTTCATACTGAACGTGAATAAAGATGAGTTTGTAAAGAACTAGGTAGTAGGTAAAGTTCCGACTATTAATGTCTGGCCTTGGGATAACATTATGTCATATTTGGGAGCTTTAGTACATGCCTCGTCACGTGGTTGTTACGTGTTTCTAATAGTATTTTCTCGCGATGTATGCCACTACCAGAGAGTCGAAACGACATGTAATAATGTGTCAAGTCATAGGTATAAAGAAAAAGTTGACCTTTAAGCTGTAGGTGTTATGCGGAAAGGCAATGTCATGTACACGTGCAAATGCAATAAACATACGCTGAGCTACATATTAAATGCACAGTTGGAGATATGGACTTGTTCACCTCTACATAACCGCACAAACTAAGATATTTCCTGGTCTGAATCATATTATGCGCTTACTTTTAATTGATCCACGGTCATATAAGAAAAAATTACACGCCAGATTTGTTATTTAGTACATTCATTTGATGCCTAAGCTTGTAAAATGGTTTGTAGATTAGGTAGTATCCTAAATAGAAGGCTATACTAAAACGCTATTTTCTAACACACGTTTTAGAAAATAGCGTTTTAGTACCGTTTTTTAATTACAGATCATGCTTTTCTTAGAGCGAATGCAAATATGTATCTAGGTATTACGAGTATTACAACGAAATGTCATACGTGTTATTTTATATTTATATACGTTCAATTAGTGTATCTTTTTTAATGTATTTCTAACAATGGTATATCAAGTATGGTTCATAATGTCGTCATAAATGTAGAGTTCATGACATAGAAACTCATCTCAGCCCAGTTGCAGGCTGGCGATGACGTCACGCCACCCGCCGGGCCGCGAAGGTCGCCATATTGATCTCGTGCTCACACCCACTTACTACTAGTGCATGCAACGTTATATCTCTTACGTGTGTGCTGTAACTATGCACAATTAGTATGGTCTATTTAATTTGACACGAACTAGTTTTGACTATTAATAAGTTACTAATTACACTTTCGTGAACATCGCTAAGCGGCCATGTCGTTTTGTTCATGACCTCATAATACAATCGATTCTTCCCAGAAATTATTTACAAACGATTTTACAGTAGATAGGTAGTATTGTTTTTTTTTGGATTACAATAATAACAGATATTTTTTTAAAGAGTTCGGCAGTATACCTAAATCTTCATTCTACAATCTTTACAGTAAAACAGCACTTGATTAAAATATTACTTATTACAAGATAATGACTGATGATGGGTTTGTTCTCGCTGGTTTTAACATATTTTGTTTGTTTGTTCTTAGGCGCCTATAGAGTTGAAAAAAAGGCTGGATGAGATAAGACTGTTGGAGTCACGCAAATCGGCAAGGTTGGCAGACGTGGACACCGACTTCGCCCGCCTCGCGGACATGGCTGGAGATCGCCGCCGTGCCTCTGCTACCATTGAAGTACCTGCACACCACCACATACAAGGGTTAGTAATCCTAGCTTCAAATATGAAAAGTTTTGCGATTACAGCAAGGTTGACCGACGCTTCACACGCTAACGGTATTAGGTCTGGTTTAGGCACTCTGCAACTAAGGATACTTAGCACCTAAGGTAATATGTATTTGAAACTTGAGATTTTCCTCTTGCCTAGAACTTACGTAGGACTTATAATATATAACATAAGCGATTCACTGAATTACAGCTGGATGTAGAGTAACATCAGTTCTTCCGTTATCATGGCGATTACAACGGTGCCGAAATGGGAAACTCATACATAACAAGGTTATTTCGAGATTTCTACCGTGTGCCGTACAAATCTCGAAATAACTAAGTAACTCTTACGATAGTTACTAGAAAAGTTTTAATCATGTAGGACAATTTTAATTTTCCTATTTTTGGGTTCCATTCAAATGTTTTGATGGAAAACTGAATTAACTGTTTGGTACATTAAAGTGAAATTTAACAAACCCAATGAGATGAACTTTTCGACTAATACGATCACGATCCAGAAAGAAAGGCATACATCACACACAAAAAACTTATACGAGCACTACATTTGAAAAACAATACCTCGTTGATAGCAATGAATATCATACAGCAAATGTTTTCTAAACTTAAGATTACTTTGTTACAATCAATAATTTTAAAATGATTGAATGATGAATTTGTGATTTATATGTAAGTATCATTACTTATTTACAATTATTGCTTTCGGTTTGCCGGAACATCGACCATAGCTTACGGATTCAGAAGCAAAGTACCATCTAAAGAATGAGAGGCAAATCAGTCACGATTTAAAGAGCCGTAAATCTGCATATATTACGGGACTGCCTGTATTAACAAATATCGAATCTATTTTGCCTTGAAGCAGGCTCGCCTTGCGCCGACGCGGACGGCAAAGAAGGCCATCGCATTTCTAATACCCGCCGTTTTGTAGTTACATTATAGCCTTTAGTTGACTCACATCGAATAGCTTGACTTGTACCTATTTACATTTATGTAGATGGAAATAAAATGAACATAGAAAATATTTTACCGAGACCGTAAGTATAAAATAAGATTAAAGCCATCCTAAACCTTTTCAAAGACCAATGTCATTCGACGAAAGTCACTGGCTGGAATGTCTTATTACCGACACGAGGTAGAGATATTTTTTACACTACACTTTCGAAATATAGAGGTAATTCCGTTATTATGTGCGACTATGTTAAGTGGTGGGTTACCTTACAGGTAGGTGTACTCATTCGCGAGCGTGCATCGGCGAAGTGGGGCCAGGCGCGGGCGCGGGCGCGGGCGCGTTGCGAAATGCGCACCGAGCACGTTAGAAACTGGATGGAAGTGTTAGCGCGGAGTACGGGCGTGTCCTTGTCACACTTGCCTACATTCTGCGGCCGGATCCCGCCGCCCGCGGCCCCCGCGCAGCCCCGCCACTCACACAGGGACAGACAATACAACATTGTGAGAATGATCAAAAAATTCCAATAGATTACATAAATACTTACAACTATAAATCCAGAGAGTACGTCTCGTGAATTACAATTACCTGCATAGAAAAGCTGCTTTCTTAAAACTATTGTTGAGGTCAGCAGCGGGAGAACTGTATAATGCATTGCAATAAAACCGGAACAAACGGCATCAAATGGTTGCGGTGACGTGACGCTCGTCGACGCCGCAGTTTCACTTTTCATCATGATCGCGTCGCGGTGAGAGGCGACAGGCGAGAGACCTCAGCCCGCGGTCCAAATTTCACAACATCAGCCGAAACCGACGCGAGAAGGGTAAATCTCTGCAGCGATTTATCTCTACCAACTACTTACGTACCGTTATATTCGTGTGAGAATTAACAGCTCATTGTAAAGCTCAACAGTTAATTTGAATGTAAGAAATACACAGAAATATAATACAGAAACCGCTCTAGGAAGAAAATTGTTAAACGCAGTAGTTTCACAACCCTGCAATTATTGGTCCTTGAGAGAATACATATACTATATATGACTATACTATGAAATTTGACCTATACTCGTATAACATGAAAAGTCAAACGCGGAAAATATTGCCGGCATGAAATTGTTATTATTATGAGTAAACTTAAAAGCCAGTTGTTGATATTTAAGTTAGAAACCGGTTTTTAAACGAGTAGTTTTAGTGAGAACATGAAGAATCTTATCTGATTTATTAGAAATAAGTGCAGAGTCTATGATTGGTCGACTGCTTCGAAGTCATTGATATAAATTGTTGCAGTTGTATCATGGATAAGATTGAAATTCTATTCGTGATTGGAACAAATTTCGCAATCACGGGACTGGACCACGGCAGAGTGAAAGTTTGACAACATTCGTTTTCTTTTGACTTGGCAGCCAAGAACTTAAGACATAACGTATCTCATTTTATGAAGTTTCATAAGAAATTGAAAATGCCTTAGTAACGTGCAATATAATAAATCGTATAAAGAATGTAACATTTTAAAATGTCTTCAACAAAAAATAAATCAACGAAATACAAAATGCTGCGCGTACAACTGATACTTGGCGCGGGCACCACCTGACACAGTGACCTAGTTTCAAAATGGAATGCCACACACACTAACTAAAGTGATATCGAATTATGTGCCGACGCCATGAAGCGAGACCAAAATAATCAATGTAATGAATTTATACTTGCTAATGACTTGACTTTCGTTTCTATCATGATATATACTCGTAACATGAATCCCTAAGAAGGTGTCACAAAGGTGTGTTAAAGTTTGCCTTGATACACATTTAATTGACATGGCCTAGTCTACCTTACGGTCCTCGGATGTGAGCAGCATCCTGAGTTAAGCATTAGGGCGCAACACGACCCGCATTGAGATGTTGCAACTGAAAAACCTTCGCACAGACGTTGATTTGCCTTACCTTGCCGGTATCGCCGACTCCTCAATGTCGTTACTTAATATAAAATTAAAATGCAATGTTTGATAAAACATTGAGCTTTGAAGCAATGTGTAATCCTCCTACCTATTGACAGACGGGCTTAATAGTCATATTAGGTTAAAGCAGAGGTGTTTTGGAGTAAGTTGTATAAGCAATCTACTAAAAACAAACATAAGGATATCGTTTCGCTTTTCTATGAGCCTGGAAGTTTTACATTGGCGCACATTCCGCAAGCGTTTGCGTAACATGCAAAGAGAA
The DNA here is from genome assembly GCA_949315895.1 of Anania crocealis. Lineage (NCBI taxonomy): Eukaryota > Metazoa > Arthropoda > Insecta > Lepidoptera > Crambidae > Anania > Anania crocealis. The sequence goes on along the minus strand of OX438880.1, from coordinate 13,361,209 downwards.
GGCGCGCTCGTGGTGGTGGGGCCCCACTTTCTCGTGGGTATACCTACGTTTGCTTTCGTTGGAGTTGTGGCCCGTTATCTCATTTGGCAGGTGCTGGTATGCCGCCTTCGTCAAGAGAAAGTGTTACAGCAATAATTTTGTATTGAATATTATACAACCCACTTAAATTCAGCATATTTGTTCTGTAGATCGTTCTATGTCACAGACAAAATTCGTTACTGACAAACATTGTTTTTAAATAAAATATGAAAACTCAGTAATAAACTGAGCAGAATTAATATTACACCCTGTATTAATACAAATCTTCTATGCTGCTGGGAATTTTCGATCCTGTTTGCGATTACTCACGCCATATTTGACTTTCCTTCAACCGACCTGCAGGTTATTCCACCAAACGAGGAACAAAACCCACTACGGTTTCTTGGAAGCAGATGGAATAAAGAGACCGCTTGGTGCTAATAGCAGGTTGATTGTAGCTCGCTCTATGGAAGTGATTTACGAACATGACAAGTACTAATGTTACCACACTACGGCTGCAGAAGGTGACCTCCATTTTGACGGGACAACAGTCAAACGTAACTGCTCATTTATTGTTTTTGTAAATACTTTAAGTCAAATGTGTTACGTGATTTGACATAACGTTGTAGTATTTATCTGCATCGAATTCAATGCTAAAACATTATGAATAATTTATTCCAACGATATCGAGCTTCCTCTTGAGGGCGATGATCGAGTGATCGCCTGAGTAGGATAATTTATTAAGGCGCTACTTGTATTGGTTTGTGTTACCGAAAATGGCAGTACACGTAAATAAGCTATCATTAGAGCTGGCAGAGCAACAAGCCAAGTTCAGCGATGACTTCACCACGGAGCGCGAGGGCGCGGCGGGGGAGACGCGCGTTAGCTCAATCACACCGGACCTGGTTTTTATACCAGGAAAAAAACGCTCCCCGACCTACATCAACGCTTGCAAAAACTCGCTGCTTTCGAGCTCGCTGTTCGCCGAAACTGAATTATCCGATACGAAACATACTTATAATTAAACTGTTGGTCTTGAGATTTGTAATCGAAAACGTAATAAATAACAATGTTATTTGTAAGAATGTATTAAACAGTGAGGAAGTCTTCATAGAGACCTTTCTTTTTTATGGCTATTGCTGGTAGGAGAACCAAAATCCAATATTTGTACAGGTTATTGTCTGTCACTATATAAAAAAAATATATGATCAAAGATATAGGCGCTGCAACAGGCAATCTGTCGCTCGCTATGAATGTAGAGTCGTTGTATACATTCATAATGTTAAAAGTAATCATTTATACACATCTACTTAAGAACATATTAAAAGCTAATAAATAAAAATACATAAAAAGTTATGTATATCGTATATATATATAAGTATCTATAATGATGAGACCGCTCATGCTGCAGGCAGAAAGGTCGTTTTCAATGCTACGAATGTGCCGCGCCTCGTGGAAACGATGTGTGCACAACTGTCGCCGGCCGGCCGCGCCAGTGACCGTGGCTAAATGTATCAAAGCTGAGTTACCTACGCACTTGCAATGTGTACGCTTTCGCGACGCTTGCCCTGTAAATATCATGCTCGTGATGCCTTGACGTCAGTAACACGAACACACTTGTAGGCCACTCTCATGACGCCAAGAATGTAAAACAAAACATTTGACGCCTTCCTGACAACTCTCCAGAATGACTAATCCACGACATACGGATCTGCCAACTTAAATTTTGTTTGTTTGTAGGTTGAAAAGTATTGTGTCAAAGCCATTTTGTTTAGTTTCAGTCAGCATCGAATGTGTAGTCTAGTTACAACGAATGAGCAATGTCACCCCCAGTCCAACGCCAACCCCTACTACCTCATCTAGACAGCCTTCGCGAAAGGTGAACGAATCGATAGGTTAATGGTACAAGTACGCGATACCGATTTTCAGTTTTAAGTTGATCTACCTTTAATTTTACATTATTAACCGTGCAACCGAGTAAAATGTTTGTGACTTTATTACATATAATATTTCAACATTTAAAAGTGTTCGACCGCTTTCGGTAATATTAAATGTATTTAATACTTAATGTACGATAAAATGACCTATAAAATAAGCGGTATGTCACGACGATCTATTTTGAGTGGAATGGCTAAAGATTGTAAGTAAAGTCGCGCCGCGCCGGGAGACGGGTGAATACACCTTGCCCGGGTGCGTCGGCAGGTTAACGATGATGACGAAGAGATTGATCATCAAAGCTGGAACTGTTTTGTTATAATTTACACGTGTACTGTAGTTTAAATAATTAAAGATATATTTATAGTTTCTGGCAGTAGTTACTCTTTTAGCAACTACTTACAAGACCTATTAGAGAAGGTAGAGCTATTATATTTTTGTACTGGAGTCTGAAACCAAAGAACACATTCTAACGTGGATTTTGTGGTTCTTGTAGATTCATGTCTTTTCGGTTTCGGAGACATAGGGACTTCCTTCGCCGTATTGCGCATGTGTTTTGTTGCATGTTAATGTTTACTTAGAAATTGATCAGACTTCCAACATGCGTCAGCTTGCCCTCCAGACAAGGCGTCTAGCCACCAAATTTATATTTTTTACCATCGCGGCAATCGGTACGAGTCTCATCTTTCACAACTTTATTTGTAAAATATTAAAAGCCTTTTAAGGGCTGGCTATGACTATTTTTTATGAAACAAATCAAATAATAAATCTAAATAACCAATCTGATGTTCGATTAGTAAACTCATTTTTTTAGGCGATTTTAATTTAGGCCGTAGCTATGCATCCCTGTTAACTAGATCAAATTAATCAAAGTTCTCCTTTGCGACGAAGTTAAGATTTGGGATCCTGTGCGGTCACAATCACAAAACCCCGGTCGTAGCTCCGCGAGTCAACATTCGGGCGGGCGGGCCGCCCCCGGCCAGGACGGCCGGCCTTGCCCCAGCCTCCGACCCTTAACCCTCCAAATATGCACTAGGTAGTCTACGATGTTCATTTTTAGACTGTCAAAAGTTAGAAGTGATATTGACCTCTGAACAAACTTGTAGTGGTTTGAACATATTTCATTGTATTTTTCCTTAAATGAATACAGTTTAACTAAATAGTAATATAATGAGCTGTTTAAAATATTAATAGTTAAGTAGGTACTGATAAACCTTGAGAACCTAAGGGCCATGGCAAAGGTCGTCAAGGCTTCCGCTTAGATTTTTTTGAACTCGTTTTACTCGTTGTATTCTAATATCTATGATTTTCGAACGAAAAAACAAATGGGTTCCGGCTTGTTCTTATAACATTGAGTGATTATTTTTTTTTTTTTCAGTGAATAACTACACACATATTTATTATGGTAACGTCATTACAAAACAAGTAACTAAATTCTAAATCATTACGTAAAACTATTCAAAAACCTACCAATTGTTACATTATTTGCATATCCAACTGTTTACTTGTGTATCGGCTGATCTGCGTCACCGCAGTCATTGGCAGCATAACATTGTTAGCGTGTTTTCATTCAGTTTGACATTGAATTGAGCCCGCCGACCTACGTACACACGTAAATGATAGTTTTTGCTACGCGAATCTACTAAGTGACATCGTAGTCCGTAGCTCATTGCCGTGAATGACACCTCGTCATTCGCGTTTTGACCGCGGACGTATCATGTATGTAACCTTGATTAAAATAAATAATTTTAATCTTTTACGCTTACTAAATGTTACTGATAAAAAACAAACATTTTAAGTAAAAAGATTAGGTGTAAGTAAGCGTAGCATTTGACACGAATTGAATGTTTGAAAAGAAAGCCTAATAAGCGACAAGATCCGAGCTCAATTAACGAACGTCCCAAGCCTTCAAGGAGTTGAATGGCTCTTCTTGTGAAGGTGATTTGGGGTGGTAGAACCGGCCGAGATCGCTCCTCCTATAAACGACTGTTCCAACGTCTGCACGTGTTTGTGGGTCGTCGCCGATTGCGCAATACCCTCCCTCGACGCCTAGCGACGCACCCCGAACGCCAACACTGAGGCAATGACATCTCATAAACCTAATAGTGCAAAGGTCGACAAACCAGTCTAGACTTGTTGATTTGATTGTAATACCGCTCAAATTATATATATGGGTAATTTGAGCTTGAGTCTCTAGTTGAACTTTTAATGGTATCGCTCGTCTAGTACTGTAAATACACAAATGAGATAAATAAATAAAATATTAACCTAACTATGATATACTATTACATAAGAAACATTGCGCTTATGGAAGTTCTAAATGTACCTACCTATGTTGCTATTGATTTTTCCCGGAATTGTAAAACGCGTGCTGAATAATCGATTAGTGGCTTAGACAGGACTGCAGTGAGCGACAGTCGGGTAATTTGCAGGTTTATTGCGGTCCGCTATTAAATCGCTTTCGTATATTTTGGCAGCTGATGTCACAATTCACCAATGTACAAGATATTTCAAGTTATTGAAATATATTTCAAGTTATAAACCACCTGGGTTTGGAATTCAAACTAATGGATTTATTTTTTGCAGGTCACGGAAGAGAGGTCCCAGCAGCTCATGCGAGCTAGGCTACGGGGAGCGCGACGAACAAATGAACGAGTGCAACGCTGCTCTCGTACTGATGTCGCTTAGCTGTTCTCCTAACTCGCCGAGACCCAGTAAGTCCATAGATATACCATAACCATTTGCAAATGGAATGCAATAGAGTTATTGGGTATTGAGCCCACTTCTCTACTAGTACGAAGGCATCACATTACATTACAATCGCTTTGTGGACACTAGGTGAACACGGCAGCGATTATATCCAAGCTACGACACCATTATATGTACATACAAAATAAGCCTTTTTTTTTTAAATCTGACTTTAACACGCATTATTGCTAGTCATAATGTGGAGGTGTGAACGGTGTGCTTGATATTGCGTCATAGGTACCTGCGTGCAACGTAAACGCAACGCAAGATGATGCGGAGATACGATGTGCGATGATGACCACTTACATAATAGACATGCCAGTTGTCGACTTATTACGATATGAAACATACAAAAACGTATAACCTGAGTTAGGTACTCCACTCGCATAAAGCTTGCAAATGTAACTGTTGTAAAATAAAATAATACTTTTAACACTTGGTCCAGGTTGTGTTTAGTGCTAAATGTATGAAACGTCTAGACAGTCAGTCTAGACAGTGTCTAGACAGGTATTTGGTGTACGTCTCTCTCGTGATGAGCTCCGACCGAATGGGTCCTTCTTACTTAACTTAAGCATATCTCCAGCATTGCCTTTATTACATATAGCATTAACGTAACAAAAGGCAACCAAGTGTTATATTAAATCTGGATATTTACACAAATAAACTTTTTCACTGCCTACCTACAAATCTTACTGCGGTGTCAATTCTCTGTTTGACTAAATACACTACTTACTAACTAATGTCTGCAGTTTATATTAAATTCCTTAAGTGCATGGAAACCCTGATGAATGTTCGTATTCCATAATGTAATTATATACTCCATTTAAAGATATAGCCTACTTATTATTATGCCATAAGCTAGTAACAAAGCCTTTGTTAAGGTACCGTTTCTTACATAAATGGTGTAAACCGTATTAATGACAAACTAGTTTATAACTAAACTAAATGGTCTTATTTAATATAAACTTTTCTTAACGATCGTAACAGATTTTTACTTTATTAAGTATAACTAGTAGATCACTGGTGAGTCTTCTGACATGTGCGGAGAAACCCCTGTCCGTTGCGTTATGCAATCTCAGAGGCACAGTTCACATACCGTCGTAAAAGTTAACGATAATAATCAGAAGCATCTAACGGCGTCGGAGCGGGCTTCGTGAGCCGCGAGCAATAGCAACTCTTGCCAGTGAAAGTGACTGTCCGCAGTTCCGTTTCGTAATTTATTGTATTTAATCGTTATACCGTTATAACGCGATAGCGTGCCATCTAAATTCGAGTTTACCATTGATTTATGATTATACATGTTTGCATTTACATTATCCACGCAGCGGTTTCTCGTGGAAACCACATAACTGTGCTCGGATAAGTATTGTGTTGCGCAATAGCATTTTCTAGAAGTTCTCGCCGATCAACCTCTCTGGCTCAAATGTAGGTAAATCTGTACCTATGCTAAGTTATACAACTTGTTTTTGTATGTTTATTTTATTACAGCATTGTTATAAGTATTATAGACTCTAGATTTTATATTTTAATTTACATGTAAGGCATAACTTTGGACATTGCAATCATGATGATTACTCTTAGCTTTTTCCATAAGTTCAAAATATTCAAAGTTTTTCTACGGAATGATGTAAAAGTGATAAACACCCTAAAATATCATAGGTAAACTTTTCTAAATACATGTCTTCTAGTAACATGTTATACTTAGTTTAATCAGATAATGGAACAGTTTCTAGAAGTTTTTATATCAGTAGTTGAAGAATCTATGACCATCTTGAAAAAAGGTTATTATAGGCCTACTAGATTTTTTATTTAGAATTTGTTCCGTTTTTGCTGATATATGATATATGACGGTTAAAACTTTTTGAAGAGTTTGCAAAAGGACGATTCCCTTTTAAGCTTAGAAGAGCCAACACCTGAAAGTTTATTCAGGCCATAGCTGGCGGTTACAAACATGAGACGGTTTAACTACTGCTACAGTAAAATCCATGTCGCTTGGTTTCATAATACCATAGGTTTCATAATACCATACTGACTTGTGTGTTATTTGGCAGGCGCATGGGGTGGTCGCTCATCAGTATCCCCAGGCGCCAGCAGCAGCTCAGGCTCGTCTTGGCGATCAGGGACACCGTCTCCCCCGCCCGCATCCTCCTCATTCAGCGATGAGGGAATTGCCATGGACTATGAAGACCTGCACCCGCGCAAAAAAAGGGTAAGTTTGCCTAGTATTTTATCTGTAGGTAATGGAACAGCACACGTTAGTTTCAATCTTTTGTGAACATTGGGATGGAGGCCTGTTACTCAATCATATGTAATTATGAAAACAGTGCTAAACGGATCTCAAGATGAAATTTTGCCCGGAGATATACATAATATTATAGACTACTTTTTATATGTGCAAAAATTTACAATTGCCGTGGGGTCAAATTCGAAATTCTACAGGTATATAGTCCAGGGAAAAGCCTGATGCATCAGATAACTTCACTTAAGTTATGTTCATTCTAACGTATTTTTTTATAGAAATTTGTTTCTTTTGCCTCATTCAAGACAAGCTTGGCAAAACTATTTTTTTTCTAATTCGACATAGTCTCTATGTGCAAAGTAAGAATCCGTTAATTAGTGCTGAATAACATCGCTCCAGTCTGCCTAAAACATGAAAAATCATCACTGTTGCAATTAGTTACGATCCCATTTTATGAAGTTGCGCATCACAAAGAAGCGTAACGGTCCGTCGTGGAGTCTAAACTCTAAATTACACAGATATGTCGTGTGGAACGTGCCCAGTCACCAGCGCGGGCTTCAATTAGACCGTGACATACTTCGTGCTCGCTTTCATAAAGTCTAGGGGCGAGGTGTGGGCCTAGCTTTGTTCCACTCAAGGATCTCGCCATTGTAGAGATTACGCCCTAGTACGTACACCGCACCATTATCAAAACTAAACAAGGAATAGGATAATGCATCATGATTCAGAACGTGACTCACAAAATACATCCGAATAACGATTTGCGCTCAAGAATCCTCTGTGTTATAAAACATGACGCAGTTTCCTTTGTTATCTATCTAAGTTCCTTTATGCACTCTAACCATTTTGGATATTGTAACTGCTTAGAACTTTCACCTAACAAGACACCTGTTTGCCGTCAGAAAATGTATGCCATTATATCATGTCTGTTTGGCCTGCAATATCTGTTCCTGGTTTCGTAAACTCGCGCAAATCTAACCATATTTTGCAAATGGCGTTTAATTTCGAAGTGTTTGAGCGTGCTATAACAGTTACTCATACAGCTCTATCAATGCCTTTGATTTCTCTGTAAAGTCCATGAAATGTACATACTATTCCCGTTTATTTGTAGTTTGTTACTATTTAACACAATGCAAGTAGTAATGACCCATAAAATGTAATTAGGTACCTATCAGTGCACAAAGTCGTGGCAAAGATAAGGAGTCAGTGACACAATAATATGTTTTTACTTGTTAATGGTATATTGTCTGGTTACACGTGTTGAAATTAATTCGTGATGGAGTAATATGTAAGTTTAAGTACAATATACTGGCATTTATTGATTATAAATGAAGATTTTCACCCTCAAAGTATTGTTCTTTTCATACATTTAGTGCTGGTTTTATGCATAACTTTATTATCTCTCATGAATATTTTGATAACTTTAGTAATAATTTGTGGTTCACTGTAAATGTTCCATAACCACAAAGTGCATTTTAATACACTAAAGAACCAATCATAGATCGCTTTAAAATCATTAAATGCAACTTCTAGGTGGGCGGCCTTCGATTCCTATGTACTTGGTTACCAGCTGAAACTAAATACAAATTAAGTACTTTGTCATTGTGAAATCGGAATCTTTATACTATTTAGATAGAAACTTAACTTAAGATCTTTTTATACACTTAGAATTACATACGAGAAATATTTATAATAAAAAATGCACGAGTCGAAAGTGTGACCTTGCATAATTCGAAATCAATCGGTTCTCAGAGATTGTTCTGTGCAGCAAGTGTAACGTATTCGTGAGCACATGCCTTCATATGTATTTATGATTTACGATCCACGTGCACAGTTCAGTGTGTCGTACAATGTCAAGGCGCAGTGCCGCGGCTGGCCGGTTATGCAACCAACCCATTGTAAAATTGTCATAAATGCGTTTATGAGTGGCTGCACTGCGGCTGCAATCGCATGCGCATGAGCTCATGACGCCTATCCGATTACTAGGCCAGTGGTTCCTAACCTATTCAATCTTTTTAGTCCGTAAACATAGCCAGGAATACTGATTACTGAAAAAAGGGCTATTACACTATTGATGATTATATAAATGATAGGAACGTTTGGCTATAAATTGTATCAGCTCGCACTGGCATATATCTTATGTAAACATGTTTATTTAAAAAGAGGCTGACAATAGTGTCCGAGTTTCTTGCGCTGCTTCTTCTCGGCACTAGCCCACATTTGTCCCGAAGCAGTGGTAGGTTAAATATTGGGACGTGTAAAAGCGCCTCCAGGGGCCTATTTGCAGAAATAAAACTGATTTTAACTGATTTTAACTGACTGATTTGTCCCTCTAACCAATAAAAATACTGAATAAACATAAAAAAATTGTTTCCTTAAAATCACAATTTCTATTTTGCATTGCAATACCATATAAATGTATCTTACATTCTGTATAATAATTACAGAGTTTACGAAATTTAACAGTTAAATCATGCAATTATACTTATTTTTTGGTAAGTCGGCTGTGACTTATCATATGATTGATTTCACAGTAACTAGATCCGGCCTGGGACTAAAATATGGTATTTTTTACAAGCTTAATTATTCCTCCAGTGAGTAGCATTTTACAGCCGGAAGGAACCAACAGGTTGGGAACCTCATGGTTTCTTATGTACTAGGACTCTATCAGTAAGTAAGACGTTAACATGTTAGTTGTCGCTGTAGCTACCATACACGTGTTGTACAATAGAAAACACAACGCAACCAACCCGCTAATATTGTTACATTTGACCAATTATTCAATAATCAATCTTTATCTACTTTCGCATTGCCTATTTTGTATATCTAATGAAAGACCGGTTTTTTTTTTAAATATTATTCCCTACTTTATTCTAAAGCGTACCTATAAGAATTAACTGAATGCGCATAGAAAACGGTCATGAATTGCTTATGTAGCCTAAACCACCCCTCAAACGCCTGCGCCGATCTCTCTCCAACATAACAAACAAATCATAGCAAACAATTTATTTGCTAGTAAATTAAATGACAAAATCTTAATGATTCTTTGTCATAGCTATAGTATACTAAAAATATAGGTCAAGAACAATCTCATCGAAACAACATTTTAGGCGGTTGCTACGAACGAGCCACAAATGAAAACTTAAATTATCTTTAAATAAGTCATCATTGTACCTACGTGATATTTATCATAAAAATTACGCGCAATTATTATGTAAGATACATCGCCTTCTGCATTAATAAGCAAAAACAGCAGCACTCGATTTGATCAAGGTAACAAGAATGTTATGCATTCCGCTCGCCACTTCGAGTGGTTGCGACGTTGACAGATGATTGCAGGCTCACTGTGTATTTGCATAAAACATTAATAATATAACAGTTTTTTAGAACACTAGGAAACAGAGTCAATAACAATAGGTGTTAATATGTCGTATTGGCGTGCAATATTTTTCAGACCCACGCTTTCTAACCTTGTACATAGAGTTGGCGGCCAAAAGCTCTTCGTGGGCGGACCGGAGACGCGTACCTATATGTATTACTATTACATACTTCCCTTACGTAACACTTACAAAGATAAACACCTACGTTTATAGATTTACAGGTTGCCACTAATTGTTTATTAACGGTCGCGAACATTTCGTTTAAACAAACAAAATTATACCAGTATTGTTCCACCGATCGATGACGCTATCGTGTTTACTTACACGTACCTGTCTTCATGTGAGAGCAAGCATCTACTTACCCGTTATGGCAATCGCCTGTTTCATATAAAAGGTCATAGCTCGGCAAGGACACGAAATGATGAATTACGCGGTAATGAACACTCAAGTGACGTCATACTTCGATAAGATCTTTCGTCGTTTTATCGCGAAATGTTTTTAAATAATCTGTCCTTTTGCGGCGAGTACGTTGCTATTTGTGTCATGTCCTACGCAACGCGGCCAGTGCTATGCGCTATTATCGATGCAGCTCGACACAATGGCGTACCCCAGACGCGGCGGCGTCGTCGCCGTGCTGAATTATCACATTTGCCAACACTAGCATTGCTGGCAGCGATTCCGTCACCGATTCGTAATTCTAACGCGTTGCAAACGTTTTTCATGCTGTTTTTTTTTCGTGACGTATTTCTGATATGTTTTTAATAAGCCAATCGGTGCCCGTTTAATTTGACTTCCTGTAGATTAACTGATCAGCATAATCCTAAGGGTGATAGTGGTATCAATTAAGCGTTGATTATGGTGTTTCGCGTTCGACGAGTATTCCTCGTTTCGGTGTCACCCAGCCGGCCGGTCGGGATTATCGTCCGGGGGGTCGGCGACCCGCACATGTGATCCGTGCGGAACCAGTTCCTGCACCACTTGCCTCGGCCACTGCCCATCGCTCTAGCCAGAAAAAACTCATTATTACAGAACCTACAGCACAACGCAAAGTTCTTTTCATTTTTTTATACTAACGTCAGTAATACCTACCTAGGCTGTTAATGTACTTTTAAATCAGCATACATATAAAAACACACCCGCCCAGAACATAAAGGGTATTTCTTGCGTAGCAACTGACTAATTAACTGTTACAATTAACTAAAAAGTACTTGGTTATTAATAAAATAAATAACACTCCATACTCTACATCCATCAACACTGTTTTTTATGATTAATTGTGTTTGAACTTAATGACTCGCGTTTTTTTATTAACATTTTTATTATAAATTAATATTATAAGAAGCAATCGACACGTGTAGGCGTAATAATTAATTTCGCCGTAAAGCATAATGTCATGTAGTCGTTACCAGCCGGCTGGATGCAAAATCTCTTGTTACCGAGTGTGACGTCACCCTTAGACCTTGGACAAGGACATAGCTATTAGAGCGAAGCAAGGCCTTGCTTGCTTTCTGCATGCAATGCAAATAATAGTATATACTCCTCTAAAGAATAACTACCTATACCGACAGGTTGCAGATGCTACCGTTCTGTAGATATTTTTAACATAAGACTGTAATCTACACTTGTGGATTCTTCCTGTTGCTAACCGCCTTTATGCATTGAACCGGGTAGGTACATCAAAATGCACATGAACTGTTAAAGAATAGAATAGTAGGTGCAATATGTGTTATTCATTGGTTCCCATGGAGCGCTTTGTTCTGTGTAACGCGCGGTGCTAATGTCGACTGGTTGTCGTGATACGAGCCGCCTACAAGTTTCTTGCTTCATTATTCCTTTCCAAGAACGAATTGCCGGCGAAACTATTGCAACGCGACGGTAATGAGTGCTCGCGGACCTCATATCGAGTACACAGCGTTCAACTATGAAATTTCCTAGTACCTACTCTTGCGTTTGTTACGTACGAAACCGTTGTCATTTGCGGTAATAGAAACATCGTTTCCACTGCAATCATCTTTATATTAACACATTATACCTATAATATGTGTATGTGTAAATAACACACTATCAACGCAATTATACTTGCATTAGAGAAATCTTCTTGTTGAACAATATGATGAACACAGAGCCATTCGAAACTGGGAATCGAGGACACAAACGTGAAATACACAATTGCACATTACGACGTAAACGATATCAAAATAGTCAGGTACTAAAGCGGGGCGTCACTTGACAAGTCGACATTGAACACAACACGCAGCACACGCGTTAACTGATAACGGCGCTTATCATCACAGTTCGTAATCAGAATACAAAGGCAATAATAGCTCTAGGCCAGTATGTTACAAGTACATAAAAATCGGATTCATAATCATAGCGAAATAATCTATCATACAATTAAAATTACTCGTGACTGCAGCAAATATCGTATAGGTAGTTCTTATTTTTAAATCTGATATAAAACCGTTATTTCATATTAAGACCTCACTAACCCTGAACTGTTACAGGCTTGTCTTAATGAACTTAAGGTACATACTGTCAAGTTCATCAAGTAACATTAAAGCAAAGCATCACGTGTCTTTAAGACTGATTTAACTTTATATTTGCCACTTAACGGCCGCCAGTGAAACCTTTTAAACACGTTTCACGTGGAAATGTCACTACCGGCAAAGCCCACACCAATTGCGTCTAATAAACACACCACTTGGCAAGCCAGAGCCTGAGTGTGAAAGAATAGACTAAAAGATACTAAATATACTTACCTATAATTCTGCGTGGTAAGATAAGGGCAAAAATAACGATCTAAGTGCTTATTTTGTACACGTGTGACCTCGTCGTGCTAACAATTATGACACGATAAGATGAAGTAAATAAAATAGTACTGATAACAATACATTTAAACAGAATTAAACAATTCACACAAGCCTCTCGAGTTTAAAGGTTGATAATGTAAATAAACATTGCAATAATTCATTATGGAAAAAAAATGCAGTGTGTTTAAAAATGTTGTAATAAAGACCGCTTAAATTTAAATTCTGCAAACCAAAATTACAATTTCTAACTACCTGTGACGCTGGTATAAAATTGTAAGACATACGGACGGTTATTATCTTTACTTTTTATTGATTTTTACAGTTAACGAAATGCTCTATTTATAATAACCACAGAAACTAAACAATGTTTATCTTATGAAAACCTAAACATGAACTGGTTTTTCTACATTTTAACTAGAAAAAAATACGTACTTTATATGATATTTTAAGCAATTAAATTGCAATTTTAATATCAGTATTTAAACTAGAAAAATTTTACGGGCGCCGCGCCCGGCTTGCGAGGAGATGCGGGTTCGAGTCCCGCCTGAGACATAATAATATTATAAAATTACGTAATTTAAAACTTCTTGAATTTTTCGTAATCTTTTGCTAAAAATTTCGGGTTTTGAACAACCATAAATAAGTTTTTAGAAAAAAATCATGAAGTTACTCATACAGTGTCATAACTATTCCTTTGCCTGTAAAATGGTTACAAAATATCATTTTTCACAACAATTGTAACACAAACACAATTTTCATAATTCTGACGTAAAATTATTATCTAAGTTTTAACCAACGTACTCACAAAAAATGCGTAACAATAACATACGATTCGAGACTTGATTCTAAAATCTACGGTAGCGTCGCAATACGCAATGGTGAAGGCCGTATTATCGCCTCGAATGATAAAATACGCCAATTGTTATCTGTATAGGCGTCGAGGTGACTTCCGTGTACCTCTCATGGCCACTGTAATCATCCGCTAATTAGAATCGTCATTCACCGCCGCTTCTCCCAGGAAAGACTCTCTTTGTGTTAATAATACCCTTCCTTTTATCTCAACTCGCCGCAGGAATACCACGATGAATAGCGTCACTTTATAATTTCAACCAGGCTAGGCGTTTGCTTAACGACAACCTTTGTTGCATATCATCAATATATTTTACTTGTTTCCATATATTATTAAACGCTCATTATTATTTTACCGTTTTTAGGGTTCCATACCCAAAGGGTAAAAACGGGACCCTATTACTAAGACTTCGCTGTCTGTCCGTCTCTCCGTCGCTCTGTCACCAGGCTGTATCTCAAGAGCCGCGATAGCTAGACAGTTGAAATTTTCACAAATCATGTATTTCTGTTTCCGCAATAACAACAAATACTAAAAACAGAATAAAATTAATATTCAACCCCTTAAACTCCTCCCATACAACAAACGCGACTTTCTTGCCCTTTTTTGCTCGATATTAATAATGGCAACAGGCAGGCACTTGAAATATTCAAAAAACACTCAATTGTATAGGTATTTCAACTTTAATAATAAAGAATAAAATTAAATTAAAATGTATATTTATGGGGGGCTGCCGTACAAAAAACGCCATTTTTTGCCTATTTTTGCTCGATATCAATAAATGGTAACAGGTAGGTACTACAGTAACTAAATTATTGTTGATACCTATGTTTACCTAGTCAATGGTATGGAACCCATCGTGAGCGAGTCCGACCAATGCGGTACTTTGCCGATTTTTTATTTATAAATTAGAGTGTTTGTCTTTTCTTACCATTGTCACGTTACAAATGTTTAAAACAAAAGACACTTAGCTATACCTACACTTGGCTGCCGTATTGCGGTTTGGTGGCATACTCTATCTAGCGCAGAGTATCAGGAAGATAAGTTTGTCGATAAGTGCCACAGATCGGGTGGGCGCTGCCGGCTCACGTGAGCTAAGAGGCAGAGCGCGTGCGCAACGTGACCGCTAACCGCGAACACGACAATATGTTTGCTTAGCCTTTGGCAGACCTTGGCAGCATGTCGAGTGTTTGCTTTATTGACATGTAGAGGCGTCTGCAACATGCATGCCTTCACACTTCAACTGCACCAGAAAGTCAATGACGCACGTGCAACAATGATAATTTTGCTTGTTATCGAAACCATGGACATGATATTACGGACCATACACAGCCTTGCGATGCTGAAATGTCTGTTTGAAATGTTAGTTGTAGAACTGATATGGGCACAAGTATTTGTAGTAATCGCTAGAAAGCAAATCAATGCGAACAGTGTCAAATTAACAGTACTAGGGTGCAAAGATTGGTGCAAAGCCTAACCTAAAGCAGAATATTTTTATCAGCTACACTAACAGTAAACAACGGGTACGTGTTTTGACGTATGTTCCAAGGTTTCCTCACACATTGTGTTCTGTACGACCGAATAGTGCGCGGCCTTCGCGGGCTATAATAGAACGCGGAAGACATTGCGGCTCTACGAGTAGAAGCGCGCAGATCACTCCCGCTGGGTATACAGTTATATTATGAGTGTAAATATGATGGCAACACTGGCAGCGTTATAGCAGACGCGGAACTAGGTCCGACTATGCCGGGACCAGCACGCTCCGATCGCATGCGCCAATGCCTGATGATTACGCGCTGTACTTTGACCTCTAAAAGTTTACATAGGCCAAAGACAATTTGGTATTTAACTAATGTGCATTTTATTCTAATGTTTTATCTGAACGTTGATAAAATGTAAATCAATAGCTGCAAATGATTTGATTAACGCCATAGTCTTTCGAACTGGATCGACTACCATTCCATTTCCAATACAGGTTAATGTTCTTGTTGTACCTACCTATTCAAATAGCGGGTTAAAATTCTTGTATGTATCCAACGATTTTTTAACAATGGCATGCATAATCTACATAAAATTAAATAATTTAGGGAATGGCAGTATGTATGGTACCATTTTAATGTGCTAATGTATGGTCGGTTGGTGGGACATCCGGTAAGCGAAGGCCGGTATGTCGCGACCCTAGTAGCCCTGCGCGCGCGCAACCGAGCTCATGCCGGCGACCACGGCTTTGTTAACCAATTACCGAGCACTTTACAACACATTACATAATCACACAGATAATAACAGATAAGAAGTGCCGTGCTCTAGACATATTAACACCATTATCGCCACAACCATTGTTAACGTGTCAAATTTAATATGAAATATAAAGTTAATATTTTCTATGAAACTCATGCGTGTTCATGATACAATATGTCTGTTTATTGCTAAATGTAGGGACATTGATGTTTCTTGAGGTAAAGCCGTAAACAAATACATATCTACTCGTAATAGAGTAAACTAATGATAACCTTTTACGTACAAAAACAACAGCCAATACGTGTTGGTTGCACATTCCCTAAGGAAAAACTATTATGAATTTCATTAATTTAATAGCCCTCTGTAGGTATTCAAACACCCTTCTGATATTTAACCATTAGTAAATGAAATCATTTACATGTAGATACTACACTACTACATTTAAATACTTTTTTTATTCTTTCGTGTTCTACTTCAATGCTTTATCAGAAATACATTTTGAGACACACAGTTAGACCACAAAACTACTTATTTATTTAACTTTCTTGACACAAAAGTAGGTATTATTGTAGCGTTATATTGTGAAGACTTATCAATTTTACACACTTGCGTAGAAATTGTAAGATATAACATTATCATTGGCGTAATTTAGAGGCACAGCCGGCAATCTGACAGTGAAACGAGCACAAATGGGACGCGTGCGACGCCACGATTGCGGTATCGAAGTGGGCCGCGAATTTAGGCCGAGTACACACTTGCAGTTGACACTATCAACGTAGTTCTTTGCCTCTTATTAATAAACCCATAATATTTATTACTCATTAAGGATATTCTTGTTGGAATACTAGTACTAAAATAATACAAGAAAATACCTTTTTTAAATCTTTTCGTGCAAATACGAGTAACATGCAAATTGTGTTCCATTAGTCGAGAGTATTCTACTATCCCCAACTACTACTTTAATGCCACTCCAATCTCCAATCCATTTAGCTCTCGACTTGAAAGATGTAATTACGAACTATATTATGGTTAATTACAAAACGTTTTAACTGAACAAACATTGGGAGCAGCACCATAAATCCAAACACCGTGGCAGTGGGCTAAAGCAACGCTAACATCATACGTGTTCAATAAATAAAATCGATAGAGTGGGTATCTAGGACTCTTGTTATAATGGCCTATTCGAGTACTTGGTGAGATCGGGTTGTGCAATAGCTAAAATGGGTTACAAGCATCCACGAGTGACCCAGTTGCAACGATTACATTAGGTACCGACCGAGTGCCGACTCCTTTGTGCTAGCGCGTTGCTGTGTGATACAAGCTCTAAATAAGCAATTTCGTTTGCATTAGCTCGTTCGATCGGTTAGTTACGTTAGTTTCGATCAACAATAATGTGGACTAGCTATACGCTCAACCTTACACAACGTTGCAAATTAACTTGCAAATGGTTGCATTTTGCAAAATGATGAGTATACCAAATAAAATCGGCCAAGTGCAAGTCGGACTCGCGCACGAAGGGTTCCGTACCAAAAAGGCCAAAAAAACGAGTTTGTTGTATGGGAGCCCCCCTTAAATATTTATTTTATTTTGGTTTTAGTATTTGTTGTTATTGCGGTAACAGAAATACATAATTTGTGAAAATTTCAACTGTCTAGCTATCGCGGCTCTTGAGATACAGCCTGGTGACAGAGCGACGGACAGACGGACAGACAGCGAAGTCTTAGTAATAGGGTCCCGTTTTTACCCTTTGGGTACGGAACCCTAAAAATATTGGATGCAATCATTCGATAAGTAGGAGTACCTACCTTTTTATTTGAAACGATAAATCCATTACTTAGCAATATACTCGTAAATTACTTACTTAATCATAATCATGTTGCTATCTTACTCAAGGCTGAGTTGTCTATTTTGACATAACAAGTGCTTATATATCTTATTAGATAGATACAACCATACACAACATTGTATAGCTTTATATTTTTTGTTCGGAATTTTCAGGTATGATTAAGTATGTCTAAAAGAAACAGGGGATTTAGAATATTCGTTCTTTTTGACTAACGGGGTAGGTACTAATTATACGTAGAAATAAAAGCACAATACATTAATTAATACTATATTGTAGTAGTTTTGGTCTTTGTAGTAATGAATTTATTTTAAATAAAGTAGTACAAATGGCAAATTTTATACATAAGCAATCTCTATCTATTAAATATGAGGCTAAGTAGAATGTCACAGAGCTTGCGCAGTCATTGTACCTATGTTTAACGGCTCGGTCATCGTGTGCTTAAATGACAAAAATGCGTGAAATCCTACTTGTTAAAATAAAAATCCTTGTGTTAGACGTATTTTGCCATATTTCACACTTTGGAACTGAAACGGTGTTTTATAGGCGGATAGCGTCAGCGTCACCGGAGTAGCCCGCGCGAACTTCAATGTTGTTGTCGCTCTATCTCGCTCTGCGGGTCATCGCCCCACACGACTCCCCCGTTCTAATAACCCTCCTTATATCTTTCAAATTGTAATTTCGCGTAAAACCAGACATCCATATTACGCACGACGTCAATTAATCGGCCCTCAAAAGCTAAGCGCAAACGCGGGTCGCGAAGTGGGCGCCATAAGGTTCATGTACCCTATCCTTGCGACCTTGGTACGGTCAAGCACCCCGTCACGAAGACATTGACCAGTATTCGGTGGATACGTTACCAGCTGCGGTTACGGTCATTATGGGTGTGTAACCACATTGGGCAATTACTTCTGCTACCTTGCACAATTAAACTGAACAAAGGAAGTGCTATGGTTACTGTTTGCGTGCTACACGACACTTTGCGGGTGGTAGTAATTTGAATGATGGCTATTCGGTATTTGCCAATGATTGTAACCACAATTTTCACAATATCACGCTGCACTGTTGTCCCTAAAGATTTCCCCATGTTGAGTAAAGAAAGATTAAGTTATCTCCCACTTGTGCACACACTTATAATAAAACCAATAGGTACCCGCAATTCATTCGCCACTAGAAGAGCAGGTATATTATAGTAATTCATCAAGCAAGAGAGATCGGTATTTCTTGAGGCAAAACGCGCGTAGTTGCGTCGGCAGATGGATGGGGAGCAATGCGTTTTTTTAACCCGCATCGACAGGGCAATGACACCGTAGCCGGGGCACTGTCCGTTCTTGACAGTTCAAATGTTTACACTTCGCATCTCAAAGGATAGCATGCTTACCTTTTCTAACAAGTTCGATTCAATTATTACTTACATATGAACAGCAATTTAAATACGAGTACCTTTTTACCGTTAGTGGTGTCACAATGACGTCATTGAGCGACACGGTTCCGTCTCCCCAATTAAAATAACTCAGAGATTATGAGTAACAAAAAATTGTTTTATCGTTTTAGTCCCGAGGTGTCAGACATTTTAAAAAGTTGAAAGTATTCTTTGTAAGTAGTATGTAATGACAAAATTACATAGCTATATGTGGCAGTGAGTATCGCCGCGCCGGCTGGAACAATGGCAGCGACGAGTTCATCAGACGCGATAATGAGTAGTCCCTCGGGTTCAACAAACTTCCGATTTTACAAGTAAAATCATGTTTAATGCAAAATCTTATGCGTAACACATTTTTTTTTCGGCTAGCATATAAATCGTTTGAGTGCTCGCCAAAAATAATTATGTCACTGTGAAGTATTTCAATTCCGCATCAGCCTCAAAGATGATATCCGCGCGCTTACATCTTATGATTAGGTTTACCTATTCGAAGCGAGTCATTAAACTGGCGGGCGGCGGCTCACCTCGAGTTAAAGAGGAAAAAGTGAAATTGTAACAAGTCAGAACCTGCAGAGGTCGGTGACCAGGGAGGCCGTCCTCGCACGGCGATTGGCGACTGCCCCACTCGCTGATTCATCACTCCTGCTCACCACCTCTCAGCCATGAATCATGTTATATGCGTTTATTGCAATTTCAGAGCTTTAATAGAACGCTCTTGAACGACATAATAATAGTCAACTTGTTCTTAAAAAATATTGAAAGGCGCTGCTACTGATAGCCGACAGGCTGCGTAGCACAGTAACAGTTGAAAGCCGGCGTGAGGCGCCATGTAATTCTACGAAATGCTACACGACCGCCCTTTGCCATGTTTCACCTTTGACACGCTTTCGTGCTTTGTATACATTAACAAATCGTTTCAACCACGGACTTCAAAATAAATTGTGAATAGTAAAAGCTTCCTCATCTTCGGTAACTTAACAAATTTCTTTGAAGTATGTAGGTACCTATTGCTTTATTAAATAAAACTGTAATAAATTCATACACGATTTTAATTGTATAAATGTTTTCTATACATAATATTTTAACGAAGTACAACATACTAATTAGGTATTTTGTAAGGTAATAAAAGTGTTATTATAGTAAAGGTATCTGACAAATCTTCAAGTTTGATTCAATCAAGATCTGTATCATGATTTTTCTTTTTCTTAAGATAATCGAAGTAGAGTCGGTATTGTAGTATGTTCATTATAGTTATGGTTTTCATGTGTATGCGAGTTTTGTGTGTGTGCGTAGGCAGAGTAAAGTGAAAAACATGAAGTGACGAGGGGGTAGAGATGGAGGCGCGGTGCGGGGGGCGGGTGTCGGCTGAGGGGAATGTTTTGGATCCGAGTTCAATGCATCCGCGCGCCACCTGTAGAATATTCTTTGTATAGATACACGCAAACTGCCTATTACTTTTAATCAGATGATAAAATATGTATGTATCAAAGTATAAGTGCCTATGTATACCATGTGCCCCTGTATTTTATAGCTTGATCTTACTTATCGGACGCCTCTATCTATTATTTTATCTGTGATCTGAATTGCAATTTCTGAATCTCTGCTATTAAAATAGCTCTTGCACCAAGATTGTACAGCTAAATCTAGAGAAAATTACTCGTTTTTAGACTATTTGTCTTCTTAAAAAAATGTATACATTCTAAGGCTTTATACTTATTATATTCGACTAAATTTGAGTAACACTGGGGGGCCTAAGATTGGCGAAAGTAGTAGGGGTAAAGCCATCGTAAGTTCATTGACCTGCAATGGTTTTAGTCCCTTAGCTTCATGGGGTGCCAGTGCCACTGCATGGCACATTTTGCGCGCTCTCGCTCTAGCTATACCTCTATCTCATCTAACTCCTTTGTTTGACTAGTTTCGGTTTATTTCATTAATGTAGCTAAACTAACTCGTAATATGGCTTACTATCCACATACTGCTAGAGTTCGTTGATATCTAATGTACCACAGAAATTGATTACGTAGATGAGTTTATTTATAAAAGGTAGTGTATTGTTTTCTTTGTTTTTAATCAATAATAGGAATGTTTTCAAACTAATTGTGTATATTCCTTTGTGAATAGAATAAGCTGAAAGTTTTTGAAGTCACCGTCTTTTATTTTGTACGGAAACGTGGGCATTTTTAGTGCTTAATTTTTAAAACCGCTTCATAAAATCTTTGTTTGTAAACACGTTGTGGTGGGACAATGATTGTTTTCAAACAAAGACTGGGCACTAGGTCGGCCGCGTGACAGAACTGTACGATTTTATATCTCCCGAGCTAACATCTGCGTGGGTACACCATCATACTAGCATAATTTATTATAATGACACGTTATTATGGAAAATTATTATTCAACTTAGATAAATATAGTATTCAAGTCCACATCAGCTTATCAATGGTTATGATGAAATAGTGCAAAACGGGTCTAACCGCGGTCTTTGACAACCTGCAGAATCGTTTCAAATGGCCAAAATGACAATTTTAATTCTATAAACGTGACTATTTTATTGTACAGACAACGGCAGGTCAACCTACCCAAAAAGTTAATGGTCGTTGAATTGATTTTCAACTTTAAATCCAACAATTAGAGATCAATATCAATTGAGAAAATTTGACGTTTTGTGGTAGGTTAACGTGCTGTTCATGTTCGTGTCGGTACATGACACTGTAAAATCCATAAACGTAGGTAAAATCCCTCTATAAAGGCATGGCAACTAACGTGCATATTCCCTATCAGGCATCTCTGGTTATAGACGGGCGTTACTAGGTGTCTTTGATAAATGGTTTGACATCAGCTTGTGATTCTTACACGCGTTTGGTAAATAGAGAGCGCTATTTATATTGCAATAGCTCATGTAAATACAGCAATTAATATTTGGATGACAATTATACAATCCAAAATATGTCCTACATTTTACCAAAACCAGTATTAAAAAATAATGAATAAATTAGACATCTACTAGAAAATGTAATAGTTGTAGGTACTACAAATCAGCAGTTTTTTAAAATTTATGAAAAATTAAAATTTTCTTAGTTCTTAGACGGCTTTTGTAGTACATATCTTTTTAGTTTGAATTATTATATACTGACTTACAGTCGCTTTTATTACGTTTTTTGGCATAAAATGATAAGCAGTTTAACTGATTTACCGAGATTAATTATTCTTGAACTTACTTTTCATTCCGCTGAGATATTATCAAAGCTAAAAAAAGTAAGACCGCTTACTTTTAAAGTCAATGTAGAGCTGTATTTTATGCTTTGTCGTAGCTAACAAATAACGCTGCGTCACAAACGCTCGTCTACTTCACCTACACTATGTTCTCATAACATTACACACACCAACGCACGAAAGTACCGGCCGGCACCACGCAGCAACGCAACACATCGGGCTTTAAATGGCGTCTTCCTCATTCGTTTCTAATGTTAGAGCGAGATGACACGAAAACAACTTATCTGACCGCGTACTTGAAGTATAAATAAGGAAGGTCACGTCGGCGAGATAGACTTGCGTCCAACCGTACGAGGAAAAGAGACGCAATGCAAACAAATCAATATCATCTCGGAGTTTCGCAGTAGAAAGAGATAGCGCAACAACAAACCGGCATTTTAAGCCGGTTCGTTATTCATACTACAGTTATACGAATATGCGCCTTGTCACTGCGAGCTTGGAACATAGTTTTCTGCTACGCTAATGTTGTTTACAGTATTATAAACAAGAACGTAATTATTTTCTCGATGGTACCGTTGGAAATTTTATGCGTTTATTAACGGAGCATTTTCACTGTCGCTAAATTATATATATATATATATATATTTATATTATGTTGTCTGTTTTAATAAATAAAGTACCTAGTAATAAAACTCAAAATACTATAAATATCATCAGAATTAGAGCTAAATTACTTAATCAATGATACTACTTTACTACTAATGTCTAACATCAATAATATTAGGCATTTAGAGTGCATCAGCATCACATTCGGTAACGTGAATATATAATACTATATGAAATAAACGTAAGATTAATAAGATTGTTAGATCTCGGTGATTGTGTAGGATAAAATAATGCCAGCTTTTTTTCTTTATTTAGGTTTGTTGATTACCTACTCGCTCAATAATAATAATGAGGTTAATATTTTAGTTGAAAAACATTTCCTAAAAAACTTAATATTCGTTTTTTACAAATACCTACAAAGAAACCCCCTCTCGGCCTTGTGTGCCTCATCATACCCCGCCTTCTCACAACTAGTGTGGCGACACGACGTGCATCCATCGACTTTTACCGTTCGCCAATATTCGTTAATTAATCTGATTTGGGTAATTCGGACTAATTACAAGTGTTCTCCCTTTAAACTTGATTCTTACCTCCAAAATGTATTTTAACCAGAAATATAAAGATACCTACATCTATAAAGGAATGTAAATAAAACACATTCGAAGTGCAATTAAACTCATTATACTTACATATAATTTACCAGAAACAAAAGTTCTTTAAAAGTAACTCTACCATAGGTACCTACAGCTGCTTACATTAGTTTTTGAAACGTGCCATTTCAACATACCCTACTACACATTAAACAAAGACGTTAAAGTTGAATTGCTCATACCTAACTGGTCCGTTTCAAAAGTGCTCTTATATTAAAACAAAAGCCAATCAGCGTCTTTCTCTACCAACAAGGCAGTTCTACTTTGATCGTCGAAAAATCACGTTCTATATAAACAGCGCGTCACTGGTGGCATAGATGCATCAGCTGCACACAGAGATCTGGCCGGCACGTGTAAGGTGTCTGTACAGCACACAGGCGCAGCTCGGTGCAGCTATTCAGGACACCACAAGCTACGACGCTCTATAACCGCGCGTGCATTTTAAAACTGAATCTATGCTGATTGTTCTGGCACGCGAAGATTAACGTTGCAGTAATCGGTTTATTTTTGGTTTGATGCATTCTTAGCGTTAAATTTATATCTAGCACGGATTAAAACACAAAGTTTTCTTCAAAAATATATTCGTCATCATCTAAGCTCTTCTTTTACAGTCGGATTACCAGTGACACTACTTATTTAATAGGTACCCTACTTGTTTTCACGTTTGGTACATGCCTGTAAGTAATAAGTAAGTGATGGATAAAAAAAAAAAATCTGATACTAAAATATCCTTGAATAATAATCATAGAATGAGAAGAAGAATAGCTAATCATTCTCCACACTATATTCTCCATATATCTTTGAAAATTAATTAAAAACCCAACTTCATATTATCATGTATTACCTACAATGCGGAATCATTAGTACCTAACCATAACCCCAGCTAACATAATACAATAGTGTATAGCTAGATTTCTTAAACACATTAAACCATAAAAGTATATAATACGAGTACGAATACATAATATGCCAATCTTAGGATTTTCCTCAAAGAAAGTACGGTCTAGCATATTTTTCTAGGTAGGTTCTACAAGTTTATTGAAAGCTAAAAGTGGGTCAGTGGTGCAGTAGAGGGAGTCTCCCCTAAAGCGGCGCCGTCCCGCGTCGACTGCGTCACTCGCTCTCCCCCCTTTGTTCCTCTCCTCACCTCTCCTTTGCAGGGGAAGGTAGGTAACCAATGCTATTTAATGCAATCGAATATCCAGCGTACAAAACTTTATCACAGTTCACTAGCATAGCTTGGGTTATATAAGATTATGTGTTAATCGCCGTTAACTCTACATTCGATGATGAAACACAAAAATGCAATACAAAGTATAACAATTGTTATTTCGCAATAAAAATATCTTAAGTGCTATTTCAGCTAGGTATTCAACTAGGTACGTGTCAAAATTTATCCATTTCCATTAACACACTTCGGTGTGATTGAGTAACAAATATTTATTCAAACTTTTGCTATTATAATATAGATACTTACATATTAGTAAGATACACATAAACAAAAAAAAAGACAAAAGTGTGTTATGTAACTAAACAAGTAACCACTCAGCGTTTTGCTTTGACAAAGGTAGAAAAAAAACTTGAAAATTATTAGCGCGTAGTTGAATAGAACATAATAACAAGTTACCAAAGTAATGATGGGTACAGGCTACAGGCATAATTACCACGCTTGCCAAATGCAGGTTGGTGATCAAAAACCCGAGCAATGTTCGAAAATTCGAAACTTTTTGTTTTCTTGACCCGGGGATCGAACGTATAACATTACCATTATAAACTTAGGAACCATTTTATATGATCATTATATCATATTTTTAATTTCAAAATGATGATTTAAGTACATATTTATTTCCCACTAGAATTTATATGTTACATCTTGGTAGTATTCATGACACGAGTTGCTTGAACTTATGTCCGTGTATGCCATAAACACGTTTCATGGAATGGAACAGTGTGAACCTTGGTGGGTGACGCAGTATCGATCCATATTCTGCCGGTATTTCGTAGGGCTCGCTTAACACCAGTGAAATTGACAAGTATTTACAAAAATCTTTCCATTGTCTTCGCAGTCACTATTAGAGTAAAGGCCAATAAAATTCCAAATAAATACTGAGTAAAACATTTACAGTTAAATTCTGTCGCCATACATCAAAGAGGTAATATTACATACCTCAAAATATGCGTCATACTCCTAGTTGTGAATCATTGTCCTACAGAATGATGAGTAAACTCATCACAAAGTCACAAAGGAAAGTGGTAAATAACCATTAAAGCAATGCGCGTCGTTGATTTCTAGAACGAAATTTGGCTTAAATTTTCCTACAAAGAATGACATTACAATTAAAACTGAAGTTGATCGTTGCTAGGTATGCAGTTTGCTGTGCCCTCAAATATGACAAAAGAACGCAACCTTCGCAGACCACCCTTGGCCGTGGTGCTGCGACCTAGATCCCCTGCCCTCCCCGCCCGCTCCGGGCTGCCCCGCGACCTGACCTACTTACCACTGCACTTGATATAGCCTCCATTTTCAGGCGCAGAATACCACCCATTTTCGCTCGCGCAACCTAATTCACTAATAGTCCCTGACACAGCTTCGATGTTCAGCCAAGGTTCGACCTATTTCTGAACTGTTCTAGGTAGTATGTCTTCAACTTTCATTTATTAAATTCCTGCAACAACAGCGATATCTTTCAAACAACTACAGTCAACTTTAAGTTTCAATGAAAAATTATTTGAATTAGCAAATAATGAAGGATACACTACCCATGTAAACCAGATCTAACAATAGCATCGAGCGGCATGGCAACAGGACGGTTGTTAGTGGCAGCTCAGCCCGGGTGGCCAAAATAATGTGGCATTGGACAGAAGGTCGATGCAGAATCTTTGGCAAGCCGCACAACTGCGGCCCCGAGCGCTTGCGCGCTTCTCAACAACAAATTCAAATGCACTTTGATTTCCTCACCAATAACTACTACAAAAAGACTGGATAATATACGATTTATTTCAGTGCCGTACATTCAGAATGGGTAAATAAACTTTGGTTTTGATAGCATCATTCTCAGTCAGCAGAAGCATTGTGTTCCTGAGAATCATCGGTGATTCTATCATGTGCTGTTTGATTAGTGCACGTTCTATGTAGATGCAGCGATGGTCATGGTATGCGGGTGTGGCAGGAGGGCGCGCTGCGGCTGCGGCATCAGCAAGGCCGCACTTGCGACCTAGAACAGTTTCCGTCTCTGTTCGCTTGTTCTGACGTTGCTCACCTATTAAACGTATTGTTTAGTTATGAAAAGACGCGCACGACAACCTTGCTAATATCCCGGAAAGTCATTGTTTAAATTCGTTTACAATTTCTTATTTAAAACTATAAGTAGTAGCGTTACAAAAGTTAAACTATTCATTTGTTGCTTTCAATTTAGTCAATTGACAAAATTAAATAGAACAAAAAAAAAACTTAGCAAGTGTTCGCTACCGCAATCGCAATATTTTTGAAAAAAAGCTGAGGTATTGTATTTTTATTTATGATTCTACCGCTAGGTATTATTAATTGTATTACCTATATACATTTTTATTAATTGTATTAATTTGTCTTGTTTCAGATTAATAGTGTTGTGTATCAATGCACTTGGCGAGGCTGTGGGTACAACACAAACACATGCGTCGCCATCGAAACTCACATACGAAACACACATTTGGGGTAAGATTTTTGTCATAATTACAACGACTGAAATTATGTTTTATATATATAAATAAGTAACAAAAAAGGTGGGCATAAAGCAAATTATCAAAAAAATTGTTGGCAACAAGCAAATAAAGTTTTCCCAATCCTATGAATTCTCTAATATATGCAACTGCAGTGTTTAACTGAAATTCAAGGTTTCAGCTTTTGTAAGTTATTATGCAATATCGGCATAACGTGTAGTGTTGAATGTGATTGGATGAGAGACAAATAACGTATTTAACCGGCACGTGCCGACAGGGTCACGTGCATACTGATAACACGTGTAGTGCAGTAATAATTGCACAACCAGCCAGCTGGCGGACTTGAGTAACACAGTACATTTCCTATCACTATCCTTAACTTCAGATTAATCTAAATAGGTATCATTTAATAGATAATATTCTCCCTTAATGCTGTCTATATTTCAGCGCATTAATTATTTACACAAAGATACATAAATCGATAAAAACAAAGCTAGTTTCCTTTGGCAGCAGGTATCTAGTGACCTTTACTCCGAATACACGTTAGTATGAGTATTTTGTTAGTAGTGAGAGACAGAAAGTCCCTCCCTTGGCGACCCGGAAGCGACGCTGCTTGGCGACAAGGTTGTATGTGCCGCGCGGTCGGCGCGCAAGGCCGCCTGCCACCCGTCGCTGGCTTACGTAACCCTGCCCTGCGCTAAATGACGATAATACGTAACTAACGTATACGACTCCGTATTACTGATTCTGACTGGCATGAAGTTCATGACGGCGATTTAAAAAAATGTTCCGTTACATATCTGTTCAAAGTTTCTATTATTTATGATAAAAACACTTTAAGACAAACTGGCATAATTATGATTTCCGCAACTCGAAGATCGATGTTGCAGTAACTTCTCGCGCCTCTTATTTTTAAACTAAAAAAAGGTAGTTCTAAGTTCCACTAGGTATATACAATGTATTTTACATGTATACATACATTTATTATAGACACCGCTTTTAAAATAAATAAACACGTTTCACTAATTTATAAGTTATAACCGTTGCGTCTTTCTTAAATAGACTAACAAAGTTGCCTACTGGTTTTTATGTGGTTAGCCTTATGTGACTACGTAAAGGGCTAATTCTTCTCATAACGTTCTAAAAACCTAAATAAATTAAATGAAAGGTACAAATCAAACGTTTATTTTTTTGTATATAAACTTGAAAATTTTTTTGCCCGCCCGGCATGCGAGGAGATGCGGGTTCGAGTCCCGCCTGAGACAAAAATTTTCAAGTTTATATACTGATATTATAAGTGCAATTAAGTTACTAAAATATCAAAAAAAGTGTTTATTTTTTTACTTAAGTAATCATTGAATAACGTTAGGACTGATAATTGTAACATATTTGCTTGTCAACCATTGCCAACATATTTCCCAAGAGTCTTCTAACAATGAACAGTGTGAGCGACTTCAAGGCTAGGTCTTTTAGAGTAGTTGTACTCACTGGTTTTGTAATTTGCAGGCCAAAGAAGGAAGGAGAGAGTGATCATGAGGAAGAGTTTTACTACACGGAACGTGAGGTTGCGACGCCTGCGCCTCCACCCACGCTTTCCCACCGTGACATGTGCCGGCCGCCGCACGAAGACCCAGAGTACCAGAGGCAACTCGTCGGCTCGTTTAGGTACTTACTTACCATGAACGTATTATCTATCCCTGTTCATGTCACATAACAGCTGTGTCATAATTAAACTGTAGCAACTATTACTGGGTAACAAAGCTTTGTGTATTTGAATTTGTATTGAAGTATAATTTAATAGACGCATGTTCCAAGCACCGCTCAAAGTACCTTTTTCATACATGACACCTGCATAGAGAATTTATGTACGCTAAGAAGTTTTATTTCCTTCTAAAGGCAAAAAGGGATAGCGGTGCCTAATGAATAATATCTGACTGATAATAAGCTACTTTATAAATCCTTACGTTTCGATCATTCAAATCAAAATTAAAAATCGACTACCTTTGGGGGAATACTTACCACAACTAGAGTATCGGGCACCTAGCTGATAACATTATAATTTATTTAATACTGGGATTTTAATAGCACTCAAAATAAACCTGTTGTAGAAGAAACAGTATTACGAATATAGATGCTGATGACAGGAAAATATAAGTTAAAAAGTGTTTTGCTCTTTACAGGCAAGGACTGCTGTCAACCATGCAAAATGGGACCGCGAGGCCTATAAGCATTCCCGTAACGCATTCCTGGTCTAGCTCACACTCACCGGTAAGCGAAATTTCTTTAGTCGTATTAACATTTTGTTATAATACATTTACAGTAAACCTTTTGAAAAAAAAAATTTAGAACATTTTGGACTGCTAAATTGTTTGATTACTTCATTTGGATAGCAATGAGTTCAGCTCTTCACCCTTCATTACAAGTCGCAACGGAATGCAAATAATTGTAGAACACAAAATGTTTTTTAACCTTAAATGATATTTTTATTTACAATCTTTTAACAAAATTAAAAACATGGGGTTAACCAGACACTTGCTTGAGTGACTGGAAATTTAACTTTTTATTTAAATTGTCCTGGCAAGTCATCAAAGACGTAGAGACAAAGAAAGAAAGACGATGTACGAAGCATTCCTCTGCTGAGTGGATAGTCTTTAAAGTATATTTGCAGTGGAATGGTAACCCAGGTTGCTTGAATTAACGCGCTGAAATTGTAACACATCGGACTGTGATATCGCAAAGCAGCAGAGTGTGTTGTACATTCTTACATTCATTTGACGTTTTGTTGTCTACAGAAGCACATGAGGCTGACAGGCGCGACCGGGTCGCCGGGCAGCCCGGGCCGGCGGCCGCGCTCCGACAATAAGAAGTGCCGCAAGGTATATGGCATGGACCAACGCGACCTCTGGTGCACTCAGTGCAAGTGGAAGAAGGCCTGCACGCGCTTTGGGGACTAGCGCGCGCGCCGAGCCTACGCGCGCTTCACCCCACATCTCAGAAACCATTATCAACTCGCTAAATCTGACTTTTAAAAAACATTTTTGAGTGCAATCAGTGCGAGTCGTGATTAGGCTAAGTAATATTGTTAAGAATAAATTGTTTTTATTTAATATTAAAACAGAGAAGTTAATATAATACTTATAAATAATTATTGGATATGAATTGCGAAGGAGACATATTTTTGCTCTTCAAATGTGGTGGCTCGTATTTTGACTGCATTGCCCACTTATTTTTGTAGCGCAGTAGATTC
Organism: Anania crocealis; assembly: GCA_949315895.1. Classification (NCBI taxonomy): domain Eukaryota; kingdom Metazoa; phylum Arthropoda; class Insecta; order Lepidoptera; family Crambidae; genus Anania; species Anania crocealis. The sequence continues at coordinate 13,330,316 of OX438880.1, read as the reverse complement.
GCCTTTACTGTGACTTGCATGCGGAGACGTGTGTCGCTCTCGGCTACAGACTGTGAATAATTAGCTATAAGAACTAGTATTTAAGGTTTGACTGACGCAGCGCAGTCTGAAACATTTCAAATGTCACACGACGCAGATTACATAATATACAAATATGAATATGATTTTAATAATCCCGCAAATATAACGATAATTGGGCTTAGCTTACGCTTTGTAAGTAATAGGAACGACGAAATACCTATACTATACTTATTCATAAACTTCTATCCCAACTGATATTAACTTTCGATCGTAAGCCTAACTACCTTTTACATTTTAATCTAAAATAATAGTAGACAATCTAACAATACCAATAGCTATTACATCATAAAAAAAACTCATTTTTATATTCAACCACAAATTATACTGCTCTAAAGAAATAGCCGCTAATGTTATAAGCAATAAGTAGGTATATTTTTGTACATTGTCCTTGGCTTCGTTGACGCTTCATGTAGAGAAAAAGTTTCCAACATTTTGAAGTCAGTATATTCCGTCCACATTTTCGAATGTGCTTTAGAAAGTACCTACGTGGTCGTGTGCATTTAAATGTTTTCATACCGTGCTCGGCAGGACGAGGGAGCGAGAAAACACATCAAACACGCGTCCCGCTCCCTCGGCCAGCTGGTAATAAACTCGACTAGGTCTATTATTCCAGTCGAAAATACTTCAGTGATATTTATCACTAAATGTATATTGACTGAATTATTAGATATTAATAAAACAAAACTAGGTGTTTAGTGTGGATTAATCATTTAGGTACTATATTCGATTAAAAGACTCCAAATCATGGTTTAGAATTAAATTTTACAAACATATCTGTCTGATAAAATGTTAGAAGACAATATTCGGCTACACTCGCGTTTCATTTTCGTGAGGTATGATGAGCTACTACACGTTTTCTACTGCCACGGACGAGGCGCGAGGTAAGCCGTGACGAGACTTGACTAGAAGGTAGGGCTTCTTCCATCTAATTGCTATGAGTATTTTAAGCAACAAGACTAACCTAATGACTATTTAATCAACACCACTTGTCGCAACATCCTAAACCTAATTGACTTGGCTAGATTACCTGCAACGTGGAGAGAATGTGGGATATCGGAATTGACGGAAACATCACGAAGACGGTCCCTACGGGGAAACCTTAACATCACGTGTGAATGTATCGCTGTGATCAGGAGGGCTCTATGTACATATTGGACATTTCTTGGCTAGGAATTCTGGGACCTTCGTCTCACGTCCAATACCGCCTACTGTACATAAGTTTTTACCTCCACCACAAAAATACTTACGTATATAAAAAATGTAAAGAGAGGATTGTAGAGGAGAAGTGCAAAGCTACGAAAATAAAAGTGAAAGTCGATGCGAGCTGCAATATATTATAATAAGTATTAAAAAGTTATGATTAAATTTGTAAATATAATTATTATACGAGGACATAGGTTAAACTTTACAAGCAATGTGTAAAAAACTATATAAATTATTATAAGTATTGTTACTTAATTAATGTGATCGTTTAAATTGATTTTTGTACGGTAGCATTGTAACGTATTTTTAAAATTGAGATATAAATTATTATAGCAATAAACACGTACAAATCATGTTTGTTGAAAATATTAAAGCGCGGTATTTCAGATCAAATAAGTTACCTACCAACTTTCGTTACAAATAGTGTCTTACATAATGAATAAGTCATTTGAAATATAATAAATTATTTAAAAAAAAGTACTGTGTGCCAATCACAAATATTTCCTTAATCATTGATAGAGATTGCATACAATTACAAGTTCGTGAAATAACATACCTATTGGTTTTTACACTATAAATTCCCTAATTTAATACTGAGTTTGAACCGTGCATCAATTTTATAGTAACTAAGCTGATACTGGCCTAGGCTCCAAACTCCAACTGCAGAGTAAAAGATTATAAATCCAACATATCCTTGGCGATGTCACAGGCCTATCAAATTCGGTGCTAACTCTCAAAACCCATTTGTCGTACAATCGCATTATTATTGCATCGATGACTAACCAACAGTTCAAATGTGATAATAATACAGTTTAATTTTGAACCGAAAATATTGTCCTGTCACAACACAATTCTAGTGGATGGAATGAGTAAATTAAAAAAAAGAAATACAAACAACTTAATAATTTTTGATTCCGGGCTAATTAGCAATCATAGAATATTAGTAATCACTTTATAACACAATTAAATACAGTACCTTTCAAAAACTAGGATCAATGTATTGAAATAACATTTTAATTGTGATAAATGTATAACATTGTCCAGAATTGACTTACCCTCAGCTCTCGGACGATCGTAAGAATAAGCTCGTGACTGAAGTAAGAGAGAGGCCTTGCAACACATAGTCCGTATATTCGACTCTATCTGTGTCTTTTACTCATGCATAAATTATGTCTTAGAGTATGTGATAGAGATAGATATATCCTTATTTATATGAGCATTGCGTTGCATAGTAGAGCCTCAGAACACACTGGTCCCATCCCATTAACCAATGTATTGAAATGCTTATAGATACTGTACAAAACAGGTTACTCATGTAATATTATCAATTATCATCAACCAAATAAAAAGTACTTCTTCAACCAAATATACCCACATTTATTTTACGTAAATTTATATCTCATTATTACTGTATATATCTAATGACCTACCAGATAGATCTGACATCAAGAATTCAAAAATAATAGAAGTTATAGATTGACATAAGTATGCAAAATGAAAACAAAATGTTTAATACCTACCAGTCGAAATTACGTATATAGTTAAAATGTAGAGACTATTTTATTATTCTTAAAATTATATTTTTGGAACCGAACTTCTTACCGATTCAATATAATCATCAATATAAGTTTAAATTTCCGAAAAATATTATCTTGCCAAAATTACTAAAAAGTTGCAGGGTGCTTATAGCTTATTTATCTCTGAAATGTTTCAAATTAAAAAAAACGTGCATACAAAGTAATATGTTATTATATTTACTTTACGTGACGTACCTGCGATTATTACCAAATACACATTTTCATGCAATAATGGTTGTGATAAAAATCATAAAAGTTGTCATTTTAGCAAATCACTTACTTAATGTGTCTGAAGCAACGAATCACCGCGCTCCGAAAACCAAAATGATCACTAAAGTTAGTTTGTACGAATACCTTTAGCAACAACTCAGCTAGCGAATTGACAACTGCCATATTGTAAGAATCTAGATTTAACATTGGCTTAGATTGTAAATATTAATATTTATTTAGTTATATCTTAAGTTGGAGTCATAATAATAGTATTTAATAGATAATATTAGACACAATAATAATTATGTTATATTTTGATAATTTCCCTATATCCTTCTGTTAATGTTAAAATATTATTGTGATTGCTAACGTTTAATGCCATTCTCAATCGCATAATAATTTTTGAAAAAAACTGTAGGTCGTAACTATGCTGTTACAGCATTTGAGGTAGAAACTCATAATTAGCAATGCTTGGTGATCTTTGGTGATTTTATGTACCTACGTTTTATTTTCACTGAATTTTTAAATACTTATTCGGTAATACTTTAGAATGTAATGACCTTTTCTCATGTGTTTCCAGCACAAAACACCATTTCCAAACATTTTTGCCAATACTGATTGTAAAAATCCGTCGAATAAAGTGCTGTTTGCCAACAAGCACAGTAGTTTTATAAACGTAATAAGTATACCGATCTCAATTATATTTGAAGCTATTAGAGTTACGTATACATAAATAATAAAATTATTATTATTTTAAAAACGTATTTAGGACTTATAGTTGAATTTTATTATTTTTAATGAAGACAATTTATTTTTTATTATTAAGCCACTTGTAAATATTTTAATAATTTATTTAGCCAAAATTTTGCTCAATTTATATGCACTCAACACCAAAGTCATAATATTAATCAAAAGTAAAATGTCAACATATCAGTACAAAAAGCATAATTGTGAAAAATTGTTTTATAATCACATCTTACCGCTATTACCTACTTGTTCAGGATTGAGTTGAAGTTGGCTTTTGAAAAATATGTTAGTTATATCTAGGTATAAAGTAAAATTATATGGACAGCGTTAACGAAGAACATAAATAGATAGGTACCTAGCTATATTCCCGACTCATCCCAAGCGCTGCTGCTGCTGCCACTGGCCGCTAGTCGACCTCTAAGTCTTAACCGTTATATTATGTTGTTCGGTATCATCACTGCATTACGTAATTAATTATTTTTATACTGAAATATTAGTTAAACATTAAAATTACTTTTAATTTTAGACACATTCAATATAATATAATAATAATGAAAAAGAAACGGTTAACCAACTGCTTTATTTTTATTTTAGACAAACTTAGTAAATTTAAAGACGCACATACGCCTCGTTTTGTACTTAGTACATTGTTACTTTAGAGAGTATTAAACATTATTATCTTTGTTTTTGTTTACTCGCTATAATAATATTTCTTGGGGCTAAACTATCATAGCATCACAATAACGCAAAAATTAAGTAATAACTAAAGCATAAACCATCGAATCAGCTCTTAAACAATGGGACATAGTAACTAACAGAAGTAGGAGCTTAGCCGTTTTAATACAGATAGTGAACAAGATATATTATCATTATACAATAATTAACTTTAATTTACTTGCTTGGGTTCGACATTACTCAAACTATCGTACGAGTATACTGTGCTTATCACGTTATATATATATATATTTTTTACAGAACTTATCCATGTAAATAATGTAAAATTACAATAGTTAAGACCTTTTCAAAGCGGATTTAAATACTTCTGTATTGCCAGAAACGTATTGATAAGGTAATGTGCTCAACCTGCCAGAAAAATATGAAACCTTTAGTTATCATACTTTTCTGATAAGTAAAACCATGTAAAACTAACCATAAGAATGAAGATGAAAAAATTGCTTGCATCATTACTTTTCAGCATGTTTATTACGTTTTAAAGAATAATTTGATGTCGTTATAGTACCTACCTAAACTAGCATGTATTTTTCTCTACATTACTTATATAGAATTACAGCACTATTGTTTCATAAATATAATATTAGTATCTTCAAAAAATGTATATCATTGTAATTATATGGTTTAATCATAATTCGGTTCAAATGATTTTTAATTATAAATTTGTAAATAAACTATAATAATTTTGTATCCTGTTACATAAACTAAGTACGGAACTTTATGTGGGCAATCATTATTTATGAAAATATGTCTCCTGCTTTAGATTAGACCTCCAACTCACATCATATAACGTGACGGAGCACATTTGCATTTCATTTTAATCTCCTTCGATCGTATTGTAATGTAAGTAATGAAATATACTTTGGTAGTTGGTGACTATTATAACATGTTACCAACAATCTTCATTTCTGTGGCGTTCTGCTTTGTGCTACAGTTACGATTAAATGTGTAAGAGGAATGGACCCTATAATTAAGTTTTTATTACGGTAATGACGTTGATATTATAAGTTGTTTCAGCGATTATTTTATTGTTCTCAGCCAAATTATGTCTCATTGTTGTATATCTGTATACCCATTGTACAAGCATTGCAGAATTTTCTTCTTTTTAATGGATCCCTTACCAATACTTTTGTTTGATTCAATAGAATGTATTCCTAGTGTCATAGTTGGCCCTTAGAGCCGGGATATATTAATGCGTCATCATCTTTATGGTTACCAGTAGTTTTAAGGTTGCAAACAACAGTTATGATAAAAACAATGTTGTTTCGAGAAGTTGTTCTTCGTCCTAGGTAGGTACTTCATCGTTTAGTTGTCAATATCACAGCAGTTTTTACCGCGACTGTCAGCTGAACGATTATTCAATGAAATGTTTTTTGAGTGTTTATTTATCAGTGTGATTCTTTCTTTACATGGTGTACTTAGGTACATTTCAATTCGGATGAATTTAGGTAAACCTTAAATTCTAGACTCAATTAACAACGTAGTAGGTACTTATGTTTCAAATTCAATATCAAATGAAACCAATTCCAAGTATTGATTGTAAAGCAAACCAATTTCAATAGTTGTAATTTTTAGTTGTTGCAATAATTTCTGTTTTTATCAATGTAATAAAATAAGTGTCCTTTTTAAATGCACCCATTGATTTTTGTTTAAAAAAAACTTTAAAATTATTGCTTATTGCTAAGCCAGTCACTTAAATGATGTCGAGCTATATTCTAATTATTTTATAAAAATAAACAATCACATTGCTTCACTTACTGATTCTCGTTTTAATTTAAGTCATCATCAGACTTGGTAAAAATTGAAATTAGCTGGCAGTTACTCTACTGTGATATTAATAATTCTATTTATTATTTTTCTAGATTATTATTTATATCTTAATGTTGAAAGTGAACGTGTGTTAATAATACTGATATCATATTTAGATTAGGCGATGTTATTTTATAATGTACCTAATGCGAAAAGGTCCAGAATGTGTTCCAAATGATTGATTTTATGAATATAGATATTACAATTATATTACATATTGAAATGTTTATGTTAATGTGTTGAATGAAAATGTTGGAGAATGTGAAACTTTAAATCAAAGTTGTTAGTATTACTTATACAAAAAGAATATCGTGAGCATCACAAAAATAATGATATAAAACAGCGTAATCGCACCATGCTCTCTAAGATGTGATGTTAAAAACTTACAATGCATTTCGACTGTGAACCTGTGTATCTACTCAGTTAATGTTTTAGCTACCACGAGAGGTCTTTTATGAGGAAATGTTATTGTTTTGTTACGTGCTACTGTTTGCCTGAAATATTATACCTCAATAAGTTTAGTATCGATTTGTGTGTTTTAAAAATATATTCCGATATATAGAATCACGGTGGCATTATTTTTCATTCCTTATAAATAAATAATTGAATGACCTAGACAAACATGTTGTGATTGTACCCTCTGACATCATCAATTTTTAACCTGGCTTAAAACAAATGAAAGAAGCAAATCTTAAAATTGTACCTTAAAGGTATATCGAAACAAAATATTTTATAATGTAGTTCTATAGATATTATTAACAAAGATGAAGAATGTTAAATGGAACAACTCTAGACCTAAATTAATTTATTTCAAAACGTGTTATTTTATTCATTGATTATATATTTACAAATATAAACATTAGATTTTAATAAATTTTGTTTCAATGTCTCTGTATCCTTTTCGGTATATAAGTATTGATTAATAGTTTATTATTTAAACATGAGCAGCTAATTAACATGAAAAGTGCAAAGACGCTTCCATCCAACTCAATTTCAATGTATGAAACATACGAAAATCAATTAGGATAGCTTTTAGCTACGGTAGGTCGTTACTCACTCTAAATGAAAAGTTGAAATCAATCTAACTATGCCAATGTTTCATCAAGGTAAACAAACACCCGAAAATCTACCTAACGGTTACAGGAGAGTGACTACGATGCGATATGATCATACGAGAGAACGATGTAACTAAGTTACCATCGTTCTGTATCTAATAGGTCCTTGCACTAGAATAAATAATAATAATAATATTTTTAAACCATGCTACACTGGACATCTAGTCTTAAATTAAGCTACTACTAAGTAGCTTAGATTTAGGGGTAGGTGCTATAACACCAGATAAACTTATTTTTTTGTAAATATTTACTTATTCTATAAAAAGGAAACACCAGACCAGTACAAACAAACGGACAGTCCATAGCTCAGAATCAGAAATTACAACCACTGATCCAACTTGTCGCCGAACAATGATGCTCATTGACATAATCATCATTGATCAGCACCAACTTGCAATGAAAAATTTTTGTACTGCCGCAGAATCACACTTACAAACAATACAGATAGAGGCGTTAGCTACCCAATCTATGATACGACCCCCCCGGGCTGGGCCCCTGTAGATACGTGACCAAAATTAATGAAATAAATGTTATCGAAAATTTCACTAATTTCGTGCTTCCTGGGAAAAAAACACAAAAAAAAACTCTCATAATGGTAAAGAATCAAATTGCATATGAATTATTTTTCAATTATGATTTTTTTTTGTTTAATTTTTTCATACAAAATAATTCTAAAAAGTCACGACTGTTTATGTAAAACAGTCTTGTTGTTGTTATGAATGAACTTTTGAATGAAAACGATTTACTCGTATCTACTTATTTTAATAAAACACCCACACACGTCAATGTTTTTTACAAGTTACGCTCTCCCGCTACTTTACTAGGTACTACACTTTAGTATAAGTTTGCCAACGTCTCGCAAAACTAAGGATTCGCCATACTGGTTACATTTTTTTAACAAATTTAACTAAAATTGATGTTATATTCGAAACTATTGACTTTTGAACCACATGTTCTAAGGCGTTTTATATTATTTTTACTTAAAGAACATAACCTTAGAGTTCTGGGATATCAAAAGGAACACGGTGTTATATATTATTAACTTCTCAAACTAAACAAATATTTTAGAGCCTTTGTGATGTGACCTAAGTAACCTAATACTCGTACGTTTGAATTGAAGTATTACAACCGGAGAAACTGCTATCTTCTACTAAGTCATCACGAAATGATAAGACTTCCGGAGAACTAGAAGCTAAATACAGTAAAATAAATATTTATTTTAATTTAATACAAGCATTTTTTTTGTGAGAAATCTTTAACATTCATTTGGCCCAAGTAATTCTTATCTTCTTAAGGGCACTCTACGCTACTACATACAGGATGAAATTTTAACCACTTTCCAAAATTTTTATAGGCGTTCAGTATCGTATTTAGTGCCCATTTATGAAGTAATAATTATAAATCAAGCTTTCACCCGAAAATATTTTTCACAATATAGTTATCAATTTTTACGGTCCTAGGCCTGATAAGGTACGAGTATAAAGAGAAAATCAAAAACTTATGAATAGTATCAAAATGAATGAATAAGATGCGAAACGAGTAAAAAAAGTGTTGCTAGGCAGCCGTATCAAAAATTTTATATTTTTTGCGGACATTTTCTAAGTGCTTTATCTTGACATTATTGTACTGGGCTATACCAAAAGAAAAATACGTCATTTGTTTTTTGTCTCGTAGATTGATATATTAAAATTTGGAAGGTGGTTAAAATTTCACTCTGTATAAACCCAAAGCTCTAGCTGTGGGATGTAATAGGGGTTAAAGTATGAAATTGCCGATTTGTACTGAAAATCAAAATTGTTAATTTTTTAATTATTAACAAATTTATTTAATCAATATAGTTACCATTACTATCTATACATTGCTGCCATCTAATAGGAAGGTCATTTATGCCTTTGTGATAGAACTCTGAGGATCTAGACTGCACAAACTGTGTGAAAGCATTTTGTACTGCCTCCTGGGAAGAAAACTTCTTGTCACGTAGATAATTGTCCAAATCACGAAAAAAATGGTAGTCCGTTGGAGCAAGGTCTGGCGAATACGGAGGATGTCGAATGGTTTCTAATTGCAGTTCCTGAAGGGTCAAAACGGTTTCTCGTGCGATATGAGGTCTCTCGTTGTCATGGAGCAATAATGGTGGAGATCGATTCATGAGTCGGGGCTGTTTTACTGCTAGTTTTGCCAACATTGTTCGGAATTCGGCACAATAGACATCTGCCGTTATTGATTGACCAGATCGGAGAAAACTATAGTGAATAACACCATGCTGAGACCACCAAACAGTTACCATTACCTTTTTATTGGTAAGTTTTGCTTTAGAACACTGTTGTGGCGTTTGACCTGGGGTCAGCCATTGCATTTTTCTTTTACGGTTATCATAAAGAATCCACTTTTCATCACATGTCACAATTCGATTTAATATTCCTTCATTTCTGTACCGATTCAACAAGGCAACACAAGTTTCAACACGCGTTTTTTTCTGCACATCAGTCAAATCATGAGGCACCCATTTTTCGTATTTCTTCATCTTATTGATTTGACGCAAATGAGTCAATATTGTGGGTAAGGTTACGTTAAACCATGCCGCTAATTACTGGGTAGTTTGACTAGGATCGGCTTCTACCATCTCTCTTAATTCATCGTTAATCACCTATGTAGGCGGTCTTCGTCGTGGCTCGTTCTTCAAGTCGAAGTTTCCATCACGAAAGCGTTTAAACCAAAATCGCACGGTGCGTTCATTAGCAGATCCCTCTCCAAACGCAACATTGATATTGCAGGCTGTTTCTGCCGCGTTACTTCCGCGTCGGAACTCGTATTCAAAAATCACTCGAATTTTCGCAGTATCCATCTTTCTTGTCTAAGTTGTTGTTGTGGTCCTATGGCACCCCGCTGGTGCAGAGGGCCCCAACAAGTTTTCTCCAAGCCGGCCGGTCCCGCGTGATTCTTTGACCGTCTTCCCATTTGAGTTCTTCCTTCCTGAGCTCCCCGTCCACCGATCTCCTCCACGTGTGTACTGGCCGTCCGCGTCTTCGCCTACCCTCCGGTTGCCACTCAAAGGCGATTTCAGCAGCATTACCATCTTCCCTACGGAGAGTGTGGCCAATCCACTTCCATTTCCGCTGGGCAATTTCTTGCAAAATTGGAGTTTGATAGCATATAGACCAAAACTTTTTATTCGAGATGGTTTTAGGCCAGAAGATACGAAGGATGGATCGAAGTGACCTATTCACGAAGACCTGTAGCTTACTCGTTAAGCCTTTCGTAACTCTCCAGGTTTCACAGCCATAGAGAAGCACCGACTTTACGATGGACTCGAAAAGGGAGAGTTTAATGCGCCTGGTGAGAACATTGGATTGCCACACTGGTCTAAGTTGGGCATACGCTGCTTTGGCTAATACGAGCTTCAATGTCCTCGTCTGAGCCTCCTGTACCTGTCATGATGCTTCCGAGGTAAGTGAAATCGGTGACAGTGGTCAAAGGCTGGTCGTCCAACTTCAATGGGGTCGTGTTGTCACTAGGGAGTATCCGCATATCAACCGTTTTACGAGTGTTGACTCGAAGCCCACGTTATAAAGCAGCCTTCTTCAGTTCTTCAAGCTTGCTTTGGAGTTGAGGTAGCGACGTCGAGATCAACACTATGTCGTCAGCATAATCCATGTCCTCAAGTGTACTATTTCCCCACTGCAGGCCGTTTGGTGTCTGTGTGACTTCCCTCATTATATCGTCGATCAAGATGACAAACAGAAGTGGTGACAGGAGACAGCCCTGTTTCACACCGGCTGAGATTTTTATAGGGTCACTTAGCGCTTGTTCTTGAACCACTCTACAGGTACTCTGCTGATATAAAGATCTAATTATATTAACCACCCTGGAAGGAACGCCCCTGTTTAACAGACACTTTCACAGTGCACCCCAGTTCACGGTGTCGAAGGCCTTCTCAAAATCAAAGAAGCCTAAATACACTTCGGATTGCCATTCAACACACTGTTCTATAAGGATGCGCAAAGTATTGATATGATCGGTACAAGAGCGCCCTGGTCGGAAACCTGCCTGTTCTTCGCGCAGTGTTTTTTCTATTTCAGGCGACATGCGGTTTAGCAGGATCTTAGCTAAGACCTTAGCAGCAGAAGGCAGGAGGGTAATGCCACGCCAGTTGTCGCAAGAAGATAGATTGCCTTTCTTCGGTACTTTAATTAACAATCCTTCTTTCCATTCCTGGGGGACCGATTCTGTTTCCCAAATTCGCACAAGTAGGGGGTGCAACGCTCAGCTGTTACCACCGCATCGGCTTTCAGCAACTCTACGCTAACACTGTCTATACCTGGCGCTTTCCCAGACTTCAGTTGCTTAATTGCTTTAACAACTTCGAGTATTGTAGGTGGTGTTGTAGATATTGTCTAAGTTAAATAACAAAAACAATTGAAAGTCGATATTCAAATGTTTCACATTTTTAAAAGAAGAACATCATAGAAACCATGTGAAAAAAGTTTCATTCGAAAACCTCAAACCATGAAGATTCTATGTCAATTCAAAGAACCTATTACAATAAAACGGCAATTTTATATTTTAACCCCTAATATTTGAATAGAGCTTTATTAACAGCTAAAACTATTTACTGCAATAAAACAGATAGGTATTATTATACCTATCGTAGTAAAGAGAAGTAGACGTAATAAACGTAGGCGTAGGTACCAAATACAATAAAACGACAATAACATAAATTTACTGAATTAACGCCCCGTTGCCGCGTTGGTCTAGTGGTTTAAATACTGGGCCAAGATCTCGGGGTCCCAGGTTCGAATCCCGGGTCGGGCAACAAAAAGTTTCGAATTTTCGAAGTTGCTCGGGTTTGTGATCACCATTTGGCAAGCGTGGTGATTATGCCAGTACACCCATCATTGCTGTGGTTACTTGAATTCAATGATGGAGGCCTTTTCCCTGCAGTAGAATGAATTTAGGCTGTTACATTACTTTTTTTTTACTGAATAAAAAAAACTAAAATAAGCCCCCTTGAAAAAATCCGTTCGTAAAACATTAAAAATCAAAATAAAGCATGCACCTCTTGATGTGTTTGAAACTTTGAAGTCGGTACCAGTTAGCTCCAATAGCCAATAGTGTCGGGCCTCGCTCAAGCTTGTGGTCGCAAACGAGGGAAACCGAATCTGATTGAAATCTGTTTTTGGGCAATTTGATTGCTGGTGTAACTTGATAATAAAATTCCTTAAATAAAATGGCTGTAGCAGTCGCCCAGCAAGCGGAAGGTTGTGGGTTCAGGTCCCATATTAGGCAGTCGACATTTTTTATAAAATAATTATATTACAGTATACTTCGTGAAAGTGTGCTGGCTGTCGTGTAAATAGAATAGAATAGAATAGAATAGAATAGAATAGAATATTTTTATTGCCGAATCATAACTTAATCTATTACAATTTACCTGTGATTCCTACACTAGGCTAGGCCTGATTCGTAAGAATACATTGAATTTACTCACAAAAAATGTACCTAGTAATTTTTAATTTAGATCAAAAGTTTCTAACATTATCATTAAATTCATACTATTATACATATGATTATATATATGATTTAAATAAAAACTAAAATAAAATAAAACTAAAATTAAAGAAGCGCTTGTGTGTGTATATCTGTGCGTGTGAATTAGTGTGTGTGCGTGTATTTGCGATTATGAGTGTTTTATGTATGTATCAGCGCGTGTGCATGAGGGTGCGAGTGGGTGGAAATGTCTAAACTGAAACTTTGAGAACATCTTCAGTCTCCTCATAACTCCAAGTCAACAGAAGGTTTTGGACATGTCTCCTGGCTTCATATAGTTGGACGTACTTTAAATTACATAAGCCAATGAACTTATTATAAATGCGAGGGAAAATAAATGCTGTGAATTTGTGCGAAAAATTTGTTTTTAGAATAGGAGTTTGGAGTCTAAAGACTCTTTTTCTGGACCCACCCTGCTCCAGCAAGTTAATGGCTATTTTGTGCATGTATACTACGACTCTAAACAAATATAGTCTCCGGACACTCAGCACCTGGGCTTCTTCGTACAGATCACTAGTGTGGTATCGCCGTGGCCTGCCAAGAGCTACCTTTAGGACAGCTCTCTGTGCCCTCTACAAAACCATCAATGTAGTCGACCCAACGCCACCCCAGGTCAAAATGCAGAAATTAATGACGGGCTGACACAACGCTAGGTACACCAATTTTAATAAACTACCATCCGTTGTCTCTCTTGGTATTTTCATAGTATAAATCAGTTTGCGAACTCTTCCTGCAGTGACAGATATGTGCCTCTTAAAGGTAAGTTTTTCATCCAAAAAGACTCCTAAGTACCTAAGAGCTTACACTTTTTTTATTTGGGCGCAATTACAGCTGGAAAAAATTTTGTCCAAAGATGCTTTACATGTCCGATCGTGCACTTTGATGTACAATAGAGCTGGAGGAGGTCTAGAAGCAGCAATCTTGTGGAAACACAAAAATTGGGTCTTGGCAGCATTCAGAGTCAGGTCATTGCGATTTAACCAGTCATAAATTGCCTGCATACCTCATTCCATACCTTCATGAAGAACCTCATTCCAAGTCTGGCCACTGAAGATCACAGCTGTATCATCAGCATAACAAAACATTTCAGAATTTGGGGGGAGAATGTTTACAGCGTCATTAATATATGCAATAAAAATAGTGGGGCCCAAAACGCTACCTTGGGGAACTCCTTAGCTCACAGGCAAGACTGCTTATTTGGTCACCAATCCTAAGACATTGGCTTCTATTGGGCAAGTAGCTAGCAAATATAATAGCAATAAATTGTACACTGTCTTGGTAGCTCAATTAGTTTGAGCATTCTCCCGGAAAGCGGAAGAAAGGTTGCGGACTCAGATCCAGCACTATCGAAAACCTATTTGGTTTGACAACCGACTTCAAATTCATTTTTAACCAAACCAAAAAGATTCTCATATAATTCATCAACATTCTGATCATCAGGCTTTAGCAAATTCAAACCCTTTTTAATTTGTTCCTTAAACTTTTATATTTTATTAAAAGTAAATTGCCTATACCTGTTTGAAACTTCAAACACAATAGCAGGTACCTAGCACGGTCTATTATATTTTGCTTAAAGTACCTAATTTTAAATAATTACTTGTAACTTTGCTTAAATTTGTCGCACCGCCCACTTTACATTTCTGCTTAACTTAATGGTCGACTGGCAGAGAATGCCATACGGCATTAATACGGCCATTTGTACTTTTTTTCTTTAATCTGTGCAATTAAGATTAAATAAATAAATAAGGGCTTGCTTCTTCTGCTGATCTAGCTGAATCCCTTCTCAAGTCTGTTGTCGATGAGTGCAATTCTTCATTTAATTTCAGACATATAAACCCTGACATAATTGCAAAAACTTTTAGAGAATTTAATATGAAAAAAACGCAGGATCTTTGGGGAATTTCTGTCAACATTATCAATACAATCATACGTTCATTAGCCCCTCAACTCGCCATTATTTTTAACAAATGTATTGATGATAGACAATTTCCAACTTTAATAAAGTTTAGCAAAATCATTCCTTTGTTTAAGTCTGGCGAAAAATGTGACCCCTCCAATTTTCGACCTATATCTATATTGCCAGGGCTAAGTAACATCTTCGAGAAAATAATGTTCACACTTTAGTGTAATTAAATAGCAACCAATATGGCTTCAGAAAAGGTAGAAATACTACCGATGCTGGAGTCGCTCTCCTACAACATGTGTTTAACGCTTGGGAGAGTAAGCTAGATGCCTTAGGTGTATTTTGTGACCTTTTAAAGGCCTTCGATTGTGTAGATCATGAAATATTACTTAAAAACTTAAACATTATGGTGCATCGAATGATTCCTTGGATCTAATAAGTTCTTACCTTAAAGGCAGAATACAAAAGGTTTGCATAAATGGAGCTGAGTCTTCAGGGTTGGCCCTTGATGGGTGTCCCACAGGGTATTAGGACCCTGCTATTTTTTATTTATATAAATGACCTTCCCTGTTATTTACATAATCTTTGTGAGATGGTATTGTTTGCAGATGATACATCAATGATTTTTAAATTTTTCATTTGACGATGTCAACAATGGTAACCTATCTTACTTTCGAAACTTTTCTATTCGAATTTCAATAAAAATTCGAAAACGGTTTAACGAAGTTTTGAAAAAAAGATGTATTTTAATACATAATATTGCAAATAAGAAATTTGTTTTATAGATGTTTCATTATCCAGAAGAACAGATACCCGATTATTGAAACATTTTTTTTTCTTTTTAAAGTTATTTTGCATACAATAATATTATTTTCTAGATGTATTTAAAATCAAGGTTACCTTTTCCGTATTTTTACATAGGTACATATATTTTTTTTATTTGTTAACATGATTTATTCATCGGAAAAAAAACAAATAAGTTTGTATCATCTTATTTATTTTTATTGAAAAAATGAATGCATATCGTTGTTAATAAATCTGTTACTACATCATATCTAGTACTATTATTATATTACATTTTGAAATTTCTTAAAAATACTTTATTTCAATTAATTTTTTGTTTATTATTTTTTTTATTTTATTTTATATCCGTAACAATTCTAATTATGTTTACCCCGATTCGCCGTGGTCACTTCGCCGTGGTACTTGTTTGCCCAATACTAGAGGGAGGGAGAGCAGCCCTTGCATGTGTGCTTGCTTGCATATACTAGCTTGTTAGCTGATTGACATGAAAAATTATTGCTGGCATGCTTGCATGCTTGCATGCTCGCTTGATTGCTTTGCTTTTCCCTATTTTTACAAAAGCAATTTTTTATTTGTTAAAATTTATTCATCGTAAAAAGACAAGTAGTTATGTATCGTCTAATTTATATTTATTTTTATTTAATATATTTTTTTGTCTTTTAATAATATTGGAAACGTTTTTCTGGAAACTAAATTATCTAACATTAGTATGTTTGGCATTTGTTGAGTAAGATTTTAAACCATAGAGAATTAAAAAAAAAAGTAACAACTGAAAATCGGAATATTATTATCAGCAGTAAGTCAATCGTGTTTTCGGTTAAATAAAAATATGGAAAATAAAAATGTGGCAAATCGTTTTCGGAAAAATGAAATTCGTACTTACACAATTCAGTTTTAAAATAGGTAACCGTCAACAATACCCTCTCTAAATTGTTGCATTGGTTTACAACAAATTATCTTTTAAATCAAAATGTGTTAAATTTACGATGCCCAACGTAAGGTTTACTAAAAATGAACCACTAAACTCTGTAGATTCTTCTACCTTTTTAGGTAGGTATAGCTGTAGGCTCTTATTCACAATGGGATGATCATATTAGGGGGCTGTCTGGAAGACTTAGTTCTGCTGCTCATGCTGTGAGAAAGATAAGGCAATTGACTGATGTTGGAACGGCAAGATTAGTATATTTTAGCTACTTTCATAGCTTAATGTCATACGGAACTCTGTTGTGGGGCTCAGCGGCAGATATTGAGTAAATTTTTATATTGCAAACACGTGCTGTACGGGATATTTACGACCTTCGACCCCGTGACTCGCTGAAAGAGCTCTTCAAACAGATTGATATACCTACTTACAGTGTCTTCTCAATACATTCTCGAAAATATTATTTATGTTCGTAAGAATATACATTTATTTCTTATGAAAAGTAACGTACACAATTTTAATACGAGAAATGAAGATAAACTCGCCGTTCAAGGCTTCAGACTACGAAAAGTAGGAAAATCATTCATGGGAAATTGTATTCGTATTTTCAACAAATTACCACAGGGTATTGTATATTTTTCTTTCCCTATGGTATTGCTGAACTCCCTGTACATAAACTTAAATCGCACCTATGTCAAAGTAAATTTAATAAATATAAAAAATTTGCTTTAACAATTTTTCACCTTAACTAGAATGTAGATGGAGCCTCCATTTAAGCAAAATAGCCTGTATTTGGAGACCCCGCTCTTCCTTATAATTGAAAAACAAACATTACTGAAAAATTAAGACAGTAGCACAGAGTTACTAATAGTACTAGTATCCCAAAAACAACAAATTGAAAAAGTAGTAGTATTACACAACTTCACAATACTTCATGCCACAGTGTGTGTGTGTGTGTGTGTGTGTGTGTGTGTGTGTGTGTGTGTGTGTGTGTGTGTGTGTGTGTGTGTGTGTGTGTGTGTGTGTGTGTGTGTGTGTGTGTGTGTGTGTGTGTGTGTGTGTGTGTGTGTGTGTGTTGATAAGTTTTTGGCTGAATCCAATCTAATAAGAGTATTTTGCAATCTTTAAGTTTCTTGTCATATATGTTCAACAATTTATTTATTTTATTGTACAGCAAGGTGGAACGTGACTTGAATTGTCTGCTAGCAAATGTTGTTTTGACAGGCTTAAAATTTTTAATAATATCCTTCCGCCTTTGCATGGGCTGAGGAACGAACGTTAAAGATTTATGCGTTTTGAGGGCAGTTAAAATTATATATAATTTTCTAATTGAAAACAAATCACTGATGCGGTATAAATTCTCGGTAGGAAATCGTCTTTTTTTAAATATATGATTTTGATAAGTGACCGTTGAGCTCTTTCCAAGTTAATAAAATGACTCTTAGCAGCACCACCCCAAACCGGAATACAATAAGTGATAATTGTTTGCGCAAGAGATACGTAGATTGAGTTAAGGAGATGCTTGGGAGAGTCTATATTTTTATAGTTTTCTGGTAGTATGTGCCTTAGGGTTTTAAAAATCCAAGTCCACAATGACACCAAGATATTTGGTTGGCAAGACCTTTTCTATGGTTGTACAGTTGCAGTTTTTTCTGATTGCATCATCACTGCACGTATGTATTTTTAGGCAAAAGTCTACACCTGGCTGTGAATTATTATTAATACTAAAGCAGACATAATGTCTCTTAAAAAGGGCTATTACACTGTTAATGATCATTTAAATGATAAAAATGTATGGCATTAAATTGTCCCAGCTCGTACTTGCTTAAACCTTGTAAAAATTACCTTACCTTATAAAAAAATATTAAAAAAGAGGCTGACCGAGTTTCTTGCGCTGCTTCTTCTCGGCACTAACCCAGACTTGTCCCGAAGCAGTGGTAGGTTTGAATATTGGGACGTGTAAAAGCGTCTCCTGGGGCCTATTTGCAGAAATAAAACTAATTTTAACTGATTTTAACTGATTTTAGCTTTTATGTGTTCTTAGTGTTCTTACGTAGGAATTATTTTTGAAGGCGGTATAATAAAACACGCATTTTATTACCACGCCACGCACCCGAAAAACCTGATCCTGGCCATCAAAAGCATGAATAGTCTAATGAGTCTAATAAGTGTAGATCCCAAAAAACTTAAAAACAACAGGGCGACGAGTGATGATGGAATCACCATAGAACTTTTAATAGCGAGTTGGTAAGCCGATATTCAAAGTAACCTTTTTGGAATGTTTATTTTGTATTTAAATTTATAGTCTATTGTTATAAAAAAGAAACCTTATTATGTCATAGTACATGTTTAGATTCAACTTGTAAATTGCCTGTTTTGCTTTTGTATATTTTTCTTTAGTAAATCCGTTTATATTACCGATCATATTTTCATTATTTTTGTCACAGCGACCTTTACATCATACAGTGTCCGTCATCGGCGAAAGTCAAAACAATCTTGCTTTCTGAGCCTTATAGATAAGCAATAGGCAATATCATTGTAGATAAGTCAGTTGTTTTCGTATCGTCTCGCTTCCAGATTTATTGACTTTCAACCTCCTAGAACAAATTAAGCCAGTCGGGAATATAGGGAGATGGTGTATCGGAGATACGAAACTGTTCACTGTTTCCTTAATTGCAAGCTACTGGATTCGAAATGACTCAGCATTAACATTATTGGCAAGTGTCTGACACATCATCACTCAGTAAGTAGGATAAATCAAATAAAAGTGATAAACAAGGAAAGGCTCCTATTTGACTAGAAATCGCGTTCTACAGTAAAACTCCTGTGATCATTGAAATGTATCAACCACCCATACTTTTCAATGAGTTAGGTTAGTTAAGGTTTAGTTATTATGTGTAAGTAAGTAGTTAAGGTATTTCACATATTTATTATGAATGTAGAATTCCTACTAATGGCAGCATGGAATAGTCTTTAGCCGGTTCCGAAAGGAACAAACAAAAAAAAAGGAACAAATAAAAAAGCAAATAAACAAAAAAAGAAGTAGAATGTCATTAATGTCATCATCAGACAGTAAAAAATATAGGTACCAAGTTTTAGTGTTTGCGTTTCGTTCGTGTTCGTGAGTTACATACTCTGTGTCTCGTCGTAAGAAACGTCGTGACTAGCCTTGCGAAACTAGGAAGAAAAACTAATTGTATGGGAACGGCGACGTTACATGACTTTTTTTTCTAAACCTTATATGGCATTCAGAAGGCTTGCCAGCATTAAAAATAGGATCATATAAGATAAAATCTTAACAAAATTCGTTAATGTCAATAATATTCACTTTTGTTTTTTTCCCTCCTTTTCTTTGTAGAGATGAAACGTATTTACTATTGTATTCATGATTGCGATTGAATAATTTAGTGATTAAAATCGAATCAGTTGAATCATGTTAATCGACTCACTATAAAGTATTTTATTCATAATTTGGAATATAAATTGCGCCTTGTTTATCTGTGATTGTCATTACATTAGGTCATTCGAATCCTGTCGTCTTAATTATATTTAGACAAGATAAAATCTTAACAAAATTCGTTAATGTCAATAATATTTACTTTTTTTTCACCCTCACTTTTCTTTGTAGAGATGAAACGTATTTACTAGAACAGATCTACGTACTAGGTATTTTAGATTATTAGGCGGCATATATTCTTATTTTCTAAACTACCTAGTATTTATAGAAATTATAAAATTTCGACCCTAATTCGCGTACATACACAGTCTATCATGCACACCTAGTATTGCTCTCTATTTAACGATTTTCGACTTTAACACCATCAAGTTAGATTCCATAGATAAGTGCAAGACTAGATCCTAGAGGAATAGGTGCATGACGTATTATGTAGTGTTGTGGAATAAATTAAATTTTTGTCTTATTTGTATGTAGATAACGTTCGAAAACATAATAAAATTATTATTTTTATTTCTGCATTTTGTTATCTTGCTCACTTCTTATTTCTACCCAAAAAAACCTGTTTCTACGTTGATTAGCACTAGTCGACGTCTAGTTTGACAACTACTGAATTAGGTGCAATAGGAGGTACTTGGATCGAGTATAAGACAATACTAGGAATAGGTGGACTAAGTATCAAATTTACCTAGTACAACCCATGTCTATTTTTTTTGGTTATTCCTGAATCTGCTACTTTCTAGCTAACTGTGTTTTTTGTTGTTGTTGTTGTTTCCAAGTTTTTGATGTCCTTTTTAATACTTTTACACCGATTAATCCCTCAACCCCCAGGAGGAACTCGGGTGCCACGATAACAATTGATTTCAATTGTGTCTGGAATAACTCACGATCGAGGGATTAAGTTCTAAAAGTTATGTTCCTTTCCTCTAAGTATTTACCATGTATTTGCCCCAACCGCGACATTGGCTTTTGCACTTGTGTTTGTCCCAGTATATCAATGACCTCATGGGGGGAGAGTATGACTCAGTGAATCAGGGGAGCCGAGACGGACTACCATCGGACGATGGTCCGAGTTAAGAGCATGCACGACTTCTATCGAATGAAGCCTAAGGCCTACATTCTTAAGAATAGCAATGTCAAGAATATCGGGACGATGTTCAACGTTGTAAGGGTAGTAGTAGTAGTGGGTGGGCTCCAGGGGTGGTACAACGTCGAAGGATAGGGTTTCAGCGAGTCTGCTCAAGCGCGTGCCACTAGTGGTCAAACATTACATAGGCATCCTTACTGTCTGTTTTTGCTATTAAAGTCGCCGCCTATAAAGACGGTTTTATTCATAGCGAAGAGGGCCTTGAAGTCGTTCCTGACTGGGGTCTTGCTACCAGAGAGGTAGGCCGAAGCGATGAGCCTGTGGCCGGTCATAGATAGTCTACATAAGGAGAGATGTCCGTCGTGGGTGGGGGGCCTTGCCTTGTGCGCCATGAGGGGTTTAGCCCAGGCGTTAGGCAGGCAAGGTCGGAGAGCGGGGAAGGCCGACTGTGTGATTAGCACACGCGGTTTCCCCGTATGCTGGGGGGTGGATCGTGGGGGGGGGGGGAGCGGGGACTACTAGGCGGGGTTGTGCCCTGAGGGCCCTGGGACTTCCGCGAAAGTTCGCAGGGTGTCCATGACCTCCACAAAAGACGCACCTAGGTGGCGTGGGCGCCGTCTCCCTGTCCCGAGTGCAGTCAGTCGTGCCGTGGTTCTTATGGCACTTTACGCACCTTGGGCGAGCACGGCAGTTTCGAGCTGTGTGACCATATAATTGACAGCGATGGCACTGCCCTTCTTTCGGGGGAGTTCAATTTTGAGGCCGCTGATGGCGCAGATCGTCTTCACATTGCAGATGGCCTTGCCCTCTGCCGAGCGGTCCAGGACTACCAGAACATGGTCTAATGGTTCGCGGCTGCGACCCTTATAGAGGCGGTGGACCTGCCTGGCTAGGTAACCCTGGCCTTGCAGGTCTTGAAGGATTGAAGGAGTGTCTAACTCTTTCGGGAGCCCGTGGATGATTACCCGCAGTTCCCTTTCCTCCGGGAGGGGATAGATATGATAACCTATCATCCTCCCGTCGAGGAATTTGGTATGGGAGCGGTGATCTCCTGAGGTAGGTACTACGACCTTGATGCCTACGGCACATGATTTTGTGCGGCGAGTGCAAGCGGGACGGAGTCGAGGGCGCGGAGGGGTGGGTGCGCAGAGGGCGCTGCCTCCTCCGGCTCTTTCAAGCGAGGCAGGGCGGGGGAGAGTGGACCTCCCTTCCCTGCGGGTGTGGGTGTACAGGTCTGGGGTGTGTCGATACAATGTGCCCTATCGGTGTACTACTAAGTAGGTAAACTACAAAGTAGGGTGTGTCGCCTACGCCTAACGGAGCTTCGGGAGGGCCCGGGCGAACGCGGGACATGCTCCCTCAGGGATGGAAACGCTGGAGAGGAAGGGGGGACACGCCCGGCAGTGGCTGGCGGGAGTTTTCCTAGTGCCTCAAAAGCGAGGAGGAACACCTCGCTCTCTCAAGCAGACCCTCCAGGGGCCAAGGAACTCCCCCGGCGTACCGGCCGCGGAGAGAAACTTTCAGTGCTTTAAAAAAGGCGCTGCCTGTTGCTCCCTAACAGGCCGGCTTATTTGGCACCGTTAGGTTTTAGCCGCGAGCAAACCACATAATCCTGTAACCATAAAATGAGGACTCTCCACTGAGCTAGACAACGGGTAGGGGGGAAGCAGCGGAGAGATATGTGCGTATAGCGCGACAGCTAGAAGCGGAAACTGTCCAATGAATCCGAATACCCTCAAATGTATACTTTTATTTTTGACGGACCTATCACTGCAACCTTATATGGAAGGCTTTATTCAGTTAAACCGGGCAGAATTTGACGAACACTGAAGGCGCTCAGCCTAGGTCCACCACGCTAGCGGGCCCATACTAGCGGGCGTGATCGGGCCAGTGTGTGGGGTGCTAAAGGCACCCTACCAAATGGCGAACCCACCAGTGGTGGCGCTGCCGGAACCGGAGATGTCGTGGCATGCCGGATCACGGTCGGGCTCCATTGTGGCGGGCCCGATCTGGAAGGGGGGACGGCGTTGTAGGGCGACATCCCTGTGGCGGCTTCCGCTATGAGCGGATTAGGGTGATTCACTGCCTTATCGAAAAAGCGTTGAGAGGCTTCTTTCATATAGAGGCCAATGGATTGGATTTCGAGGTCTCGGTAGATATTATTGTTACGTACAAACCACAGGATACCCGCGTCCCGACGCAAAAAGAGATTTTGAAGTGTTTGAAACTTCTTAAGGAGGGACGGGGCGGCGTGAGCAAACACCGAACTGGTCAAATGTATACTCCTTTAATTTATCTCGTTTTATAGTAGTATAAAATGTATCGATTATTGGTAATAATAGGCCAATATATTGTCAAAATTTACGAAAGCACTATCGTTACATCACTAACAGTTTTTTCTTTTGTGTAGGTACTCGTCGTCTTTTTTCCAACTAACTGACTGTCAAATACTGTCAATAAAGTTGTAGTATTGGAGTCCCGCAGTCCCCTGCTTCTTTATTGGAAGATCTGTAGATTACTTGTTCAGTGGTCGTGACTTTCATTCATTCATTCAGTGATCATCTTATTGATTTTAGTAGTCCCTTTTAAAATCCCAAGTGCATTTACAAATAAGTTTCATAATAATTGAATAAGTAGTGATCCACAATGGGTGCAGCGTTAGGACTTTGTTCAGCAGCTCAGGTAACATTATATATATTAAAGTATTTTGCCAATTTCCTTTGTTTATCAGTATCATTTTAGAAGGTAACTAACATTATTTAGTTGTCCTATGAACATTGTGTCCGAACAATCCGAATTTAAAGTTGTAACTGAATGATAATTACGAACTACAATAATTATTCTAGTCGAAATTTATGAGTACTAGTTAGTTATTTCGAGATTTCTACCATGTACCTTGTTTTCAATACGCTGAACTGAAATAGCTGTCAGTTAAAAAGTAAGTACTTTTATTTAGCTATTATATTTCTAATAACAGCTTAAGAGAGTCGTTTCAAGCTAACAACATAATAATCTTATGAAATCTCGTCCCATGTTTTACTTATCAATAGTAGTTACCATATAAAGTACCTGTTTCCTTTTAAAATTTTACATTACTTTTTATCTATATTTATGTACCACAGTAAAATTTCTAAGATTTCACCTATGTGGGACTACAGGGGTGAAATCTTAGGAAATCTCAGAAAAAAGATACTTAATTTAAAACCTTAAAGGTGGTTTCAGACTATGCTATAATATAATAGCTTATAGCATTTAGTTCATAGCACACCAAAATCGCACACCATACATTTTGATGGACACGTGCACACATCTTAACTGTTCCATATATTAGGTAAGTATTTGCTATACTTTATAGCACAATAGTATAGCATAGTCTGAAAACAGCTTAACATGTAAATGATAAGTCTCCTTTGGGCAGTTAATCATTAGTGACGACTAATTCAATGTGGAGCCTGTGTTTTTCCTTGAATTATTAAACATCACAAGTCTTAACACAAATAAGTTTTTTGCACTTTACTGATAAATATGAAGATAAGAATTAGTCACAAAAAAAACATTTGTAAATCCCATCTTTTAGTACATTTGTATAGATTGTGATAAAATTATGTTTAACCTCAATTCAAAAAACCACGTTACTAGATATTCTTAGGAATAGATAATTAGTTGTCTTTCTTATCTGTGAATAAATTGACTCATTACACTTAATAATCCTTTTCACATGCTAAGTAATACCCTTGTCTAAGTATAATGCTTTTTGCTAGGTCACTTTGTTTCAGTCATCAAATGAAAATGTACCGACATATTCTTCCTATACTAAAGATTATTTCCTTAATTCAATCATACCTATATTTATTCTCTAAATTAAGTTTTAACTATTCCTTTTCCAGAATTTGCATTACATAATATATAAATTAAAATTTTTGCATGCATGAAAATTCCTGTCATTAAGGAAGTATAAAAAACTGGCTAATTGCTGGTTAAATAGGTAGTTCCAATTGGTCCATAATATTGTGTGTATTTTCTAGATATTTATTAGAAATTGTATACCTATGAAATGTATAAAATAAAACAAGCTAACTATTTCAAGTCGAAGCCAAGCTCAGAATCTGTGACTATCCTAATGTCACATTTTCATGATATCTTTAAATAGGCATATGATTTGCTTACAAGTATGGACCCAACTACTTAATTGTTATTTTTACAGATTGCTTTGTGGTGTTTTCTTGTGTAATGAATGCATTTAAAAGTTGCTTATTATAAATATTGCCATTGAATTACAGCTAGCATGCTGCTGTGGGAGCACAGCGTGTTCCCTGTGCTGTTCAGCATGTCCGTCATGCACCAACTCGACATCCTCGCGGCTCATGTACATGCTGATGCTGCTGATGGTGATGGTCGTGGCTTGCATCACTCTCGCGCCCGGACTGCAAGATCAGCTACGTAAAGTGAGTTCATAGCCTTTTGTAAGTTTATTGAGTGACTAGCTGTTCCCCGCGACTTCGTCCGCGTCAATTTCCGTTATTATGATCGCGATTATTTTTGCAACATGTTTCACTCATGCTTCGCTCCTATTTGGTCGCAGCGTAATGTTATATAGCCTAAAGCCTTCCTCGATAAATGGACTATCCCACATAAAAAGAATTTTTCAAATCGGACCAGTACTTCCTGTGGTTAGCGCGTTCAAACAAACAAACTCTTCAGATTTATAATATTCGTATAGTACTTATATTCTTTACCTTAGACCTGCTTTTGATAAGTATTTATAAGTAAATAAAATATACAAAATACTATCATTTAAATTAAACCTTACTGCCTCCACTTATAATATAAAAGTAATAATAGACCACTGATATAGACACGGCAATAGTTATGTACCACGCCTATAGGCATGCTAGGCTATCGTACAGAGTGGTGCTGTGGGGCAACAGTACGGACGCGGTGTTGCTCCTCACTCTAAAAAAAAAAAGTTCGTATCATAGCCAACATCGAAGAGACACAGAGCTGTAAATCCAATTTTTAAAAGTATCAGCTTAGAATAATAACATCTAGAAGCCGAATGTAAGCACGAAAAACGCGCAACTAAAACTAAGCCATATCTGGCTTAGTTTGTTCCGCGAGCTGTCAGTACTCAACGTCACGCTAAGTCAAACACAGCTCGCGAAAAATAATTAAAATGACTGTTTGCACTATGAAGAAGTGTTCTAGCACAACAGAAAAACATAAAGAAAGCGGTAAAGTTTTATTTCACACGTAAGTACTTACATTTTAGACATTTTCTGGATGTAAATCGAATTAAAAACGAATCATTTGAAACACAAAACCTATCAACATCAGTGTTGCTAGTTTTGGGAAAAAAATGCACACAGTTTGTTTAGTTGGTTTTTAATATTGAGAAAAATATTGAATTTGCCATAACAGCTATTTAATACTGTTTAGACTTAAATGTTGGTGTTATTAATTCTATAAAAATGTGAATTTATACAATCATACAGGCATTTAAATTTAAACACATTGAACGGTGGCATTCGTCATTAGATTAATAAATATGTAATATACTTATGAATGTTATCATATTTTCTTATGTATTTGAAGATCATACTAAACACATGGCAAATCGTCGTATAACAAAACAACACGTTTTCCCATTTTTTGTGGGTAAACGCCCGATGATGGTAACACTGAAGCCTATATTTGTGTGCGTTAGAAGAGCGTAGATTTATTCAGCTTACGCACACAAGGATAATTAAATTTACGCTTACGTTTTGGTTCAGACGCGGCTTCTAGGTGTTATTATTCTAAGAGTATCAGAAACTCCCCCTGTCATGCATATATTATAATACTAGCAGACCCCGCGAACTTCGTATCGCCTCAGAATAATTCGATTTTGACGTAAGATGTCACACAATGTCATTGGCATCAAATATGGCGTTTACCTTAACATGTTACACAGAAAATTTTGCAATAAAATAATATTGCGACTATAAATTGAGATGTAAGCTACCCTATCTTTCAAGTTGGATCAAACTGCACACGGTGTGCAAATTTGATTAAAATCGGTTAAGTAGTTAAGCGAGTCCATCGCCGACAAACACGTGACACGTAATTTTTATATATTAAGAATTTCAGAAGTTTGCAAATTTGTATGCAAACATATGATATTGTGTACTAAACGTCAAGACATATCTTCGAAATATCCAACTCCCAGTTCCAGGCTTAAACTAATATCTAACATTACATTCCACATTTCAATAAAAATATATGATAAATTGCCAGAATCAATAATAAATGAAAATATGTATCCCAACTTCATAAACAAATTTTAAAAACTTATCTAATTTCTTAATGGAGGACTCTTCGCTATTATTACTATAAAAAGAAATCCACTTTAAATAGGAACAAATATTTGACATACTCTGCAATTCTAAAAAAAATAATTTGTTTTTCTAAAAAACATTGTAACATGAAATTTATTAATAAAAGTAAAAACAAATGTAAAGCTACTTGGTCTGTGATAAAAAATGAAATTGAAAATAAACAACTTGACGGAAATATAGCTTCTGTAAAATATAATGACACATTGGTCTCTGACCCTACTGAAATAGCCACGGTATTTAATAATTTATTTTCTGACATTTCAAATAATAATCTTGTGCATAAATATGTACGAAGAAATAACACCAAAAATGTTGCAACGCCACACTCTATGTTTCTGATGCCGATGACAGGAGAAGACATAAAAAAAGAGATAAAGAGTCTGAATAATACCAACTCTGAAGGCTACGATGGAATAAACACCAAAATTATAAAGGCTAGTGTAGATGAAATCACTCAAGTTCTGACATACTTAGTAAATATGTCTTTTGAATCGGGTGTATTTCCGGACGTACTCAAGTTTTCTGTGGTGAAACCATTGTTAAAAAAAAAGGCAATAAAAACAATGTAAATAATACTTAATTTGATATTTTACCAACTTAATTGCACTTATAATATCAGTAATAAACTTGAAAAAAAATTTTTATTTGTCTCAGGCGGGACCGATTTTCGGCCAATTACGCTAGTGCCTATTTTGGGTATATATCGGAATGCCGAATTGTTTGTACTCCTAATTGTCATTGGCACACAAACTATTAGCCTAAAATTTTTTCACACATTTTTACTTTTCCTAAACGTGTTTAGCCTATTTTTACTACGCCTTACTGTATATCGCCGTATTATAATTTCCCAAATGCGACATTTAGCCGAATATATCCTGACACCT
Source organism: Anania crocealis (assembly GCA_949315895.1). NCBI lineage: Eukaryota > Metazoa > Arthropoda > Insecta > Lepidoptera > Crambidae > Anania > Anania crocealis. The sequence continues at coordinate 13,301,867 of OX438880.1, read as the reverse complement.
ACCATTTGCAGTTCCAAATTCTTATTCGCATAAAGTTTAAAAAAATATCAATATTTGAAATAGCAATGCATGCATGCATGCTTGCAAAGAAGTAACTATGCATGCAAAGAAGCATGCATGCATGCAAACAAGCAAGCATGCATGCAAACAAGCAAGCATGCATGCATCCAAACAAGCAGACTTCCGTGACGGCTTCGGCGCTGCGGGGCTCTAGCGGACCCACGCGTGCTAATCGTTCCTCGCCTCGCTTACAGCCTACTGCTCCTCAGCCCGCGGGCCGCTTCGCCCCTCCGCGCCTACGCGCTTTTAAATTACACTCTAGGGGTAGGGCAGACAAGACTGCTTGGGGTCGGTTTGTGAGCGATTCGTTTCTTAAACAATTTCGGTTTAAAAAAAAACAGAGATTTCAATACAAAGCTTAATGCCAAAAAAAAGATGCGAATACATTTTAGTGCATTCGATATTCGACATTCTGAAATTAGGTTTTTTAATTTTTAGGCCAAACTATAACAGCGCGAAAACAACTGTTAGACTAGACAATAATTATACGTTATAAGTTTAGGCCAATACGGTTCGGCCAAATGAAATTAGGACTTAAAATTTTAGGCGAACCGAAGGGCACCCCCTATTTTTCCAAAAATATTTGAAAAGTGTATGCATAGGAGAGTTTTGGACTTCTGTGAAAAGTTCAGAATCATTAATAAAGATCAACACGGGTTCCAAAAGAGTAAGTCTACGACAACAGCCACGTTCAGCCTTATGGATACTATACTGACAAACATCAATAATAACTGCCTAACAACAGGGCTATTTTTTGACTTATCGAAGGCCTTTGATTACGTGTCTCATAGTATCCTACTACATAAATTGGAGACTGTTGGTATAAGAGGTATTGTACTGAAATGGATAGCTACGTACTTAACCAATCGTAAACAAATTGTCACCATAAACAGACTTGTCAACGATGAATTGCTATTGTATTCGTCAGATTACCGTGTGGTTCATAAAGGTGTTCCTCAGGGAAGCGTATTGGGACCGATTCTATTTTTGTTGTACATTAATGACATTACGGAAGTGACAAACCATAAGTGCATTATTTATGCCGATGACATTTCAATTATAGTATCTACTGATAAGAATAAAAATTCGATCACAAATCATGAAAGGGACATTAATAATACTGTTGACAAAATAATAGAATGCCTAGAAAGAAATAACCTGACAATTAATTTACATAAATCGTTTTGTATCCAATTCAATAAATCTAAGCATCTATATATATAAAAATCAATTGCTGTTCGTTAGTCTCGCTAAAACTCGAGAACGGCTGGGCCGATTAAGCTGATTTTGGTTTTGAAATGTTTGTCGTAGTCCAGGGAAGGTTTAAAAGGTGAGAAAACATGGAAAAATTGCGAGGAAGATAGTAAAAACGTTAATTTCATATTCCCATATAAAATGCTCTACATCAAATTTTTGAGCCATTAAGTCAGTTTTAATGATGTTAGGATCAGGTGATATAAAGTACACCGGAATATATATAATTCTTCTGTGAGTGTGTATGTCACTGAACTTCGCTCAAACGACTGGACCGATTTTGATGAAATTTTTTGTGTGTGTTCAAGGGGATCTGGGAATGGTTTAGATTCACAATTTTTGGGGGTAGGGTAGGGGTAGGGTATGTGTAGGGTAGGTTAGGGGTAGGGTAGGGTAGGGGTAGGGTAGGGGTAGGGTAGGGGTGGGGTAGGGTAGGGTAGGGTAGGGGTAGGGTAGGGTAGTAAAATATTAAAATTTTATAAAATATATACAAACCTAAATTTTTACCCTTTTACCACCAACCCCTATTTTTTGTTAGCCATTTTAGTAATTTAATCATTTTTATGGCAAAACAACGTTTGCCGGGTCAGCTAGTTACAAATACAATTTCAAATTAAATATTAAGAAAATCAAACAAGTGAAGAATACAAAGTTTCTAGGAATTATATTTAACGAAGATTTGAACTGGAAAATGCATGTTGAAAACACGTGTAATAGAATTAATAAATTTGCATATGCGCTTAACCAGGTCAAAAAAGTCACAAATAAAGAAACAGCTATAATATCCTACCGTTTGCCGCTACCTTCGCTTTACATCTTGGAAATGTGTAATTTTGTTCAAAATAATTTAAATTTATTTAGAAAAGCCAGCGACTGTCTAAATTCTAGACAGCGAAGAAATAAACACAAACTTGCCCTGCTATGAGTGCTAAAATCTATAATAAAATACCAAATAAATTTAAAGAATTAACCAATATATTATTTAGGAAGAAATTGTATTATTGGCTCAATTGTAATAATTTTTATAGTATCAAAGAATTCATGGACAAGCGGAATTAATTGAAATGATTGACATTATATAATTTGAACTTGACATAGTAATATGATTGTAATTATGACTTTAATGATTTTTTTTTCTTTTAAATAGTGTTTTACTCATTTTCCTTATTATTTAGTTGCTAAATGTATTAATTTTTGCATGCCACAATGACATGGCTAAACATGAGATCTTATATGTACCAATAATTTTTACATCTATTTACACCATGTTTGAATCTATCATCGTCAATTAATTTAATGCAAATAAATATTTCTATTTCTGATGTTATTATAGGATAAATGAATATAACTGACAAAACAAGCAGTTAATTAATTAATAAATACAGCAATAAATAAATACTTCAAAACGTCTAACATTATAATCTGCCCTACTTTTGCTTGTTAATTTAAATTTGTTTATTTTTGAAAATATCTGTATATGTACAGAGTATGTTAAATTTAAATACAATATGAGCATTATGGACCCACTTTAATATAAAAGAAAGTTATTACAAGTATAAACAAATTTAAAATACTATTTTATTGGCAACCATAATGTAGGCATGTTGGTTGCAAATAAAGAATACCTCTATTTCTAATTTTATTCCCACGTGGGGTGCTTTTGATTTTTTGTAAATGCTTTTAATCTTTTTTTATTAGTAAATAAACTCTTCTAACAAATACACTATTTGCCTAAATAAAAATCAATTACCGAAATGTATTAAAAACCATGCATAAAATTAAATTTGCGTGTCATGGTCTGTAAACCGGGCATACTAGACTATGCCCAATGGGGATGTATAATGTTTATCCGACATCTTTTAGCCATTATTTAATCTTCGCTAAGTTCGGGTTTAAATAACTGGTATTTTTAAAGTACATAGTAGATTTTGATGTAATCAATCCCTTACAGGTACCATTTTGCGAGAATTCGACATCGGTACCAATACCTGGAAGCTTAAAAGTGGATTGTAGTCAAGCCGTTGGATACTTAGCTGTATACAGGTATTAATTACGAAGTTTTCTGTTGTTGCTTTATGCATTCTAGTATTATCATTATCATATCAGCCGAACGACGCCCACTGCTGGTCATAGGCCTCCCCCAAGGAACTCCACAACGATCGGTCCTGTGCTGTCCGCATCCAGTGGCTTCCCGCGACCTTGACCAGATCGTCGGTCCACCTTGTAAGGGGCCTGCCCACGGAACGTCGTCCGGTACGCGGTCGCCATTCGAGAACCTTTCCGCCGCTAGTATTATACTACCATATAATTATTGTTTTTCAGAATCTCCTTTGCAACATGTCTCTTCTTTGTACTCATGGCACTTATAATGATTGGTGTAAGATCATCAAAAGATCCTCGATCTGGAATACAAAATGGGTATGTCTACTGGTCCATAGAAATATTAGTTTTTATCACATGTTATCAGATTATTTATCATTATTTTGATTTAATACAGGTTTTGGGGTATCAAGTACCTTGTGGTGATTGGTGGTATAATAGGAGCATTTTTCATACCGGAAGGTCAATTCGCGTCAACATGGATGGTTTTCGGCATGATCGGTGGCTTCTTCTACATAATCATCCAGCTCATTTTGATCGTTGACTTTGCTCATACATGGGCAGAGAAATGGGTCTGTAAGTGTCCTTTGTTTGCTTCTGTGATGAATTTCCAATTGAAAAGGATTATTTTTGCTGCTCCTAGGTCCTGGGTTCGAGTCCCGGACGGTTGAATGTAGAATTTATGAAAGTATTTTACATAATGTCTCGAGTGTATGTGTTTATGGTGCGCTCTTGTCAATAAAAACATTTTTTATCAATAAAAACAAAAAAAACTTTTTTTTTTATTCAAATGACAAAGTAAAGGCCTCATTGGGTTGTGTACCTAGTTTTTATTTGAGTTACAATTTTTTTTTTCCACTAGCCAATTACGAAGAGTCTCAGTCGCGCGTTTGGTACGCCGCGCTGCTGCTCGCAATGCTGACGTGCTTCGCGCTTACACTCGCTGGCATCGTGCTACTTTATGTCTTCTATACAAAGGTACATGTATCTAAATCCAAGATAATCTAGACAGACACTTCAAGAGATAGCTAGACAGTTGAAATTTTCACAAATTATGTATTTCTGTTACTGCAATAACAAAAAAAAAAATATTTAAGGCTCCCATACAAAAAAACATTTTTGCTCGATATGAATAAATGGTAACAGGTAGGCACTACATTAACTAAATTAATGTAGGTACCTACTGTTGTTTACTTAGTCAACGGTACGGAACCCTTCGCGCGCGTCCGACTCGCACTTGGCCGATTTTTTTGTGCCAGCATCATACAACCCGTTACTTATTAATTTAAATTTGGTCACCTCTTGCGACACTCTGGCACTGGCACCTATCGGTTTGTGACTATTATGAATATTTCAGTCTGACGGCTGCGATCTGTCGAAGTTCTTCATCTCAATCAACCTCATCCTGGTGGTGATAGCGAGCGCAGTGTCCATCCTGCCGTCGGTGCAGGAACACCAGCCACGCTCGGGCCTCCTTCAATCAGCTGTCGTGTCGCTTTACGTGGTCTACCTCACCTGGTCCGCGCTGTCCAACGCACCCGTTGAATGCAACGGCGTCACTGGTGGAACCGAACAGGTATATTATGAAAAACCTTTGAATGAGTTAGTCGTTTTGCGGTTCGTACAATGTAACTTGTTTATTTTTATCAGTTACCGATATTTCGTCACAAGCGCCATCATCGTGGGAGAACTCAGTATCAGTATTTTAACTGTAACGAAAAGTAGGGGAGGGGGGTAATAGTCTACTTCTAAACTTCAGTTGGTTTTCACTTAAACTGCATATGTTTAAAATTGCAATGACTAATTTGACTAACGAAAAATTTTTCTTAGGTATGATAATATTACACTTTTTTTTATTTACCGTAAATAAGTAGGATTGTATTCTTCGTATTTATCGTCTTTTTTATAAATGTAAATATTTAAGTATGCATTTGAACATACCATTATTTTAATAACGCATAACCAGGAAACAAAACCAGCATTTTGGGTATGTATGTGTGTGACATAACCTTATATATTTCCATCTACCCTGCACATCAAATGCCTCTGTCTTGTCCATTTAATATGTTCCAAACACTGACTATGTAGTAGAATTTATTTTATCATTACATTACTATTACCATTTGACCATTTCTTTAGATAGGTATATGTCTACAAAACATTATTTAGTCCAAATATTTTATGCATATATCATACTATACTTTAACCGCAAATCTTTAATAGAAGCAATCTATTAGTATAAACTTTTACTAAATCGTTTTAATAGGTATAATGAAGTTCCAAATATTACATCATCCCTTAGACATCTTGATCCTCCTTGTTATACACCTAATGTGTTTTGAATTTTATGTGTAAATTGTGACTTCAATTAATTTTTTCTTAAGTTAAAAATAAAGTACCTCTACATTATTTTTAGCAGTAAATAACTTTAACAGCGCGTCGATCTTAAGTATGACACAGAAGTTGATGTTACTTGTGGTTTCGATGAAGGTGCAATATACGGGCAACTTTGTTTGAGTACTTAGCTATGCAATTTATTATTTAATTTTTCCACCCTTTTTTTTAGTGTAAAATACCTTCTTTGTCTACACAATAGTAGGAAATGGATGCAGTAATCAGTCAACCCAGGGGTTGCTTAATTTCACTGTTGAGTCGAGTCTTACTGTATTAAGTGGCAAATTACTATCGTCGCATAAAGTTGTTTTAAAGATTTAGCACAAAATGTCTGAGTTGGCGAATTGATGTCTCAAACTCAAAAATTAACGAGAAATGTTAATATTAATAACATGTGTTTGATGCCTATGGGTTTTACTTCTTTCAAAAACTTCCGTGCAATGTCAAGTTCTTAACTATCAAAAGAAGTACTGACTCCTTGATTGTTGGATAGATTAGAATATATTAGGCCCGCATTGGATACACTAATTTCGTCTCTGACCGACTATTTCTGCCCGCAGTCGTCGTTCGACAACCAGCAGGTGATTGGCCTGATCATCTGGGTGTGCAGCATGCTGTACTCTAGTATGCGTACCGCATCCTCGTCGTCGAAGCTCACAATGTCCGATCATATCCTCGCCAAGGAAGGAAGCGGAGGTGATTACAGTGTTTTTTTCTTTATTAGACTTAATATAATATATTTTTGTTAACTCTAAGAAGTGAATCTGGATGAATATCGAGCAAGTCTCATACTTAAATATACCTATAGTGTCGGAGAGTAGTTACCTACCTAGATACCAGAAGTATATTTTTTTACTTAATAATAAACATTGCTTGCTTGATGTTACTAACTGGGTTGGTTCTAATCAAAACTATTTTTTATGAGAAAACCAGTTTCCAAATTCGCTCTTGGTTCGTTTTATTCACAAATTATTAAATTTGGTACTCCAAAAAGTGGGTATTTATAAAAAAACGTCTTTCATGTTTCTAACATTCCCAACCAAATATTGCCAAATTGCAACCTATCATTACGTGTTAACAATCTTATATCAAAAACAAAGAAAGAACGACATACACATTCTTCGCTTCTTTATTATTCAGGATAATTTTCTAACGTACATGATGTGTTATTTATTATGTAATTCTTTATTGTTTTTCTTGTATTATGTTTATTTTCGTAACACTAACTCGAATATTGTGCATTCCTTATGGGCGAATCGCGATGCTGCTGGCGTAAGGGCAAGGAGGGCTCATTGATAACGAAGGTAACACCATGAGTACATTAGCTTGCCCACCCTGTACAGTCGCCATTAGTTGACCGTATATTATGCATCAAATAGCTCTAACAATATCATAACCTCAAGCTGTCATGGATTCCATCTGGTAAAATAAAAATATTATCATTTATTATTACAAAATAAACTCAGTTTTTTCAACTGTGTTAGTTAGTTATATCAGATAGATATTAACAATACAAATCATCAACTGCCTTGGCTGGAAAACACTAGATAAGCGAAAAGACGTGAGTTGGATTCCCGACTAAGGAGGTAGATTTTTCAAATATTAATATTGTGTCTCGGAATAAGACAAGTTAGTTTAAATACAGTCAGAGGCGGCGTAAGGCATGGGCGGTGTGGGCCGCCACCCACGGCCTCGCGGTGCACGGAGCCCCGCGCCTGAAAGTTATAATAAAGAAAAAGTATTTAAAGGCCAAAAGCACATAATAAAAACATTAAAATTTAAATATCAACTTATAGATATTTCACTCTTTGGCTTAAATTTAAAAGAAATACTACATATTTCTGATGAACTATGTCATAAAATTAATTATGCCATCAGAGGGCCTCGCAAAGTGCTTGCCCATATTATCAGAGGGCCTCGCGAAATGTACGTTGTCTTATTATGTCTTAGCACCATTATGTCTCTAATAAAGTAGATTCTGTGTATAGGCAATTTACTATTAATAAAATAGAAAAATTTAAAGAAAAAATTAAAGAGGGTGTAAATTTGCTAAAGCATGATGATCAGAATGTTGATGAATTATATGAGAATCTTTTCGGTTTAGTTAAAAATGAATTTGATGAACATTTTAAACAGAAAAAAGTAAAAATAAATAAACAGAAGTGTAAGTTTAATGAATGGGCTACACCTGGTATTTATAAAAGCAGAAAAACATTATATGATTTATATAGTTTAAAGGCAGATTCTTTATGAATCTCTATCTATCTATAGAACATGTTAAAAAATACTTTAAGTTATTTAAATTAGTATGTGCAAAAGCGAAGTCAATCTATCTTTATAATTTAATTTCGGCTTCCAACAATAAGGCATAAACTACTTGGAATATTATTAATAAAGAGACATGTAGAGTAAAACCAAATAATCCTACTTACTCTCTCAAGTTAGGGGATAAGCTAATAAACACAAACACAGAGGTTGCAAATACATTTGAGATTTTTTTTTAAAATATAGCACCCTCTACTACTAAAGGGCTTGCTTCTTCTGCTGATCTAGCTGAATCCCTTCTCAAGTCTGTTGTCGATGAGTGCAATTCTTTATTTAATTTTAGGCATATAAACCCTGACATAATTACAAAAACTTTTAGAGAATTCAATATGAAAAAAACGGAGGATCTTTGGGGAATTTCTGTCAGCATTATCAATACAATTATAAGTTCATTAGCCCCTCAACTCGCTATTATTTTTAACAAATGTATTGATGATAGACAGTTTCCAACTTTAATGAAGTTTAGCAAAATCATTCCTTTATTTAAGTCTGGCGAAAAATGTGACCCCTCCAATTTTCGACCTATATCTATCTTGCCAGTGCTAAGTAAAATCTTCGAGAAAATAATGTTTAATCAGCTTTTATCACACTTTAGTGTAAATAAATTATTAAATAGCAACCAATATGGTTTCAGAAAAGGTAGAAATACTACCGATGCTGGAGTTGCTCTTCTACAACATGTGTTTAATGCTTGGGAGAGTAAGCTAGATGCCATAGGTGTATTTTGTGACCTTTCAAAGGCTTTCGATTGTGTAGACCATGTAACATTACTTAAAAAACTTAAACATTATGGTGCATCGAATGATTCCTTGGATCTAATAAGTTCTTACCTTAAGGACAGAACACAAAAGGTTTGCATAAATGGAGCTGAGTCTTCAGGGTCTGCCCTTATTATGGGTGTCCCTCAGGGATCAGTATTAGGACCCCTGCTATTTTTAATTTATATAAATGACCTTCCGTGTTATTTACATAATATTTGTGAGATGGTATTGTTTGCAGATGACACATCAATGATTTTTAAAACTAAGAGGGGCAAATGTTCATTTGATGATGTTAACAATACCCTCTCTAAATTATTACATTGGTTTACAACAAATAATCTTTTACTAAATGCAAATAAAACAAAATGTGTAAAATTTACCATGCCCAATGTAAGATTTGCTGCTACTCATATAATTGTTAAAGATGAACCACTAAACTCTGTAGATTAAACTACCTTTTTAGGTATAACTGTAGACTCTCATTTGCAATGGGGTGCTCATATTAGGGTGCTGTCTGGAAGACTTAGTTCTGCTGCTTATGCTGTGAGAAAGATAAGGCAATTGACTGATGTTGAAACGGCAAGATTAGTATATTTTAGCTACTTTCATAGCATAATGTCATACGGAATTCTGTTGTGGGGCTCAGCGGCAGATATTGAGTCAATTTTTATATTACAAAAACGTGCTGTACGGGCTATTTACGGCCTTCGACCCCGTGACTCGCTGAAAGAGCTCTTCAAAGAGATTAATATACTTACAGTGTCTTCTCAATACATTCTCGAGAATATTGTTTACGTTCGTAAGAACATACATTTATTTCTTAAGAAAAGTAACGTACACAATTTCAATACTAGAAATAAAGATAAACTTGCCGTTCCAGGCTTCAGACTGCGAAAAGTAGGAAAATCGTTTATGGGAAATTGTATCCGTATTTTCAACAAATTACCAAAGGATATTGCTGAACTCCCTGTACATAAACTTAAATCGTATGTCAAAGTTATTTTAATGAAAAAGGGCTATTACACTGTTAATGATTATTTAAATGATAGAAATGTATGGCATTAAGTTGTCCCAGCTCGTACTTGCTTAAACCTTGTAAAAATTACCTTACCTTGTAAAAATGTATTTAAAAAGAGGCTGACAATAGTGACCGAGTTTCTTGCGCTGCTTCTTCTCGGCACTAGCCCAGACTTGTCCCGAAGCAGTGGTAGGTTTAAATTGGGACGTGTAAAAGCGCCTCCTGGGGCCTATTTGCAGAAATAAAACTGATTTTAACTGATTTTGATTTTGTACCTCGCCCACATTAAGTTTAGGCCTTGCGCCGCCACTGAATACAGTATACATTCATGGGCATGACTGTTTTTGTTATCTTTATTGGTGATGGTTATTATTTATAATTGTTTACTACTCCAAAAAATATCTTAACATTATGAAGAAGTAAACAAAGTCAATGTTTTAGAACTTTAATCAAACGCATTAAATATACAAGGCGTATCTTGTACAGACAACAGCACGTCAACCTACCACTAAACGTCACATTTTCTTAATTGATGTTGTTCTCTACTTGTTGGACTAAAAGTTGGAAATCAATTCAATGACCTTTAACTTTTTGGTTAGGTTGACCTGCCGTTGTCTGGCGACATTACAGCTTTCCAACTCATAGCAAATATGTTAACTAATACGTATAATCGTATTAAGTATAACATATTTATAATACGTGTGATATTTCAGTCAGGGCTAAATCAATGAAGATTGTATTGCTAGTTTCTTGTAAATATTTAGTGATAATAACAAGAACTTTAGTGTTATAGTATCAATTGTGTTTTGAACTATGTACTTTACCCTGAGTGTTAAATAGATAAGAAAGTAAGTAGTCACTATTGCGGGTTTTGTCTTACATTACATTTTTAATATATTGCTGGATAAGCATATGCTTAACAAACGAAAATAATAAAATATTAATACGTATAAACGTCAGTACAACTTCTGCTTCTAGTTCTTTTTAAAGGATTCCGTAGGTAAATGACCTGTCTTTAATATTTCTACATATCGAACAAGATCCATAAATTCAATACCAGTGATGCCGCTTTCTTTTCTTTTTCACGCTCAGGGTAGTGACTACTGTCCACAAAAGCTAATTGTTATTTGTGTGGTATGCTCACTGAGCAGGGTATAATTCTATAGAGGGCGCTGACGGCGGCGAGTCCGGCCCGGGGGAGACCAAGGTGGTCGACAACGAAGGGGACGGCGTCGCTTACTCGTGGACCTTCTTCCACATCGTGTTCGCTCTCTCCACCCTCTACATTATGATGACGCTTACTAACTGGTTCAAGTAAGTTATTCAATACTTTCCTTACATTTGGTCGCATTTGTCACTTATCCGTTCGTCGAAGGTTCGTTGGTGATCAATAAACGCACTAAATCAAGTCGGATCCCTTTCAATGAAAAACCAAACATTTTATCCTCCCGGAAACCGGATTTTTTTCCGAAATAAAAATGCAGCTATCTCAGGCTAACGCTTAATTACTCGTAAACACACTAAATTCAGGATGCTAAGCCTTATATTTATATTCAATTATTAAATAAATGAAAAGGCCACTAAAACTGTTACATAGTTATCCGACCAAATACGAAGGGTCATAAAGAGTGGCCGGTTACCTTACCTGCTGTTTTTATGTTATTACAATGGTGCAGAAAAGCTTTTTAGTTTATTTATTACATTATAGGTGTTATTGCATTTCGTTCTATTATTAGGCTGTAAGGACAATAATTGTCTTGACGACCTCCGTGGCGGAGTGGCGTACACACCGGTTTTCAAGGTGTCGCCTGCTCCGAGGTCCCGGATTCGATTCCCGGACGGGTCAATGTAGAAAAAATGAGTTATTCTACATTTTCTCGGGTCTGGGTGTTTGTGGTACCTCCGTTGTTTCTGGTTTCCAAAATACGAGTGCTTTGAATAGTTATTCAAATTGGGATCAGAACAATGTTTGTGATGTTGTCCACATTTATTTATTTACATTTACATTTATAATTTTCCTTACAGCCTAATATGACGATTATTATTATCGTCATGTATTAAAGTTAATTTTAGGTAATAATAACTCAAGCTTTAGTGCAGCAAAGCTTTGAAACAATTTTAGAAGTTTATGAGGTGTGTCATTTTGTTGCCCTTATTGTACTCCAAAATAAGTTTTTGGTTTTTCCTATTCAAGCTATAGTCTAAGATCCCACCATACATCGACCTTCACCGAGCTGTTTATTGGATGAAAAGTGTTTTATATACAATTAAATATGCCAAAAAATTTATTGCAAATGGGTTGCCTAAAAAAATTCAGTCCAGAGTAGATTTTTTTAAATTTGACAACTGAATTTCAGGACTTTTTTTTTGCATTCAACCGTATACCACTATGTTCATAAATGAATAATATTTATTTGTATTTAACTTCATTTAATTAAAAAGACCGGTGCAAGTTACTAGTTCGATTTACCTGTTTATATCTGCCTACTCAAGAGTTGTGACGGGAAAAAAAATAGTCAAGCAAACGTTTGCATATTCTTTGGTTTTCATATTTTCGATTGGTATGAAATTTGTCTATTAACCAAACCAGAAAAAAAATTAAATTTAAATTTAAAAAAAAAAATTTAATTAATCATACTCTGGATTGAATTTTTTTAGTCAACCCATTTGCAATATATTTATTGGCATATTTAATTTTATATAAAATACATTTCATTCAATAACCAGCTCGGTGTAGGTCGTTGTATGGTGGGATCTTAGACTATTTAATTATACATAGTTTATTGTATGCAGTCTAAGCTTACCTTTTTTTTAATTTGTAGCCCAAGTTCCGTGCTTTCAAAAGCAAACGCCGCCTCCATGTGGGTGAAGATTACTTCGTCTTGGCTCTGCATCGGGCTGTATGTGTGGACACTCGTCGCCCCGGTCATGTTCCCCGACCGAGACTTCAGCTAAACGTTCAGCCAGCGGTAAATTTGCAGTCATAATAAACTTGATAATCCCTTAGACGGCATTCTTAGTCAATCATGTATGTTATTCGAGAAAGAGCATCAGTGATAGATCTACGTAGTAATAAGACATATTGTAAACAAAATCCCTCATTCATAAAAACTAAAATAATTTGTCTTGTTTGCATACTTGGAAATTTCTGACAAAACGTTCGCTAAAATGCTGAACTATTAAGTTTTTATGAAAAAGGGACTAGATATTAAATAAGGTAAAAAAAAATACGTAACTATATAAAAAGGGAAAAAAAATTAAGCCATATAGGCAAATGGCAAGTATTAGCATATTCTGCCTATAAATTAGGATGTTAAATAAGGGTACATTTATCAATAATTATACTTTATAATTTACAAATATTTGTAACTTTTAGTTGCTTTGAAATTTTTTAAATTGTCAATTATTGATAATATTTTGACGACCTCCGTGGCGGAGTGGTGTACACACCGGTCTTCAAGGTGTCGCCTGTTCCGAGGTCCCGGGTTCGATTCCCGGTCGGGTCAATGTAAAAAAAAATATTTTCTCGGGTCTGGGTGTTTGTGGTACCTTCGTTGTTTCTGGTTTCCAAAATACGAGTGCTTTAAATAGCTATTCAAATTGGGATCAGAACAATATAATTATGTGATGTTGTCCACATTTATTAAATTATTATTATAAATGGCTGATAATTTGACATAAAAAATATGTAAAAGAAATTATGTCAATTGATTGGTAGGGTCAAGTATACACGTTCTTTGTTTGCCTTTCGTCAAATCGGACTACCGCCAAATAAATCAGTGCGGCGGTGGTAGTGGTGACCAACAGCACATGAATAAATATTCCCACCAAAATACAAGCTACCTATATGCGGCCCGCTGTTGTTCCACTCACACATAGCGCGGCGATGTACGCGTGACATCTCACCGACGCGTTCACCGACGCGTCGCCGGGGTAAGAACTGGTTTTCGCCGATTCAGTTGCGGTATAAATGACAAGGCTGCCGCCTGCACGTCGCGCGAATTAGACGACATTTATTTGAGTGATTTGGCTGAAGAATTGTGATTTTACCATTTCTATGATTCAAATATTTATATAATATTGATTATGGAAAATTGGTGTTAAATCTAAATATATAAAACAAAGGGTCAGTTACGCACTGCTATAGTTTGTTGCCGGATAATTGTATAGGAAATGTCTGGATCGACACAAGTGCAAGAAATCGGAATCCTATCGGAAAATGCCATAAATATAAGCAATGATTCCCTATTTATTTCGTAAAGACTTTAATGTAGGTAACGTATCTACAGGCCGGGTTCTTTTTAAAATACCGCCAGTTCCAGATAATTATGTTAATTTTATTGGTAAAATGGAAAAAAAAACATAGGTACCAAGATGATTTTAATAATGATCCGAGAATTCAAAATATTGGAAATAAAATATAAAAATAAAATTATAAATTAATTATCTTTTGGCATGCCATGCGAATGTTTTTCGATCAGTTATTTAAGGAATTTGTATATTATATTCAGACTGTATCACACGTTAAAAAGAAATATTTAAAGAAAAATAAATTATTTAGGGTTAGCCATTTATAAACTAATTCAACTTTAGTATTGTCAAATTACACTAAACCTTATATTTTATACCTTTTGAAAAACACGTTTTATTATGTAGGTAGGTACTTAACGTATTTTATTTTTACTCCCTATTTTTTTTGACTTGCAACAGGTGTCAGCCCTATCAGAATAGTTTAAAAGTTAAGAAGCTTGTACTCTGTAGGAATATTTACTCATGTGCCAACAGTTTCACCAACTCAATCGATGGCGGCGATCTGACATCAGCGCAACAGACTAACATTATGAAGAGGTTGTTTGTGGGTATCTCATGTTAGATCAATGTAACATTTTACTCTTATTTAACCCAAGGCAGCGTTAATGGTCAGAGTATGGACTAATCCGTAAATTAATATTTTATTTCAATGTGTATTATTGGCATAAATAAAATAAAAACATGTATACAGATACTGTGGACTGTGTATCAATACATATTGCGTACGGATTGACCGTCTTGTTTGTAGGAGGACATTTAGTAAAGATGGTTGAAACTCAAGATCTCGGATTTTTATTTTCTCTATAATATGTATAATAAATATCGTTTTTTTAAAAATAACTTATAATTATTATGTTTGTTAATGAATCTGTTTGAACGACTTAGTTGCGAACATATTATAATGCTAGATAAAATATTAAATTACATTTCATATTAAGCTTTACTCTATCAAGACATCTTCAAATATTAAATAAAATATCACACTTACAATGTGTTTCATTGTAATACTTTTTATGCCACTACATCTTACCCTTCGTCCTATTTTATTTAATTTTTAGGAGGGGGAATGCGTTTACCCACTTCCTGTGACAGCGGAAGCCGTCGCAGGGGTGTGTATATATAACTATCGTCCTATATAACGGACTATACCCACTAAACCTATCTCCGTGTACCTCGCAACGTATGTTGACAGTGTATGGGCTTCCCTTAGGATGCCTTCCATGCACCGCCTACGTACGGTCTATGCCGGGCCTCAGGCATAAAATATGGGTGATTCTGTACACCACCGGTTTCACCCCCAGTCTGGCAAGCTGTGCAATGCGAGCGTTGAACCCCCCGGTCCAACGCCCACTAGCCTGCTAGAGGGGGGAAGTTGAGTTCGGCGTATGCCTTCTCGTCCTCCCCCATCTACGATTTCGGGTCGAGTCCGCAAGCAACCTCGCCGACCCGATCCGTGGCCACCCTTTGCAACGACAGTGCAAGTCGTTGCAAGGGGCCGCCAACGTCTCACGCCCACTCGCCGCCCAGCATAGCTCAAATCATACTGGGAAGCGAGCGACTTTAGTCCGCCGCCGGCCGGGCTGACGCCCCAACGGCAAAACCGCCATCGCGCCCTCCAGCGCGAACGGCCACAACAGTCCACAGGCCGAAGCCCGCTACCACCGTCTGGCGGAGACGTATTCAACATCGGACTGCCCAAGCCCACTGGAAGCGCCTCCCGTGTGGGTTTTGGTCCGCGCCGGTCAAATGGCCGGTACCCTCCATGTCTGAAGGGCGTTTCCCTATCCGCCACCTGGGGACGCGCCCGGAAGGAGACCCAAAATTCCCTCAGGATTACGTCTTACCCATTGTCCTAGATTAACGACAAGCAACGTGAAAATATCAAGTAGTCGTTGTATGAAATATACACATTATATAAATCAGTTAAAATCAGTTTTATTTCTGCAAATAGGCCCCAGGAGGCGCTTTTACACGTCCTAATTTAAACCTACCACTGCTTCGAGACAAGTATGGGCTACATATGCTTACATTTGTCGCATTAGTTTTTGATTAGGTTCAATTTCAAAGGGATTATAGAGAGAAAAAAAAGGATTCTAAAGATATCAGGTAGGTTATTTATAATCTGATAACAAAACAAACAATTTTTTTTTAATACTTTTATAATTGCTTCAGACTGGAGTAATCTCTACATATTTATTCTAATTAAATTATCATCTTTTACAACATTATATTTTACTAACTTTGAATATTTCTTTAACAATTTTTTCCAATAACATTGCACATCTTTGTCAGTCAAATGCTCCCAAATATGCTCAAATCCCCTTTGAGCAATATCTCTTGCCAGAGAATCATTTTCTTTAAAAAAGTGTATGTATCTTTCTATTTCAAGCTGCGACGCATTTGGAGAAATTGGCACATAATGCACCCAGGGCTTTAAAGAGGGGTAGAAAAATTCTTGCCAAGCATCACCAACATGAAATACTAATGATTTACATAAAAAAAGATGTTTAAAACGAAAACTTGCTGCAACCCCTCTGTAATTGAACAAATATTTGTATTTGCAATGTTCTTCAAAAGATACTTCAGAAGCTGGAGTGGCATACAGAGTATCCTGTAAAATTTACATTATAAATACAAGAATGGTTATTAAAATGCAGGAGAACAAATTAATCCCTCAACACCCAGGAGGCACTCGGGTGCCACGATAACAATTGATTTCAATTGTGTCTGGAATAACTCACGATCGAGGGATTAATATTATAAAATTATGCTATACTTACTGCATCTGATTTCCATGCCTGATTTTTTGTATATTGAGCATCTACAGATTCAGGTTTGCTACGAGATAGCAATATGAGGGCATCTCTTTCTTCACTAGTTCTAGAGCCTCGAAAGAATGCTTTCTTCTGTTTTTCGTCCCAAGGCCACCTTACACAAGAAAAAAATAACTATAAAATGATTTACTTCTTGACTAAAATCATAATGAGAAAATTGCTAACTTATCAGCTGCAGCAGAGATTGACAGTCTATGCTTATCCCAGCGACCTATACCAGTGGGATAGAGTGATATAGCTGGACCTCCTTCCCAAAAGCTCCAAGTGGGGTACATTATGTCATAATAATCTTTTGTCTGTAAGATGCAAATATTTTTAATAAAAGTACAAATTATTACGATTTATCAAATTATAACTTTAAAGAAAAGTTTTAAAAGTAGTTAGTACATGATACATCTTTGACCTTACTAAAGGAAAATACAGGTGCCTTTGGGTGTCGCCATGCATGATTGACTTGTGGCCAGTCTCTTGTATTCAAAGCAATTTCTAAATCAGGTAGTTTAGGAGCTAAACGTATTAAGTAGTGTTCTACACCTGCACATCTTGCTGGAAAGTGACAGTCTTTTTCTCTGTAGAGCCTTCCACCTATTATCTTAAACATAAGAAAAGGCAAAGCATATAATATATTATGTATAAACGACACAATCAAAACCCTAATATATACTTGTCAATTAATCCCTCGATCATGAGTTATTCCAGACACAATTGAAATCAATTGTTATAGTGGCACCCGAGTGCCTCCTGGGGGTTGAGGGATTAATAAATAATTGCATTCTTTCTTACCTGGAATTTTGTACCTTTGGCTTGTGCAATAGCAAATTGCTCCATAGTTATACCATCCCTAAAAGGCTCGAGGTCTTGTTCAATGACTGCACTATGACATGAACAATGTTTTTTCTCACATGGAGTATACTTATCTACAGCCGACATTATTTCGAGATTTATTTGTGCAGCCCAATCATCACTTTCTAAAACAACAAATCTTATTAGGGACTTTTAAATTGTTGGTAAAAGCAGATTAAGAATGCGGGTCAAAATAAAATGACCCTTACAAGTGTTGGTTTGTATTTATTTACACAAACAAATACCATATTGTACAAAATACGGAATACTTAAATAATTGGAATGGTACTCAGTAATAATATTCAACCATTCATACCTTTACTGAAAAAATCTTTTTGTGAACAATCTCTCTCTTTTGAACAAAAGTTTTCTTCGAGTCCAGACTCAGTAGATATCACAAAATACAGAAAAATAAGTACGATCATTTTGTACTTCTTTTATTTTTTATTATAATGTTAAAATTTAATAACTTATCGTTGCATTATTGATTGAAGTCTTAGAATAATAATTCTACTAAGATTGAAGTATGTATTAAATAGCTTTATTATTTGTAATTTGTAGCCATCATCCATAATAATCTGTCTATGACAACCACAGAGTACATTTGTATATTGGAGGATGACAACATTGCCAACCGAAGAGATGGGTAACGCTGCGCTGCGCCGGATGTGTCAACGCAGTTTCAAAATGAGTTGGCGCACAGTGCAGTACCGGGAAATTCAAAATGTGCCAAAGCACGCACGTAGGTAACTGCCAAATTTTTTACAGGTGGCCCATTTGACAATAATTGTGACGGAATGTAACTACTTGATACTAAAATATAATATTTTATGCTCCATACCTAGTTAACATAAAACAGAATTCGAATTATTATGAAGCTATAAATGAAAGAACTCAATCAAGTGTCAAGTGTCCATCAAAACATACAATAGCACATCATTCCCATTTCATTCTTTCACTCGTTGCGTTAAGTGAATATTTGAGCATTTTGAGCCAAAAACGTGCAAATGTTCAGCAGCTTCAGAGTACGGCGTACAGATGGCGCCTGCTTTACTGATTATATTCAATTGCGCCATGGCGCAATTTTGAGTTAACGCAATAAGTCGGCGCAATAGACTGCGCTTGAGTTACTGCGTTGACGCACGAAAATTTGCTGCGTTACCATCTCTAAACCGAACCAAAACAATAATTTGTTTCAGTGTGACCATCTTTAAATTACAGATCCTGCTATACTTTGGTTAAAAACCTGAAAAATCCTGCCAAAGCCTGTAGTAAAAAGTGCCTAAATACTGCCAACTTAATTTACTGTTGTTTTAAACCATGAAAAGTAAAAATAGACATACATATTATGTATATGCTCAATTTTACTAAATTTTATTTTTTTAAGACATGTCGTATGGGGTACAACCGATAAACTTACTTATATACTTTTTTTTGTAAATACATACTTATAATACATAGATTACACCCAGACCAGTACAAACAGATATGTTCATGTACACAAATATTTGTACTGTGCGGGGATCGAACCCGCGACCCATGGCTCAGAAGCAGCGTTAACTACCGCTGATCCAAATGGTCGTCTATACTAAATTAAACATTCGCATCGTATTCTTCTATTTCTTTATCCCTAAACAGATTTGTTGAAACAAACCCAAACATAATTAATAGTACACGCATATAGACCTAACACAAAGAATACAGGGAAATCCTCCTCATTCTCGCAAGTAACGAAGTTGTCAGATCTGAAAAGTAAGCCAATACTCGTAGTTTCGATTGTAGCCATCCCTGTCATTCATGGCAGATCACTGTGCGAGCGAGCTACGTCTAGACTCGAAAATACGGACAAAACGTTATGAAGTAGGGCCTCAGAACCACAGGCTGTAAAATAAATTTGTTCCATTTAAAGCTGCGTTCAGGATACGAGGTTTGCAGAACGCCCAGTGTAGCCATTTTGGAATTTTGAGTTGCGATAGTAAAATTTATTTTCAACACCCAAATACTGCCAAAACCTGCCAGATTTTTAAAACGTCAACCGATCAGGCCATAGGCTAAAATAAGACACAAATCCTGCCAAAATGGCAGGAACCTGCCACATATGGTCACACTGATTTGTTTGTTTCTAGGTTAGGTAGTGGGCACCACAGAGTACCTTTTTGTGGGCAATGAAAGTTCACTGAACAAGTACATAGTCACTACGTTAGCGCGGGAAGCGGGCTTACAACATTATTGACAGTTCGAAAAAGGACGACGATGACGTAAAAGAAAAAAACTATTAGTGATGTAACGATAGTGCTATCGTAAATTTTGACACTACATTGGCCTATGCAATACTAATAATCGATACTACGAGATAAATTAAAGGAGTATGCATTTGATCGACAAATTTTCCATAGTCCTACTTTTTATAGTCATTTTATTTATTTAGTTCATCAACTGTTGTTACAATGGTTCTTAATCTAGTAATAACATGAATTTGTGATGTTTGCAGTTATTGCACGACAGATTTACAGATAAACTATGCATACACCATAATTACATTATTAGCACATAATACAGATACGAAGCAAACAAAACAAAAACAGAAAAGCTAGAGCTATGTGTGCAACTTAAGAAATACATGTTAACGTAAAATATAAATCTTTCTTTTCTTTTACATTTCCCTACCCACTATTTACCTAGGTGCTAGGTGCTATAGGCATGCAAACTTTAAGCCTTATTTATGATAATCTTCATTACGAATTGGAACCGCTAAACAACCCTTCGGACTACATCAGTTGGGAGTCTGGCCATACATTTGTTTCCTTTTTTTCTCGTGAGCTGTATATTTTTTCGCATATTTGGCACGTATGTCTCTGGTTTATTTTAAATTTGCAATATTCTAAATAAGATTTGAAATAATGTTCTTCTTCTTCTTTTGAATTGTGGTGAACACTGAACAGTGTTATGGCAAGAGCCCTACATGATTCCGCTAATGTCGCGGTTGGGGAAAATACACGGTAAATACTAAGAGTACCATACAATTTGTTTTTTCTTTCTAGTTTCGCAAGGCTGGGTTGGGAGGGTTTAGTCTTGTCTTGGGTAACAAATATCGATTTTACTTGAAAAGGTTATCGATAATTATCAGTGATATTTTTTAATCTCGAATCTCGATATATTTTTTCCGGATATCAAGTACATTTTTTTATATTTATTGTATTCCCGTATGATTTCAGATTATAAAAGGATGGTAATAATAAATGATTATATCTGATGTATGGACTCAGTTCCCTTCGAAAAAAATTATATGTTTTGAAATCACAAAACTGATGCTTTGAAAACGTGTAAAATTTTCTTTATTTAAGGATACTATCTGTGTATCGAAATATATATATTTTTACACGATATTATCGTTACTTTTTGATAAAATTAAATATCATTACGATATATTTAACTAAATTTTTTTTCGTTTGTCCATCCCTATGTGGAATTACTCACTGACATATCATTTTTTAACTATTACTAGTAACGGATTTGGACGTACACATACAGCCATTTTATACATTTACCAATTGACTGGTTTACAATACATTTATTTGCATTGACGCCGGCATTGGCACTGCATTCGTGATGAGAATTTTTCCCTTGCATAAACCGACATCAGGGATGGTGTTTAAGGAAGCGTTCTTTATCATCATTATCAGCCAAACGACGCCTAAGTACTGCTGGATATAGGTAGGCCTCGCCTCACCTATATGGATCTCTACAACGATCGGACTGCGCGGCGCTTGCCGCGAACTTGATCAGGTGGCCCGTTGACATTCCCACCCACATTTTAATTTTCCCATTTGCATAATAATTTAAGTCCCACTCTTTGGGAAGAACTAAATACTAAGATCTGCGAGCATTGTGTTCAAATCTTCTGGGTCAGAAGGTCTCAGCTATATGAACTATACTATCGGCAAAGCGAAGGTGTGTCAGGTAAGTACTCGCCATTAATGTTGATGCCAAATCCTTCCCAATACAGAAGCTTGAAAATATACTCGTTTGTAGCGTTTAACAGCTTCGGTGTTATAACATCTCACGGTCTCACTATTCGCTCCAGTTGTATAGGATTAGAGCAATAGTTACGTAATCGGTTATCTGACTGAGGCCAATCTAATTAAGGGCTTTTTGGGCTGCATGCAGCCCAGGGCCCAGTGGCCGAAGGCACTGAGTCTCCATTAAAACGTTGACCACATCACGTAGGTAGCCCTACATTGTTAAGATCCCAAAGTAACTATTTATTTAAAGCACTCGTATTAAGTAAATCAGAAACATCACCTAGAGTCGAGGAAATGTAGAAAAAACTTTTTTCTACATTAACCCGTCCGGGAATCGAACCCGGGCCCTCGGAGCAGGTGACACCTTGAAACCGGTGACCTTGAGAAAGTATTGTAAGGTAAAAAATATCGAAAATACGATATAAAAAATCAACTCTGCCTTACGCCTAAGGCAAACCCAGTCTTTCTTAATCAGCGCAATCACAAACACACGATCGCCGCTGGGTGACGTTTTCATAGGTATCTTAAATGGATTAGGTGAGCTAAGTGCTGCCCCCAATAGATTTAATTTTACTATCGGGTGGGGTGGTGGGATCTACCTCCTAGTGGTCCACCCTGGGCAACGGCATCTTTGGTTTTCTAACCTATGATGACGGCTAAAAGATCCCTCTGCGGTGGTAGGCTTCGTAAGAGGCCGCCTGGATGCTACCACCCTCCTGCCGGAGTCCAGCGCCAAACAGTTTTTCTGTGTTCTGCTGGTGTGTGGGAGAACCATTACCTCTGGGTAAGCTCGCTCCATCATAGGCTTCTTTTCTTAACCGTATAGTTTTGGACCTGTCAAAAGCTTTCGATTTGGTGTCGTATGACTTATTGTGGAGAAAATTGGATTGTGATACATGATATCTGCCGTCTGAATTTATAGCGATATTTAAGTATTGGTATGACAATCAGAGAAACAGTGTGAGGTGGCGCAAACGAGGGATTAAAAGTACCGCGTACAAAAAGTCCCCCGAATTACCGAGGTCATGCAGAGAGCGGACCGAACAAAAGTACGGAGTCCCCAAAAAAATAGAACTCGTGTGACTAGGCGAAGCAACGCACATGGCGGACTTTAGTCCGCATTGTGCGCTCGAGAGTGACGTACGTATGCACGACGATAAACGGACAAATGATCGCACACCGTGTGCGTTGAGTTTGCGGTAAATCCATGACGGACTTTTTATTCGCGGAGCGTACTTTTTTCTCCGCCACGGAGAAAAGTCCGTCGTCTGCGCAGGCCATAAATGTAAATTTACACAAGGCGGATTTCATGTCATGACACATTCCCTACCAGTCAACCATAAGTTTGCTGTTACTGTTATCCTAATAGGTGTGTATCGGGGCAGCCTATTAATACTGATACGTTTGCTGATTTCGCGCAAGCGACTGCTCAGTTGTATGTGGAGCTATATGCCTGCTAGTGCCCATATACATCTTATACATGGTGCAGAAAACATAAAAAAATCAGTATTTTGCCAATAGGCCAACTATCAAAGGAAGCATCGGAGGTTTGAAATAAAGACTTCAGAAAAATCAGAGAACACGCGTAATACGCGTAAATTTATCCTCTAGGGACAAACGATGAATTTATAGCATTTGTTTAGAATATAAATCAGATAAATATGTCCACAGGATATAAAAAGCAGGTCGGTACTAGATAAACTAAAACAAGATGTATTAAAAATAAATTTCTTTATAGAAGTTACCATGCATACAATTAAAAATTATAAGGCACATTGTAATCTCGAATATTTGAATAATATTTTTGTTTATAAAATAAGTATACAGTTATGTCTAACGCTGGGTATTCAAATACACTTAAATTAGCAAAATTCGCATACAAATATAATTTTCATACTTAACACTTTGATTTCATTCATTAAATCTTGTAATTATCATTCAGTCTTCAAACATGACTTATCACAATGTCTGTTTATATGACTTACGCGTATCTACACTAAACATATAATTGTATGTTTTATCATTTTAGCTAATTTGTGCAATAATAACAAAAAACGTGTTAGGTAAAATTTAATGGAATACAATTCTAGGACTTAATCACTATAAATTCAGTTTTAAAATATTCTTAAACCAAATATCTTAGCTGACGGAATCTCTACCTAATATCAAATTGCCATAAAGTTACATATTTATCTATGTAGTTTATTTATTTATGACATGATCACAAGGAAGGTGCTTATTACATTGCCAAATAATGCTTCATTAGATGTTTACCATCCAGAAGGATTTAAAGGAAGATATTTCATAGGAAATTCAAATTAATCTATAAGTTGCTGTAATTACTTCGAAGAAAGTTTATGTTCCAATTGATCAGCGATAGCTAGAAGAAAGTCTTCCGTGTGCAAGTACATGCCTTCCTTGGTGTTAGCCAAACCATGGATGCAAATAACCAAATCCTTGGTCATTTTTCCGCTATTGATACATTCCACGCAAGCCTAGAACAGAAAAGAGTTATTAATTGACAAAGATTGCTAAAATATTATTCATAAAAAATATTTTAAAAGTCCTTGTAACATTATTGATCCCGATTTGAATGGGATGTATGTATTATCAGTATCAAATCATCATTAAACGTAAATCATAATTTTAAAAAACTCAAACTATGACATAAATCAATCTAAATCCACTTATTTTCAATCTTCATCGACGGAACCTATATTATCAAACGCTAGACTGCATCGCACGGAATCTTTGAACATGCTAACTGTTTTACATTTAATAACGAATATTCTTGAAGAGATGAAAATTAATCAAAATACTTTTAGTTGCGTCATAACTCAATCAATGCAATTTTAATTACTACATAGGTATTTACAATTCCAAAAAGTTACTATTATCACTTACAAAGAAGGACATTTGTATTTGAGTTAAGCGAAAGCTGATTACTGATATATTATGTTGTACACAAAGTTAGTTAACGTTGCCTGCCGCAGAATTATAAACCGTTTTTAAGTTATTTGCCTCCTTGTTTCATCATAATGTATACTGGAAAGGCTCATTCAGAGAGTAGCGTTAGTAATCTATATTTTATTTTCCGAGGTTAAATAACGACAGTTTTATAATGCTACGTTATCATACAATTTACTATGTCTCTCTACAGTAGTCTAAAAGAGAATTTTTCCACTGGATAAATTAAATTCTGCACCAATTCAATGGTTTGGTAGAAGAAATCTGTACTCGCATAAATGTGATGCACCAGTGATATTAAGTTTACATAGTAAATAATCAGCTCTGGACTTTTGAACAAAATTATTGGTATGTTGTGTGGCGCATATTTAATTGCATCCAAAAATGTACGTTTACAGTAACATTTTCAAATAACATGACTTGGCTACAAAATAACACATTGGTAAACGTAGAGATACGTATCTTGAACGGTCAGAAAAAAATTCGCTTAAGTCCATGCTGTTTGATTAAGCTGATTTGATTCACGTCACAATGTACATGGAATATTATGCATTTATTACTATATTTTATGTAAAAAAGTACAGTAACAGCCTATAATCATCCCACTGCAGGGAAAAGGCCTCCATCATTTAATTCATGTTACCACAGCAATGATGGGTGTACTGGTATAATCACCACGCTTGCCAAATGCCAACGTTCGAAAATTCAAAACTTTTTGTTGCCCGACCCGGGGATCGAACCTGGGACCCCGAGGTCTTGGCCTGGTATTTAGACCACTATTAGGCCCGGTATTTATTTTATGTATTTGAATTCAAATCTATTACTTTTTGTAATGTTTACATTTCTAAACTTTTCGCTGCCCTCCCCTTTTAAGTCTTCTTCAACTCTCCTCTACCTAAAGTTTGTCTGGTAAATTGTAAAACTCTAAATCTATCTCATATGTTATTATCAATTTGTTTGGAGTGCAAAAAAGAGTATCTATCTTATGCGCAAAGTAATCACTTCTCATTTCTTGAGTATGTTTCGTTCAAGATACATCATCATCATCATCATCAGCCTATCGCAGTCCACAGCTGGACATAGGCCTCTCCAGTTGCACGACACTTAGTTCGATCAAGATACATGCCGTAAATTTTAAAATTTCCTCAAAAAAAGTTACATTAGTTTTAGTTACATTTATTTGTTTATATACGTACCTCTTCAAGGGAAAGTGCGAAGCGCTCCAGATCTGGTGTTCCATCGAGCTTGGCGCGGTGAATAAGGCCCCTCGTCCACGCGTAGATCGACGCCACCGGATTGGTGGAGGTGGGTTTGCCTTGCTGGTGCATGCGGTAGTGCCGCGTGACGGTGCCGTGAGCCGCCTCCGACTCGACGGTCTTACCGTCGGGACACATCAGTACCGACGTCATCATACCCAGCGACCCGTAACCCTTAAGAAACATTTACTAAATTAATAGCAGACCTCGCGAACCTCGTATCGCCTCAGAATAGTATTTGATTTTGACGTCCTAAATGTCATTGTCATTAAATATGGTGGGGTTGGAAATTTGTATGATGAAATATAGTTTCCTAGTTAGAAATATTTTTCGTTAACTTTCCAACGTTTTTAATAGTTATTCTCCTATTCCCTACAAATACAAATCCACAAACACCAAAATCATAAAAATCGGTCCAGCCCTTCTCGACTTATAAGTGGTGTAACTGACACGACTTTCTTTTATATTTATAGATTTATAGATAGATTATAATATAATATAATTGTTTTTGCTTGGAAGGTCACATATTATGTGGCCTTCCAAGCAAAAACAAGCCCTAACATAGGCATGAAGAGTTTAAAATAAATAGTCATTCGTTTTGAAAAGCGCAGGTTTTGCTGGGACAATAAACGAACGAATAGTGGTCACTGTTAAATACTGATACTATTAAATATTCAGTACAATAGCAAATAAAAATGAGCGTGAATGACCTCTGCACAAGCGATAAGTTTGCAAGCAGTATTTTTTAGTTGCATCCAGATCCCGTATTATCAGTTTATTTATACTACGATGAACGTTCTTATTGTTATTGTGTTAAATTGACCTAATAGGTAGGTGTAGAGTAAACATATCAAGAAAAATGTTATCACATAAAGAGGTGGGAATAAAGATTAATGAACACCTGTGCAACAATGTCTGACTGCACGTCACCGTCGTAGTTCTTGCAAGCCCACACAAAACCGCCTGAGCTCTTGATGGCCTGCGCTACCATGTCATCGATGAGACGGTGCTCGTACCAAATCTTTGAATCCTCAAATTGTTTCTTATAATCGCTGAAATAAAAAGTGGATTAAAATAATAAATAAAAATAAATATGGAAAACATCACATACATTGTTCTGATCCCAATTTGAATAACTATTTAAAGCACTCGTATTTCGGAAACCAGAAACAACGAAGGAACCACAAACACCCAGACCCGAGAAAATGTAGAAAAACACTTTTTTCCTACATTGACTCGTCCAGGAATCGAGCCCAGGACCTCTGAGCAGGCGACACCTTGAAAATCTGTGTGACCTCCACTCCGCCACAGCGCCATGTCAGCGCTTACATACTTTGTTATCTCGTAAATAGCGCATTGGAAATAACTTTAAAGTTTTTATCGGTCGATTTGCTGTTTTGAAGTTCGTTTACAACGTGCACAGACTATATTATGTACCATAGAATTGTTAAATATCAAAAAGAAAAATACAAAAATACATATAATAAACATGAAGCAGGTTTTAAAAATCAATTATTCTTCAAATGCGAAAAACATGCGTTTACAAAACTTTATAAAAGTAAACCTTACCTTTGGTAAATTTCTTCAAAGATATCCTTGAAGCGGCCATCATACCGTTTCAGAATTGTGTTTTTAGTAGATAAGTATAGCGGCCATTTTTTTTGTAACGCCACCTGAACAAATTACATGCATGACTCAATTGGTAAAACAGGTGGTATCTAGTTCATTTGAATGCAATAAATTGTTCAATTTATTGTAATTACAATAATCGGTTCAAATTTTAAATTCTCCTCTCTATCGAAAATCACTTAGTAAACAGTACCTAATATGGAATTTGTGAATGAATGAAATTATAGGCACATGTCATTATTATTATACACGGTGTATTTTCAACCACCTGTAAAACGAAGCCTACGTTATGTAACCATTATGTATAACATCTTGGCAGTGTTATTTTAATTATTATACCAAACATTTGTTTAGTAAAAATATTTGATATTGGTTAAGCTAATTATTTTGAAACACGCTGTGACGCGCACTGGTGTAGCTGTGTAAGGTCCATTCGACCGAGACCACGCCGCAGCAAAATAATACGTCTGTGTGCGTCACAGCTTTTTCTTTTAATCAAAAATAAATAAAACTGCCATGATATTATACAACGTGGGCTTCGTTTTCCAGTTGGTTAAAAAAGCACGGTGTGTAAACTCTCCAGACTCTACTGAATCGATACTTAAAAAAAAAGTTTTATTGGTTCAGTCAGTATAAGATACAAACACAACTTATTATAACTGAGAATCAGAGTATTATTATTTATTAACATTTTATTTATCATTTACCTGAAAACTAGAATGTGCGAAGCTTCGGATGGATTCGTCGGTATTGTACATGCCCTGCGCCACTCCAGGGGCTTTGAAATTGTACAGCAAATACTTAGTGACGGCCCCGTCTTCGGTGGTGTAAACTAACTCCACCTATCAGGGCAAAATTTTGTTATTTTCAGAAAACGTTTCTTATGCATTACAATCAAGATGTGCTTAGTAACAAGGGTCTTTGAGGTGCAATTTAATTAAATTTGAATAGCTCATTTAATAATAACCATGGCTGATGTAACTCTGTCGAAACTATAAAATAAGGTATGTCGTTTAAATTACGTTTTAAAATTTGAAATAATATACAACGCCAAATTTTTAAAGTCGGTATTAAATGGCACTTATTTAGCTCATCGAACAACAAAATATCGCCGCATAGGCATGCAGTAGTTGTACAAGGGGCTAAGATTTTGCAATGGCAATTTTCTGCACATGATAGCCTAACGTTATGCCTAGTATTTATTTTGTACCTTTCCGGGTTTGGACACAACGAAGTCTTGAGCTTTGTACTGGTCGCCGTGTGCGTGTCGGCCAATGACAATGGGCTGAGTCCAGCCGGGGATCAAGCGGGGTATACTGTTGCAGATAATGGGCTCGCGGAACACTGTGCCGCCGAGGATGTTACGGATGGTGCCATTCGGGCTGAGCCACATCTTTTTCAGTTTGAATTCTGGAATTAATATTCGACTATTTATATGTATGTATCTGTGAATAACGGCATCGTCATCAACCAATATCATTTTCTGCTTGCAGTACTCCTTATGAAACTGCGACCACTATAGAGTCGGCTCAGCAAGGGATTTTTATTTGAAACATAATAATTTGTCTTATGGTATAGCACTACAGTTGACATTGCAATATTAATGCTTTTAGCATGCCTAGGAAGGAACTCTACCTAAGCATTCCGCGGAATCGTAAGACCTCTTATGACACCCATAACATGAGATGCAGTAATACTGATCTATTTAAAGCCGACACTCCACAGCTAATTTAAATAAATTACCTACGCACTTAGAATAGGTGTTATCATTCTAAGCCTACGCATTGTATAATCTTTATATATATAATTCTTCTGTGAGTGTGTATGTCACTGAACTTCTCTCAAACGACTGGACCGATTTTGATGAAATTTTTTGTGTGTGTTCAAGGGGATCTGGGAATGGTTTAGATTCACAATTTTTGGGGGTAGGGTAGGGGTAGGGTATGTGTAGGGTAGGGTAGGGTAGGTTAGAGGTAGGGTAGGGGTAGGGGTAGGGTAGGGGTAGGGGTAGGGTAGGGGTAGGGTAGGAGTAGGGTAGGGGTAGGGTAGTAAAATAAATTTTTACCCTTTTACCACCAACCCCTATTTTTTGTTAGCCATTTTAGTAATTTAATCATTTTTATGGCAAAACAACGTTTGCCGGGTCAGCTAGTTGCTGTATATAATAGTTCGCAACCCAGAAACAAAAATACCAACAAGTCCAACAACGGTCGCAGGAATCACCCAAGTACGCAAGGGTCAAATAAAATATGTTTGGGTAATAAGCAAAGAGCATTTCTACTTGAGTGCAGAGTGTAGATAGATAAATGGTGTAATGTAATTAATGAATACATATTTTGTATTTACCAGTGTTTTGTTTTTGTTTTGTCCAAAAATAAACAGTATTGTTATTGTCAAATACCATCTTTGCCATTCTTTAGTTTACAAAAGCGATGATAAATGTGGTTCACTGTTTCATTAAACAATAATAATATTTCAATGCATACATCACTATAGATAATGAATGCTACCTACGATTGTATGTATGTGTTTGGAATGTTAATAAAGGTTTTATTTTATTGCTTTTTAAACAAATAGATAACGTAAACGTAAACGCCACTAGTGTCACGATACTTAATAATTTGCAAATAAGATACGGATACTGGTACTTTTCTAGTACTCATTTGTTATGTAAGTTAATAAACACGGTCGTATAGATACCTACACAGAACATGGAAAGAGGTTACCTACATTATAAAGATACTTCATATAAATTTTTAGAACTGTCAGAGTAGTACATAGATCTTTTAAAGTGACGTATTAAATTATCAAGTGCTAATTTATTGCTGGAGTAAGTCTCCCAAAGTCTCCCCCATCCTCAAAAAAATAAAAAAATACATAAAACTTACTAGAGAAATGGGCAACTGGACCAACCTATAAAATGTATTTTAAGAAGGAAAATATTTAAAAAAATTGTTGGAAATTAGTTAATAAAGTCATTGATAGAGTAAACCATATTAAATCTATGGAGTAAACCGACATTTAAATTTTGAAATTCAGAACCCTACTTTGCGTTTTGCGCGACACGCACTTGGTCGGTTTAGCTATATTTCATCATCATCATCATTGGTACCAAACTATGTTTTGCCTGAGCAGTCATGACTTTATCAAAATTAAAGTTTTAACAAAATATCAAGAAAAGATATCCTTGATTAGAAAGTTCTTACCTTCCACTCTCTGTTCATCTGGAGTGATGGTAGCGCACTTGATACCGACATTGTGCTTTAAAACAGCGTGTGCCGCATCGATGGTCACCTGGTCGTCCGTCGCATCGCGGTGAGGCAGACCCAAGTCATAGTAGTCGCATTCCAACTAAAAAAAAAGTTAATTGGTACAATACAGCTATTTATAATATGGTTGTATCTAAAATCTGATAAAGCTTGTTTGTTTTGTTAGTTGCATGCGTTGAACGCTATAAAATATATTTTTAGTTTGAAAATACATTTTTGGATATTATAGCCCATTTATTAATGAAGGTTTTAGGCTTTATACCTAATATCACGCTACAACCAAAATAGGAACGTAACATCACTAAAAAAGGTAAAAAAATATATCTGGAAAAAAATCCCTCGAGAGCTTTCGATTTGTAAGTAACTGTTAAAGTTACAAAAAAAAACAGGTATGACGGATTGTTCACCTCACAAAGTTCTAAAATATTGTTCATTAAATAAAATAAAGAGAGGATATTACATCTTGACTAACTATAACCTATTTATAGTAATATTTGTTCTTAAATCATGGTTATTAACTCATCATTATTTGCGAAGGGGTTTTAAAAGCATGATTTTGCTTATTATTTATTAAACATACAATTTTGAACAAAGTTTCTGCTGATATGTTTTACAAATTAACGGGGTTGAAATAGCGGGGAACAACTAGTAAAATATAAAAACAATGTACATAAATAAGTGATACTCTAGTAATAAATCAACGCCATATACATTTTGTAAGGAGTAGTATAATGGTAGCGAATTGCCCCGGCTTCACACAAGTGTAATATTGCGACAAAGTACAACACAAAACAATATTAAACTATCCTTTTTTATTATTAATTAACCTTTCAGTAGTACCAACAAGCAAATACCACACTAGTTTTGAAGTAATATAATACCTTTTAATTGAACATAACAAGCGATCCAATTGACTGACGCATGACGGCCAGAGACAGGCCTGTTCCCAATCATGAACACGATGAATATGATTGTGTTATAATAACGTATTCTCTCCTCTTCTTCTACATTATATTAGCTATTACAAATATTCACGTAAGCCAAACACGTGGACAACATCATCTCTCTCCCTCGATCGTGAGTTATTCCAGACACAATTGAAATCAATTGTTATCGTGGCACCCGAGTGCCTCCTGGGGGTTGAGGGATTAAATTGTTCGATTCCCAAAGTAAGTATAACCATAGGGAAAGAATGGTATAACACTAAAAAACTATAAGGCCTCAGTCTCGAATTTCGCGGGCAGCGGGGCGGGAGCGGCGCGCTGCAAATGTTGGACAAGTCGCGCGGACGAGCGGCGGGCGCGTACATTTGCAGTGCCCGCCGCTGCCGTCCCGCTGCCCACGAAATTCGAGGCTGAGGCCTAAAAG
Organism: Anania crocealis; assembly: GCA_949315895.1. NCBI lineage: Eukaryota > Metazoa > Arthropoda > Insecta > Lepidoptera > Crambidae > Anania > Anania crocealis. The sequence goes on along the minus strand of OX438880.1, from coordinate 13,269,456 downwards.
CACTCGTTATGTGGATATCAGAACCAATGAAGGAACACACCGCAATCACCAAAATTTTCTTGGGGACAATATTGAAAAAGGAAATGTGATGTAGAAAATACATTAACCATTTCGAGAATCGAACCCGGGATCTCCGATTTGGCGAAACCTTAAAACAGGTTTACACTCTATTACGGGGTAGTCAAAATGAATCTATAAAACGCCAAAAAATGGTGTTTCTACAGATTTTTTATATTTTTGAAAGACCTATCCAACGACACCCCACATTATGGGATATACGAGAAACAAATATCATACCCACTTTTCACGTAGGGTTATCCTAATAAAACATTTTAGGCAACCTTTTTTTGCAACTTTGTCGGAGTGACTAATGTACCTACATGTTTACATAAAATTAAAGATTTCTAGGACTTATAGCCTCTCAAGACATATACAGACATTGCAAAACTATAAAGGCTCCTTATTGACTTCGAAACTCTCAAAATGGATAAGTCGGGACTACTTACGTAACTTTCATTAATAAATAGTAAGTACCAATCACACTAGAACGCAATCTTATCTCGCTATTACGTGATGCAGCATTCATATCAATAAGTTTTATTGCATTGATTGATTAATATCTTTTTTACGGCATAAACCTTTTTGTAGGGTAGGTTGTACCTACTTGTACTTGTAAAAGCGAATTCAATTAATACCTAATTCACCAAAATCGGTTCAGTAGTTTAGCCGCAAATGAGGAACCCACATAAAAGTTTAGGTCAGTAAAGCAGGTAAGTAGTAAATATTTTACGTGTAAAATATTTAGTACGTGTAAAATATGAAGTAAATCGGCAATTCGTGGCCATCACTTATGCACGCACTTTTAGCTTCAGGATTACTTTATAGGGGTTAAAGTATAGGTTGGATGGGATTCTTTTCTCTGAGGCTAATATTTTTAGGGGATTTTTTATGTGCATTATATTTGTGAGCATAGAGGAATTGTATTTTATTATATTGAAGTTAAGTATATTTTAATTGCCTGGTAACTGTAGAATATGGTTACTTTGCTTTTTAAGCACCATACTCTACAGTTACCAAACCAACGACGACAACAACCAACGAACTGGCTATTGATTAGTTCCATTAACCACAGAGACCAAAGCGACGTAATAAAAAAAATAAAAAAAACGTATGGCACCAGTGGCACTCGGAGACTGCCGCGGTAAAGCTATTGCATAGCATTTTTTATCAACTTATGCAATTATAAAACTAAAAAGTATCACCGCTGTGCCGGTCGGAGTGGGGGGTATTAGGTTATTTTCGTTACGGAATTTCTGGATTCGGTCTCCACGCTCAAGGCCCGCGATAGAAGCTATGCACTAGCTTAATAACGGGTTTGTAAAGCAAAAAGAAGTACTTATGGTACCTATTTGTTATGTTATAACAACGTTGTCTTACGGTCAACCATCGATATGGTCTCGCAGACGGCGTCCACCGTCGCGTCGTTCAAAAAATACTAGTATTATTACCTTGAGTCAATGAACTTCATCATGTGTAAGGAGAATACGAAAAATACAGATCGGGCGGACGTACTCTATACATACTTACGTGGTAATTTTATTTTGAAATATTGGCTAAATTACCCAATTAAACACTAAATAACAAATAATTTGTAGGTTAGTGACCTAAGAAATAGATAGGCGACGCGGCGGCTCGTTCAGTGATTCGTCCCAAAATGGGACGAATCACTGAACGAGCCGAACGGTATCCTACATCTTTGTTTTTTACTATTTACCGGTACGATAAGAAAAGGTAAATTAACTTGAACCGCGCTTTAAATTGATATAACGAGGTAGGTAAGTTAAAATTATTTCAAAAAGATATTCTGCTTTATGCGAAAAAACCAGCGCGACCGGTTTCCGATTCGAATGTTACATTTCGTACGGGAACGAGTAAAAAAGACCGATGACCTGTCGCCAATTCGCGGCTAAACCTTGGCCGTTGCCATTTATGGTTCTCCTACCTTCTTGATCGAAACTTATTGCTCGAAAGTATGTCTGTCTCTCACTGAAAAGCCCACAGGTGAAGTAGGTAGGTATTAAACCGCTGAACAGAGATAAAATTACCTATTTCTATAGACATAGATGGTAGGTACCTAGATAGATCGCGGGAAATTATTGAAAAGGAATTTTCCATACAAACGAGACTTCCAACCTAGAGGTTTCGTGTGCATTGGAAATCAATAATTGCTCCACCTATTAAGAATGAGATGATTTTGTTTAATCCCTCAACCCCCAGGAGGCACGCGCGTGCCGCGATAACAATTGATTTCAATTGTGTCTGGAATAACTCACGATCGAGGGATTAAATCTTAAAATAGTTAGGGACTAAAGATGTTTTGTTCTAATTATAGGTTATCCCTTAAACGGGTGGAAAGGGGTGATGTGGTGTGCTGTGGGTGGCGACCAATTATTTTATAATTATATTTTAATAAAATTTGGTATGGTGAAAGTTTCAGCTCTAGGGAATAAAATTGGATAGTTTTTGATTCAGAAATCATCCATTCACCGGGAATCCCACACCGCACAATTCACCGGGAGTCCTTGTATGACTTGTATCCCACAAAGAGGGTGAAATTTTGTACAGTGAACCAAATGTTTTTTCATCCCATAGATGGAAGAAATGAGTCCTACTATTCACAAGATATCATTAATTTCTCAATTTGGTAAATAGCGGTTGCGGAAATTTAAAGTTCCGAATGCGAATAGGTAAGCCTACCGGGAATGCGATATGGCCAGAATCGCGGTAATCCAATTAGGTAAGTAAGAAGTACACGCGGACTAAAGTCGCAGGGCCTAGCTAGGCGGAGCGTTAGTTATTTGTATGAATGGATGCAACAACACTGAGTTTATCTCAATAAATGTAAAAAATTCTAAGCCTATAAATATTTTAATCATCTTTACACACTACAAAATACCAAATGAACAGTAACAACTACTTAGGTTATGTACCTACTTAAAAGGTTTTTATGTAAGAAACGCAAAATAAAAATAATACATATAAAAAATCCGTAGTATTTTTTTTTGTAAGTAGAATCACTCACCAAAAACGCCAAGGTCAAGGCACAAAATTATCAGATCGACATTTAGGAACCGTTAAAGTAGGTATCGGGATATCCAAAGGTTACCTACAGGACTCTGCACTGCATTGTCCAGATTGTCTTAGAATTAAGGCTAGGTCTGAAAAGGTCCATATTTTTTCACGTAGGTAGGCATTCACACCAAAGGACTAATCGAATGTATCAGATTGATGGGAGTGCAAACGATCTAATGGATGAAGAAGACAAATAGGATATCATAGTACCTATCTACCGGAATAAAGTCAGGGACACTAGCTAGTTAAATTACTAGATGGCGTACGTATCATTTTAGCCAGATTAAATTCGCTCTAATAGTAAAGATATAACTTTCCACTAGCGCTAATAACATTGGCCCAGTAAAATATTGATAAGCTATGACACGTAGTAGGTACCAACTATGATAACCTGCAATGATAATTATAGAATAGTACTAAAACTATTATTTTGACTTCATGATAGGTACCTACCTACCTACTTTATAAACGAAGATCCTACCTACCCCACAACGGTGGTCTTGGACCAACACTTTATTGCTCGTTCGTGCCTGTATAAAAATGATTCCCTATTTCCCTTGGTCACGGCATCACGCGTGAACGGGTGGACCGATTTACCTAATTTTTTTTTTGTTTTGTTTATCATTGTCAGTAGAAGGTTATTAAGAAAGAAAGGAAATGGCGCGGAAAGTTAGAAAATTTTTGAATGTTAATTTTAACCACCGTATAAAATTATTTTTAATATTACGTAACGTTTTTGACAATTGAAACTTTTTTAATGTAACCTTTTATAGCGTTTGACAAATACATAATATAGTCAAATAGGTTTTAAAAAAACCGGCCAAGTGCGAGTCGGACTCGCAAACTAGTGGTTCCGTACCAAAAAGGCCAAAAAAAATGCCGGTTTTTTGTATGGGAGCCCCCATCAAATATTTTTTTAATATTGTTTTTAGTATTTGTTGTTATTGCGGCAACAGAAATACATTTGTGAAAATTTCAACTGTCTAGTCTAGCTATCGCGGCTCTTGAGATACAGCCTGGTGACAGGCAGACGGACAGACAGACAGGCAGCGAAGTCTTAGTAATAGAATAGGGTCCCGTTTTTACCCTTCGGATACGGAACCCTAAAAAATTGAAAACCATTTAGTAAATGTATGTTCAAAACCAAAATAGATGCTTCTGTCGGTGTTGTTATATTTATAAAGCTCTGAATGGAATTAGAATAATAATCAATTTGCATCTGTCTTTTTTTATTAATTATACTACCTAGGTTTATGATGTACCTAATTCGATCTCTCGATCAACAGAATACATGTTAAACCTAACCGTGGAAACTTATTAGGCTAGTATATAATTTATTTATTTTATAAGTTTACATGTAATTTGATATCTTTGTATATTAAATAAACGATTTATTTATTTATTTATTTATGTAATAACTCATGCTGTTGTTTCCTTAATAAAGAGTTTTCCGCTAGTTTAGATATACAGGGCGAAATTTTAACCACCTTCCAAATTAATCTACAAGACAAAAAACAAATGACGTATTTTTTCTTTCGGTATAGCCCAGTACAAAAATGTCAAGATAAAGCACTTAGAATATGTCCGCCAAAAATCTAAAATCTTTGATACGGCCTCCTAGCTACACTTTTTTTACGCGTCGCGTCATTTATCCATTACGATGCTATTCATATGTTTTTGATTTTCCCTTTATACCTTAACAGGTCTAGGACCGTAAAAATTTAAAATTATATCGCGAAAAATATTTTCGGGTGACAACTTGATTTACATTTTTAACTTCATAAATAGGCTCTAGTCACGATACTGAACGCCTATAAAAATTTTGTAAAGTGGTTAAAATTTCATCCTGTATGTATTTAGGGTCATTTCGCCTGTTCGCGTCCATTTAGTGCAGTTGGCTAGTTTGACGGCGATAATAAAAATGACCCAGTACTAATTTCTATGAAAAATTATGGAATGTGTTCATTATAATAGTCTATTTTAAGATTAACTTTCGGTTTTATTCGATTTTTTTTTTAAATAAGTAAACTTCAGAAATAGGCGTTTTACCCACTTTGCGTCCACAAAATCCAAATTGCGTCTACCCATGGACCATTTAGCGTCCACCAGCTTAAAAAAGGAATACAGGGGTGATATTTTTAAGAATTTGTAAAGATATATTGTATTTGAACAGTTTTTTTTATTTAAGAATATAAATAATGAAAATCACTCTCACACTTCTGTTAATTTTACCCTAAAATCACAAGGTAGATATATTATTCATCATATCAGCCGAACGACAGTCCACTGCGGGGCATAGGCCTCCCCCAAGGAACTCCACAACGATCGGTCCTGTGCTGTCCGCATCCACTGGCTTCCTGCGACCTTGACCAGATCGTTGGTCCACCTTGTAGAGGGCCTGCACACGGAACATCGTCCGATACGAGGTCGCCATTCAAGAACCTTTGCACCCCAACGGCCATCGGTTCTCCGCGCTATGTGTCCCGCCCACTGCCACTTCAACGATGCAATCCTTCGAGCGTTGTCGGTTGGTTTAGTTCTCCTGCGGATCTCATCATTTCTGATTCGATCGAGTAGGGAAATACCAAGCATCGTTCTCTCCATTGCTCGCTAGGTGATCATGAGCCTTCTTATAGGACCCATAGTAAAAGACCACGTCTCACTCCTATAGGTCATTACTGGCAACACACACTGATCAAAGACTTTCGTCTTGAGACACTGAGGTATTTCGGACGCGAATATATGCCGGAGCTTCCCGAACGCTGCCCATCCGAGCTGGATTCGACGAGAGATCTCTTTCTCTAAGTTGGACTTACTTAACTGGACTATCTGTCCCAGGTAAACATAGTGGTCAACAACTTCGAGTGCAATGTTCCCAACGTTAACTGGAGCGGATGCAACGTGGGCATTTAACATGACATTTTCGTCTTGTCTATGTTTATCATAAGACCCACTCTTTGAGAAGCATTATCGAGATCTTCGAGTATAATGTTCAGGTCTTCCAAGGTCCCAGCCATAAAAACTACATCATCGGCAAATCGCAGGTGTTTTAGGTATTCGTCATTGATATTGATGCCGCGTCCTTTCCAGTCCAGGAGCTTGAGAATATCCTCCAACTCAGTTGTGAACAGTTTCGGAGAAATAACGTCTCCCTGTCTCACGCCTCGCTGTAGTTGGATCGGATTAGAACTCTGGTTCTGTGATTGGACCGACATGGTGGCGTTTTGGTATAAGAACTTTAGCACCTCGATGTACCTGTAGTCTATTTGGCACCTTGGAGAGACTGCAGCACTGCCCAGGTCTCAATCGAATCAAAGGCTTTCTCATACCACGAACGCTAAGCAAAGTGGCAAGTTTTACTCTTCTGTATAACTTGCCGCAGCGTATGAATGTGGTCTATGGTACTATAGCCTTTTCAGAACCCGGCTTGTTCGGGAGGTTGGAAGTCGTCGAACCTGCAAGTGAGACGATTCGTAATGACTCTCGAAAACAACTTATAGATATGGCTCAGAAGCGAGATGGGTCTGTAGTTCTTCAAGAGAGTTATGTCACCCTTCTTGAAGAACAGCATCTTTCTTGCCTCCGAAGAACTCATCCTAGATAGAAAAAAAAAAAGAATGAAAGAAATGACTCATTTCATTTAAAAATAGAATTATAAACACATAGTCACAACAAAAAATTTACAATAATAATAAACAATACATTTTTAATTATTTTTACAAGCAAGTCAATTGTATTAGAAAATAGTGGACGCAATTTGGTTTCTTATTTTTCCCTGTAGGTATAGTTTGCGTCCATTGCGGACGCAAAGTGGAAGTTTTGTAAATTCGATGTAGTAATTCGCGTCCACCTTATTTCATTCGTTAAAAATAAAAAACAAAAGCAAATTCATAATTAATATTATTCCTTTTTTCATTATAAAAGTCTATAAACAGCTTTATATTCTAAAATTCACATAAAACAATAAAAAACTTACCATCGAACGCGCCGCTGCACACTATTTTTTACCTAATATTCCGCGCTTACGCGCTCCGCTGATGATCACGCTCCGCTGATGATCAGCCGAGACAAACTATTTTTCTAAACGAAATTGGTTTGGCGCAAGGACCTTTTGTCCTTATGTGCGTGCCTCTTATACATTGAGGTATTAGCGGTAATGACTTTTCATTTGATTGGTGTGGTGGTTTACTTATTTTCGAGGATTTTTAAAGGAAGATCCGTAAAATGGACGCGAATTGGGCGATGGACGTGAACAGGCGAACTTACCCTATATGACTTATTAACCCATTCAGTGCCTTGCCCGCCCATCAGCGGGCAAAACTTTTTAACTCACATGCCGAGACCGCCCATAGGCGGTTGGATTTCAAACATCATTACATAAGCCAAATAGCTTTAAATAATACCTAATAAGATTTTGTATAATGATAACTTTTATTATAATTGATTCGTTACCCAAACGGCCTGCGGATATTTAACATTTTATAAAAAGCCAAGTCTGACATTTAATATGACGAGCCCACCTATTACAGAATTCAGAAACCTTTTGTAACAGTTTATTTTTAATTTTTAACTCTGTCTGTTAGGGTTTCTAACAGATCTTCTTGTGGTCAGATGAAACAAAGTGGACTGTATTAATAGGTGCTGTATTTCGCCTCTAAATTACATAGGATTTGTGGAATAAACTCAAATATGAACCGCCGACCGTGGTATCCCAATGACGAGTGTGCCGGCGCATTCAAACCGGGTCCGCGATGACGTCACAGCCCGTCGCCCGCTCGTCTCCTCCCGCACGTAGGTATGTTGTTTATTTAACATGCTCCCCGGCTTGAAGTCTGAAGACAAGATGACTTCAATAGTCTGGAAGAGGGCACAGGTTAATCAGGGCTCTCCGAACGGTACCACCTTTGGTCTTAAGCTCGGCGACTCTGGAGACATTGTCCGTGCCAGGGTAGAGCTTTGTAACTCGCCCCATAGACCACAATAAAGGGGGAAGAGCTCTATCTTTTAAAAGCACAAGAGAGCCAATCTTAGGTTCTGATGTTGACGTATGCCACTTGACCTTCCGCTGCAAAAGAGTGACATACTCAAGAGAGAAACGCCTCCAAAAATGCTGCTTGATCAGCTCTATTCTCTTGAACCGCTGAAGTCGGTTGATCTCGGTCTCTTCTGGTATCTGTGGATGAGGCACAAAAGACACGGGTCGTCCAATCAGAAAATGTGCAGGAGTAAGGGCAGAAAGGTCGTTAGGGTCCGAAGATAGAGGTGTTAGTGGACGGGAGTTTAAAATTGCCTCAATTTGAGCGAGACATGTAGCCATTTCTTCAAATGTTAAATTGGTACTTTGTAACACTCGTCTAAGAAAGAACTTGGTTGATCTTACAGCAGCCTCTGCTAAGCCATTGAATAGCGGACTAAAAACCGGAACAAACTTAAACTCAATGCCTTCCTGTGCAACATGGTATTCAAGGTTAAATTGAACCAGAAATCTTGAGAGTTCATCTTCTTCTTCTTAGCGTATCGATCATGGCTTTTTTTTTTTTTTGTCGCTATATTTTTGTGGACCAGTACTCAGCCACGCGGATAGCGTTATCTGTAGCGTTGTACAAGTCCTCGCGTGTACAGGTGGTGGGACACGCTGGGCAGCTCAGCAAATGAGCCATGGTCTGGGGAGAGGTACCACACTCACAAGGCTCGTATGTGCTGTAACCCCACCGATGCATATTTTCCTTACACCGGCCGACTTGGGTCCGGAGTCTATTCATAGACTTCCACGTCGGCCATGGTAAGCTGTTACCGGGGGGTAGTTTTTCGGCTGGTGGTATAGTCAGTGAGGTTGGGTATCTCTCCTTCCAGAGTCGGAGTCTGGTCTTCGGGGCATCGTCATCGAGAGGCTCTGCATTTTTTATAAAACTATGACGGCTTTTTAGTCTCTGCTGTACTGAGACATACTGGTGCATTGGGTGGCGTGGGTCTTTTTCCATTTTTTCCTTCTCGATGGAGCTAGCCACCTGTCTTCGGACTGCCGGCGGTGCGATGCCGGCTAGTGGATACAGCATACCAACAGGAGTTGGTTTAAGACAGCCTGTAATAATCCGGCAAGTGTCGTTTAATGCTGTATCCACCAGGTTTGTGTGCGCGGCACGGCTCCATACTGGACTGGCGTATTCACCAGCCGAGTAGCAGAGAGCCATGCCGGTTGTCCGTAAGACATGCGGAGATGCTCCCCATTTGGTAGAAGTAAGTCGCCGCAGGATGTTGTTTCTACCGTGCACCTTCATCTTTGTGTTTGTACAGTGCTGTTTGAACGTGAGGGCTCTATCTAATGTGATGCCAAGATACTTGGGATAGGAACAGTGAGCCACGGGCGGTTGCGAAGGTGGAAGACGCAAGATTGTGTTTTTGACGGGTTGGGTTTTAATGAATTGCTGTCATAGTACTTGCTAAGAACCTGCAATCCAGCCGTCAGGTGGGTTTCGACTTCTTCAAAAGATGGTGCTTGGGAAGCCAAAGCTAGGTCATCAGCGTATATAAAGCGAGTCGTGTGTGGTATTTGTGGCTGGTCATTGGTGTAGATATTAAAGAGGAGAGGGGCCAGTACACTCCCTTGTGGTAGGCCGTTCTTCTGAGGTCTCCATCTACTCTTTTCATCCAAGAGATGAACCTGAAAGCGCCGGTTGTGAAGTAGTTCACTGAGTATCCTGGTGAAATGGTGGTCTTGTGTCAACTCTGTTACTTTCCACAGTAATCTTTTTATATTAACCGTGTCATACGCAGCCGTCAGGTCAACGAATACTACTCCCGCTACTTGGCCTAACTCGTATCCGTCCTCAAGGTGTTGTGTGAGGTTTAGTGTTTGGTTACAGCAGGATTTACCTGGTCTGAACCCAGCTTGCTCTGGGATGAGTTTAGGGTCAACAACGGTTACGAGACGATTAAGCAGCACTCGTTCCAGCAGCTTATATGTATGACACAGTAACGAAATAGGTCGGTAGCTTTTTGGATCGTTGCCCGGCTTGCCAGGTTTAACAATTGCAATAACCTTTGATTTTCGCCAGAGGCGCGGTATGCAGGTGTTAGCGAGGCAATTATTAAACAGCTCTAGCAACCAGGATACAGCACAAGGTCCAAGGTGTTTTATTTGTTCAGCGGAAACGTTGTCAGCCCCAGTAGCTTTGCCGCATTTCAGCGACTTTATGGCTTCGATGATGTCCGCTAGAACGAAGGGCTGGCTCAATGTGACACAGTTGTTCATAGAGTCATTGGTCCTGGGCAGCCTTTTCAGACGAGAGGAAGACTTTCCATTCAGGATCAACTGATGTGCGACCTGGTTTGCTGTTACTTGACCTGGCATAGAAGGCTGTGGTGGTTCGCCAGTGAGTTTCCGGATAGTTGACCAGGCTTTTTTGCTATTGTGCGTTAAGTCAATATTCGTTATTGTTGTAGTCCATTTTTTAAGGCGGCTTTCGTTAATATGCAACATTAATTCTTCTCCCATTTGTATGGTGTTGGCTGAAAAGGGGTCTTTATCGAATAATGTTTTATATTGTTGATAAAGATCGGCTGATTCTCTGGTTAATCCAGGAATGTATGATGAGCGGCAACCTCTCGGAATGTGCCTGCGAGATACGGAAGCAACGATCTTGATGAATTCATCGTAATTGGCAGCGGTTGGTTGAATATTTACTAATAGTTCGTCGATTGTTTTAGCATAAAGTTCATTATAAGTGCCAACAAAGTTCATTATAAGTGCCAACAAAGTTCGTACCGTTATCGGAAGTTATACTTTGGGGTTTTCCTCTACGAGCTATAAAGCGATTCAAAGCGGCTAAGTAAGCTTCGGATGACAGAGCCGTAACGAGTTCAATGTGACAGGCCTTAATCGAACTGCATATAAAAATTGCCAAAAATGACTTGACAAGTCGACATCCACGACCCTTACGATCAGCTATCTACACTGGGCCTGCATAATCAACGCAACAGTGTAAAAATGGGTACTCTAATTCAGTTCGTGATGCTAGCAACTGTCCCATGATGGGTTGAACAGTGTTTGCTTTAAATCTACAACATCGAACACATTTGTAAACCGTGGCCTTGGCCAGATTTCTGCCTCTTAGCGGCCAGTATGTCTGCCTAATGGTAGATAAAAGAAGCTGAGGGCCAGCATGTAAACATTTTAAATGAAAATGATTAAATAGAATTTTCGTGAAATGATACTTTGCACAAAGTAAAATAGGGTGTTTAGTATCATAACTATAAGGAGAATTATGAATTCTCCCACCAACTCGAACAAGATTATTTTCATCTAAAAATGGAGATAATGAAATAAGACGATTTTTCTTTGAAAGTTCTTTTTTTTATTTTAGAATTGCGTATTCTGAAGGAAACATTTCCAATTGTGATTTCAGAATAATTATGTTAAGTGCATTTTGAAGTTCTTGTAAAGATAAGTGACCATTTAATTTATTAGGTTTATTTTTGCAATTATAAATGAATCGTTGTACATATGCCATTGATCTTTGTAAATATTTAAAATTAGATTTATTTTTTATTAATGTAGAGATGGAATCAGAATTTGAATCATCGCTCTTGAGAGCGACAGAACAAGTGACTAATTCAGGTAGATCATGTTTCTCGCTGTATCTGTTATTAGGATTCTTTGGCCAATCTGTCTCGCTGTTCTGTAGAAAACTAGGACCATTCCACCACAAGGTTGAAAAGCAGATGGAATCGGCCTTCAGCCCTCGAGAAACAAGATCCGCTGGATTGTCTTTCGAAGGTACATAGCGCCATGTGTTACCGACAGTACTTTCTTGAATCTCGTTAACACGATTGCGAACGAAATTTTTAAGTTGAGAAGTTGAAGTTTTTAACCATCCCAATACGATGGTAGAGTCACACCAAAACGTACAGTTGGCAATAGGAACGCTTAGCGCAGCCAGTACTTTATTGCATAATCGTGTAGCTAACAAGGCTCCACAAAGCTCAAGTCGCGGCATCGTAGTCGGCTTTATTGGCGCTACCTTGCTTTTAGACGTCAGAAGGTGTACTTTTACGAGCCCTGTTCGACTCACAGAGCGTACATATAAGGCTGCACCATACGCTTTCTCTGATGCGTCTGAAAAAATATGAATTTCATAGTGCTCACAGTTGTCACTAAGAACCCATCGAGGAATTTTTAATTGATTGAGAAGAGGGAAAGTCGAGGAGAAGGAATCCCATGACTCTTTTATTTCCGACGAGACAGGTATGTTGTTTATTTAACACTGTCACTATATTAGTTTGCCCTTTTTCAAAGTAGGTATTACAGGATATTGTCCTCACTTCTACTCGTAGGTACTGTTACTGTTGTGAACTAGGCAGTCATAAGTCCATATTTTTTTATCATTACTGTTATTTCCTTATACCTTTTTGACTATTCTTTGATAAGAAATTATTTATAAATTTGGTGGGTCTACAAAACATCAAGGTAATTTTTTTATAAATATTTTTCTTGTAATTTATTAACGGGGAATTAATTACAAACCTTGTGGAGTCTACAGCGTGTAATGCAAATGGTATAACAAGCCAAAACCTGTCTATGTTAACATACATGTATAAATACTTTGGTTAAGTCAGTTTTTATCAAATCGAAATCGACGCCTGAAATCACTGAGCTCCCACAACATAGCAAGGTGTACTCAGAGACAATAAGGCTTATGATACGCGAAAAACGCCGACTTCGACGAGTTTGGCATAACAGCCGTCACCCAAGTGACAAAAAGGCGCTTAATAAAGCGGCCAAAGATCTGAAATCTCTCATATCAGAAGCAAACGAGACGGCCCTGGAGGCCTACATAGGTAGCCTCTCAGCCACAAAAGCTACCAACTTCTCACTATGGAGGGCATGCAAGAACTTTGATCGACCATTATATCACAAAGCACCGATCCGGACACAAGATGGAAACTGGGCTAAAACTGGACAAGACAAAGCCGAAGCGTTTGCAGAACATCTGAGTCGAGTTTTTCAGCCTAACAGCGTAGGACCAAATGCTGATGAATTGGAGATTGAACTTGCCCTTAACCAAGACTTCCAACTTGAATTACCCCTAAAACCAGTGACCCCTGACGAGCTGTCTAGAAACATTAAGTTAATGGATAACAAAAAAGCACCGGGGTTTGATCTAATTGACAAAAAAGTCCTTGCAGAACTTCCGCGCAAAGCCTTAGTGTACCTCACAACTTTGTTCAACTCCATTCTCAGACTATCCGATTCTGTGGAAGGTCTCTCAAATTGTGATGATTCATAAACCAGGTAAACCTGCTCACCAAGTTACCTCATATCGACCAATTAGTCTGCTGCCTGTTATATCAAAACTGTTTGAAAAGTCCTTGCTGCAGAGACTTACAAATATTCTCCGAGAAAAGAACACTATCCCAAATCACCAGTTCGGATTTAGACAGGAACACGCGACCATTGAACAGGTTCATAGGGTTTGTAGGGTGATCAGAAGATCATTCGAGCGAAAGGAGTACTGTTCAGCGGCCTTCCTTGACGTACAGCAGGCTTTCGATAGAGTTTGGCACAGGGGTTTGCTTTATAAAATTAAGACCCTGTTACCACATACTTTTTATCCGATTCTCAAGTCATATGTAACTGATAGATTGTTCCAAGTTAGAGAAAACGACTGCACATCTAGTTTTCATGAGATTGCTGCAGGGGTACCTCAGGGCTCTGTGCTTGGACCCGTACTGTACACGTTATTTACATCGGACCTACCATATAGTCAAAACGTCACAGTCGCGACCTTCGCTGATGACACGGCTTTGCTCACTTCGAACAAGTGTCCAGCAGAAGCTTCGGAAATGCTGCAGGATGGCCTTAACCAAATAGACAAATGGTTAACCAAATGGAGAATAGCTGCCAGTGTTACAAAATCAGTGCACATAACTTTTACCCTTCGTAAGGATAACTGCACACCTGTCACGCTAAACGGCATACAACTTCCACATCAAGACACTGTAAAGTACCTAGGAATGCATTTAGACCGCAGGCTTACTTAGCGTAAACATTTACAAGCAAAAAGAGACGAAATCAATATAAAATACAAAGACCTCTATTGGCTACTAGGCAGAAACTCAAAACTATGTACTGACAGCAAGCTTCTTATATACAAAACTATCCTCAAACCAATTTGGACATACGGTATACAACTGTGGGGCTCTGCAAGTCAGTCCAATACTATGATAATTCAAAGGGTGCAAAACTACATTCTGAAGCAGATATCGAACGCTCCATGGTTTTCTAAGACAACGGAGATCCATGAAATATTTGACTTACCAATGATCAAGGAAGAAATAAGCATACATAGTGCTAAGTACAAACTGCGTCTACAGAAACACCCGAACCAGCTCGCAGGGCAGCTTACGATTCCGGAAAAGACACGTCGCCTAAAAAAGAGACGCGACATATTTGACTAGATGCGAAAGCCAGTATGAAGACTGACTACTTAAATGATAGGGAATACTCCGCTGGGAGTTCCACCCTTACCTGACACTGATCTTGTACCACATCTGCTTATAGTCGCATGACTGATCGCACGATACAGTATTACCAAAAAAAAAAAAAAACATATCGAAATCTCAAAATTTTACTTTGTATAAAAAACACTTAATATAATAAATTTCTGACTTCACCATCGTATTTATATGCAATTATGTTAACATAGGCTGGCTTCGGCTGGTTATACCATTTACCTAACACCCTGTATAGCTTTTGGAATGGGTAAATTATTTTTATTCCTGGTGTTATATTTATGTGAATCAATAGATGTTTATCGCGAGATAAAAATTAAATGAAGAATGAGAAAGGTTGACTACGTCTGATTTAAGAAAAAATACATATTTATGCTTATTAGTACATTTAATATATCTAATAACATAAATATGAGCATAAATGCATCGAATACGCGGATTTACACATTTTGCTCCGTTTTAAATGAATTTAATAGAGTGTGAAAACTTTCAGTTGATAAGTAACCAATAAAACTGTCACATTTTTGCCACTAATATCCCAGGTAATAGGCTATTTGACAATGCGAAAAATAAAGTGCCAATTACTGTTATCAGTTTATATTATTAGTTTAAAAATGGTTATTTATTAACGGAAGTTGAAAATAATAAACGATTTATTTATAAATCCAGAAATAAAAATGCATTTATTTAAACGTTTGCCACGTGACACGAAACGCTCCTGATAGGTCGGCTTTATGATGACGTCACCTGATTGTCAACTACGTTTGCCTACTTGTGTTATATTAGCTTTCCAAAATGTTTTGTTAATATTTTCCTATAAAAATATTATCCATTATTTTTGTGTGATTTATTTCCAATATTTTACAAATTCTGTCAATTACTTTTACCATGGACAACGATTTTGTAAAGCAGAAATTAGTAACCTGCCCATACATTTAAAATCTGGGTCAGAGGGATCTTAAGTGTAATGTTTATTAAAATCTTGACTGTAGCTACAATTTTTAGCTAATATTATGGAAAACAGTGGAAATATTCGAAGTGAGTTGCAAAAGGCATTCTGTTAAAAACATTAGAGGTATTATAACCTCAAACTAATAACAAAATATTAACATTCTTAATGCAATGAATTTTTAAAAATTATAATTGTTTACTTACATCGAAATGTTCTTCACGAAAATATTATTTTGTACTTTTCGCTATGTTTTTATGATCCCTCCGAAAAAGTTGCAACCGGTTTCGGCGCACTTAGACTTTATTTGGAACACTTACAACTAGTTTTCCGAAGTTTTTATAGAAGTATTTATACGGCTCAGAATCATCTACAACAAGGGATGTAGAGGGGCGAACCACCATCTTCCGCCACAAGCCAACCTCACCTGCACGCGGTGCATCCTGCTGGACGACGAACGAGGCTCTGGCGATTGACCGACCGATGGCGGTATAACCATCCAACGGAAGGCGTAGTTAAGTGTACCGAGCCGGTGACGGGCAGCAGCGTCATCGGTGCAAGAAGCTACGCCCTGCGATCGCCAACCCGTCTGCCCAGCGTGGCGATTATGGGCATAACCTCCTATGCAGACGCACAAAAAGCCACGGCCCCCAGTTCCCGGCGGTCCCGCTATTCCTGGTCATGGTGGCGACCACGGTTACGGCGGGACGGGGGGTGCGAAGAATCTCCGGGTTACGGGAGGCCACCAAAAACAACTGACCCTGGCGACGTACAACGGACGCACGTTACGGCTAGACTCGCATCTGGCTCAACTTGAGGTGGAACTTGGGAAGATTAGGTGGCATATCCTAGGGCTATGTGAAGTCCGAAGAGAGGGGGAGGACACCATAACCCTCGAGTCGGGCCACCTAATGTACTTTCGTGAGGGAGACCAACAATCCCAAGGTGGCGTTGGGTTTCTGGTAAATAAGTCCCTTTCTGACAACGTTGTGGAAGTGTCCAGTGTGTCGAACAGGGTAGCGTACCTTATTGTTAAGCTCACTGAGAGGTATAGCCTCAAGGTGGTTCAAGCGTACGCATCGACCTCGAAACACTCGGACGAAGAGGTGGAGGATATGTTTGATGACATATCAAAGGCCCTCCACTTCACCACTAAGACTCACTACAGCGTTGTTATGGGGGACTTCAACGCTAAAGTGGGAGTACAGAATTGCAACGAATCGGTAGTAGGATCCCATGGATTTGGATGCAGAAACCATAGGGGGCAAATGCTTGTCAACTTCCTCGAACGGGAGGGGCTCTTCTTGATGAACTCCTTCTTCAAGAAACAGCCCCAAAGGAAGTGGACGTGGCAAAGCCCCGACACTATGACGAAAAATGAGATTGACTTCATCATGACCAACAAGAAGCATATATTCAGAGACGTCTCCGTGATTAACAGGTTTAATACCGGAAGCGATCACCGACTCGTTCGAGGCTCTCTGAATATCGATTTTAAGGCTGAACGTGTCCGTCTGATGAAGTCAAGGCTCCGACCTACTTTGCTCCAAACCATGATAGCATCTGAAACGTTCCAGTCAAACCTGGAAAACCGACTCGCTGCCGTGGAAACCACAACAGACGTAAACCAGAACCTCGAAAATGTGGTTCAGATCCTCAGGGAAGAAGGTACGAGATTTTGTGAAATGCAGCGTAAGGGCAGGAAGTCAAAGCTTTCGGAGGGAACTCTAGGGCTGATTAAGGAACGACGTGAAAACCCACCCGTTACTTCGTCAGGAAAGCGCGCTCTAAACCGAGAGATCAGTAAGCTCGTACGACACGACCTCCGTTGCTCCAATACTCTTGCGATTGAAAGAGCGATCGAGCAAAATCGGGGGTCGAAAGTGTTCGTACAATCTCTTGGAAGAAGCCACCTGACGAAGCTGACCACAGCAAGTGGAGAAGTCGTTGCTTCGAAGCCAGCAGTCCTTTCCGAAGTAGAACGCTTCTATGGCCGGTTATACGCTTCGCATGCATCTCGACCTGATCCCGAAAATGAGGACCCTAGAGCCGCGTTAACACGCCACTACACTCAAGACCTGCCAGAAGTCAGCATTACCGAAATCAGGATGGCTCTTAAACAGCTGAAAAATGGAAAAGCCCCTGGAGAGGATGGCGTTACAAAAGAGTTGCTAAAGGCTGGAGGTAAACCCGTACTGAGGGAGCTTCAAAAGCTTTTTAACGCTGTCCTGTTTGAAGGGAGAACTCCGGAGGCGTGGAGTAGGAGCGTTGTCGTCCTGTTCTTCAAAAAGGAGCCCACCCATTTCCCTTCTAAGCCACGTTTATAAGCTGTTTTCAAGAGTCTTCATGAACCGCCTTGCGCGAAGACTTGACGAATTCCAACCACCGGAACAGGCTGGATTTCGGAGCGGATACGGCACCACGGCACCATAGACCACATCCACACAGTGCGGCAGATTATACAGAAGACCGAAGAGTACAATCAGCCCTTGTGTCTAGCATTCGTGGACTATGAGAAAGCCTTCGACTCGATAGAGATCTGGTCCGTTCTGGAGTCCCTGCAGCGTTGCCAAGTAGATTGGCGGTACGTGCTAGTGATGAGATGTCTCTACGAAGCCGCCACCATGTCCGTCCAAGTACAGAATCAGCAAACAAAACCTATACCGTTGCATCGAGGAGTGAGACAAGGGGACGTCATTTCCCCGAAATTGTTCACAAATGCAATGGAGGATATGTTCAAGACGCTGCACTGGAAAGGACGAGGCATCAACATCAATGGCTAATACATCTCTCACTTGCGATTTGCAGACGACATCGTCATTATGGCAGAAACGCTGCAGGACCTACAACAGATGCTGAATGACCTGGCTGACTCTTCTGTGCGCATCGGCTTGCGAATGAACCTGGATAAAACCAAGGTTATGTTCAATGAACATGTACTACCGCAACCGATTGCGATGCACGTCGCCGTCCTCGATGTTGTTCAGAAATACGTGTGTGTACCTCGGGCAGACATTGCAGTTAGGTAGAAACAACTTTGAGGATAAGGTGAACAGAAGAATTCAGTTGGGTTGGGCAGCATTTGGGAAACTACGTCGAGTCTTCTCATCGTCGATCCCACAATGCCTCAAGACGAAAGTCTTCAATCAGTGCGTCCTACCCGTCATGACATACGGAGCTGAAACGTGGACACTGACGGTACGGCTAGTCCACAAGTTCAAAGTCGCTCAGCGGGCTATGGAAAGAGCTATGCTCGGAGTTTCTCTTAGGGATAAAATCAGAAATGAGGTCTGGTCCGGATGATCCGGCAGAAAACTAAAGTTACCGACATAGCCCACCGGATTAGCAAGCTGAAGTGGCAGTGGGCTGGCCATATTAGCCGCAGAACCGACAACCGCTGGGGTAAACGAGTTCTTGAGTGGAGACCGCGTCTCGGCAAACGTAGTGTAGGACGCCCTCAGGCTAGGTGGAGTGATGATTTGCGCAAGGTGGTTGGAAGGAGTTGGATGCGAGAAGCCGAGGATCGACCTAAGTGGCGTGCAATTGGAGAGGCCTATGTCCAGCAGTGGACTGTGATAGGCTGATGATGATGATGATGATGATTTATACCTTTTTGGAACTGCATACCATTTGAAAGTCATTTTATTACATAAGTCACTGTTAAAATATAGATCCAATCGCGCTTTCGTTATTTGTTTGCAACAAATGTATGTAGATGATATGTGCTACAGCTCACAACACAGGCAGGTGATGTCACCGACCCCATTGCAGCGCCATATTGTCAAAATAGCATTTTGGCGCGCTATTTCAATTTTCAACTTTCAATTTGATATTTTTCAGCAAATATGTGCCAGAATGAAATGAAACTTTTACTGGGTTCTTAATCTTCAACTTATTAATATAAAATGGATTTCAAAAACCAGTCAAATAGCCTATTACGAGTACATGCTTAATGCGGTACAAAATGGGCGCAGTACATTTATGATGATCCCCAGCCCCATGAAAGATCCTTGGTTTCAGGATTAGCCTATAACAAGGATATCTTTTAAATACCTAACATTACAACCCTATACTATGAATACTTTTTCAGCTCACCTTGACATAGGGAAAGATTAGTTTCTCCTTGATCATCGACCAAATGATGCGAGTCATCTCATCACCGTCCATATCAACAACCGGCTTGGCCGCCACCACTCTTTTTGTTGTGCCATCTAAAAATTAAGGGTAAAACTTGAGCACAAATATTTACTAGCTCTTCTTTTCTTGTAGTGTCAATTATTTTTCATCAAATATCAGATTTTATTAATGGTCCTTTGCAGGCTTTCACAAGCCTTGTTTATTTGACTTTTATTAGATGAACAATTTATAGTGCCTTTCAGAACACAACAATAATTTTAAACATTTTTTCCGGAGTTGGCCCAACTTGGAATCTAACCAGAGACCCTTGTAAATAACACTAACCAAGTAAGAAAATGATTAAATCAGTCATTTGTAACTTGCACCAAACTCTTAATTCGCACAAAGATATTAAATAGAAAAAAACACAAAACCTTAACTCCAGTGAGAACTAGAGATTTGGAAGGACCTCTATAAATTCGAATATTAGGTGAATTATTTAGAATTCATTAGTATTTAAGAATGAAGTGGCAAAATTGGAAGGTTTTCTTTAAGATAATCTTAAAATAACGTAAGCCTAATAGACTGACATCAAATAATCAGACATGCTTGGCTAAGTATACCATGATAAAATTTAATACTTAGGGGTTCTTGCACTATTTACGTATCTTAATTAAGTCTAGTTTTATTCAAAAACAAATGTAGTTGATAACATAATTTAGGAACTTAAGCTCGTGTGACATAAATTAAAACAAATACTTACTCATTCAATATTAATGCCTAATTAACTGACTATGAAGTCTTACAATTAATGAATAATATCATCTACAAAATATTGTATTAATTATTTTATTCCTTAAAAATTAACTGCGAGCAATATTAGACTTTCGTCTTGTTACCTAACCAACAAAATAATAGACTAACAGATACTTACAACTACGGGAGCACTGTGCTGAAACGTCAGACACATATTTGAACAATGTTTTTGAAGTTTTACTAGCCATCACGAAAAGATATATTTGAAAATAATTTTAACGTGGCGTTTTCTGTTCAACACACCCTCACTCACTCACAAACCATTCACAAAAGGCAAGCGGGCACAGTGTGTGTGCGTGTGTATGGATAAGTTTTATACATGTTGTGTACCACCACCAACGGCACCAACCACCCACCCATAGTGATGTGAAAGCTAACTAAATTTCACGACAAACTTATCGATTTACAAATCGCTCAAAATGAAAAAAAAAACCATTGCTGAAGTTTGCCCTTACACTACCTAGTACCTACAGGGCAGTAAGGACTAGGAGGGGCCTGTCCTTACCACAGCTAATAAGGTAATAATGTAATGTTTTGATGCCACGAATGGTGCAATAACTCGAACAATGACTTAAAGGCACCTATTCTGATAATTCTGCTACTGCTAAGAAAAAACAATAATGTTTTTACCAGTTACTACACTTTTACTCGCTCTGAATCATTAGTATAAAACTATCGGTGCTGCTTCATACTTATGATAATGATAGTTCCAACAAACACAAGGTGATCCCAAACAAGAGTAATTGTGATCATTCGAGGGTGTTTCAGGGATGAATACTTTATAGTCTTCGTAACTTTTTATGGTCACGTGTTTGGGTTAAGAGTGTTCTATGTTTTCTCATTTATTTAAACTGGGATTTATTTTGCATTAATTTTAGTACTTGTCAAATAAATCTTACTCTACTATAGTCCACATTTTAGTGTACCTATATGTATACTATGTATATACAACGTGTTCCTTTTGATATCCCATAACTCTAGGGTATTAAACTGACCATGGTAAAGAATCTAATTGCATGAATTATTTTTTAATTATTAATTTTTTTTGTTTAATTTTTTCATAGAATTAATTCTAAAAAGTCACGACTGTTTATGTAAAACACCCTTAACTTGTTATGAATGAACCTACTTATCAATGAAACACCCACAAACGTCAATGTTTTTTACAAATATACGCTGTCCCGCTACTTTACTACTAGCGTTGTCAATCTGTGGGGAATTCCCCAAACTGCGGGGATTTTCAGTTCAATTAGGTAAT
Source organism: Anania crocealis (assembly GCA_949315895.1). Taxonomy (NCBI): domain Eukaryota; kingdom Metazoa; phylum Arthropoda; class Insecta; order Lepidoptera; family Crambidae; genus Anania; species Anania crocealis. The sequence continues at coordinate 13,247,674 of OX438880.1, read as the reverse complement.
TTGTGGGGAGAGCGTTTACGTGGGGAAAATGCGGGGAATTCAGACATTTATACTAGAACTGAACTTAGTAATAAAAGTAGTATAAGAAGTAAGTATAATTCATAAATTATGTATACATCATTCAAATTAAGTTAAAGTTGAATTAAATATATTATATAAATCTGGCAAGAAGGTTTTAGAGTTTATTTTATGGCAACATTTATGTCTATCAAACTTTATCGTTTATCGAGGACGTCCCTGTTTTTTTCTTTAGTTTTACTATACAGACAGAGTATTGCAGTCATTACAAAGAACTGTTGAGTGTTATTGTGTTCATAGTTCGAATACACACCATATTACTTGTTGTATACTGCTTGATGCTTGTTGTTTATTGAATGAAGGGCTGTAATATGTTGATAAAACATGTGTGGAAAATATAGGTAATTTCGATTTCATTTTCCCCAAAATTGGGGATTTTCAGTTAGGTTTTTGGATAATCGGGACTAAAACCGGTCTCGCAAAACTAAGGATTCGCCATACTGGTTATATTTTTTTAACAAATTTTACTAAAATTGATGTTATATTCGGAACTATTGATTTTTGAACCACATGTTCTAAGGTGTTTTATATTATTTTTACCTATAGATCATAACCTTAGAGTTATGGGATATCAAAAGGAACACAATATATATTAGGTAAATGGTATAACAAGCCGAAACCAGCCTATGTAAATATTATATGCATAGATACAGATACTGTGGTGAAGTCAGAAATATGATATCGTCATTTTTGGAAAAATAATCTCCATACAAATCGGAATCTCAATTTTTTAGTTTGTATGAAAATAAAAAAAATTATAATATCATATTTCTGACTTCACCATATTATTATAATTATAAAAATAAAAAAATAAAAATAAATAAAATAAATGTGGACAACATCACATACATTGTTCTGATCCCAATTTGAATAACTGTTTAAAGCATTCATGTTTTGGAAACCAGAAACAACGAAGGTACCACAAACACCCGGACCCGAGGAAATGTAGAAAAACACATTTTTTCTACACTGAACCCGTCCGGGAATCGAACCCGGGACCTCGGAGCAGGCGACACCTTGAAAACCGGTGTGTACGCCACTCCGCCACGGAGGTCGTCAGTTTAAGCTGTCAATTATGCATATTATGTTTACATAGGCTGGTTTCGTTTTGTTTATCATTCACCTAATGTTGGTGCTTGAGCCTTGGGGAGGTTGTTGGAATGATAAGAGTTTGGTATTTTCACAAAGTAACTACATTTTATAAAACGTTAGTGTGCGCACCCGACGATGGCGAAATATGCACTAAAGTTTTAAGATAAAATAAATGATAGAATCGCAATATCTCGTCCAATGGCCTAATTACCGTAAATTATGCATCACAATAAGTATTGCGAAACTTAAGTGTTGGTGTACCGAACATCTAACACCCTGTTTCGTCTTAAATCTAGGATGAAACAAATTATATTTAATATTACTAACAGACAAGTTAAATCATACAATCGTCACTGATTGCGAACTCTGATCTTGTAAATTTTTATTGCTATTAATTGGTATCGACTAATACAGAAATAATAGTTATTTGTGTGCAATCATACACAACACTAGCGAAGCCAGGCCATCCACCGCCCGCCAGACGCCAGCTGGGCGCCGGCAAGCCGGTGCAGCAGTGCTTTGTTCGGTCAGAGGGAAGAGTTGATAAATGAACATTAAAATTTTTGTGAATTCGAATATTTTTTGAATAGATAGACCGCCAATCTGCTGTAAATCGAACATTCGAATAAATTTACAAGCTACCTAATTTTTCGATTTAATTACAATCGGTTGACCAAAAGTTGCCTCGTTGGAGACGTTGCATTGGAGTTAGCAGGTGGCTGCGGATCCGTAGATTCAGCTATTGACACCGAAAAACTAAGGTAAGTTCATAGTTTTGTACTTAGGTATGTATCTACGTCAGTAAACGCTTTTAAATTGGTATTTTATTTCAAAATGATCTAAATAGGTAAGTACTTACTTACTATTTTGTTTTAGGAATAAAGCTGAGTAGTCGGAATAAATCAACACTGTTACCTATTTATAATAATGTTGTTGAATTAACAATAGAACAGCACCACTGTTTCTCGTCCTACGGGTGTAATTTAATGTGTTGTTTTTTTTTTAATTTTAACCCTTCAGCAATGTCACAGATTGCAAAATCTCAAATGTGAAGTGCTTCATTAATCTGAAAATGTCTCTAATAAACATAGGAATAGGAGCAAAGAAAATTTTCATTAAATTATTTTGACAGGACAGGAAGAGCTAATTTTCTCTTTCGTACGTACCTACTCTAATTTACTATGCGGTCTTCTATGATTAGAACTGAAACTGAAATACCTACCTACCTGCCTCGGAGTTGTAGAACGTACTATTTGTCTCCGGGTAGTTATTTGCGAGTTCAACTAAGCCAAGGTCGAGAGCCGTTTTAAATGCACCTTTTTTTTTTCGTTTTTAACTTAAAGGGCTTATTTTGTTTTGTGTACCTATGTGTGAACCTATACCTATTTACTTTTATTCCCCGACTCTGCGTTTGTCACAAAGGTGATGGTGAAGCGCATTCAAAAAATCCATTCTTTACCTGTTTAAAGATTTCGCTCGATCGCCTGTATAATAAAAAGTAAGCATGGGGTTTTTGAAAGGATCAAAAGGGCAAGGAATGTAGCATTTGACAGCTGTGTTGTTTCTTAAAAAAAAAATTTGTTACCTAGCCTAGTTAAGTAGCAAGTTTAGGAATGTAAGTAAAGCATAGTTTTCATTGGATTGACTGGCTACTTTCTAAATAAATTTCCTTATTGTTGTTTATTTTATCAGTCATTTTACCTAATAAATATAGGAACTTCTCATGCAGTAACATATAATAGCAACGGCAAACTATTTTTAACCCTTCGAGCGTGGGTTATTCCAGACACAATTAAAATCACTTGTTATCGCGGCAGCCGGCTGTCGCTTATGGTTTGAAGCGACTTCAAACTACCAACGCACGCCATTCCTCTCGTCGGCTCTATCCTTTGATTAAAGGCTCTATCGGTCATCGCTTCTGCGTCAGACATTCAGTCTATTTTTTTGTCACTTTAGCTTGATGATTTTGTGTGCTATATGTACCAGTCACGTCACGGCCGCGACAGTCCCCTCCGTTTTCTAGCGGATAATTCAATTCCTTAACCTATTTGTATCTCGCTGAGTACCTACATTTTTTAGCATTGGCCCCGTAAGTCGTCATACGCAAAACGCACTAGTTGAAAACGTTTGTCTTATGACTTATGACACTGCTTTAGGTTTAGGTGCTGCAAATGCACAAATAAGTTTTCCGAAAACGAAGGGAGAATTTGTTTGGAGTGGGCTCAAACGAATTCTACCCTCAGTCTCTTTGTCGATGTTGTTGCCAAGTTGGACAGTTTGTCTCAGGTAGACAAACTGTCCAAATTAGCAACCGACGAAAACTGTACCTACTTGGAAGAATATTTTCCTTAATCGTGAGTTCGTGACGTTAATCTTGTTGGACCTTTTACAAAAGACCCCAGTGTATTGGCCAAAGATTGGACCTTTGGACAAAAAAGAAAATTCACTAACACTAGCCGATGTTCTAGAAAGCTTGATAGTGTGTGTCCAGTTCCTATTTCCAAGGCCATAGTGTCTGACCTATGGCACGTCCGTTGCGTTCTTGTACCTTTATACTTTGGCGTTAACATCTCGTATGACAACAATGAAGATAGTTCGGCTCGTAGCCGCGTAGGTACCGTCAAGAGCATTAAACCAACCGTACGGACCGTGCCATATTTTTACGATACCCTAACCCGAAAAGGTTCGATCTCGTCTTTATAGTGTCCTGGAGTAGGCGCGTACCATTGTAAAACCTTTAGACACTGTCTGTAGAACGCTAATACGCAACTCTGAATGAGACACTAATTATTGATTAACAAGTAAACAGAGCCTGTCTTTGTTTTTTTACACATATCTAGCAAATAATAAGATACCGAATTATAGGGTGATCACGTCCTCCTCTCTTTAGACTTCTGATAGCCCTACAATGTGCCAATTAATATAAATTAGCTCTACTTCGATGACCGTGATGTCCTTGTCGATTCGTAGTATTCGTCCGTTATACGTGGTTAGTTAGATAGGTAAGGTTCTTGGGGTTCCTTTCCCGCCGTTACCATGGTCTATGCCATGGTCTTCTTTCGTAAACAGGAATTCGACGGCCTCCATGGTGGAGTGGCTTACACACCGGTTTTCAAGGTGTTGCGTCACTTCGCCTGCACCGAGGCCCGGGTACGATTCCCGGATGGGCCAATGCATAAAAAAAGTGTTATTCTACATTTTATCGGTTCGGGGTTTTGACATCGATGTGTTGATGTTTCTGGTACCTTCTTTGTTTCTGATATTCATATTATATCATCCATTTGTATCTGTGTGTCTGAATGCTTTAAATATTTACTCACTTCCACATCGTTTTCGTGCATTGTTTGGGAGTTCGTTGCGGTACCTCAGCATTGCACTTTAAGCTCACCAGTGGTGACTCACCAGTCATAGGGATGTTGCGCTTGAGAGATGAGTCTAGGACTCAACATGTATTTAAAAAAAGGTTCTTATTACTAACTAGCTGTTCCCGCGACTTCGTACGCGTCAATTTCTGTTTTTACGATCGCGATTATTTTTGCAACATTTTTCACTGATGCTTCGCGCCTATTGGTCGCAGCGTGATGTTATATAGCCTAAAGCCTTCCTCGATACATGGACTATCCAACACAAAAATATTTTTTCAATTCGAACCAGTACTTCCAGAGATTAGCGCGTTCAAACAAACAAACAAACTCTTCAGCTTTATAATATTAGTATAGACAGGTTAAAAAATACAAAGATCATTAAGTTTACGAGTATAAGTGTCATCAAAATTCGGTCAGAAATGTTTGCGTGAAATAGTTATTAACAATCATCCATACGATTTGATGATTGTATATCTTTCGTGTTTATAATATCGTACCATATTTATTTAGTAAAAATACGTTCGTGCGGGTTTAAATACTCAGGGGCTAACAATTGCCTCTGTTTTTTTGCAGATAAAGTAGAAAAATGTGTGGGTGTCTAAAGGTGCTGCGGGTTTACAAACCGCTATCGCGAACTCTACACTTTAGACTCTCTAGCTCCTCAGCAGCACAACCGCAAGTGCCTGGAGTACCTTATACTAAACTATCTATCGGGGTACCGAAAGAAATATGGCAAGACGAAAGAAGGTACCATATTTATTTTATCACTGCAGTGAATAACTTACTACAGAATAAATATTGCCTTACCTGCAAAATCTAATTGTATACATTGTTAAAACAGTTTTAAATTACTTAATACGAGTAGTATTTCAAGCTTCACTTACATAATTTTATCTTTGTAGAGTTGCAGCAGTACCAGCAGTAGTTAGCAAATTAATCAAGAAAGGTTTTTCTGTAAACATAGAGGAAGATGCTGGAGCTTTAGCTAATTTTCCAAACAAGGCTTATGAAGAAGCCGGTGCTAAGGTCACCAGTTTGAAGGACACATTCCAATCAAGTATAACTACTATTATTATGTATCAGTTGGTGTATTTTATATATTTAAAATTTAATTTGCAAACTACAATGTTCAACTTCTTTTCCAGATATAATCCTTAAAGTCCGGCCATTATTAGATTGTGAAATCCAAAATGTACAAGATGAAGGAACACTTATATCATTCCTGTACCCTGCACAAAATCAAGATCTTATTAAAAAACTTGCATCGAAAAAGGTTAATGCATTTGGTAAGATAACAAACTTTATTTCTGGATCATTCACTAACTTGTTGCAAACAAACATGAAATGATTACTATTAATCTGTTTTAGCTATGGACTGCATCCCGCGAATCAGTCGTGCCCAGGCTTTTGACGCCCTTAGCTCGATGGCAAACGTGGCAGGTTACAGAGCAGTCATTGAAGCTGCTGCACATTTCCCTAGGTTCTTTTCAGGTAAGAAAGACCACTTCTCAATTATCTTCATTGAAACATTATAACCGAAATACATTATAATAGAGCCAAAATTTGGCCAACCAGCTAACAACATGTGCTTTCCAACTTTCTCTAATTTACAACCTAATCCAGCTAGGTAGAAACAACTTCGAGAAAGAAGCCGATAGGAGGATTCAATTGGGCTGGGCAGCATTTGGGAAGCCTCGTCACGTCTTTACGTCATCTCTGCCACAATGTCTGAAAACTAAGGTCTTCAATCAGTGCATCCTATATACCAGTTATGACCTATGCTGCGGAAACGTGGACACTTACCAGAGGACTAGTTCACAAGTTCAAAGTCGCTCAGCGAGCTATGGAGAGGGCTATGCTCGGTATCTCGTTAAGAGACAGGATACTAAACGAGCATATTCACCAGAGGACGAAAGTTATCGACATAGCCCGTAAGATAAGCACGCTGAAGAGGCAGTGGGCTGGTCACGTCTGCCGTAGAACCGACAACCGTTGAAGCAGACGAATTCTCCTTCTGTCTTTCTTGTCGTTTACTTACGGCAATGTCATGTTACAGTATGAGTAAGAGGCAGATAGTGGGACCACAAAGACGAACATCGTCAAACTTATATCAAGCAATATTTTTCTGTCCTCAGGACAAATGACAGCTGCAGGGCGCGTCCCGCCTTGCCGGGTACTGGTCGTTGGCGGCGGAGTCGCTGGGCTGGCGGCCGCGGCGCAGGCTCGCTGCATGGGCGCCGCCGTGCGCGCCTTCGACACGCGCCCAGCCGTGCGGGAACAGATAGAGAGTCTTGGTGCGCAATTCATCACTATGGAAATGAAGGTAGCTGTCAAATTATGCCTCTTAGCCTTTATTTACAACTAGCTGTTGCCCGCAACTTCGTCCGCGTCAATTTCTGTTATTATGATCGCGATTGGGTATTTTATTTTCATTTATATATTTATTGGGTAACTTGAACCGTTTACGCAGCGCACGAAACGGACGCCTTTTAATATGAATAATTTTCCCCGTTTTTGCAACATTTTTCATTGATGCTTCGCTCCTATTTTTCGCAGCATGCATGATGTTATATAGCCTACTATTTTTCGCAGCATGCATGATGTTATATAGCCTAAAGCCTTCCTCGATAAATGGACTATCCCAACACAAAAATATTTTTTCACTTCGAACCAGTACTTCCTGAGATTAGCGCGTTCAAAGTCAAACAAACAAACTCTTCAGCTATATAATATTAGTATTGATAGTGTAGCAATCTCAAACGTTTTGGAGCTTTGCAGCTTGCTACGATAGTATGAGCACACCAAATGCTGAGGTAGTTGTCGTTAAAAAGAATGCAACCTATACCCTCATTCATTCCATGGCGTAAAATTAACCAAAAATCCAATATAAGATAACGGTATAGACCCATCATCATGCATATAAAGCGTTGTAGCTCTGGTTGTCACTGTAACAGCTTGCTTACGTAGATGCTTATTAATTTCATGCGGCGTGTGGTCACTGGTCTAGTGTGGTATATTGTGCAATGGCTGTGTATCACGTTTCCCATCGCTCATATTTACGTAACAGATCTACGAGCGCGTGTTAACTTAATGATGTGACATTAGTTTTCATGAAGCAAGTATTTAGTTTTCATACGCGGGCGTACCCTTAAAGTAGGGTGCAATCTAGCCTATATTAAGTAAATTAGGACGATAATTAAAAAAAAAAAGATGTTTGTAGATAGATATTTCTTGTAGAGTTCATTACTTATATATATATCACGTAAAATGCATGTGACCTACTAGTAATCTCTGATAAGTATCAGTAATTTGTAATTAAGATCATAACAGTGACTTCCCGCTTTAGTTATAGAGATAGGTTAAATTCATGATTACAATCACTGTCCTGTGTCGCACCGTTTGTTACATTTAAATATTTGTTATTTTACTTTTGTGCTAGTTGTCGCTATATGTATTTGCAGAGTCTGTTTATTCGGCGAGCTGTGTACATTTGTGATGTAATTTAAATATTAAATGTTGTTTTGTGTTTACGATAGTTTGCACTTGGTATCGTGAATTAAAGAAATAAAGATAAAAATTGTTCTTTCTCTAAGTAATAGTATGATATGAATAATTATACTGATACATCACTTCACTTCTTTTCTTACAAATATTCAAGTAGAAGTGGTAAAAAATCCTTATAAAAATACTTTAATTACTTATGTCTAAAAAATATTATTTTAATTGAGTAGATTTGGTTGTTCAGAATAATTTTAAGTATAAAAATATATACTATGTATGATTAGTTTTAATCATAAATAGCAATTTTTAAGAGATATTTGTTGGCCCAAAGTAATAACTGATGTCAGAAGTCTTGCCTTCAACTATAATATTAAAATTGTTTTGATATTTAAGAAAATATTAGAAGCTGTTAAATATACTACTTATATAAACTATTTATGATTAAAACTAAGCATAAATAATATATATTTTTAATTATGAGTCATAAAGACTATTTATTTATAAGATAAACTACTATTTTCTGATATAGCTATTGTTATTCTTAGTATCTCTAATAAAGTTATTATTCTTATGCTGGTCAGAGCCCTTTGTGGAAAGAAATGTAATTTAATACAAACAAGATGTTTATCCATCAAGGATTATTAAATAGGTGTTCACTAAGACTAATAGGTATTACAATGAGCTGGTGTTCAAGAACTGTTTGCTGTGCTTATTGTTGAATAATCTGAATTATCGTTTATATAGGAAGAAGGTGCTGGCGACGGCGGTTATGCGAAGGAAATGAGTCAGGAGTTCCTCGACGCCGAGCGTGCGCTATTGGGCAAGGAAGCTAGGACCTCAGACGTCGTCATAAGCACAGCGCTCATACCGGGGAAACCGGCTCCACTTCTCATTTTAGAGGTAACTTAACACCTAGTTGTATTTTAAACAACAGTACGTCAACCTACCACAAAACGTCAAATTTTCTCGATTGGTATTGATCTCTACTGGTTGGACTTAAAGTTCAAAATCACTAATGAATGAATGTCCTTTAACTTTTTGGGTATGTTGACCTGCCGTTGTCTATACCTAGCATTTACTCATGTGTGATATAGTTAAAGGTTTGTATTAAATGTATTTTTTGAAATAGTTAATAATATAGGAAAATATAAAAAATAAAATAATTCATTCGAACATATGTTTATGTTGATTCAAGTGATTGACTTTGTGAAGCAAATTACGTTTTAAATTTTATAATAAATACTTTTTTATTGCTTAAGATTTGGCTTTCGAATTTTATCAAAATATTATTCAAAAATATTCTTATAGTATTAAGACGCATAGAATTCTCAGCAGCTTAAAATAAGTATCGTTTGTTGTAACGAGTTAAATAGAAAAGTTGTGTAATGTCTGGGCAAAGTTCACGACTATCTTGTCTGCTAACTTACTAATTAGAAGAAGAATCAATACAAGTACATACGAGATTATTTCTATTCATAAACACTGTACAAGACAGCCTTCGCGTACATGGAAATCTGACATGTATCATGACGTCACAGTACTTGATGCCTTAATTTTTAACTATTACAGGTATACAAAGGGGCTTGGCATTTCTGTTTCACTTTATCATGGCTATTGTTCATCACAATAAAGTTAGTTTTCTATATTCAAACTATATTAGTCTTTTTATACCTACAGCTTTTCTCTTTATGCTTATTTTCTACGTGCGTTTGCGTCTAAAACAAGCTCAAACTCAAAAAACAACTCAAACCGAAACGTTTATTTGCTAAGAACACAGTTATTAACTAAGTTTCAGAATTCAGATACTCAGAAAAAATGACTGAAAATTAGCGACTTATTGAATAGTCTTGCCTAACAACCATTTTGAAGTGCTTCTTGAATGAACTATAATTTGATTCTGGCCTACATTTGTTTTTTTAGAAAATTCACGGATGAACCAACGCAACGGTTTATTAAGAGGGTAACCGGTTCTAGGACTGATCATCGAAAGTCTATCGGTGATTAGTGTGGCGGAAGCCTTCATTGAAAGATTTCTTTAATGGGCTATTTTGCCGAATACGAAATTTTACCTTGTGAATCTGCTGTTCAATAATATGGCGATTTAAACGATCTCTATTTAGAACATAATATACTATTGTTGTAAAAAATTGGACCGGTTAAACCTTGTATATTTATTTATTCAATTTTTAGGATGCGGTACGCGACATGGCACCGGGTAGCGTGATTGTAGACCTAGCCTCCGAAATGGGGGGCAACGTGCAAACCACCAAAAAGGGCGAGATTGTCAAAGTGCACGGAGTCACGCACGTCGGCCTGACAGACCTGCCTAGTCGGATGCCGGCCCACGCATCTACCCTCTACGCCAACAATATTTCAGGATTTCTCTTCAGTTTAGGTAAATGAAATAAGGAATGAACCATTCTCTGTATACATAAATAATAGGGGTTAAAGTATGAAATTGCTGATTATTTTCCCACTTTTTATTTTGTTTATAGCTCTTAAGTATAGTCATATTATTGCGTATTTTTTTTTGTATTATATCAAAAACTAAATAAAGTAACTTTTGACTAAAAAAAAAAATGCAATACTAGTGCCTATTACTTCAGAGGAAGTCGTTGAAAAGACCCCTTACAATGTGTCAGCTGACCTTCTTGCTTCAATTAAGTATAATAATATTTGTATTATATACTTTGATTTTCAGAAATTTAAATACTATAATGCGTAGCTTTATAACCATCTAACTTTCACCTTTAATTGCATCGAAAACGGTTCAGGCGTTTTTAAAAAAACTAAAAAATTGATAGTATGGAAAAATGACTTTTCTCGATTTCGTCCATACAAAACAACAATTTCATACTTTAACCCCTAATATGTATACACGATATGTGTACATTTGATGTATTTTGATAAAAAAATCCATTTATGTCACATTTCAATATCTTGCAGAGCTCAGAAATATTTACACATTTACATATATCTCCATTCTATGATAAACGTAATCCAGAGGTCAGGGAAGCCACAGGAAAATACCTATCTAATAAATGAAATAGACGTTTTTGTTTTGCTTTAAGCTATGCTTTCGCACCAAGGGTTATGTAATTACATATTTTATGTTTGTCTGTTTCATTCTTTATGGTCTAATTAGCTTGTACAGTTAGTAAAAGTAGCTTAATCATTTTGTTTATTTTAACATAATAGGGGAATTCTACTCCTGTACTGCAATAATGTTATCTTGCCTTATCGCCAAACCGAAATCCGACCTTATTGTACTCGTTATAAATATGTGGTCGTAACAAAATATATGACAGTACCATGTAATATTTACATAATATAAAGGAAAATAACCGACCGCAAGCAATAACTACAGTTCTACTACTCTTTGTTCGTTTGAGTATATTCTAGCTATTGCTCAAGACATTTCTATGGACATGTCAGCACAGTATAGATACTCGTACAACATGCATGTTTTTCTTAAAAATAATTGTTAGGCCAACTTAATTTGCATAAGCATCCGTTTATTATCTATTGGTTTCCATGATTCTTAAATATAATAGTTACTCAGTAAAGAAAAATAATAACAGTTGCTATCTCCGGTAATATGTATTAAAAGAGCCAAAAACTAATAGACCTTTATCATATCGGCTTATAAAGCAATAAAATGTAATTGGTATGATAAGAAAATGAGGACATTGAATAAAATATTTGCATCGTACTTATAGAGATCAACCTACGTAAGTAAGAATGAAATCGTATGGACTATTATAATATAACATGCCACTTTTGTATGGTCACCTTCAGTGGTTCATCACAAATTAATTAGTCATTTTTAGGGTTCCGTACCCAAAGGGTAAAAACGGGACGTGAATTACTAAGACTTCAATGTCTGTCTGCCTGTCCGTCTGCCTGTCACCAGGCTGTATCTCAAGAGCCGCGATAGCACGAAAGTTCAAATTTTCACAAATTATGTATTTCAGTTGCCGCAATAACAACAAATACAAATACTAGTAGTAGTTTTGGTACGGAACCCTTCGTGCGCGAGTCCGACTCGCACTTGGCCGGTTTTATTCTTAAATGCCGGTTCCCACTATGGGGTTTTTAGGTTATATGTAATATCTTTATTATAATAGGATTATTTTAGACAGGACAATTGAAGTTTTTATGATAGTTGAAAATCAATTGGTAGTCGCATAATTAGAGTACCTACTCTGAACATTCGTGAAAGTCCATAATGTTTTCTTGGCGCACTAATTCTGCAATTAGTGCGCTCATCGAGTTTTTCCTAAAAACCAAATGTTAACGCATATTTATGAAAAGGAGAATATACATACATCTACCAGGGTGGGTGCTTATCAAAATCTGGCCGCTTGTATACTTGTTTTTTTTTTATAAAATATCCTCCACTTTACGGCAATACACATGATGACTCTGAAAAATACCCCCGCCAGGAACAAATGATCACTTCCACATCAACCTCGAGGACGAAGTGACACGCGGCGCTGTTGTGCTGAAAGCCGGTGAGCTTCTGTGGCCGCCGCCGCCGCCGCCGAGCATGGCGCTTGCGCAACAACAGCCCAAGCAGGCCGCCGTCGCCAAACCAGAGCCGCCCAATCCCTTCAATGAGACGCTAAAGGATTCTTTTCTGTACTCCACTGGTAAACTTATTTTACTAATTATAAACAGCTTTTGCCCGCACTGACACTTTTGAACACCCCGATTCGAATTTTCGAACTTTGCTCGGGTTTGTGATTACCAAACTGCATTTGGTAAGCATGGAGATCACGGCCTTTGCCCTGCAGGGGGATGATTTTAGTCTGTTACCTTTTCGCTTGCGGCTCTGCCTGCGTGAACTGCACGTTATATAGAACGGGGGGAAGCTTGAGGCCCATCAGTTATATACAAAATAGCCTAAAACTTGAAAAATTATGCCTCAGATGGGACTCGAACCCGCATCTCCTTTCTTAAGGTCCAATCTGTCTTTGTACCAAATTTCATAAAAATCGTTTCAGTAGTTTAGGAGTGAAAGCATATCAGATTGACAGACAGAGTTGCGTTATTTCAAGGCGTACGGAGTCGCGGACAATTTATTTATTTTATTTTATTTTGATGTTATTCACAATCCGCAGCTCTTATAAATAATTAACTGTCTTATATTTAATAGGTAGTAATTATATTAATTGACAATGTGTATAGCGTTGCTTACTAAAAGCACGTACTTGCGTGAATGCTGGTTATTATTGTATTTACATTTGTCAAAATGTTGGATCATTTGTATTCCGCAGGCTTGGCTAGTTTGATCGGACTGGGCATGGTGTCGCCGAATCCAGCCTTCACGACTATGACTACTACATTGGCTTTATCTGGTAAGAAACTTACCTTTTTTTAACCTAAGATAATCTATGGTCCCTCGCATTGAGACTGATCGCTCGGTTTGGCCTATCTATAGTAAAGATAAGTATTATCCTGCCAAACTAAGCTTCCAAAGTTATAGTACCTTTACTAAGGGTTTAGAGAGGATACAAGGCTAACGCATGCTAATAAATGTTTAATTAACAAATTAGGCGATTTGCAAAGAACCGTGCATATAGTGTTAGTAGCCAAAGAAGGTTTTATACACCGTGCAATTTTAACCACCTTTGAAACGAAGCCCATGTTATGTAACCATTATGTATAACTGTGTATTACATTACATTATGTATAAATTGTAACGTTTTTTTTATTAATCTTGGCAATGTTAATAAAAAAAATTACAATTTTTTTTAATTAAAATATTGAAAAACGGTTTAGCTATTTATTTTGAAACACGCTGTGACGCCCACAGATGTAGCTGTGTAAGGTCCATTCAACCGAGACCCCGCCGCAGCAAAATAATAGGTCTGGGCGCGTCACAGCGTGTTACAAAATTAAATGTCTGAATCAAAAATTAAAATTTATCAAAAATATTTTTTTAATTTTCGTAACTTTGTCGATGATGATATTGTGTTGTTATATTCAGCTGTTTATATTTTAAATAGGTGTTGTCGGTTACCACACGGTTTGGGGAGTAGTGCCTGCGCTGCATTCGCCGCTGATGTCGGTCACGAACGCCGTGTCCGGCATCACGGCCGTCGGCGGCCTCCTGCTTATGGGCGGAGGATACGTACCTGAGACACCGGTGCAGGTATGACCATAAATTTTGATGTTCCCATCCGGAGACCATGGACAAAAACACCTCGAATCAGAGACTTTTTACATGCAACGGTAGCTGCAATCTTACGAGTTCATTGGTTCCGGTTTATCCACGCTGCGTCTTTCAGTGGTCGCCACTCGAGAAGCGATAGCCACATTTAAACATACTTTGGTGGGTTTACCTTTAATACAACTAGTACGATTCGCTTAATTTCCTCTCATTATAGTAATTTCTGTAGTCTATTTTTCTATGTAAGTAGGGATATTCCACATTCCAGAACATTTCAATAAAATTTATGTATCAGAACTGCGATATATCTTAATATCATTACTCAAGTTTTAATTTTATGCTATATTTATGTATTTATACATCCTTAAGAAGCATTTTCTCTGCAGTTACTAACTACCAGGTCAGCCTACCCAAAAAGTTAAAGGTCAATGAATTTATTTTCAACTTTAAGTCCAACAAGTAGAGATCAATATCAATTAAGAAAAATTTGATGTTTTGTGGTAGGTTGACGTGCTTTTGTCTGTTCATGAATTATATTGCCTTTTAATAAGGTTTAAAATGACACAAATCCCCTCGAGCGTACGGACGCTCACAATACATCGATGAAAATTTTGACAGAGACTAATGTGAAGCGTCCGGTCGCTCCACTTTCACTCAATCTGAATATATTTCTTTTCTAGTGGTTAGCGAGCACTGCTGCCCTCATCTCGTTTGTGAATGTATTCGGCGGGTTTCTAGTCACACAGCGCATGCTTGATATGTTTAAAAGGTAAAAAAAACTTTGTTATGGTATCATAAAGTTCAAATTAACTACTTGTCTTAGTTAATTTTGACGTGTTTATTTACAGGCCTACTGACCCACCAGAATATGGATACTTGTACGCTATTCCCGCAGCCGCCCTTCTTGGAGGATACTTTACGACGGCAATGCAGGTATGGTTCAACTTCTTTAGAGCTTCTATGCACCGTAGACAATAAATAAACGGATGTATGCAGTCAGAAAATTTTAGTAGTAAAGTGCGCGGGTACGTTTTAGCCATTAAACACCAGAGTTACTTCCAAAGCCAGTCTGCCTCCTGCGTGGATATTCTTGGCTGTCTCAGCGTAAAATAATATAAATACCATACATTTTGTTACTTGATAGGGCTACCCAGAAGTCCACCAGATGGCGTACCTAGCGTCATCGCTTTGCTGCGTCGGCGCACTCGCTGGACTCAGCTCCCAGGTCACCGCTAGAAAAGGAAATTACCTCGGAATGGTAAGATTTTCGTTTTATTTTACAGTTGGTATTCATTAATGTATAAACTTCTCTGTCGTGCCTCGTCGATAAGTACATATTATGTCTAATAAGTAAAGCACACTAACAAGCGTGATTAGTAAAACAAATAAATCCTATATGATAAACAATGATTTCGCACAGTAGACCTTCACTAAAGAAGTTTGGATTTTGCTCATCATAATAATGTTAGATATATTACCAATATTGTAGTGCAACACTTGTTTTTTGTCGTTTTTCAAATGAAATAATATTGACGGCTGTATTTGTGTAACTATAAACGTCATCTTTGTTTGGCCAGATCGGTGTATCGGGGGGTATAGCGGCTACCCTCGGAGCGTTGACACCAAGCGCAGAAGTCCTGGCACAGATGCTAGGCGTTGCCGGTATCGGAGGCTTGCTCGGTGCTACAATCGCCAAGAAAATTGAAATAACTGATCTCCCACAGCTGGTGGCTGGTTTCCACAGGTATGTCTTACCACATTTAACGCATTAGCGTGTTGGTGCGACAATGACGTTTACAAACCAAAGTAAGTGAAACCGGTGTTCGATAATTTGTAAAATGGAAAAATTCTGATTTTATTTCCGCTAAATCGGTTCGAACATATTATGTGTGCAGGAAAATACCTGCCTTTGGCACAATCCATTGAGACCAGCCAAGACACAAGTATCAATTAAATGGTACACAAAAATGACAAACCTTGGAGATGACCGTCTGTTACTATAACAGATGGTTTGTCTGTTATAGTACCAGACGGTTTATCTGTTATAGTAACAGACAGTTTGTCTGTTATAGTAACAAACGGTATGTCTGTTATAGTAACAGACGGTTTGTCTATTATTGTAACAGACGGTTTGTCGTTATATAAACGGGCGGTTTGTCTGTTATACTACATTTTTAGCCTATTGAAAATTAACAGCTGCCTGATATGAAACAAACTTGTTGCAAGTTGTCACCGTCGTATCAGTATTTGGTTGACCGTGATCACCCCAGAATGCGGTAACTAGGGCAAGCTAGTTAAGCTACCAAATTAATAAACTTTACGCACTCATAAGGTGGATAACTTATGAGTGCGTAAAGTTTATTAATTTGGTATTTTATACATGTGGAGAGCCCAAAGGAAACATACAATATAGTTGTCTTTTGCTCCAGTTTGGTGGGCATGGCCGCAGTCCTCACGTGCATCGCGACGTACATGCACGACTTCCCCGCCATGGCGCTCGATCCTACGGCCACGACGCTTAAGACCGCACTTTTCCTTGGCACATACATCGGTGGCATTACTTTCTCGTGAGTATTTTTCAAGTAATTCGACGTAACTACACAATAAATTTTGCTGCTTATAAACATTCAGCTGATGTAGCAGATGCCATGCCCGATGAAGACTCTAGGGGCAATAGGTGGTCTGTGGGGCAATACAATATTCTATGATATGGAGATTGATAAAGATTGTGATATAATTGGTTGCCTAGCTCTTATACCTACATAAATAAATGTGCTCAGCATCACATACATTGTTCTGTCAAAGCAGACATATATTGGCAAATACGACATACTACTTAATGACATTTTACTATCAACTATCCCTTGCAGTGGTTCACTGGTAGCGTACGGAAAGCTCCAAGGATCCCTTTCATCTGCACCTCTCATGTTGCCCGGTCGTCATGCCATTAACGCCGGCCTCCTAGCCGGATCGCTGGGCTGCGGTGGCGCCCTCCTGGCCTTCCCTGAGATGCCTGGCCTGCCCCTGCTGTCGGCAGCCGCTGTACTCAGTGGCATACAGGGACTTACACTCACTGCTGCCATCGGAGGTAATTAAAACACCAAACATGAAATCAAAAATAGACAATCTGCAACCGAAAAACGTCCTCACCAAATAAGCCCCCACTAAAACATTAAACTTAGTAGCATTCAATCTTATGTCATGTATAAGGTCCATTAAAACTTAAGGACTCTCTAATGGGTCGAGTGGACCCAGTCTCTTGCATTTTGTTGAATTACTAAAAAACTACGAAGTTTTCGACGTTGCCGTTCTAAGTACTTTTCGACCATAGTACGGGGCATGTGAAAAAGATTTGTGCAAACTTTTATAGCTTAGTTTGATGAAGAAAATTGTAGAACTCTGTTGGAAAATTATTTTATCCCAAAAATCATAATCCTTAATTTGTTGATTTTGAAAGTTGATTTTGCTTGTACCTTTGTAGATTGATGTCTTATTCATTTTTTTTTAGTAGATACATTTAGTAGTATATTAAAGTAAAGAAGATTTGTAATTGACTGACAATTTGCTTATTTCATTTTATTATTGGATTTTGACATTATTTAATTTATATGTAATAAATTTGGCATTGCTTACTTCATATAGACAATGTAATTAGTCTTTTAAGCGCTTTGGAACTCGCATTCTGTTAGCTTTTAAGATAATTTTAAATACAAATAAACAAATAAACCCTTTTAAAATTAGGTGATGATGTACCGCTCAGAAATGATATAGTAACAGCCTTCTTAGCGTTATTCACGTTGGTTCATTGCACAGGTATTTTTTTCCTAGGGCTTGTAGTCTAACACCAGTAGGTCTATGGCTTACAAATGCTAACTCCACATTTCTAATCACATTATTTCCACCAAACACGTGTTATTCAGGTGCCGATATGCCAGTGGTCATCACAGTTCTCAACAGCTACTCTGGCTGGGCGCTGTGCGCTGAAGGATTCATGTTGAACAACTCCCTAATGACCATCGTAGGTGCCCTCATCGGCAGCTCTGGTGCCATCCTCTCATACATCATGTGCAAGGTAACAATCAAGTCTTCTTTATGAATTTTATGGGTTGTCTGGATTCTGTATAAATACGTCTTTTCAATATGACTATTTAAAAATACTAGGCTGTTAATTGATAATCTATGTTTATTTAACTTTGTTCCGTTTTAAAATGAGCGCCCGTCCATAATAAATATTCTGTATGTGGTTAATAAAGTAATAAATAAGTAATACAGTATGAGATAGTGAGTACCCTTAATGACGTCAATTTAAAAAGTAGGTACGCAACTTTGCCTCCTACGTCTAGCGTCGACTCGACTTGCCGAATAGAATCGATTGTCGTAATATTTACCATGCGATAATATTGATTATGGACCAGTACTATCGACCTTGATAACCTGCAATCATGTCCTAATTCGGCGTGCTTTGATTTGACACGTATCGCGAATACAAAAATAATACGTAAATAATTAATTAATGATATTTATACAATCAATCATTGGAATAAATAGTGCAATACATTAACGATAGTAAATGCCATAATAGTGTGGATACGCCCTCGGTTTCTTGAGGTTATTTTATTATTTGACTTTTATGAAGTTATAATCACATAGGTATGCTAGAATATCCAAAGATATCAAAATCTATAAATCCATCAACCTTCGAAGCCAAATTCTACAGCAACGTGGGATCAGCAAAGGGTCTGGCCAAATCGTTCCATTTTCCCTCTTCCTTCATCATTCCAACTCGCCTTTAAATTATAATACTTATACTGTTTGTTAATCTCATAATAAATTCATTGTCAAAGGGAAAATAAATCAATCATTTCACCACGAGTCCAGACCTACAAAACCTACGGAAACGCAAAGTCATTAACATTAGTCAGTCATCTAAATAAAACACTCACTAAAAATAAAAGAGAAACTTCACTGATTAATTTCATCATACTTTTCTTAACTGTATTTGTTCAAGTTTTTTACTTCATGTTAAGTAGTTCTTTGATCTGTTGCCTTGTTTATGTTGAAGCGACACTTTGTATAAAAATGTTTCTTTCAATTTCCCGTAAAAAAAAACTGATTTATTCCTGAAAAATGATGTTATAATTTATCCAATCTTACAAATTGGATCAAACTACACACTGTCACACAATAACTAAACTAGCGTATAGAAGAACCACTCTCTAACAAAAGTACAGTTTAGGTATAAACATTGGCCTACTTATACTTTACTTGATATTTTAGCAATTAAATTGCAATTATAATATCAGTATATAAACTTGAAAAACTATGTTTCAGCCGGGACTCGAACCCGCATCTCCTCGCATGCCGGGCGGGCGCTATACCATAAGCCACCGAGACACTGCGAATCAGCGCGAATTTTTCAAGCATATTCTTAACGCTTTAAGCCAGCGTTGCTTCATCAAATATTAGGAGTTTGCACCCTTAACCCCCGAAAGAAACATCTTTGCAGATGTTTGACAGTCAGTTAAGATAAAACAGCTATTTATATACTTTATTTGATATTTTAGCAATTAAATTGCAATTATAAGATCAGTATATAAACTTGAAAAATTATGTCTCAGGCGGGACTCGAACCCGCATCTCCTCGCATGCAGGGCGGGCGCTATACCATTAAGCCACCGAGACACTGCGACTCAGCGCAAATTTTTCGGCCCTCACCGCCCCACGGTGGTCCGAAAAACCGCCTTTCATACACATAGGAATGAAATGTGGTTTATTTTAAATTTTATTATTGATATTAGTTTGGCATATAATAGTTAATATCATAAGTAAGTGTGGCCATCTTAAGATGTGTAACTTACAAAAAAAAAATTACTTTTTTTTGTATAGAGAAACATACATTTTATTTTTTCCTCGGTACTTACTGCAACCATTAAGCTGCGACTTATATGACATATACTTACACATAAGACGAACCCTACAAGATCCGCCGTTTGTGCCGAAACTTGCCGCTTTGCCTTCTACATATTTATTTATTTATTTAATTTGTAATTCCTATATAAGTCATACTTATTTGATTCTAATGACGAATGTAGACAGTACAGCACGTAATATAAATAAGCATATTTTTTGGTAAATTTGCCTTTACTTTAAATATATATTTTTTTACTAAAAATTATAATGAAATACGAAATTTAGGTTTAAAAATGGACAGCATATTTTATTCAATAAAAATATTAATCAATAATAAAAATACTATTACAGAAATGATGCGGAATGTCAATCTAGTAATTAATGTCAACTTTAAAATTAATAATAATTGATCTGCAAGTAGTTATTGTCAATGTAACATGCCAAAAATCGATAAAGTGCTCATTACAAAAACAAACATTTGTTATTCGTCATCAGTCAAGTTTTCGAAATCCGAGTCAATTATTCCCAAAGCATCAACAAACTCCATATTTTCTTTTTCTTTATCCCTATCTAAAATAAGAAAGGGTTTCATATCTTCAGTAATACTCTTTCGGTTCTTGTTTATCTTAGGTCTTATTGAAGATAAATATGGATTTCTATACATCTCCGATGAAACAGGTTTATCTACACTTCAAGCATGGATGAGAAGTATGGAGTGCCTGTTACACATTTCATACAGGCTAGAATTAAAAAAATTGCAAGTCCGGGATGCACACAACAAGCAAGCAATGAAAAATCGAAAGAAGATTATACAAGACCAGTTTCGCAGTGAGTTGGGCTTACTGGTTGATGTCGTGAAACAAGGAGCAGGCACTACGAATGACGGTAACACCGCTAGACGCTTTTTTGAAAATCCTGACAAGACAGCAGACATTACTGGGATAGATTCCCATTTGACTAAAAGTTTTTTACTGATTCTTAGAATTATTTCCAGTGGGTATCATATCAATATTGATAATTTTAATGAATACCTTCAAGAAACTGCTAAATTGTATGTGACGCTATATAACTGGTATTATATATCGTCAAGCGTCCAGAAACTTTTAATACATGGTTCTAAAATAATAAAACAGTTTAATATGATACCCATTGGTAATCAGTCGGAGGAAGCGTCTGAAGCCAGGAATAAGGATTTTAAGAAGTACCGAGAAGATTATTCCCGAAAGTTTAACAGAACAGCAACAAACGAAGATATATTTCATAACTTATTCTTATCGTCAGATCCATATTATCTTCAATAAGACCATAGGGAAAGAAAACAGGGAAGGTCATTTATAAAAATTAAAAATGGCAGGGGTCCTAATACTGATCCCTGAGGGACACCCATGATAAGGGCCGACCCTGAAGACTCAGTTCCATCAATGCAAACTTTTTGTATTCTACCTGTGAGATAAGAGTAAATTAAATCTAACGAATCATTTGAAGCACCATAATGTCTAAGTTTTTTAATTAAGGTTTTATGGTCAACTCAATCAAATGCCTTTGACAGGTCACAAAAAACACCTATAGCATCTAACCTAATCTCTTAAGCATCAAACACGTGTGTCACATCGTAAACGCTACAGTATCTTTTAAACGGATTAGAAGATGGATTAGACGTCATTGTTTGTTGCAAAAATCACAGAAAAGATGCTTAATAATTACGCGCGACGCGGCTAGCGTGCGAGCTAGAAGCCGAGTGACAACCTAATTCCATACGCCTGCCCGGGCGGCACGCCGGCCGAACATACTTAAACCCCCTGTCCCTGAGTGCAAAATTTGATTAGAATCGATTCGGTAGTTTATGATTCCATCGCGGACAAACAAGCTGATATGAAAATTTTATTAAGATTAGGCTCCTTCTGATAGGCTATGAACCGTTCGCTGCCGAATGTGATCCTCGGTGGATATGGCGTGGTAACTGGAGGATCCGCACGCCCTACGGACGCAACTCACACCGAACTCAATGTAGACTCCGTGGCCGACCTCATTCATCGTGCTTCTAACATTATCATTACACCCGGTAAGTGTAACAACATAAACCAGCCAGTCCAAAATTTGAATTCCATATATAAATTACAGTCATAATGTAATACCTGTCAATACAATATTGACCGTGCCGTGTATATAAAATATATGTTACTTAACTTTTTAACAGGGACATTATTGTCGTGTGTAACAAGGCTCTCATAAACGACCGACGATGAAAGAGAAGCGAGTAGTTCTAGAAACATATTGTCGAGCAGCGGGAAGCTAGTAACGTGTCGTAGAGATCTCAGACCGTCAGTGTAAACAAGCAGTAATTAACTAATAATATATCAATATCTTTTGCTAAAACGGAATGTATACCTATTGTACCTACGTTTCTAGAGCGAGAAAATAGACAGCTGCCTCAACCAGACCATAGACTTCGTCTTAAATAAATTATATTTTATTTCTATTTAAATTTTCAATACACAAAATTTTACGGAAAATATATTAATGTTTATTTTTCTGCCTTTAATAGGTTATGGACTTTGCGTGGCAAAAGCCCAGTATCCTATAGCTGAGTTAGTAGACCTACTCAAAGGTATCGGCAAGAAAGTGCGGTTCGCCATCCATCCAGTTGCTGGTAATTATAAATAACTATAGTCGTAGCGTTAAGATAGAGCTAGCATAATGCGTCACAAAAATTGAGAAACTAATGTAAAAAATATTGTATTGCAATATTGAATAATTGACATTGATTGACGAGTTGAGATTTTAAGAATGATCTATATTTCAGGTCGCATGCCTGGACAACTGAATGTCTTGTTAGCAGAAGCTGGTGTGCCGTATGACGACGTTTTGGAAATGGAAGAAATCAATGATGAGTTCCCTGAAACTGATCTCGTACTTGTAATTGGTAAGCTTTTTTTTATAAAATCTGTGGGTACTGTGAAGTTTGAGGCGTGATCTCAAGTTTATTAATTTAAAATCTTTTTGCAGGTGCAAACGACACTGTAAACAGCGCAGCTGAAGACGACCCCAACTCTCCGATCGCAGGAATGCCTGTACTAAAAGTATGGAAGGCAAACCAGGTATGTGCAATATTGCTCCTGAATCTTTTTATAATCTTTATTTTTGTTGTCTTAAAACCTCTATTCAGTTAAATTTAATGAATTGTAGATGTCCGTGAAATGTTTCAAACAAATTCTCGATTGTTAATGGAAACGAATTTTATTCAAGGTGGTAGTGATGAAGCGGTCCATGGGCGTCGGGTACGCTGCTGTGGATAACCCTGTCTTCTACAACCCTAATACGGCCATGTTACTCGGAGACGCTAAGAAGACGTGTGACGCCCTCCTCGAGCGGGTCAAACATTTAGCAGCTTAACAAGAAAAGTCTTGATTCAATAGTTAATTATTGACGGTAGCTTGCAAGATGTAGGTAATATCAGTGTAAATATGGAATCTAACTAAATAATAATACTACACTATGGAACAGTAAGCAAGGAATTTGAAAGTAAGTTATTACGTTTAGAAATGAAAACAAGTGTCATACTTTATTCTTAACAAAAAAAAATATATTGTGCTTCCGTGTATGAAGTTATGAGAGATAAGTGCAAGAATTTAGCAATATTATCATACAGAATCAATGCTGCAGTGCTAAGAAGTAAAAAAATATTAGATATATATAAATAAGGTCATTATTACATCATCATTAGTCATAACTACTCGTATAGTCAGCATTGCAGTACTGCCCTCTTTAGATGTACTTAGAATGTTAGTTTAGTAACTCTAAAAACTTTAAAAATGTGCCTTTTACGTAACGAGACTCATGACAGCTAGTCTGTGTAGTATGTAGAATTTTAAATATTATAGAACTAGAATTTTTTTATGAATTTTACAAAAAGAAACATATTTTTAAGTCATAATATTCTGAAACTTATATTATTGTTCAATAATATGTTGCATTTGATATTTTATGTACATGCTATATTGTTGCAAAGAATTATTGCCACTACAGTCACTGCATCCTCTTAAAAATACTTATTTTTCACACTCATTCAGTCCAGTAACCCTTCAACATTCCAATGACCCAAATTGTTCTTATGAGACAGAAAATGGGTGTTATGAATCTATGAATTCGGTTTTTTTTCATGCTTAGACAATATCATTCCATATTTATGATTTGATAATAAGTAGTCAATATCGCTAGAGATTTATTCTTAAGCAATGTGAAGCATCGTGATGAGATATCCAGTGGCATAAGTATTTTATATGTTTACCAGAAATAAATTGAATATCACTTATAAGTACCTACACTAAATTAATTTGTAATGTTTTGGATGTATTTTTAAGTTTTAATTATTATTTTAGTTACATACATGAATTGTAATTTTTTGAATAAATTTGGATTTCCTTGACTTTTTTTTATTTTATTTCTTGTTATGTTACTTCTTACTATAGTCCATAAAATATAGCTTGATTAGAAGGACAGTTTTCACTGAAAGAGACGACGTAACTTTGTACCAGCGTCACACAAGTGAAACACATTTGCACACGAAAAAATATTGGTAACTGGCATGTTAAGAATATTTTTTTTTTATATTGCTGTACATAATATCAATTTAATTATATAAAATAGACATTTAAAGTTAAACACATTAAAATAACCCACTCACAAAAAATACACCTAACTTTAAAAGACGTATTTACAAGGTTACGTCATTTTTCATAATAGCTAGTGATGACGTAAAATGGACAAATCGAAATCAACCGACTAACAACATTTCAAAATCGAAGTAATGCAACATAAATGTTACAAATGATTTAATAAGCATTGGTTGATGCTAACAACATCAAATTGCAATTATTAATAGTTTACGAAAACAATTTTGAATTTATTAGATTCTATATGCGATAAAAAAATTCTAATAGATTTTCATGATTTTTCCAATTATTCTTGATAATGATTACGATACTGACTTACTGTTAAATCGTAATATGTATATCTGAATTTCGTTTTATTCTATTCTCCATATCTGTTTTATTTCATTTGATCAGTCGAGTCAGTCCCATCCAGTCCCATCACTAGTCACTTCAGTTTGACAGGTGTCATTCTAATCAAGCTATATTTTAAATGTGAATGGTTGCATGCTATGGTTGCATGGATGTTGTTTGATCACGTCTGTTAGGTACTCAATCACGCCAAAACGTATGGACATTATTATCTAAATTATAGTTGGCAGTAGTTAGTATATTATCAGGAATAGCATATAATCTACTTGAATTCCCGGAAAAATTTACAGTTCCCGTGGTATTACTATGTTTGGTTTTAATTTTTAAAGGCACCATCATGATGTTTTGTGCAGTGGTCGCCTGGGGGTCAGAAAATAACATAATCCACTTTTTATCATTAAAAACGGTCCCCGTTAAAGGTGACGTCATATACTTGCAATAAGTTACAAATTTACAAAAACTTATTAACTACAATGTACTTCTTATGGTTTATCTATGAATTGAAATTAAAATGTTGACTGTTTGACAGAGCGAAAACATCTATCATCCACGACACCGAGCCTAGTCTCCTTCTACGTAGCTTAGCGTCTAACGCGGTCTAACATCTAACCAGGCCCCCAATTCCGCTAAATTACAAATGGTTCAATAGAATCGCAATTGCATTGCAATTGTATATTTTGACACATTTAATATGGTAGTAATGTCAAAATATACGATTGCGATGCCATTGCGATCCTATTGAGCCATTTGTAAATTAGCAGAATTTGGGCCCTGACCTGTGCAATGATGGTGCAATGTGCATAGCTATGAATATGTATATTTTTAAATCAAAGATATTTTTACGTATTTAAGTTGTGTTTGTTATGTTATGATATAATATTTTGATTTATCCCGACGTTTATCTTCTGTAAGAATAAAATTCACTCTGCGTCAAAAAACCGCACCACTGCGACAATAACTTTTAAATGTCATTGATATTATGCACATGTAGCCGTACCAATTATGATTTTATTTAAATCATTAAGTATTAAATTAACTTGATAATAAACATTAATCAACATAAATAATTAAAAAACCTTATAATTTACCTATGCCTAAAATAAAGTGTCGCAAAATTCGATGCATTTTTACCACCCGTAAAAGTCGCTATTTGCGCTCCCTTTGAGGGTATAAAAGGGTCACCACTGGGTCAATGTGGGACGTGGGTCATTCGCTATTCAACCGTTGAAGGGGACAAAGGCACATATTTTACAAAAGAAAAAATGTGTATAAGATGGGTACCACAGCTAATAAAGCCGCCCAAGTGTTTGCACTACTGCAATCAGGGATGCGGCAGTGTAATGAATGTCGCCCGACAACTGAACTTGAGCCATTTTTCGGTTTAAAGAGTGCACCAGCGCTTAATAGAGACCGGTGGCTATATGCAAAGACATGGGTCTGGTAGACGTCGCATAGCTTCACTTCTGAAAGAGACGACTGGTTCATTGTGTCTAACTCTTTAAGTAATCGTTTCTCTAAACTCTTGAGTTGCAACAGCAGCTCCAGGCAGTTTGCAGACGCACCGTGAGCGTCTCTACAGTTGGAAGAAGACTGAAGTCTATACAACGTGCCTAAGATCGTAGTAGATCGTGGGTAAGAAAAACACGATCATCTATAGACATTTTTTATTGGCATGATTTATGTTCAAGCTATTAACGTACTTATTTGGATGAGAATTATCGCGACATATACTTGGGGCCTAATAAAGACCGTGTATTCGTCAGAAATGTAAGATGAAATAACTTTGAGACAAATTATGATTTAGGTATGCAATTATTGTGTTTAGTAGAATCGTTCCTTTTGCCATGCCATCTCTTAACTTGTTAACTGAGAGTTTTTGCGGGGGAAACGAATAGAGTAGGATGATTTTGATTCTTACATTTTGTGAAATTGTTGTGATGAAGTACGAGTAGTAACATTGTGTGTCAGTACAGAAAGTAGGATAAATCAAATAAATGTGAGAAATAAAGAAGGACGCTCATATCTGAATCGGATCGACGTGCTCCCGTAAAACTCCTGTGATCTCTGAAATGTGTGATGATCACCCATACATTTCAAGTTTGGGGTTAGGTGAAGTTATTATGTGTATTCATTATGAATGACCACGGAACAGAAAAAACCAGTGGAAGTGTGATATGGCAAATAAAATACTAGAACCGCTGTCGCCAAACTCACACATACAAACGGTAAATAATACGTTGCACTACTAGTGAACAATGTTTTTGATTTGTCGTTTAGCTCCTATTCTAAATTGGCCTAAATTGTACAAAGTGCAAAAACAAAACACTACTGCGTTCTGCATAATACAGTTCATTTCGTGTCCGCATGAATAAATGTACGCGTCTTATTGCCATTAGAAAATTACAATAATACGTATGTCCTACCAAAGCAATAGGAAGTAAAAAAAAATTAACAAAATGTTTTATGGAACTGGATTAAAATACAACCAGATGACACAAAGATAAACTAATAAATACACAGTATAAGTTACAATTTTAGCAACCCTTTATTTTCGTTTTTTTTTTATTAAAAATCATTAACGTTTATTTATTTTTGTGAGAATTTTAACACATAAGCAGATGTATCGATATCAGGTTTATCGAAATCTGCTATCGCATTAGACTACATCACTAAATGAGTAGCGGACAGTATTTCAGAATAAGAAGAGAATATGTGTAATCCAAAGCAAGCTTTATTTCTGAAGTGTCATGATTGATTTTAGTTTGAAAGGAGATGTCCCAAATTGTATGGAGGCCAGGCCCAGAACCTGTACACCCTACCAAAAGATAGACCAATACACCTACAAGATTTTGTTATTATCGAATTCTTTTAAAATTGCTACGTTAAGTGGTTCAAATAAAGAGATAAGTAAGAAAATAGCAATACAAAACAACAAAACCATCATGGCGGAAAATGACATTTTGATGACGTCTGTCAGTTTTGGCAGTTACAAAATCGCGCAAAAGGAGTCGAGTGCCATCGCTTGCTGTAGTAACAACAAACATTATGAAAGTAATGTGTCGATCAATACCAAATCCAGAAAACGAAAAAGAGGTCGTTATAATGAACTACGTGAACTACATTTAAAACGCGACAAGCAAAGTAACAAGGGGTATCTGACAGCTACTGACATTTAAAGTTTTTTTAGATTGACGCCATTTTGAAATGCCTAATGGAGTTTGATAAATTATTCGATCTTATTTATTTTTGAACCACTAAATTTTACGATACATAAATTTATCTGTATTTTTCCCAGAAACAGTATTTTTTTTTATATTTTAAAATGGTGTACTATATCTGGGCCTATTATAGGACATTTTTAATTAATTGAAATTAAACAAGATTTTATTGAAAAACTACGATATTGTTGCTTACCTGTGGTATGAAATACCTCCATTTTTAAGAGTTTTTCTCCTACTATCATTTTTGCACTGCAAAATGCATTTTCGCTGTAAAATTACGCAAACAAAGAATTTCGCAGGACTACTGACTAGGCGCGATATCGGAGCACGACTAAGGTCGAGTATGCGTAACTACGCTTAGTAGTGGCACGCGAGTCCCGCCTACTTCGCACTTCCACTTGTTTTTTCTGTTCCGCGTGAATGACCAATTCACTTATTGCTTGGCAGCATAGTTGCTGATCTTATTCGGTTCTGAAAAGTGCAAAAAACATTAAAATGTCAGAAATTGGCATTTGACAGTGACAAAGGTGACAGACACCTCTGACAACTTAAAATTTAAATTAATTTTTTGGGTTATTTACTTTTTTGTGCATGTTTTTCTAATAAATTAATTAAATCTATGAAATAAGTTGTTAACTTCTAAAAGTGTTAATATTGAGTAAATAACATTGAGTTCTGGTACATTGATGAAAATAAACGAAGAATAAAATTCCGTTGTTCTGTCTACTTCATTTCGGCATGCTCTGAATACTTAAGTTATTAGCCCATGAGCGGTACTCTCGGTTAGTCGTATTTGAGATGTTTGTGATTAGTGTTTAGTTTTTGTCCGAACACCCTCATTGTTTTAAGCATGGTATGTGTCACTTCACGTTTTTATGTTATATTCACAGATTCACTTCACATACTTTGAGAACACAGACTTTGTGAGCAAAAAATTTTTGTGATGTCCAAAGATCTAAAAATAAGTCTGACTCAAGATCTTTTTCTCTTCTGTTTAAAGTACCGGCTGTAAACTAAAAAGTACTTAGTTATGAAATGTACACAAATATCATAGTAAAAGGATTTTAGATATAGCTTTAGTTCAAGATTTAGCAATTTGCTTCTGACTTAATACCATATTTTTGAGGTAATTCTATGATAAACGACAATTTTATTTTATAAATTATTTGAATGCATGTAATATCTATTGCAGGCAAGTAACAATAAAATGGTTGCACCCAGCAAGGTGGCATTGCCACCAAGTAGTGATGAAGGAGTGAATGTTTTGTCCATGATTTACAAATTCTTCAAAAAGGTAAGTAATCTGCAGTACTAATAATTTAGAAAAATATTTTTTTCTTATGGTGTCTTGCCATTTAAGTCTTAGACAATATCATAAAAAGATTGTTTATTTTTATTTACTTATTAAAAAGAAAGACAAAAGTTATTGGCACTAAAATTACAGTATTTACCAACATTTAAGTTTTACATTCAAGAACTATTATTATTTATACTATTTGAATTGAGTCAATGCCAATGTACTCTTATAAACAATAATCATTAGTAAAACTTGTTTTGTGTAATGACAACATTTATGGCCTGAGTCAATGTTGACCTTGTTGCTATCAAAGTTCTCTGACTCACAAGATGATCAATTGACCTTTAAAATTTAACCAAATGTTTGACTATGCTGATAATTAATAACTTTTATTTGTTTTATTTTTGTTGTGTTTGTAGTTAAGATATTTCACCTCAAATAGAAGCTTAAATTGTTTTAGTACTAAAATTACCATTTCAATATTTTATTAGTGAATAGTTTAGTATACCTAGTTTATTAATAGTTAGTATTTGTATAACATATTATGTACCAACTAAAAAAACATGAAAAAATACAAAATTCAAGTGAGACCAACTTGACACACAAAAATAAATGTATACAAAATACAAATCTCTAGTTTGTCTTTGGCCTATATCTTTAATAAAAAAAATGTATATTTATGTCTCATACAATCATAGGTGACTAAATGATCTAAAGTTCTAGAGAGTCTAGAGCCTTAAAATCAAACAATAGTTTTCATATTTCTTATCAGCCGAGTTAAACTGTTAACCAATGGCATAACAACCTTGATTGAAGTTGTAATGATATAAAAATAGTGATGACATCACTCATGTTGGAAATATTCCCAATGGGTATATTAACATTATTATGATGACTGATGAGTATATTTTCAGTTCAATATCCTTAATTAATATTTATTATTCTCATATTTAGACGTATGACAAATTTTATAAATTCATAGCTCTTTGCCCACGACTCCATGTGGGAATTAGCGAATCGGGAACACGATATCATATAACGCAACTACTTTAGAATATTTTTCACTCATGCTTCGCTCCTATTAGTCGCAGCGTGATGTTCTATAGCCTAAAGCCTTCCTCGAAAAATGGACTGTCCAACACAAAAAGAATTTTTCAATTCTGACCAGTACTTCCTGAGATTAGTGCGTTCTAACAAACAAACAAACTGTTCAGCTTTATAATATTAGTAAAGATTAAGAAATGCAGAATCAATAAATTAAGAAATTGTAGATTCTCCATTCAAACCTCTGATGATGATTTCTGGCAAAAAAACTATACTATATCCTTTTCTGAAACTCAAACTAACACCACAGTCTATAAAACCATACAGTCGTCCGACGCCTTTGATCTCTTGGAAAATGCCGACAACGTCTAGACAGTATCGCGACGGCTGGGGTTGTCACAAGTAAACAATATATAAAAATATTTCTTTATTGAAGATAAACACTCGTAATTAGCACCCCAATGAACCTCAAATTTGACACTTATATCAAATTATAAAATAATACGTCTGCAATCTTGGATTTTAAAAAGCATGGGATTTTGGTAATCAGCACCCTAATGAACCTCAAAATTGACACACATGACAAATTATAAAAAATTACGTCCGCCATCTTGGATTTAAAATAGGATGGCATTTTCGTAATCAGCACCCCAATAAATAAACCTTAAAATTAACACCCATATCAAATTATAAAATATACGTCCGCCATCTTCGATTTTAAAAAGGATGGCATTTTAATAATCAGCACCCCAATGAACCTCAAAATTGTCAAAAAAAATTACGTCCACCATCTCGAAATTCACCCTTAGTGAATAATAAAAAAATCCGCCATCTTAAATTAATTATGTAGATGTTATTTTCATTAGCAGCATTCCAATAAAGCTTTAAATTATCGTTATCAGTTTGAATAAAAAAAATCCAAACACTCATGCCCTACCTATACCTATCAGATATTTTTTACCGTCTACACCACAGAACATAAAAAACGATAGAAGTAGCATCCACTCCTATTTGTATGAAAACCAGTGTAACCAAACTAACACATTTGTGATTATATCACATTATCACGCACACCAAGAACGTCTTGTAGCGATTGGTTACCTTTCACTGTCAGGTAGTTCTGCTACCCGACACTAGATGCCTCTTATGCACTATCAAATAATTCCGCTACGCGACGATAGATGCTACTTGAAAACCATTGACAAGGGAAGGGATAACCATGACTAGGGGTGGGATAGTTACGATAATCGTAACAAGAAGACTAGTCACTTTTTAGTGTCGACATTTTTGAAGAACATAAGAGAGACAGCGTTATGTTTACTCTCTTATCTTCTTAATTATTACATCTTAAGTAACATATTTTAAAGAATATAAAATTTATTAATGACTTTTTTCTTCTAGGCTATAAATACAAAAAAAACTTTAGCCCAGAATAAAGGTTTAAAAGTACTTAAAAGCAAAGTTCATTATGAGGGAAGATAAACGCATGTTTAAGAAAAATCAGTATTTATTTGTGTATGTTTTTCCGGTATACCTATTTTGCTTACAAATTGCTTCAATTCATTTTTTTTATGTTTGGATCTTTACGGAACCTCAAATAAGCATTATCAAGTAATTAAACAAATACGTATATTAACTTATTTAAAAAAGTTATCACTGATACGAAAAACAAAAGAAAAAGACTACAAAACAAGAAAAAAAATTTAGGGCAGGAAACGATAGCAAAAGACTCACTGTAAGCCATTTTAATTTGATACACGATGTAACAAAGAACCTGTATATTCAATAACCTTTTGTAACTTAGTACTTTCATAGATTACTATTTTTTTTTAAATTTTTATTTACATCTATAGGTAAGTTACATAAAAAACAAGCAATCTTTCAATATTTTTTATAAGTAATATTTTTTTAATGTGTCATATATAATTATAAGTACTTGTCGATAACTAACTTATCGATATTTTACCACATCCCTAAATGAGTAGCGTTTCGAAACATTACAAAAATAAGTAATTACCAAAATATAGTTTCGACCTTATCTGTATGACCAGTGGAATGGTTTTAGGTTGTACTTTTTTGGGATAGTTATTATCCGCAAAATGTATAATTTCTATTCAAATAACGATTCCGATGGTATGTGACGCCTCGTTTGGATAAATTATTTTTAGTTCATGTGTTTTTGCACTATAATACTGTGCAGGTCGGCATATTTAAAGATTTTTGTCTAAATAGCATAACGTCTAACACGTTTCAGCAACTGTCACCGTCTCAAGCGCGTAAAAGGGGGCGGAAACATGAGATCCGGCATGCGTGGCGTATGTGTGATACGCGGGGCCCGCCTACTTACTACTTCTACTCGTTTTTTATGTTCAGACCACAGAACAATACACCATTTAAATTAACAAAATATAAAATAATTAAAAACACAAACACTGTTTGTTAGCCCTGAATGCTGTGTCCCAAACTACTAACATCGTTTTGTTCGCAGTTCGGGCTCGGCTTTCCCGCCCTTCGCCCCTCACACCCCGCACAATTGCCATGTCTAGACGTCTTCGTCGGACGACTGTATGGTTTAATAGACTGTACTAACACTATACCAAATTGTATCTAGTTCAGCAATTTAAGCGCTAAGAGGTGACAGGCAGACAGGAACATTTATGATAGTACATGTAGATGTACGATAAGATGAACCAAACATGATGGTGATTACATTAGAATTATTAGTAGTGAAGCTAATTCTCAAAAATAATATATTGAAAGTCATCAAAATGTAATGCTATATAAAATATAAAAATGATGCTTATGTCCCTGTGTTATAAGGTGTAATTTATTATCTCAGGTATCTGTAGTGGGCGCCGTGTACTTAGTAGGCTATATGCAGTGGAGTGTGGCTTGGCTCATTGGACCGGTCATACTGTCGGTGTTAAGGGATCAATGGCGAAAAGAAAGCGAGTACCGGAGGAATATTGCTAAAGCAGCTGCATTATCGTCAGAAAAAGAAGTCGTCCTTGCGAGGTTAGACGACCTTCCTTCGTGGGTGAGTTGTTTCCGACAAAGCTAATATAATATAGTATTAACCATGTGCTCTGCAACTCAATCTGTCTCTCAATTTGTCTGAATATACATATTTACTTATTATGTTCATATTACACTATACCATTCCGTTCATAATAAACGATTTCTTAGCTTTTTATCTTATATTATTTAAATTTTTAACAGTGATATGCTTAACACGCTGACAACAATCGGCGTTACTCTTAATTATTATACGAGAATATTATGAGGTCTGTTGGAAATGTTGCCCTTTAGTCGGCGACTTTAATTTTACATGGACCTAAAAAATACACACATCTTATGTAAAAATACTTCTGGATATGTTTAACTGATTTTCCTTTAACTTTTAAATGTAAACAAAAATTCTGTAAATAACTATGTATATTATAATATGAATCCAAAGTCGTTGAAAAATTTTTTTTTTAAAAATCCTTTTATTTTGCTTTGCTTTGTTAGTTGAAAGAATTTAAGAAAAAAATTGTTTGAAAAAATTCAAAAATAGTTTTTATTAATTATAGGCAAATATACAGGATGAAATTTTAACCACCGTCCAAATTTTAACATATCAATCTACGAGACAAAAAACAAATGATTGAAGTATTATTTCTTTTGGTATAGCCCAGTACAAAAATGTCAAGATAATAAAGCACTTAGAAAATGTCCCCCAAAAATCTAAAATTTTTTTAACTTTTGTTACCGCCGCCTAACAACACTTTTTATACGCGTTGAGCATCTCATTCATTCATTACGATACTATTCATAAGTTTTTGAGTTTCCCTTTATACCTTAACAGGTCTAGGACCGGAAAAATTGAAAACTATAGTTTTCAATTTTTCCGGTCCTAGACGCGATATATCGCGAAAAATATTTTCGGGTGACAACTTGATTTACATTTTTTACTTCATAAATAGGCTCTAAATACGATACTGAACGCCTATAAAAATTTTGCAAAGTGGTTAAAATTTCATCATATATGTGCGTATATTATGTGGTACACTCATGAACATATTAAATATAACATTGCTGTTAAAACAATATGAACATGATTTATTACTTATTTCATAGAATTAAACAATAGTTAAAATGTTAATGTTTGTTTCCTCAGGTCTTCTTCCCGGATGTCGAACGCGCAGAATGGTTAAACAGAGTGAGTCAATACAATTTTTCTAATAAATATTTCGACTGCCTTAGGCAGGACTCGAACCAGAACCTTTCGCTTAGCGTGGTTATTTACTTTTTAATTTAATAATTGCATTGGTGTTAATACACCAGCAATTTAATCCGTTATTAACTATTTTAAAGCAGTAAAGTCCTGTTATTTATATTATTAATCATTTAATTTTCCATTTGAGTATTTGACTATAAAATATTTTTACTTAAAACATATAAAATAATATTACTTAATACATATATTTCCCTTTTTATCGTCAGGTACATAAGTATCTAAATTATGAGTAGAATAGTATACGGGGTAGGTTCTAAATGATTATAATTATTTTGCAGATTTTGTTACAAGTTTGGCCCAACGTAAACCACTACGCTCGGAGCTTAATAAAAGACTCTATTGAGCCGGCTGTGGCTGAAAGCTTGGCTAATTTTAAACTCAATGGTTTTAAATTTGAGCGCATGATACTTGGTACAATCGTGAGTATATTAAAAGCAAATTCTAGACGTAGATTTAGTTTCGTAAATTGAATTTGGCATATTTATAATTCTTACAAAAGTCTGAATTCTTTGTCAGTAATCATACCTTTTCTAGTGTATTGACTCTTATTTGGTTTATAATCCAAATTTGATTGTGTCAATGAAATGCATAATAATAACAATTCTTAACTCATTTTATTATCGTAAGTTTTAGTTGGTGTTGAAAGGTTTCGTTCTAATATTTTTTTTATCTACAATCTGTGAACACTCTAAATTCACCTTGACTAGGTACGCAACATGTTGAAGGCCAAGAGTCTATCTATTAGTCACTTGTAAACTGCAATAAATATCGTTATGGTTGCAGGCGCCTCGTGTCGGCGGCGTCAAAGTCTACGATAAGAACCTCTCGAGAGATGAGATTATAATGGATGTTGACTTGTTGTAAGTTCCTTTTAATAATGTTTCTTTATCTATCAAGTGAATCGAAATATCCCTTGTTTTCGTAATTGCAATTACGACTTGATAGGACATAATTGCCATAATTGACTAAGCAGGCACAAGACCATCAATCGTTTTATGGTTATTTAATGTACTTATTATGTTACAAGTGAGAACCTTAAAGAACTCTGACTTTAATAAACTTTGGCAAAATCGTAGATAAATAAGAACTATTTTTTTTGTTACATCAATGGGCTTAAACGATCCCGCAGTGTAATACTCTTCCAAGAAATGTTTTACAAGTACTACTTAAAGTTATAGTTAACGATTAAACCTAACACTTATTAAACTTAGAAAGAAGAAACCTTAGATCGCACTTAGGTCTGTGGTATTTCTAAAATGTCATAACAATTACAGCTACGCCGGTGACTGCGACATATCGTTTGTCCTACAAGGAATTAGGGGTGGAATCAAAGATCTCCAGGTACGCTTTTAAATTTTACTATAACTGTATTTTATAAATGCCCTTAAATACCGACACTTTTATTTACCTAACAGAACAGTGGGAGATAGACTAGACTAGTAGAGATAAACTTATAGAAAGTGTTGCTCTGTGGAAAATATGCTAAAAGTTTCAGTACAATCCAAACTGTTAAATTACTATTTAAGTTTTAAAATATATGAGTAATTAAATTATAATACATTCTATTCATAACGTTTCGATCTAGTTTTCTAGTAGTCAGTCACCACGATCTATACAGAAAAGAATAGAAAAACGTTATAATGCATAAAATTAAATATATGTTTCTTATTAAATAATTATCGTTTTTATGTTAAGTGTTATAAAATACAACAGGAAAGTTAAAAAGGTCTAAGAGTTAACATATTTGTAAATAATAGTAGACAAAGCAAATTACTTAAATTTAATGTTTCAGATCCACGGCATGGTTCGCGTGGTTATGAAGCCGCTCATCACGAAGATCCCGCTCGTGGGCGGGCTTCAGATCTTTTTCCTCAATAACCCGTCCATCGATTTCAACCTTGTCGGAGCAGCTGATGTCCTCGATATGCCTGGTTTCAGGTACTTTAGCTACAAATAATTTTTTTAGGTTTACGATACCTGGCAACCAACCACTCGGCTTCAAAATTCAGGGTCCTAATTTTTTTTGTTCAAGGCTTCCTTTACTTGGTTACTAAAGCTGCAGTTGTTTGGCCCTTCCATTAATTGCGATAACGTTTTACAGTGATATATTGCGTCGATGCATCGTAGAGCAAGTCGCAAACATGATGGTGCTGCCCAACAAACTGCCAATTAAGCTCAGCGACGAGGTACCTACGGTCGATCTGCGCATGCCCGAACCGGAGGTAACTAGACTTTATTTTTTAATTTTAACTTGCCAGTATTGATCTCTTCATCACTTAATAAGTTTGGTGACCACTACCGTAGTATATTTGTTTTGATACGAGTTGGAATTCAACACCAGATATTTATGTGTATGTCAATCCAATCAATAAACATAGTCATAGATAATAATTTTTCAAGTTTATATAATGATATTTATATACTAATAACATAGACTTTATTTCCATTAACCTGAACAAGTAATATTTTTGATAGTAAAAAAGGAAGTGTCTTAGGTGAGATAGATCCATAATACAGGATGAAATTTTAACCACTTTCCAAATTTTAATATATCAATCTACGAGACAAAAACAAATGACGTATTTTTTCTTTTGATATAGCCCAGTACAAAAATGTCAAGATAAAGCACTTAGAAAATGTCCTCTAAAAATCTATACTTTTTGAAACGGCCGCCTAGGAGCACTTTTTTTTACGCGATTTGCATCTCATTTATTCATTACGATACTATTCATACATTTTTGATTTTCCCTTTATACCTTATCAGGCCTAGGACCGTAAAAATTGAAAACTATATTGCGAAAAAAATTTTCGGGTGAAAGCTTGATTTACATTTTTTACTTCATAAATGGGCTCTAAATACGATACTGAACGCCTATAAAAATTTTGAAAAGTGGTTAAAATTTCACCCTGTATATTTTCTGTATCTACTACCAAATACTCTTAGGTTAGAATCGACTGATCTGCCTTAGTTGGTAGATCAGACGAATCAAGGTGTAGTCGGCAAACTGATTAAACTTCCGATAAAGATATCATTACAATCATTGAACTTTTAGTCAAGATGCAACTACATACAATTTATTATTTACATTTATGTTTAAAAAAAACTTATATTACATTTTTGTTTACAGGGTGTCCTACGTATTCACCTAGTTCAGGCTCAGAATCTCATGAAAAAAGATGTGTCCATGATAGGTGAGGAAAGGAAGTCCTAATTTTAACTCCATTAGTTTACATTAGTTTGCTTGCCCCGTACCCTTTTAATACAGGCAAAGTTGGCACTTAGCACTTCCCCGTAAAAGTAAACGATATTAGCGAACAACAATTTTGACCAACTACAAGAGGCATTATAGTGTTCTGTTGTGTAAAGAAAGCTCGCTCTGTGATGTATGTTTTGAAGTACTATAGTCCTTAAAATATAGCTCTCACTGAAAGAGACGACGTAACTTTGTACCAGCGTCACACAAGACGTGAAACACATTTGCACACGAAAAAATATTGGTAACTGGCATGTTAAGAATATTTTTTTATACTTTGCTGTACATATTAATCAATTCAATTATATAAAATAGATATTTAAAGTTAAAATCATTAAAATAATCCAGTTACAAAAATTACACATAACTTGAAAAGATATCTTTACAAGGTTACGTAATTTTTCATAATCGCTAGGAATGAGGTAAAATCGACAAATCGAAATCGACAGACTTAACAGTATTTCAAAATCGAAGTAATGTAACATTACAAATAATTTAATGAGCATTGGTTTATGCTTAGAACATCAAATTGCAATTATTAATAGTAAACGAATTTTTAAATTTATTAGATGCTATATGCGTTAAACAATTTCTAATTGATTTTCATGATTGTTACAATTATTCTCATAGTGATCACGACACCGACTTACTGTTAAATCTTAATATAAGTATCTGATTTTCATTTTATTTCATATGCCTCATCTGTTTTTTTTTTTCGTTTGATCAGTCGAGTCAGTCCCATCACTAGTCACCTTAGTTTGACAGGTGTCATTCTAATCAAGCTATATTTTAAGGACTATAATATTTATTATGGTCTTTGCAGTCCATTTGAATTTGGTATTATGGAGTATGGAATCGGATCAATAAGTCGTCAACATATGATTGAAAAAGTAATTTTAGGGTTTGCTCTGTCGTAATATTAGTGTGAATAAGTGTTAGCAATACCTAGCAGCATTTCGCATAGGCAAGACAGGTTGAAGCATTTATCCTTGCTTACTTGCTACCTTGCAAACTTGCACTTCCCATTTTTTACTTCTTTAAAGGATGATTTCTTTTAAAAAAAACTACACTATGTTATCTAAATCGGTTTAGATATCATTGATGGCCCATACAAACCCCCATTTCCACCCTCTTAGAGTATCATTTCTGGTGTAAAAACTATTTCTGTACCAAACTAGCTGACCCCACGAACCTTGTATCGCCTCAGAACAGTACTTGATTTTGAAGTCTTAAATGTCATTGTCATTAAGTATGGCGTGATTGAAAAAAATATATAAGAAATGAATTTTTGAACGGTTACTTTTTAACGTTTTTAATATTTATTATCCTATTCCCGACAAAGAGAAACCCAAAAATACAGAAATCATAAAAATCGGTCCTGCCGTTCTCGACTTATAATGGTGTAACTAACACGACTTTCTTTTATACTATATACATAATATATATATAATATATATAGATTTCCTCCAAATCGATTCAGCGGTTCAAGCGTGAAGACGGAACAGACATACACACTTTCGCATTCAGAATATAAGTATGGATTTTATTTTATTGTTGTGAAATCATTAAAAGTTGGTGATTTCTGTATGTCTCGGCGTGACGTCACATCTTGTAATTGTCGTACAAAATCATTGTGTTTTGATAGGTCATAAAGAGTATATTAATGTTTGATTGTTGGTGTCAGCTACACGATTGGAGAGGTTTGTATGTAATATTGGAGAGGGTTTTATTTAAATTAATGTTGTTAGGTAAGGGTAAGTCGGATCCGTACGCTATCATTACGGTGGGCGCGCAGCAGTGGAAAACGAAGCACATCGATAACGACGTCAACCCTCGGTGGAACTACTGGTGCGAGGTGAGCATTGTTCCAAACTGATTTCATCTTCCCTTTTTTATCTCTTTTAATATCTACTCTTATTCCGAGGCTATTTCCACAAGAAGAAATGGGTCGTTACACTTTTCAAAGGGGGAATTTATATATAAATCATAAACATAACGTCTATTTAATCACAAAATAAGTATTTTAGGCGATAAATAAATGATTACAATTGATACTAACTGTAATCAATGTATTCATACACAGGTACGATGTCTCTGCAGTACTAATTAGTTTGCAGATTATCGACCTGCCTCGAAACAACACATTTCCTCAACTGATATTTAATTCACTTTAACTTAAGTTAATCAGTTGA
The DNA here is from genome assembly GCA_949315895.1 of Anania crocealis. Classification (NCBI taxonomy): domain Eukaryota; kingdom Metazoa; phylum Arthropoda; class Insecta; order Lepidoptera; family Crambidae; genus Anania; species Anania crocealis. The sequence continues at coordinate 13,207,245 of OX438880.1, read as the reverse complement.
TGCAATTTGACATTTTGTATAAGGTTGTTGGATGCTTGACTAGACTTTGGCCCATGTTGTGTACCCCCCCATCTTCTTGTGGCAAGCCGCACTCAATGGGTTTATTAATCACTATTGTCTCTTTGTAGTATTAACATAATTACTGCAGCTTAGTGGGCACTTTTATTTTTTTGGCAAGTGACTTTTTTATTAATCGGTTTTGGATGTGGTAAGTGGTGTATTAAATAATAGATAGAATGACATAATGCTCGTGTTTCGGCTTATTTCTGATTTAAAACAAAATATGAGGTTTTTGGATTTGATAGCATTTCTACTCATAGGCCATTGTATTGATAACTCAATAAGACGAGATATCATAATCAGAATAATTTTTGAACTAGCAAGTTAAATATGTATCCTAATAGTGTGGTTTGAACGACTAAAATCTTTTAACTTTTTAAATTATTAATATTGATGTGTATAATACTTTTTATTGCGGTTAACTAAAATACAAACAATAAAGTAACATTAAACGATTATAATTTGGAAAATAGCAGAATGTATTTATTTTGCTAATTCAATCCAAGTCCATACATCAGGAATGAGCATGAGCAGAGTTTCAAAATGTAGTTTTATTTCAAAATAGATACATATACATATTTTTACATTACTTCCTTATTACAAAGATTTGTATTCACTTATAATAATTCATTCACTTCAAACTGTGCTAATCTATGGTCTTGGGGTTGGTCACTATCTCTCACTTCTTGTTCAATCTTAATCTCTTGAACATTTGTAAATAAGTACGTAAATTTAAATTTTAAATAACTATTTACTTGTGTGTCTACCGACCGATACCGAGTAGTAAGATGTCCATCTGTAGTTTATTTATATCAGATGCTGATTTTGAATTATGTACTTAATTATATTCGATGTTTGTTCAACTGATAATGTTTTTTATGTTTGTAGATTAGTTTTTTTTAATTTGAAGGAATTGGAAAAATACTATAATCTTTTGAAATTGGCTTTCTGTTTCATAACATTAATATTATTTGCCGTTTTTATTAATATCTGTGCTTATTTGGCCAATTTCTGCAAACATAAAAATAGATCCTATCAAAAATATACAAGTAAGTAAGTAGTCATTATGATTTTGTTTTCCCAAATGTATGTTTTCGTCGGACTATGCACGTTCGGCGTAAAGGCGCGTGTTATGCAATCGATGGGCCAAGCGTTGGAAATTGAAGTGATGGACAAGGACGAGGGCAGTACCGACGACAAACTTGGCAGGTGAGTCGCGCCGCGCCGAGTGGGGCGGGTGATGAGGGTGGGGAGCAACGCGCGGTGCTGTTCGTGCAGGTAGTCACGCTTGCCGCATGCCATCTGATATGGGCAATCTACATTGCAATTCTTCGAGATTGACGCCCTACCGATGTGCTCTTAAAGAATTGCATTGCTATGTTGTTGAGCTAACATCATGGAATTATACGATTATAATAAATATTTTTCGAATATCTTGTAAAGATAACTATGAATCCATGATCTACGGCGCTCATGGTGTAGAATGAGACGCAATATTAATTATAAAAAATGCAAATTCTGAATAATTTTGCCTCTCATTGTTACATCAATAATGCTTTGCTTTTCCTGCATTGCTGTAGAATTGCACATGGGAATTATGGGATCATATAGATAACTTTATATGTTTAGTTAGAACATAGGAATATTGTATTGGTAGAGGTAAGTAGTAGAATATAAATTCATATTTAACCTCATTTTGTACTAATAATTGATTTTAGGTTCTGTACTTATATTGTGTGATGATATAAGGAAAAAGAAGGATTAATTTATCTAAAATGACAACATCGTAGCATGCGTGCTTCATTTTGTTCGTTTGTCGTCGTCGCATACATGCCTATATGCGTATGTTGTCATACATCATACGAAAGAAACATATCATATTCAAAATTTCAAATCCAAAAACTGAGCTTTTTTTATGATAATTGTTTTAATGTCTCCCATATGGTTTGTCCTAAGGCGATAATAAGCTCAAGGAAGAGCCAAGTGCTGCAGTGCGAGCTGTGGGACTGGGACCCGGGGATGGGCATTCAGAACGATGACTTTCTCGGCAGGTCCGTGTCCTCGCCACGTGCCACGCCACGGTGGCGATATATAATTGCCGTGTTATTTTATTATTACTGTCGTGAGACAAAGTTTTTTATTGTCACCTTATTTGACCTTAATCATTTGGATATTCAAATTTCTCATTTATACTTTTTGTTGAAATCAATGTTGAATTACCCTTGTTATGAGGATAAGTGACAATAAAATACACGATTGTTTTTTTTTAACAATTTTGTGTGGTTTTTTTAATGCTAATTGTTTGTGTATTTTGTTTATGATTTATGAAACATACATAAACGAGCTGCGAGTTAGGGTTATTGGAGGACATCGAAGCAGACATTTCAGATACGTGATTAAAATATAGCAATCTTAATCTAATTAATTATTCATCACCTAAACAATTTTAGCTTGTGTGAACTCACTTTATCACATCCGTGATAGGTATAAACTAAACGCTTTTGTAAATATTGAGCTTTATATGTGTTTATAATGTGGTGGGTTGTGACAGTCAATAGTGCAGTGCAGTGCGTCGACCGCAGTGGTGAAGCTTTTCGACTGGGATCGTGCGGGAAGAGACGAAAATCTTGGCAGGTCGGTTGGAGCCGCAACCCACGGCTACCAGTACCACATTTTCTTTAAAACATATATGGCGTCGCTAGGCTTAGATAAACTCGGTCCCTGACTTCGCAGACCTGACCATAAAAAAATCATCGAAGTACTCGTAATTGTCATAATTATATCAATTATTTAATTCCAACCTTATCTATTTTTGACTCCTTGTTTCGACCGACCCACATCTCTTCGATATACATCGCTTCCAATTTGACCTACTAAGTACCACTTATTACTTTAAAATAAATATCTAATTGAATTTAAAAAAAAAAATTCATTTTCCTAGCGATGCCAAGTTAAAATACTAATATCCGGATTGTCATATGTTACTAGATAACATCACTGCACAAAGCTTGAAATTGACTGTCACTGCAAATGAGCAGAACATTATTGTCAAAATACAACACAATGCTACACGCCACACCATTCCACCTAGTTTCGAAATTCATATTTTTTGATATCTGTAATTTTTTTACAATGATTTATTTTTACCAATTCTCAAAGCAAGAGTTTCATAATATTATTATTAACTAAATAAAGTGCTAAATGCTTCGTCAGCTTTGGCTTACATACTAATTATGGGCATATAAACAAAGATCAACCAAGATATTGTTGCAAAATGCTTTCTATCAAATGAATCCTGGTAGATGTATGACCGTCTTTGGTTAATCTGTGAAAATTTTTGAACTAGAAAACTGATGCAGCTGAGATTTATATTAAACACTAACTACGACAAAGTGGTAACACAAAATCATGTTTTTTTTTAGATTAGCTTGCTTACGTGAAAAATGGGTGGATGTTGTAGTCATGCCGCCCTCGATTCACGGCTGTAATATAATACAGAGATTTCATGTTTACATTACAAAAAATAGTTTCCAAGGGTATATTTTAAATACATTAGACGAAATATCTCCCAGTTTTCTATTATGTGAAAAGCTGGGTAGCACTCAGTCTAAAAACTTCATGACTACTGCAAGATAATTATGATAATAAAAGTTGTTTTAAGTTCAAAAAGCGTTCCTAAATTATACACACATTCTAAATTTATTTCTTTAATTTTAAATCACTTTGTACCTGACGGTTTTGTAACAAAACTATTCAGAAACAAATTAAAAAAGTAAATTGAGGATATCATCAATACATTTTGTACACAACATAAACTGTTTATACACTTTTCTTATTTTCTGATGATTTGTCACCTGATTTGCTTTTATGCTTTGTTTTTTTATTTATTAATTAACTCATTAAAATATTAATTGATAGCATTAATAGATTTTACTTGAAACTTCTACATCTTGATTACAGGTGTTCATTGGATATATCCCAAGTTGTACGTGCTGGTCGCTTAGACACAGTAAGTTAATTCTTATTTAATATATCGGAAACCTTAGGTTTTTTTTGTCTACACTAATTTGTATTATAATTATAGCCATGGCCCACCAAAGACTGTGATTAGATCTTCTCTGTAACGAATGACTAAAGTGGCATTAGTAGGATCGTCTAATATGGTTGGGCAGGGAAGGTTACCCGGGCTGTGAAGGTCAGCGCTAAAGCATGTCAGAAGGAGCGCCATTTTAATGTCGCAAGTCCCAGACACTGTACCCGAGTACTTTTTATCGGCAACGTGATGAATCCATGGATAAATATGCATACATATGGATTGTTTATTTTTCTTTCAGTGGCAAACGCTCCAACAAGCGAAGCATGGCAAAGTCCATTTGCGTCTTTCGTGGCATCGCCTTTCCACAGATTTACTTGACTTGAGTCACGTGAGTACACAACCTAGTTACCTACCTACACCTACTTGTATCAGTGATTTAAAATAATTGTCAGATTAATAACCGAAATGACAAACGATCCTTAATTTGTATTTTCAAGGCTATCACAGAGACTCAGTTGATCAAAACAGGAGATCTGAGTTCAGCTGTTGTCTCGGTATACGTCGACTCCTGCAAAAATCTACCAGTAAGTAATTTTATTTTTCCCCATAATAAATAAATATTAATAAAGTAGTCTTAAACGCTCTATAATGCATACAAACATAATATTCAAAATAACCTACGTGTAGAGCAGCAATTGTGCTGCTGCTGTGCAATGTAGGCGGTCTTATTGCTAAAGTAATTCGATATGTAAGAAAAAGCTGACTTGAGTCATATAATTTATTCAATGTTTATGACAATTCTATTATTAGTGTTTAAAACAATAAAGTCATCTTCTCAATCTATTGACGTCTTCTAAAGTCGAAATTACATTTTATGAATTGGCATAGTATTTTTTGTTGTTATTCTTGGTATCCATTTTTGTGACATGTCTGTTAACATTTCTGTGCTGCGATCCTATTGTTGGTTATTCGGTTCTGATGTGAACTGCAATAGACTGTTTTACTAAATAGAGTTATTTTAAGTTTCTAATATTGTAGCGGAAAGTATGATTTGATACTAGAATTAATCCTTTTGATATACAGAATGCCCGCTCGCACTCTCGTCCCGACCCGTACATGACGGTCTCCGTGGGCAAAAAGACGGAGAACACCGCGGTGCAGATGCGTACCGACAGCCCCGTCTACGAGATAGGATACTCTTTTCTAGTTCAGAACCCTGAGATTGACATCCTTGAAATCAAAGTAAGTAGAGTAGTAAGAGAATTAATTAAAACTTAGTTTTCTGGCTATACTGGTCTGATCTTTATTAGCTGATTTTATACTGTTATTGTTAATACGCGTCAGTTTGCTTGTCATTCTACTTTACCTACACCGCCGGGAGGCAAAAGGATAAAGATGTAAGTAGAGATTGGTTAAAGCTTGGTCATTTTGGGCATATTGGATAAATGCACCGGCGTAAATAAATCTCTAGCTCTTGTTTTAATAGTTATACAGGATTTATCTAACCACTTTCCAAAATGTTTTTAACCGCCGCGATAAAGTTAAAAAATCGCGGCGATATCGCTGCTTACACGCCGCGAGCCGCCGCATGCACGCCGCGATCCGCCGCGAGCCGCCGCGAGCCGCCGCCTGCTCGCTGCGATCTCGCTCCGCCGAGGAATCGCCGATTAAAATCGCTCGTGTGGAAGTGCTCTAAGAATGAATTATACGCCAGTGCCCGCTATTTTTTTAAGAACTATCTGTCAGGTTTAGTTATATACTCAGTTATAATCTTTAAGTAAGTAAGTCCTGGAGACCAATTCTACTAAGGTAAATTATCAAAACGTAAACGCAACAATTGACGAAACGCAACTAAATGTCAACTTCGGTTGTCACACAAGACTGTATTCTACTAACCATTTATACTAAACGAAATCTAAACGTAAGCTATCGATCCAACAAAAGTAGCCTTTTAGCAGCTTATGCTTGACCGGTTATTTTGACAGTTGAAACGTTGGTCTTCGGCTGCACGAGCATCGACTGACAGCAACGTCAAATCACTAGTGGAATATGAATTTAGGAAATCGTTCAACTTAGTTTCGATCGATCGATAAGGTGAGCTGAAACGCTGCCGAAATTGTCATTCGAATACGAAAAGTTGACATTTAGTTGCGTTTCGTCAATTGCTGCGTTTACGTTTTGATAATTTACGTTAGTAGAATTGGTCTCCTGTACAGATAATGAAAGAAATCATTTGTTATGACTGTTGTCATACTCAAAAGTGTAAAAAGTCAAGATGTATTTTTTTAATTTTATTCCAGGTCCTGGATCAAAAGACAGGCAGTTCACTCGGCCAGCTGATGTACCCTCTAACAGGATTGTTGAGAGAGAAGGATCTCACCTTGTTACCGCAACCGTTTAATTTGCAAAAGTCTGGACCCGAGTCGAAAATAATTTTGTCGATGCAGTTAAAAGTATGATGAAACATTGAATACTTTATTTGTTTAAATTTTTAAAGGCTAACAATATATACAATTATCGCTTAAATTCCGTTTGATCGCTTATTTTTGAACTTATTTTAGTATTGTTATTATTAGGGTGTGGTGACTTAAGCGTAATAAGAAGCATTTTTTTCTTATACATATATTAGTCTTTCTATAAAATATTATCAGATATTGAAAGAGGCTATCAAAGAGGAAGATACAGAAGAAGATGCGGCTACCGAGCCCGTTAGCGACCCCGAGCCCGCCGCGAGGCCCTCTCCACCCCCGCCCTCAGCGCTGGAGGCCACCGACGGACCGTCACCGACGCCATCGTCGCCGACTACCACAGGTAACCATTATGATAGCTAGATCATCCTCATTATCAACCCACATCAGTCCATTTGTGTACACAAGACCTCTCCAAAATCTGAAAATTGCCACTATCGGCTGTAACTTTTGTCTCTTTTTATCGCACCGCCTACAAAACATTTCTGTTGAGCCCAAAAGTTGACTGGTAGAGAATGCCACATCTTGTACATTTACTTTTAATTTGTAGAATAAAGTAACGGCTTTTAATCATCCTACTGGAGTGTGAAGAAGTCCATAATTGAATTCTTGCTACCACAGATGGTGGGCACAGGTATAATCACCACGATTGCCAAGTGTGGCTTGGTGATCACTAACCCGAGCTTTTTTCTTAAATTCCAAACTCTTATTGTCCGACTCGGGGATTGAACCGCCAGAGATCCGAGATCTTGGTCTGGTACTTGGTACTAAACCACAAGACCAACCTTACCATTATTTTTGTTTGTGACGCTCACGGTGTTATTACAAGAAATTGTAATATCCCTGTCAATGTTCAAGCCTTCAGCAATCGCTTTGTTTGGAGTCACGCGGTTTCATATAACTTTAATCAGGATGAATAATGCTATGCTGTATTCGATTGTCCACTAAACAATTGACAGTATGTATTTTTTAAATGTGACAATGTATTCCATGGTTTTTTACTATACTTTACTTAAATCACGTGATGTTTACAAAATATTAGAAAAAAATCAATCAAACATATTAGGTTAATATAATTTTAACAGTATTTTCTTAATGTGTCATTGTTATTTGTATTTCTGGATAGAAGCAAGCAACCTTCACAACTCTCTTGAATTCCTTCTTTGTATGATTGTAGAGTAACGGCCGTTTTCAATATCCTATCTATCTTCAGTTTTGGCATATCCGAGATAGAAAACAACTTCTGTCTTTGTTTCTCTGGACGGAAAAATCAGAGATAGAAACTGTTTCCTATCTCCGATATGTCAAAACTAGCGATAGATAGGATATTGAAAACGGCCGTAAATCAGAGTTCCTCTCCATTATCGTATCGCTCATTATATTAACTTGGATCTTATCAACCCTAATTACGTTTTTATCATTGTTACAGGATCAGAGCAACCGGATGTTGAACTGAAAAACATAGAAGATACCACTACTGACACGTTGTCGCATAAGTCTATTCCGGTTGAGCAAATTATCAAGCAAGTTGGTAAGTGCTGTTTTTTGACCTAGGATAGCGCTTAATACAATGTATTCTTCGGTCTGTCTATTTCAATAAAAAGTTTGTAGTTATACTATAATGCATTCAAACGAAAAACCTTATCATCTACCTAACTTATATGATACTTATACATATACAACGTGTTAATGCAAAAGACCAAACCTGAAATTAGTTTATTCAGAATCGATTTTAGTAATTAAAAATAAGGGGTTAAATTATAACAAAAAAATATATTTTGATTATGCCGTGTTTAATCATTACTTAACTCTAATCAGAGGCGACTGAATTATCTACATTAGCTACTAACCTACTCATAGACGTGCATGCCTACTTTGGATTCTTTCAAACTACGTGTGAAAAAAGAATATCTGTTCCGTTGCGATAAGAGTGAAAGTCGAGTTTGATGTGCTCTGTACCATTAACTACGTACGGCGCCAAGCCAACGAGTTATACTGAATTATACTGCAGCGGCACACGAAGCGGCAACGTCGCAGTAGATCGCGCGTTATTAACATAGACTTTTTAATTTGCAAAATAAACAAGAAAACAAAAAAGTCAATATCTTCGTAAATAATCTGCGAAAATTTAATTTCATGATGTACATATTCTTTTTAGAATAAAAAACAGTTGGGGTGTCGGAGTTATTACGTTTTTTCATCAACATGTTAGGTTAAAAGCCGGATAGTTGCCCCACTTTTCGAAAAAGCTCTATTATGAAAAAATATGTTCCTAATAAGAATAAGGTAACATATATATCAAAACATAGATCTTTGATCTATAGTATTAGCCTATTTTTATGAACATAATTTTTAACGGTTTTAAGCAAATCCTGTTTTATTGGGAGCTCCCAAAAAAGGGATAGTTGCCTTCTCTGGCGGATAGTTGCCTAATGTAAAAAATACAACAAAGGATACTTGCCTCTTGGGGGGATAGTTGCCTCGCAATTACTTTTTTATAATAAATAGGTACAAATTAATAGCAATTTACATATTCATTCTTTAATATTTACCGCAATCTTTTATTAAGTAACAATTAACATTATTAAATTTTATGCTTAAAAACTTTATAAATTCAACAAAATTAACCTAAAATGCTATTTTAGTTTATTTATCTTACAGTTAAAATTGTAGCATAAATTATCATCAAAAGTCATCTTTTCACATGTCATGCAATAGTTTTCGAATCATTAGCAGAATTTTCTATTTAACTATATTTTTTATTTAAGCAATTTTAATTTTTTATAACTTTTCAGATCTTTAAATTTTGTCGATTTGGTAGACTTCGTGTTTTAATATATTCTCATTTTTCATGGATTCAATGGCATCTTAATTTTTAATTCTAATAATAATAAAGTTGGAATTTAAAAAATCTGCAGATTGCTTAGAACTCTTTATATGCTTAGTAGTTATTGTTGGCATAGGATATGATTAATTTAAAAAATAGGTGGTGTTTCTTAATAAATTCAGTAATTCAGTCCCATCCAAACCATATCAAGGATAGTGCCCCAAGAGCAACTATCCGCTCAAGTAACTAGGGCAACTATCCTTTTTGCAAGGGATACTTGCCTTTTTTATTTGCGAAATAAATAAAAACTATCTAGCAATAAAATGTAATAAATTATATAATTTAGGAAGGGTGTTTACAATTTCTGTAAAGTGCTAACGCTACAAACGTACCTAACATACTGTATTGATAACCGAGGCAAGTATCCCACTGAGGCGATTATCCGGCTTTTACCCTATTGTAAGGTAGATGATAAATTTTCCTTAACTTACCTACCAATAAGTATTGTCGCCAAGATGAACGGTGTCAGAATGAGACCTTTGCATACACGTAAATCTAAATTAAACTTAATTCGTCGTTATTTTTAAATCAGCAGAAATACATAATAACTCGGCTTATAATAACTATACAATGAGCTACCAAACGCCATAAAAAAGATATATTTCAAAATAAGCTTAAATTATAATTAGGATCGAGCACCGGCTATTGTAAATGAAATGTATTTTTTATGAAAATAAAGATCTTTAAACCTTAACCTAATATTTTAAGTGTTAAAGTGGTTTTGTATAGTTACAATACTTTTAAGTCATAAACTTTTTAAAAAGATGATGCTCGAAACGGCGAGCGAGAGCTCAGAACCTTAGGATTCTTGTTAAAACCAAATATATTAATAAAAGTGCACAACGTAATGTTTTTTCTGACCCCAAAGTAAGTAATTATTCAAAGCACATGTTTTGTGGAAATCAGTCTGACAATGACCCATACCCATACCAATAGTGCTTAATGAATCCTTCATTTGGTTTCAGAAGTGTCTGAGGATCAAACAGCGCCACTTTCAGAAAGAGACTCGCCCAAGTTAGTCCATAGGACGTCATCTATCACAACGTAAGTGTTTTGTTCATGGTGTTAGTGAGCTTCCACTACGTTGGAATCCGCCTACTGAAGACCTCTTTTAACAATTATTTCAAGAGTTACGCTACACCGGATTGTGGAAGTTTAAATGTCTACTACCTTTACCTATTATTGAACAAAGTAATGTATGTATGTAAAGGTATACATTTATTGCTTAATCGACTCCATAGTTTCCTTAGAAGTTTGAAGGGCTCTTTTATTGTAACGTATCTATCAAATATAGCCTGAAATGTAGGTGTAATGCGTGCCACCCGCAATGCGGACCCGCGTGACAATAAAAGGGCCCGTACTGAAAGTTGACGTGTTTTTAAGTGGATTGCCAGTGACACATGATGCGGGTGCTGGTAGCGGATAAGCTTTCATCCGCTAACAGCACCCGCATATTATTATAACGAACGGGCTTGGTGACTAAAGCACTGGCATAGCCCTTTTGTCAAGCTGTGAACTTCCGTAGGCGAATTACGATGAGTAGGTCTGTCTCTAAAATACATTAATTTATTTTAGATCTGCCGGTGAGGCCGGCTTGGGGCGCATTTTGCTGTCGCTGCGTTACAGCATGCAGAACCAAACATTATACGTTGTAGTGCACAAAATAGCGTGAGTAAATTTCTATAATCACTTATTTAAAAAATATAATATGAAATATTATAATACATTAATTCAATTAGTGCATTGTATAAAATAATCTCTTTGTGTTGTATTGGTTTTCTGTTACATGTAAATAAGGTTTTATGTACATACATGTCGGAGTGAAATTAAATATAGCGCCACCTGGCAGAGCAATGCGTAGCCTTCGGTCGTTCCTTGTCTATGGGTCAGTGGTTCTGAGCTGCCTAAAGCGAATGAAACCGGTCACTGGGATAGAGTGAAGGTGTATGACGAACGAAAACTGGTTTCCGTTCAGTTCGCTTTTGGAAGGGCTCGACAGCGCCACGCGAGCGCACTGATCCTTCCTTTAGAAAAATGTCTGACCATGATTACATCGGAAAAGATCCTAATTTATCTCCGAAACACATAATATATTTTAATAGCACATCAGGCTGATATTGGTCTATCTATTGTAGTTGAAATATACGCGATGTTGTAAAAAATTGTAGTCTAAAGTTTCGGCCGCTCTACATTAATTAGATTATTGTTGCCCTATTTAAAAAATATTGTTTCTATAATTTAGTGAATAAATACGTACTGGGTACGATTTTGAATATGATTACAACGTTATTCCTTTGCAATTGCCTTTTATTTGTACTTTTAGTGTGTTAGTATACTACTTAGAGTAATCATATTCAAAATGTCAGTGCAACGTCATCAAACATTTTAAACGGATCAGTGTGCTTGTTTCACAGAAATATACCTTTGAAAGATCCTACCAATGTGCCTGACCCTTACGTCAAATTGTACCTTCTGCCAGGACGCTCCAAGGACTCCAAACGGAAAACAATAGTAAGTAAAATGAAACAAAATCATATAACCGACATCAACTAATACAGATTTCATGCATTTTTCATGCATTTAAAACATGAAATAAAAACATGTGGAATCAGACGCAGTTCGTTCATATTATTTCCCCATTCGCCAAATTGAATTTATTATGTAGTCACTATATTGGCTGATGGACAGGCCACATGATGCGCGACACAAAAGTCAAATGGTCAAAAGCAGTGACCGAATTGTATCCCAGACAGAAACGGCAAGAGAGCCAGGGGAAGGCAACTTGTCAGATGGGAGGATGATTTAAAACTGACAGCAGGTCCGAACTGGAGAAGGGTTACCGGCGATAGACGACAGTGGAAACTATTAGAAGAGGTCTATGTCAAAAGACACGCCCAAATTAGGGACATTTTATAAGGCAACATAAATCTACACATGTAATGTAATATCTGTCTCAGTATCGGAATAAAGGGCTTTATTATTATTATTATAAGTCTATGTATAATAATAATAAAGTATATTTATAAGTATAATATGTATAATAATAATAAAAGTCGAACCAAGTGTAGTACTTACCAAAAGCTCATTTATAGGTGGTGAAGGATAGCTGCATGCCAGAATACGACGAGCAATTCGAATGGGTCATCCCATTAGCAGAGTTGCACTCTAGGCAGGTCGAGGTTACTGTAGCCACGCACAAAGGCTTTTTAGGTGGCAGTCCAGTTATTGGACAGGTCAGTAATAAATCCAAAAACATATAATTATAGTCTTTTTTTTTTGTGTTTACAAATAACTTTCGCGTGCGGTCGCCCGTGCGGTCAGTCATGTTGTAGTTTTACGCTCGTTATTTTATTTCCCAAATAAGTCTAAACTCGTTATTTATAATAATTTTTGCATTAATTCCCCCTCCTATACTGAAAGTTTCGATTTGTGCAGTGATTTGAGAAAAACACAAACATTCAATAGTGTTAATCAAGTGATTTTTATCGAAAAATATACGTTATCAAGTGCAAAAACCGAAACTGTGCATCATCGTGTGTCGTGCTCGTTAGCAAATTCGACTTGGATTGCTCATCGCTGGCATCATACAACGGCGGGCGGGAATACATATCGTTTATTTCGCACCTCAAGGTCAGACACAAGCACACGTCTGGCGCAGCAGTCAAGACTAGCTTTTACTGCCCGTAACACACAAGTTTAAACCCACCGTTTTCGAAAAAAAAAATTTTTTTTCTTTTGCTTGCTGATTTACTATTGTTTTCCACGAATTGCTTTTTTTGGCTTTTTGACCATCTCACGTTTGAAAAATGGCGCCTCCTGCGATTAACTATGGTACATGTTCAGGCTGCCGCAACATCATACAGAACCGAGAATTCTTGGTATGCGCTTTGTGCAAAATGAAATATGATATAAACTGTGCCATTTATATCTCAGATTCATTATTTTTTATATCTCAGAGCCGCTTTAAGAGCTTTTATGCACTGGACTGATTTTGTGGAAATCGGAGACTTTGGCAACACCGGTGATGCTGGAAACTTGGGACTGCATTCTGAAAATGTCACCTTGAGGAAGCGCGATCTGGCAAAGTCAATTTCTCTCGTTGACTGCTCATCAGAGGAAACTGGAAATGGCGGTTATTACATTACTGAAGCTTTTTACCACTTTGAAAGCTTCTATTTTCCAAACGTTTAACTTTTGGGAAAAATGGTTTTAGAAACCTCCATGTCATTTTAAAAGACCTATCCATAGTTACCCCATAAGCGTAGGTTAGAGTAAGAAAAATTTTTTTTTTTATTTCTATGCAGGTATGGGAAGCCCTCCTTAAATATCATTATTTTTTATTTTTGTATGAGAATCTTAAAGCGGTCAACAGGATACACCTACCTACTAAGTTTCAAATATGTAATGCTAATACTTTCAGAATAAAGTGGCTGTGACATACGGATGGACAGACAGACAGACAGACAGACAGACAGACAGACAGACAGACAGACAGACAGACAGACAGACAGACAGACAGACAGACAGACAGACAGACAGACAGACAGACAGACAGACAGACAGACAGACATACAGACAGACTTGACGAATCTATAAGGGTTCCGTTTTTCGCCATTCGGCTACGGATCCCTAAAAAGAGACAATGATAAGTTAAATCTGGCAGTAAGCGACTTGACGCACCGGCTCCACTTAGTTGAACAAACAAAATATGAGAGACAGCAACATTGAAATAAATGGCATTCCGGAACACAGACACGAGAACTTAAGCAATGTTGTTGAATAACTCGTTAAAACTGTGGATGCTCCGGTATCTGCTGAGGAGATTATTCATGTAACGCGGGTTTCTATGCTGAGCAAAGACAGCAATCGGCCACGCGCAGTGATAGTGAAACTGCGTACACCTAGGCAACGTGATGCTATACTTGCTTCTGTCTCTGCGTTTAACAAAAAGAATAATAAGGATAAACTAAGCACCCAACACCTCGGTCTTGCAGGCACTACTACACCAGTCTTCATATCTGAACATCTGTCTCCAACAAACAAGGCTTTGCACGCTGCCACACGAATCAAAGCCAAGGAATGCAAATATAAGTTTACTTGGGTTCAAAATGGTCGAATATTTGTACGGAAGGATGAATTCAGCGAGGCATTATTCAAAACATGGATAGTGTAGCGTCAATAAAATAATTAGGTTAAAGATTGGCGAATGTTATAGTGTTTAATCATAAAATTCAATATATACTATCAAAATATCCGTGGCATCCGAACTAAAACTAGTGTAGTGTACAAAAACATATTTGTGAATAGTTATAAGATAATTGTCTTTACCGAGACATGGCTAAATGCAGGTATAGCAGACAGTGAATTTATTGACTCTAGATAATATGTTGTATACCGTAGGGATAGCTCAAGCTCTGCAAGCTCCAAGAAGGATGGTGGCGGGGTATTATTAATAGCAGTATCCCGTGAAATACCTTCTACGCAAATGTCTTACTGGGAAACTGAATGACCTTTGGGTTAACCTTAAATTCAAAATAAATGGCGCTCCGTCTGTGCAGTATACTTACCGTCGCCACCCAGATTGGAGCAACAAAGGGATTTTGTAAATAATTTGGACAATGTGCTTAATGAGAAAGCGATACATTACCGAGGCAACATCTACGTTAGTTTGCTCCGCTAAGATTAATTCGTAATCGTTGTTTAATATTGAGTAAATAAGTTGTGTTTATAAAAAGTGTGAACCTACTAAACATAGGCTTCTAGTGATGTGGTTAAAATTACATTCCAACTGAAAATACAGAAGTTACGAGCAAAATCATTTTAAAATTTTATGTTTAACCGTCCGATCCCTGACCTACGACAACTCGCCGATCGCCCGCTGCTCTGAGTCATCGCTTCGCCGCCCGCTGCTGTTGCTAGCCTGCGTTAGTACCGTGACTGTGTGATGTGGTTAAAATTACATTCCAACTGAAAATACAGAAGTTACGAGCAAAATCATTTTAAAATTTTATGTTTAACCGTCCGATCCCTGACCTACGACAACTCGCCGATCGCCCGCTGCTCTGAGTCATCGCTTCGCCGCCCGCTGCTGTTGCTAGCCTGCGTTAGTACCGTGACAACATGCGTTAGTACGTGACAATAAACAGCGCACACACGTGCGCTGTTTATTTGGAGAACTCGCACTGCGCAAATATGACACCGAGAAAAGCGTCCTGTGCGGGGTGTCGCACGCTAGTAAGTAAAGACGGTCCTTATATGAAGTGTGCCAAATGTGAGCACATATTTGATATTTTCTGTGCTAATATTAGTAAAGATATGTTTGTTACGCTCTCTGTGGAATTTAGAAAATCTTGGATGTGTGTGGAATGCCGCAGCAAGCTACCCAAAGGTGATAACTCGCACACTCCTGTGCGCTCTCATCACACCCACGACAGGAATATAACCAGTGTTTGTCCCGATGATACAAGGAATACTTCCTTGCACAGTCCCGATAATGTAACTTTACGAACTGGGGCCCGCATAGCTCATAGTCATGTCATAATACTGAGCAAAAAGAAATATTAAATGTCATGAAAGATTCTATTCTTCTGGAACTGAAAAAAATGCAAGATAGTTTTGAAACTCAATTGACTGACAAAATTAATAACTTGTTAATTGAGCAGTTACTTGTTTTCAAATCTGAGTTCTTCGATAAAATAAACCAATTTACGTGTAAAATTCTGGAACTTGAAACTTTATATAAGAATAGTTCTGACAAGAATACTGAGCCTTCGCCTATGATTGTTGAGATACGGAGTACAGTATCTGAAAGTAAGCCTTTAAAACGCAAGCCTAAAGTAAACACAAAGCCTTCAGAAGCAATAAAAAAGATGTGCGTGTACTAGTGTACACACGTAAGAAGTGAAACTTCTTTATGGCCTTATTTTTCGAAAAATGATCTACATGCAACTTTCCAGAAATTGGTTAAATTAGTTAAATTGGTTAAATTGGTTAAATATTATTTCACTTTACCTTTTTGCTATCGTCTGAACCAACCAAGAAAAAGATGGCGTAACCGAAAAATGTGACGAAAATTTGACGCAACTTTCCAGAAATTGGTTAAATTAGTTAAATTGGTTAAATTGGTTAAATTGGTTACATTGGTTAAATTGGTTAAATTGGTTACATTGGTTAAATTGGTTAAATTGGTTACATTGGTTAAATTGGTTAAATTGGTTAAATTGGTTAAATTGGTTAAGTTGGTTAAGTTGGTTAAATTGGTTAAATATTATTTCACTTTACCTTTTTGCTATCGTCTGAACCAACCGTGGTAGGGGCAAGAAAAAGATGGCGCGTAACCGAAAAATGTGACGAAAATTTGACGCAAAACGTGACGGTAAATTTTTTCCAACGCCGATAAAGAAGTTTCACTTCAAAAATAATAGAAAACAGCACACTCAGGCACGGTAGAAAGAGTGGGAGATACTAGTTCCTCTCCCTTCCCCTCGATCTTACGCTTTTTCGATCAGCATCATGTGACCCTGACGCGAGTTTGGAAGTTTTTACCCATCCAACAAAAAAGTGCTCAGCGCCGCTAAAGAAGTTTTCACTTCAAAAATTTGAGTAGCATATCGCCCACATTACATGAAAGCCTGAAGCAGCCAACTTGCGAGCCTGCCCAGAATAACTTAAACCTTGACGAGTCGGACCAAGAAAGTTGGGAGGAGGTGAGACGCAAAAGATCTCGGGCTTCACTTCCCGGCGTCCGTAGAGGTACCGCGGCGCCTGGTTCAACACTTTTGCAGGCCTCTGAGCGCTGGAGCTATATACATCTCTATTACGTGCAAGAGGGTACCACTGCTGATCAGGTTCGTAACCATCTTGAATCCATTTGTGGCAGCAAGGTATGTACTGTAGATGTGCTCAAATCTCGTGGACGCTACGCATCCTTTAAGCTAGGAGTCCCTACAAAATATGCCCAAAGTTTCATGTCGTCCGCCTGGCGTCAGAATTTTCGTTCCAAAGTCAAAAGCGCGACGGCGACGTAGTTCACGATCCGTTGAAATAATATACCAAAATGTACGCGGTCTACGATCTAAAACCCACTTATTTAATTCTAATGTTATACAAAATAGATTCGACATAATAGCACTAACAGAAACGTTTCTCAATAGTTCGGTATCTGACGGCGAACTCTTCCCCCTAGGATACCATGTTGTGCGCAAAGATAGAGCAGGTGACGTAGGATGGGGAGGAGTGTTGCTTGCTGTCCGCGATTGTTTTAATGTGCGTGTAATAAAGGATATTCCTAATGTATCTGTTGACAAGGAAATAATATCCGCTATTGTGTCCAGTAAGAAAGTGAAATTTTTATGCTGTGTCGTATATTTACCGCCTAACTATAATGACAATCAATACATTAATGTTTTGACATGTTTAGAAGATATCATTTGTTCTTATTCTAATATGAATGTTATAATATTAGGTGATTTTAATTTGAATTCTGTCAGTGCCAATGTTAATACTTATTTTGATTTTTTTAGTGACTTATGCTCGCTTCGCCAGCATAATGGTGTTTTAAATGGTCATGGGAGTATACTAGATCTGGTGCTGAGTAATTTGGAACATGATCAGTTGTCGGTGTCGCTCGGTGTTGATCCTCTGGTCGGAATTGATAAGTATAGATATTATTATCAAAATCTCTTCGTCTGAGATATCTGATGAGCAATTGTTCTCACAATATACATCGCCGAGTATAGGAGTCAACCCTGATTGGAAATGGCACAAAGCTGACTTCCTGGGATTATATGCAACTCTGTCAAACATGGACTGGTCCGATCAGTAGTGCGATTGTGTAAGGTTGTTCATGGATGGACAATGAATACAATTGATCATCGATCGTTTAATGTAAATTCTAATTGTGTAATTTTAACCATTCCATGAAGACCGAAAAGTGACCGGTGGTATAAAAACGTTTCATGGATTTGCGTTTTATTATCGCAAATCATTCGGTAAAACTGATTTTTTTTTAACATAATATTAAATTGTATTCAAATATAAATGCAGGTTTTTAGTCAAATTTAACGATTTCAACCCAAAAACAAACTTTTATTCATAAAAACATTGAATTTAAACTAAAAACTTACCTTTGCAATTGAAATAACCAAACGCAAAGAACGAATAAAATACGAGTTTCCTGCTACTCGACAATAAATGGCGTTAGTGGACTACGTTTTTTTCCCCTAAAAGTTTTACGGCTTCGGACGAGTCCATACAGCCTAGTCTTTTTAGTTATAATGTAAATTTTTTTTTAAATACAATATCATTTAAACTTACATAAACATAATAGCCTAACCTAACCTAAACCTAAACTAACCTAACTCATTGAAATGTATGGGTGGTATATACATTTCAATGATTACAGGAGTTTTACGCGAAAGTCAAATAGGAGCGCCTTTTCTTGTTTCTCAGTTTTATTTGATTTGTCCTACTCACTGACACATTATAACAATGCCACCACTTTATCACAATAAATGCCGCTTAAGATAATTTCACAAAATTTCGCAACAAAGTCCATCTTTCTCTTCTCGTTTCCCGCGCAAATTTCCAGTGGACTACCTAAAGTGTTCTCTGACGTGTGCTATATTATTTTATTTATGTTCTGTGAATGTCAAGTGATAACTGTCACAGTGAAAGAAAACTTTGATTTTGTTTAAGTAAAAACACAAGTAATTAAAAAAAAATTAAATTAAATTAAGGCGTTCTATCAAAAACAAACAAGACAAAGTGTACCTAAATTAAATAAAGATAAAACAACATTTTCTTTCAAGAAAATGTAACAATTTGAAGAAATTTGCGTACATAAGATGGTAAAATTTACGATTGTCATGAGTCAAGACTCACCGCAATCATTTGACATTAGCAATGAGCTCATAAGACTTACGCAATTCGAATTATCTGTCAAAAACATGTACATCATTCACTCATCGTTTAAAATTAACGACCCAATCGTTAACGATAAATGAACTCCGTACACAATTAGAATTAGCCGTTTGACAGATTATACCGTACGTTATGAACTGTCAAATGAATACGATTGCTTTACACAATCGCACCTCTGATTAATGAAACTGACGTCGATTTGGCTGTTCAGTTATTTTATGACAAACTTCAAGAATGCTTCAGGCTTTTTGTACCTATTAAAAATCCTTGTCCTAGACAAACTAAAAAGTATAACTACCCTATTTGGTACAATAAAGAAATAATAAAAAGCATTAAACTTAAACATTTTCATCACAAAAGATTTAAAAACGAAGGCAAAGAATTCAATAGAGTAATGTTTAGCTACTATAGAGGGAAGGTTAAAAAATTAATTGATATCGAATACCGGTGTTATATCAATAAAGTCCAAAGTAATATCATAAACGATCCAAGAAAGTTCTGGCAGTACGTTAAGGATAAGAAAAAAGATAGAAAAGATGTAGATATATATACCTATGAAGATACAATGGTGAGTGGTCAAGCCGCAGTCAACGCGTTTGCCAGATATTTCGCCTCAGTATTCCACGAGGATAAACCCCTATTAGATTATGCTCAGGCAGCCCAGGCTGCATACGCTTCTCGGGACGCAACTTCTGTGTCTGTCCTAGCAGTCGAAAATGCGGATTTGAAGAAAGCAATAGTGCGCCTAAAGCCACGGTCATCTAGTGGACCTGACGGTGTTCCTGTGTTTTTGGTTAAGGACTGCATATCATCTTTAGCATCACCTCTTCTATATATTTTCAATCTGTCCTTGGCTCATTCCAGATATCCCAATGCCTGGAAATTATCTAGGGTTACCCCAGTACCAAAAGGAGAGAGAGGAATCGATGTTACATCTTTTAGACCGATTGCTGTCTTGTCTGTCTTTGCTAAGATTTTCGAAGCAACTCTTAACGTTGCCATTAATAACCAAATTAATCATTTGTTGCACAGTAGCCAGCATGGATTCCGCCAAGCCCGTTCCACAACTACAAACTTAATTTCTCATGTAGATTATGTTCAATCTCAAATTGACTGCGGAAACCAGGTGGACACAGCATACTTTGATTTTAAAAAGGCTTTCGATCTGGTCGATAACGACAAACTCCTACAGAAGATGGCAATAATGGGGTTCACTCCAAAACTACTTCAGTTTTTCTCAAGTTATTTAGGCGATCGTTCTCAATATATCAAGTTAAATGGGTTCAATTCTAATAATTACTATACTAGATCGGGAGTAAGTCAGGGCAGTACTTTAGGGCCGACTCTTTTCCTGGTCTTTATAAATGATTTGCCAGCATTGATATCCGGTTCGGAATGTCTCCTATATGCTGATGACTTGAAGTTGTGTCTGGGTATTAAAACTGAAGCAGATGCCGTGGCTTTGCAAAGAGATATTGATGCTGTGTCTCAATGGAGTCTAGACAATCATCTCCCTTTAAACAGTCTCAAATGCCAAGTTACCACTTTTACGCGTAAGTTAAGACCGACGAACTATAATTACAGTATATTTGACATTCCTATGAATAGAGCACATGACATTAAAGATTTAGGTATATTATTTGACAGTAAATTAGATTTTCATGCACATATAATTAGTATAAGCAAGTTGGCACATAGAATGCTAGGCTTTGTTATGAGGATAGCATCACAATTTGACAATCCATCGGTAGCAAAAGTATTATTCTTTGCATATGTACGCAGTAAGCTTGAGTATGGTGCTGTTGTCTGGGATCCATTGGAAGAGAAGTATGTACTCATTTTAGAGAAAATTCAGAAAAAATTTGCCCGATGGCTTTACAAAAAAATGTATTATCCATATATGTATCCCTCATTGTTTGTCTCGGGAATGGTCGGATTGGACACTCTAAAGTTTAGAAGAGCTGTGCTGTTGATGAAACATTATTTGTCAGTTGTGCACCAGAGGATTGACTGCCCGAGGATATTAGAGAGGCTCCACCTCTTAGTTCCCGCGATCTCCTGGGACTCTGCGGGCCTGGTGGCGCCGCCGGCCGCGCGGACCATGTACGGTAGACACGCGCCTACTAACCGTGCCTTACGTGCTATCGGGGACATACTTGCTCAGCACTATAAAATAGATTTATTTGCTGATGGTTATGGACATCTATGCAATCAATTTCGGAATATCCTAAATGACATGTAAACTGACCATATTAGTATTTAAATAATGTTATATTTATAATTAATTAATTTAATATGACTTCTCCGACAATCGTAAGTGCTATTTTGTTTTGCTTTGTTTCATTGTGTATTTATTTTTGACTGACATTGTACTGGCATTCTTTTTAGTTTATATAATTCAATTTAATCTTTTAAGCGTTTTGGATTTATGTTCTGTTAGCTTTTAAGAGAATTTATAATAATAAACAAATTAATCAAATTGATAATGTTATTGTGCTCAGCGACTTTAATTTAAATTTTATCAATTGGGAGTCTATCGATGACTGTTAACACACAATTCCTACTAATTATAATAATGACTTGGGATGCTGTCTGGTGGATTTCTTGTCTATGAATAATCTCTGCCAATACAACCATATAAGGAATTCACAACATAGCACCCTGGATTTGGCCTTAAGTAGCTCGCAATGCCTAAATGTCTCTCAACCCCTAGATTTGATAAGTAAACTTGATATGTACCATCCCCCCTACTTATTGAAATAGCAGAACTTAATTTTGATAGTGTCAAAAATCTGCTACCTAAGCCACGTGAAAAATATGATTACTACAAGGCAGACTATGATTCCTTAATCCTGGAATTGAGTTGTACTGATTGGCATAACATTTTTAAGGACTGTAAGGACGTCAATAATTTTGTTACGGAATTTTACAAAAAACTGAGGATTGAAATTGTCAATTACGTACCGAAACACACGGCTAAGCTATCTCGTTACCCGCCATGGTTTATAAAAAATCTAATTAAACTAATAAAAGAAAAGTAAGAACTTAAAAAACGACATTCAAAGTACGCCAACCCTAGAGACAAGTATGAGTACGACCTTCTTCGCGAACGATGCCATAGGCTTGTCAATATCTGTACAATAACTACATGATGAAAATTGAGTCAAGCATCTGTAAAGATCCGGACAAGTTTTGGCGCTTCATCAAAGATAAACGTAACGGTCTTTCTGTACTTCCCGCTAAAATGATACTGAAAATATCAATGAAAAAGTCATTTTTCTTCCACTGTACTCCAATAAAAGCATTGCCAACGTTTCTCATAGTGATGATATTCCGAATACGAGCAATTCCATTGCTACGCTTG
Organism: Anania crocealis; assembly: GCA_949315895.1. Classification (NCBI taxonomy): domain Eukaryota; kingdom Metazoa; phylum Arthropoda; class Insecta; order Lepidoptera; family Crambidae; genus Anania; species Anania crocealis. The sequence continues at coordinate 13,184,509 of OX438880.1, read as the reverse complement.
AATTGAGCGACTCACAAGTGTACACAAAAATACAACACCTTAATGAAAAAAAGGGACCTGGTCCTGACAACATACCTCCCTTATTTGTGAAACGCTGTGGATCCGCTCTTGCCTTTCCATTAACTTTAATATTTAATAAAGCTTTAAGCGAAGGAAAATTTCCTGATGAATGGAAAAAAGCCAGAATTACCACCATTTATAAGAAAGGCTGAAAGGTGACAAGATTGATGTCACGAACTATCGACCTATCTCCATATTATCTTGTTTTTCTAAATTATTTGAATGTCTCGTTTACCCCATACTCTACAACCATACTGAGAATGTTATATCCGATTTTCAATATGGGTTCAGGCGTGGTTATTCAGTGGAGTCTAATTTGTCTTCCTTCGTCTCCGCGGTAGCAAGGGACGTGGTAGCAATTTATACAGACTTTTCAAGTGCCTTTGACAAGGTTGGTCACCAAGCTCTGCTGTCTAAACTAAGAGGAGTGGGTATAAGGGGATCACTGTTACAGTGGTTTGAATCTTACCTGGTAAATAGGCCTCAGCTAGTGGCTATAGATGGTTTTGAGTCTGAGTCGTTTTTGGCTAAGTCTGGTGTCCCCCAGGGGTCCCATTTGGGTCCTCTTCTCTTTTTAATATTTATCAATGACATAGCTACAATTATCGAAAACTGTAGTGTAACTATGTTTGCTGACGATCTCAAATTAAGTAGAACGATCAAAAATCTTGGGGATGCTGACCTCCTGCAATCTGACTTAAACAAGCTAATCGATTGGTGTGCAATTAACGGAATGATCTTAAATCCAAAAAAATGCTACCACATGAGCTACACCAGAAAAAGACGCCCCATCACTGGTACCTACTCATTGGGTGCTGCAACTCTGGCGGAGGTGATGGAGATTAGGGGCTTGGGTGTCTTGTTGGATAGTAAGCTGCAACTGACCGCTCATGCGGATAATATCATTAAAAAAGCGGCTCGTATGTTGGGATTCCTAAAAAGAAACGCGAAGGGTTTCCGATGTGTCCAAACCAAGAATGTTCTATTTTATGCACTAGTACGTAGCCATCTCGAATTTTCAAGTGTCGCCTGGAACCCAGTCTATGCTGCGTCTTCTCAGCGAATCGAAACAATTCAAAGAGCCTTTACGCGCTACCTTGCTTTTTCAACTCTAGGCATATCGCATAGACACCCTATAGTCAGATGTTAGCATTTTTTAGAATGACGACCTTGCGTAACCGGCGTCTTATTGCAGACTTAATGTTTTTCCACAAGTTACTGCGCAACAAAATTAAATGTACGCACCTTCTCGATCACATCAAATTAAATGTCCCATACAGGTATCCCCGTTACCCAATTCGCAAATTATTAGCATACCTAGCCACAAAACAAATTTAGGCGCGCATTATCCCCTAGCCAGAATATGTAACCCCTACAATGAAATTATGACCAAGGTACCGGACATTGACATTTTCAGCGACTCAGCCCGATGCTTCAAAAAAAAAATTGTCCAATTACTTTTTACCCTCTCAGCACACACACATTCCTTAGTTAGTTTTTGTCTTTTGTGTTTGTAAATTTAGTTTTAGTTATTTTGTATCATCTTTATATATATAATTCTTCTGTGAGTGTGTATGTCACTGAACTTCTCTCAAACGACTGGACCGATTTTGATGAAATTTTTTATGTGTGTTCAAGGGGATCTGGGAATGGTTTAGATTCACAATTTTGTCGGGGATAATGTTAGGTGTAGTCCAACCCTAAATTTTTTTTTTATTTTTTATACAAAATTTTTAATTTATATTTTTTTATGATACAACATACAACATACATAAATACATACAATCCTAAATTTTTACCCTTTTATTACCAACCCCTATTTTTTAATAGCCATTTTAGTAATTTAATCATTTTTCATCCCGCTCGATAACTGATCAATTATCGTCTTTTTTGTAAGGGTAGGGTAGGGGTAGGGAAGGGTTTAGGGTAGGGGTGGGGGTAGGGTATGTGTAGGGTAGGGTAGGGGTAGGGTAGTAAAATATTAAAATTTTATAAAATATATACAACCCTAAATTTTTACCCTTTTACCACCAACCCCTATTTTTTGTTAGCCATTTTAGTAATTTAATCATTTTTATGGCAAAACAACGTTTGCCGGGTCAGCTAGTTTTATTAAAAACTTGGCTACACATTGTGGTAAATGTTGTGTATACCTGTAATTGGCAAACATATTTAACCATAATTATACTTGTAATCGTGTTGTTAATGTTTTATGTGTTTCGCTGTTGGTGTACCTTATAAATAAAAAAAATATTTATAACAACCAATTTATATTATTTATTGAATTTATGATAAAGCTAGCTGTTGCCCGCGACTTCTTACTATGAATTAAAATTATCCCACGGGTACCGTACCTTTTCCCGGGATAAAAGTAGCCTATATGTTACTCCAGCTAATTAAGTAATACCATGCCAAATTTTTCTCAAATCCGTTTATATCCAAAAAATTAAAACTATGTATACCATACAAACTTTCATACCCTATTCCCTTTGTTATTTTACCCCCTTGAGAGTAAAATTTCTACAGACTTTAAATCAAATTTTTATTTATATCTAATCAACAGCCTTTAAAATAAATTCCAAGCTTTTATCTATAAAAATTACGATACTTCCATACAACGTTTCAACCCCTTACAACGCTTTTTTCGCATTAAAAAGTAAGTAATAATTGTTTCATTATTATTTTACAGGTCGTAGTACATCTGAACCAGTACGATTTTCGTGAGGCCAAGACATTATGGTTGGATCTTATGCCTGAAGCAACACCTAAAGATTAGTCGACCGCGTGTTATTTTATAAATTTTGCTTATGAACGTTACTCAGTCTTATTATTGTTGATACTAATATTCTATATACATGTATATTTTAATTGCTTAAAAGATACTATGCCATGTTTTCATGATCTGACCGTTAATTACATTAACAAATAAATAATTTTACTTTTGATGAAATCCTAATAAGGACCAAGTAAGAGGAGCTAGTTGTTTTGTCTATTTAATATGCATTTTGCGCATTTATTATTGTTATAGTATTTCATTAAAATGGTTTCAAATGTTATATAAGTATTTATTGTTTCAGTCACGCTTTTTTTAAAAGGTAGGTAAGTAAGTATTATAGTGCAAGGGGCACTATGTGTATGAAAAAATATATTTTGTATTACTTACGAACTAACCAGTTTGGCGAGATGTAATCATTAAGCATTTTCTACAATAGTTTTATTTACACTTGGTAAATATATCTGGTACAACACATTTTATGATGTAAGGATTTAAACGTGTTCTGCCAGTCCTGTGCCACAAATTATTAACCCTATCTTTAGAGCACAACATATTGTATTACATTTGCAGTGCTGTATCTCAAAATGATGTCTTTTATCTTCGGTATTGTTTTGGGTATAAAAAAGTATCAAGTAAATATAGTAGGTATGGTTTTATCCTTTTATACTACAATGAATAAATCGGATCTCGTCACTTTTTGCTTAGATATTTCATTTAGATGAAAATCCGTAACATATTAAAATTACAGGCCTATTTCACAGAAATCAAATTATTCATACACCTAGTGCGGCATCTTTTTAAGAACTCTTAATTTATAAGCATAATCATTTTTTTAATTTAAACTAATTATATAAGATGTAACACTAATCTCTAGCAACATACAATACAACACTTATAAAGAAAATGATTGTACATTTTATATAATGCTTTTTGTATCAAAAGTGAGTCAATAAATTATATAAATAACGTTAAGTTATATTTTTTACTACCCATATCCCATTTAAAAATAGGCACCTATGAGCCTATGCTGGTAGACATCGACAACAATGTTTTCTTAGAATACTTATTATGTATATATGTATACTAGCTGTTGCCTGCGACCACATGCGCGTGTAATTTTGAATATAAAGCAATGTAGGATCCAAAGAAGTACACTTTGTTATTTCAGCAAATAAACTAATACCGCAACAAATTTAATTCAGATCTGTAAAATTAAAATTATCCCACGGGAACCAAACCTTTTCCCGGGATTAAAAAAATCTGAATGTTATTTCGGCCAAATAATACTGTGCCAAATTACATTTAAATCCGTTAAATTAAAATTATACCACGGGAACCGTACCTTTTCCCGGGATAAAAAGTAGCCAAAATGTTATTTCAGCCAATAAAAGAACATTGCAAAATTTTATTCAGATCTATTGAGTCGTTTTTGCGTGAAAAAGTAACAAACATTTATACCTACTCACAAACTTTAACAAAACCAACTCAGTGTTTAGTTTAATCTGGCTAAAAATAATAACTCGGTTTGGTTTGTACAATTTAATTAATAATAGTGACACCATTTTATTCCAATGGTTATTAGCTTAGTGTTTCTAATTATAGTTTGTTACAGTCTTTCAAAGAGTGGTATTACTTCATATTCAAACACTTATTTTACTTTAGTAACTCAAAACACACTAAAATGTTTTTATCAGCGTTCTAATGTGTTGGGGACCACCTTCTGTGCAATAATCTTTCCATAGCCACCCCGACCGCCATCATAATCAGTTCTATATTCATCTCGTACCTGTGAACAATATATTTTTTGTTTAATTCAATATGCCAATTTTGACTAAGTTCAACCCAATAAACACTAATAGAAAATAAAAAACTTTATACACAATCATTGACAGAAAAACATCCTCACGAAATGAGCACCCAACGAACTATTGGGTGCTCTTTCAACATAGTTGCATTCAAGTTATCTACACTTCTACACTAATATTATAAATAGGAAAAATTTGATTGGTTGTTTGTATTGAATAAGCTCCAAAACTAATAAGCTCCAAACTAATTATTTTACCATCAGAAGCCGACATTATCCCTGATGAACATAGGCTACTTTTTACCGCTGACCCGTAGGTGGCTCTGGCTAAACGGCTTTACCGATTAGGTTGAAATTTTGTATTTATTTAAGCCTACCTAATCTATCTTTCCAAATAATTATCAGGAATACCTAAAGCTCGTGAATACATCACTGCAGCATGACCTACCTGGGGTACTTGATGGCTTACCATTTCATGGAAGTATCTGTAATCCTCAACCCCCAGGAGGCACTCAGGTGCCACGATAACAATTGATTTAAGTTATGTCTGGAATAACTCACGATCAAGGGATTAAGCATCAATAAACGATTCTAATATGACAATGTCGATGCATAAATTGTCATTGTGCCCTAAAATACTTTTTACAAACACTTATTAACTAATATGAGACTAGGGTAACATAATAATATTATGATGACATACATAGACATTGTCCAAATTACATGCTATAATTTTTTGGAACTGTTTTTTAAGCAAATTAATAGCTGGTGTAATTGAAAATGCATTCATGAAGCCCCACCTAAGATTAATAATAATTAATCCTTCCTGATAATAATTACTTAATTATTAAGAAATTGTCTTTTCAATATAAAATAACTATTATATTAATCCCTCAACCCCCAGGAGGCACGCGCGTGCCACGATAACAATTGATTTCAATTGTGTCTGGAATAACTCACGATCGAGGGATTAAATAGTTTTCATTGATTAAATAAGTATACTAGACCTTGACCCAACACATATTCTATACACATTACCTGACCACCAGTTTTCCCACGTCCATATTGTCTACCTTCAATAAAGCCTGCATCCCAGTCACAACGAATGATCCTATCATCTAGTCTGGTACCATTAATATACCTACAACAAAACAAAATCATTATCTAAAAAGGAGGTAAAAGTTGCTAATACTGTGACAGTAATCTTAATGAACTGTAAAAAAAATAGTTAAGTGAACAGTGGCAGACTTTACTCTAAATAACATAAGCCCAACTTACAAATCAGTTGTTCAATTTTAATTCCAACCCTATCTCTCGAAAATTTATCAAGTTAATCATAGATCACCATGTTTGTTTCATATCTAGGGAACAGAATATCACTCGAGAGTGCTAGTAAGAAAATACCATACCTCATACAATTTTCAGAGTCTAATCTTGTATAATATTCAAGAAAGCAGAATCCACACGGAGTTTTCTTGTACTTGTCTAGACCCATGATCACTCGTCGTATATCACCACATTTCGAAAATAGCTCATAAATTTGCTCTTCAGTAGTGTAAAATGAAAGGTTGCCAATGTAGAGGGTCGACGATGTCCGTAGCAATCGTTCTTGTTCGCTTCTTGAACCCTATAATGAATGATAAATTACATAAAATATGTTAAATCAAATAAGTACACGTCTTACCAAATAATCTCATTGTTTTTTGTACCTTAAAATGTTGATCACGATACGAGCTTATGTCAACAGAAGAGTTCATAGAATCGTAACTTCTCTTCATTTTACAAGATTAGGGAATTTACAGTGTAACAATTAATAAACGAGATAAAGTAAATATGTAACAAATTAGAGAAAAATCGTAAACTACACTACTGAAGGAAGAAAGGAGTTGACGCGACGACACTGCAAGATTTTTTGACAGTGACAGACAGGTGACTTTTTTTTGTCATACTTCTTTCTTTCGGAACTTGCTAAGGTCTGAGACCATGCTGCCATGTCTATAGTAAAAAATCGTTTTTAATAAATACATGAAATATCATAAATACTTAACAGTTAATTACACATAATAACTGAACCTAACCTAATTCATTGAAATTATCGGTGGTTTATAAGAATTTCTAAGAACACTGAATTTTTACGCGAGAACGTGGATCCGAGTCATATAGGAGCGCCTTTTCTTGTTTCTCACTTTTATTTGATTTATCCTACTTACTGACACGTTATTATAACAATTCCACCACTTTAACACAACAAAATTCCGCGTGTGATAATTTCACAAAATTACGAAACATAGTTCATCTTTCTCTTTTTGTTTTTTACGCGTGGAAAATACTCTTATACTCCTGGGAATGGGACCCAGAGGTATACTCACTAAAATCCTCGCGTCGCCCGCCACACTGACTGAGGGCAGGGTCTGTGGTGACTCGACAGTCCACGGACCCCACCATCCAGCGGCTACCTCCGCCCTGAAAAAGGCAGACCTTCTCAGAGGGGGTGCTGTGACAACACACCACTCCTACCTCTGGACGACGACTGCGGCGCCGTCCTCGATAAATATAAACGAGCCCCGTGTGATAATAACCTAACCTAACCCTTATCTAAACTAAATCATTAAAATGTATGGGTGGTTATCACATTTCAAAGATCACAGGAGTTTTCTTATAAAGATACCAAGACATTATACTGTAAACCAGCGTTATTTCGACAATGTTTTCATGCGCCTCCGACATCCGCAACATATTTAAAATAAATTGTATATAAGAATCGCTTAAGATGAAATTAGTCAGTATTTAAACTGGAAAAATTCTGTCTCAGGCGGGAATCAAACCCGCATCCCCATGCATACCGAGCGCGGTGCCTTGTCCATTTGCGAGACATTACATCAAGCACTGCGCGGAGTTTGAGTTGCATCTGTTATTTATACTTATTAATACAGTGCTGTTTTTAGTTATATCATATTATCTAGTGTGTATTACGAATTTCACTATGGACAAAAACATCAAACAAAGAGTTTGTCTTAAATTTTGCATCGCCAATGGAATTTCGTGCGCCAATGGGCTATATCCCTATTAGGGGCGATGTCGGTGGGGGCAACTGGGAATTTGTAAAGAATAATGTCCCAGTTGCCCCCGGTGCCTCCATTCGAAGGGGCAACTGGGAATTCCATTTTTTAACATCCCAGTCTCCCCCACTTGATGCACCTTAAGGTATAACTAGATATTTTTTCCATAAGTTGCTAGAAACGAAGTGAAAAATGTAGCAATTGTTTAAATATTGAATAATGTGGTTCTGAATACCAAATGAAAAAGAAACCTTCGGAGTGGCCTTCCAACTGAAACGAAACCGAAAAAAAACCACGCCAAAGTCGATCAAAAGTCAAAGTCATGTTGACTGTTTTCTTTGACTATCGCGGTGTTGTGCAAAGAGGATAGAACCAGTGTTGTGCACTCGGAATTCTTGACGGGAGGTCAAACGGTAGGTAAATAAATAATATTATTTCAGTGTTATGCGGCATTTAAGAGAGAAAATACGACAATAAAGGCCAGATTTGTGGTAAGAAAATTCTTTGATTTTGCACCACGATAATGCGCCTTCGCACAAGGCCATCTTTGTGAAAAAATTTTTAACCAAACACTCAACACATACTATCAAGCAATCACCGAATTCACCAGATATGGCTCCAGCCGACTTCTTTCTTTTTCCTAAACTCAAATTACCTCTTCGTAACACCTGTTTTAACCGATTTAAATAGAAGACAAAAAGGAGAATTTGCGGCGAGAACTATGCCCCGTGCCCCGCGGGTCCCGCCGCGCCACCCGCGCATTCCATTCTCTCGTTCATCTCTTCGCTTAAAATACAATAGACAATCGGAAAAATTTTTTTTTTTAATATTTTTCTTTACCATTAAGGCCCCTCTAGGATCCGGCGCCTGGAGCCTTCGAGCAACGCGGCCTTCCGTCCCGTTACGGGACGGAAGGCCGCGTTGCTCGAAGCTTGGAGCGACCGTTCTGTTCGCTGTATGGGCGGGTCGGCCCTGTATGGAGGTTAAACGCGAAGAGCAGCGATTATTTATTATTCCTACAATACAAACCAAAGGTTCTGTGTCGGTATAGCTTTGGACTTAAATATCTTAGGCTGATCTTTCAGAAAGCATGATATTGTCAAGATCGCCATTAATCAATGATTAGCATCGATCGATGTAATTAATTCATTGTTAGGTACATCGGTATCTATGTGCGCGAATCAAACATCCTATTCTTGTCGTGTAGTGCAGGCACATAAAAAAATAGCATCACCACTTCTCTCCTAATGGGTGTTTTAAGAGATAACTTAACCCCTTGTATGCGGGTAATTCCAGACAAAATAGAAATCAATTGTCATATGGCTTGGATTCGTTTCTTAGCAGCCGACCGGTTAAGGACAATTGCAGATCTGCCTGCCAAGCGTGGCGTTTATGGCAAGGTCTTCTCTTTAGACCTCCAAAGCGCACCAGTTGAAAATTATGTTAAGGGGGTTATGAGTTTGTGTGTAGGTAGGTACAGCAGCATACTTAACCATACGGTTATGAAGAAGCCTAAGATGGAGCGAGCTTACCCAGAGGTACTGGTTCTCCCACACACCAGCGGAACAAAGAACAACTGTTTGGCGCTGGACTCCGGCAGGAGGGTGGTAGCATTCAGGCGGCCTCTTACGAAGCCTACCACCGCAGAGGGATCTATTAGCCGTCATCATTGGTTAGAAAACCAAAGATGCCGTTGCCCAGGGTGGACCACTAGGAGGTAGATCCCACCACCCCAAACTACTTGTTGGACTTAAAGTTGAATTTTTAACAAAATTGATTTCAATTCAATGACCTTTAACTTATTGGGTAGGTGGTCAACCTACCGTTGCCTGCACATGGTATGACAAGCCGAAACCAGCCTATTTTAACAGACGCACATAATCATCTTTAGCGAAGTCAAAAAACAATAATAAAAAATGACTCCTACAGGATCATAAGACCGCCGGCGGTCGCGATAACAATTGATTTCAATTGTGTCTGGAATTACATACAATCGAGAGGTTAAACAGAAAAGTAACGGCTATAGGCCGTATCATCCATCAAAAGCCTCCAACATTGAATTCAATTTACCATAGCAATGATGGGTACAGGCATAAAAAATACGGGTTGGTGATCACCAACCCGAGCAATGATCGAAAATTCAAATCTTTCTGTTGCCCGACCCAGGGATAGAACCCAGGAACCCGAGATCTTGGCCCTGTATTGAAACCAATAGATCAACGAAGCGTTAAAAAACAACAATATCTTATGTAAATAGGTTTATAGTCACTCGGGAACCATTTTGTATTAAAAGCTGTTTGGCTGGTTTGACTTCTAACTCTACCTACATTATAAACGTATACGATGACCTCGCATAACTATTAAATGACTTTGTTTTTGTAATAAAGTTGTTGAATAATATTTAATACTTTTTGATCAATGAAGGACCTATTAAATTTCATCTAAAAAAATGCAAATTAAAAATAACATTTAAAAAAATCCAGTAACACTAATATACCTTAGCAGTATGCCATAGTTTCCCAATACTATAACATAATAGTGTACCTCATACACTATTATGTTATAGTATTGGGAAATCTCTAGTAAAATTATTTCATAAAAAACAATTTCTTTTATATTATTATTTATTTATGTACAATTTTAATACTTAGGTATTTTTTATTATAAACTATTGATAAAATAATCTCTATATGTATATTAATGCATTTTAGCACACAATCTTAACTTGCAAGTTGCAAGTCTTAAATACAGGAATGACTCGTTCGTACATAAGTTAGTATATCTTATGGTCACGTGACCAACAGTATCTTACTGCCATTAAAAACTTACATCTAGATCTACGAGTATATATAATATACGTGCCAGAAAAAACGACTAGGTACTTGAAAATGTACAAAAAGGTGTAAGTTGATTTTTACTAGAAGTGTGGCCCGCAGTAAAATTCAGTATGATCGTACTTCTGCATTGTTTAAATACTTATAATCAAAACAACTGATCAGAGGTATTGACAGGTCCGTTTAGTGATAGGTTTCTTGCGTAGAGCGGCTCGCACAGCTTCTTCAAACACCTCGTCCATGTTAATACGTTCCAGGGCAGAACATTCCACCAATTGAGCAGCTCTGGAATGATGAAAATATTTTATTAAAAATAATAATTATAGTTACAAAATAAAGTCGCATTGGTCTAGTGGTTCAAGTACCGGAACAACATCTCGGGGACCTGGGTATGATTAACCCGGTCGGAAAACAAGGGATTAGAATTTTATACCCATCATTACTGTGGTAACTTGGATCTAATGATAAAAGCCTTTGCCCTGCTGCATCCTGTGGGATGATTAAAGGCTGTTGATTTACTAAAAAAAGTTATTTACCTAAAAAATTACTTTTCACTCCGTCGACAAAATGTCTAATCAATAATAATAAATAAATTGTTTATTTATTTGTCCTCTTGCATAGATAGTTTAAAAAGTATTTGACTGATACTGGTATTTTTGGGTCTGAAATTTTATCATATATTTAACCATCAATTATTAACATTATTAATGTAAAACAATTCACGCCTCTGTCGTCATAATGTGGTCGTCGCATTGTTATCAAGGCGCGATAAGGGTTGATAACAGTTGCCGGTACCCGCGTGATAACCCTCGTCAATTTCACATAAATAATGTTTTCAGAATTTTACTAAAAGACAAACACTTATCTCCACGATTAAAAAGTACCAATATTTATTGTTTCTGGTGATAAAATACGTTTGTTCCTATCAAAAAAATGTGGATATAAAAAATAAAAGCGACAAGTGATTGTTCCGAAGATGCATGTCGCAACTTACTTAATTTATCCATAATTTATTTCGCATAAATACGAACTTTACTTAAACTTATTTTTAAAGTAATTTGTTAGAAATTTTCCTGAAATAAGTAGTTATAAGTTACCATACTGCTCTGAAACTTGCAAACCTAACATAGGTCTGATAGTTTTCATGTTAACTTCGTTTAAAGTATATGTTAATGCTGCAATTTGGTTTTATCTATCCATAAACAACCGTTTAACTGGGCGAGGTGGAGGGACGAGAGGACTCTTGACGAATCGATCAAAAATCGCATTTTGAAACGTGATAGATTTACAATCGAATCGAAAATTTGTGTTTACCGACCTACAAAAATTTTCTAAAACCTATCCAACAATAACCCAATATCGTACTGGCTCTAAAAAAAACTCCACTTTACACCTTAAAAAAACTAGGTATTTATTTACATATTTATTTTACGTTTCTTTTCTTACTATTTTTGTTAATGCGAAAGTTTGAAAGGATGTTTGTTATTAAATTCAATCATCATGCCAGAACAGCTGAACGGATTTAGATTAATAAAATTAAAGAAATAGACACATAGAAGTTATAGAGTAATACTCGTAACTATGGGTTCCTTGTTTTGACTACGGAACCCTAAAATAGTGAACGCGTATTATTTTAATAAGATAAGTTACTCCTTAAGACGAGCTTTTTATGGTATTGTTTTCGGGTGAATGAATATCGACGTAAAAAGTTTTAAAAAATTATATAAATTTCCTGCGCGAAGATAGGTTAATTAATGTGGACAACATCACATACATTGTTCTGATCCCAATTTGAATAACTATTTAAAGCACTCTTATTTTGGAAACCAGAAACAACGAAGGTAGGTGTTGTGTATTTAAAGACGAGTCTGGTTGACAACTGCTTTATTATTGTGTATGACGGTGATCTCACAAAACTTAGTTACTTATTTAAAATTACCCTACAACATCTCCCCCCTTTAACTAGAATAATACTTAACTTATAATTTAGTAGGTAACGATAGTAACCAAATACTATGCTGCCTGCAGGCAAAAGTGGTTGTTATGGTTAAAACAACTTTTATGTACATTAATTAAAACAAACAGAAAGGTAACAAAACAACTTATCAATATTGTAATGAACTAGTAACTAGGTAACTAATTAGGTACATAAAAGCAATAAATGAATTTATTGAAGTTTAGCTTTGCTGCGGGTAACAGGAGGAGAGTACAACTCCAGAGTACTATCTTTTAATTTTTTACTATAGTCATACTCATTATCCTCTTCCCCTGAAATATACTCGTCTCCTTCCGATGAAACATCAGACACAACATCAGTCATATTCGTGGATGTTTTAGCCAACTCACTGTTATTAGACATACTACTCTTTATTAAATGTCGACGATTACGGCGAAAAATACCTTTTTTATTTTGAATAGTGTACGAACGCGGAGTCGAAGCCTTGGCTACGACAGTACCGCGGGAACGTTCATTGTTGCGTTCTAACATAATCACATCATCGCCAACATTTAACTCAGGAAGCTGTTTACTATGGTAGTCATAATACATTTTAGTTTTTCTCTGTTTATCCAAAATTTTTTTGTATTGTGACGTATTGTCACAACAATTCTGCTTTAACAATTCGGGATGAACCGGGAGTCGGCATTTTAATCTACGTCCCATCATTAGCTGCGCAGGAGAATTCAAATTTTCCCGCGGAGTATTTCTAAAGCTTAACAAGTTTAAATAAAAATCAGTTCCACTATCTATTGACTTTTTCAACATTTTTTTTTATTGTTTGTACAGCTCTTTCACTCTTACCGTTCGACTGAGCGTAATATGGTGATGAAGTTATGTGATTAAAATCCCACTCATCGGCAAATAACTTAAACTCGCGACAAGAATATTGAGGACCGTTGTCGCTTATAACCGTATCCGGGATTCCATATCGAGAAAAATTTTCTTTCATGATAGTAATCACAGACCTTGACGATGTATCTTTTAAACTTGCAACCTCAAGAAACCCCGAAAAATAGTCGACTAAAATTAAATAACTTTTCTTTCCGTATTCAAAAATATCAGTACCAACTTTATTCCACGGCAAAGCTGGTATGGTAACTGGAATCAATGGTTCTTTACTAGGTTTATTTGAATTCTCCTGACAAACTTTACATCTCTTCACATAATTTTCTATATCCTTGACCATCCCAGGCCAAAACAATACTTCGCGCGCGCGCCTTTTACAGCGATCAACGCCTAAATGTCCATCATGAATTATATTCAACATGAAAGTCTTTAAAGAATCAGGAACCAAAACCTGTTTGTTTTTAAATACTACACCATCAACGGAATAAAGTTCATCCCTCATTGACCAAAAGTACCTCAAAACACTTTTTAAATTAATTTTGTGATTAGGCCACCCTTGATTTATGTATAGAAGCAACTGATTTAACACCCCATCCTTAGCAGTTTCTTGTTTTATTATGGAGAGTTTTTTTTGAGAAATCGGCATATTATTAATCACCATTCTCAGCTGATTTAGAACGGCGGTGCTAATACTATCATCATATAAATCGGGCAAAGGGGCGCGCGAGAGTGTATCCGGTATGTACATATATTTTCCTGCTTTATAAGTTATTATTAAATTATATCCCTGAAGCCTTAACATCATTCGCTGCAAGCGTGCCGGGACTGCATCTAGAGGCTTTTTGAATATGCTTTCAAGCGGTTTATGGTCAGACTCGACAATGATTCGGTGGCGGCCGTAAATGTATTGGTGGAACTTTTCACACGCAAAAACAATGGCCAACAGTTCTTTTTCAATTTGCGCGTAACGAGTCTGCGCGGGAGTAAGCGTGCGCGAGGCGTACTCGACAGGCCGCCCGCGCTGCGTCAGCACTGCGCCCAGCGCCACGCTGCTGGCGTCCACGGACAGCAGCACGGGGCTGTTCACGTCATACAAGGCTAGTACCGGCGCATCACTGATGATATCTTTAATTTTTTCGAATGCTTTTTTATGTCCACTTTCCCAACTCCATGTAACATCCTTTTTTAGTAGTCTAGTCAGTTGAAAAGTGTGATCTGAATAATTTGGTATGAATTTAGAAAGATAATTAACAACACCCAAAAATCTCTCTAAACTTTTACGATCCTTCGGTTCAGGCATGTTCTTTATAGCTCTCACTTTTTCAGTGTCCACTTTCATTCCGTCTTTATTAAAGATATGACCCAAATATGTTACCTCCTGTACGCATAAACGACACTTCTCTTTATTAAATTTTAAATTTATTTCCCGTGCTCTGTTAAATAAAGCTTTTAGTCGTATATCATGTTCTTCCCTAGTTCTACCCCAACAGATTAGATCATCAATGAAAGAATCCACCCCTTCCAAGCCTTCAAATAATTGTTTGATCTTGGCATGGAATATTTCAGGTGCACAATTCAAACCGAACGGTAATCTTAAATATTGGTATCGCCCAAAGGGCGTATTGAACGTGCATAGGTCAGAACTATCACTATCTAATTTTATCGACCAAAACCCAGAATTGGCATCTAGTACTGAAAAATACTTAGCCCCGTGAAGTTTAGAAGCCAATTCATTTATAGTTGGCAACGGAAAATGAGCACGCTGTATAGCAATATTAAGAGGACGAGGATCCAAACATACACGTAATTTACCATTCTTTTTAGCAACTATTACCAACGAATTAACCCATGGTGTAGGATGAGTCACCTTTTTTATAACCCCTAACTGCGTCATTCTATTCAATTCCTCCAATAACTGATCCCGTAGCCCTAACGGTATTTTTCGAGGTGCACAAATAACAGGAGTAACATTTTTATCAACTACAATATGATACTCGCCCGGTAAGCAACCTAATCCAGTGAACAAATCATTGTTTTCTGACCAGTTTATATTATGCATTCTCTTAACAAGCCCCAATGTCGTACAAGTATGAAGTCCCAGCACACTTTGACAGTTAATAGAAGCAATAGCAAATTTAAGAACATATGGAACACTTTTATAATACCATTTTAAATTACAAATCCCTTTTATAGGAATAAAATCCCCACTGTATGATTGTAATCTAATATTATTATTCATATTAATCAGATCACTTTTAAAACCTAACTGCAAAAAACGTATATAGGACAATACATTAATATCCGCACCCGTATCTAGTTTAAAATTTTCTGACCCATATTCACAACTAAGTTCTTCGGACCACTCTTGTGATAGTGCATCAACCTTGGAAACGTTCGATAGTATAGATATATAAAACGACTCACAGTCTTGTTCTTCGTCTGGCTTCTCGTCACGCACACCAATGTCATATAACTTTTTAACCTCTTTTAACTTACACATTCTGGCAAAATGACCATAATTTTCGCACACATAACATTGCACAAAACTGGCCGGACACTGATTCGATTCACCGCACCGATCTCCTCCGCACCTAGGGCAATCAGCACCTGCCCTGGCAGGCGGCAGTAGTCGCTGCGGCTGCGCGCTGCCCCGGCGAGCCCGGCGGCCGCGCCAGCCGCGCCCGCGCGCGCCGGTCGTGGGCCCGCCGCGCACGCCAACCGAGTCTACGTGCGTCGGCGCCCGCCCCGCGCCCCGCGTCTCCAATAACCGGCAATTATCCGTGGATATTTCATCAACTTGGCATATTTTGACAGCTTGGTCTAATGTTAAATCGTCGGTTCTTAATAAACGATCTCGAACCACTGTATTTTTTATGCCACAAACTATACGGTCCCTAATAAGCTCCATTTCCAAAATCTGAAACCCACAACTTTTTGCCAGTAACTTCAATGCAGTGACGTACTGATTTATTGTCTCGCCGATTTCTTGATTTCTTGTAAAGAAATTGTATCTCGCCAACGTTATATTTGGTTTTACACCGAAGTATTCATCAAACTTCGTCATTAATATGGCGACGTCATCTTTGTCACCGCTATTATCGAAAGTGAAAGTTTCGTAAACGTCGAATCCCTCCGGACCGATCAGGTTTATTAGTAAACTAGCCTGCACTCCACCTTCTTCCTTATGCACCCCGGATGCTTTTAAAAAAAGGTTAAATTGCGTTTTCCAACGCTTCCACGCGTCGGCCCGGCCGACGGAGCTGCCCTCCAAACTCAATTCCGGCGGGGGACGAGCGTGTTCCATAATTGTACACAAACAATCACGCCTTATCCGAACAAATACCACGCACTTATGTTGCAATAAATTGCATTAGACTTTAATTTTCACTTTTTAAACACCGCTGCCACCATGTTGTGTATTTAAAGACGAGTCTGGTTGACAACTGCTTTATTATTGTGTATGACGGTGATCTCACAAAACTTAGTTACTTATTTAAAATTACCCTACAACAGTAGGTACCACAAACTCTCAGACCCGAGAAAATGTAGAAAAACACTTTTTTTTCATCATTGACCCGTCTGGGAATCGAACCCGGGACCTCGGAGCAGGCGACACATTGAAAAGCAGTGTGTACGCCACTCCGCCACGGAGGTCGTCAAATTGTAAAATTGTTCTTAATGTAGTTTGAATGCATTGTTTCATATATTCCTTAGTTTTATAACAAGGATTATCTTCGGAATTTATCTTTATCGAGAAAGTTGTTTTGGCTTTTGATTCCTTGCTTGAAACAACAACAGCTTAAGAAAAAACATGCTGAATATTCGAGAGCACCTAAATCCTTTCATCAAATTAAATGCATTCGCTCAGTCGCGGTGTTTAACAATATTAAATATTTAATTATTCTGATTACCTTATTGTTTATCTATCTTCGCAATTTAACTGTTAAATCGCCATTTTTCAACTACTATGGGTAATCCACTACTCAAGTGGGTACTTATAACTTCTACAACAGCTTAATAGTCCTATTTAAAAACTACCTTCCTTATAAGTCAGTCAACTCTCGAATAAATGGGTTTATAAATTTGTTACTCCATCTAAAAATTATTTAGTAAGATTCTGAAAGTTGGTGTGCCAAGGCAAAATACCTGCAAGTATTTAATTATTATTAATCATGATCCAGACTTACTTACCTTATTTTCTTTTTTAATTTCTTTCCTTCTTGTGTTGTGATGACCGCTTTGCCGGAAGCTCGCAAGTCCGTTTTCGTAGCTGAAATATTATAAATTCAATTTGTTTATCAATACGAACAATGCTTATTAAAGTATTGACCTTTATGCCGAATTAAGAACACAATACGAGTTAGGCAAACAATAGCAGTATTATGTATTTTAGATGCAAATATAGGCATCGTGTTTGAAAGGTTTATCTCCACTAAGTACTTACTAACCGACGAAAATTAAAGGTGGATCTCAATTCAATGTGTGTTTTTTAATGATGGTACGCAACTTACGCATAACTAATAAGGCGATATCCGATTTGATTTTTTTATTTCAATTTCAGATTTTACTCTAAGGGCTAGCAAATAGGTCACTTTTGTTACATATTGTTAAGGTTTTCAATACTAAAAATATAAAAACATGATAAGTAATCTAAAAAAAATGTATATTAAGAAAACCTTGTACTCGTTAAGTGCTTTTTTTTTTAGTGCTTTTAAAAGCACTAAACGAGAAATCACCAACTTTTCACCAGATGAAAATTAGAGCTTTCTTTTTTTTAAATTATTTTTTCATTTGAAAAAAATGACGATATACAGGATAAAATTTTAATCACCTGCACAATTGTAATACAACAACCTACGAGACAAAAAATAAATGACGTATTTTTTCTTTTGGTATGGCCTAAGTAGTAAAAAGATGTCAAGATAAAGCACTTTATAGAAAATGTCCGCCCAAACTCAAAAATTTTTGATACGGCCTCATAACAACACTTTTTTTACGCGATGCGCATCTCATTCATTCATTATCAACTATTTATTCATAAGTTTTTGATTTTCCCTTCATACATTAACAGGCTTAGGACCGCAAAAATGGGAAACTATGTTGTAAAAAATATTTTTTACACACATTTTTTACTTCATATTTATGAAAATGTCATATCTACTGTATTTAGCCGGCTTTCCATCTAAAACCTTGAAAATCTTGATTGGATATGGTCACAGTGAATAGGAAAACTGTATCTTGGCTTGACTATAGTTTGAACGTGACACATAGCAACGTCGATGGCATAATTCGTCATAAAGCCACAAGGAAAATATTGTGAACCTACTTTCGTATTTAATATCAGGAAATGTTTATATTAGAAGTATTGTATAATGTTCTTGTTTAGTACATAATAAATCTTAAATAAAAATAAAATTTAAGAAGTTTAGGTATATAAGAATTATCTTCTTTTATTAAGATTAAATAAATAGTAAAATGAGCTATTAGACGATTTATAATTTTGGATATCTGTCGCAGCCAACTAGCTTAATCAGAAATTTAGTTAACAACCTAGGCCGGTTATTAAATGCCGGCATACAATTAAATAGCTAAACAAAAACCAGCAAATTGATTGACCGTAACGTTTGACGATGACCTAACGTTGTGTACCTAGTGCCTAGTCATATTAGTTAAAATAGGGTTTCTTTGAAATTATTACATTAATAACACTAGTTTACTATGCGTATTTTTTATAATTACGCGAAAAAAGTAGACGTTAATGAAACGCATAATTTATTTAGTATTAACAGTAAACCAGCCTTGACGTTGAAGTTCATATCTATTCCGTAAATTTCGACTTCAATTTCTAATAAAAAATCGTATTATTTTCCACCTCCATGTTTTATATGAATTTCACAATGCATTTTGTAAATTTTCATTTAAAAATACAGTGCTAACGAATAATAATACACTTTGCTGTGCTACAGTAAAAAACTGAACTTAATTTGAATCACTTGTCACAAAAATGACAGCATTTTCAAAAAGGCTAACTTTCAATACGTCAGGTTCATTCAATTAACCATCAGCCTAGTGACTAAATTGAATGCGGGCGTATAATGAACGGCCTAGGCGTCAAAGTAGTTGGCTAATTTAACTAGATAACTGCGACATATCCACCACATCATGAATATTTATAGTTTTATTATACCTACACTGTGAGAGTAAGACCAATAATTAATGAATTGGTCCATCCTATTTAACTCCATAAACAGTCAAATTAGCATCCTACTTTGCATATGGTTAGTGCTAATGCTCTTACAAGAGTTTTAAAAGCTTTCCGTGTAAAAGTAGGGGTAGGTATTTGTTGAGTACTTTTTTCTCCTATTTCTATGCCCTATGTTTATTAAATCATTTCAATTTCTCGTGTTTCCTTATCTCAAATCAAATTAAAGAAACAGAATTCAAGGCCAATCGAGTTAAGTAATAACAGCTAACACAAACACAAATAACAAGATGTTTTAAATAGGTACATACATACATACATACTTACTCGTAAAAACATACGTACGTACGTCTCACTGTTGATAATAACAAGTAAAATGAATGAAATCATAACCTATACGAGCGTATTACATGTACCTTTAACCTGCCTCATTCGTGTGAGTCATCATTGGCACAACTGCTTAATAGAGGTAAATCAGATGTTACTCACCAACTAATACAATAGGCACGGAACTACTGAAATGGTTCAGTTCTGGATACCACTTGTGAACGACATTCTCGAAGGAGGATCTGTTCCCCACCGAGTAGCACACCAGGAAACAGCCAGTCTGTAATGTTAATAAGATCTATGTCAAGCTACTTGTCGTTTTAAAACTAAGAAAAGTGTCATTTAGTTGTGTGTTTCAAGCAATGATATTTAAAAAGTATAGATAGGTTATGCCCTTACAAAACTATCGAAATATATGTGCCGCTTGCGAACAACTGCACACATGCGTAATTCTTATTTTGTCCTTGTCATACTCGTGAAAAGAACAATTACTTTCTCTTTCATGGATTTGAAAAGACGTCACAATTGTGACGTTTTAGGGACTCATATTGAGAGCGCATGTAACATATCTATTACTTTTTAAATATCATTGGTTTCAAGAAAATAAAATTTTCGCCACAAAATGTTATAATTATTATATGTATTTAAAAATCTTAGTAATTTCAAAAACAAACATTAAGACAGGAGATTTTCAAATTAGAAGATATATTAAAGTAAAACTATCCAGGAGGACAAAGCCTGCCAAAGCTGCCCTTTCGCTTATGATAATAATAAAACTCAGATATGTACTATCCTATTGTAGTACTAAATTCTATCATTATGTACCTGATTATAGGACAACGGCCTTAGTCGCTCGTAGTCTTCTTGCCCTGCTGTATCCCATAAAGCCATTTCGATTTCTTCTCCGTCCACAGTGATGTAGCCCACATAATTGTCAAACCTGGTCATTAAACAAGACAATATTATTTTATTTTATGACACAAAAGGAACACAGATGGTTTAGTAGAAATATCTTCTGAATAAAATCGCTAAAGAAAAAACGATTTCTTGAACTTCGAAATTGCCTGAAACTGCCTTAGTTGGGACCCGATCCGAAACAACTTTAAAACCTCTGGCCTACCGGACGCCTGCTCTGTCCATTGAGTTACCAAGAGGCTTGTCGACGAAAGTATTCAAGTTTTGGTTATTAAGTACTTACTTCTAACATTCGAAGAAATTATTTAACAAATATTATTAAGTTTAATTAACCCTGTCTTTAGATATCTGTAAATATTTAATAGGATAACTGGTGATGGTTACTGTGTAAAGCCCGAGCCCGACAACGTGTCGAGTCAGGACTGTCAGGACAAGTTGATTCTCTTTAAATCCAGTTGGAAACATGTCGTGTGGTGCCGGTATAGATACAAAAATAATAGCACCACCCCTTCTCTACCTATGGGTGTCTTAGGAGGCGACTAATGAAGTACTGCCAGAAGAATGGGCAACAGCATTTTCTCTCAACCATAGGCCGAACTGCGATCGTGACCAAGCGTGGCATTTATGGCGAAATCCTTTTTTTTGAAGAGGTCTGTGTTCAGCTGTTAAATGATAAGTACTTATAGGTTCTTGATGATGATGAGTATACTGATGAGTATTCAAGTTTCCTATAGGAAAGAAGCGCGAGAAGTTGCCTTTAATTGACTACCGCAGTACCTATTACCTACACTAGATTTTCGGTGGCAATTATAACATGAGCTGGTCCTATGCACATTGCTGTAGAAAGATAATGACGAACGACAGCTTACAAGACAGGGCTACTGAAATGGTAAAGCATTTTTAATTACTAACTCTACATCACAGGGATTTAGTATCATTTCTAATGTAAAAGTCGGATCGAACGCAGCTGTTCGTCACACTTTTATAGTAATGCGTGTAAACAAACCAATGTGTGCTTTATAGTTAAATGTCTATATGCAAACGTACTACAACAAGACGGTCATTGACTGGCGCGCGTGGGACCACGGTATTCGCAATAGAAACAGTCTGCAAGGAAGTCAGTCAGTCGGGCTGTAGGCGTGCGTCCAGTTTCACAAGGAGGAAGCAGCGACCGCGCACAATACAACAATGCCGCGACGTATTTGACTTTATAAATAGTGCAGTCTGCAATGCTGCTGTGTACCTGTTAAATAACATTAGCCCCGGCGCACGAACATTACAGCTACTTAATTAGGACTTGAAAATGTATCCTAAATTATTTCTGGAAAATTGCAATTCACATTACAGTAAATTATGATTTACAAATGATTACTAAATTAAGTGTTTCTGACTTATCACAGTCATTTACAAATAACGTACTTACATGATTGGTTTTCTAGGTAATTAATTAATGATCGATAAATAGAACACTTAGAAAGGTTTTTATTTCACGACGAATGCATCCAAATTCAAAACTCTTACGTTTACTAACGTTCGCTGTAGCTAGGTCTACTCGTAACGAAATTACGTAGGGTTTAGGAACGAAATAATAACGACAACTAGGGAACATGTAGGTACACAAATACCAGGAGTATTTTAGAATTTTAATTGGATTAACGTTTATTTAAGTGCATATAATTATAGTGTCGTGTAGGTACTCGTGTTAATTCAAGGAACCAATAGACAAAAAAAAACGTTATTTTACTGACCTCTTTAACAAAATTAGTACCTACCTTCTTAACATTATTGAATAGGTAGTCACTAACATCAAACTTCTGATATTGTAAATATTGACGAGATGACGTAATACATTTCCTCAATCCAATACGCATCAACATAGTAGAATTTTGAGGAAGCCCTGACGCAAAGTAAAGTTGATTCATCGTATTTTACCGGAGTGACGAAGTTAGTACAGTTTATTGTTATTTTTACCCTGATTATTTAAAACATTTGCAAGCCAACATAATTATTTCCAACCAAATGAGCTCTACTTTTACCCCTCCAAAGGAATGTATGGAATTACCGGTAACCCTGTATATGTGTAATCCATTGAGGCTGTTTTGACATTCATTTAGAATCAATTACTTAACGTAAATAATAGCGTTAACGACTAAGCAACATCTTAATTATTACTCCTATTTGTAGATCATTCGAAGTGAACACTAACTTGATGTATACACAGTATACAGAATTATGTATAATTTAGGCCGTCTTTGAGCTCAAAGCAATCTTTTCCAGACCTAACCTTTTCGCCAATGGTTAATCGAATCACCTACGACCAATACAAGAGAAGATTAATTAAATCCAATAATTAACTTTGACTTGAAAAATATATTTCATGTAGGTATATACTTAATTTAAATGAAACTATGATTAAATAAGTATAAAGCATAACTGACGACCGAATGTGTCATCATGAATGCTAAATAAACAAACCCGGTAAATCCACAGTGGCTGCTTAATACAGTTTTGTAACGTTTGTTCGGCCAAGTGATAATACGAACGACATTACGGCATCCACTTGCTAATTTAGTAGCTCAGCCTCACGTAACTCCGTCAAGGTTTCTGCCCTAGTGACCCACCGGTCAGCGCACCTTCTACCCTCGACGTCATCAAATAAGCAACTAACTAGTACTTACACTGTAGGTACGTATTCCTCAGGAAATTCGTTTTTGGTGTACACGTAGAGCAGGCAAGTTTTGCCAACCATACCATCTCCGACCACTGTAATCTTTATAGTTTTCTTAGTGCCCATGGTGCCGGGACATCCGATAAAGTATCACAATTCACTGATATTGTTTTAAGCACTTTAAACGTCAGTCACAGCATGATAGAAAATATATTTTACTAAGAAAATTATAGTCCTTGACTACCGTTATCACAGTGATGTAATTGATCTTATCACACTTGTAGAGAACACTCGCGATAAAGCGACGAATTCAATTAAAATAAGGCGCGCGCGCGCATTCACGGCCGGCTGCAGAATGATTCAGTAGAGTGGTGTGCGATTGCGAGCGATCAAACAAATGGATTCAGCGTCATGATATAGCTGTGATGGTGTCTGTGGCGACAATATTTTATTAATACTTAGTGTCAGCCGCGTGCCTCGAAAACTTAATTAATTCTGCAAACGTACTACTTCCAAACAGCGGTAGCGAATTATTTAAAAATAATGGTAATGTTAATAATAATACCTACGGTTCGTCGATAGTAACAGATAGTTTATGATTAATACGTATTTATAAATCAATTTTATTGATTTAATTACATAGCAGTTTACGTTATCCAGGCTTATTTACTTACTTTTTAAAAATAATACTAAAATCACAGAGACTACTAATGAAATATAAACATTTCTGGAATTCATTTTATAAGATTAATGATGTAATTGATGTAAATGTATTATAAAATTAAGACAAGATTATTATTGATGTTTAAGAAATATTAGGTCTTTACCTATGAAATTGCCGTTTTGTATGAAAAAAATTAAACGAATTTTTTTCAGGCATTTCGAAGTAATCTCCCATGCAATCAATGCATCTTTGCCAACGCAGTGTAAGTTTATTGATGCCGTTCTTAAAGAAATCAGCTGGACGGGAGGCAACAAATTCTTCAAAGGCATTTTGTACTGCCTCTCGGGTATTGAATTTTTTTTCCGCCAAGAAGTTATCCAAATTCTGGAAAAAGTAGTAGTCTGTAGGCGCAAGGTCTGGTGAGTAGGGCGCATGACGGAGAGCTTCCAACCCGTTCTTGCAACTTGGAGACCGTCTGCTGTGCAGTATGAGGTTGCGCGTTGTCGTGCAGGAGCAGCGGAGACGAGTGATTGACCAATGCTGGTTGGAAATGTGCCAGCTTCTCCATCATTGTGTTCAGTTCTTCACAGTACACATCTGCAGTAATGCTCACCCGTTTGATAAAAAGCTGTGATGAATCACACCGGCGCTAGACCACCAAACAGTGACCATCACTTTTCTAGGGGTAAGTTTTCGTTTAGGGCATTGTTTGGGTGCTGAACCAGGATCCAACCAACTTGCTGAGCGCTTGCGGTTATCAAACAGAATCCATTTTTCATCGCAGGTAACAATGCGGTTCAAAATTCCTTGATTTGTGTATCTGTGGAGCAGTGCAAAGCACGTCTCGGCGCGTACTTCGCGCTGGCGATCATTGAGTTCGTAGGGCACCCATTTGTCAAGCTTTTTTACCATGCCAATTTTACGCAAATGGACCAATATTGTTTAATTAAGCTGCTGCTAATTCAGCCGTAGATTGTGTCTCATCAGCTTCTACAATTTAATTCGTCATTGTCGACCACTTCGGACGACCGCGAGGTTCATTTTTCAGGTCGAAATTTCCAGAACGGAAGCGAGCAAACCAATAACGGTGCGTTGGTTTGTAGTGTTGGCTCCGTAAACGTCGTTGATGTTGCGTGCCGCTTGTGCCGCGTTGCTGCCACGACAGTACTCATATTCCATAATTACTCGAATTTTTAACGTATCCATCATGACGAAAAATATTGAAATGCGATGAAAATGTAACACTAATCAATAAACAAATGACTACTTTCGGAAAAATAATTCCATGTTTTTAAAATAAAATTTATTTTAAAATTCTTAGCCAAACAAAAAATATTTTTATTTGAAATGGCCAGTACTGCGGAACGGCAATTTCATAGGTAAAGACAGACCTATTAAAAATGCAAGGTCATCATCATCATCATCATATCAGCCGAACGACGCCCACTGCTGGGTATAGGCCTCCCCCAAGGATCTCCACATCGATCGGTCCTGTGCTGTTCACATCCAGCGGCTTCCCGCGACCTTGACCAGATAGTCGGTCCACTTTGTAGGGGCCTGCCCACGGAACGTCGTCCGGTACGCGGTCGCCATTCGAGAACCTTTCCGCCCCAACGGCCATCGGTTCTCCGCGCTATGTGTCCCGCCCACTGCCACTTCAACGATGCAATCCTTCGAGCGGTGTCGGTTGTTTTAGTTCTTCTGCGGATCTCATCATTTCTGATTCGATCGAGTAGGGAAATACCAAGCATAGCTCTCTCCATTGCTCGCTGGGTGATCTTGAGCGTTCTTATGAGACCCATAGTAAACGACCACGTCTCACTTCCATATGTCATTACTGGCAACACACACTGGTCAAAGACTTTCGTCTTGAGACACTGAGGTATTTCGGACGCATATATAACTTACCAATTGCCTCTTCCATAATCGCCACGCTTGGCAGGCGGGTTGGCGATCGCAGTATGGCCTACTGTTAATAGGAGACGCTGCTGCCCATCTCCTGATGGCAGTTTTCCCTCTGTCGGCTCTTACGACACCCACTGGAAGAGAGTATTCTTTTTTATGTGCCTACACTACACGGCACTGGTACGGCACGTTATTTTTAGTAAAACTGAAAATTAATATTAATAAGTACCATATTTTATTATAAATTTTTAGTAAAACTGAAAATTAATATTAATACCATATTTTATTATTAGGTAAGTTATTTTAATATCAAAATGTCAACATATTATATTAATTGGTTGATCACATTTTTTTAAACTTGTTCAGTCATATAATAGGTAACCCTCAAAACAGTTAATATTCTATCTGTTATATAATACTGCCTTAGAATAATTTAGCTAAATACTATTTTAAAGAAAATATATGTATTTAATACGTAAATAGAGAAATCACATTAAACACAGGAAGGGCAAAGATTTTTAGAGTTACTATGTGCTGGATTCCATGCATCTACTGTTTAAGACTTAATATTTTAAGTTTGCCATTCGATTGAAAACAATTTGTGAGAAGTTAAATTAAAAATATGGAACCAAGGCATTTTTTATAATTTCAGAGTGTACTTCAATAATTTAATATACATCAAAATGTAGTCTATATATTATACCTATTTTCATCATTTTACCTCTCATAATAGAGATTAGTATAGATAGAGATATTTGAACTAAAATCAATAATACAGCAGAGAATCAAATTTAAAACTTATAACTTACACATTGGTTTTACTTAAACGGTTTCATCGATTTATTCGTACCTAAAAGCTTAAAATTACCGCAATACAAAAATAACATGTAACTTATGCTAATTTGTTATTCTAGTTAACAGCCATTAGTTTCCATATCAACTTGTTGTCTTAGACTTATTATTAGCTACATTTGTGCTGAAATTAACTCTTGAATTATGGGTATTATTTTGTCCTATCATCTATGTCAAAACTCTGGATACCTCCCAATATAATTTCTTCTTTTAATGCTAACACCTCACTTAATAACTCTTGATTGTTAGCTTGGAGTTGGGAAATTATAGCCAAATGTTTACGTTCGCGTTCTTTTAGACGCAACATAGTTGAATCACACACTTCACTGCATGATACACGCACATCTATAAACAAAAATGATAGCAGATAAATAAATATATTATAAACTAAATCGGTCATATTTGGCATTTTTGTCCCGTAACCATATCCATGCAACCTCTTTTCCATATTCTGTGTTGGTTTATAAATTTTAGTAATTTAAGATGGACACTAGTATGCGTGTATTCCCATCTTGAGTGTAACCGCCTTATAAGAACTGTCTGAATAAGATTTGCGGCAAGCTTATGCGAGGAGACTTATTAAACGATAAGCAAAATAATTACTTCTTTAATGTTTTTCCTTGTTTAGACCTAATCCTCACTTCAGTCAATCCTCTTTCAAACCCAAAATTTTGTCACTTCTCAACGATGAAAGCCTTCACAAACGCCTAACTAAAAAGGCCGATATCGAAATCTCTGACGAGCGACTTAAGGGCCATGCCACACGGGCGGATTACAAGCGTTTTCAAAGCGGAGCGGCCACGCAGCGAACACGCCGCGCGTGCGCGGCGAAAACGTCGCGGCTGCGCAGCGAATACGTTGCGGACGTGCAACGATTTCGCCGCGAAGAGAAGCGTGGCCGCCATTTTGTACACTCGCATACCGAAACGACCGCTCCTGCGCTACTTTAGTTTAATTTTTTATTAGTAGTTTTATTACTACTAGTTTTATACTACTTTAGTTATATTTTTTATTAGTAGTTTTATTATAGTATTATTTTTTATAATTTTGCAAAACAACACATAGTAGTCGCTTTCATTCGATTAGTTGTTATTGGATCCTCCCAATATCTTCGAAGTATTGGTTTACGTTTCTTGAAGTAACAAAGCTAACAGCAGTATTTCCTCGTTGGAATCCATTCTGTTACTGAGTGTATCGTTCGCCGCTCACTCAAGGCGGAAACGTTGCGAATCCGCGACGCGTAGTACGCTCCACGTCCGCAACGTGTTCGCTGCGCAGCCGCGACGTTTTCGCCGCGCAGTCGCGACGTTTTCGCCGCGCAGCCGCGACGCTTTGAAAACGCTTGTAATCCGCCAGTGTGGCATGGCACTAAGTCAATTTAATAGGAATCGCCTTAGATAGGCGCTCGAGCGGAAAATGACCAGAGCAGAAAACTAATGACGGTTACATCATTGCGTCTCAAGCCTGAAATCCTGATGGTGATTGATAGAGAGTTTATTTCGACAGTTATAGCCATAAGCTTACCTGATGCTATACTGAATATATCTTGAACATCAGCCTGGATGGGATTAATGTGTCTAAAGCAACATATTAACAACAAGGCGGCGCGCGATTACGGAACCACAACACAAAATCTAAGACCGGGCGGTAAGCCGATACTCCCAGAAGCTCTTAAAACCGTCATCTACGATGTGCGAACGTCGAAGATATCGAGCAGAAGGCACTTTTGAATATCGATCAAAGTCGTTTCTGAGCATTTGAACAAGAAAAAATTAATCTCAGGGGGAATCGAACCCGTATCATACATACTGGACGCGGTGCTTTGTCCAAGTAAGTATATTTTTAGCGCTGTAGGCGATATGCAGGATGCTGGTTCGATTCGTTAAATAATAATAAAATAATACTTAGAACATTTAAAATATTAAATACCTAAAAGATTTTTTAGAGAGTTATCACGAATGAATCGTCTTGTCGCCGGTTTCTGAAAAAGTTGTAGCCCCCGTTTGTATGCGGCCTATGGCGCGTACGTCTATTAGTAACCTGTTACACAGAGAACCGAGGAGTTTAACCAGCTAATTTTCCTAGCGTTTGTGGACTATGAATGAGAAAGCCTTTGATTGCGATCAGGGCAGATCTGCAGTCTCTCCAACCGTCCCAAATAGACACAAAGTAACTCCTACTTCGCTTACTAATTGGGAAATGTCTGTATCAGTCTCAGAAAAGATTACAGAGAAAAATAAAACATACCTAAATCTTTTTTTAAATTCCAATTCAGGTAGATCAGTAATTCTAGCACTCCTCGTATTTAGAGGTGTTAGGATATCTATATGAGAAGACCATTATGACATCCCGGCTCTAATCCTGTACAACTTCAGCGCGAAGTGTGAGACAGGGAGGGAGATGTTATATCTCCAAAACTGTTGACTGCTGGGTTAAAAAATATTTGATATTTTTAAGCTTCTAAGATTGGAAAGGTGACACAGGTGACCTGACACACCGCGAAAGAAGAAAGGAACACCATGCACGTAAATCTTGGTAAGTAAGTAAAGTAAGTACCTAACAGCATCGCAACCAGTGGGTCTAGCACACAGAACTATCGACTTCGAATCGTTTGCGTATCGAAAGCAAACGACACAAAGTTCGTGCTTTGTTTTGTAGTTCTCGTTTTGACCGCGCAAGCGCTGTTTAAGTTTTCATACTAAATATTTCGATGGCGATACGAACACGCAAACGATTCGAATTCGATAGTTTTTCGTGCTAGACCCACTGCACCACACATGCAACGCAATAACCGCGACACGGTCTTCTTTAAGTGTCCACTCCATATTTAAAAATGAGGAAAATTCTAAAAAGTACCAATTTTTATTTTCATGAAAAATTCAAAATTCGAATTAAATAAACTTTTCTGTGGCCAGCATTCTAAATTCAAAAGTTTTAATTGTGTGACAGAACTTATGACTATGTACCTATATTTGATAATTGGTTTTTCCCTAAGTGATAGAATGAGGAAATCCATGGGGATACAAAGGGACTCGACTAAGATAACCGACATCGCTAAATAATCGCTAAGCTGAATTAGCAGTAGGTGGGACACGTACGGAAAAGCAACGGCTGTTAAGGCTGTAAAGTTCTGGAATGCCAACCGGACACTGAACGTCGATCTAGCTAGTGAATGACGTAGTGGGATACCACAGGATGGGGATGGCACAGGACCAATCGTTGTGGAGATCCATAGGAGAGTCAATGTTCAGCTGTGGATGCTCTTTGGCTGAGATTAAAAAAAGCTTAAACAGCCTCTCTATCATGGACCTCTCTATGAAGACAATGAAAAACTGCCAAGCACAAGGAAGAGATTTTTTTGTAGAAAGCACTCTGCATGACCTTCATTCATCATACCCATCTACTCAGAGTTGACTGATGAATCAGAAACAAACTAAGGAATATTTTCAACTAGCTTTTGCCTAAGACTTTGTCTGTGTGGAATAGTTACTTTGTGCACCCTATGTCCTTTCTCAAGGTCCATTAAATTTTATTTGTTAATTTTATCAAGTTTGCCAGTGTTTTATTAATTAACATGTAACAGAGAAACAGAGTTACTTACGCATTTATAAAATTACAACTTAACTAAATTCACATACACTTATAGCTACTGTCGTTTTTAAACAACACCTAAGAATTATACATAGTAATCAGGGTGTAGGTATTTATCCATTTTTTATTTATACTTTGTATTTTTTTACAAAATTAAATGTTTTTTTGAATTTCAAAATGAAATATATTTTTTATCAATATTATTTTTAAAAATAATTTAATGTGAATAAACGTTATAATAAAACATTTTGTTCTAGCTACCAAGATTTTTCAGGAGAATCTGGGTTAAGAAAATAATTTATTAGGAAATGTTTATTTAATTTTAGCACTACTACTTGTATTTACTACTTCATTCAAAATAAAAATGTATCTCTGCTACTTACTTGATTTGTTACGCAGCCTATCCGTCAATTTATTATTTTCTAGTTTAAGCCTTGAAATTTCATGGCTTAATGTTTTTTCTATAGCATCTTTCTGTTTTATAACTTTTAAAAGCTTAGCTCTTGTTTCCGTAAGTGTATGGAGAAGCTCATCCGATCGATCTGAAATTTTCTGGGCTGAAGCCACACAAGCTCTAGCTTCATGTTTCTCTAATGATAGTTTATCCTTTAACTTTCCAAAAGAACCCTGTAATCATATATGATATTGTTGATGGAATATATAATTATAAGACTTAAATGGTAAAGTATTAGACAGCTATCTGCAAAATAAAGAATAATCAAGTTTTTTTAATAACTTACATGAAGCATTTTATTTTGATGTTCTAAAACATGATTTTGTTCAGTCAGCTCATCAGCCTTCTCCTTTGTACTTTTGTAGTAATGCAACAACGTCCAAACTGAATTCACAAGTTTCACAACTGCCTCTGGAGCCAAAACATTATCATCAATGTCAACATGTGGATTAAAAATGTAGTTAATGTTTAAAAGGCCAAGTTCCTGAAATAATTATTAAAAATTGATTTCATCAAATAAATGGGAACACATTTAAACTTATTATTAATATCATATTCTTAAATTACCTCATTTAACCCAATCAAACACTCGTTAATATTTTTCAAAGTACAAGGCTCGTATGTGGTTGCTTTTTTATATTTATAATTAAGTAAGAGCTCTCTTACTTCGTCATCTAATTCTTGAAACGTGTTCGTTGCCATTGTAGAATGAACACCAAGAGTAGTCGTCAACAAGTCTTTTAGCGAAACAAATGCGAACCTCAAACAACATACAATCTACAAATCTCTGTGCTACAAATCTGTGCTACAAATTAACCAAAACAACGAACATATATATTTTTTTTTAAAAGTTTAACGGCCTCGGATACTTGTCCATACAGCCAATTCTTTAGTATTATTGACTTTATTTTGCATTAAAACGTTGATGTTAGACGTTTTAATGCTTTGATGGAGTTTTTGGAGACAGTCTAAAGATTGAAGGAATGTAGAGAAGCCCCCAAGAAAGAGGTGGACTGTTCGCGTTCCCGCGCAAAATTCACGGTCCACTTTTCTTGGTTCCGACCCATACACCATGTTATTTCACCGAACTGTATATTGTTCACTCGCACGACACTTTGTTTCGCAAAATAACACCACTTTTACAACCCAAAAATCACTATAAACAATAAAATTCGATAAAATAAATGGACTCCAAACGTATCTCACGAACTCCCGCCAAAAACTCTCTCTCTCTCTCTCTCTCTCTCTCTCTATATATATATATATATATATATATATATTTTGTAAAGGAGATGTTCCAAATTGTATGGAGGCCAGGCCCAGAACCTGTACACCCTACCAAAAGATAGACCAATACACCTACAATATTTTTATTACGAGTATTATCCAATTCTTTTAAAATGGCTTCGTTAAGTGGTTCAAATAAAGAGTTAAGTAAGAAAATGGCAATACAAAACAAAACCATCATGGCGGAAGATGACATTTTGATGACATCTGTCAGTTTTGGTTTCTTTCGCGCATCTAGGAGTCGAGTGCTATCGCTTGCTGTAGTAACAACAAACATTATGAAAGTAATGTGTCGATCAATACCAAATCTAGAAATCGAAAATGAGGTCGTTATAATGAACTACATTTAAAACGCGACAAGCAGAACAAAAACTTGAAGTGAATGATTATGCCAAAGTGACAAGAGGTATCTGACAGCTACTGACATTTAAAGTTTTTTTAGATTGACGCCATCTTGGAATGCCTATGAAGTTTGATAAATTATTCGATCTTGTTTCTTTTTGAACCACTAAATTATATGTTATATAAATTTATATGTATTTTTCCCAGAAACAATAAATTTTTCTTGATTTTTGTAAATGATGTACTATGTCTGGGCCTATTATGGGACATCTCCTTTGACAGACAGCACAGGGTCATCGAGCACAACTTATCGCCGTATTATAATTTCCCAATAGCGACATTTAGCCGAATATATCCTATCACCTACCATTTAAATTTTTAAATTTTTATTCGTAGAAAGTTAAAAACTTTATCAATATTTGAAATAGCCATGCATGCATACATGCTTGCAAATAAGTAAGCATGCATGCACGCAAGCAAGCATGCATGCAAACAAGCAGCAAGCATGCATGCAATCAAGCAAACATGCATGCAAACAAGCAATCATGCATGCATGCATCCAAACAAGCAGACTTCCGTGACGGCTTCGGCGCTGCGGGGCTCTAGCGGTCCCACGCTTGCTAATCGTCGCAGATGGCTTACGCTCACCACCGCAGCTTCGGCTTTCTGGCTGGCTGCGCCGGCCAGCCTCAGCCGCGGCGCCTCGCTTACAGCCTATTGCTC
Organism: Anania crocealis; assembly: GCA_949315895.1. Classification (NCBI taxonomy): domain Eukaryota; kingdom Metazoa; phylum Arthropoda; class Insecta; order Lepidoptera; family Crambidae; genus Anania; species Anania crocealis. The sequence goes on along the minus strand of OX438880.1, from coordinate 13,151,201 downwards.
CTCAGCCCGCGGGCCGCCTCACCCATCCACGCCTATGCGCTTTTGAATTACACTCTATGGGTAGGGCAGACAAGACTACTTGGGGTAGGCTTGTGAGCGGGTCGTTTCTTAAACTATATTGGTTTAAAAAAAAATTGAGCTTTCAATACTGAGCGTTATGCTAGAAAAAAGATGAAATTAGGGTTTTAAATTTTTAGACCATACTATAATAGTGCGAAAACAACTGTTAGACTAGACAATAATTATACGTTATAAGTTTAGGCCAATACGGTTCGGCCAAATTAAATTAGGACTTTAAATTTTAGGCGAACCGAAGGGCACCCAACTTTTGAACCTGACTCTCAACTAGCTCATTAAAATGCGAAGGTGGTTTAATACTAGCTGTTCACCGTGACTTCGACGACCGCGTCAATTTCTGGTATTATGATCGCGATTAGGAATTTTTTTAAATACGTATGTAAATACATATTAAGTTAATATTATCATTAAACTATCAATTCCTTTAGCTAAGCATAATGTTCCCTTGAAAACGCATACAACTTGTGTCAAAATATCGGTCTCCTTTTTTTATTTAGCTTTTAAACAAATACAGAAAAGAATGACCTACGAGGATGAATTTGTTATTGTACGACCAGCTTCATCTTGCTAAACATTTTAGCACTATGTCAAAGTAACAATTCGTCTATTACCAAGGAAATTTAAAAAAAATCTTCGTGTCTTACTGACTTGTTCCCAAGCCTGGGGCCTTACCATTAGCTCTTAAAGCAGGACTTCTATTGGACTGCATTGCTCTTTTGTACTATGACATCGTTTTTAGCAGGCCTGTGGCAGGCCAATTTACGTTGACGTTTTTAAACCGTTCACCATTTTTTTACTATGAACTTTTCAATCTTTTCATACCATGACACTCAATTTGACAGCAGGTAAACGTCCTTTTGAGCGAAGCTAATGTCATCCTAGCCATCTTGAAGAAGTTACTAGGAGACTAACTTTTTCGACATATTTTATGCGTTTCTCAGACTTTTTTCAGCAGTTTTGTGAAAATTTACATGTTTCATTATAGATTACGGAACCTAATTACAGTGTAAAGAAACCTGAAGGTCTTTGAGTTAGTATTTTGTATAAAATGTTTATATCATCATTTACCAAAATGAAAACACAATTTCGACAAAATTGTTAGCATGGTTTACAATAGAATATATTGAAAAAACTGTACTTTCAAATTTTATAACTCTTCTTTCTTACTTATATTTATGTGTAATACTTTTTTCAGATTTGTAACAAATACATGGAAATCATAAGTGTAAATGATGGCTATGATTCATTTAATTTACAATAAAATATGGTCTAATCATCCTTTGTAGTCTCACTTGAATGAACTGAGCACTATAGCATCTGTATGGCTTTTAGGTAAACATACAATACACATTTTAGTTTAACTTTAAAGATATGTCCTTTCCGTTCAATTGAGTAAGAAGAAAAGATAAAGAAACATATTTTACAGGTTATAGCACCTAAAACCCTTGTGTTATGAATATGTTGCTGATTTTGTTTGTTTAAATATTGCCTGGGTGTAAAACACAACTAAGTTTTAGTTCTTATATAACACATTTGCAGCAGTCTTACAAAGATGATAAAATTAATGAATATTTCCTTTTATTGTAGGTGATTCTAGATATTCACTGCTCAAATTTATGATGACAACAATTGTTAAAGCAGAATTAGATTTTTCTGAAGCCTATTATACCTATACAGAGACATGTAAAAACTCTTAATGACAGAGAGAGATCAATTATAGGTGTTCTACAGACTCTTATTCAATGGTTCATTACCAACCTCAGGTAGCTAGCCTTATTGCAAAAGCATTTGTAATCCTACATAACATTTTGCAATGCAGCTAATCAATTATCTCACAGATCAAGCAAATTTATCTCACAGACGAAGAGGTTCACCAATAAGCTTATGTATTGAGGTATTTTTTAACCCCTTGTAATTCCAGACACAAATAAATTGTCTTATGGCTCGATTCCACAACTTCGGTAGCCGACCAGTTAATACATATACCTAGAAAGTTATGGTTGTTTTGTTAGATTTTAAATTTAGGGTTAAAACTGAAGTACTGTTATATTAAGTATGTCTTTTTTATTTTAATATGTGTTAGAAATATATTTTTTTGTAATTATATTACATATATGAAATCATGTGTTTGTTTTTTTTACTGCAAAAATTCTACAAAACATGTCTACTTAACCAAATGCTCGACTGGTAGAGAATACCTAATAAGTAATATAATTTTTTGTTTCCTCTTCCTCTCCTTGAATCATTAATTATTTTATGTTTTATTTTTTGCATTTAGTCTACCCAGTCAGTACTAAAATAGAATAGATTATTATAATACCCATGTAAAAAGTAGTAGTAGTCTTTTACTACACAGTGTAACTGAACCAGAAACTTCATTCAAACCCTAATTTTATGACTACATCGCCCGCAGAATTAAAATTTCTGCCACCCTTTCCATTCGCTTGGAGTGGTCTCCAGCTGTTAAAGATTTGTTAACTGTTATTCCCAAAGGTTATACAATTGGGTGTAAGAAACTAGGCTTTTTTTTTTTGTTGGTTTTCACTGAAAGTCAATGGATGATCACTTTTTTATACTAATATTTTAATAAAATTACTTACAATTCCACTTTACTTTATTCAATACTTACACACAAGCATGACATTTTGAAAATATGGTTTAACCACATGAATAAATATTTACTCATGTGGTTTAACTCAATGTTTAACTGTAAATATAAAATAGTCGAACGTACGTACTACTCCGGGAAAATGGAATATTTCTTCAATTTTTGAATGTTACCGCCAAAAATGCAGGCAGAACCGTTCCAATCATGATCACGTTAAAATGTCTATCCACATTATCAATAACCCAACACTGTACATTAATTACTATCGCCAAGAAGGTAATTTTACTAGAATTGAGTATTTTAAGTAATCTCCTGCAAAATAGCAACATTTAGATCGACTTTTTCTCTTTAAAATCCAATAAGTATAAAGTTTTTCAAAAACCGGTAATTTGGAATAAATCATGTATTTGTGTATTTGAACGTTTTCAACTAAAAAGAGACAGATTTATCTGAACCAGTATAGCTCTGTCTCCTTCATGCAATCTGCAGACAAACAGACCATAGACAAGCTTAGCAGTTCACCTTTTGGTTTAGCGGTGCTAAAGTCGTTCAGCTATTCAGCGGTTATGGTATGATTTTTAGCAGGGCAAAAGCAGCCCTACTGTTGAACTGCCTGGAAATTGAGTGGCTTGCTATAAGCTGATGGTAAGCCCCCTGTTCCTGAGTTTCCTGACACTTGGTCGCGTGCCATGCCGTTAGTAAAAAACCAGGACATTGTTAGTGTAGTTTGTCGAACTGACTGTACGAGTGACAAAATTGTTGAAGAATCGCGGGTAGAAGACGACGCAGAGCACCTTCAGTCTGCCCGCCACTATGATTCGTGCAATCGGATCGAAACGTCGGGGAGGTAAATACGATTTTACATATAAATTATAACATTGCATTGTAAATCCCGGTTCAGTGATAAATATATTGTTGGTAAAACATATGTTTAAAAGGTGGTTTATCTTGGTTATGTTATCCTCGTGTAGTTTAGTTATTATAAGTCACATTACCATACACTTGTTATCGTATGGATTTAGGATTTCGTGTTAAATCTGCCTCAGAACCGGATCAGCCAACCCCGACTTCACGTGGTACTTGTCTGCCCTACCCCTAGAGTGTAATTCAAAAAGGCGGAGGCGCGGAGGGAGGCAGCCCCCGCCCGCAGTATCAACGTTCAGGCGCTCAGGCGCCGGGCTCTCCGAAGCGGCCGAGGCTGGTCGCCGAAGGCGACCAGCAAGCCGAAGCTGCGAAGGAGAGCGTGGGTGCCTGTACTTTGTTACGCTAGGGCGGAGGGGCTGCACTTCCCGTAGCGCCGGAGCACACGCAATTCTAAATGCACGCGTGCTTGCTTTTATGCATTTTTAATAATATGGTTTGTAATATTTACAGCAAAAGATTTAGGGCCTTTTATATTTATAGTATTTAGACTTTAGGGTACGTTAAATTATGACACATTACGTTAGAACTAATAACTGTTATAGAAAAGCCTTTTATGTCTTTTAAACATTATAGATTGTAATATTTATAGCAAAAAAGTTTTAGGGTAAATTATTTTTAGGGATTTCGATTTTAGGGCAAGTGATATTATTAGATATTGAGTTAAGGATAATTATCATTCGGACAAATGATGATTAGGTCACAAAACTTTATGACAAGTTAGATTATGGATAAAAAAATTATGAGACAAAATAGAAAACCGAGCGAAGCAGCAGGGAAAAATGTTTCAAAAATAATCGCGATCATAATAACAGAAAAAGACGCGGACGAAGTCGCGGGCAACAGCTAGTTAAATTTATGCTTTTTAAATATTATGTCATTTGAATACTATGGACAACAAAAAATATGCCTTTCAATAGTTATGCCATAGGGAAAGAAATGTTAGGGAAAGAAATGTTAGGGAAAGAAATGTTCTTTCCCTATGGTTATGCTTATCAAAATTATGCCTTTCAGATTTCGGTCATATAATATAATGCGTAATGAAATTATGCTATAATGGCAAGTGACTATTATGGCGAGTAGTATTATGAATTTTCAGTTTTTGGCGAAAAACTTTATTCGTTTTAATAGGTAACCCTCGTATCGTATACGGTAATAGCGGCAATATGTAGTCGAAGACTATGCTTTATGTTAAGTACGCTTAAAGTATTGTAAAAATCTCTTAATTTTCGTGTAACAGCACACGCGATACTGGCCGATACATAATACTAAATCTATGGGCCGAACAGTGTACCCAATGCGGAAAACGCAAGTTCGTAGCCATAAAAAAGAAGAAGAGAAAGAAGAGTAGGGTAAGATGGTCGACAATGAACCACCTAAAAGTTAAAGAGCTATAACTCCACTCCTAAGATTCCTATATATAAAATTATTACTAGTAATGGTAGATAATTTATCTAGCTATATTATCTGGCATTTCATTTAGCCATCAAAATCTTGTAAAAGTATTTTTTTTATTTTTGGGAATGGGCTCATTGTGTACACCCTATAGTACTCAATGAACCGGGGGTTGGTACACAATGAGCCATGGATGCACACAATGAATCATTCCAATAACCAAAGCCTTAAAACAATTGTGCTTAGGTATAAATTAATAAAATAAAATCTGTTCTGTAGTTAAAGTATTTATTTGGGGTATCTCATCCTACCAATGAGTAACATTTGAAGAAAAAAAAGGTAATACCCGAAACTCGGACCAATTTTTTCAACCACTCAGTTAATTGGTCCGAGACCCGAAACAACAAAAAATGTAAACAACAGTTCCGTTTTTTTTATATTAACAAGTCGTTATTTTTTTTTAAATCCGCGTAACCAGTCTTTACTAGCCATACCATTTTCTTTCCAACTTGTGGGATAGTCTAATTTATTGATTTCTGCTATTTGGAACGCGAGTTTTCTCATTTTTGAGTAGATAAGCCATAAAAATTCATTGGCACAATCCTAAATGAATGAGAGTACACAATGAACCAATGAATGAATCATTGGTTCATTGTGTACTCTCACTAAATGGTTCATTCTGTACCACCTTGCCCTTTTAGATTTTAAGGTTGAGTAGTCACATCTAAAAGCTTGTGGTGCGCATTGAAATTATCTTAATTAATAAAGAAATAAAACAAAGAACTTATCAAGCCAATTGATATTCAGCTACTATTTAGTCAGGTAAAATGAGACGAAATTTTACTCACTTTATTCCTTCAATAATTTCGGCGAGAAAACACAAAATACATAGGTGCGCGGCCGCCTGCACGGCTAGCTTGCTGCCGCATAAGGAGGGAGGAGGGTCGCTCCATAAGGACGCTGTCCTAGTGTATTTTGCACTAAACAAGGAAGTTACATTTCGGAGTTATTTACATGGTTCATTCTGTACCATTGGTTCATTGTCGACCTGCCGACTCTACCCTATTGATTCGGACTTTTCTGGCGAATCATCTTTATCAAATAAAAACGACAGCGATAAAATCAGGAATTAAAAAAATAGATATTTTATTTTATTAAAAATGTTTTGAACCCCTGAAACTTTGTTTAAATTTTCTATCTCGTCTTATCTAGGCTCTACTTTAGATTTGTTTTCCTTGCAGAACCAGAACTGATTTTACTAAATCAAATATTCAACTGAATTGGGAAGAATTATATTCTAGATAAAGCCTCTACATAAAGTAGTTAAGTTTTAAGTACAGGGCCAATATCTCGAGGTCCTGAGTTCGACACCCAGGTCGAACAACATGAGTTTTAAATTTTCAAACATTAATCGAGTTTGGGATCACCAACCCGCATTTGGCAAGCGTGGTGATTACTCCTGTACCCGTCAATGCGGTGGTAACATTGAATTTAATGATGGAGGCCCTGCCCTGTAGTAGTATGATTATTGGCGGTACTTACAATAGTTACAATTATATTCTGGAATAGCACTTAAGCTACATGTTATTCCGAAAATCAGTTCGGTTCCCGTAGGAAGACAATAGAACAGTCTGTCAGTTGTTCCGCCGACACATAAAATAAACCCGAACAAAGTGGCGGGAAACAACTATAGTCCTTAAAATATAGTTTGATTAGAATGACAGTTCTCACTGAAAGAGACGACATAACTTTGTAGCAGCGTCACACAAGTGAAACACATTTGCACTTGAAAAAATATTGGTAACTGGCATGTTAAGAAAAATTTTTTATACATTGCTGTACATATTAATAAATTTAATTTTACAAAATAGATATTTAAAGTTAAAATCATTAAAATAATCCAGTCACAAAAATTACACCTAACTTGAAAAGACGTCTTTACAAGGTTACGCCATTTTTCATAATCGCTAGTGATAAGGTAAAATCGACAAATCGAAATCGACAGACTAACAGTATTTCAAAATCGAAGTAATGTAACATAAATGCTACAGGTTGATGCTTAGAACATCAAATTGCAATTATTAATAGTTGACGAAAAAATTACAAATTTATTAAGACTCTTTATGTGATAAAAATTTTCTAATTGATTTTTATGATTGTTACAATTATTCTCATAATGATTACGACACTGACTTAGGTACTGTTAAATCTTAATATATCTGATTTTCATTTTATTTTGTATGCCTTATCTGTTTTTTTTCCGTTTGATCAGTCGAGTCAGTCCCATCACTAGTCACCTCAGTTTGACAGGTGTCATTCTAATCAAGCTAAATTTTATGGACTATAGTATGATAATAAAACACAATCTAAACTAAGCATTTCTCGAATTTTATTTACTAACAAAAACTTTTTCAGTTTAGATCGAGAGCATGGCAATAATTATAGAGAGCCATAAAAATTGTATCTTCAAAAACTTAATTATTACAAATCTGACAATATTCGAGAGATGTTTTGTACTTTTACTTATTGGGGCATTTTAATTCGAATAAGGCTGGAAATTGGTCACGTTCACATAGGACGTGTGCAGACAAGGCTCAACCATTGCACGCAGTAATTTGCATCGGAAGAGTCCGTGCACTCCATCTGTCACTTCTTTTTAGTACGATCCAGCATTTTACTCTGAAACAAAGCAAATAGCGTGTTTGGTAAAGGCTATACCTAAACTAGATTAAAGACTTTAACAGATTTTGTCAGTACGACAAAAGGAAACAATCACATTTGGTGTTTATGTGTGCTTGACAAAATGTGTCGCAAAAAAGTGGTCTGTTAGTAATTAATTAGGTGTTTCTACTAGGATTTAATCCATGTTTGATGATGATGTTGTGAGTGAAATTTTATTCTGGATGGAAGGTTGACACCTTTTATCAAGAATAAAACTTTAAGCCCACAAACTTATGAGTCTTATTTGGACAGTTTTAAAATGTTTCTTAATAGGCATTTAAACCAATTTTCTTAACCTAAACTAAAAAAAATACTTAATTTAATTTACTCAAATTTTATTTAGACTCGAAATAAGTTTTATTATCATCAGAAAGAAAGTAAGAAACATTTAAAATTGACCACAAGCACATTACAGTAGATATAAACGAAATGTTAGACTGATAAAATAAAATAAAAACGATTGCACAGTTTATATGCATATTCTATTTAAGAATGCTGTCAAGGCCTTTTTTGTCATTAGAAAATCAATATGAATCACAAACTTACTCTAGCCAGGTTTAGACCGATCTCGCTCAGCCGCTTGTGCTGGTAGGTCAGCGGCTCATGCAGCTTGGCGTCGCCTCGCTTGTAGAAGTCGCTGTAGTCGAGCCGAAACGCCAGCGTCTGCAGTGACAGCTCGGCGTGGAGCGCCAGTTTCAAGATCAACGTGGTCACGTGTCCCCTGCAATTCAAGTCCAGTAATCCCATGTAATTCTACTTTTGTAAACTTTCAGAAAACGTTGCGCTTGAAGGCTGGTGAAACACCAAATGGTTATACCTATTCTGGACGCTAACTAACGTCTCTAAGTAGGCGACAGAATGTAACTCCACTGTAAGATGATTACGAGCCCTTTCACACGAGCGAGTTTAATCGGCGATTCTTCGGCGGAGCGAGATCGCAGAGAGCACGCAGCGGCTCGCGGCGGCTCGCGGCGTGCACGTAACGATATCGCCGCGAGTTATTAACCGCCGCGATAACGCCGCGTGCTCGCTGCGAGTACGCGGCGAACTCGCACTTGGTATTCGGTACCATTGGTAACGGCTTTCGTCATTTACAAAATGGACTCAGACGAGGAGCTAAGTAAGATATATTACCTATTAAAACGCATAACGTTTTTCGCCATAAACTAACAACGCATAATGATGATGGCCATAATAGTCATTTGCCATAAACCATTAAAGCATAACTTTATTACGCTAAACATCTTTTGGCTGATACCTTGAAGGCATAATAATAGATGGGCATAATTTTGAAAAGCATAAGTAAATAAAGACATAACTTTTGTTGGCCATAATATTCTGAAGACATATTATTCAAAAAGCATACATTTGATAGGCATAACTGACAATATCCCTAAACTCCTATTCAAAATTATTATAATAATAGAAACTATGTCAACAAAAATTATGCGTTTCAAAGCGTCATCTAGATTATGTATTTTTTGTAAATAGTTTTTGAGAACAATTAAAATGATACTTTAGGGTTAAGTTGAGCAAAAATGGCAGTATTCATATGGAGGTCGCAAACTGGAGTTCGGCGGCCGCAGCCGCGGCCCGCTCGCTACGCTCGCTCGCCTTCGCGCGTTTAGGGTCACTGTTCTGACTTAATCTAACCTACACTTTTTCAAAACCTACTGGTAATTACTTAGGTAGGTATAAATAATCATGCATAGTAAAAGTAAACATTAAATTTATGGATATTTATAGATATGTTTTATAAAAGTATGACTTCACTGAGTTATGCTTTATAAAAGTATGTCAGACAAAATTATGAATATGGTCATTTATGCATAATTAAAATCTGCGTTTCAAAGTATGCTTTATAAAAATATAGCAAATGAAAATATAGATTTATATGATTATGGCTTGTATTATTATGCCTTTTAACAAATCTGCGTTATTATGTTTATGCGTAATAATAAGTTTGCTAAACACTATTATGCTTATTAATTTGTATGCTATATGATGTATGTCAATTGAACTTATGACAATAAACATTATGCGATTCAAAGTGTCACCCCTTTTAGGTGTTCAGTAATCTTTAGAATCTTATTTGCATGCAAAATCACAGTTTGTTATTTATCTGAAACACAAATAATGTGATACATTATTGTATCATAAAAAAATTACAGCATATGACTACAAAACGGTGTCAGAATGAGTGTAGATTGCTACTAACAAATAATTGTGCGAAGTCTGCAGGTACTCGCCGCCAGCACGCGGCGACTCGCTGAGAGAACGCGGCGTTATCGCGGCGGTTAATAACTCGCAGCGATATCGCCGAGCGCGAGCCGCAGCGATATCGCCGAGCGCGAGCCGCCGCGTGCTCGCTGCAATCTCGCTCCGCCGAGAAATCGCCTATTAAAATCGCTCGTGTGAAAGGGCTCTCAGAGCTAGCTTCACTATTTAGAATAAGGTTAATTAGATGCTGTGTCTTATCCCCCCTTTAAAGGGTTCTTATCTTGTCGCGATGTATAAGCCTTAGGGAACTTGCGCTGGAGTGGACGATAGACGACTTTTGTTTTTTTACTAAAATATCATTCGAAAATTGTCATACTATTTAATAAAGTATACTATACCTGTAGGTGCGCGCCCAAACATTCAAATCAGCTTTCCGGCTAGCCAAGAACTGGAGGAAGATCTTTCTTTTATCTTTGTCTTGCACTTCGTCAGCGGCCGTGAACGCATATTCACCTAGAATATTAAAGGGTGTTATAACTAGACCATGCCTTTTGTCGTGTCCAACCGAGTAATATCGACCTCAAAAGCCAAGGCAGTTGACAATTTCATATATTTCAGTTTCTGAAGATAAATAAAGGTTAAAAAAAGTACAGTTTGACATCGGGCGTGTTTAGCTATTACTTTCTGAAATAATGACGCGTTCGACAAGACAGGAAATAATATATTAGTGTAATTTTTTAAATTATAATTTATTATGGTATTGAGCATACCTCGGGCTACTCGCTCAGCTTTCATTTGCTCAATGCGGTCCCGTCGTTCAAGCTCGGCGTTTATCCCGTTGTGTAACGTCGCTTCAAAACTGCGCAGTGCCAGTGTTTCATTTAGAACATTACCCAAATACGATTGCAGCTCCTACATGAAACAAAATGTTTTATGTTAAAATTAGTTTGAAGTAATATATAAGCTCTTCCAGCTTTATTAAGCTTCTTAGATTTTAAAGTTTTGGGGATTTGGGAATCAATAAATCTCAAGGGGAAAAAACGTCTTTACAAGGCTAACTTCAAAAGACGTCTTTACAAGGTTACGTCATTTTTCATAATCGCTAGTGATAAGGTAAAATCGACAAATCGAAATCGACAGACTAACAGTATTTCAAAATCAAAGTAATGTAACATAAATGTTACAAATGATTTAATGAGCATTGGTTGATGCCATAGATATAGGATACAAGTAGATCCACTGACAGCCCGATAATGCGTGACCAGGTCGTTTGGAAAATAATGTTTACTGTCACACTGTTTTTATCTCGAGATTATGCACCTACTTTGCGGCATACCTAACTGCCCTCTTCACTTCTTACAACTATAATCATCATCATATCAGCCGAACGACGCCCACTGCTGGGCATAGGCCTCCCCCAAGGATCTCCACAACGATCGGTCCTGTGCTGTCCGCATCCAGCGGCTTCCCGCGACCTTGATCAGATCGTCGGTCCACCTTGTGGGGGGCCTGCCCACGGAACGTCGTCCGGTACGTGGTCGCCATTCGAGAACCTTTCCGCCCCAACGGCCATCGGTTCTCCGCGCTATGTGTCCCGCCCACTGCCACTTCAACGATGCAATCCTTCGAGCAATGTCGGTTGTTTTAGTTCTCCTGCGGATCTCATCATTTCTGATTCGATCGAGTAGGGAAATACCAAGCATCGCTCTCTCCATTGCTCGCTGGGTGATCTTGAGCCTTCTTATGAGACCCATAGTAAACGACCACGTCTCACTCCCATAGGTCATTACTGGCAACACACACTGGTCAAAGACTTTCGTCTTGAGACACTGAGGTATTTCGGACGCGAAAATATGCCGGAGCTTCCCGAACGCTGCCCATCCGAGCTGGATTCGACGAGAGATCTCTTTCTCGAAGTTGGACTTACCTAACTGGACTATCTGTCCCAGGTAAACATAGTGGTCAACAACTTCGAGTGCAATGTTCCCAACGTTAACTGGAGCGGGTGCAACATGGGCATTTAACATGATTTTCGTCTTGTCCATGTTCATCCTAAGACCCACTCTTTGAGAAGCATTACTGAGATCTTCGAGCATAATGTTCAGGTCTTCCAAGGTCTCAGCCATAAGAACTACATCATCGGCAAATCGCAGGTGTGTTAGGTATTCGCCATTGATGTTGATGCCGCGTCCTTTCCAGTCCAGAAGCTTGAAAATATCCTCCAACGCAGCTGTGAACAGTTTCGGAGAAATAACGTCTCCCTGTCTCACACCTCGCTGTAGTTGGATCGGATTAGAGCTCTGGTTCTGTAATCGGACCGACATGGTGGCGTTTTGGTATAAGTACTTTAGTACCTCGATGTACCTGTAGTCAGCCTGTGCGAGATTAGAATGGCTCTCAAGCAGCTTAAAAACAACAAGGCGGCGGGTGATGACGGAATCACAACAGAGCTCCTTAGAGCGGGCGGTAAGCCGATACTTAAGGTCCTCCAGAAGCTCTTTAATTCTGTCATCCTCGAGGGCAAAACGCCAAAGGCATGGGGCAGAGGCGATGTGATGCTGTTCTTCAAGAAGGGTGACAAAACTCTCTTGAAGAACTACAGACCCATTTCGCTTCTGAGCCATATCTATAAGTTGTTTTCGAGAGTCATTACGAATCGTCTCACTCGCAGGTTCGACGACTTCCAACCTCCCGAACAAGCCGGGTTCCGAAAAGGCTATAGTACCATAGACCACATTCATACGCTGCGGCAAGTTATACAGAAGACCGAAGAGTATAACTTGCCACTTTGCTTAGCGTTCGTGGACTATGAGAAAGCCTTTGATTCGATTGAGACATGGGCAGTGCTGCAGTCTCTCCAAAGGTGCCAAATAGACAACTATAATAGTGGGCAGATAAATGTGCCCGGTGAGTATATTTTTTACATATAATTTAAAAATAAACAGTCTTAATTAATAAAAAAAAAGCAGCTGTTGTTAATTAGTTTTCTTTATTTATTTCTTCAAAAGATTTTACCTTGTCATCTGCTGTGCCGTGTGAGCTTATCAATGGCAGTAAGTGAAAAAGAACAAGTAAACAAAATCTGAATAAACATTTACATTCTCATGTATCAAACACTGATTATTGACTTTTAAACAAGATTATCTTAGTTATGTGATTCCTTACAGTTTCCTTCTTCAAATTGTTAAGTTGACATTCATTTGAGATGCTAAACGTAAAATAACATCAAATTTCTCCGGAAACATTCAAGATATGTCGACAATAGTATCGATAAATTTGAGTCAAGCTCTAGCGTACAGGTACAATATTTCGATAAATTATTTATTCACCAAAATAATGTAAATAATCAATACATAGAACTTTATCTATACAAAATATTAAAATGAACAAGTGGATTGAAATAATTTTATATTTACAACTTAATAACAAGATCAAATTCAACAAAAATAACGCGTTTTTACGATGACGACTTTCTACGTGTTTACCTGTGAAATGAGCTATTTTCTGGATTATTTTTGTGGTTGACTCCACAGGCACTCACAGAACATGTGACCATTGTTAGATAAAACTGTATTTACTTTAGATAATCTACGATGTACTAGATAATTACATAAAATGTTGAACCTTATATCGCATATGCCACTGGATGTCACTCTGTCAAATACGACAGGTCACAAAACGAAAAGATTTGTTTTCTTTTTCTATCTTGCTAGATTTCCATAAGAGGTTTTCTTCTATCTCGCAGGCTTTGTCCGTCTATTATATTCTACGTTTATGGTTGATGCTTAGAACATTAAATTGCAATTATTTATAGTTGACGAAAAAATTACAAATTTATTAGATTCTTTATGCGATAAAAATTTTCTAATTGATTTTCATGATTGTAACAATTATTTTCATAATAATCACGACACTGACTTACTAGAGTTTTGCTCAGAGCACTCGCTGTGCGTGACTAATACATATTTCAAAGGCAAAATGTCACATAAAGTCTCCTGGAAACACCCACGATCTGGACACTGGCATCAGCTGGATGTAGTACTTTCCAAAACAAAGGACCTTCGTGAAATCCTCCACACACGTTCTTACCAAAGCGCCGACTGCGACACTGACCACTCGTTGGTAGCAGCGCACATAGCTTACACTCACAAAAAGATGCATTCGTCCAAGACGACCGGTAGAAGAAAGTTAAATCTTTCCAATACCAGGAATGACGAATGCATCAAAAAGTTTGAGTGTTTGGCAAACGAATTGCTCGCTACATGGGACGCTGATAGACCTATAAGTGTCGAGTAGAATAACGTCAAAAAACTACTGACTGAAAGCGCTGGCGAAGATTTCGGTTACCTGAAAACAAAATCTCAAGACTGGTTCGCAGAAAATGTCGACTACCTTCGACCATTGCTGGACTCAAAGCGCAACGCTGCCCTTAGGCACCGCAACGACCCCTGTACGGAAACCGACGTAGCACTCCGAGCCAAAAAGGCAGACCTTCAACGAAGTGCACGGTACTTATATGTTAATATTTTACATGTATTTAGTATGTATAATAATTGTCTAAATATTAGTGTTTAGTTTATATGTAAGTATAGGTATGTACTTTTTGTAGTTAAGTATATATTTTTTATTGATAATTTTATTTAATAACTATTTTTTTTATCGCACCGCTTACTAAGCATTTCTGTTTAGCCCGATGGTAGACTGGCAGAGAATGCCTCGTGGCATTAAGTCCACCTTTTGTACAATAACTGTTCGTTTGTGCAATAAAGCTTAAATAAATAAATAAATAAAAGTACTTTGCGAACTTGTACTGGTCGAGACTTGGTCGCACCATTTAAACTTGTGCAGACAGGGGGGTTATCGGCGGTGTCTATGAAGGTATCAAACAGACCATTGGACCTGTCATCAAAAAGACAGCACCTCTGGACAGGACGCGAATGGCGCTGTTATAACGGACAGTCAGAAACAACTCGACCGCTGGGCAGCGCTGCGAGCGACCGCAACAGTTGAGCGGCAGCCGCAAGACAGTGCGCATAAATACTGATTTTTCATACATTTTTTGACTGCAGTTAACCGGACGGCTGACCGCATTCCGGCTAACCGCATTTTGCGTTGCTGGCCGGCCACCGTAAGCGACAACTAGGCGGCCGGCGGAATGCTGTTGCAGCGGCTGCTCTGCACCCCCGTCTCACCGCTCGGATACCTGAGGCACGGTACAGCGGTTTGCCGGACAACGCGTAAGATATAACTCCATAGAGCAACCCCAGCAGCTCGGCCCAGGCCGGCTCCGCGCCCACGCAGCTCGCCTCCTGCAGCGCGCGCACAGGCGGAGTAGGACAACGCGTACTGTACCTGCGTGGTGTGGTGTATCATGGCGTGTATGGAGTGCCGCTCGAGCGCGTTGTGGTGCAGCCGCAGCAGGCGGTCGAGGTCCTGCCGCTCGGCGGCGGCGGCCAGCAGCTCGGCCCAGGCCGGCTCCGCGCCCACGCAGCTCGCCTCCTGCAGCGCGCGCACAGGCGGAGTAGGACAACGCGTACTGTACCTGCGTGGTGTGGTGTATCATGGCGTGTATGGAGTGCCGCTCGAGCGCGTTGTGGTGCAGCCGCAGCAGGCGGTCGAGGTCCTGCCGCTCGGCGGCGGCGGCCAGCAGCTCGGCCCAGGCCGGCTCCGCGCCCACGCAGCTCGCCTCCTGCAGCGCGCGCACAGGCGGAGTAGGACAACGCGTACTGTACCTGCGTGGTGTGGTGTATCATGGCGTGTATGGAGTGCCGCTCGAGCGCGTTGTGGTGCAGCCGCAGCAGGCGGTCGAGGTCCTGCCGCTCGGCGGCGGCGGCCAGCAGCTCGGCCCAGGCCGGCTCCGCGCCCACGCACCTCGCCTCCTGCAGCGCGCGCACAGGCGGAGTAGGACAACGCGTACTGTACCTGCGTGGTGTGGTGTATCATGGCGTGTATGGAGTGCCGCTCGAGCGCGTTGTGGTGCAGCCGCAGCAGGCGGTCGAGGTCCTGCCGCTCGGCGGCGGCGGCCAGCAGCTCGGCCCAGGCCGGCTCCGCGCCCACGCAGCTCGCCTCCTGCAGCGCGCGCACAGGCGGAGTAGGACAACGCGTACTGTACCTGCGTGGTGTGGTGTATCATGGCGTGTATGGAGTGCCGCTCGAGCGCGTTGTGGTGCAGCCGCAGCAGGCGGTCGAGGTCCTGCCGCTCGGCGGCGGCGGCCAGCAGCTCGGCCCAGGCCGGCTCCGCGCCCACGCAGCTCGCCTCCTGCAGCGCTCCGCACAGCCGGAGCGCCTCCGCGCGTAGGCATGACACGCGACGCATTAGGCTCCACACCTCTAAACAAAATAGATAGGGATAGAGTCAGTTACGTATAGTGTCGGCAGCACTCGATAGTCCACTATAGTTTATTGACAGACTAGCGACAGTTGAGCAAAAGCACAGAATATGGAAAGAGGTTAGAAATCCTGTCATGCGATATTGTATGAGAACCGATGTCGCCTCTTGCGCCCCACTACTACTTGTGCACATAATCGCCTTTCTAACCTTTTTTTCGTGTTCTGTGAGCAAAAGAAATAGTATCGATAGCTCTGTTAGCATAATTACTATCGAAACATAGCAATACTATGGATAGTATTGAAGCTCAATATCGAATGCACTATCGATAGTTCGGTATCACTATAATATTTACATACATAGTACGCTCGAGAAACGCAAACATAACATTAAAGTTGTTTTTTTATTTATTATACATACTTCAGACAAAGTAATAGTTTAAAAAAGAAGTCTTAACCAAGAGCAAAAAAAGATAAACAAAAATACAATAAATTAAAATATTGAGACACAATTTTAAAATATTAGGACGTGTAAATACTCCTGTAGCCAATTTGCAGAAATAAAACTTATTTTACTTGTCGTAATCGTACCTGGCATGTACTTCAGCCGCTTCTGCAGTATGGTGTGTTCACGCCAGGCGTCATGCAGGCTGTACTCGATGCGCTTGACTCGCCACAGCTGCGTGAACAACGCCCGGTAGCGGGCGGCGCACGTGGCCGGGAACAGCGTGCCCAGCGGCCCGTCTACGCGGTACTGCAGAGCGAACACGTCCCAACCGCAATCGTCGCGACCGTCGCCTATAGAAAGGTATGAAGCTAGATAGTTAGTTGAGTTGGTTGGACTTATGAGTTTTCCGTGATTAGCCTTTTCTAATTGGGCGTGTGATTAAAACTTGTCTATTCATACTATTTTAGGTGAGTCGAGAAACTCACCAGCCACCTTAGACATGTTGCTTTCTAATCTCGTTAACTAAGCTATACGAATAGTTAATAAGTGTATAAAAATGATATTAGATTACGATACGTATGTCAATATCATTTTCATACATTATTAGAAAGCAACTTGTCTAAGGCCGTAGGCCTCGTATATCTCTGGGTGTCTCTTGTATAGACTGAGGTTCCTTAAGGAATTCTGTCCGTTGTGTACTTACGCTGTTACAGAGTACTATCACATCATGATCTGGTGTTTCCTCTTCAATCAGACATCCCCTACATAAAGAATGATGATGAAGCTGGATAGTCTGGGCTGACAACATTTTAGGATTCAACATTTTGCAAATTCAACATTGTGGTCGAAAAAGGATTCATCATCAACCTTTCTGTCTTTCATCATTGGTTATTTTTTAATTCACGCGAGCTTATACTCATATTCTCTTTCTATTCTCAAGTTAGACATTTTATTGGTGTTTTATTTGGTCGCTCGTTGATTCAATATAATTATTCGTTTGGGTAAATCCTTCGTCTTGTTTACGACGTTATAGACCGATTTCCTTATGATAAAATAAGTAATAAGAAGTTCTTAAAGCTTGCAGCAGTAAAAAGCACGGTTAAAAGCACGTTTGTTCGTACGTATACGTATAATACGTTCTATAAAGTGTGTGGCATCGTTAGTCATTAGGTATAGACCATCCTTGCGTTGCGGCTTAGGGTCCCTCTCTTCTGTTACAGTTACATAAACCAACGACATTTAACAAACAACCGGAAATATGTACAGAGGTCACAATACGCAATTATGGATCGAATTTACGTATTTCAGAAATCTAATTACGTCGTAACCGCAACCATTGAACATCCTGTTATTATCATAATACTAAGATAAATAACATCATATTGTTTGGTGAAGCGATGATGATTATACCTAATAATTATTTATTAAACTATTGTCTTCATAAGGAAGGAAAATATGATTAGGATGCGTTCATAAGGTCGAAATAGTCGCAAATTGACTACTGTTAGTATTATACCTGAACAAAGAAGACAAAAGCAACTGACCGCAAGAAAGTGGGAAATATTGTCACGTGGTATGAATTTAAGCTTAGATTTTTTGTTCTAGATTGCATATTTTACTAGTGCAACGAAAATTACTACTGTATATGATGCTCAAGTAGCGCTCTGTCCATTTTCACACCTTAACATTTGAGATTGCCACAAGACTTTTTTTTTTAAACTTCGAAAAATCTGTTTTTTTTTTCTTAATAGGCTATTTGACTGATTTTTGAAAGAACCCAGTAAAAGTAGTTTTTTTTAATTCTGTTACATATTTGCTGAAAAATATCAAATTAAAATTTTAAAATTGAAATAGCGCGCCAAAACGCTATTTTGACAATATGGCGCTGCAATGGGGTCGGTGACATCACCTGCCTGTGTTGTGATCTGTAGCACATATCATCTAAATACATTTGTTGCAAACAAATAACGAAAGTGCGATTGGATCTATATTTTAACAGTGACTTATGTAATAAAATGAGTTTCACACGGTATGCAGTTCTAAAATGTATAAATACTTCTATAAAAACTTCGGAAAACTATTTGTAACTGTTCCAAAGAAAGACTAAGTGCGCCGAAAGTGGTTGCAACCAGTTGAAACTTTTTCGGAGGAATCATACTTAATACATAGCGAATAGTACAAATATTTTCTTCTGTGAAGACCATTTCGATGTAAGCAAACATAATATTTACAATTTTTAATAATTAATTGAATTATGAATGTAAACATTTTGTTATTGGTTTGAGGTCTAATTTAATTTTAACAGAATGCCTCTTGCAACTCACTTCGAATATTTCCGCTTTTTCACATTATATTAGCTGAAAATTGTAGCTATATTCTTACGATTTCAATAAACATTACACTTAAAGATCCCGACTAACTAGTTTGTTTGCAGATTTTAAATGAATGGGCAAGTTACTGCTTTCTGCTTTACAAAATCGTTGTCCATGGTAAAAGTAATTGACAGAATTTGTAAAATATTGGAAATAAATCACACAAAAACGATATATATATTATTATAGTAAAACACAAGTAGGCAAACGAAGTTATCAAGCAGATGACGTCATCATAAACCCGACCAATCAGGAGCGTTTCGTGTCACATGACAAACGTTTAAATAAATGCATTTTTATTTCTGAATTTATAAATAAATCGTTAAATATTTTTATCTTCCGTTAATATAAAACCATTTTTAAACTCATAATATAAACTTATAATAGTAATTGGCACTTTATTTTTCGCATTGTCAGATAGCTTATTGTAAGGTGTTTTTACATTTGAATGTATACTTACAGTTGGGATACAAATTGACGTGCAACCGAGCGAGGACATGCGGCGGCTCGAACTGCGCGTTGGTGGCCCGCACCGCCGCTTCCAACGTGCACGTCAGGTTGTGCACGTAGAGCGATGACGCTGGCTTGTTCAATTCGTCCCTGGATCAAAGAAATATAAATATTAGGAACACAAATTTCTTAGTGACAAAATTTGTAACAACAATAGACTAATATTCAATTTGCCTAATTTGTTTCAGCAATATCCCACACTCTGTTGGTTTGGTGATTTAAGTACCATGCCAAGATCTCGGGGTCCTGTGTTCGATTACCACGGGTCGGGCAATAAAAGTTTTGAATTTTGGAACAATGCTCGATGTTTGTGATCACCGACACGCATAAAGCAAGCGTATGATTGTGTTTATAACCATCATTGCTGTGGTAACTTGCATTCAATGATGGAGGCCTTTGCCCTGCAGTGGGATGATTATTGAGCGTTACTTCAAACTTTTAATTTACAAATAAGGATAACAAATTTGATTACAATTTTTGTATTGTTTTTTTACCACGTTTTTATCTAAAATTATTAACATTTCTCCTTCTCCAGTCGACAGTTAGAACATTAGTACGTTGTTAGTCATGACTATAGTCCATAAAATATAGCTTGATTAGAATGACACCTGTCAAACTGGAGTGACTAGTGATGAGACTGACTCGACTGATCAAACAAAAAAAAAATTATGGCGAATAAAATAAAACGGAAACCAGATATAATAGGGGTTAAAGTATGAAATTGCCGATTATTTTCCCACTTTTTATTTTGTTTATAGCTCTTAAGTATAGTCATATTATTGCGTAATTTTTTTTGTATTGTATCAAAAACTAAATAAAGTAACTTTTGACAAAAAAAATGCAATACTAGTGCCTATTACTTCAAAGGAAGTCGTTGAAAAGACCCCTTACAATGTGTCAGCTGACCTTCTTGCTTCAATTAAGTATATTTGTATTATATACTTTGATTTTCAGAAATTTAAATACTATAATGCGTAGCTTTATAATCATCTAACTTTCACCTTTAATTGCATCGAAAACGGTTCAGGCGTTTTTAAAAAAACTAAAAATTTGTTAGTATAGAAAAATGACTTTGTCGATTTCGTCCATACAAAACGGCAATTTCATACTTTAACGTCTAATATTAAGATTTAACGGCAAGTCAGTATCGTGTTCATTATCAGAATAATTAGATTTTTTTTATCGCATGTTGAATCTAATAGCATCAAACAATTCTCTTTAAATCATTTGTAACATTTATGTTATATTACTTCGATTTTGAACTATTGTTAATCTATAGATTTCAATTTGTTTGATTTTACATCATCACTAGCGATTATGAAAAAGGACGTAACCTTGTAAAGACGTCTTTTAAAGTTCAGTGTACTTTTTGTGACTGGATTATTTTAATGTTTTTAACTTTAAATATAAATTTTATATAATTTAATTGATTAATATGTATAGCAAAGTATAAAAAAATATTTTTAACATGCTAGTTATCAATATTTTTTCGTGTGCAAATGTATTTTACTTGTGTGACGCTGGTACAAAGTTACATCGTCTGTTTCAGTGAGAACTGATATTCTAATCAAGCTATATTTTAAGGACTATAACGTTGGTTTACCAAACCATGATGCATCATCATCATCACCATAAGCAGCCTTACGCCGTCCATTGCTGATCGAATGGGGCGTTAAATTTTGGAAGTAGTATTTAAAAAGTATCTTACTGCAGCAGCGTCATAAGGTGGTGTACGAAGTCCCCCTGCGCAAGTAGCAAGTAGCGGCGGTGTGCGGCCAGGTGGTCGAGCAGGTGGTGGTGCGTTGTCAGTGCGGCCAGCAAGCGCTGCGAGGCGGCCGCGTGCGCCAGAGTCACGCCTGCGCGCAGCCCCTCGGCCTCCCACCACGCCGTACCCACGCCCTCCGCGTCTGGGTCACTGCCTATGACAACACGTCGATATACAGGTGAATTTTTCTACACAGGATGACTTTTTCATCACCTTCAAAATTTTTTTCAGGTGTGCAGTATCTATTTAGATCCCATTTATGAAGTAAAAAATGTAGGTCAAGTTTTTACACGAAAATATTTTTCGCAACATAGTTTTTAATTTATACGGTCCTAAGCCTGTTAACCGATTCAGTGCGGCGGTGGTTTTATTAGACTTTAGCGCCTGGCGACGAACTAATGTTTCGTGGCTCCTCTGAGGCGCCATTCGCCATAAACTTTCACGGCTCCTCTCGAGCGCCGCCCGCCATGTAGTATAACTGATCGCTGTTTCGTCGGTTTCCATTTGTTTTTATTATAGTCTCAATTCAACAGCGAACGTCATAATAAATCATTTAAAGTGTTTAGAAGTGACTAATTAAGTATTTATACGGAAATGGAAGGTAGGTGACTTATTTTTATCAGTTGTTGTAACCTTTTGCTATATGTTTGGCACGATTGATTTATCAATTCGTTTCTTTTTATTATTGTTTAATGCCACGCAGACGAAGCTAGCTTAGACATACAAACACTCTATACCTTTAAAAATTGTGAGTAACATTATTTCTTAGTTATTTTTAAGGAGCTAACATAAAAAATAATTCGGTATCCGTATTAATCATATTGATCTTTGTATTGAAAAGGTTAACAACTTCTGAAGTGTGTTTTTTCATGAAATATCCCGAAACGAACACTGAAATCGTAATGTGTGAGACAAATAAAGACACTTTAATAAAGGGGGTAATCTTTAAAAATGCTATTTTACATGTAAATATTTTGGCTCCACTCGGGCGCCACCCGCCATTCACAAAAAATACCCATGGCGCCTCTACGAAGCCATCCGCACGGAATCGGTTAAGGTATGAAGGGATAATCAAAAACTTATCAAAAGTATCGTAATGAACGAATGAAATGCGCATCGCGTAAAAAAAATTGTTGCTAAAAGGCCGTATCCAAAATTTTTGATTTTTGGCGGACATTTTCTAGGTGCTTTATCTTGACATTTTTGTACTGGGCTATACCAAAAGAAAAAATACGTCACTTGTTTTTTGCTTCGATCGAGCTTGCTTTTGCTTCGAGATTGTTGTATTCCAATTTGGAAGGTGATTAAAATTTCATCCTGTATGAAAAGTCCCACCTCAGATAATCTAAATTTTATTCAAAGAATTGTTTTTCCGATTCCCACCAGCATTTTATTATGTTTAGAGAACAGTTTTAAAAACGTCGATATATATTTGATGCCCTCTTTGAGTACACGTCGGTTTCCAAGAGTAGACAAAGGGTTCGATTTAAAAAAAAAACTGTATTTTCCAAATATTCGTTGTATCTGATTAAATAAAACAAGCGCCTCATATTTGCCTACTGCCGGATCACAAAAATGCATGCGAAGTTGTCTACATTTATTACACAAATACACCTTTATTCAAAGGACAAACCCGTTTCCCATACAATCTCGGGCCTGACGTTACAAGGCTGGGAATTGGCCATAAATTAAAGCATATTGAAAAGAATCATAAGCCCTATTTTCACAACTTTCTGCAATGGGAAAGTAACTTAAATCAAGCAATGAACTTATTTTATTTTATAACCTATATCATGTATTATTTTACTAAAAAATACCATTTCGGTACTTCAACTGGATAAGATCTTGGTTCTTTTTCTATCTATAGGAGATACAGGTAGTAAACAGAGCACTTCAGCAAAGCAGTGAGAAAAATACAAAACACATTAACTTGCGCACGAGTACGAAACATGTTAAAATGTATAGATGTACGAAACGAAATGTGAGTGAATTGGAATGAATGACAAATGACAATTAACTGTCATTGTCAACTGATATTCTTAATAATAGTGCAGCCTGTTACATCAGGAATTGAACTATTCGAAATGTTCAATTGTTATATCAATGATTACTTATTGAACTGCAAAACTCATGAAAAAAAATGTTATTTACATTCTCTAAGTTTTTTATTTTTATATCAGGCTTTGAAAACTAACTATTTAGCTTATTGCTTAAAAAATTAAATTGTAAAAAAAATTTGAATATACTATGAATCGATTTATTCCAAATTTATTAAAACGTTGAAAGTGCCGCTCTATGTAGTGACAGAGCGTTAACGGTATCTCCGTTCAGTCGTTTGATTAAATGTGTGTATAACGGTTTACAGAGATTGTTTAAGTATTAGAAAAACAATTTGTATTTTATCCATTTTCTCCACTTGTCCATTGCCAATTTAACTATTTCTTAGAGAAATAGGCAACTAAAATAAAAGGGATTTTTAGGCATAATTTCCATTGTTGTAACGTCGGGCCCAAAAATGGGGTTTTCCTTACTTAGCTGATTTAAGTTTAAGTGTAAGTTCTTCCGACGATATTTCAAAACTCCGTTTAAAGCTTCTGTTTTATCAATTTACATAGTCATCTATTTTTTTAAATATGTCGGTTTCAGTTATAATATATTACTAAACATTGTAAAATTTTGCGTGACTCGTCTCGTAAAGATTACGCATATTTTTCCTTTTAATGCTATTCGGTGAGCACGGAATTAGTGGCGGTTAGATGTTGAATGATAACAAATGTTTATGTTAAAAAGTAATTATAATGTTCTGTCACGCGACCCGAATTAGTCCGTGAAAATATACATACTAACGTTAATACAATATCGGCCGATGCAGGCGCATCGACGATAGGCGGCGTGTGATGTCAGCCACACGTCACAGTGTTCGGTGCTTAAGAACCGAACAAATGCCATTGTAAAATTTTAAATGAAGTATGGTGTTTAGCAACTCTATATACATATTTCCTATAACTGATCTATATTGTAATTAGACAGATCGACTATTTCAAAAGGTTAATGTGCAATATTAATCTCGGGGTACATTTGATATTTTATTACAAATCTCGCGATTGAAATAGTATATTTCATTACGAGTGCGGAAAGCCGGGCTCGGAAACGTTATTCAAATGTCTACCCAAGCCGAGGCGCAGCCGAAGGTGAAGGTTGACAGTCGGAACAAGTTGCAATGACGGTTTTGCACGTGTACTGAACAACTATTTTTAATACAGTTGCGAAAAAATAAAGCATGACGGCGCATTGACATGAGTGACATTCACTCTAGCGGAACGTCGTCTGTCTATGGCGGCGGGGTGGTAGTCTTGTCAGAACCACAGTTCGTGAAGAACCGCCTGCGCACCGTGTCTGCGACGGATCGCTATAAATCTGTGAAATAATTGATTATTTCTATTCGTTGTTGGTGATTTCTGTGTCATGATTATAGTGACTAATTAATTAGAAACTTAGTTTGTTCGTAAAGGACGACAAATTAAATTAACGTGTGATTCCGTGTTTGAGTGAATATTTTATTTTTCAAATACCCGCGCCTAGTGATATCTACGATGGATAATTCTGATAAAGGCCCTCCTGCGCCAACAAGCAATTTAATAGAATAAGAAAAACACAATAAATGGCGCCAACCGTAAAATAATATAAGCAGAGTTTTTTTTGTTTTCTTCACCCATTCTGGGTAGGCAAAGGGAACTATGCCCATACAGCCAAGTCTTCAGTAGAATTTTGTTATTGATGTGAAATGAAAATTAAATTTAATGAGATGAATTGAAATGAAACCTAACCTAACTCATTGAATCAAATCATTAAATCTGATTTGAAACAAATTAGTAGCTTCTTTTTAAAAATATTTCCATGAATCATAAAAACTTCTATGAATTTTTTTTAGTAAAACCTTCGTGGTTGGTTTTTACTTTTTAATAGACATTTTGACAGTTGGGAAAGAGAACGCACGAGTTCGGAAAAGGTAAAGAAAAAGCTCGAGTATGTAATAGCCCATATCCCGAACGCTATACGTCCCTGCAATACGCCACTTTTTGAGCAACTGTATTAAAAACTATTATTTTAATACAGTTGCTAAAAAAGTGAACCAAAACTGATGTCATTTCAATAATTTAGTAGCGATGAACATCTCATTGGTGCTAGTCTGCCCGTGACCATGAATTCTGTAAAGTGTTCGAAACGTTTGGTTAAATCAAAAATAAATACGTACTAAATCCGTAAACATATGTTTAATTTCAATTGCTTTAACGTTATTAAATTTCTTACCAGTGTGCGACTTAAGCAGAGGCTGCAGATGGTGCGCGTGGTCGCTGGGCCCCGGCTCGTCGGCGCACGCCTCGCGCATGAACACCACGCTCTTGCCCGTCGCCAGTATCTGGGCGGCTTGCTCACGCGACATAAACGATGGGACCATCCACTCCCTAAGGAATAATTTGAAATAAGTACAAGTTATAAGATACTTTCTAGACTTTACCCGTATATTAGCACGACGGAACAAAAAATTGCTCCTAACAGTGTTGGCTTAAAATAGTTGACATGACGATCACACTGTCGTGATAATACTTAACAAAGTCCAGATTAATTTAAAAAATACAAAATTATTTATTCTTATAAAGAGCAAGTAAGTAACGGCCTATAATCAACCCACAGCAGCAAGGCAAAGGTCACCCTCATTGAAGTTATACCACAGCAATGATGGGCCTAATCCCTACTCTTGCCAAATGCGGGTAGGAGATCACAAACCCGAGCAATGTTGGAAAATTCGAAACTCTAGCTGCCCAGCCCCGGAATTGAACTAATAGATCTTGGCTCAATGCTTAAACCACTATCCTAACGGGGCGTCTTATACAACATGAAGTAAACAATAAATTATTTAAATTTCAACACTATCTCACAATGTTTTCGCTAAACTCTAATCCTTGGACGAATAAACCACTGGACTCGCAATGACAGGCATTTTCGCTTGTGCCCCCTTGGCAACGAAGGGGGCTTTTTAGCCTCACTTACATGTGACGTCTTGTCAGTACGGTTTCAGAGCTCGGTGAGAAACATAAAATGGGTAAATGTGCCGTATTTTTGTGTAAAAATTATAGCAGCAAGACAAAAAATATTTCTTTTCATCCGTAAGTAACTTTTCATCCCAATAAAGCTGTTAATTTTTCTTAAAATAGTGAAATGTGTTTTCCTAGAGAAAAGTTAGATTGCCATTTAAAAAAGTAGTGGTCAGTTACTACAAAATCAAAAATATGACGTATTCTTCATTCGGTAGGATTATCGTACGTTCATCATTCGTTCCCTAGTCAATTTAGTTTTAATTGTGCTTGACAATTGTCGATAAATCATATCGATAAATGTACTAATAAATTTATAGTATAAATACTTTTGAAATAAAATGATAAATCTGTAAAATGATTAACTCTAGAGTAGATTAAAGTACTTAATCTTAAAAATACAACAGTTTGCTTTAAAATTTTAAACTTCATATTTTATTATAATACATCCTATTAATGTAATTTCAGATTTCCTGTAGATCCATTAAGTAAAACAAAGTGGGTCGAAGCCGTCCGAAGAGAGGCAAAATTGATCCCTACAAAACACCACCGAATATGTGGTATCTATTTTACACTAGACTGTTTTAATGCTAACGCAAAAAATCATAAGCGAATATTCGTTTAATTGTTTGTGCTTACTTAAACATGCCCATACTGTAATTTCTGTTTTGGTAATAAAAATAAAAACATTTTGCATAAGATTCGGTCATTCATTCGTTTAACACATATCGATAAAAAAAATATCGACATTTTTACGCATTAAATGTCAATAATTGACACGACAATCTCCCCCCGCCCCGCAGAAATTGGTTGATGATGTTTTCATTCACGCACTTGCGTTTCATATCCAGTGGTTAATTCATCCAAGCTCTAAGCTCATTATGGGCAACTATTATTGAATTGAACTTACCTGACTCTGAATTTGTCATGCCACATCCTGTCTATAGGCACTCCACTTCTACTTTCAATGAAAAATTCATTGTATGGATCATCGATTTCTCCTGAAACAACGATTAAACGTTATTGTGTTGTCAGGTATCTTAGAAAAGTACTTACATTAAATTGCAATAAAACGTTATATGAATAGAAAGCAGCCCTACAACAAATCATATTTATTTAAAATTCGAAACTGATCTTAATACATTGAACTCAAAATTTGAAAATAATATGAGGAAGTTTTACATTTATGGGTAGGTTATTGCACTGGCCACTGATCTATAACTTCTGCAATGAAATAGACTTGAAGTCGTACTTACCATGAAGTAGCCATCGCGTCAACATGAGGAGCAATGGATAAGTCAGCGCCGTGAGGAGGCGCCTCGCCAGCGTGACCACTCGTTCATCACCGTGGCGAACAAAACGGTGTATGCATGAGGCTAATTCTCCTCCTGACATAACATAACAATGAAAAATGTAACTTCCGAATATTAATTCTAAAATATTTAAATCATAGTTTACCTATAATAAATAAATATACCTTTCTTATGGTGCGCTGTGTGTGCAATATTGGCTAACCAAGTTAGTCTATGCAAAGGTTCTTGAGCCCACACGCACACGCGTCGCAATGTACCACCGCCACCATCGCCCTCACATGCCTTTAAGAATACAATTTATTTTAAGAAAAAATTTAGAATTCAAGTTTTTGTTCATAATTTTTAATAAAACATAATTTTAGACAACAGAAACACAGATGAATGAGCGATGTCTGAATCTCTTTACGGCCAAAATCTCAAATAATATGTCTCACAAATACTTCACAGTCACAAGTAAAAGTATAATTCAATAGCATAATTATTTGTGTGAGACCAAATTGTCCCGAAATAACCCAGTCTATCTTTTTATCTGGTATTGGGTATGGAAAGGCGGACAATGATGAGTGTTAGTTGTTTCTGGGTCTCGATTCAGTTAAAGTTCGTCCTCTATCATGGCGCTTGCCACAATAATGCAATATACTGTTTTCTTGAATTTACGCGAATACTATACATTGAAATTAAAGGTATTGTTATAATAATAACACCTTAGTCTTGACCTCGAACGCTGTGAAGTGTTCGAAACGTCGAGATAAACTAAATTGAAAAGTAAAATACAAGGGAGTTTAAAATCCGTAAACCTATCTTTCATTTCAATAATCCCTAAACTTATATATGTATACAGGAGGAGGACAGGAGAAAAGTATTTTTTTGTAAAAAAAAATTATATTGCAGAAAGTTTTTCTAATTTTTATCTATATCAGTAAAAAGGCAGAGCATCCTTCGAAGTACATGAAAATACTAAAATGTAAAGAGAAGATTAATGGACATGCTAATATCAAACCTGAGATTGAAGGAGAGCTACGCTTCTATAATATTCAGTAAGTTCATCTCTTATGGAAGCGACCAATCCTTCTCCCATTAGACCTGTACAAAAAGTTTTATTAAACATTTTAAATTTCTTGTGGAAAAACAGTTCATTTCAGCTTTATTTTGTTTTTAAGAAAATAAATTAATACCCTGGGGCATGATTCCAGAATTCGGATCAATGAATTCTTTAAGTCTGTCATGCAAGAAGCCAAGATGAGCAATACGCGCGTACAAAGCTTGCATGGGGCGGGTAGCACCACTCATGCCTTTTGTTTTCACTCCAGTTGCTGCTAATACTGCATCCCGAACACATAACCGATCATTAGGTCGATCTAAAAACAGAAAAATAAAGTAATTTTTTTTTCAGAATTTAAGATTATGTTTTTTTATTTAATTACAATAAAATACTTTTTCTTATATTTTTAGTGCTAAGAAAACCGCAAAACATTGTTTAAAAAGTTCAAATTTCGTACACCAACGAAAATGCTGTCGGCCATATTGGTCTATATGTAGGTATTTTCTGTTCTGTGAAAACAAAGATTTGACATTTAACCAACATTCAGATTTGAATTTTAGAAGATTGCTTAGAGCTTAGAGCATTTACAACGGGAGACGCCATTAACAGGCGTACCCCACTGCCAAAGGTACGAGACCGCCGGTCATACTGGTTATATAAAACTAGTTGCCGTACGTTCCACTTCAGTCAGCAAATGTCAGCAGCGCACAATAGACCTGAGCTAAAAATGCCGAATTGCAGCGTTTTTGCGTGTAAAAATAGGTCGGACTCCTCTAGTTTACAATAGGATAACTTTACTTTCCATTTCTAAGTATTATTTTGACTTAATATTAACAAATAATATAATAAATTAGCAAAATAACATGAACAATTCCCAATCAATAAGTGTTGCCACTAAATAGTAATCGTATCTAATTTAGGGTAATTTTTAAAGATGTAGTTTATAAAATTGGACTTGATTTAAACGTCTAATTAAATATGCGTTTTGTTTATTACTATAATATATTATAGAAAACATATAGCTGCATGATTATGTCTCGACGGAATAAAACATGGCAATTAGTAATCTATAATCAATTATTCAATTCATTATAGATTTATTATTCATTTATAAATCTTAAAAATAAATCAGCAAGTTTCATCTAATTTATATTTTAAATCGTTATTCTCTAATTCTTTTAAATACGTTCTAGTATATATATTAACTTATCACGAAATGATGCATATTTGAATTTAAGATCTGACCACACTGAAGGAAAATTAGGGCTGTGACAGCCTAAAACAAATGTCGATATCGATTATCAATAATGACGATGATTTATTCGATATATATTTTTAATACGTAATTAGATACTTTAAGATTGAGTTTCATTTATTATTTTTAACTTTTTAAAGAGTACTTTTTGTGTAGGGTTTTATAATAATTAAATTTTATTTTTTTATTTTATACTCTTTATAGGTAGATTTTGTTAAGTTGTAGATAACTAGTCTGGCCATAAATTCTGTTACATTAAACCTTTTTTTTACAACTTATTTATTATTTTGAATTTGGAAATAATTCTTGAAATTTTGGGGAATTTCACATAATATTTTATCATGTTCATTATCAAATTACAATATGGAATGGGATGTTAAAGAAAATAGGATCGCAGTGACCGCCTTGCACAAAGTGGGCCCGGTCATATTCCAGACACTTCGAAAGCTTGGTATCAGCCGTATGTTCGTATATCGTACTATCAACAGATACAAGAACATTACCTTCAAAGTAGAGATATAAGGCTGGTATAGTACCAAATGTGCTCCGAGATATTATACCAAAAATACCGTATTAAACGGTATAATACCATTTCATACGGTATTTTTGGTATTTTATCTTTTAGAGTGTAAAATAATTAGAAGTACTTTAAATTGGGGAAATTATTGGGTAACTAGCTAATAAACGTATCAAAACTAATATCGTTTAACTAGCATCATGTCATTTAGTACGGTATTTTTGGTATATTATTTTTTGAAAGTGTAATGAGTAGAAATCTCTTATACGTTAGGGAAATTATTGGTTAGTAAGACCGTCTAGTTGGTCTTCGGATACGGATGTGCCTACCTAAAAAAAGAATCGTTTTCCCATATTAACTCGGCTGCCATTACAACCTCTTCAGTTTTTATATTCGTAACAAACAGCCTATGTTAGTCTAAGTAGTCCAATACATCTCGATATTTAAATTTATCAAATTGGTTCAGTAGTTTTAGCGTGAAAACGGAACATATTATTATGAAAGGTACACACTTTCATATTCATTATATTAGTAGGGAAAGATCGATTAAAGACATCGCTCAAAGTGTAATTTTGATTTATTAATTTTGTTTCGGACTAAGAACGTCTAGACACATCAACATTACACACAAACGAAAACTAACTACAAAACGCGGCGCGCGCGCGGCATCTAAGTTGAGTGAGAGAGAAGAGAAGGATTTCATTCGCGAGGTGATGCACAAAGTGGCAACGTCGCGCAAGTGCAAGTACTACGTCTTGCACTGTGCGTGCTTGTGTACTGTGCGTGCATTACATTTACATAAAAGATTTGCTAATCGTTAGCGAGAGTGCGATTAATTTAAATAAAAAAAAAAAAAAAGAAGTAGAATTGAATTTATATGATCAGTTAATTCACCGATGATACGTAAAAAAGTCAAGTAAATTGCATTTGTTAATCAAAATATAAAATACGAAAAATACCGTTTTCTATTGTAAAATACCTAAAAAATACCGCCCATTTTGTATTATACCGTATTTTTACATCTCTACTTCAAGTAGTCTATTAATTATTGGCTGAACTCATCGATAGTGACATATCGGTAGTGTCTTACTCTAGCATTTCTTACACGAAAATGACGTGATCTTGTATACTGATAGGCTGTTTATGCGTTTAATCATGTGTGCGTGTAGTCTGTGTTTTTATTTGACAATTTCTTCGTATGCGTGCGTAACGACATGATCGAAAATGCATTTGTTTGTAATAGCTGTTAGTGTGCGTTCCTCGCCCCCGCACCGAAAGTGGCAGAATTATTTGTATGGATATTAGTACTCATGACCAATCCCGTTGGATAAATAATCAAAGGCTTAGAGCCTATGACGTCATAACATGACCGACAGCTATTTTACACTTTTGTAAACTAAAATCGATAAATATTGGTTTCATAATTGAAATACTCAGGAACTATTCCTATATTGCGTCAAACTTGATGCGAGTCAAGTAGCCTATTAAAATATTTAAGTACATATTTATTGGTTTATATTTTCATTCATAACAAATAATTGAACAACTAACTAGATACAAGTTCCACTACCATGACAGATTTTTGTGCTTAAGCTAAAGTCGTCGACCGTAGCTAACGTGACTGCCAAACGTAGGTAGGAAAAGTGAAGTACACACAAATGTGAAAGTTTTGTACCTATCTGACTTTTGTGTTTATGCCTTGATACAGTATGCCACAATTCAGTTGATATGAAGGGTTTCTTAGCAACCACTTAAGTAAACACCTGTCTAGTACCTGTTTACCTAAATTCATAAATTTACTTTATTTTTTATTTGTATAGTCAGCTTACCATTTGATTGCAGAACAATAGCCATGTTGCTATTATTAGATGGGAGGCTCTGATTTGATCCTTGGTTTTTAGGTGCCCCTTGGCTCCCCCAGTTTAATGACTCAATTGTACTTTTGCTGGAACTGGATGCTGGACCAGATAGTCCAATGTTAGATTTCTATAATAAATAAAACAACAACTTTTATTAATTTTGGCGGTAGTATAAACACAACTTTATGTCTTATTTCAGTTTAATTAATTTTTTTTCATTTTTAAGCCTTTAGTCGGACAATTGATAAAATTTGTTCATTCATACATTTCTCTCTTATTCCATCTCTGTATTCCGTTTGCCAAGTGGCAAAGACCTCCCCCAATCTCTTCCATTCTAACCTTTCCATGGCCACTCTACCCCATGTTGTTAGTGCAACTTGTCTAATGTCATCATCCCACCTTCTTTGTGGTCTACCTCTCTTTCTTTTTCCGTTCTTTGGGTACCACTGTGTGACTTCTTTACTCCATTTGTCTTTTCCCCTGATCATGTGGCCCGACCATTTCCATTTATGACTTCTAATTTCTAGAGTTATGTCTTGCACCTTGGTCTTGTTTCTGATGTTGATATTTCTTATTTTGTCCTTTCTTTTGATCCCTATCATACTTCTTTCCATGGCATTTTGGCATATGGAAAGCTTATTTGTTACGCTTTTTGTTAAAGCCCATGTTTCGCTGCCGTGTGTAAGTACAGGCAGTATGCATGTGTTAAATAATTTGCTTTTTGTTGAAATGTGTAAGTTCTTGTCTTTCATAATCTCTTTTAGGCTCCAGTACTTTTTCCAGCCATTCACAATTCTTCTTTCAACTTCTCTATTTATGTTGTCTTCTGTAGACATTAGTTGGCCAAGGTATATGTATTTGTCAACATAGGAAATTTGTGTTCGTTCCTCTGCTACAGGATTATTTTTGCCATTGTTCATAATTTTTGTTTTTTCTGGGTTTAGTCTTAGTCCGGCCTTTGCACTTTCTGATGCTAGATCATTCATCATCCTGTTTAGGTCAACTGATGTTTTTGCAAATAAAACAATGTCATCTGCGAATCGTAAATGCGTTAGTGTGCGGCCATTGATGGTTATGCCTGTGTCATTGCATTCAAGGTTCCTAAAGATCATTTCTAGTACTGCCAGGAAGGGGAGTCTGGCTGTTCATACAAAGTATTTTTAACGAAACCCATTTCATAACTGCCATGTTATCGAAGAGCCATTTGACCGACGGGCTATTTAACCTATTAGCCCCTTTACTGAAAAGCCAAATGTACGCAATTATTTACGTGTGGTAAATTGTCTCAAATAAAACTTGATGATTTAAATAAGTGCTTTTACTTGCCTTTCGAATATATGGCGTTCAAACAAATGTACTGTCGCCGACATGGAATTGCGTACCCGTCGGTCAAATGGCTCTTCGATAACATAGAAGTTATGAAATGGGTTTCGTTAAAAAGACTTTCTATGAACATTCCTCCTGCCAGGAAGAGTGCTGGTGATAGGGGGTCCTTCTGTCTGACTCCTTTTTGTATTTGAAATATATTTCCCTTCTTTTCTAGCTGAATACATGCCGTACTCTGTCCATATATATTTTTTATAATCCTTATATATTTGTGTTCCACACCCTGTTCCTTCAAGGCTTCCCAGATTTTTGTGTGTATTAAGGAATCGAACGCTTTACTGTAGTCAATAAAGGCAATGTAATATGTTAGCTGGTGTTCCATGTATTTTTCAATCACTTGCCTTACAGTAAGAATGTGTTCCAGTACCGAGAAGTCTTTGCGGAAACCTGCCTGTTCCATTGGCTGTTGTTCGTCTAGTTTTCTTTCTATTCTTTTCAAAATAATCTTTGCAAAGGTCTTATAAATGTTGGACATCAGACTGATAGGCCGGTAATTTCCAATACTTATCGCAGTGGTTCCCTTTCTTAAAAAGGAGGATCATGTTTGATTTAGTCCATTGTTTCGGGATTATTTCTGTGTTGATCACGTAATTGAAAATTTTTGTAAGTATTGGTGATAGTATTACCGTTTTTGTTTTTTTCAGTAATTCGTTGTCTATGCCGTCTGGTCCCGGTACTTTATCGCTTTTTAGGGTATCAATTTTTTTTTCTGTTTCTTCTTGCATGACATAAGGTATTGTTTCGTACTCAGGTAAGTCAATCAATCCTTCACTTGTGTTGTTTTTGTATAATTGGGTGTAGTAATCCGTAGCAATGTTAAGTATTTCCTTTCTACCATTCCTCTTGGTTCCACTGCTATCTTCCATCTTCACAATCCATTATTTTCCACTAGTTAGTTCTTTGTATGCTTTCCTTATTCCTACTGTTTGTCTAATATGTCTCTTCAATGTTTCCATTCGTCGTTGTCTCCTGTCGTTCCTAATATTTTCTTTTATTTCTTTGCTAATTTCTGCTATTTTTCTTCTATAATTGTCAGTAGTTTTTTGCGCTTGCTCTTTGGTCGAGGAGGTTAATTGTTTTCTTCGACATCCAATTCTTTGAATATTCATTTTTGGTGCTATGCTCTTTGATAGTACTTGTGATTGTATGTTCTAACCAATCGTATTTTTCTTGTGTATCAGCATTACTTGTGTTTCTGTTGTAGTCTTTGAGTTTTGAGTTTAATGAATTGGCTATTTCCTGCATTAGATATTTGTTTGATTTGAAGTTGCCTAGATTTGTGTTCGGTCTTGGGTTCTTGGGTTGGGATGAATTCAGCTCGGCTCTGACCATGTGGTGGTTGGTGTTAAAATTTAGATTATTGATGACATTTATGTTTTGGAAACATTTAGGTTTATTGGTCATTATGTAATCATTTTGATTTTTGGTTTTGCCATCAGGTGACATCCATGTCCACATTCTGTCTCTATTTTTCTTGAACATGGTGTTTAATATGGTCAGGTTATTTTCCATTGCGAAGTCTGCAAGCATTTTTCCATTTTTGCTTCTTGGTTTTGAAAGTCTCTTATTAGCCCTTCCAGTTCCCTCTATTCTGAAATATTTGCATTTAGTTTCTCCCAGCAGATTCGATGATGTCAACAGCCCATAATTTCTGTGTCTTCTTTATTTGTTTAACCCAGCAGTCTTGCCCATTTTATTGTGTATAATGACTATCTTCTATAGT
Source organism: Anania crocealis (assembly GCA_949315895.1). NCBI lineage: Eukaryota > Metazoa > Arthropoda > Insecta > Lepidoptera > Crambidae > Anania > Anania crocealis. The sequence continues at coordinate 13,115,645 of OX438880.1, read as the reverse complement.
CATACCTAAAAGAATGTCCTGCCTATCTCCCTTCTTCTTTAGCCATTTTTGCAAATAGGAAAATGTCATCTACAAAACTTAGGTAACTCAAATAATGAGTCCCTTATCAATCCAATCAATGTCTTCCAAGACAGCTACAAACGGTTTCAGTGACAGAAGGTCTCCTTGTCTATTGTCACAATCCCACCTAATGTTACAATATCGCCCATGTTTTCCATTTTATACTACAGTAGAATCCGGTTATAACGACGGCCAAGGGACCGGTGATATTACGTCGTACTAACCGGAAGTAGTACTAAACAAACTGTGTTTTTTTTAAATTTTATATTAAAAAAAGCAGCATAGGCCCATTTACGGGTATTCCTGGATAACGTTGCAGCTTAAATCATTGTAAAAGTGCCAAGTCAACTTGTTCTTGAGAGGACAACCTAACACGTTTAGATTTTAAAAATTCTGCATTGAACAAAAATTCTATCTTGTGTTTATTTTTCTTAATTGTGGATATTGTCGAATGATTTACACCAAATTCCTTCGCAATCGTTACATTAGACTCACCAGCTTCTAAACGTTGTAAATTAAACACTTTTTTCTTCAATGGAAAAACTTTTTCGTTTTGTAGATGCCATTTTAGTACACATTAAAAGCAGTCGGTTGCTGTAAGCTTGGTTGCTGTAAGCGGAGTTGTAATAAACAAATGTACATAGTGGGTCATATAAAAACCAAACATGTGCCTATATTTACGTGACTTAAATGGACTACACTGTATTTATTTTATAAGATGTAAACAAATGTTTTATTTATCAAACATGATTTAAGCACTTGCCAGGTGGGACTGTGGATCAACAAAAACTGTAATACAGAGGGCAGTTAAGTCCTTTGAGTAATTTTGATGGAAAGACCTGAGCCATATAGTCTTACTAAAAAAGTTATATGGGAAAACAATAAACTTACTGTAGCCAACTGAGGTATTGGAAAAAGTTGAAATGTTGATTCTGACTGCAGCGGTGCTTCTGACAATGCAAGAAGTAACGCAAGGACAGATACTCGTTGTTTCAAAATAAACTGAAATGTATTATCATAGTAAAATAAATTAAAATGATCGGCATAATAACTGTAATATTTGAAAAGACAATAAACTCACTAAAACTCACTGTATTTTTTAATTTAGCATGGTACTCATTGAATTTATCGGCATCTTTGGCAGAAACAGTAGTAAGGCGAGATTTAATTTTCTGACACAGAAGTCTTTCATCTTGATTAGTTCTTGCCTTCTCACTAGTTGACGATAAGTATGACACAGCCAGTTCATAAGCACCATCTAGAGGTTGTAAAATATTGTAAGGGTAGGCAATTCAAGCAACTTACGCAATTGAAATAAATTGAAAATAAATAGTTGTTCTAAAATTTTATTATTAGGGGTGTTGAATAAAAAAAGATTGATACCTCTTTTAAACTTTTTTACTAGATCTTTAAAATACCCCTGTATGTTATCCATAAATACTTGTGTAATGTTTTCAAATCACAATGAAACATTTTGTTTTGACAGATAAACATCATAATCAAACTCATTCTTTCTAATTGATTTAAAATTGGAATAATTTCTACCTGGATCAGATGACAGCCCTACACATAATTTATGGAGTAGAGCTGCGAGATTATTTGAAGATCCCTCCATTCTTCAACCAACTTTAATACCAACTAATCTTAATTAACACAAACATTTACTGTAAGCCGATTTATTCACATATTCTGCGCAGTACAAAAACCAAATTTATACAGCGAAAGGGGCTTGTTTTTAAATCTTGAACTCATTAGGTACTAGCTTAAATACTGCTAAAGATTTACATTAGTTTATGAAATTAATTAGTATCTCTCGCTCGGTTTCGTTACGGGCTGCCTGCGCGACTTGTCTGACATTGACATTGACAGAGATTCATTGTTGTTTTTGTTGTTTTCTTCACCCATTCTGGATAGGCAAAGGGAACTATTCCCATACAGCCAAGTCTTCAGTAGATTTTTTTTATTGGTATGAAATGCAAATGGAATTTAATGAGATGAAATGAAATGAAACCTAACCTAAGTCATTGAAATGTATGGGTGGTTTATACATTTCAATGATTACAGGAGTTTTACGCGAGAACGTGGATCAGAGTCAAATTGGAGCGCCTTCCCTTGTTTCTCACTTTTACTTGATTTATCCTACTCACTGACACATTATTATAACAATGCCGCCACTTTATCACAGTAAATGCCGCTTAGGATACGAAACAAATTCCATCTTTCTCTTCTCGTTTCCCGCGCAAAACTCTTTTTTTTTTCAAGTTTAACGGCCTCGGATACTTGTCCATACAGCCAATTCTTTAGTATTATTGTCTTTATTTTCTAAACGTCTAACATCAACGTTTTAATGCTTCGATAGAGTTTTTGGAGACAGTCGAAAGATTGAAGGAATGTAGAGAAGTCCTCAAGAATGAGGTGAAATGTTCGCGTTCCCGCGCAAAATTCACGGTCCACTTTTCTTAGTTACGACCCATACACCATGTTATTTCACCGAACTGTATATTGTTCACTCGCACGACACACTGTTTCGCAAAAAAACACCACTTTTACGACCCAAAAATCACTATAAACAATAAAAATTCGATAAAATAAATGGACTCCAAACGTATCTCACGAACTAATGTACGGTTCCCGTGGGATCACTATGTTTCTCATATTAAAAGGGATCGACATGTTTTTTTTTGCATAGTGGTAGTTCACGGTTAAATTTTATCCTCAAATGAAGGCAATAGCTAGTAAATACATTTTTTCAATGAACGAATCCAAATCCACGCTTCTTACTACGACCCTTTGGAGTCAATAAAAAATCGAACTTCTCAGTAGAGAACTAGAGACTACTGAACAAGTAATCACCACTACGTGTAGAGTCTAGAGTCCTATGGACATGGTAGAGACAATATGGTCATGTTGACTTTACTAAGTTGACATGGCACAAAACTTAGCATAGAATCTTTTTAAATGTTTTGTATAGTCTGTAGTTGTTACGTTCAAGCGTGACATGATGTGTGAAGGAAGAACTGTCTTCGTAAATAATATTCTGATGTAAAAAAAAGGAAGGATGGTCCTCTGTCTCTTTGTGTTAATTTTCATTTAGTTTGATTTTCGTCTTAAGTTGTGTAAATGTTTAGGAATAGTACATTAAACTTAAAAAATGAGCTTCTCAAGTGATGAAGTTAATTTCTTGGTTTACCGGTACTTACAAGAATCTGGTGAGGTTCATTGAACTGCAGACGCTTCGTACCTACGTGGTGTGGAAAACCAATGATGAACTGCATCATGTTATTAATTTTTAATAAAAATGGATGAGGTACTATAAACTGTTACTGAAATTTCAGGTTTCCACCATTCTGCATATACTTTTGGTATCGAGTCTCACATATCGCAAAGCAATATAAACGGGGCTTTAGTGCCTCCGGCGGCATTATTAAATATACTTCAAAAAGGACTCCAGTATACTGAAGCGGAAATCACCCTTGGAGAAGATGGTAGTACTACAAATTTATTCTTTCTAAAGAAGCCTACCTAATTTATGGAATTAGAAATATTTGTGTTTCTCATTTTATTGTTCCTAACAAATTTTTTGTGTATCTCAATATCTGTTTTTAGGATCAGAAACACGTCTCATAGAAACCTTAAGTCTAATAGACGCAGTCACTCCAGACATTGTTGCTGCACGTCAAAATGCACATAATGCACAAAAACAAGCTATTAAAGCTGAGCCTGGCTCTGGAGGAGAACAGAATGGGGTTGAAGTATGTTCTGTAAATTTGATAATATCAAAATGATTGACTTATTATTATTATTAAATAACTTTTTTTTAGGGCACACCTACTTGCACCACGGCAGTGACAACAGGAGGTGCCGCCACACCCAGTGCTCCAGAAACTATGGATGTTGATCAGTCCATTGAGATTCCTGCTAGTAAAGCCACTGTGCTCAGAGGTCATGAATCTGAAGTGTTCATTTGTGCATGGAATCCTAGCACAGATTTACTTGCTAGTGGTTCAGGCGATAGCACAGCAAGGTATGCTTTTTTTTGTAAATTGAGAGGAAACCACCAAACTTATAATATTATAAAATTCAATTTACAAGAGCAATTTATTTGCTTATAGAACAGTTTCAAAACCATAAAACTCAATTTGTCTGTCAATTTTGCTTTAACACTTGAACTGCTTGAATCAAATAGTTTATTGATAAACCTTGGAAAAAACCACAGGCTAGGCAACCTTCTCAACTTACTCATCTTGAACTTAGTGCCAATTGTTTAGTTTACAACTGTTAACATTTTATTTTTCCAAAAAATTTTATTAATTTAAACCATAAAAAGAGATGTATACTTACAATCTACAAATACAAATTGTTCAAAAAATTAATTAGGTTTCCATGTATTTCAGGCTAGCATAATATATACATATGTATATTGTGTTAATCTATTGTCTTCGACAGGAATAGGATATTAAAAACGTTGGAAAGTTAATGTTAAAAATATTAGGAAAATGTATTTCTTAATATTTTTTTCACATCACACCATATTTGACATTTAAGATGTCAAAATCAAATACTATCCTGAGGAGATAAGAAGACAATGGGGTCCACTAGTTATAAATGAATGAAATATTTTTTTGCATTTAAAATAGGTAGGTATTGTTCATTAAAATACAATTTACCTTTTAGGATATGGGATATGTCTGATAATCCTGCCACAACCCCTAATCAACTAGTACTAAGACATTGTATTCAGAAAGGAGGAGCAGAAGTGCCTAGCAATAAAGATGTTACATCCTTAGACTGGAATGTAAGTAATATTTTTACTAATAACAAAATATAAAAACGAGCCATTACTTTATATGTTACACATGGATCTCTGAATAGAAAAGTGGTGTTAATAAGACCACAGAATTTTTGAAAGATCCATCATTTGCTATAGTCAGTTCAAACTAACTTGGCTTATTTAGTAAACAATAATGGCCTTTGGGCGACTATAGACAATCGAAAGTGCTGGGATCATTGATTGAAGTGGCGAATGAAAATTAAAATAATAGCTAATGAATATTAAAATATTTGTCCATTACCGACCATGTGGAGCAAGTGTTGCTTGTGTGTGTCATATACCAGGTTGTTTTTCTACTTTCGTCTATCGACATTCACTTATTTATTTCTTCATAACCTCACACATCCCAAATTATTTTTATTATAATCCTGGACCGATTACGATAATTATTTTTTTGGTTGGTTACTTGTCAGGAGATGGTTTTTATGAAATAAAAATTAAGAAAATTGTGTGAAAAATTAGAAAATTCAAGAATTCCTACTACAACCACAATATTAAATTATTTCAATATGGTGGTTAAGTATTCTAAAATATGTCAATTTTAAGTTTTTCAATAGAGCCTTATGGCGTTAGCATTAATGAACAATTTGTATCTGAAATGTTTTTTTTTTATTCCAATTTTAAATCAATAGTCATAGTTAAGGGTCAACGTTTGTCGGGTCCGCTAATCGACAATAAATCTCTATTTTTGTGTGACCGCAAGGAAGAAGGTGAACATGGTTAACAACACCACCACCTAGGAAAAATTGTGTTCTGTGACCACCACAACCATTACTATTTTGATACTAAATAGCAAATTCTCAAAGCAGGTTGCAATACTGCGGTCTTTGTCGAATTCGTAATGCTAACATTCGTTTATCTGTCTCAACACTAAACTTCAAAGATAAAGTAAATTTACAAAATGCCAAACAGTCGTGTCATTTTTTATCTGTTATGGTGAATTTCGAATATTGTGTAAAATATTTTGATAAATTGATAATAACGGCAGTTTTCAGTGAAAAAACAAATTCTAACGAGTTGTTTTATCATACAAAACTTCTATACACAGAATACATAGTGAGATATAGTCAGGAAGACGTGTTTTTGCTATGAGTGCTGTTTGTTTACTAAATAAGTCAAGTACGAATAAATTCTTCTGGTGCATAATGTCCATAGTGGCATTATGTTGACTATACATCCTTTGGTGTTGTAATGTCAAAAATAATTTAACTCCTCTTTTTATGCAGAGGAATTACTCTAAACGTTTTAACACCATTTCGCCATGATTGAACGTATGCAACCTGTAGTATGGACCTGTGGTATGGACCCTCAGATCATATAAGGAAGGAGATATAAAATTACTCGTAAATCCTTAGAGAACCCGTGTCTCCGAATTATTTATGTGTGCAACGCAACTTCAATAACACTGTTGTAAGCATCACACTAAATCAATTTACAACGCTCATTGGTGCGCACACAAACATGGACCCAATCACAGCGGCTACCACTTATTCACTTACACAATGCGTCATTTGGTGTGTGCAATCCACCCGGGTGGGTTAAAACCGGGTGTTTTGGGTTTAAACCCTATAAACACTAAAATTTTTGGATGTTTATATTTTTTACTTAAATTAGAACCATTTTGACGTTTCTCGACATGGCCAAATGCCATCTTACAATCTAAGCTACAGTTCTAAATACCAGTTTCCGGCATTTTTCATCCTCATTAATTTTTTTGCGATAAAACGAGGTTTCTTAACCAGAATAAGTAGCATAAGCTGTGAAACTCATTTTGGAAAGATCAGCTCAATGTTACATACATATTTTTCTTAAAACTAAAACAATATTGAGAACATGTAGGTCTTGAAAAATATGAACATGTAACAATAATGTTATCATTGAAAATTCATTTCAATGTGACATTTAGGCCATTTAGGAGACATTTATTTGGAACTAACAGCTTTGTAACTTTTTCGGTCTCATATCATGTAGGAGATATTTGCTACTTTTTTATCGCACCGCCGATAATTTAGGTTTTCGACCTTTACTCACTGGTACAGGTTACGGGATCGGCTGAGGGATTGGGTCACTACCCAAGTGGTCTGGTGGGTTACACACACGCTAAGGCCAACCTCAGGGCCTCCGCTGAAAATCAATAAGCCTCTAGATGTCACAACTAAAGCTTAGTGGGAACCTTTTTGGCACTTTTTTCCTTTTTTTTTATGTTTGGAATTTGGGTTTGTTGTTGTTGTCATCTAAATATTTCTTTCTTTCTTATTTCTCTGCCTAGCTCAATGGTAGAATGGTAGAGAACGCAAAAAAAAGAAGTCTGCAAAGCCGTAGCTGATCTCTAAATATATTTCGCGATAGTAAGAACCAGTTTCCAGACGATTTACCCAGCATCGTCGCAACATCATCATCACCTTAGCCAATTGATACCTACTGCTGGACATATCTCCCAAGGATCTTCACAACGATCGGTGCCGCACCACCCGCATCCAACGGCTTCCCGTGACCTTCACCAGATCGTCGGTCCAACAGATCATCGTTAGGTGCGCGGTCGCCATTCCAGAACCTTCCCACCCCAACTGCCATCGGTTCTTCGTACTATGTGTCCTGCCCACTGCCTCTTCGGTTTGGCAATTCTACGATTGATGTCGGTTATCTTAGTCCTCCTACGGATTTCCGCAGTTCTGATTCTATCAAAAATCTTACAGAAAAAAGAAGAAATACTGTTCTGAATGCACAACGATAAAATAAACGAGTATTTTGGACTGTTAGTGGCCCTAGAAAATGAAATAATAGGTTAGGAAAAAAGGTTTTTCACATTTTATATGAAAATTCAAAACATTTTTATAAAGTTATTTAGTTACATTTAACTAAAGTTTGTTGGTGCCATTTTGTTTCATAACTTTTTGCCAATCTATAAATTGCTATAGCAATTTTTGGGCTTCTGATAAACCGCGACAAGTGATTATGGCCCTTCTCTCTTGAAGTCAACCTGACACTGCCTAAATAATCCTAAATAGACCGATACAGGTAAAAATCTGAAGGTTCAAGGTCAGGACTATACGGCGGATGCATTAACATCTCTGAGCCAAACTCTGTTAATTTTTATTGAGTGGCTAAAGATGTGTGAGGTGTAGTGTTATCATGATGAAAATTCCCACCTCTTCTATTGATTAATTTCGGCCGCTTTGAAGTTCGGCCGAAGTTGAAAAACTTCTTGCTTTGATCTCATCAGTTGTTCGCAAAAGAGTTCAGAATCGATGGTCCTGTCTGGCGGTAACAGATCATAATAATGAATAATGCCTTTCCAATACCATCATGTAGCGAGTTAACCCGAGTTTCGTCAGAGCCTGTGCAGCCTGACCGGCCTTTGACCACGACCTTTTTCGCACGGCCTTGTCGTACGTAATCCACTTTTCATCACCATTTATCAGCTTCATCAAAAATGGTTCGGTTTCATTATGGCGTAATAAAGAATCACAAATAAGTTCACAGTTCATTTAGGTTTCTTTCAGTAAACTGGTGAGACACTTAAATATCGTCATTTTTTGAGTACCCAGCTTATTTCGAGTGCGTCAAAACTGTTTTATGGCAAAGTTTATCAGCTACGTCGTAACTACTTATATGCTGATCTTGCTCCACTATTATAATAATGGCTTCCATTTTATCTGGATCCGGATTGAAAACGCTTAAAAACTCAAATTTGTGCTATAACTATTCTGATAGACACTGCACTAGATCCATTAACATCACAAATTTGTTTTCGCGGCTTGCGTTGTTTTTTTTTTTTCATTTATAAAAAAATATTTGGTATGCTTAACCGGCCTTTAAATACATATTTTCACTTAAAACGAGGTGAATTTGTATAGGTAAGGCCATAGGCGCGAGCGAGTTGTTCTGAAGAAATTTTAAAATATCTACGGCAAGCGAAAAAAATGTTATTAACTGCAACATGAAAACACAGAAAAAATATTACTTTCATCTCGGTTTTCATTAGAAAGATTTTTAATACTTCCTAAAATATTATTAGGTAACGTTTCCCAAAATAATTAACAATGAAGAATTCATCAATACAATTCATAAAAATATATATTATAAAACTTGTTTTTAATATAACTTATTATATTTTTACAAAAAAAGTTAACGACCATTTTTTTGGGTGTTTGTAAACCCGGTGCTTTGCCCATCTATAACTGTCAATGAGACTATCGATAATCTTAGGTGACATTACTAATAAGTTTGCCGAAATCTGTTACATATTTATTAGGGATTTCGGTCTCGGACGCATTTTCGGTCCCGGGACCAGTCTCGGACTGTTGCAGCCAGTCCCGGGACTCCCGAGAAATTCGAGACCAGAAGTGTTTTTTTTTTCAATTAATAAAATGGCTCTATAGTTATGAAAATGTATCAGAAATTGCACAATTTATATTCTTTTTACAATAAATTATGTAGCTAATATGTTTATGACAATTAGGCTAGGTTTTGGTAAAAATGAAAGATACCTACTAGAGTATGAAATTACGTAATATGACAATTGACAAAAATCAATCTTTAAAAGATAACGACAGCTATTGAATACTGCTATGTTATCTTGAGAATAAAATGAAATAAAAGATCATACTTATTGTTAAATCTTTTAATTAGAATCGACTTCTTATCGACCAGACGAAATATTACAATAAAATTAAAGAAAATCAACACAAAGCAAATACAATAATATTGTAACTTGCTATTCATTCTTATTTTTAGTCTCACTTTTTAATAAAGAACATTGCTTTGCAATAATAGAGATCCATTTAAGGCATTAAAAAAGTCAAAAAGTTGCTATAATAATGTCATGTCACGTCACGACTTAATAAGTAATTATAATCAGTCTTTATTATTAAAACAAACAAAAACAATATAAAATTCAAAACTTTTCATATTGAAAAATGGAACAAAAATTTAAAAAATATTTAACTGATTATTATCTTTCTATCTATCCGTAAAGTGACTAACGGCCATTTCCAATAACCTATCTATCTTCAGTTTTGGCATATCGGAGATAGAAAACAACTTCTGTCTTTGTTTTTCTGGACGGCAAAAACAGAGATAGAAACTGTTTCCTATCTCCAATATGCCAAAACTGAAGATAGATAGGTTATTGGAAATGGCCGTTAATGCTTGCCGGATAAATAGTATGTTCGTAACACACTTGTGCAGAAATCATATCGTCAGTCAGTGGCCGGTACATGGCAGGAAAAATGAATGAAGTTCATAAAGCGATTGAATCCGTTGGGGCGCGAATTTTTTATGATTTGTATGGAAACAAAACCTGTTTAGCGAGTTTTGTTATTATTGTTAAAAAATATATATTTTGTAACTGTTTTAGTGATTGTAAAATCTGATGATTTACCGAAACATCTGGTCTCGAAATTTTCGAGACTTACTAGCAAAGTTTCGGTCTAGGTCTCGATGATTTAAGTACCGAGATTCCCGGGATTTCGAGAATCGAGACTCCCGGGACGAAATCCCTAATATTTATATAATGCTTTCGTAAAAAGTAAACTTATTTAGGTAGATAGAATAATAATAAAATGGTAGCCATTTCAGTTTAACGAAGAAAAGGAGATGTTATTTTTTGGGCTCACTATTTCTGCACCTACAATGTAAAACTTTTCTAGTAGAATTCTCTTCTTATACAAGGTGTCTCCCAGCTCCTCAAATATCTCCAAAGCGCTCTATTAATTAAGGCAGAATGATAAAAAAAATATAAACCTGTAAACAACTTTTAAAAACCTTTAACCTAAATGAAAAATTATAAAAAAATTGGTTGCCTGTAAAGTCGGTATACGGGCGAAAGTTTTACGTGACAACGACTTTGAGTGGTAAAATAATTTTAATGTGAATATTCATTCGTATAGTAGGAAGAAGGATGAAATAATAGTAACAATTTAAAACATTTATTTATACAAAGAATTATATTTAAAACATTAATTTATACAAAGAATCTCGCACTGAATTTCATATTAACAAAATTTTATTGAACTGGATTTTATAGAATCGCAAGACATGAACCGGTGTGTATGCCTATCTCTCTCTCTCTCTCTCTCTCTCGCTCTGTCTCTTTCGCTCTTAGGCGGGCTAACTGTGCTCGAGTGGAAGGGACGCGTGCCTTTCACTTTTTATGTCTCTCTCTCGCTCTTAGGCGGGCTAACCATGCCCGAGTGGAAGGGACGCGTGCCTCTCACTCGCTCTCATTGTGAGCGCATAACGTGAGCGGAGCGTAACGCAGTTTCTTGAAGTGTCACCCGGCAAACCAATTTATAAGACGTTGTCACGTCAAAATCACTGGAAACCAAGTAGGCCCTCTGCCAGTGTCATTTATCCATTTTTCCTTTATATGAGAATTATTTGGAAAGCTGAAATAAAGTATAGTAATATCAAATAGTGACTATCTATTTAAACTACATGTTTACCACGTTACGTACAATATTACCTCTATTTAATTAATTATCAGGTTTATAATAACGGCTAAAAAGGTACCCCTTTATGTGCGGGCTTAAAATATTTAATTTATATCATAAGATTATAAAATTACAACTTAAATTTTATACACGAAACTACGAGTATTAATGAAACATTCACGTATAGAACTAAGAAAACTATCGATAATACTCGGATCGGACTACATACCTAATCAGCTGGCTACAAAATGTGGTCGCGACGAACACGTCTGGCAGTGAACGCTTCGATTAAACCTCGATACATTGCGCAGTCGTATAATACTCATAACACAGCTAGTTAGTATCAAACCTTCAATGTATATTATGCCGATACAATTATCGTTACATGGATATTTTCATTAAATATTACGATTAATGGATTTATAAGCAAATAAATGATAAAATTTTAATGCCTATATATGGTACGTGACTCCATCCTTAATGTAGTCTTTTGTTACACTTCTATTTTTACAAGTAATCACGGCATTTTAATTAAATGAGATCGTTGCGTCGGCGCGGGTGATTTGCAACTAATCCGCCGCGGAGTGCAATAGTTCTGTTTGCCCATATCGGATTCGCACGCGCCACGCCCCCATATTATATCTACTCCTTTATATGATCTGAGTATGGACCTCTGGCATCACACAAAACTTAGATCATAATTAGAGTAATATCTAAAAAATAAAAAATTCTGGCACTAAGTTGCAACCGACCAGAGGTAAGACGGCTTCTAAATAGGCGTTTTTTCTCATAGGAATATGTACCCTGACTTATTATGGTAAATAAAAATCGTATTTTGAGAACCTTTTGGTTAAGGGTTGGTGGATTTTTAAGTTTTACTCTTGCCACGGGCGGTACCCGACCATAGTGACCATGGCTATGATTTGTAGGTACCTGACCATAATGATTTGGAATTTTGGAAATAAAAAAGGCAGTTTCATATAAAACGTCTCTAGTAATGGATAAAACACGTTATTATTCATTGTCACTAATATCAGATTCATTTTCGATTTCATTTCTTATAATTATATCTAAAAATGGAGCTGGAGGAGTCATGTCTTGTTTATGTCTTACCCAGCCCATATACCATAATACAGACTTTACCACCTGTATTTAACAAGCAGAACTTTTTGCTTCTACTAACTAAACTACACAACCACTACAAACGCCTAAAATCGATATCTAATTCCCTCATCTAATTTAAACATAAGCGAAACTTGATAGTCTCTTCTACTGACCATGATGAAAAACATGGTCAATGTCATGCTAATGCTTTCTCATATTACGATCTAATTTACCTATCTTATAAGGTCGGTCCTCCAAAGTTAAGGGTTAAGTTCCTGTAACAACGCAATTTTGTTGGCATGAACTCGTGACGCTCTTAAACACGATGCTTCTGTCACAGACTGGTCTGCGATCGAGGCTGCTGTTACGGTGGATGAGAAGGTCGCCCTTTTAAAAGTCTGGACATTCCTTAAGTCTATTGGAGTTGGAAAGGCACATAGTGATACTTTCCCCAAAGATATCAATTTAGATCTTTTGAATAAGTATTTCTCCAGTCTGTTGCTATTGATAAAACAACTAAAAGTAAAACACTTAGTCAAATTTCGTCACTTCCGACTCCTGGCTGCTTATCTTTTAGCTTTAGTCAAGTAATCGATTGTGATGTTAATAGAAACATTATATCCATATACTCAAACCATAGATTTAATATACTACTGTTAGATTGGCAATGAAAAGAGACAGAATATAATGCAGCTATATGATAGAATGAGATAGATCAAAAGGCCGTTCACGTACACGCTAGGAACCCGTAGTGTTTTTCTGAGTTCTGACGTCTGTCACGCGCAACACCATATTTCCTTTAGTTTTACTAGTTTCATTTTTATTATTGTAAAAAAGTGTCGAGTTGATGTATTTTCATTATGGTTACATGTTCAGTACCTGGAAGTAACTCATCTAAAAAAGGGAACCAACATAATTGTACATTTCACAGGTCAACACACAATCGCGATTATCAGCAGCAAAATACAATGTTTCAGAGCTTTGACTAAAATTTTGTATACTAATTGATAGGGCATTTCATCGGAAGAAGGATTTAAATTTATATGAATTCAATTAAAAATTATATCAAATACGTGAATTTCAGCAATTACTAACGTCACTTTTGTATTTTAGTGATTGACGTTGTCGATGATATCTTATCGACATTTCATTAGCTGACATATTTCACATTGTAAACCGCATACAGCCTAAATTGTTGAAATACGTTAGAAATGGTTGAAATTTCCTAATAGAAAAGAATGTTCGCCCAATAAATATTCGAGCATTTGCAGTTTACATTTGGACCCTAAGTGTTTTTAACACAGAGGCGTTCAGCCTGTAAAATTACGCTCTGGATCAATGTCCATATTGTTCAAGCCCCCATCAATCCCCATTAGTCAAACATTAAATATATGTAAATTATTAAATATATTTAGTGTACGTTTGTAATATGTAATTGAAAAATAAATATCAGTTTTATTTCAACTTTGGCGATCGCGATCGCAAAATGAGGCAAAATTGTTAAATACTGGCAAGTAAAGCCTACGAATTTTTTTACAATAAATTGATTTTCTTCGGGGATAAGTAATTATAAAATAAAAAACATATCTAGGTATTTACTTGCAGTTTTTTGGTGTTCTTTTAATAATACTAAAAAATAAGTCACCGGCGTCAACGTAAACTGTGTCGATGGAATCGATATCGAAAGCAAGCAGACAATGCAGTACCTGCACTATTTATCTCACGCACATGCTCACTTTATGCACACTAGCGTAACCTAGTTTTGGTCTCGTTTTCAGGATTCAATTGCCAATCTATCATCTATATTAAATCTATGACTCAAACGCAGTCGGGCGTGACTGCATCAGTCCTATCATGATTCTTCCTCTGCTAGATATCCTTAAGCTAGTAATTAGTCACATCCCTGATTGTTCTTTATCTTTAGGCGTCTCCCCTTCATCATGGAAATTTGCTCAAATAATCCCCCTCCCATAAAAAGCTAACCCTTCCTCCTACTGACTTTCGACCTATTTCAATGTTTCCTTTTCTTTCTATCTTAAGTAATGGAGTGCGTTGTCCATCATCAACTCAACCACTTTCTGTCCTTAAACCATATCTTAAATCCTTTACAATCTGGTTTTCGTCCTGGTCACAACACAACTACCGCTTTAATTAAAATCAGACGATATTCGACTTGGCATGGATAGTCAGGAACTCACTGTTCTAGCGTTACTCGACTTTAGTAACGCTTTTAACACTGTTGACTTTGACATTTTACTTGAGTTGCTACGTCTTAACACATCTCCAACGGTGTTTGACTGATTTAATAGTTAATTAATTAATTAAACTGATTTAGTTAATTAAACTGATTTAATTTTGACGACCTCCGTGGCGGAGTGGCGTACACACCGGTTTTCAAGGTGTCGCCTGCTCCGAGGTCCCGGGTTCGATTCCCGGACGGGTCAATGTAGAAAAAATGTGTTTTTCTACATTTTCTCGGGTCTGGGTGTTTGTGGTACCTTCGTTGTTTCTGTTTTCCAAAATACGAATGCTTTAAATAGTTATTCAAATTGGGATCAGAACAATGTATGTGATGTTGTCCACATTTATTATTATTATTTATATTATTTATTATTATAATTGCATGGGCGTTGGCAGCGCATTAGTGCAGAGGACTCCTTTTCACCATGGTGCGACATTAGTACCAGTGTCCCACAGGCATCCTCTCCTATTTTACAATATTCATCAATACAATTACTCAAAACTTGAAATGTTCTTTCCACTTATATGCGGACGATCTGTTAATATAGTCTCAAGGGCTACGCGAAGGCCTTTCCAGTGTTGTGGAGGTGATTAATGACGACCTTCGTCGTATACTACAATGGAGCAATTCCTTTGACTTAAAACTTTTATCCTACAAAACGCAGGTGACAGTTATTGGTGGTCCTAGGCAAATTGACTAGGATTGACTAATCGGCTTTGCAACCTATCATATTATACAGAGTTCAAATACCTTTTAGCCAAGTTGTGAAGAACCTTGGCATCCACATTGACAGCGCACTTACTTGTAGCACACAGACTGCGGAAGTTAATAGAAAAGTTTTCGCAGCGGCAGCATCACTTAGCAGACTTCGTAATTTCTTACCTATACCCACCATGATTGCTCTTGTACAGACTGTACTATTTCCCATCCTTGACTATGTAGATTGCTGCTATCCAGACTTAAACGAAACCTCCTCGACAAGCTAGAGCGCTTCTGCATCAGACTCATTTTTGGTCTGCGAAATTACGACCATGTTACCGAATTTCGGTCTCAGCTCAAATGGCTCCCCATCCGACTTAGGCGTGACTCCTTTCCTTACTATTCACGATACTATTTGGCCCTAAATCTCCTCCGTATTTTAAAGAACGCTTCCAATTTCTGCAGTCATCCATAATACTAATTCTCATTTTCCCTCCCCATTCCACTAACTACTATTCGCAGTCATTTACCGCCCATAAGGCTTAACAATTACAATAGACATTTTGAATTGTTAAAAGTCGACCCTATAGTCCTTAAAATTTAGCTTGATTAGAATGACACCTGTCAAACTGAGGTGACTAGTGATGGGACTGACTCGACTGATCAAACGAAAAAAACAGATAAGGCATATAAAATAAAAAGAAAATCAGATATATTAAGATTTAACAGTAAGTCAGTGTCGTGATCATTATGAGAATAATTGTAACAATCATGAAAATCAATTAGAAAATTTTTATCGCATAAAGAATCTAATAAATTTAAAATTTTTTCGTTAAACATTAATAATTGCAATTAGATGTTCTAAGCATCAACCAATGCTCTTAAAATCATTTATAACATTTATGTTACATTACTTCGATTTTGAATTACTGTTAGTCTGTCGATTTCGATTTGTCGATTTTACCTTATCACTAGCGATTATGAAAAATGACGTAACCTTGTAAAGACGTCTTTTCAAGTTAGGTGTAATGTATGTGACTGGATTATTTTAAACTTAAAATATCTATTTTATATAATTAAATTGATTAATATGTACAGTAATGTATAAAAAAAAATCTTAACATGCCAGTTAGCAATATTTTTTCGTGTGCAAATGTGTTTCACTTGTGTGACGCTGGTACAAAGTTACTTCGTCTCTTTCAGTAAGAACTGTCATTCTAATCAAGCTATATTTTAAGGACTATAAGCACATTTTTTAGCGATTTGACATTTATTTCTTTTCCACAATAAACATTTGCGATGTGAAAGCAAAAATATGTCATAATGATCAGCAATTATTAGTGTATGTATGTATATTATTAGGTATTATTCATATATTGTTGTATTTAGGTTTATACAGGGTTCCCGGTAATTCGATACATTCCTTAGGAGGGATAAAAGTAGAGCTCAGTTGCAATAGAATTTGTCATGTAAAAAAACTTTACTCTAGCGAATTCACGTGCATAACATAAAATTTTAGAGTATTTCTACATCTTATTGTTATTTGGAGGAAGTGTTGAGATGTTAGGTCAGATCATACAAAAAAATAGCATCAAAATGAGACATTCATATAGGAGCAATTAAAAAATAAAAGCACGAAACCTTGAATATCTTAGAAAGTATCACTATCGGCTAGGGTACATCATGACAAAATCTGTTGCAAATGAGCTCTACTTTTACCCCTCCAAAAGAAAGTATAGAATTACCGGTAACCCTGTATATTAAAATATGTGTTTAATTATTTATGTTTATGTAGAACTTAAGTTTTTTAAGTTATTTGGTTTCGTTATAGTTTGGTTGTTTTTAGGGTTCCGTACCCAAAGGGTAAAAACGGGACCCTATTACTAAGACTTCGCTGTCTGTCCGTCGCTCTGTCACCAGGCTGTATCTCAAGAGCCGCGATAGCTAGACTGTTGAAATTTTCACAAATTATGTATTTCTGTTACCGCTATAACAACAAATACTAAAAACTAAATAAAATAAATATTTAAGGGAGGCTTTTGCCCTTTTTTGCTCGATATAAATAACGGCAACAGGTAGGCACTTGAAATATTCAAAAAACACTCAGTTGAATTTAAACTTTAATAATAAGTAATAAAATAAAAATAAAATTTATATTTATGTATATTCCCATACATAAAACGCAATTTTTTTTGCCTATTTTTGCTCAATATCAAACTGGTAACAGGGAGGCACTACATTAACTAAATTAAGTAGGTACCTGCTGTTGTCCTGCTTCGTGCGCGAGTTCGACTCGCACTTGGCCGATTTTTATATAAAGTTCTTTGTGCACATTTTCCCCCTTTCTTTTTTGTAGTATCCTGCAGCCAAAGGTTGTCTAATTTCTGTAACATTGCCCGTCAATTTATTTTTTGTTTCTGGTGTACAATAAAGAGTATTCTATCTATCTAACTAAAATGGTTAAAAAAGGTTCTTTTGAAGTTAGTGATTTACTGTTTTTAATTAAACTTTGATTTGATTATATCATGTGTAATATCCATTAGTAAAACCTTGTGTTAAGTTTTTTATTTGTTATTTTAGTGTGATGGTAATCTTCTAGCCACTGGGTCTTATGATGGCTATGCACGTATATGGACTACTGATGGTACCTTAGCGTCTACATTAGGACAACACAAAGGACCCATATTTGCTTTAAAATGGAATAAACGAGGAAACTACATTTTGAGTGCAGGGGTAAGTACATCCGTATAAAATTTAAGTCTGAAGATATTTTTTTGGTATTGTCAAGGCCTTCTAAGCACTGGCATTATCTGAATTAGTATTTCTTATTGCAGTGGTACCACATCCATACCACAGGTACTTTTTGTTCATACAAACTGTGTTATTAACTTACTACTAGACAACATCCAATATAAAGCAAGGCAAAACGGTATTGCTCAGCTTCACTAGTTTCTCGTTATTTGAAATTATTTCTGAAGTAGGTATATGAAAGGACATGTATAATAGTATCTGTTTTATAACAAGTAATGTAATAAAGGAATGGAACACCGATATGGATCCGGTATGGACTTCCTATCACATAGCAATTACTTTTATTAGCTTCATTGTAAATTCTTAATTTCAGGTAGACAAAACAACTATTATATGGGATGCAGCAACTGGACAATGTACACAACAGTTCTCTTTTCACTTGGCACCGGCACTGGATGTTGACTGGCAAACTAATACCTCATTTGCATCATGTTCTACGGACCAGTGCATCCATGTATGCAAGCTTAATGCAGATAAACCTATCAAGAGCTTCCAGGGACATACAGTATGTATTCGGAATTTGAACGCAACATATCGATATACAATAAGATCTAGATACACAGTCATACAAAAATAATACCTAAAATTTACCTCATTTGAATGATTGACGTTGACTTTATGTCAGTGTCAACATTATAACCCGGCCATATTATGTCGGCGTGCAATATTTGTGTCATGTTGTAACTATTCGATTGATATAGGTTGTAATAAAAGTGCACCCTTATGTCAAATGGGTGCCCTTGGGGTTCTTATGTATGGATAATTTTATGACGCTGATTGGCTATCTAGTTATTGATATTAAACTAATGTAACATATACAAATGATTTTTAACACTTTTAAGATTGTGTCAATATATCGAATGAAAGTCGACACTGATTGCTTTAATTTTATGAACGTCAAGACTGCGGTATCACTCCTTGTTTTAAACTAATTTACTCATTTCCTTTTAGCACCTATTTGGCACCGTTTGGCACCGTCAATTATAATTTTGGCACCTTCATAGTTAAGACAATATTAAAGATTCAGACTGGTCCCGCCATATTGACGCGTCAAGATGGCGGGATCAAGCTGTTACCATAAAGCTACTAATCATTTTATTAAACTAGCTACACTTTAATTTAGCACTCATTTGGCACCCTCCGAAACTTATATAACTTTACCGGTTTCGAGTATATTTTATTTTTATTTGTTTTCATTTCTACAGTCTTCACGCCTGTGAAATTGTAAAGAGCAAAGCTCAAAGTGGAATAAAGTTGCTCATCGATTGGTGACAGTTTTGTTCATTTTTAATATAAGTAATATATTACGACAAAATGTACTTGTGTGTTTTCGATTTTTGATAACAAAACCACTAAATTATATTGATTTAATTTGTAAACATCACCAAATTATAATTTTAAGGGTAATAAAATAAAAATATTTTTACAATAATCTATCTACTGGTTTTGCCATTTGTGGGCGATTCTAGGAAAATAAGAATTTTAATTAATTTTTGGAATTTTATCTTTCACATTACTATTTTGTGTACTTTTGAGATTGTGTCCTGTAATTGTTTTGTATTACTGTGTGCAAAATAAAGTGTTTCTATTCTATTACTAAAAATAAAATACTATGTCACTAAAAATTACGGTAACCACTTGACTTAAATGTTATAGAGCAAAAAGGTTTATGCGCACTAAATGAATCTGCTGAAACTATGTTGGTAGATAATATAGCCACATGTACTCAAAAGGAATGTAATGGAATTAACTCTTCTTTATTCTTTATCAAACATAATATTTTTTTAATTATCTCATTATAAAACATATAACATACACCAAATTCCAACTACTTTTAAACTGAATAATAACTACTATCAACTTGTGGCAGTCATCAAATTCTTACCACTAAGTTCGGGAACAAAAACCATAGGACATTATAAATGCCACTTTACTAGGATGATAGGAAAATGGGAGTGTTACGATGATTTAAAAACTAAAATAACGTATACGGCGAGAAGTAGTGCTTATATTTATTGGAAGTTGGAAGCCCTTCCAACATTTCCATTCATACTCGCCATATATATCTTTTTAGTCAACCTGCTTTCATTCATCCTCTCAACATGTCCAAACTATTTAAGCATTCCTTTTTCAATACTGGTCACTACATCCTCTTTTACACCACATCGATCCCTTTATCACACTATTTTTAATCCTGTTACTCAGATTGACTCCAATCATACTTCTTAGCGCTCTCATTTCTACTGCATTTAATGTAATGTGAAAGATAAAATTAAAAAAATAATTAAAATTCCTATTTTCCTAAAATCGCCCACAAAAGGCAAAACCAGTAGATAGATTATTGTAAAAATATTTTTATTTTATTACCCTTCAATTATAATTTGGTGGTGTTTACAAATTAAATCAATATTATTTAGTGGTTTTGTTATCAAAAATTGAAAACACAAAGTACATTTTGTGGTAATATATTATATCCTGTCACCAATCGATGAGCAACTTTATTCCACTTAGAGCTTTGCTCTTTACAATTTCACAGGCGTAAAGACTGTAGAAATGAAAACAATTAAAAAAAAGTACACTCGAAACCGGTAAAGTTATATAAGTTTCGGAGGGTGCCAAATGAGTGCTAAATTAAAGTGTAGCTCGTTTAATAAAATGATTAGTAGTTTTATGGTAATAGCTTGATCCCGCCATCTTGACACGTCAATATGGCGGGACCAGTCTGAATCTTTAATATTGTCTTAACTATGAAGGTGCCAAAATCATAATTGACGGTGCCAAATAGGTGCTAAAAGGAAATGAGTAAATTGGTTTAAAACAAGGAGTGATCCCGCAGTCTTGTTAATTTTGATGTTCACTATCATAAAATAATAACTTTAAAAACAATGAATATTTACGTTCAATGAAATATTCTTTGAACTAGTATTGCGATAAACTTCACTTGGCGCTCAGCTAAATTATTTTGTCATGGAGTCAGCTGCAAGCTAAGCTACAAGCTGGCCGGTGCGTTACGTGGCATCTAGTGTTGCCGTACTATCGATAGTTGACCTCGAAAATCATCTATACTAGTTCTGTATTCTTCTGTATCGATAGTATTGATTATGACTATTGTTACTGTACATAGTATCGATGGTGACGAGTCCGTCAACAGTATTGCTAAATCAATACTATTGATAGTACTTTTGATATTGAGGTTCAATCCTGTCGTTACTATCGATAGTATTGCACCTTAGCTACCTATCGATACTATTGATATGACGTCAACTATCGATAGTCTATCGATAGCCTATTTATAGTGGACTATCGAGCGGCAACACTAGTGGCATCGTTGCAACGGCACGCCAATAACCTCGATCGTTTAAAAAAACATCATGCTGCTGAAATTAATGGTTGACGTTCGATGGATGCGGTGTGGCGGGGACGGTGGTAGCGGCCAACTCGAAACGAACGCGTAGTATAGATGACCCTATTTTTTAGTTCATTGGAATTTATGTGAACACAAAACTTTATATAAATAATTTTAATTTTAATCAAAGTTATATTTAATCAAAGCTATTTTATCTGTGACAATTTAATATACACGTAACATCCCAACATGACTACTTTTCTTTTTCAGAATGAAGTAAATGCTATTAAGTGGGACCCACAAGGACAGTTACTTGCATCATGTTCTGACGATATGACTCTAAAAATCTGGTCCATGAAACAAGATACTTGTGTACATGACTTGCAAGCACACTCAAAAGAGATTTACACTATTAAATGGTCACCTACTGGCCCTGGCACTCAGAACCCTAATATGAATCTAATATTGGCCAGTGCTTCTTTTGATTCTACTGTGCGGCTATGGGATGTGGAAAGAGGAGCTTGTATACATACACTTACAAAACATACAGAGCCAGTTTATAGTGTTGCATTTTCGCCAGATGGCAAATTACTGGCCAGTGGTTCATTTGATAAATGTGTACATATTTGGTCTACTCAAACTGGTGGGTTGGTACACTCATATAAAGGTACTGGTGGAATTTTCGAAGTTTGTTGGAATTCACGGGGTACTAAAGTGGGCGCAAGTGCAAGTGATGGCAGTGTGTTTGTGTTGGACCTACGCAAATTGACGTAAATAGTGTTGTGGTAATTTGTGTTCATTGCAACACTAATCAGCTTAAAGGACACAAGTTTAAAGAGTAATGACATAAGCAGGCAGTTGAGCTTTTGAATAATTTATACTGACTACATTTCTATGGTACAACAATTATTAATATTTAAGATTTCATATTATTCAAGTAGATCTATAGAGTAATTAAAGAAACGACAATCCTAATATAAGCATACATGATTGGTTGTTTGGTTATGCATCAGAATTCATCTTTTATTAATGTAGTAGGCGACATCTACCATAAAATATTAATTTACTTGTACTGATTTCCAACTTTTTGTGTAAATGTTCCAAGTCAAACCCTTTTCGTGTCTAGTGTTTCCGAACATACTCTGATTGAACCAAATAAATCTTGTCGTATATATATGTTACTACATGTTTTAAACATATTTTATGTCTGTGAAAGGGTAAAAATATAGATTTTTTGTAGACTTCTGGTAGTTTGACAAGCTTTTAATTGTACATTAAGTATTAAAATGATACATTATTTTTATTGAAAGAAATAAATCTTTTGATTCTGTTTGTGTTTTTTGATCTTTGTTAATATTGTTTTATTTTTTTATTTTAAACTATGTGCAGTTGTATAAATTATTTATTTCATAACATAGGTCTTTTATATGCAAGCATATCTTCATGTCTGTACAGTAAATGAAGCTTTTCATACATATATTTAAAAAAATACAACATGTTGTCATACTGCCCGTTGTAGGGAGTACACTGAAGGTGATTGTTGCTGATACTGTGTACTGGATATTGTGTAGTGAGATAACTATGGTAGTTTTGATCCCTTCCCCATGCACATAAATGTAATTCCAGCAATAGTTGATGCACAGCTTCTATAGTTGACAAATACCAACGAGGGCTTCCTTTTTGGTGACGCCAGAATTGAGATGCTCTATTCTGTAAAACAATTTTTGGCAAGCGTTGCAATCTATCATCTGAAAATATACCACGACTTTGATTCCATGTACTATCAATAAGTACAACTCTGGATATGGGTAATTTTGACACATGGTAAATATCTGTACAATCTCTTTCTTCTTCGACAATTTTTGTCATAAGTGTACCAATGTTATAGCCATGAGGTAATTCAGCAAGTAGTCGTTCCCTGTATGTTGTGTCTTTTTGCCCATCTGTAAATAAGTCTTGCACAGTTTTAGCTTCTGTTCCAGGGTATAGTAAAACAGTCTTACCATCCTGCTTGTAGACAGGTATCTCTGGGTATGTATAGACATTTACATCATAGGGTGCCAAAACAGCAGCATGTGCAGCAGTGCTCTTTCCATCAATTTCACGGCTATGTTTAATAATGTCTACTTTGACAGGCAACTAAAACAATAATTTATAAAACAACTAAACAATTTGATATCACAACATTAAACTAGTGTAATGGAATTATAAACTTTAGGTGCAAGAACAGGCTAGGTTACTTTGTGAAAATTTTGCCATTCAGCCATTTAGTAAATACAGGCTTATGGATTAACTTTTAATTATTTGATTCATTTATAACATTTTAATAAAAACTAGGAGGCTTACCTTGCACAAAGGCAAATGGCCTTCTAACTGTGACATAGGAACAAAACAAGTGTAACAGAAATACATTCTCGATTTGCCACATTTTGGACAAGGGGATCGACTATGTATGGAATGTAATGGCTCCAAGTTAGCAATAGTCATACCTTCGAAGGGTTTTTCATCCCGAATTCTAGCTTCAAGACTTTTAGGATTCATCTTTAACCATGCACTGATGAACAACACTCCACAACACAACTATTAATTTGTTTTTAAAGTGTGAAGATTGAAAAACAACTTCGCAAAGTAGGTACAAGGTTCACCTTCAGCCACTGTTTAACCTAACGTTTGCGACAGGGGGCGTGAAATATACAGAAATTAAGTAGATTTTTACTACAGCCTTTAAATGAGCAATCTGGGAATGTGGTGTATTCCGGGCTTCCGGGTGAACCTTTCTTTTGACTTGACTGACAGTTTCCAGCTCCCAACAAGTACAAGTAATATAATAAATCAATTACTTTTTTCTTGTGAAGGTTATAATAAATTAAAATCAATTATTGACTGGAACCCAATGATATTTAAAAAGTACTTTTTAAATATCATTGCTGGAACCTCAATAAGTAAAAACCACAGAGTACTTTGTTATATATAGAAATAGAGACCTATCTCCGCCGTCAAAACTGGAAATGACAAGGTGCCGCCATCTGTACGCGTGTTTTAGAAGTATTATTTACGTATACATAACTATACTACGAGCCAGCTATATAGCTGTTACATCATTTTATGTAATTTTGCTGGAATCTATTTATTTCAGATTTAACACATTCATGTCAATTATAATTATAAAAACTAACTAATAACCACTAAAAAAAAACTGTCCTCAATATTATTATCAATTAGAGATGGGTAACGCTGCGCTGCGCCGCGAAATTGCGCCAACTCATTTCACTGCGCTGGATGTGTCAACGCAGTTTCAAAATGAGTAGGCGCACAGTGCAGTACCGGGAAATTCAAAATGTGCCAAAGCACGCACATAGGTAACTGCCAAATTTTTGACAGGTGGCTCATTTGACAATAATTGTGACGGAATGTAACTAATTGATACTAAAATATAATATTTTATGCTCCATACCTAGTTAACATAATACAGAATTCGAATTTTTATGAAGCTATAATTGAATGAACTCAATCAAGTGTCAAGTGTCATCAAAACACACATAGCACATCACATCATTCCGATTTCATTCTTTCTTAAACTTTTTATTTTGAGCCAAAAACGTGATAATGTTTAGCAGGTTCAGAGTACGGCGTACAGATGGCGCCTGCTTCACTGGTTATATTCAATTGCGCCATGGCGCAATTTTTTAGTTAACGCAATGAGTCGGCGCAATAGACTGCGCTTGTGCTTGAGTTACTGCGTTGACGCACGAAAATTTGCTGGGTTACCCATCTCTAATTATCATCAGGTAGGTACCTACCTACTCATATTTTGTATGATTAGGATTACCTATTTGAATAATGTGGCCAGGGGCCTTACCATTAGCTCTTATAGCAGGCCTGTTATTGAACTGCATTGCTCTTTTGTACTATGACATCGTTTTTAGCAGGCCTGTGGCAGGCCAATTTACGTCGACGTTTCAAAACCGTTCACCATTTTTTTACTATGAACTTTCATACCATGACACTCAATTTGACAGCAGGTAAACGTCCTTTTGAGAGAAGCTAATGTCATCTTAACCATCTTGAAAAAGTTACTAGAAGACTAACTTTTTCGACATATTTTATGCGTTTCTCAGACTTTTTCCAGCAATTTTGTGAAAATTTACATGTTTCATTATAGATTAAGGAACCTAATTACAGTGTAGAGAAACCTGAAGGTCTTTGAATTAGTATTTTGTATAAAATGTTTATATCATCATTTACCAAAATGAAAATACAATTTCGACAAAATTGTTAGCATGGTTTTGTGATGTAATAGGTATATACCATAGAATATATTGAAAAAACTGTTCTTTTAAATTTTATAACTCTTCTTTCTTACTAATATTTATGTGTAATACTTTTTTCAGATTTGTAACAAACACATGGATATTTTAAGTGTAAATGATGGCTATGATTCATTTAATTTACAATAAAATATGGTCTAATCATCCTTTGTAGTCTCACTTGAATGAACTGAGCACTACAGCATCTGTATGGCTTTTAGGTAAACATACAATACACATTTTAGTTTAACTTTAAAGATATGTCCTTTCCGTTCAATTGAGTAAAAAGAATGGTTATAGCACCTAAAACCCTTGTGTTATGAATATGTTGCTGATTTTGTTTGTTTAAATATTGCCTGGGTGTAAAAGACAACAAAGTTTTAGTTCTTATATAACATATTTGCAGCAGTCTTACAAAGATGATAAAATTAATGAATATTTCCCTTTATTGTAGGTGATTCTAGATATCCACTGCTCAATTTTATGATGACAACAATTGTTAAAGCAGAACTAGATTTTTCTGAAGCCTATTATACCTATACAGAGACATGTAAAAACTCTTAACAACAGAGAGAGATCAATAGGTGTTCTACAGACTCTTTTTCAATGTTACATTACCAACCTCAGGTAGCTGGCCTTATAGCAAAAGCATGTGTAATCCTACATTACATTTTGCAATGCAGCTAATCAATTATCTCACAGATCAAGCAAATTTATCTCAGAGATGAAGAGGTTCACCAATAAGCTTATGTATTGATGTATTTTTTAACCCCTTTTATACCAGTAATTCCAGACACAAATCAAGTGGCTCGATTCCACAACTTCGGTAGCCGACCAGTTAATACATATACTAAGTTATGGTTGTTTTGTTAGATTTTAAATTTAGGATTAAAACTGAAGTACCTAATTTTATATTAAGTATGTCTTTTTTATTTTAATATGTGTTTGAAATATTTTTTTTGTAATTTTATTACATATATGAAATCATGTGTTTGTTTTTTTTACTGCAAGAATTCTGCAAAACATGTCTACTGAACCAAATGCTCGACTGGTAGAGAATACCTTATATGTAATATAATTTTCTGTTTCCTCTTCCTCTCCTTGAATCATTAATTATTTTATGTTTTAGTTTTTGCATTTAGTCTACCCAGTCAGTAATAAAATAGAATAGTTTATCATAATACCTATGTAAAAAGTAGTAAGGTAGTCTTTTACTACACAGTGTAACTGAATCAGAAACTTCATTCAAACCCTAATTTTATGACTACATCACACCTGCAGAATTTAAATTTCTGCCACCCTTGCCATTCGCTTGGAGTGGTCTCCAGCTGTTAAAGATTTGTTAACTGTTATTCCCAAAGGTTATACAGTTGAGTGTGAGAAACTAGGCGTTTTTTTGTTGGTTTTCACTGAAAGTCAATGGATGATCACTTTTTTACACTAATATTTTAATCAAATTACTTACAATTCCACTTTACTTTATTCAATAATTAAACACAAGTATGACATTGTGAAAATATGGTTTAACTCAATGTTTAACTGTAAATATAAAATAGTCTTATAACTTACGTACTACTCCGGGAAAATGGAATATTTCTTCAATTTTTGAATGTTACCGCCAAAAATGCAGGCAGAACCGTTCCAATCATGATCACTTTAAAATGATTATCCACATTTTCAATAACCCAACACTGTACATTAGTTAGTATCGCCAAGAAGGTAATTTTACTAGAATTGAGTATTTTAACTAATCTCCTGCAAAATAGCAACAGTTAGATCGACTTTTTCTCTTTAAAATCCAATAAGTAGAAAGTTTTTCAAAAACCGGTAATTTGGAATTTATCATTTATTTGTGTATTTGAACGTTTTCAATTAAAAAGAGACAGATTTATCTGAACCAGTATAGCTCTGTCTCGTTCATGCAATCTGCAGACAAACAGACCATAGACAAGCTTAGCAGTTCACCTTTTGGTTTAGCGATACTAAAGTCGTTCAGCTTTTCAGCGGTTATGGTATGAGTTTTAGCAGCGCAAAAGCAGTCCTACTGTTGAACTGCCTGGAAATAGAGTGGCTTGCTATAAGCTGATGGTAAGCCCCCAGGTCCATTTTCAATACTTTCTATAATGATGTAGGTCTGTACTTGTATATTTTTTATCTGCCACGTTTGTATTAAGCCTGTTAGTGTTTATTCACAACGTGCAATAGTCTTGTTCTAAAATATTTTGTCGGTTATTTATTAAGCTATTGCATAGCTTCTATATGACGGTGAGTGATTCATAAACGTAGAATACTAAATCTATGGAGTGATTACTTGTTTTTTTTCTTTAGTAAGTTTAACGGGCCTCGGATACTTGTCCATACAGCCAATTCTTTAGTAATATTGTCTTTATTTTTGCATTAAAACGTTGATGTTAGACGTTTTAATGCTTCGATGGAGTTTTTGGAGACAGTCAAAAGATTGAAGGAATGTAGAGAAGTTCCCAATAAAGAGGTGAGATGTTCGCGTTCCCGCGCAAAATTCACGGTCCACTTTTCTTGGTTACGACCCATACACCATCTTATTTCACCGAACTGTATATTGTTCACTCGCACGACACTTTGTTTCGCAAAATAACACCACTTTTACGACCCAAAAATCACTATAAACAATAAAAATTCGATAAATACATAAGTATTTCTCAATCCACTATCCGAGAAGATAATATTTTTTGGACACCGTATTAGAAAAGGAGGCACTTCTACTTTCAAACCTCTCTCTTGGCTCGTTTTTTTTGAGATACTGCGCAGTCCAGCTTATGCTTTGAATGCTCTAAGAGCTTATGTGTAGGTTCTAGAGATGGGTAACGCTGCGCTGCGCCAATGGGGGCTATCGCTAGTAAATTTGCCACTAGAGGCGCTTGTGTCGCGTGAGGTCCAATATCATTCACTTTGTACTGGTTTTAGCGGAATTTGTTGCATACATTATAATTTCTTAAATTTACCTGCCGGAAAGTGATCTCCATCGTAAAATATAGCAAATATGGATTATTTGGCGATTAATGTGAACGCTTTAAAAGCGGAATTAAGAAAAAGCGCAAAAATAGGCGGCCTCAAGTGCAACTATTTCAGAAGTTAGTTTGTTGATATCAAGATAGTTATTTATAAACGATATAACCTTAATTAGATTCAAGATATAACACTTTGTTTCGGCGCCAATCGCCTTTGACAGCTATACCTCCGGACCTCAGTCTACAGTGGCGCCAACTGGTGAGCAAAGAAACGGTAGTCCCCATTGCGTCAGTCAACTCATTTCACTACGCCGGATGTGTCAACGCAGTTTCAAAATGAGTTGGCGCACAGTGCAGTACCGGGAAATTCAAAATGTGCCAAAGCACGCACGTAGGTAACTGCCAAATTTTTGACAGGTGGCTCATTTGACAATAATTGTGACGGAATGTAACTACTTGATACTAAATTATAATATTTTATGCTCCATACAGTTAATATAAAACAGAATTCGAATTATTATGAAGCTATAAATGAATGAACTCAATCAAGTGTCAAGTGTCATCAAAACATACATAGCACATCATTCCGATTTCATTCTTTCTTAAACTCACTCGTTGCGTTGAGTAAATATTTGAGAATTTTGAGCCAAAAACGTGAAAATGTTCAGCAGCTTTAGAGTACGGCGTACAGATGGCGCCTGCTTCACTGGTTATATTCCAATGCGCCATGGCGCAATTTTGAGTTAACGCAATGAGTCGGCGCAATAGACGGCGCTTGAGTTACTGCGTTAACGCACGAAAATTTGCTGCGTTACCCATCTCTAGTAGGTTCATGAATTTGACTGACTTTTTTTTTTCATTAAAATTTAACGGCTTTCGACGAGTCCATACAGCCTAGTTTTTAGTTATAATGTCAATTTAAAATACATTCAATTTCATAAATACTTACATAAATATATTAGGATAATTTCACAAAATTACGAAACAAAGTCTATCTTTCTTTTCTCGTTTCCCGTGCAAAACTCTTGACTGACGTTGTCACGCACGTTGATTAGGTTTATTAACCAACTATGCTGCCATGTCATAAGTAGAAATTCTACATTCTTAATAAAAACATAAAATATCATAAATACTTATACATAATAACTTTACCTTACCTAACTCATTGAAATGTATGGGTGGTTTATAAATTTCAATGATTACAGGAGTTTTACGCGAGAACATTGATCCGAGTCTGTCAACTAAGAGCGCCTTTCCTTGTTTCTCACTTTTATTTGATGTATCCTACTCACTGTCGCATTATTATAAGAATTAACAATGCCACCACTTTATCACAATAAATACTGCTTAGGATAATTTCACAAAATTAAGGAACAAATTCCATCTTTCTCTTTTCGTTTTCCCGCGTAAAACTCAGTAAACTTTATATACCGAGCATAATCTTCTAGTCTCCATAAACCCGAGCCTATAAAGTTATAGTTAAAGATAGAGACCGCACTCCAAATACCTACTTGAATTACTTTAAGCAAAGTTTTGCCAAAGTTCTGGTACAGAAAAATACGGGACTTTAGTGAAGAAAATAAAATAAAATTCATAAAATATATTTCATGTCTTGGTTGGAGTGAGGTATATGCTAGCGAGCACGACATTAACATCGCTTTTAAGAGTTTTCACGACGAATTGTGTTTGTTTTATAATCTCTGCTTCCCAGTAAAAAGGGTGAAAGTTAATACTAACAATTCAAGGCCTAGTTGGATTACACACGGTATTAAAAAATCCAGTATCAGGAAGCTAAGACAGCTAAGATGTCTCTATCATAAAAATCCTGAATATAAAAGTAAATTCAAACAATACACTAAACTGCTTAGAAATTGTATCAACAGATCACAAAATATTCAAAATAATGCTCTTCTCACTAATTCTTCGAATATGGACACAATGTTCGCAAACAAGATTATTTGTATCTATGTGATTTCTGGCAGGTAAATTAAGTTAGCACGTAGTGGTTGAAATCACGCACACTGTACTCGCTGTTGGTTTAATGATTTGGTCTTGCCTTATGTGTAGGTAAATTTAAAAAAAAAAATATACACGTAAACTAATATTAACTACAAGCATCAATTCATACCACCACACCTTGAGGCATTTGTGAAATAAGTACCTATATTGTGTTTGTGTTTGCTAGGTTAAACATTGGTTGTTATTTTGTCTGTTTAATTTTATTATTATGTAGGCAGTTCTTGGAACGCTACCACTGTTAATACCGGAGATGGGCGTTAGTGCTACGACACAGTTTATACTAATGTAGTTGCTAACGTACAATACTGTAATGTACCATTATTCACTGTTCCAAAAAATAAAAATTTATCTTATCTTATCTTATCTTATCTTAATGAAATTAAAAATATAGTTATAAATGACATTAATATTAATGACCCCCTTGACATTGCCACTACATTTAATGAATATTTCTTGAATTTGACAAACAATAAAACTAATAATTTTGTATCTTCAAACCAACATGACATTAAAAGTAATCTATTGAGTACCAGTAGTACCACCTTGTTCTTGTCGCCATGTTACGAACAAGAAATCATAAATGTTATAAAAATGTTTAAAAATACTAAGGCAGTTGGCATAGATGGACTCCCTACATTTATTTTCAAACTGTGTGCAAATATTCTTGCACCAGTATTAGTATATTTGATTAATTTGTCCTTTACACAAGGTAAATTTCCAGACATACTAAAACAATCCAAGGTAATACCTCTTTATAAGAAAAATAATAAAGAGGATATAAATAATTGCCCTATCACTCTTGTTCCAATAATTTCGAAGATATTCGAAAAGACAATGTATAAGAGGATAATAAACTTTTTTGACAAGCATAATATTATGGCAGAGGAACAAAATGGGTTTCAGAAAAACAAATCCACAACTCTTGCAACCTTCTCTTTAAAAAAAGCGTTGTAAGTAACATAGACAAAAGGATTTCAGTAGTGATAGTGTTTTTTGACCTAAGTAAAGCGTTTGATTTTGTGGACCACGATAAATTGTTGGCAAAATGTGAAAAGTATGGCATCAGAGGACAGGCTTTAGACTGGATACAGAGTTATCTTACTAATATAATGCAATGCGTTGAAATTAATAAAATCAACATTGAAAATGAAGTGGTTTCATATAAATCTCCTTTTTTGCCAAACAAACTAGGTGTTCCGCAAGGTAGTGTATTGGGGCCCTTGTTATTTCTTGTGTACATCAATGAGTTGCCAAAAATCATCATGGAAGATTTAGAAGGCATTTACGATTATTAAGAATAGTGCATTAATTATTATTATTAATCTTGCTTTACCCCACATGATGGAATATTTTAGGATAGTTGCAGCGTTACTAAATGCTTATCACGCGTTATCGAAAATAACGTATAGCTCCAAGATGTTTGGAAATAATTGAAGAAAGAATTAATACGCCAAACGTATTTGGGGAAGGCGTGCACTGTTCCAGCCCATCGATGCGCATATGCCTAAAGTGTCGACATAATATCTTTTCTTTACATAGTATAAAAAAAAGCACTTCCGCTGTCTGTTCGATTATATCTTTTAAACTACTCGGATTTTAATGCAGTTTTTAGCAATTGACAGAGTGATTTAAGAGGAAGGTTTATGTAAAATAAACTAAAGACCTCGCGAACGAATTCGAGGGCAACTGCTAGTGGTAATATACCTAAAGTATTATTAAACTACTTACCAAGTGATATTTTGAGGTTGGATATATTCTCAAATAATTGCCTTACAACTTTGGTGTAAAAATAAAAAATATTTGTGGTACTAAGCTCTATTCAAATAAAAAAAGTTTATGTTGGCCGGCAAAAAAAATAGCCCAATCTGGGTTACGTCCTTTCCGGGCGCGTCGTCAGTTAAAACTCTGGAGTGATGATTCGACACTGACGATCAAATTTTGGATGAACGCCAGTTCACTGACCGTCAATGGGCACCTTTAGAAACAGAAGTATGCAAATAAAAAAGTTTGGGTACATAGACATATATAAAGCTTATTAATGCTTACGGGATCACCAGCTTAACTCAATTACTTCCTTGCTCTGTCTTACTCGAGTACTTTTGTTTATCTGATTTCAAATAAGAGATTTGACAATGCGAAAAATATAGTGCGAATTACTATTATCAGCTTATATTATGAGTTTAAAAATGGTTATTTAGTAACGGAAGTTGAAAATAATAAACGATTTATTTATAGATCCAAAAATAAAAATGCATTAATTTAAGCGTTTGTCATGTGACACGAAACGCTCCTGATTTGTCGGGTTTATGATGACGTCACTGCTTGATAACTTCGTTTGCCTACTTGTGTTTTAATAAAGGTTTTAATAGCTTTTCAAAATGTTTTGATAATATTTTCCTATAATAATAGTATTCATTGTTTTTGTGTGATTTATTTACAATATTTTACAAATTCTGTCAATTACTTTTACCATAGACAACGACTTTGTAAAGCAGAAAGCAGTAACCTTTCCATACATCTAAAATCTGTAACAAACAAATTAGTTAGTCGGGATCTTTATGTGTAATGTTTATTGAAATCATAAGACTGTAGCTACAATTTTTAGCTAACATAATGAAAACATCGTAAATATTCGATGTGAGAGTGAGTTGCGAGAGGCATTCTGTTAAAAACAGTAGAGGTAGGTATTATAACCTCAAACCAATAACAAAATATTTACATTCCTAATTATTAAAAATATAAATATTATGTTTACTTACATCGAAATGGTCCTCACAGAAGAAAGTATTTGTACTATTCGCTATGTTATTATGATCCCTCCGAAATAGTTTCAACCACTTTCGGCACACTTAGACTTTCTTTTGAATACTTACAAATAGTTTTCGAGTTTTTATAGAAGTATTTATACATTTTGGAACTGAATACCATTTGAAACTCATTTTATTACATAAGTCACTGTTAAAATATAGATCCAATCGCACTTTCGTTATTTGTTTGCAACAAATGTATGTAGATGATTTTGTGCTACAGATCACAAGACAGGCAGCTGATGTCACCGACCTAATTGCAGCGCCATATTGACAAAATGGCATTATGGCGCGCTATTTCAATTTTCAATTTTCATTTTGATATTTTTCAGCAAATATGTACCAGAATTTAAAAAAACTTCTTTTACCGGTTTCTTTTAACCTCTACTTAATAATATAAAATGGATTTCAAAAACCAGTCAAATAGCCTATTATTTCAACCACCCAGCCCAACATTAAAACTAAATTGAATTCCTACTTTTTAGAATAAGATAAACATAACTACCTAGTTCCCATTTGATTTCATTTGTACTTTTAATTTATAAGTGTTTAAGTACTTGAATGGTTTTGTACTTATTTTTTTTTTGTGTACCTATTCCGATCGCATGTTAGTTAAGTGACGGATTGATGCCTGCAATGTGGACTAACCTCAGTGGTTAATGGCAGTGCAGTTGAAAGTGTATGATTCAACGTTTCTGTAAAATGATAATAAAGGAAAAAAAAACATATTATGTTTTACAAGGCGTGATTTTTTTGCCTTTTCGGTAGTAAGCTGAGTTTCGTTAGCATTTTAGGTTTCAGGCTAATGCACCGTATACCCATGTGATAGTAAGGGAAGCGCGCGACTCTAAAACCACGACCTAGGACGAATACGTCCCCTGGCCTACAAAATAAACACTTTCTTTATTCTCAAGAATTGAGATAATGCATGGCATGATATTGGCCTCAAAAGTTGTCGCGGCCTGTGGTTCAGACACTTCTATGATGTGGCCATCACAGCATACAAATAAAAAGTCAGATTTATATATTTATGATGGCTGTACGTGAGTCTGGAAAAAGTAGTTTGAACTCTTTTGTGGTTATATACAGGGTGTTGATTTCAATACGAGCGGTATTTTCGAAGGTGATTATGTACCTTGTACTGATCATGAATCAATAAAAAAAAGTTCGATTTTTTTAAAATTATTAAGTAATCATGGTTTTCAAAGTAGACCCTTTGATTTGCGTAGTAGGACCCCGACACTAACACTAAGCCGCTCGCGCGGCGCCGAGCGTGCGAACAAACGATACGTTCAAAGTACAAAGGCACCGCAATCTTTTTGTTTAGCGCGTAGGCCCCGACCAGTAGCCGCGCCGAAAGAAGCTGACAAGCGCGGCATCTCTTTGTGCCGTGCCGGCCGCCCTAGCTACTCTCGTTCACAAGGTCAGTTGTGACAAAAACATCGCGTAAGCAACTTGTCCGTGTTTTTGCGAAAATTACGCAATATTATTCCAACGTTGAGCTAGTTGAAATGATAATTTGGGTGAAGCTATTTAGGATGTTTAGTGAGTCATTCCAAAACCGTCCACGACTCTCAAGAACAATCATGCTCCCGGCAACGCAGAGATTTTGTGATCATGAACAGTTCCATGAACGCTCGAAGTCGGAAAGGCCGTATCGGTTTTGATGTAAGACTGCAAGAATATATCTTGGACTACTTTTTAGAGGGAACCGAGAGCGAGCACCAGAGATGCCGGCTTTTAATGTCAATTGGTGGGCTGGGATAGTAGGGGATCAGCTGTTGGGACCTTACTTCATTGAAGGCCGCCTCACCAATGCTACATACTAGGAACTGTTGGAAAACGTCGTAATAAAGACAATGTGTAGAGACGCTCAAAGACGCCATATTCATAAATCAGTAGAAAATGGACATCCAGCTAAAGTCTGGAGATTCCTTAAGTCAATTGGAGTTGGAAAGGCACGTAGTGATTCTATTCCCAAAGATATCAATTTAGATCTTCTTAATAAGCACTTCTCTACTTCTGTTGCTATTGATAGCATAGCTAAAAGTAAAACACTTACTCAAATTTCCTCACTTCCAACTCCTGGCTGCTCATCTTTTAGTTTTAGTCAAGTAACCGATTGTGATGTTAAGAGAAACATTTTATCCATAGTCTCAAACGCTGTCGGTAGCGACTGCATCAGTCGTAACATGATTCTCCCTCTACTTGATATCCTTACCCCAGTAATCAGCCACATCCTTAATTATTCTCTATCCTCAGGCGTCTTTCCTTCATCATGGAAAAATGCCCAAATGATCCCTCTCCCAAAAAAAGCTAACCCTTCCTCTTACTCTGATTTTCGGCCCATCTCAATCCTTCCTTTTTTATCTAAAGTTATGGAGCGCATTGTCCATCATCAACTTAATCACTTTATGTCCTTTTTTTTTTTTTTTCTCTTTATTGTTTTAAGGACTTTGGTCGTTACATAGACATGTCAGTCCTATCGTATTTTAATCTATTACATTGACAACAAATATTCTTGACATAAGATAGGAAGTTACACAATTAAAATCAATAAAATCAAAATACAAATTTATCTACAATTAATCATGTCACATATCATTCTTGCCGGTTTGGACAGAGGTTCTCCCAAAATACTTTGGAAGATGCCTACGTCGAATCGGTTCAAATGAAATGCAATCATGAGTGCCTGACGCTGGCTTTCGTTTCTCTTATACTCCATCAACACATGTTGGACATCTTCGATCGTTCCACATACCTCACAATTAGGTGACACGACTTCCTTCATAAGATACCCGAATTTATTTAATGGGTAGTGACCAGATCTTAGTCGATGAAGTGTAACAACAACGCGTCTGCTAATTTTGTGATTAAAGAACCAAGGGAATCGAAGAGGCTCACATTGGATAGTTCTGTACCAAATGCCCTTACTTTTAGACCGCTCATTGAAATATTCTTTCCACTTATCAATGCATAGTTTTCTGTACTTTTGAAGATTTTCGGAATAATATGGTACAGTATGGTATTCTCTTCCCTCAGTTATAGCAACTTTAGCTAACCGATCAGCCTCTTCGTTCCCTATTAAACCAACGTGGGATGGGACCCACTGAAGTCTAAGGCAAAAACCGCTATTCTGAAGCTCGTGAAGCTTTGCAAGTATTTTGTAAGCTATCGATAAGCCTCTGATGCCAGAGGCGCATCGAGCTATATGTTGCAATGCGCTTTTGCTATCCGATAAAATAACAATTTTTCGATCCTCTACCTCTACTGCATAAAGAATAGCTTCGTAAATAGCAATCAATTCAATGTTCATTATAGATACCTTAGCATTAATTTTGAAACAGGCTCTATGGAATTGATTAGGACTGAAAAACGCTGCACCTCTTCCATTGTTTGATTTCGAGCCATCCGTATAAATCCTGTGCCAACCGCAATATTTTTTATTTAATTCTTCTACGATACTATATTTCAGAGAATGTTTGTCTTGTAAATTTTTAGGTCCCTTAACACTTTCCAAATCTGTTATTATAAATTTAAATACATTGATAGATGTTACCCATACATTTAACTGAAACATGAGCAGGGGATATGATGAGCAAATGGTACTTTCTTTTGTTAGATTGAAGGCCAAAATTAAAAGAGGTTTCTTTTTATTTGTCCAATAGCTACCTGAACAGAGTTCACTCAATCGTTGAAGTAGCTCTACAGTGACATTCATAGCCCATGATTGTGATTTAAGACAATATTTAATTGCCAAAAATTGGCGTCGCACGTTTAAAGGAGGAATTGCAATCTCACTCTCCATTACATGGATGGGAGAGCTCCTAATAAATCCGCCAACAATTCTTAGAGCCTGATTCTGTAATTTATCTAGCTTTAAAAGGTGAGTCTTGGCACTATTATCATACAGGAAACATCCATAATCGAGTCTACTTCTCACTAGGGAAATATATAAATTTCTCAAGTATTTAGGGTGGACACCCCATCCCGACCCAGCTAGAACTTTTAAAATATTTAAATATTTTTGCGTTTTTTCATTAATTTCGTTATTTTGCTTTCTCCACAATAATGATCTATCTAACCAAATTCCTAAGTATTTAATACAATTTGATGCCAAAATAGGATCACCTTGAATGTTAAGTTTTAATTTTTGTCTATTACGCCCCCTACTGAACAAGCAAAATTTTGATTTATCAGGCGATAACTTCAAACCAATTTCTTCTAGTAACTCCACCATAGAATTTAGACTATTTTGTACATTCTCTTCACAGACGGTTATATGTTTGTGGCTAATATAGAATATAAAATCATCTGCATACTGACTAACAACTACATTCTTAATCTCTTGGCATATTTTATATGTGACGATGTTAAATAGCAAAGGAGAAATTGGGTCCCCCTGAGCTAAGCCTTGGCTAGTACATCTCATCATATCCTGTACTTTTAAGCACCTATGGCTTAGAAAGGCCCAAAGATATTTACAAATTAAGGAGCCAACTTGTAATTCATCAAGAGTTTTAACAACTTTACTGACTAAAACATTATTGTACGCATTCTCTACATCTAAAAAACACGCTAATGTTGGCATATTTTTAGAAAAACCAATTTGAATATAAGTAATGAGACGTACCAAAGAATCCATGCAACACTGAGCTTTTCTAAAACCCGTGGAGAAAACGGAAACAATATTTTTACTCTCTACATACCATTCCAGGCGCCTTGCAATCATAGTATGAAATATCTTACAAAGGCAGGAAATCAAAGAAATAGGTCTCAATTTAGGCTCTGAACTATTGTTAGTTCCCGGCTTAGGGATAGGGATGATTTTTATATTTTGCCATTGTCTAGGTACTACCCCGGTGTAAAAAATTTCGTTATATAGGTTTAATAATATGGTTAATCCCGTTTCCGGTAAATGAAAAATCATGGAGTATGTTATATCATCCGCACCCGGGGCTGAATCTTTCCTTTTTATACAATGTTTAAGTTCCTGTAACGTAAATTCTGATTCTAATTTTGTGTTGTGCGACATAAATAGAGGTGAATTTTCTACTACTGTATCAGGCGCGAGAGAACACAGTAGTTCTTCTAACTTTTCTTCAGATGGATGATGTTTGGGCTGTCGATAACCTTTAACCCATCGCATCTTTCGCCACATTTCCGATACAGAAGTTGTCCCGTCTATAGCCGTACAAAACTTTTGCCACGAATCAGATTTCGCTTTTCGAATCATGTACTGAGCTTCTTTTGTTTTATTATTTAATTTAGCAAGATTTTGTGGAGTAGGATTTCGTCGAAACTCTTTTAAGGCTAATCTGCGTTGTGCCACAATATGGGATAGAGACGGATTCCAAAAACTTTTGGGCTTAAACTTCCGTAGTGGGCAAGAACATATCTTATAAAAAGGGATATTTTTCTCTGCGGCTTGATTAACATTATTTTCAAAAAAGTCATATTTATCTTGTATATTCGTGTAATTATGATAATGAGAGTCAGAAAAAGCTAATTGTAAGTCCTCTCTGTAACCTAACCAGTTAGCCGATTTAAAATTTCTCTTTTTAACAAAGTTACAGTAATCTGAATAATTAGTCGATATTTTTATGATGAGATGGTCACTGCCAAAATTTTCATTGCTCGGTTGCCAGTTAAATTCAGTGACTACATCGGACGATATGAACGTAATGTCCGGAGAAGATTCCTGCATTATCTGGTTTACTAATTTTATTCTCGTAGGTCGGCCATCATTAAAGTTTATATACTGATATATATAACCATTTTCCATAGCAGAATCTAGCAACTGATACCCCCTTTGATCATTTTTATAAGACCAATTCGTGTGATGGGCGTACTTTATGTCCTTAAATCATCTCTTAAATCCTTTACAATCTGGTTTTCGTCCTGGCCACAGCACAACTACGGCTTTAATAAAAATAACAGACGATGTTCGACTGGGTATGGATAATCAAAAACTCACTGTTCTAGCGTTACTTGACTTCAGTAATGCTTTTAACAATGTTGACTTTGACATTTTACTCGGCTTGCTACGTTCTCTTAACATATCTCCAACGGTGCTTGACTGGTTTCACAGTTACTTGCATGGGCGTCGGCAGCGCATTCGCGCAGAGGACTCCTTCTCTGCATGGTGTGACATCAGTGCCGGCGTACCACAGGGTGGCGTGCTGTCTCCTCTCCTTTTTACAATCTTCATCAATACAATTACTCAAAATTTAAAATGTTCTTTCCACTTATATGCAGACGATCTCCAAATATATTCTCAAGGGAGA
Organism: Anania crocealis; assembly: GCA_949315895.1. NCBI lineage: Eukaryota > Metazoa > Arthropoda > Insecta > Lepidoptera > Crambidae > Anania > Anania crocealis. Next base: position 13,075,711 of record OX438880.1, on the reverse strand, counting down.
CGCGAAGACCTTTCCAGTGTTGTGGAGGTGGTTAACAACGACCTTAATTGTATACTACAATGGACCAAATCCTTTGGCTTAAAGGTTAATGCTACCAAAACACAGGTGACAGTTGTTGGTGGTCCTAAGCAAATTGCTAGAATAGACTGGTCGGCCTTGCAGCCTATCACATTTGACGGAGTTCATATACCTTTTAGCCAAGTTGTGAAGAACCTTGGCATCCACATTGACAGCTCACTTACTTGGAACACACAGACTGCGGAAGTTAGTCGGAAAATTTTCGCAGCGGCAGCGTCACTTAGCAGACTTCGTAATTTTTTACCTATACCCACCAAGATTGCTATTGTACAGACTTTGCTATTTCCCATCCTTGACTATGCAGATTGCTGCTATCCAGACTTAACCGAAAAACTCCTCGACAAGCTAGAGCGCTTGCAAAACTTCTGTATTCGACTTATTTTTGGTCTGCGAAAGTACGATCATGTTACTGAATTTCGGTCTCGGTTGAAATGGCTCCCTATTCGACTTAGACGTGACTTTCAGATCCTATCCTTATTATTCACAATATTATTTAGCCCTAAATCTCCTCCTTACCTTAAAGAGCGATTCCTATTTCTGCAATCGTCACAGGATTGTGAAATGCGGTCAACCAAGAAACTGATTCTCAAATGTCCTACCCATTCCTCCAACTATTATTCCCAGTCATTTACCGTCTACTCTATTCGTTTATGGAACTCCTTACCCCCGCCCATCAGGCTATCTGAGTCCTTGTCAATTTTTAAGAAACGGCTTAAAGCACATTATCTAGCGCTTTGACATTATTTATTATTTTACTATTATTATTATTATTATTATTATTTTCTCACTTTTGCACTCCAATAGTGAATTGCTGATCAATATTTTGACACATTCTTCTCTCGCATATCAAATATTTTATGTAGTTTATGTATGTTTATTGTATGTATATATATATATATATGAATATATAGATATATAATATATTTAGTTATATATGTTTAAGAATATTATTGTTGTTGTGTTTAGGTTTAGGTTGTGTATTAAATTAAGTATTTATTTATGTTTAAGTAGCATTTTAGATGTGGTTTTGTTTAAATGTGATTATTTTCACATCAAGTACTCTACTTCACCTTCCCCTTCCTCTGTGTAGTATCCAATGCCCAACGGTTGACTGGAAGAAATCGCTGTTGGCGATAAGACCGCCGAAGTTGTACAACCTTTTGTTTTAAATTTTACTGTAATTTTTATTTTTATTTCTGGTGTGCAATAAAGAGTACTCTATCTATCTAAAGACCAGATGATGGAAGACATGCCTTTGTATTTCCATTCCAACCAGCACGATGGAGCACACCGCCTCATTATAGTTTTAAAGTGCTAGACTATTTAAATCGTGAATTTGGAAATCAGTGGATCGGGCGTGGTGGACCGGTGCCTTGGCCACCACGGTCCCTAGACTTAACGCCCTTAGACTTTTATTTGTGAGGTGATCTAAAACGATTAGTGCACACTGAAGAATCGACAAGTGTTGACGACTTGAGACAAAGAATAGTGAGTGCATTCTAGACAGTTAAACAAAATCGTGTTGTGTTGAACAGTTTGATAAGGAACACCAGACGGCGGTGCTAGACTATGTATTGCTCAGTCTGGTGGCCACTTCAAAGATTAATTAAGGTTAGTGAAAATAAAAGTGTATAAAAACTAGGTACCTATTAAGGTAAATCGTTGAAAATAAATAAATTGCAAGTACAAATATTTTTTGAGGTTAGTGTAAATAAAAGTGTACAAAAAACTAGGTATTAAGATACATCGTTGTCAATAAGTTGATTCCAAAATTTTAACTACGTCGAAAATACTGCAGACTCACGTCATTTAATAATCTAGTATTTTAAATTTTTAAAAAGGGTTAGGCTAAATCAAAATGAAAGCTTATGGTTCGATTTCCTGCACGACGACTTTTGCTCATTAAACAATTAAAACTAAAGTTAATTTTTAAAATTTTTAAGATACAAAAAGATTCAGGTTTGATTCTCGACTGAAGGCTCAAATCGTGAGCGACCAGATAACCTGGCGTCATTAAGCAATAAAAACACTTTATTTTTAGGTTGACCTAGATTATCTGTGACCTAGATTAAGATACCCAGATAGGTAGTGTAAGTTGGAGATTCATTCGGTTCCCGATTGATCGCCCTTTGGTACTTTGGTACGTTTGTCAGTCCTTAGCCCGATTAAAGTAGGAAAGGAAATTTGTAATTAACTAACTTAAAATCGATTCCTTTACAAATAGCTATTTACACATTCGGGAATAACGCAGACGGCAGATAAATAGAGATAAGCAAGCAATGACGACCAGTTAGTAGGTAGGTAGGTACCTACTTACGCTTGTCTACGCGATTCGCGCCGTGCTTTGCGTACAGTGCAAACCGTTTGCAGTATCTAACGCCACAGTGCAGTAAGGGTTTAACACAAAATATTCGCTAAAAATTTCAGTTTTTTTTAAATTTAATTCGTTTCTGGTGCTTGTTCTATATGCTATCATAAGTTATTTTTATTAATACCTTCGCATTTAATAATAGCATTTCATTCTAGTATAGGACTTTCAGGATTTCCAAACAATGTTTCTGGTACTAGTTAGTTCCTTTGAACCACTTCTTGGCGATTTAAATTGTACAACCCAAGATGTAAGGGAACAAACTTAGATATTATTGCTTCACAGCCTAAATATAAGTAATAATGGCTAAAGTATTAGTTCATAATTTACGTACAAAATAGTCATTTTGAGGTCAGTTACTTGGCTTGGGATTTTGGTGTCATAATAAAAATTATTAATGTAGTTATTATCTATTATAATAGCAAGTTTATTTTTGTTTGCCGGCACTTTTAGAATTAGCCCAAAAATGTATGGCGGCTGGGTGATCTCCTTTTCTCTGTCTACCGTAAATCAAGCCCGGCGTCACGCCAAACTGACCGTGAATGTGTGATCCGTCATCCAAGGCCTCAGTTCTCTCGCTGCGCCCGCGATATGTATTATCTATGGCCTGCGGTGAATGAGCGTGTTGAAGGCGGGCGCGGTGAAAGTAACGGACAAAAATTATATTAATCGATCGCATGCCACTTTGATTTTACTATATTATTATAATAATGAATTTGTTTTGCTACTGTAGGTGGCATACGACCACGGCTACATAATAATTTAAGCGGAGGCTATTTTCTTGTTTCGTACTTTACTTATAGAGCGTGTTTTTAGTAGTCGGGTTTTAGTTTTTAAACTTTATTTTTAATAACTTATTTTGGAGTTATGTCAATTCGTGTAAGGTATAAAGGCGTCCAACGACACCTCGTTTGTCCAATTATGATAACTAACTAGTTTAGAAGTGATTTAATAAATAAATTATTGCAATTAATAGCTAATAATGATTACATCATATCAGTAATTAAACTTAAAAAAAATGTCTCAGGCGCTTTAGGTACTATTAAGCCACCGAGACTTCATGTGTCCAATGATAACTAGTTTAGAAGTTATGACGGAACAGATGAACATCCATACAAACATACATACATACATACATACTAGGGATGAAAATGGCGAAAGATACTCTTTTATTTTTTTGCAAATTTTTATCTTTCCAGTAAAATACATGTAACTTTAGAATAATACAAATTTAAGGCTATTTGAAAAATACAAATTTACATGTATAATACGTGTATTAATCAATGTATTTTTCATAAATTACAATGAAAGAAAAAGAAACTGAAACTATATGACACAAATTTTGAGGCACCCTACATAATTATTCATTCCTCTGTTGTTTATTGTGGGTTTTATTTGCTTTACAGTTTAACAACGTGGAAGAAGATATCAAGAAAATAGATTCCTTATGTTACTAACAATTCAATGATTTTTAATTATATGTAAAGGAGGATGCTGATTTAATCATAAAGTTATTTTATTATTATTAGGGGTTAAAGTATGAAATTGCCGTTTTGTATGGACGAAATCGAGAAAAGTCATTTTTCCATACTAACAATTTTTTTAGTTTTTTTAAAAACGCCTGAACCGTTTTCGATGCAATTAAAGGTGAAAGTTAGATGGTTCTAAAGCTACGCATTATAGTATTTAAATTTCTGAAAATCAAAGTATTTAATACAAATATACTTAATTGAAGCAAGAAGGTCAGCTGACACATTGTAAGGGGTCTTTTCAACGACTTCCTTTGAAGTAATAGGCACTAGTATTGCATTTTTTTTTAGTCAAAAGTTACTTTTTTTAGTTTTGATACAATACAAAAAGAATTACGCAATAATACGACTATACTTAAGAGCTATAAACAAAATAAAAAGTAGGAAAATAATCGGCAATTTCACACTTTAACCCCTATTATTATTTATTAGTCATAAACACAACAGCGAATAATACAATGTAAAATACATGTAAAAAACGGAAACTTGTAAAAGATACATCGTAAGAACTCATTGAAGGTTTCTGTATTCTATTGAAAAATACAAAGTCCGATTGAAAAATACATGTATTTTACTTGTGATTTTCAACCCTAATACATATATACATACAGGTCAAAAGCCTAACCCTCCATTTTGCTTAGTCATAGTCGGGTAAAGAGTATACAAAATACACCCGCACTAGCAGCCCGGCCAATCGGACTAAAGAGACGGAGTGACGCCAGTGAGTGGGGAAATCGAATGAACCATTTGGAGTGACGCGTCGCCACAGTTTTAGGTCCGGACTGACGCGAAAAACCGTCGTCAATGGGCACCTTAATTAAGTATTTACTTTCGTATTCTGTGGACCAGTGTTAACACCACTAAAATTATTTTGGTTTTAAATACTTGGTGAGGTGATATATTTTTCATCTATTTTCGTTCTTTACGTCAAAAAGGTGCAGTGGTTTCTATTTGTGATTTTGTTTCAAGTTTTACGTGTAATTGAGAATTAAGTTGAAGTTAAAGGTAAGATTTAATGATACTTAATTTATAAACATGAAGAAATTTTTATCCTAACGTTAATAACATCAGAAATTTCGCTTTGTCTTGTTTAGGATTATGACGCCATTTTGTCGCGCCGGCTGATCGCTATGAAATATTATTTTGCCTTTTTTGGGTTGGGCTAATAGCATAAATATTTAGTATTAAGTGTGGAGTTTATCATAATTTACTAGAATACGCCCTATACTTCCAGCATCAGTTTGAAATAATTACATAAGTAGTGCATTTACTGTAAATCTGAGAGGTACCTGGAACTATTGTTTTAGTTTTTTTAGGAACTATTGTTGTAAATAGATAAATAAAATGACAAAGTTATTTTTTATCTGCTTTTGATGCTTGCAGCATTAGCCTTCGTTGTAAGTTATTAAATTTTTTGATCAATATTCTGTTCTTTAGTCTATGAATATATCTGGTTATAATATGTTTATCCCATCTCAAAATCTTCTAATAAATAAAAACTACTAGGTACTTCTAATGTTCTTACAAAGAATTTGCACATTTAAAATGTTTTGCAGAGGGGCAATGAATAATACAACAAGAAAATAATGACAATATCAATGAAAGAACAAGACGAAATGCCCGGGGAGGTAAGAATAATTTATTAAACAATTATCAGGTATAATTTTACAAAATGTAATTAAGAAATAGCAATAAATGAGTTGCATTTTAGGTTATTTCCATAATAACAGGTATCTTAATGTTTTCTTTTTAATTCTAGGGCAAAAGACTTTAGGGTACCACAGTCAACAAGGATATTTTATGTTATAGTTTTGCCATGTCTGTCTCTTCATGTGCTGTAGTTAATGCTAGTAAAGAGTAGTTAAGTGAAATCTTGATAACCATTTTCGTCTATTCTCTAAAAGAGAAAAATAGTATAAAAATCTGATTCATCTAACTAGAATCAAAAGAGCTTAAAATAAATTAAAAAAATTAAGATAGTCTTATTTTCCACAACACTTGCACACCTTTTTATAAATTTTGTTGAATTAAAGTTGCTGTTTATTTTTATTAAGTAAAGTAATAGTTAGTTAGTTGGACTTGAATTTTCCGCACTTAGCCTCTTGAGTTGGGCCTTTGTGCGTGACTAAAATTTTAGTTTTTTTCATACCATTTCAGGTCCGTCCAGAAACTCACTAGGCCTCGTATATTTTTGAGTGCCTCTTGTATGGACCGAGATTCCTTAAGGAATTCTGTCCGTTGTGTACTTACGCTGTTACACTGTGCTATCACATGCTCTGGTGTTTCCTCCTCAATCAGACATTCTCTACAGAGAGGACTATCTGTTACGCCTATATTGAAGAGGTGCTTATTGAGAGCACAGTGACCGGTTATAATACCTGTAATAATACTCAGGCTCTTTCTATCCTGGTGCAGAATTTTGCGAGATAGGTTTTTATTTGTGGTTTTTAGAACTAGTTTGCTTTGCCTGCAATCCTTAAGCTCCTCCCACTGCTTATTGTGAAGTTGTTCTGTCCTATCTCGTATCCAAGTCTTGACCTGATTGAACGGTATTGGAACAATAGGTTCCGGTCCTATCAATTTCGTTGCGGATCCCCTGTTTGCTAGTATGTCTGCCGCGTCGTTTCCCAATGATCCGCTGTGGCTGCGTATCCATTGTACGGTTACTTTATTGTGTTTTGCCAATTTTTCAAGCTCCTTGTGGCATTCTAATAGAAGTCCACTATTGAAGTGGTTCCTGTTTAGAGCTTGTAAAACTGAGGCGCTGTCAGATGCTATCGTATCGTATCGTATCGATAAATCTCGCACGTTTCTCGCTGTTGCCGCAGATGCTGCTCTGGATATCCCCACACATTCTGCTTGGAAGATGTTGTTGAGGTTACCTAGGGTGGTTACTATATTTATATTCAGATCCTGAGAGAACACTCCGGCACCAGTCCCTGATTTGGTTTTAGATCCGTCTGTATATATTCTTATCTCGTGAATACCAGAGCTATCTGTTTTTTCCTCCTGGAGTTGTATTGAGTAGTTTTTAGTAAATACATATGTTTTTGGAATTGTGTCACATATTGCCTCTATCATGGGAAGGTCTTTTTTGACCTCCTCCATGATACGCGTGTGAGTGACTCTGTTGTCTTGTTTCCAGTGTCCTGCTTTTTTAAGTCTTATGGCTGCTAGAGTTGCTTCTTGTTGCACAATGAGATCTAGTGGTCTGATGTTTAACATTACCTCCATTGCAGCTGTTGGAGTAGTTTTCATGCATCCTGTTGTTGCTGTGCATGCAATCCTTTGGAGGCTTTGCAGTTCTTTTCTAGTGGTGCTTAGTTTAGTCCTGGGCCACCATACCAAGGCACCATATGTGAACATTGGGCGAATTATGGCAGTGTAAATCCATAGTGTGTATGATGGTTTTAACCCCCACCTTTTACCCACCATTCTTTTACACTGCCAAAACGCTACTCTTGCTTTGTTTATTTTTCCTTCTACGTGTTTATTCCAGTTCAGCTTATTGTCTAGTGTTAGCCCTAGGTATTTGACTTCAGCCGAGAGGGAAAGTTCTATGCCAAATAGTTTTGGGAGGTTAAACTCAATTAGTTTCTTTTTCCTTGTAAAGAGTACTAACTCGGTTTTTTTCGGATTAACTTTCAGTTCGTGCTCAATGCACCATTTTTGCAGTATCATGAGCGCTGATTTCATCCTGTTACTTACTATATTCTCAGAGTTGCCTTTGATTAATATAGTTATGTTATCTGCGTATCCTTCAGTAAAATGACAGCTCTTATTCAGTTGTATGATAAGGTCGTCAACCACCATATTCCAGAGTAGTGGTGAGAGTACTCCCCCTTGTGGGCATCCTCGTGCCACTATTCCTCTCGTGGTTGAGTTTACTGTAAATTGTATTGCTCTTTGTTTGAGGAGTTTCTCAATCCAGCCACTGATGGTTGGTTCCACCCCAAATTTTTTGAGCGATTTGTCTATGCTAGTAAAATTTGTATTGTCGAACGCTCCTTCTATATCAATGAAGGCACTCATGACCATGAGTTTATCCGACAGAGCCGCGTCTATCGTACCTACTACAGAGTGGAGAGCTGTTTCGGTAGATTTACCTGTGATGTATGCGTGTTGATGTTGACTGAGCGGCTTTCGCTTTAGGACACCATCTCGCAGATGCCTGTCGGTTAATCTTTCCAAAGTTTTAAGCAGAAAGGAGGCAAGGCTTATAGGTCTATACGACTTAGCCTGAGTGTAGTCTGTTTTTCCCGGTTTAGGAAGGAATATGACTTTCACTTCTCTCCATTGGCAAGGCATGTAGTTATGCGCCAGACATGCTTTGAATATCTGAATCAGGTGTTGTACTATGGTGTGCTTACCCCATTGTAGCAATGCCGGGAATATTTCGTCAAGTCCAGGGGATTTGAATGGGAGAAAACTGTCAATAGCCCATGAAGTATTCTCTGTTGTTATTACAGAGTTAGCTACCCTCCAGTCTATACTGGTTGGACTCCTGTAGGTTGTTTCTTCCCATTGAGTATCCTCTTCCGTGATCTTACAACCTGGGAAGTGGGTCTCTATAAGTACTTGGCTTATCTCCTTATCAGAGGTTGTGTATGAGTTATTTTGATTTTTGAGACATCCTAGAGTCCTGTTGTCATCTCTGGACAGCAGTTTCTTTACTCTGGCTGTTTCGCTTGTGGTGTTAATGCTCTCACAAAAACGTCTCCATGCCTCTCCTTTTCGAGCTCTTATACGTTTTTTGTAATGGTATTGGGCTGTTTTATATTTCTCCCAATCTACCGGTGTTCTGGTGTTTTTAGCCCGGTTGAAAAGTTTTTTGAGATTTTTCTTTAGTCGCTCAAGCTCGGTACCCCATCATTTACTCCTGTCTCCTTTTGGTGGAAGTGTTAATTTGCATGCTTCTTCGAAGCTTTGTTTAATGCATGATGTTTCTATGTTGTCAGTGCTGTACGTCATATCCTTAAAACTAGATACCTTGTGTTCGAGAAGTTCTTGGTACCTGGCTACGTCCGTCTTACGGGGGTTACGCCTGGGCTGTGGGTCCTTCTCAAGCACTGCTATAGTGTAGCAGATCCTCCTGTGATCCGCAAACGATGGTTCTGGCGATACATGCCAGTTGTTAATAATGGCAGCCGCCCCTTCAGAAGCCAACGTGATGTCAACAATGGTTTGATATCTAGAACTAACAAAGGTAGGCTCGTTGCCTCTGTTAATTAAGGTTAGGTTAGTAGAAAAGATGTAGTTTGATAGGTGCTCACCTCTCTTATTTGGAGTCTCACAACCCCATAGTTCGTGGTGTGCGTTGGCATCAGCTGAGATCACCAGGTCCCAGTCTTTGTCCTCACAGAAGTCCACTAGCTCGGCCACCTCTCTCGACGGGATCTCCCCGTCGCCGGGCATGTAGACTGATGCAAGTACCAGAGGTGGTCGATCTGAGTCAGGTGATGTTGCAATTTTAACCGCGGTGATGTCTCTGGAACATAATTGGTTGAGTAGCAAAGCTGGTATAGAGTTGGGAACATATATGCAGGTCCTCGGTTGTTGCACTGAGGTATCTAGCATTATCTTACCCATTTTGTTGTTAAGACCACATATTTTGTCTTTTCTAATCCACGGCTCCTGGATTAGCGCTATGGTCCTGGGTTTAACCTCCAGCAGTCTGCGTAGGGTAGCCGTTGCGATCTGTTTATGCTGGAGGTTGGTTTGTATGACGTCAATCTGACGAACAGGAGCTGAGGACAACATCGTCGTCTTCACACCCCTCCTCGTCAGATTGTTCGGTGCCGCTGAGGTCCACTATGCTGGGCCGTTTTTCTGCCTCTGCTCCAGTGGACGTCTGTATTGTTGAGGACTGACGCGAAGTGCTTGCGCTGACCTCAGGTGTAGTCTCTTGGGGTTTGGGTTGGTTGGTGTTAGCTGATGTCTCGGTGTAAGGAGTGTCGCTGAGCCCCGCAGGAGTGTGAAACTTAACGTACACACTCCCTGTGAGGAACGCTAGTCTCCTCTGCCGCTCCATCAGTTTGGGGATCTGCACCTCTGGGATGCCCAAAGTTAAGAAGATCCCCTTCTCCTGTAGGGTAGCCCCGTACAGTTGCCAAGACTTGACAGCCGTCCACGGGTTCTGCACGCTCAGGAGACGGTGGATCTTCTCGGTATTCTCGCCAACAGTCTTCGGCAGGTACAACGCCGCGCGGATCCGTTTTTGGATCTCCGACTGTTTGATTATGGCGAGTTTTGTGTCTGGTATTGGTGACTGCATACCAGTCACCGTTCTTTTCAGCCAATCTAAAGATTTCTCATCTTCACACCACATTTTGAGCACGCCCTCCGCTGGGATGGGCTTACCTCTGAATGCAGGTGCGTAGGCTGGTTCATCATCTGACCCCATAGCAAGGGCTGCCTCTATGATTCTATCATCGATAGAATTCATGAGCTGCTGGCCATGCTCTGCGGTAAGGTCCGCTGGTGGCACCGTTGTAATTGCTATCAGCAGCTGCGACTGTGTCGCATCCGCGTAGCTAATCGGTGCTCGCCTGTGTGTGAGGTCCCGTTTCGTACGCTTCACGTCTACCCTCGGCGATAAGGTGTCGTCTGAGCGCACCCTCTTGGCCGTTGCCGGCTGCTGAGGGACACCGCTCGAGGGTTTATGGTGATGCGTCACGTCACCGAGACCACGTTTACCTCTGGGTGAGTGCCTGCTGAAGGCAGGACCCGCGTCCGTTGTTCTGCTCCGTGCAAGCTGGGCTGCGGCATTTCAGGTTGGCTTTGCTTGCGCCTCTGTTGTCACGTCTGCGGTCTGTTTACTGTGCTGGGATGTCGATGGTCGGGCTATATCCGCCTTCGTTTGGTGTTGTATGCGGACATCACCAGCTGCAGTGGTCGGTTCTAGAGCGAGGGGTGCGTGGGCCGTTATAACAGGTTCGCTACACCCTGGCTGTAGGTCTGTAGGTCTCGCGCGCCTGGATCGGCGACTGCGTTTCCTGGTATTTGATGGGGCTTCTCCTGGTGTCTTCGCGGAGCTGGGGTCAGCGCGCGGTGTGCGACTGCTTCCCCCTGCTCGACGCGGTACCAGTTGCCAGGAGGTACCCGGTCTAGTCATGATAGTAGGCATGGCTTCCGCCAGCCCCTTCAAGTCTAGAGCTGCCGATTCGGCAGTCTTTTGTGGCGTACGTGAAATTTTTTTCTCCTCCCAGAATACGTGGGGCAGCCCGAAACGGGGACGGATTCTCCAACATCAGTGATGTTGGTACCCTCCTGGGATAATACTTCTTTGAATTTCACTTGATCCATTTTCTTAGTTTCTTGGACAGTCCCCAAGATGGACGAATATGTTAGTGTTTTTGTTGTGTCTTATGTATCTGTTGTGTTGTGATATTGGGCTGTGACGCCCAATCTCACCCCGCACAGGCACTGGTGTATGTGTTTCTGTGTGTTGTGAAGTGTAGGTGGATATGACTACAGATTCAAGTATGCCCGCTTTACAGCCCGTTGGCTCCTTGTGCTCTGCATTCATGATTACCCTCACCATTTATCCGGACTTAGGACCGGCTCCATACCGGATATTAAAACAAGTAGCTGCTGTAATACCCGGCATGAAGGTTGGTTTAAGTAAAGTAATAATCCTACTATTGTAATATAGCTGAAAAACCAGTGGCTTCCTGCAACCTTCATCTGATTGTCGGTCCACTGGATGGGGGAGTACGTATGCCATAGGTTCTGGTCTGTTGCGCGGTCGCAATTCCAGAACCTTTCCGCCCAACGCCATCAGATCTCACCATGTGTCCCGCCCACCCACTCTCGCAACTCTTCAAGCAATTTAGGTTTATCGTAGTTCTCCTACGGAATACCTCATTTCAGATTATATCGCGTAGGGAAATTCCAAGCCATCATTCCATTGCCCACAGTACTGTGCTTTGAGCTTCATGATACTCATATTAAGCGACCACTTTTCAGTTACATAAGACATCGTCAGCTTGTCTTGAAAATACAATTTATTCCTTTCATTTTGAGACACTTCAGGTAATCTCGAATGGAATCGACGAAAAAGTAAACTTACCTGGCTCTACTGTTTGTCCAAGGTATACATATCTATCAATAACTTTAAATATCGTGTTCCCAATGTAAACCTGAAGCGGGTACGACATGGGCATTCAACATGATTTTCTCAACATGAGGTCTTTCAACGTCTCCATAATAAGAACTATATAATCCATTACCTTGAAAATCGAACGCAGCAGTGAACAGTTTCAGAACATGTCCTTGTCTCAGCCCCGCTGCGGTTGTTTAGAACTCGTATTCTAACACCTAGATTCATCATCATCATCATCATCATATCAGCCGAATGACGCTCACTGCTGGGCTTAGGCCCCTCCCAAGGATCTCCACAACGATCGGTCTTGTGCAGCTGTCCGCATCCAGCGGCTTCCCGCGACCTTGACCAGATCGTTGGTCCACCTTGTAGGGGGCCTGCCCACGGAACGTCGTCCGGTACGCGGTTGCCATTCAAGAACCTTTCCGCCCTAACGGCCATCGGTTTTCCGCGCTATGTGTCCCGCCCACTGCCACTTCAACGATGCAATCCTTCGAGCGATGTCGGTTGTTTTAGTTCTCCTGCGGATCTCATCATTTCTGATTCGATCGAGTGGGAAAATACCAAGCATCGCTCTCTCCATTGCTCGCTGGATTGCATCTTGAGCGTTCTTATGAGACCCATAGTAAACGACCACGTCTCACTCCCATAGGTCATTACTGGCAACACACATTGGTCAAAGACTTTCGTCTTGAGACACTGAGGTATTTCGGACGCGAATATATGCCGGAGCTTCCCGAACGCCGCCCATCCGAGCTGGATTCGACGAGAGATCTCTTTCTCGAAGTTGGACTTACCTAACTGGACTATCTGTCAACAACTTCGAGTACAATGTTCCCAACGTTAACTGGAGCGGGTGCAACATGGGCATTTAACATGATTTTCGTCTTGTCCATGTTCATCCTAAGACCCACTCTTTTAGAAGCATTATCGAGATCTTCGAGCATAATGTTCAGGTCTTCCAAGGTCTCAGCCATAAGAACTACATCATCGGCAAATCGCAGGTGTGTTAGGTATTCGCCATTGATGTTGATGCCGCGTCCTTTCCAGTCCAGAAGCTTGAAAATATCCTCCAACGTAGCTGTAAACAGTTTCGGAGAAATAACGTCTCCCTGTCTCACTCCTCGCTGTAGTTAGATCGGATTAGAGCTATTTTTTGGTATAAGTAAGGTAAGTACTTTAGCACCTCGATGTACCTGTAGTCTATTTGGCACCTTTGGGGAGACTGCAGCACTGCCCAGGTCTCAATCGAATCAAAGGCTTTCTCATAGTCCACGAACGCTAAGCAAAGTGGCAAGTTATACTCTTCGGTCTTCTGTATAACTTGCCTCAGCGTATGAATGTGGTCTATGGTACTATAGCCTTTTCGGAACCCGGCTTGTTCGGGAGGTTGGAAGTGAAACGATTCGTAATGACTTTCGAAAAAAACTTATAGATATGGCTCAGAAGCGAGATGGGTCTGTAGTTACACCTAGATTAGTAGTACCTGTGTTATTTTTTGACTTGTAATTTTGTTTTAATGTTGACTTTGCTTTTACTTCATTCATCTGGCGTTCGAATTTGAAGGATGATGAAATTGAATGGCTTTTGGAGGACTCTGTGTACCGCCATCGCCCACCTTGTTTTTTTTAAGTTGTTGGAGAGCTAATTTTATCTAGGCTGATGTGACGGGATATCTACGGTCTAGGGTAAGCTAGGTTCAGTTTCGTCAGTTGTGTTTGCCCAATAAACGTATCTCTCCCGAACACTTTGGATCACTTATTCCGCTCAATGACCTTTTAAATACAATTAGTATATTTTAACTGACGTAGTTAACTCATCTGATAATTTTATATTGCTCTATTTAGCCGCCTGTACCTTCTCTGGATATCCTTAACGTCATTTCGCTCCTCCTTTCGTTTTGTCGGAAAGTTCCTAGATTCTGGTACGGCGGCACTAGTTTTGATTCTATGGCTCGGACAGTAACTACCACCTTGTTGTTCAGATTGTCCACATCTAAGCCCTTGGGATTTTGGAGTTGTGCAAGTAGATACTTGGATAGATATTCATCATCATGAAATTCATCAGTACAATAGTTCGGAGCGTACGTAGATTCCATCTGCCGAGATCGTTTAAGTCTTATATCAGGTTACGAATCATTACAACTAAACTTGTTGAAACTATTTTCAAAATAGATATGGTCGATTCACGTAATTATGTTCATATCGCTTATTGGACGACTATCGATAATTCTAATGGTAGTTTAAGCTATTGGTGTTTTAACTAGCTGGATTTCTTTGTCTCCGGCGCTCCGGTTATTGAATTACACTCTAGTATCGGGCAGTGAAGGACCATGGCGAGTCGGGGTTGTTCCGTTGTAACCGTAAATCAATGAACGTAGATGAGTTGACCGTAGGTGAATCGTCCGTTAGGGATTTCGTTAATTGGTTATAAAAAAAATATGTGAAACAATCTTTAGGCATGTTAACCTTCTGAACGTCATTGTCATCTATGCTTGACAAGCACTTGCGAGCTCTGTGCGCCGACTAGTGTTGTAAAAGAACTGAGTCTTTTAGTCCTAATATTGAGACTAAAGTCCTTTTTTAAGACTCGAAGACAAAAAAGAATAAGTAAAAGCTCAAGTCTCTCTGAGTTTTTAGTGTTTTTAAAAAAGACTCCAGTCTTGCCAAAGACAACTTGAGACAGAGTCTTTTAAAAGAGCTCACTCTTTATAAAAAGAACTCAAGACTAAGTCCTTTAACTAAAAACTTAGCTTTTCTAAAAATAACTAGCGGCTTTTAAAAAGAGCTTACTCGTAAGAAAAGAACTCGCGACTTAGTCCTTTTAAAAAAAAACTCGCGACTAAGTCTTAAATTAATGTATAAGATCAATGGTTAAAAGTGGTTGAAGGAGCTTAGTGCTTCTTCAAGTCTGCCCACCCCTTCGGGGATAAAGGGCGTGATTGTATGTATGTATGGTGATTTACATGTCTTGTTTTGAGCCTGATTAATTGTTTATTCAAACTGTGAGTGATGTGATTATTAAGACTGCAGTCCTCTGCTTAAACAATGCAAAAACTTCATAACATGCGAGTCTTTTTGATTGGGCTCCTCAGTCCTCTACTTTAAAGTTTACGACTCAAAGAACTCATAGGCTTCATGACCCAAGTCCTTTTGATTGGACTGCAGTCCTGCTTTATAACCCATGACTCATAGGACTTGAAAGAACTCAAAGGACTCAAAGACCTCAAAGAACTGAACAAAACCGAAAGAACTTAGAATAAATCTTACGACTCAAAAAAATTTAGGACTGAAAGAACTAAAAAGACTCAAAAGAACTCAAGACTCAGGACTCGGAAGACTAATTAGTCTTGAGTTCTGCAAAAAGAACTCATAGCCGCAAAATGAAGACTAAAAGACTCAGTTCTTTTACAACACTAGCGCCGACGACGTAGATACGTAGTACGCGATAGTTGACAAAAAACCCGGCCAACAAAAATAAAAATTTAGGATATTTACACATTATTAAAGGTATATCATTTCCACTATCCTTACTTTAGAATATCACTGCAACATGTAAGCATTAAACAAGTTTCCTAGAGGCCACAATTACTCAGAATATTGAACTAAAATACATTAATTTTTATCCAAGCAAATTTTATGTCCAGCACGCCAAAGGTTCGCCTATGGTTGAAAGCTAGTGTTGTGAGTTAATGTAAAAATATATGCCATATTTCTTAAAAACTTTTCAAAACTCAAATTAAACGTGTTATTTATTTCAACTATTATTGATATTTGCTTTAAACAAAAGGTAAGACACATAAACTATCGTCTGCTACATTTTATAATAAAAATTTAATCTAATCAAATCGTAAAATTAACCAAATATCTCTACTCTAGCGCATCTTTAGCGCATCACCGATAAATCAGTGCTCTGCTGGAAGCCGTGGTCAAGGATAGACGACACGCTAATGACGTCATTATACGAAGAGAGGGAAAATTTGTGCAGTGCAATATGACCGATTGCTCTTCTACTTCGCATTTAGGAAGGCGTCGAGGAGGATGATCCGGAATTATCAGAATCCTAATATTGTCATTGTGGGTGGACATTTATTGTCACTTAGGAACGTCCGAGCATTTAGCATTAATGGCAGATACTAGTAGATACTCTACGTAGGATATGGCTACATTTCTAAGTAAGTTTCAAAAAGGAATTTCCCCTGCGCTGTTGGAGGGTAGGGATGTGCTGTGGTTAATTTCTATTTTATTTGTGATGTTTGTTTTTTATT
The DNA here is from genome assembly GCA_949315895.1 of Anania crocealis. Lineage (NCBI taxonomy): Eukaryota > Metazoa > Arthropoda > Insecta > Lepidoptera > Crambidae > Anania > Anania crocealis. The sequence continues at coordinate 13,059,365 of OX438880.1, read as the reverse complement.
TATGTACATTATACAAAGAGTGGTCGATAGCCCATGATTAAAATAAACATCCCCGATAATAAGTAGTAATTTATTACATAAAAAAATCAACAAAAAATAGTGTGTGTTATCGTTGTAGGTATCGTTATACGTAGTGTTGCCCAACACAATTGTTTACATAATCCTGCTTATTGTCGACATTATAAGGAGTCATCCTCCGCTGTGGTAGTTTTGTAATAGTTTGAACTTGTAGAGAAAAGGACCAAGTTATGAGCCCTGTGGGTGGTACGTCTTAACTTTGATGTCACACTTACGATAATAAGCCGTGCCACATTCATAGCACGTTAATACTTTCCCAAAAGCAGCTGAAGAAGGTCTTTATTAGACTGAGACGGTCCCAAAAAAAAATTCATTTGATTTATTATTATCATTATTATGTTCAGCGGTGTTTCCCCATATTTCAGACAAGTAAGCTTTAAGTGTGTCGACTTGGGGCTTGTCTGTGTGGTATGAAGTGCTAGTGTCGTGACTGGAAGATGAAGCTTGGATTGATCTATAAAACTGTTATTCATTGTACTGAAATTGAGTGTTTTGACTTTTGCGAAGTGTACAAGCTTTATATCTATTTAATAGACTATTAGCCACCGTAAGCTTTTGTTTGAGTGTGTCAAGAAAGTAAGTTAAATCCGTGTTAGGTGATTCATGAACTGTATGTGTTTTATTGTTTAGAACAATTACTTCTACGTATTTATTCAGCTTTACACTTCTGTGCCCATTAATACGAGTATAATGCGTAAGCCTACCTATTTTAGATGTTAAGTTCCCTATTTTCTTTAATAATGTCTTTTACCATTTGGATTTGTTTCTACTTTTTCACAGTAGAGGTCGTCCTCGAAGCAATTCTAATTTAGTTCCGTTGATCTTTGCAGCAGTCCATGCGGCGCAGTATAAAACAGTTTAAAGGACATTAAATTCTGTATCTATGTCTATGTTAGCAAACTTTTGGCAACAATTTATAAAATTTTAAATAATTCATAGGTGTTTATAAATATCATATCTATTTCACATTTACTCTTAGTCAGGGTTCGAAAATATCCGATATCTACATACCTAGTTCCAGATTGTTCATTATTTTATTAATTTTACTTACTTTTGTTGACTTTGGTAAAAGTGGCGTCACTATCTGTCTCGCTCACCCATGGCAAACATGTCGACTATCCATCTCTCTCATCATTTTGCCGATAAAATAAGAACCTACCAAGAGCTTGTGCGAATAAAAAACATTTTAACTGAGTAAAATGGGTTAGCAAAAATCGGGTTACTTGAGGTTTTTACTTTTTTACTCGTTTTTTTATAGTATGAAATTAACAAGTATTGTACCATTTTATAATACTAATTAAATGCGCCAACTTTTAATGGCACTTGCCAAGGCACTCTAGTACATTTTTGTTAAAGTCGACAAATTAAGAAATTTTTAATTTCATAGTTTAACAAATAGTCCTAATTCTAGGAAACTTGGGGCAATTGTGTCATTATGTGATTTTAGGAATGTTATTTATATATTGCAAGGTAAACTATCTTAGATTTTCACACACATCGAGAACGTCAGATCGTAGACGTCAAAATAAAATATTGTTCTAAGGCGCTACGCAGTTAGTGGGGTCCGCTAGTTGGTTTATACACAAGCAAACGAGATTAGTCATAAGCAATTAAAATGTTTTTACAGATGGCTTTCCCCGAGGCAAAGTTGAAGGCATTGGAAGAAAAGATTTCACACTCCCGTTGGGTTGTTCCTGTGTTGCCTGAACAAGAATTAGAGGCTCTTCTCATTGCCGCTACAGACTTTGCAACAAAAGGTAGAATATATTTTTTACTTATATGACTATAATTACCGACAATTATCTTATAATTAATTAGGTTCCCTACTTGTTGAAATGTATCAATCTAAATTGGTTTTATCATGATCAGGTGAAGATGTTAATAACCCACTCTGCCAACGGTTTTACAATGATGCCCTCACAGTATCTTTTACAAAGATTCTTACTGATGATGCAGTATCATCATGGAAAAATAACATTCAGCAATGCGTTAGATCTAACTGTGAGAAACTGGTCAAACTCTGTGCAATGAAGTTAGATGATCCCAGATTTCTGCATTTGTTATCCATGGCATTTAATCCAAACAACAAGTAAGTGTTTGTGAATATAAGAACAACAAGTAAAAAGTAGTCAGAAATGTATACTTAACATCTAGTAATGTTTCAGATTTCATACATTTAATGCATCCCGCACCTGTGAGGGACTTTCTGTTACCAACAGTGCAACATCAAATAGTTCGATAGGTCAGAGTTCAACTCAAGAACCAGAAGTCTTTGCTAAATCTCAGGATCATCGGACACCAAGGGGTTGGCTGGTCCATCTTATCAATGTGTAAGTTCTATTTCATTTTAATTAACGGAAAATTTCTACTTGGTGTACACTAGCTCTTCGCCCGCGGCTCTGCCCGCGTGAACTCCACGTGATATCGCGCGGTCGGTATCCTGTGCCTATCAATAACATAAAGAAAGATAGATTAGGTAGGCTTATTAATACATTCGTGTCTGTGAAACTATGGAAATAAACGTGTGCGTTCGCCCAGCAAAAAGTATCGCCTATTCGAAAATTGGATAATGCAGATAATTAGTGCCTTATATCGTGTAAAATGTGTAAATGTGCCCGAAATTTTATATTTGTGCGTCCAACAGCTTCAGAGTTATTTAAGAAAAATGAATTCTGCTGCACGAACGTTCGCCCAGCAAAATTTTTTTCATGTCCCTCATATAAACTATTTTCCAACTTAAAAATTCTGAATGCAACTGTACTATTTCAATATCGTTACGCCATCAAGTGAGGAAGGATAGGTCGATGTATCGTACGGCCGCTTTTTAATGTTCACTACAATTTGGTCGGATAATCTACCAAAAATATTACGAATGGTTTTTTATCGTTATTGTCTAAAGTTATGGGCATACATACATGATTTTTTGCATACGTATTCTTAAAACAGCGCACATATTATTGTAGAAGCATGTAATAAGCCAGCTCACAGAAAACTAGTGTTTTCGTATTCTAAGTAATTTCACTCAAGATAACCTCAAAACAAAGACAAAATCGTTAAGAACTCGGCAATGATATGTAGTAGGCCGGCGAAACTTTACATGATCATGTGAATATAATATATAATACGAGTAGGTATCACTCGGCACTAACGCGAAGTCCTTGGTCTTGTTCGTTCGAGAGCCAGAGCATTTTTCAAATTTTTAGGAAATAAAAGAATAGATCCTCAACCATGCTAGTCATGTTAATGAAAATTGCGGCACAAATATGCACAAATTTACTGTATCTGTATACAAAAAATCATGAGTAGCGTCCAACCGTTTCCGATATATAGCAATTACCGAAACGTTCGCCCAACAAAAAACTAAATAAGTCTGACATCTTAAGAGGCACAAATTTGGCTTTTACGGCACATTTACACTCGTACATAAGCTACCTTTTTGCATATTTAATATACAGCTAGACGTAGGTATAAATTAAAAAAAAAAAAATTGCTGGGCGAACGTTCGTGCAGCAGAATCCATTTTTCTTAAATAACTCTGAAGCTGTTGGACGCACAAATATAAAATTTCGGGCACATTTACACGATATAAGGCACTAATTATCTGCATCATCCAATTTTCGAATAGGCGATACTTTTTGCTGGGCGAACGCACACGAAATAAACCCAATCGGTTAAGCCATTTAGTAGTTGACATACCGACAGCAACCACCTACTTAGTCCCGCGGTAAAAAGTAGCCTATGATTATCAGGGATAATGTCGACTTCCAATGGTAAAAGAATTTCTCAAATCCGTCTATTAGTTTCGAAGCCTATCAAATCTTTCCTCTTTATAATATTAAGTGTAGATATGTATTTATAAAAAAAATATGTTTTAGGTTTGGCCAGACTGGTGGCTTTGTTAGGCTTCGTGAAAGATTTGAAACAATAATGGGTTTTCAAAAGCCTGATCTCACATCATCAGTGAATTCAGAGGAAAAGGTTTCAATGGAGATAACAGAAAAGGAAAGTGAAGATAGCAAAAGCACGAAAACGGAGGAACCTGAAAGTGTCCCAATTATCTCGGAAAGTAATGAAGTATGAATCAAATGTTTACTTATTTCGAGGTGTTAATTAAAGAATAAAATATGTAATGCTAAGAACGGCATATAATCATCCCACTGCATTGAATTCAAGTTACCATAGCAATGATGGGTACGGGCATAATCACCACGCTTGCTAAATGCGGGTTGGTTATAACAGACCCGAGCAGTGTTCGAAAATTCGATCCTTTTCTTGCCCGACCGGGGGTTTGAACGTCCCGAGATATTGGCCCAGTATTCAACCACAAGACTTAAGGAAGAATAAATGAAGATGCTTCAATTTTCCTATGTTCTTTCAGCTATCCACTCTATCTCGTAACGAACAACCTTCTTCTTTGGAGCAGTCTACTAGTGGCGAGACGCGAGTCGCAGCTGTGTGGCATCTTCTGCGTCCTCTTGGCCTCTGCCACGATCTTCTTACACCACACACTGTTACTACATACTTACTGCCCGTTTTGGTATGTGCTATTTTATAAAGCAAATATTATATACCTTTTTTGTTAGGATGTATCCTGAATAGAAATATAAAAATACGGTATAATACGAAATGGTCGGTATTTTTCGTATTTTATCGTCACAGGCGTAATTTTTAAATTTTTCAAACGCCGGTATCTACGAGAATATTTAAACAAATGCATTTTACTTGACTTTTTTACGTATCATAGTTGTATTAACTTGCATGCTCGGCATGCGAGGAGATGCGGATTCGAGTCCCGCCTGAGACAAAATTTTTCAAGTTTATATACTGATATTAAAACTGCAATTAAGTTGCTAAAATATCAAATAAAGTATATAAATAGCTGTTTCATCTTAACCGACTGTCAAACATCTGCAAAGATGTTTCTTTCGAGTGTTAAGGGTGCAAACTCCTAACATTTGATGAAACAACGCTGGCTTTCAGCTTAAGAATATGCTTGAAAAATTCGCGCCGTGTCGCAGTGTCTCGGTGGCCTAATGGTATGGCGCCCGCTCGGCATGCGAGGAGATGCGGGTTCGAGTCCCGCCTGAGACAAAATTTTTCAAGTTTATATACTGATATTAAAACTGCAATTAAGTTGCTAAAATATCAAATAAAGTATATAAATAGCTGTTTCATCTTAACCGACTGCCAAACATCTGCAAAGATGTTTCTTTCGGGTGTTAAGGGTGCAAACTCCTAACATTTGATGAAACAACGCTGGCTTTCAGCGTAAGAATATGCTTGAAAAATTCGCGCCGTGTCGCAGTGTCTCGGTGGCCTAATGGTATGGCGCCCGCCCGGCATGCGAGGAGATGCGGGTTCGAGTCCCGCCTGAGACAAAATTTTTCAAGTTTATATACTCAACTTCTTTAATTTTGTTTACCTTATATATTTAAATTAATCGCACTCACGCTAACGATTAACAAATCTTTTAAGTAAATGGAATACACAATACGTAACAAAGACACGGGACTTGTGCTTGCGCGACGTTGCCACTGTGTGCTGATCCACCTCGGTGATCCTCGCGAGTGAAATCATTCTTTCTCTCTCACTCAACTTAGATGCACCGCGCGCGCCGCGTTTTGTAGTTTCGTGTGAAATGTCTCGACGAACTTTAGGCGGCGTGACAATACTATCAAATATTGAGTGACGAAAATAATAAAAAAACTTAGTTTGCATTTACTGCAATATTGTTAACAAAAATGCAATAGCTACAAGACTAAGGCTTTACTTAATAAACTGTTGTCTTTAATCAATCCCCCCTATAATGAATGTGAGAGTGTGTACATAGTAAAATGTTCCGTTTTCATGCTAAAACTACTGAACCGATTTTGATAAATTTTAACATCGAGATGTAGGTATTCAACTACGGAGACTAACATAGGTTGTTTGTCACGAATATAAAAACTGAAGAGGTTGTAATAGCAGCTGAGTTACTATGGGAAAACGATTATTTTTTTAGATAATCGTTATAGAGGTACTTTCACTACTTGCACATCCGTATCCGAAGACCAACTAGCTGGTCTTACTAACAAACAATTTCCCTAACGTGCACGATACTTGTATTTATTCTTTCGTATTTACACGTTCCTAAAGATAATATACTAAAGATACCGTACTAAATGATGTGATGCCGGTTAATCGATATTTTTTCATTACTTTTAATAGCTAGTTATCAAATAATTTCCCCAATGTAAGGTACTTCTGATTATTTTACATGTTAAAAGATAAAATACCAAAAATACCGTATGAAATGTTATAATACCGTTTAATACGGTATTTTTGTGCATCCGTATCCGAAGACCAACTAGCTGGTCTTACTAACAAACAAATATTTCCCTAACGTACACGAGACTTCTATTTATTCTTTCTTATTTACACGTTCCTAAAGATAATATACCAAAAATACCGTACTAAATGACGTGATGCCGGTTAAACGATTTTTTTTATTACATTTAATAGATAGTTATCTAATAATTTCCCCAATGTAAAATACTTTTGATTATTTTACATGTTAAATAGAGATAAAATACCAAAAATACCGTATGAAATGGTATAATACCGTTTAATACGGTATTTTTGGTATAATACCTAGGAGCACATTTGGTAAAATACCAGCCTTACATCTCTAATTCTGAAGCGAAACGCCCAGGTTATATTTTAGTCCTTAAAATATAGCTTACCTTATAATAATATATATTATGATTAGAATGACAGTTCTCACTGAAAGAGACGACGTAACTTTGTACCAGCGTCACACAATTGAAACACATTTGCACTAGAAAAACTATTGGTAACTGGCATGATAAGAATATTTTTTATACATTGCTTTACATATTAATCAATTTAATTATATATGACAGATATTTAAAGTTAAAAGCATTAAAGTAAACCAGTCACAAAAATTACACCTAACTCTAAAAGACGTCTTTACAAGGTTACGTCATTTTTCATAATCGCTAGTGATGACGTAAAATGGACAAATCGAAATCGACAGACTAACAATATTTCAAAATCGAAGTAATGTAACATAAATGTTACAAATGATTTAATGAACATTGGTTGATGCTAAGAACATAAAATTGCAATTATTATTAGTTAACGAAAATTTCAAATTTAATATATCCTATATGCGATAAAAAAATCTAATTTATTTTCATGATTGTCCCAATTATTCTGATAATGATCAAGATACTAAGTTACTGTTAAATCTTAATATATCTGATATACGTTTTATTTTATTCGCCTTAACTGTTTTTTTTCGTTTGTTCAGTCGAGAGTCCCAGCGCTAGTCTCCTCAGTTTGACAGGTGTCATTCTAATCGAGCTATATTTTAAAGACTATAGAACTAGAAAAAACTTTTCTGATCTGAATATGAATGTTTAAACAAAACAAGTAGTATTTAGCAGTGGTTTTACTCAATATTTGCATTAGTTTTTATAGTTTTAAGAAGAATTTACACCTTTTTTATTCTAGTAAGTATTAAATTTGTATTTGCCGTTTGCATATGATAGCAAAACTACAATATATGTTATTCTGGTCAATAATTGATCATTTATGTACATGAAGTGGTAGGGTAGGTAGGGGTAACTTGCAGCATGTTACAAGGCACAAACTTTCGTAGGCCAAAGGCCTAATAAAATCTATCTATCTATCAATATTATAAAAGAAAGTCGTGTTAATTACACCACTTTAACTCAACAACGGCTGTACAGATTTTTATGATTTTCGTGTTTTTGGGTTTGTGTTCATCTGGCATAGGATAAAATTTTTAAAAGTTATAAAATTTATAGGGACGGGTCGCAGGATACGACGTTTGCTGGGTCCGCTATATATCCCATAACTCTAGGATATTAATCAGAGCATGGTAAAGAATCAAATAGCATATGAAATATATTTTTTTGTTTTAATTTTTCATACAAAATAATTCTGAAAAGTCATGACTGTTTATGTAAAACAATCTTACCTTGATATGAACGAATTTTTGAATAAAATTATGCTCTCCCGCTACTTTACTACACTTTAGTGTTAGTTTGCCAACATCTCGCAAAACTAAGGATTCCTCATGATACTGGTTACATTTTTTTAACTAATATGACTAAAATTGATGTTATATTCGAAACTATTGATTTCTGAACCACTTGTCCTAGAGCGTTTTATATTATTTTTGCCTATACATTTAAACCTTACAGTTATGGGATATCAAAAAACGCACCGTGTATAAAATATGTCAGCCAATTAACAAGTACCTGTTTCTTGGACTTTATTTTTGTATTTATTTGGTTGTGTACAAGTTTTTTTTCTTATAATGTTTTTTTTTATAGGAATGTATCCCAACATTATTAGAAAGTCTAACTGATGAAGAGTTAAAGAGAGAAGCCCGCGGTAGTGAGAATAAGACTGACACTGTTTCTTGTTTGATTCGCGCCTGCAAGTATGTATCAGCAAAGACACCACAACACCAAAGTCTTTTAAAATGTGAGTTACTAATTGTTCTATTTAATTTTTATTTTGCTTATTATAAGAAACGTGCACTAATTCATTAAAAAACCTATATTCACCAACTAATTCACATTTGAGAATATTATAATTACAAATTTATCTTTGACTGCTTTATATAGGTGAATAAGGAAGTGCCTACATACTATAAAGTTTGTTGATTACATCATTTATATTCTCCTGAAGAAATATTATTATATTTGTTAATTTCCAAAAATTCCCATATAGAAATATACTTTAGCATTTCAATTATTAATTGGAAAAAGCCTGTTAAAAATAGTTCTCGACGATTGTCGTGGCTAAGATATCCCAGATTTATAGCTAAAATGTTATAAAATCTTAAATGTAAATTTAACACTGCAAAATTGTAACAGTTTATTTTTATACCGTTTTACCGTTTAACTCAATATAGATCTGTGACTGATTTTTTTAAGCATCTAATAAAATCAATAATGGGTTTGTTACGATCAATCAATTACCATTTAAACTGGAGTGTGTGATATTTCTAAAGACTTTGTTTGTAAATGTACAGTTGTGAGACTTGTGACATCATACTTATGTAACAACTTAAAACAAAGTAAATTTTACTTAATAGTTGCTGTTACTTATGTAACAGCTTAATGCAAAGTCAATTTTACTAAATAGTTGTTGAAATCTTAGAGTATTAAACCAACCGGAGACGACATGACTACTAATATCCATGCGAATGTCTGCCAATTTCCGCGCGGGGAGCGTGGAATGCACACTAACAGCGATTGTATGTAACAAATGCATTTTCGTACGCAAACAAAAAAATATCAGTAATCAAGTAGTATCAAAGTATCAGTGTACCTACAAAATGACGTCATTTTCACGTAAGCAATGATAGTGCTAGACACTATCGATATTTCAGTATCGATGAGTTCAACCAATAATTAAAAGGGTACCTGACTCACATCATATTTGACGCAATGAATAAATAGTTTCTGTCATTTCCCTTAAAATACCAATATTTATCGATTTCAGTTAACAAAAGTGCAAGACAGCTACATTATCAATTATAAAATCATATTTTTTTTACTGGCAAAACGCTGTCGGTAATGTTTTGACGTCATAGGGCTCTAAGCAAACTTCATGTCGGATTTTACGAGTAAATTTCGAAATGTTGTCTATACTATGACATTTACATTATTGAAATAAGTGACTGAGAAAGTGTAGTGATTGAGATTTCATATTTGTAATAATCCCTAATCCGAGTTTAATTGATTTTTCATTTTTTCATTGATTTAGATGCGAAAACCTAGATAGTACAAATCTGAATGTTGGTTGAATGTGAAATGTTTGTTTTGACCCGTATGCATATGTCTTCACAGAACAGACAATCTATAAATCAATATTGCCGTCAGTGTTTTTGTCGGTGTACGAAATTTGGAAGAAGAAAAAGAGTTATTTACTTATCAAATTGGTCTAAAAAGTCTATTATTTTTACGTAGGTAACAGAAGATTTTAGAAAAAGACTATGTATGATGAAATAGTAAAATCTTCACTTAATAGAAATTATTATTGATTAATACATACAATGAATGGGAGAACACAAATTGTTGTCATTATTTGTTTTGGGCTGTCACAGCTCTCATCGTTCTGCAGAGTGGTCAGTTTTTAAATTAAAAAAAATATCATTTCGTAATAAGTTTACGCCCCGTTTGGTCTAGTGGTTTAAATTCCGGGTCAATTCTATTCTATTCTATTCTAATTTTCGTGGTGATAATGCCAGTTCCCATCATTGCTGTGGTGAATTCAATGATGGAGGCCTTTTCCGTGCAGTGGGATGATACTAGGCTGTTACTAATTAAATTTACTTATTAATTTTTATAAATTGAATTGAATAAATAATTATGTTACGACGAAAAAAATTATTACAAACAGTAATCCTAAATTAAGTAGTGATTTATTTTTAATACCAGTTGGTTAAAAGCTCTAAGATTGAAATTAACTATGCTTTCAGACATTAAATGGTATGTTCATTAACATTAAAAAGTAAATTAATTTAATAATATCGGCTACATAAGTATGTAAACACTTTTTGGTTTTACCAACCTTATGTCGTTGTATTGAAAGTCAATATTAGTCAGAAGTGTCGTCCCTTTTCATGATTTGATTCAAAATCGTTGGGTTTAGCTGTCACAATTTTTAATTTTTAATGCCTGATTCGATGAAACTTCTATTAATTTACCTTTTATTTACATTATTTAAAAATTCTTACCTCGAAACTCTGAACCAATTGATTAATCTGTCTCTTACCGTTGTTCAATTTATTTTTTGGACTTTTTTTTAATGTGCACTTGTTTGACATTACACTTTGTTAGAAACACTGTGAAATTATAATTATCTTTTAAACACTGCTTCTTGCCTATGAAAGTAAACAACATTTGCGGCATTGAACAAATAAGAGCAGCAATATAGTCATAAAAATTCCAACTGCCTGGGACTCGAACCTACAATCTTCTGCTTAACGGGCGACTGCTCTATCCATTCAGCTACCCAGCTTATAGCGTAAAGCCTTTAATAAATTCGCCGATGCACAAAATATTATCTAGGTAGCTTAATGGTAGGTAATAGCAGTTGCCCGGTAATCGAAAGGTTGACGTTTCGAACAAAATCCTAAACATAATTCGTTCCCATATTCGGCCTGAAAATAATAAAACTTATAAAATAATATGTCACGTGTTTATTATCATCATAACTGTTAAATGTCACACAGTATTTAGGTGGACATCATGGAAGGCAGTTCGCGGCTCACAGTGGAGCAGTTGCACACCCTGTAGCTGCTTAGGGGCGCGGTTATCGTCATTCCTCCCCTATGCTGCTACATCGTATGTTACTGCCTCCCATTCATCTCATCGCCGCACCATTGTTACTGTGGGTCTTCACCAATGCTGTCTGCATGACTGTCCTTCTGTATCTCATTAAATCGTGCCATACAGCCTGTGGTGCTTTTCATAGATTTTGTGTTTGTGAAATTAACTGTTATATATGTGTACATTGTGTAAATAAGGTTTTTGCCATGACTGAAACCAATTTTTTTTTTCAGCATTGGAAATGTTTAGGTTGAAAATGATATTGCGGTTGTTGCAAATGTCATCATTCAATGGTAAAATGTCTGCGTTGAATGAAATAAATCAACTTATCAGTACAATATCTCAACAGCCGAAACCCGAATGGCTTACGCCTGCTGTCATCACAGTAAGTAAGAAGTGTAAGAACTTCTTAAGTCCTTAACCCTTCATGCCTTTGTATCATATTGTTAATAATTTTAAATGTTGTTTACAGAATTGGATTAGAGAAAATAAAGTTGTAGATATAGTTTTACGCGATTCACTTCATCAGCCTCAATATGTGGACAGGTTAGAGAAAATGTTAAGGTTTATGATAAAAGAAAACTCTTTAACACGAGACGATCTGGATGCAATTTGGAAGGCACAGCACGGAAAGCACGAAGCTATTGTTAAAAACCTGCACGACTTGTTGGCTAAACTTGCTTGGGACTTCACTCCTGACCAGCTGGATCACCTCTTTGACTGTTTTAAGGTATTATTGATAACCTTTTATGTTCTGATATTGTTATTAGGTGGTTACAATTTAATATAATGATGACATGCTATGTTTATAACAAATAATAATAAAAAAGCTTTATTTCTTACCACAAAGTATACAAGTACATGGATATATAATCGTGTTAACAAAGGTAAAATAATTCACTTTGTGGAAGACTGGTGCCTAAACTTTATTTTTTAGGCAAGTTGGGCTACGTCAACCAAAAAGCAGAGCGAAAAATTATTAGAAGTTATAAGGAGACTTGCGGAAGACGATAAAGATGGTGTAATGGCGAACAAGGTGAGCCTATAGTTTTATACAATTATGATGACCATGAACTAAAAGTGAATTATGTTTATAATACAAATACCATTTTGTTACAGGTTTTAGTTCTTTTTTGGAATCTAGCTCATTCTGATGAAGTCTGTACAGAAATAATAGATGTCGCTTTGGTTAATCTCATCAAAATTTTAGACTATAGCTGTAGTCAAGATCGTGATGCACAGAAAACTCTCTGGCTTGATAAGTAAGTCATAGTATATACATGTTTATTATTTATGTATTCATTCGTTGGCTAGTTAGATCTATGGGTGAGGTAAGAGGCAACTAAAAGAATTCTGCAAGAAGAATATAGCAGAAACGTCTTTTCTCGAGCCTTCGAACTGTGCCGATTTTTTTATAATAACAGCATTGCTCCGACCAACTTTGAGGTAGAACACCTCTATAGTTCTGATATTTCCTTGCAGATGTGTAGAAGAGCTTAAAACGAATGAGAAGTGGGTCCTCCCGGCGCTGAAAATGATGCGCGAGATCTGTTGCTTGTATGAAGCGGGTGGCGGCACGGGTGTACGGCCACACGTTACAAGGCAAGAACTTATCGACCGCTTGCAGACGCAACATTCTCTCGTTATTCTAGTCACCGACTCTCTTACTCACTATATGGACGGAGTTAGAAATAAACTGGCAGGTAATAATAATAAAAAACCTTATCTTTTTCTATTTTTGCAAATAGATAAATATTAACACTTGATAACGAAAATTTATTAAATCAGTCGAATCATTTTTGCAAGTAGGCCCCCAGTAGGCGCTTTTACACGTCCCAATATTTCAATCAAACACTTCTTCGAGACAACTGGTCTAGTAGATTCAATTCCCATCGAAATTGTTAAATCATTCAAATGTTATTATTTTAATTCCTTGTACTTTACTTCTATTTCGTTTTGTTATTTCCCTTTAGCAATTTGATGTTAAACCTAATCTTATTACAGCAGAAGGAGAAATAAACTGGGAAAATTGGTTACCTGATGGGAGGTATCCCCATGCTGGACAAGTACACGAAAGATTAAGTTTTCTAAGGTTTCTCTTAAAAGATGGTCAACTGTGGCTGTGTGCAGAACAAGTAAGAATAAATATATTTCATAATTGCCTATATTTATGTCTATGAAAATCTGACATTAATATTAATACTGTTTTATAGGCAAAGCAAATTTGGGTCTGCCTTGCGGAACGACCAGCGCATCTGGGTGATCGCGAAGCGTGTTTTAGATGGTTCAGTAAGCTTATGGGAGAGGAACCAGACTTAGATCCAAACATTAACTTGCATTTTTTTCGAAGAAATATTATGACTCTACCTCCTAATTTACTCACGCACGCAGGCATTAAATGCTTCGAAAGGTGGGTACAATCATAACCATTGTTTATTTATATTGAATTTCATATTGTGACTAATATTTTGTACAATAATAATACAGTCTTATGTGTGAAAGTTAATTTTCAGATTCTTTAAAGCTGTAAACTCGAAAGAAGGGAAACTAAAAATTAAACGACGGAGTTTTTTACTTAACGATGCTGATCTCATAGGGTTAGATTATTTGTGGAGGGTGAGTATGACTTAAATTTTAGAAATACATTTTGCTCTCACTCTACAAAGTAAAGATGATAATATTGCTACGGTATAGTTTTATAGCATTAGTAAGTATACATGTATCAAATGTATGATCAGGTAATAACAGAGTGCTCAGACGAGATATCGGTGCGAGGCATCGAGTTGTTGCGCGAGGTATGCACTTGCGTGGGCCCGCAGTTCTCGGCCGCGCACCACCACGAGGCTTTTCTCACACAGTGCTGCGCGCGGACGCAGAGGATGCAAAAAGATATGGACCAGCAGGAAGGTATGTGGGGTTATCCACGGTATAAGTTTATTATTATAATGTGTAATAACTGGCATGGGTCAAAACAAACAATTAACATCCATCCCAAATTCAGATTTTGTACTTTTTGCCTTTACGAATCTAACATACATGTTTGCAATGTATACATATGTTAACATGGGCTAGTTTTCGCTTGACATGCCATTTACCAAACATCCAGTATACTATGACATTAAAAAATAGAAGTAAAAAAATAGTAGATATTCTTAATTACTTTACACCGTTTTGAAATCCCTAAAATAACACAAGCCTCGGCGAGGTCGTGCTAGGAAGTCATTATTTCCAGCAAGACAGACGTATCTCTATAATCTGTAATAATTGGAAATTGAGAAATAGGAGTAAACAATAGTAAATATTCTAAACTATATTAAACCATTTAAAAATTTTCAAAACAACACAAAATAGGCGTGAAATTGTAATATTATAAATAGTAAAATTCTGAGAACATTTTGAAATTTAATAATAGTCTCGGTTTCTGTGTAGCAGTGCTAGGAAGTATTCTTCTGAGCACGACCATCGCATCTCCTAGATCTAGTTGATAGAAATTTACCAATAAGTGGTAAAAAATCCTAACTATTTTTACCGTCTAAAGATATTATCAAAACATCCATAGTTGTGCCAGGAAGTACAAAACCGTAAGATCCGCCATAAAGTTTGATTAGACTACCCAATGACGACTTAACTAACATGACCGACCGTATTTTCAGAATAAAAAAATAAGTACAAAAAACATTGAAAAGATGTAGCTTATTGCACTTTTGCCAACTGAAATCGATAAATATTGGTCTCTGAAGTGAAATACTACAGAAGCTATTTATTTATTGCGCCAAATCTGATGTAAGTCAAGTAGCCTGGTAAAAGTTTTCATATATCAAGCTTGTTTTTTAGATACTACTGAAAGTTGTACAAGAATGTGCAGGGTTATACGTGCCATACAGGAATATGTAAATGAATGTGATAGACGATTTTCCGCCGAAAGACAAATCCTGCCGATTTATAGATCGGGCCGGGGAAGACAGTGTACTATTATAGTCCGATTTAATTTTCAAACTGGCCAAAGACAAATTGACGACATCGAACTATTTTCACATTCTAATGAAACATTGCATTCATTGCGTGCGGCAATCCAAAGAAGGTATGCAGAGTTTTAATAAAGTAAAATCTTTTTCCTTGCATTAACATACCTACTACATAAATATTTTATATTGTTTCAGACTCAAGTGTGCTACAGATAGTAATATAAAATTAGAGCTTTACGTAAATAAGTTAGAACTGTATGTAAATGGTGAGCTCTTAGATTCAAGTCACGATCGAAAAATACTTTCACAAATACCGCTTCGTGATAAAACTGTTATTGTTGCTAAGGTAAGTTGCAGTGTAAAAGAAAACGTCCTTAAATATATTTTTTTTATAATGAATAACATTAAAAACATGTATAAAAATTACAGGTTTACGATGGGCAAGTGTGTGGCAGTGGAGGTTGCGGCTCTTCAAATGAGTCTAGTAGTGATTCAAGCACGTCATCGCCCCCTTTGCCTCCCACTCCTGAACATGCTTTACCGGGCGTCGTAAGTATAATTGATTAATATCTTGTACATTTAAAGGACCTATTCTTCTTAAATATATTTATTTATTGACCTAGGTATTGTTAAATGTATAAAATGTATAAGTAAAACTTGAGCTTAGTATTTCCATAGCAGAAACCTATTCAACTTATAGTGCTTAAACCTCTTGATTTCGTTTCCACAGCTTTTTGCACAGGGATCATGGTACATTCCGTTCATTTTGGAAATGGAACACATTGGTATTACCAAAAGGCACATGCAGCTTACTGAGGCTGCGCATCTTCTCACTCAGCTCTGCCCGGCTCACAAGCAAACTGTAGGTATTAGAATGAGTGACTAAAAATGATAAAATGGGTGCAGGTGTGAAGATCATAATTAATACAATTTTTACCAAATATTAATTATTTTTTTGTTTAAATTTACGATTTTATTTCCATTAGGTTGATAAATTAACAGAAGCTTTATTGTTCCGAGAAGATACAAAATTAAGGGATATGTTATATGGACCAGCGCCACCCACAGTAGCGTACAATATAGAGGTATAGTATCTTATTTTTTAAAATGTTGATTGTTGTTTCGATTCCAATTAATAATAGGTCTTTACCTATGAAATTGCCGTTCTGCCACTTCAAATCAAAATAATTTTTGTTAGGCTAAGAATTTTAATCTAAAATTAGTTTTATTTTAAAAACATGGAATTCTTTTTCCAAAAGTAGGCATTTGTTAATTGATTAGTATTTCATTTTCATCGCATTTCAATCTTTTTCGTCATCATGGATAGGTATGTTAAAAATTCGAGTAATTATGGAATATGAGTACCGTCGTGGCAGCAACGCGGCACAAGCGGCACGCAACATCAACTTTACGGAGCTAACACTACAAACTAGTGGTGGTGTTAATGGTTGAAAAAAATTATTCGTTAAAAGTTAATTGTTGAATAAAAATATCGATATTTTTAATGGTTAAAAATATCAGTTGATATTTTTACCTGTACTTGAATATGGTTGAAAATATCAGTTGATATTTTTATTCATATAAATTATTTTGATATTTTTACCTATAGTTGAATATGGTTGAAAATATCAGTTGATATTTTTATGCAGATACATTATTTTGATATTTTTATACGTAGTTAAATATGGTTAAAAATATTTGTTATGTTTATGCAGATACATTTTTTTGATATTTTTCACAGTAGTTAAATATAGTATTACGCGTTTATTTTTATAGGTTTACTTAATGAATTTGAACATCAATTATCATCATCAATCATCGTCATCATCATCATGATCATCATAATTATCATCATCATCACCATTATCATTATCATCATCATCATCATGATCACTATCATCATCATCACAATTATCATCATCATCATGATCACTATCATAATCATCACAATTATCATCATCATCATCATCATGATCACTAACATCATCATCAGCATGATAATTGTGATGATGTTGAACATTGTGATGACGATGATGATCGTTGTGATGATGATGATAGTGATCATGATGATGATGGTTATGATAATTGTGATGATGATGATGAACATTGTGATGATGATGATGATGATGATTCAATGAACTTGAACAATGCGTATGAGCCTAAAGTTCAATACGCCGAGTAACATCATTCTTCCTTATGCTAATGGAATAGAGTTCTATTTTATTGCAACTGTAACTACTTGTGTGACTCGCAAATTTTATCAAATTATTACACCTCGTCTCAATCACGCACGTGTCCTAAATAATGCATTCAAATTTAGGCTCTAATCCGTTTACTTAATGCTTAAGTTAACTTACTCAATAAAAGAATACATTTATTAGAAAGATTGGATATGATATTTTTATTCTTTGCGATCTAACGTTATACATATTCATTAGGTAATTTTATCAATCGGTTAGATTTATCTATACGAATAAAACTTTTAGTTGCGTTAAATTATCAATGGCTCGAATGAATATTTTTATTTGATAAGGTTAACAATATTTATTGAATAAATGTGATATATTTTTTTATTAGTTAAATTTAACTGATAATAGATATATTCACCATCTCTATAAAAACCAACGCACCACCTGTTATTGGATTGCTCGCTTCCGTTCTGGAAATTTCGACCTGAAAAATGAACCGCGGTCGTCCGAAGACTTTGGTCGACAATGACAATATTGGTCCACTTGCATCAAATTGGCAAGGTAAAAAAGCTTGACAAATGGGTGCCCCACGAACTCAATGATCACCAGCGCTAGGTACGCGTCGAGACGTGCCTTGCACTGCTCAACAGACACACAAATGAAGGAATTTTAAACCGGATTGTTACCTGCGATGAAAAATGGATTCTGTTTGATAACCGCAAGCGCTCAGCAAGTTGGTTGGATCCTGGTTCAGCACCTAAACAATGCCCTAAACGAAAACTTATCCCTAGAATTGCCTCCCGTCCAGCTGATTTCTTTAAGAAAGGCATCAATAAACTGCCACTGTGTTGGTAAAGATGCATTGATTGCATAAGTGATTACTTCGATTAATACAAATAAAAAATACATAAAAAAATTCGTTTAAATTTTTTCATCCAAAACGGCAATTTTTATAGGTAAAGACATAATAACTACAATTAGTAAATAACTACAATTTGTTTTAGGTTCTCTATAGCATGGTTATGCCGTCATCTGACACGCGGCTAGACCGCAGTCGAAGTTTTCAGCTGGCGTGCGTAAAGAAAGCTCCTTTGCTAGTTCAGTGTTTATCAGACAAAGAATTTCTTCAAGGTGCCGCACCTCACACTAGAAGGTATTGTGATAATTTATACATACATATATATGCAATTATTAGGCGCTGAAAAAACAATGTAATTATTTTTGTTTTATTTAAGGCTTACCAAAAGTTGTTTGATGAGGTGTAATACTCGCCAAACTGCACCACATGTGACTTTGCGAAAATTCTGACTAGTCTTGTGTTCTTCTTTTTCAGGGTTGGATACTTAGCACTAGTCAGACTTGCTAAGTTAGCATTATATACTTTAGGTCATCTTTTCGAAATACTCGCTCCAGATGGTTCAGATACTTCAATCGATAAGGAGTTCAGGTATGTACTTTTAAAAGATTTTTTCATCTTTGGTGCCGTAAATAAAAGTAAAATATTAATTGGATGTTTATTTGCAGAATGGATGTAACAATTCTAAGAGAGGCGTTGCAAACGGTACCAAATCACAATTGTGAACTAATTGTTAAAGCTATCTCTGAAAAGCTTGCAAATGCTCTCGGTGAACAGGTGAATCATGTGAATATTCTTTTGTTATCATCCCTGTTTTGAATTTAGTCTTGAAGCTTTTGTTATATGGCTTAAATATCATTCTCCATATTCAGGTGGTGACAAGTAGCGAGGAGAGTGACTCTGTGTCCTCGCTGGTGTGGTGGCGTGTTCCTACTACCGCTACTGTACGAGCACTCTATGCACTTGCGTTTTCTGTTGTGCAACCGGCTGAAACAGGCAGCATCGTCCACATCGAAGACGTTACACGTAGGTGTTAATTACATATATTTTTTAATTTTAAGTCACTGATTATGACACTTTGTATTGAAGTCTACTTGAGATAACCAATTTTAACCTGGTTATATTGACAGTTGTTCGTGAGTGTATGGAGGTGGTGACCATATGCATGGCGTTGGGTGGCGGGCATTTGGACTCGCTAATACACGAATCTTGGTGGCAAGACACAGCTTTGTACCTGATGATTGATTGCCCTAATCCTCAAGTAAGTATTGTAGATGTCTGTGTGTCTGGTCTGTCTCATTATACCAATTTTAGTTTTAGCTTTTCAATCTGAATAATTAAACGACGCTGTAGAAAGATGTCGAGGAGGTGCTAGGCTGTGTATAACACCGTTTTGTACATTAAACCGATGATGTATGGGTTTTTTTTAATGATAAATAAGTGGCAGTAGTGCCAGTTTTATCATGTTCTGTTTTGTTTTTATAAACATACATAAAAATAAAATAAATAACACAGCTCGGTGCATAAACCTAAACTTCGAAATGTCCGAAATGTTCAAATGAATCTACATATCTTTTGTCATGTTTCATACCTCTTTTATAAAAGTTAGTATCAAATAAACATCATTTGTATTAGAACTAGAAAGCAAAACATTTATTTATTTCATTATGTAGGTATTTTGTTAATCATAAGAAATTATTGTACATGCAGTGCTGTTACTGAGTTGTAAGAGCATCTAAATATTATAGTAGAGAGCGCTCATTTCGTGTGGACTTTTTTGATCGTCGATGGTGTATCTAGCTCATCGACATAATAGAACTAGATATACAGTCCGATACAAAAAATACTACTTTAACTGTCCTGGATTGAATGATTGACGTTTATTTTATGTCAGTGTCAACTTTATAGCCCCGCCAAATTATGTCGACATGCAATAGAATGAGTATTTATGTCATGATGTAGGTAACTATTCGATTGATATAGGTTGTACTAAAAGAGCAATCGTATGTCAAATGCATGCACTTTTAGTTGGGACACTTTTTTGACGCTGATTTTGTAAAGTAGAGCTCCTTAGAGTCCTTAAAATATAGCTTGATTAGAATGACAGTTCTCACAGAAAGAGACGACGTAACTTTGTACCAACGTCACAAAAGTGAAACACATTTTCACACGAAAAACAAATGGTATCTGGCATCTTAAGAATTTTTAATACATTTCTGTACATATTAATCAAAATAATTATATAAAATAGACATTGAAGGTTAAAAACATTATAATAATCCAGTCACAAAAGTTTTTCTTGACTTATAGTTAGTCTTTCTTTACAAGGTTACGTAATTTTTCACAATCGCTAGTGATGAATGACGTAAAATGGACAAATCCCAATCGACAGACTAATGATATAATTCAATAATGAAGTACTTATATGTTTAAAAATGGTTTAATAAGCAGTGGTTGATGCTAAGAACATCAAAATTATAATCATTATGAGTTTACGAAAAACGTTCATATTTATTAGATTCTCGTATATAAAGAATTTCTAGTTGGTTTTCATGATTAATCCAGTGATTCTGATGATGATCACGATACTGACTTACTGTTAAATCTTCATTCATTCACTAGCCCTGTTCCTTAATATACCTAATTTTCGTTTTATTTTATTCGCCTTAACTGTTTTTTTTTTCGTTTGATCAGTCAAGCCAGCAGTCCCAGCACTAGTCTCCTCAGTTTTACAGGTGTCATTATAATATATTACATGAATGATCCAGCTGTTATTATTTTAATGAGCGTTAATATTAGGTCCTTGCCTATGAAATTACCGTTTAGTATGAAAAAATTAAAACGAATTTTTTTTATGTGTTTTTTATTTGTATAAATCGAAGTAATTACCCATGCAATCAATGCATCTTTGCCAACGCAGTGGCAGTATATTGATGTCCTTCTTAAAGAAATCAGCTGGACGGGAGGCAACAAATTCTTCAAAGGCATTTTGTACTGCCTCTCGGGTATTGTTTTTTTTTTCCGCCATGAAGTTATCCAAATTCTGGAAAAAGGAGTAGTCTGTAGGCGAAATGTCTGGTGAGTAGGGCGGATGACGGAGAGCTTCCAACCCCAGTTCTTGCAACTTGGAGACCGTCTGCTGTGCAGTATGAGGTCGCGCGTTGTCGTGCAGGAGCAGCGGAGACGAGCGATTGACCAATGCTGGTTGGAGATGTGCCAGCTTCTCCATTATTGTGTTTAGTTCTTCACAGTACACATCTACAGTAATGATCACCCCGTTTGGTAAGAAGCTGTGATGAATCACACCGGCGCTAGACCACCAAACAGTGACCATCACTTTTCTAGGGGTAAGTTTTCGTTTAGGGCGTTTATTGTACAAATAAATGTTCGACTTTGACTTTGACTTTGAACCAGGATCCAACCAACTTGCTGAGCGCTTGCGGCTATCAAACAGAATCCATTTTTCATCGCAGGTAACAATGCAGTTCAAAATTTGTGTGTCTGTTGAGCAGTGCAAGGCACGTTTTGACGCTGGCGATCATTAAGATCGTAGGGCATGGGTATTTGCCAAGCTTTTTTTATCGCAAATGGACCAATATTGTTTTGACGCTAATGTCGAAAGCTGCTGTTAATTCAGCCGTAGATTGTGTATCATCAGCTTCCACAATCGCCTTTAATTCGTCATTGTCGACCAAAGTCTTCGGACGACCGCGAGGTTTCTTTTTCAGGTCGAAATTTCCAGAACGGAAGCGAGCAAACCAATAACAGGTGGTGCGTTGGTTTGTAGTGTTAGCTCCGTAAACGTCGTTGATGTTGCGTGCCGCTTGTACCGCGTTGCTGCCACGACGGTACTCATATTCCATAATTACTCGAATTTTTAACGTATCTATGATGACGAAAAAGATTGAAATGCAATGAAAATGTAACACTAATCAATAAACAAATGACTGCTTTTGGAAAAAGAATTCCATGATTTTAAAATAAAATTAATTTGAAATTACAATTCTAAGCCAAACAAAAAATATATTGATTTGAAATGGCCAGTACTGCAGAACGTCAA
Source organism: Anania crocealis (assembly GCA_949315895.1). Lineage (NCBI taxonomy): Eukaryota > Metazoa > Arthropoda > Insecta > Lepidoptera > Crambidae > Anania > Anania crocealis. The sequence continues at coordinate 13,036,842 of OX438880.1, read as the reverse complement.
TTTCATAGGTTTCAAAGACCTATTATAAATGTGCAGGTGCGCGTGTCGTGCGCTGAGCAGCTGCTGGCCATGTGCGCGTGGGGCGGCGGCGGCGGCGCGCGCGCGGCGCTGGGCGCGCTAGGCGGCGGCGCGGCGGGCGCGAGCGCAGCCTGCGCGCGGCTCCAGCGGCACGCGGCGCACGCGCAGCAGTTCCTGCAGCTGCTCTGCCGCCTCGTCTCGCTCGCCGGGCCCACCGAGCGGACGCTCGATGACCTCGCGTACGAGGTCAGTTGGCAATGTTGAAAAGTTGAAAAACTGACCAAGTGCGAGTCGGACTCGCGTTTAGCCGGGTTTAGGATAGGTTGAAGGGTTACCGTCTGCCTGATGCCGTTATTAATATCTTTTAATAGTTATTCTGCTTATATAACGCTATAACGGCCACAAAAAATACATCTTCAGTGTTTATTACAACTGTCCTAGCTATCACGGTTCATGAAATACAACCTGGTGACCGACTGTCAGACAGTGGAGTCTTAGTAATAAGTCCCCGTTTTCAACATTTTTTTACCCGTTAAGTTTGGGTCTCTGAAGGACATTAAACACTACGTAATTGATTGACGAGTGCCTTCGTTCATGATTTATCTGGTGGACTAATATTATTTTGCTCTCACTAAATAATACCTAAGTTTTAACTGTCTTAGTTGTACGATATTTCTCTGGAAGTGAATTGTCTGTAATTCTTTTGAGAAAATAAAGTTAATAAATAATATGAAACCAATAAAAAATTAAGTGACGGAACACTCACAAAAAAATGTGGCAAATATTACTCAACTCAAACACAACTTTTTTTTACGCCACTTCAATTCGTCCATACAACCGTAACAGCTGCTCGGTTATGATTTATGGAGAATTTAATTTTGAAGTTTATTCAATGCAAAATGTGTATGACGTACGCCAAAGATATGAGAAAGGAGCATAGGTGGCAACGCGACACCTAGTGCAGCATCAGCAGCATGTACTCTGTGTTCGATTTTAAGTGTGTCAAGTGATTTAAATTTAAGAAATTAAATTTAAATCACTTTTAGAATGTTGTCTTAGAAATTCTTACCCCCGTATTTATAAAGAAGTAATTACTAATTGCTTAAGAAAGTTATAACTTAAAGTGTTTATACCTAGTGCTTAAGTGAAAGAAATCGGTCACCATTAATAGTCATATTATTTGGCTGAAAATGCTAACTTTTGGTAGTTATAACTTCTAGTTATTTCTTGATTATGGCACACAAATTGTCTCTCAAGTAATTACTTGTAGTTAAGTAATTACTTTTACTTGTTTATAAATACGGGGGTTAGTGTGCAGTCTTACCCCCGTATTTATAAAGAAGTAATTACTTATTGCTTAAGAAAGTCATAACTTAAGATGTTCATACCTAGTCCTTAAGTGAAAGATATTGGATACCATTAATAGTCATATTATTTGGCTGGAAATGCTAACTTTTGGTAGTTATAACTTCTAGTAATTTCTTGATTAAGGCATACAAATTGTCTCTCAAGTAATTACTTTTAGTCAAGTAATTACTTTTACTTGTTTATAAATACGGGGGTTAGAATGCGCTACTTTGCTCGCAAAGTCAATAATGTTAATACAATCGACCAAAAATGAAGGTTGGCAACTTATTCAATACGTTACTGATAAACGTATAGATTATACAGTTCGTAATTATTCCTTCGTGTAGGTGGCGTGGCTCCGTGCCGTACGGGCCAACCCAGAGAAACTAGACGACACGTTACTCGAGGGGCACCTCAATCTTACCAAAGAACTGTTCACGCACGTGCCCGCTCAAGTCAAGCATCAGTACGGGGCGCATCCTGATCACAAGGATTCCGGGCTAATAAAGGTATTTTCATCAAACATAATATTGTTACAAATTCGGATTGAATAATAGTATTTTGTAAAGTTGTTTTTTTTAAACGTAGTCTCTTACGCACTTACTCAGTTGAATACACAAATTTTTGGAAGAAACTCTTAGGCCCTAACCTAACCCGATCAGAGAAGCCTAGCGAGTCCCAGAAAGCTATCCTCTCAGTTTGGTTTGTAATAAACAACGCTTGCCATTTATTTACCAATCATTTTAAAACTGAAGAAAAGCGTGACACAACCAAAAATTGTATAATATATCTATTTAAAAGGACTCAATGATTTTTATCCCTAAGAGAAAATATATTTCTTTTGTATACTTTATTTGATATTTTTAGCAACTTAATTGCACTTATAATATCAGTATATAAACTTGAAAAATTTTTTTTTTTTTTTTTTTTTTTCGTGTCCCGCCTGAGACAAAAAAAAAATTTTTCAAGTTTATATACTGATATTTCTTTTGGTTCCCTCTCAACAGTATTTTCAGTACTGTTGCTACTGCTCTATATTTTATCTCGCACATATGCACACTATACGCATACTAGTGCATCCCAGTTTTGGTCTCATTCTCATGATTCAATTACCAATTTATCACCAATACTAATCTACGGCTAGAATTGAACGATACTATGCTTGGTAGGAAGTGACAACCGAGTTCCTCTGGCCGTACTCGTGGGCGTGGTGCCGCATGGGGGCGTCGGGCGGGGCCGGCGCCGGCGAGGAGGCCCCCGGCGAGCCGGCGGCGCCGCTGTGCCGTACGCCGGGCGCCGCCGCCGCCGCCGCCGACCTCTTGCTGGCGCTCGTGCACGGCTCGGCGCCCAATATGGCCGCGCTCGCCAACCTGCTCGAGCAGATGTTCTACAGCGGTCAGTTGCCTTGTTTATTTTATACTAGCTGTTGCCAAATAAAATTCTAGCTCGTGTTAGGTGCACAGAGGCGGCCCTCGCACCCTAATGACGGTATCTGCTCAAGCAGATGTTCTACAGCGGTCAGTTGCCTTGTTTATTTTATACTAACTGTTGCCAAATAAAATTCTAGCTCGTGTTAGGTGCACAGAGGCGGCGCTCTCGCCCTGAGGTTAGCATCTACTCGAACAGATGTTGCCCGCGACTTGTTTGCGTGGAGAAACTATCAAACAGGAACCGTAATTTTAACGAGATGAAAAGTATCCTGTGTTATTGCAATCATGTGAGCGCGAATATGTAAATATAAAAAAAAAAAAAAAGCACTGACCAGTAGACATAGCAAAAAAAGAACGGAATCGTTGCAGGCATTCTGAATTAATGCGCGTACGTACATTTCGGTAATTGATTTTTATTTACCTAAAAGTAACTCTCCAATAAAGACATTGAACATTCGACTTTAATTTTACTTACACACATTACACACCTAAGTCACTGTTAAAATATAGATCCAATCGCACTTTCGTTATTTGTTTGCAACAAATGTATGTTGATGATATGTGCTACAGATCACAACACAGGCTAGCGATGTCACCGACCCCATTGCAGCGCCATATTTTCAAAATAGCGTTTTGGCGCGCTATTTCAATTTTCATTTTCAATTTGATATTTTTCAGCAAATATGTACCAGAATTTAAAAAAAATACTTTTACTGGGTTTTTTAACCTCTACTTAATAATATAAAATGGATTTCAAAAACCAGTAACCAATAGACTATTAGATCAAAACGGTCAAAGTCATAAGAGTTTGAAACAAAAGCTTGTACGCGATTAGTTGTGTCAAAGTCACGCACGAAGGTGAGCGACTAACCCGTCGCAAAATTCCAAAATTTTATTATTTTATTTTCTGTTTGTCAAACATAGTAACCGTTAGACCTTATTTGAGACCTGAAAGTCTGGGCTGATTTCAACTTGGTGATATCAAAATTATAATGATGTACTTAATAAATAGTTGAGTATTTGACTACCGTAATTCAAAGCTCACTCATTCACGCACTAAAAGAAAGCTGACTAAACTCTTATTAAAAAAATACAGAAGTGTACTCTTAAAGACACTATAATTTGAGCCCATGACTAATTTGCCAAACTGTATTGAATCGAGATTTAGTAAACATAAATTAAACATTATAATGTCCCTGTTCATTAATTAATAATTCCTATGTCGGCTTATTAAACAGCTAAGGATAAATTTCATAACAAAACCCTTTATTGTTATAGATAACAGTATGCCTTTAGTTGAGTGGGACTACATGCCGTGCGTGGGTCCGCGGCCACCGGCGGGACTGGTGGGGCTGAAGAACGCGGGCGCCACCTGCTACATGAACTCCGTACTGCAGCAGCTCTACTACGTGCGGGCTGTTCGCGACGCGATGCTCACCGTGCAAGGTGCGCTACACTAGTGCATGTGTCCAAACAAAGTTCTAGCTAGTGGTAGGTGCACAAAGGCGGCCCTCTCGCCCTGCTTATTGCCGAGAATTGGTACTATACAATTATCTGACATCCAAATATGGCCTACTGGTGGCACAGTGGCGTATCTAGTTTGCGTTAATTTTGCTGATGACATTAACGTGTGGGTGTTCCTTCTTTATTAAGGAAATCAGTGTGTATTTTAGCGCATGTTTTAAAATTTCTTACCTAATGCCTTATAGGTTATTTCTGATGCCGTGATGACTCTTTCCGGGGTTTAGAAATGGATTAGGTAGACTTAAACATGCACTCTAATATCGATATTAACCCTAATTGTGTATAATTTTATTTTTATATTGACAGGCGCTGCAACTGATCCTAACGAAGATTTCTCTGGTGAAAACCCACATCACACTATAGTTGAAAATAATACAGAGGTGCTTATAACAGTATTATTTAATAAAAAAATTTAACTCATATTATTAACATACTAAACAAGTGCTTAATATATTCCAGGGAAACAGTGACTATAATATCACAATCTTGAAACAAGTTCAAGCCATATTTGCACACTTACACTATAGTAAACTTCAGTATTACGTTCCTAGGGGATTATGGGCGCATTTTAGGTAAAATGATTGTTTCTAGTTATATTTGAAAATGATATAAATACAATTGCACAACTACAAATTGTACATCCGGTTTTTAGACTTCAAGGTGAACCGGTGAACTTACGGGAGCAACAAGATGCAGTTGAATTTTTTATGTCGTTAGTAGAGTCTCTAGACGAGGCTCTGAAATCATTGGGACAAGAACAACTTATGGCCAAAACTATGGGCGGCACTTACTCTGATCAAAAAATATGTAAAGGCTGTCCTCATAGGTAAGTTAAATGTAGACCACTTAACAATATTACATACTACATGACCCGTTGAACTTCGTTAGGTCATACGTAGCTAACGACATAATGAGTGAACATTTTGATGTAGAACATTTTATATGACAAAATGAAATCGTAGTTTTTACAATCTTCTTCCCAATTTTTCCATATTTCTCTCACCTTTTAAACCTTCCCTATACTACTACAAACATTTCAAAACCAAAATCAGCTAAATCGGCCCAGCCGTTCTCCAGTTTTAGCTAGACTAACGAACAGTAATTGATTTTTATATATAATAATCTATATATATAAAAATGAATCCCTATTTCCCTTGGTCATCGCATCACGAGTGAACGGCTGGACCGATTTCGCTAATTCTTTTTTTGTTGTGTTTGTTATTGTCAGGAGAATGTTCTTATGAAAGAAAAAAATAAGAAAATTGCGCAGATAATTAGAAAATTTAAGAAAACTTAATCAACATTTTAAATTATTTGTAATGTAACCTTATCGCTTTTAACAATTAAACTTTTTTAATGTATGGCGTGTGACATAATATTGACAGAATGCGTGCTGCAAATATCGTCAAATCGGGGGTAAACCATTTCGTAACCAATATGACGAATTTATAGTGAAGACAGGTCAACGTCTGTCGGGTTCGCTAGTAACATATAAATTTGCTTTCTACTCATTAGCAAGTAGCAACTTGCCTTATACTCACATACCAGCATAAATATTTAGTCTAAAGTCTAAAAAGTTTCTGCATATTTGTAGGTATTGTAAAGAAGAACCATTCAGTGTAGTATCTTTGGATATCAGAAATATGTCCCGGCTACAGGAATCTCTTGAAGCTTATGTTAGAGGGGAGCTTTTAGAAGGAGCCGATGCTTACCACTGTGATAAGTGCAATAAGAAGGTAAGATTTGTTATATTTTCCACAAAGTAAGCAGTAATATTAATTTCGATTTTTTACTCTTTAATTTATGTTTAAACTGTTTCTTAATCAGGTCGTCACGGTGAAACGCTTATGTCTGAACAAACTACCTCCAGTATTAGTTATACAGTTAAAAAGATTTGAGTACGACTTTGAAAAAGTGTGTGCAATAAAGTTTAACGACTATTTTGAGTTCCCACGGGATCTTGACGTTGAGCCCTATACAGGTAAGTCTAAAAATTTGATTTTACGATAAAAGTTAAGGTTAAGGTTAAAGAATATTTATTTCTCATAAAAAACCTATAGTCACTTACATGAGAAATTAACAATTTTAAATGTAGGTAGTCATAATATGACTGTCCGGCAGCTACTTATTAAAGTCTGATCAAACTAACTTGTCTTATTTAGTAAACAATAATGACCGCTGGGCGACCTTAGACAATCAACAGTGTTGGGAGCATTGATTGAAGTAGTGAAAAAAAAAACAACTGACGATTTAGTCTTAAAATATGATTTTAAGTTCCGTGGCTTAATTCAGCGATCTAAAGTAACCAATTTTCAGCGTGGGGCTTAGCGCGAGCTGAGGGGGATGCTACACTGTGGGAAGGAGGAGAGGAAAAGTCGCCCGAGACTCACTACCAGCTCAGCGGCATTGTTGTGCATTCTGGTCAAGCTTCTGGTGGACACTACTATTCATACGTTTTGCTGAGGTAACTATTTTTGTATCAAGAAAAGACATACTACATCCACGAAGATTCCGTAGCAAACCATTAATTCAAGAAAACTAATCTCTGCATCTCCGATTTATGTTAAGAGTTGTTTAATCAATTGAATTTATAACTTTGGTGATAGGGATAATAGGAGCGAGACTGGTCGGTGGGTGAAGTTAGACGACGGCGACGTGTCAGAGTGCGCGATGCACGTAATTCAAGAAAACTAATCTCTGCATCTCCGATTTATGTTAAGAGTTGTTTAATCAATTAAATTTATAACTTTGGTGATAGGGATAATAGGAGCGAGACTGGTCGGTGGGTGAAGTTAGACGACGGCGACGTGTCAGAGTGCGCGATGCACGTAATTCAAGAAAACTAATCTCTGCATCTCCGATTTATGTTAAGAGTTGTTTAATCAATTGAATTTATAACTTTGGTGATAGGGATAATGGGAGCGAGACTGGTCGGTGGGTGAAGTTAGACGACGGCGACGTGTCAGAGTGCGCGATGCACGACGATGAGGAAATGAAGGCGCAGTGCTTCGGCGGGGAGTATATGGGCGAGGTGAGAAATTCGATTCGCAGACGTGTGTCTGCGCATACTTACACTCACCCTTATCATAACATCCCGACAGTTTTATTGTAATGGACATTGCTTTAGATTACTTCCAGGTGATTATCCCTTGTAATTTACGCGTGAAGTGGTAATTTCTAATAACGTTCTAGGTATTCGATCCGATGCTAAAGAGGGTATTATACAAGCGCCAAAAAAGATGGTGGAATGCCTACATGCTGTTTTATACAAGAAAGGATACGATAGAAAACTCTAGTCTTGAACAATCTATGAAAAACTTAACCCTCAAGTAAGCTTTATTGTCATGTAACACAAACATCAGCTATTTGTCCTAGGAATGGTTTAAAAGTAACGATGTCTTCTTTATTCTAGGGAAAGTGCCATACCCAGACCTATCTGGCTTTCAGTTCGCCGGGGCAATATAGCATTTTCACACAATCAAGATCAATTTAGTCTTGAACATTTCAATTTTATGAAAAAACTATGTTGTATGAGACTCCAAGTGTTGCCTGGCTCACAGAGCGCTGTATGGGTAAGATTTTGTTTTTGTAAATGTTAATATACAGTCCACTTGTAAGTACAGTGAAAACTTAAAATAGTCGCGATCTTCAGCTTGGCTATTATATTAGTTTTATTAAACATACAATTTTCCTTTTAACAAACAAAAAAATTTTTTTCTTATTAAATTTAATCTAAAATCGTGACTGGTAAAAGAAGTCAAAAGTATTTTGATCAGAATGAGTTTTGACTCTGACAAATAAATATGACATCAATTTCAGCGTTTATTTAATTTGATTTCAGAGTAAAGAACATGAGGAAATGTCTATGCTGGCTGTGCAATTAGCAACGAAGTTTTTATTTCAAGTTGGATTTCATACAAAAAAGACGTTACGCGGTCCTGCGGCTGATTGGTACATAAGCTTCCTATTTTGAATTCACGTAAATAATCATCAACATTTGTTAACCTGATATGCATTTTTTTCAGGCATGATATTTTATGTCAGCATCTCAGGTGCTCGCAGGCCGTAAGAGCGTGGTTTGCGACTGACCTCTTCAAACACCCGCACAGGTATTTTCATTGTTTTTTTATTTATTTATCAATCTTGCACATAACTAGATATCTTTATAATTTATTTTGATGTTGTTCCAGATTGTGTGACTATTTGCTATCGTGTCCTTCTGCAGAAGTTCGAGTAGTATTTATGAAAATCATCGTATTTTTAGCGCACTTTTCTATTAAAGATCCACCAGGTTAGTCTTATTTTACCAATTCACATACCTTCCATATATTAATTAACATTTCCTTGGAGAGCATGCATTTGTCTAGCAAGACCACGTTTCCGATTATCCTTTTTTTACAAAAGGCCACGTGCTGTCTCATGATCAAAGCCATTGAAACATTACAAAATTCACCATGCAAGCCCAAAAAGTGTAAACTCTGACGTAAATCAGACCCGTAAATACATATTGCGATGAAAACATTCAAATATATATTAGAGAGAGAGAGAGAGAGAGAGGGCATGTTATCCTTCTTTGTGATTAGAAAAGTTTTTAAATATTATCTATTCTTCATTGTACCCTTAATTACACAGTAACTTAAAAACATTCTTACCTAATGAGCGCCCACTACGACATTTGGATGCTCTTGAATTTTTAGTAGCATTTATTCTCTTTTTTTTCCATAACGGCAGACTGTTGCGTTGCTTTCGTTGTAATTTTTTTGTTGGTATTTCCTATTGATTACCTATGGTTAAACAGAACAAAGCAACCATTACAAGTGCGTTTTAATGTATGAAATTCGTCCGTAGTGATCAGCGGTTACGGGTCGTGGTGTGGGCGCGATGAGGCCAAGTCGCTTTCGGATCAGGTGCTGAGTAGTGCGCGCGCGCTGGCCGACCCGCCGTACGCGGACGCGCACGCGCTACGCCACTTGCCGCTACTGTTCAACCTGTTCCACACGTACGCGCTGCTCGGCCTGCAAGAGCGCCACCAGCTATTGCGGGTGAGTTCCTAAGTCGACCTTTATATCGTCTCTCGGTCTGTAACAACTTCTTGAAATGTCTTTTTCTAGATATGACTGATTCTGTTTTGGACCACTTCTTGTTACGCCCGGTTCTTGTAATGCCTGCTTCTGTTTTTGACCGTTTCGTGCAATGGCTACAAGTACAGTGAGAACAATAATCCACATTACAAAGCAGACCTCGTCGTCGAAGTTTTTGTGGTGTGTGATGAATAGTGTCGCGGACATGCTAGATGTTTCGAGATATCGCTAGAGGAATGTACATAACTACCTAAGTTGAACCACAAAGTAATAACAAGACCTTAGTGCAAGCGACATTGAACTTTAAGTTTACAGATTAAGGCATAAAATGGCATACCTTACTAGAGTGGTTTACGTTTAACGTCTTTGTAATTTATTCTAGAAAACGAACATTCTAGTATGTACGACCGGCGTCGATGTTGAGATATATAAATAACAGTACTTGAGACGCTGAGTCAGTTCATTCTGAGCTTTCGGTGCGATACCTGCGAAAAGTGATCTAGTGCGAAGTAACGACGACTTCAGCGACCCACCGGACTACGATTCTTGTGATTTGGCTTTTCTGATAGTATCTGCGACCTGTTCATCGCCTAATAAAATCTTCTAATAAGTCAACGGTGTTTTATCCAAATCCCGAACTCCACGTTCGTAACATTTGGTGTCAGAAGTGAGATTTGGAAATGCCAGTGACTCCGAGGGAAGATACTGCTGGCGTTAGAACCAGGGCACAGCAAGCTGCGGAAGCCACGGCTACTACCCGACAGGCTACCGACCATCGGGATACTACACCTATTTGCTCCGCCCACCAAGCATCGTCCATCGACCAGTCCACGCCTACCGGAATGGAAGCTTTACCCACTGCGTCGCCGGCCTCGGCCGGCCGGGCTACTACGCCATCATCAGCTCAAGAAGCCAGAGCATCTGCATTCGACTTTAGTAGATTGATGCAGATGATGGACTTCATGTGCCAGAAACAGGAAGAAATGCAAGGAAAACAGGACGAAATGCGAGAAGAACAACAAAAAGTACTGCATGCCGTAGGTTCAGTGGGTGATATGGTGCAGAACCTACAGAAGAATGTCGACCTGGTAGAAGGAAGGGTGACTAACCTGGAAGCCACCATAAAAAACATACAAGTGAACTTCGCTGAATTGCAAAGAAAGGTACTGAAACTGGAGACCGCTGGACCCGCCGCATCAAGAGACTTCGCATTTACCAACCTGGCACCCAGAGTGAAAGTGCCACCCTATGACGGCACTACATCCTGGACCGCTTACCGTCAACAGTTTCAGACCGTTGCCTCTGCTAACGGGTGGACGGAGGAACAGAGCCTAACAGCTCTCATTGTCGCTCTGCGGGGATCGGCTCTTTCTGTTTTAAAGGCGCTACCATCCTCGGGTAGCACATTCAAGGACCTGATGGGGGCACTAGAAGCTCGTTATGGAGAACGCCACCTGGAGCATGTCTTCCGCGCTCAACTACGGGACCGGGTTCAGCGTTCTGGAGAAGGACTACAGCAATGGGCTCTCGAGATTGAAAAATTATTCCGCAAAGCATACCCATCTGCTGATACTAAGATGATGGACTCCACCGTACTCCAAGCATTTATGGATGGGATCAGAGATACGGAGATAAGGGCTGCAGTGGGGCTTCAACACCATACCTCACTCTCCCTCACAGTAGACATTGAACTTTAAGTTTACAGATTAAGGCACAAAATGGCATACCTTACTAGAGTGGTTTACGTTTAACGTCTTTGTAATTTATTCTAGAAAACGAACATTCTAGTATGTACGACCGGCGTCGATGTTGAGATATATAAATAACAGTACTTGAGACGCTGAGTCAGTTCATTCTGAGCTTTCGGTGCGATACCTGCGAAAAGTGATCTAGTGCGAAGTAACGACGACTTCAGCGACCCACCGGACTACGATTCTTGTGATTTGGCTTTTCTGATAGTATCTGCGACCTGTTCATCGCCTAATAAAATCTTCTAATAAGTCAACGGTGTTTTATCCAAATCCCGAACTCCACGTTCGTAACAATAGGTATTGTACCTGGGTTATGGCCCTTTCGTCCACTAGGATTCCCATAACTAAAAAGATAAATAAATAAATAAAGATAAATTAGAAGAAACAAAAGATTATTTAAGATAATTTTAAGATCTTTGAAGATAACAAGAGTTTTAGAATATAAAGGGTATTTTAAGATCTACAACTTTGGTTTAAGGTTTTTTTTTTATAAAACTTAGCGTTTACGAGAAAAATCCAAAAAAAACCTCAAATTTGACCTTTCACTCCGAATAACTTTTGTAACACACATAGGATTGATGGGGATTTATTTGTAAACTTTATTTGTAATGGTATACCCCAGTTCTCCACCAATATTTGGCTTTCTGGGAATTTTTGTTATTTCAAAAGACCGGACTATAATAGCCATATCATGCACCTACTTAAAATTGGTGTTTTTTATTTGTTTATTATTTAAAAAAAAACTGTTCATTCATCTTAATGAACGCGTTTATTTAAGATATGTGACTACACTAACTTACTGCGCATATGCAAATAAAATTTATATCTACTTAAATGAGTGTCATTAATATTCAAATATTTATAGAAGTTATTCTTTGTTTCAGCTAAGAATATTGGATATTGTGCTAAACGTTTGTATGGATGAGTCGTCGTCGTCCCTCGTTAAGTACCAATATCCAGAATCGGCAAAGATACATCAGGTTTGAAGATTTTTTTCAGTTATCATACAGTCTTTTTGCACCTCTTCTAACTTTGTTATACAACGTCTTCCTTTTGATATCCCATAACTCTAGGGTATTAAACAGACCATGGTAAAGAATCAAATTGCATATGAATTATTTTTTTGTTTAATTTTTTCATACAAAAAAATTCTAAAAAGTCAAGACTGTTTATGTAAAACATCCTTACCTTGTTATGAATGAACTTATGAATGAAAAGGATTTACTTGTACCTACTTATCAATGAAACACCCACACACGTCAATGTTTTTTACAAGTTACGCTCTCCCGCTACTTTACTACTACACTTTAGAGTAAGTTTGCCAACGTCTCGCAAAACTAAGGATTCGCCATACTGGTTACATTTTTTTAACAAATTTAACTAAAATTGATGTTATATTCGAAACTATTGATTTTTGAACCACATGTTCTAGGGTGTTTTATATTATTTTTACCTATAGAACATAACCTTACAGTTATGGGATATTAAAAGGAACACGTTGTATAGTACCAGTACAAGCAACATAAAGAAATATAAATTGTACGGCTCACTCACGGAAAGACTAATTTAGTTCGACACAACCGGACTGTCTTTTGAATAAAATACATGTGGTAAAGGTACAAGTAATCATAAAATATTAATTTTGTAATAACAAATTTGGTTCAATGCCGTGGTTGCTTCACCCCCCACCCCACCCCCTTATATTTTAGATTTAATTATATATATATATACTAGAAAAAAATGTGTATGACATGATCAGTCTAAGCGATCGACTTTCTTTTACTCCATTCCCTAACAATGATCTATCAGTTATCTGAACTTTATTTCATAGAAAAAACTAATTTTATATTATATTATCTAGCATAAAAACTATACTATACCATTGTAATGAGAGATCATTTATCTGTGATGCCGAAGCTATAGCAGCTATCACTTTGAGAATATAATTAAAGCTTGAACTACAGGAAAAAAAATCTCAGATTAGCGTGTTCAACCAATAAAAAATGAGTATCGAGTTTAGATGAGTGTTTCCTACGTGTTTCTGTGTAGGTGGTGTACGTGTTGGCGCGGTGTTGCGACGTGAGCGCTCGCTGCCAGTCGGCGGGCGCGGCGGAGGGTGCGCTACCGCTGCCGAACCCGCACGCCGACCCGCCGCCCGCCGCCGCCGCCGCCTCCCTGCAGCGGCCGCAGCTGTCGCCCGTCGCCGCTGACATACTCTACAACAGGACCGGGTAACTACTCTCGCTTGTATAGTTTAGCTCGCACCACGGTATATGTGTAACTAGCTGTTGCCCGCGACTTCGTCCGCATCAATTTCTGTTATTATGGTCGCGATTATTTTTGTAATATTTTTCAGTGATGCTTCGCTCTTATTGGTCTGCGGTCTTCGCTCTTGTTGATGTTATACAGGTGACATTTTATGTACTTTAGGAATTTTTTATAGGAGTTAAATATCGTGTTTAGAGCATAGATATAGGATACAAGTAGATCCACTGACAGCCCGATAATGCGTGACCAGTTTTGATTTGTCAATGTGTGTGTTAACTAGTGACGTACTTTTAACATTTTTAGACTATCGATAATAATTGCAGTTTTTCGTTTGGAAAATAATGTTTACTGTCACACTGTTTTTATCACGAGATTATGCACCTACTGTGCGGCATACCTAACCGCCCTCACTTCTTACAACTATAATAGTGGGCAGACAAATGTGCCCGGTGAGTATATTTTTTACATATAATTTAAAAATAAACAGTCTTAATTAATAAAAAAAAAGCAGCTGTTGTTAATTAGTTTTCTTTATTTATTTCTTCAAAAGATTTTCCCTTGTCATCTGCTGCGCCGTGTGAGCTTATCAATGGCAGTAAGTGAAAAAGAACAAGTAAACAAAATCTGAATAAACATTTACATTCTGATGTATCAAACACTGATTATTGACTTTTAAACAAGATTACCTTAGTTATGTGATTCCTTACAGTTTCCTTCTTCAAATTGTTAAGTTGACATTCATTTGAGACGCTAAACGTAAAATAATATCAAATTTCTCCGGAAACATTCAAGATAAATGTCGACAATAGTATCGATAAATTTGAGTCGAGCTCTAGCGTACATGTAAAATATTTCGATAAATTATTTATCCACCAAAATAATGTAAATAATCAATACATAGAACTTTATCTATACAAAATATTATAATGAACAAGTGGATTGAAATAATTTTATATTTACAACGTAACAACAAGATCAAATTCAACAAAAATAACGCGTTTTTACGATGACGACTTTCTACGTATTTACCTGTGAAATGAGCTATTTTCTGGATTATTTTTGTGGTTGACTCCACAGGCACTCACAGAACATGTGACCATTGTTAGATAAAACTGTATTTACTTTAGATAATCTACGATGTACTAGACGATTACATAAAATGTTGAACCTTATATCGCATATGCCACTGGATGTCACTCTGTCAAATACGACAGGTCACAAAACGAAAAGATTTGTTTTCTTTTTCTATCTTGCTAGATTTCCATAAGAGGTTTTCTTCTATCTCGCAGGCTTTGTCCGTCTATTATATTCTACGTTTATGGTTTAGAGCCCATTTCTGAAATAAAAAATGTAGGTCAAGTTTTCACCTTAAAATATTTTTCGCAAAAAAATTTCTAATTAAAATTAGTTGTCCTACAACCTAGAACGTAAACATTGCATTGCACCATTTGTTTTAAAACGAATTCGTTTAAACACTTGAGTACTTTATTTGTCTTACCTCTTTTAATCCTCTCCTAGCTCCCCTAAGTAATCCATTCCTACTTATGTAGTAAAACTTTTGCCGAATTCACAATAAAATTGAAACACGCACATTTTAGGTTAACAACATATAGGAATCACCAAACTTGTCTTTAACGAGTTACACTATTTGCTTCGTATTTGCCCATAAGCTTCCTACAACTATCATTAAACGATTTTCACGTATTCACTATTAAAACTATGATTAAAACCCATATTAGGTATTTTGTATTAGAAACAACAATAACACAAAACAGATAAACACAAAACCAAATGCAGCCATAACACTTGTCCACAGACTACTAAGGCACTTGTCTATTCTTTCCTTTTTTTGTTGTTCCTTGGAACCGGCTAAGGTCTGAGACCATACTGCCATGTCATTAGTGCGAATTTAATCATTCTCAATAAATTCATTAAATATCATAAATACTTACTTAAACATAATAACTTAACCTACAGTAAAGTTTGTACGATGAGGCGACTCTGGTTTAAATGTTATTATTTAATAAAAAGTAAAGATACTTATGTAATAACGAAATTATGATACTATTTTTCAAACACCACATACTTTGTAAAAGAGATCAGTACTAAATAAGTACAAGTACCTACGTACAATAAAACAGTATGAAAAAGAAAAAAATTACTTTCCTTAATTGAAATAAAATCTTACAGCTTAACAACTAACAGTATTTTAAATGTAATGATCAAAATCATTATCAAACTGAAATAACTTTATTAAAATTTACTATGAGAAAGTAAGTAAGATCCTTAGAAAAGTACTCGATATTTGGAAGTAATGATACTTTTGTCTCGATACTTTACTTAGTACGATTCTAAAGTATAATAAAAAAAACATACTAATTTTACTTATGCAAAATTTTGAAGGGATGTTTGTTACTCATTCTTGTCACAATTAACATAAAGCACAGGTAAGTACACCAAAATATTATAACAACAAACAAAACAGTACAAACACAATAATTAAAACAGACATTAATGTCATCAGTGAATACGTGAAAATCGTTTAATGATAGTTGTAGGAAGCTTATGGGCAAATACGAAGCAAAGAGTGTAACTCGTTAAAGACAAGTTTGGTGATTCCTACATGTTGTTAACGTAAAATGTGCGTGTTTTCAATGTTTTGTGTTGTTCAATGTATTGTGAATTCGGTAAAAGTTTTACTACATAGGAATGGATTGCCTATGGAGCTAGGAGAGGATTAAAAGAGGTAAGAGAAAAAAGGACTCTAATGTCCGTTTTAAAACGAACACTTGTAGGTTATGGTAATGTTTTTGTTTATCATACTGTACTTGTTCTTATTTTTATTGTGGTTTCTAACAATGTTAAGTTAGTTTTAGCCTGGTCAATGAACATTCATTAACTGTTTGGACCCTTTTGCGTTTTACGGTCCTAAGCCCATAAAAGTATGAAGGGAAAATCAACAACTTATAAATAGTTTTGTAATGAATGAATGAGATGTGCATCGCGTAAAAACTGTGTTGCGAGGAGGCCATTGCCAAAATTTTAGATTTTTGGCGAACTTTTTCTAAGTGCTTTATCTAGACATTTTTGTACTGGGCTATACCAAAAGAAAAAATACGTCATTTGTTTTTAGTCTTGTAGATTGCTATATTCAAATTTGGAAAGTGGTTAAAATTTCACCCTGTATAGCTTAAAGCTTTCGTCCATAAATGGACTATCCAACACAAAAATATTTTTTCAATTCTAACCAGAACTTCCTGAGATTAGCGCGTTCAAACAAACAAACTCTTCAGCTTTATAATATTAGTATAGATTTGTTTCGCCACTGCGACGAAATGTTTTCATTTTGTTCGATGTTTATTTAAGCCCCCGTAATTGTAAAACACTTGTTAGTTTCGACATTTTTGAAGAACATAAGAGTGACAGCTTTATATTTATCGCTGTCTCTCTTATCTTCTTAATTATTACATCTTAACATCTTTTCAAAAAAATATATAAATTATTAATGACTTTCTTATGCGAGGCTATAAATGCTAAAAAAAAACTTTAGCCCAGAATAAAGGGTTAAAAGCAATGTTATTTATGAGAGAAGGTAAACGCATGTTTTATAAAAATCTGTATTTATTTGTGCATGTCTTTCCGGGATGCCAATTTTGCCTACCGGTTGCTTCAATCCATTTTTCTTTTATGTTTGGATCCTTATGGAACCTCAAATAAATAATATCAAGTAATTAATTAAATACTTATATTAACTTGGATGTGGACAGCACAGGACCGATCGCTGTGGAGATCCTTGGGGGAGGCCTATACCCAGTAGTGGGCGTCGTTCGGCTGATATGATGATGATGATTAACTTATTTAAACAAGTTATTATATAAGGTCACTTTTCGTCGGGTGATTTTCTTATAATGACCGGTTCAGCCATAGATTTAATATAGATGATAGATTGGCAATTGAATCCTGAAAACGAGACCAAAACTAGGTTACGCTAGTGTGCATAAAGTGAGCATGTGCGTGAGATAAATAGTGCAGGTACTGCATTGTCTGCTTCCTTTCGATATCGATTCCATCGACATAGTTTACGTTGACGCTGGTGACTTATTTTTTAGTATTATTAAAAGAACGCCAAACCTAGATAGATATGTTTTTTATTTTATAATTACTTATCCCCGAACAAAATCAATTTATTGTAAAAAATATCGTAGGCTTTACTTGCCAGTACTTAACAATTTTGCCTCATTTTGCGATCGCGATCGCCAAAGTTGAAATAAAACTGATATTTATTTTTCAATTACACATTACAAACGTACACTAAATATACATATATTTAATGTTCTAATGGGGATTGATGGGGGCTTGAACAATATGGACATTGATCCAGAGCGTAATTTTACAGGCTGATCGCCTCTGTGTTAAAAACACTTAGGGTCCAAATGTAAACTGCAAATGCTCGAATATTTATTGGGCGAACATTCTTTTCTATTAGGCAATTTCAACCTTTTCTAACGTATTTTAACAATTTAGGCTCTATGCGGTTTACAATGTGAAATGTGTCAGCTAATGAAATGTCGATAAGATATCATCGACAACGTCAATCACTAAAATACAAAAGTGACGTTAGTAATTGCTGAAATTCACGTATTTGATATTATTTTTAATTGAATTCATATGAATTTAAATCCTTGTCCTGATGAAATGCCCTATCAATTAGTATACAAAATTTTAGTCAAAGCTCTGAAACATTGCATTTTGCTGCTGGTAATCGCGATTGTGTGTTGACGTGTGAAATGTACAATTATGTTGGTTCCCTTTTTTAGATGAGTTACTTCCAGGTACTGAACATGTAACCATAATGAAAATACATCAACTCGATACTTTTTAACAATAATAAAAATGAAACTAGTAAAACTAAAGGGAATATTGTGTTGCACGTGACAGACGTCAGAACTCAGAAAAACGCTACGGGTTCTTAGCGTGTACGTGAACGGCCTTGTGATCTATCTCGTTCTATCGTATAGCTGCATTGTATTCTGTCTCTTTTCATTGCCAATCTATCAGCAGTATATTAAATCTATGGGTTCAGCATAAAAAAAGAATAAGGTTTTACAAAAGAAAAAAATATTTTTATTCGCTAGTTCTCGAAAATCACATGAACATTTAATTGAAGATTAAAATGTACGGCCCTGACCTTGTTCGATTTCGATCGATACACGTGCCGCTTCTACTCACTGCCCCCCCCCCCCGGCCTCCCCCCGTCGGCAAACGTCTCGGCGCGAGCGACGACAGACATCAATCAAATCAGTCCGCCAAAAAATTTGTAGCGATAATGTGTGCGCATGCAACGCGTAATTGTTTTCGTAACAATGCAGTACGGGTTTTCCGGCCAGGAGTACCTCAACATGGTGCGGGCCAGTAGCCAGCCTTTACGCCGCGCAGTACGGGAGTACTGTGCACGTACGCACCATACTTGAAGCTGTGCAGCGGCACCGGGAGTCTGGAAGCTTCCAGCTGCGCCTCGATGTGGGTCGGCAACGACACCCAGTCCGCTTAGAGAAAGACGTGCTGGATTTTATTGAAGGTCGCCCAGTGGCGAGCACCGCAGACGCTGCCGAGTGTTTGGCGTAAGCCAATATAATGTGTGGCGGCTCCTACGCAACGAAAGCCTCCA
This sequence comes from Anania crocealis, assembly GCA_949315895.1. Taxonomy (NCBI): domain Eukaryota; kingdom Metazoa; phylum Arthropoda; class Insecta; order Lepidoptera; family Crambidae; genus Anania; species Anania crocealis. The sequence goes on along the minus strand of OX438880.1, from coordinate 13,017,755 downwards.
CCCGTATCTACCAGCACGACGGCGCGCTTCAGCCTACGGGTACTAGCGTACTTGAACGAGGCGTTCCAAGGCCGCTGGATCGGCTGCGGCAGCGTTATCCGCTGGCCACTGCGTTCACCTGATCTGACGCCGCTGGACTTTCACGTGTAGGGTAGAGCGAAGGACCTAGTGTACGGACATGACGGCCACACAATTCGCACCGTGGAATAGTTACGTGCCCGAATTATAAACGCGTTCGATGTTAAGGCAAGTGAAGAAGATGTGCTCGTTTCGGTTCGGAGGCATTGCCTGGAGCGTGCTAGGATGTATTTACAAGTAGAAGGCCGTCTCGTCCAACATTTAATCTAAATAGGTGGTGTAAAATTGTAAATATGACTTGTGAATAACAGTGTAAATATGACTTGTAAATATCAATGAATTAGGACTTTGAAACACGCCAGGTTAATACAAAAATAATAACATCCTTTTGCATATCTACTTAATAATTTTACGATTTGTATTGACTTGACAGTCCAAAGATTGAATAAGTCTTATTTCGTCGAAGCGTATGAACAATTACAAATAATTGCTAAACAGTGTTAATGATGTGTTTTTTTATTTATCTAATAAATTAAACTTAAACAAAATTGTATTTTATTGAATCCCAATACTAGTATGCATATCCATACTCGTCATAATCTCCAAGTATGTTCCTGTTAATGCTATCTGCCAGATACTTCATATTAAATTACATTCTTTATCATGATTACGGATGCCACATCTAGGATACCAAGTACGCTCAAATAGCTTCTACATCCATGGTTGCTCGGTGATATGGTTAACAAGATGACTACCGCTACTACAAACTACGAACCCGTCCGCCAGTAACTTCGACCTACCCGCCATATTATTTTAATATCTGTGTGCGCTTGCTATGTTTTTAATTTATTATTGTTTAATATCTAAGGTTTTCTCTGTAAGTGAATTGGTTAATTCTTTGTGAGAAAATAAATATCTTAAACCTGATTATGTACTCGTTGGGAAGTGCTTACTTGGACACTATCATTTTATCAATCAAAGAACCTCGTTCAAAGTGGACCTTGAAGTGACCGTAAATGATTTAAATACGGAAAAAATCCTTATTTTTTCTAGTTTTCATTAATGTCGGTCATTTTACAGGACAAGGCCATGAAAAAAAGATATTTTAATTTTTCTATGATAATTTATTTACTATTTAGAACGCTTTGGCATAATGCTTAATCCATGGAACGCAACCGAATTTTCATTTTAATGGGTTTCGTTCTATAAAGTTGAAACTGCATTGAATTGTTTCAAGCTTAATAAAAAGTATTTTATAAATATTTAATTATGAAAAAATAATAAATTGCCTATTTTAAAAACAGTAGAAGTTTATTTATTTGTTGTAGAAGTATTTAAAATTGCACAAATAATGTATTAAATCTGAATTAATTTATTTTATATATAACGAAACGTCAAACTGTCAATATCAGTGACATACTTGTCAATTAGCACGTTCGTCATTCTCTATCTTTGCGTTGCTGTGATGGTGCCTTGCGATTTTGGATTTCTTTATTTGTATGACCATTGCATAGACTTACGGACCCTGATATCTGTAACATATTATTATAACGACGACTGTGCTTGTGATTCTGGACATCGCTATCGCCTTTCGTGTTGGAATTGTCGGACGACGTCTCGTTCTGGAAGCGCATGCAGTTTTTATTCATTACTAAAAACCTGGCCTTTATTCGGACATATTAAAATATGTTAATATTTGTTACTTCCTTATCTAATGGATTTACAATAGATTGCTCTTGGACATTCTCAAAAGAATCTACGAGTAGGTCCACCTTGTATGGGATTTGGCCAATGTTCTTTTAAGCAGTACCTAACGAATAATTCGACAAAAAAATTACATTTCGTATTATGTATAGATCTGGCTGGCATATAGCACTGCCCAGAACTTACTTGATTATTATAAAACTGGTCCTTTATTATGCTGACCAGCTGTTTTTATTTACAGTAGTTGTAGTTTAAATTTACTAGCACAATCAATAGATGGCGATGTACGCTCTTAAATCGCGCTAGAATTGTTTGTTTTTTGAGTATCGAGACAGATAAGTAGGTAAATGAATGAACTCCATACTTCTCTCCCCACGCTTCGCGCACCGCGCCACTAGCGCCGAATGCCTATGAATGAGGTGCGGGAAGAGTGGGGCATTGGAATGAGTGAGACGGAGGCGATTACGTAGGGATGGTTGAGAGTTAGACAGAATGCTTTTTAAAATACGAGGGCGGGTCAATAAGTCCGTGACTTTTTGAATTTCTGACCTCTTTACTGAAAAAGCAACACTACTCCTGTCAACAGGTATCTGTCAGTTGATTCCTATCAAAATTTGAACTTGCTGCGTCAGTTAGTTTGTGTTTGACAGCTATTTTTATCAGACTACCCAGTAATTTGAGGAAAAAATGGAAAAAGGTGAATTTCGTGTGCTTTTTGAGCATTTTTTTTTGCGAAAAAAAACCATTACCGAGACCAAGGCTAAGCTTGATAAATACTATGGGGACTCTGCACCATCGATTTCAATGGTAAAAAAGTGGTTTACTGAATTTCGTTGTGGCCGTAAAAGCACTGAAGATGCCGAACGTCCTGGACGCCCAGTTGAGGTCTCTACACCCGAAACAATCGAAAAAATGCACGATATGGTGTTGGCCGACCGAAGATTGAAAGTGCAAGAGATTGTGGAAGCCGTAGGGATCTCGCATGGCTCAGTGGTTTCAATTTTAAAAGATCAATTGGGCATGAGAAAGCTTTCCGCAAGATGGGTGCCGCGTTTGCTCACAGTCGACCACAAACGCAATCGTGTAACAACTTCACAGGAAGGTTTGGCGTTGTTTAATCGCAATTAGTTTTCGAAAAGAAAATCGCAAAATATAGTTTCCACCTTATGTCTATGGGCAGTGGAATGGTTTTAGGTTTTTCTTTTTATGGATTGTTATTATCCGCAAAATTTATTATTTCTTTTAATATAACGATATAATATTACTTACCGATGGTATGTCACGCCTCTTTTGGATAAATTCTTTTTAGTGCTTGTGCTCGCCAAGCGTGGCCTATGTGTGATACGCGGGGCCCGCCTACTTACTACTTCTACTCGTTTTTTATGTTCTGTGCCAGTACCCATCATTGCTATGGTAACTTGAATTCAATGATGGAGGCCTTTTTCCTGCGGTGGTATGATTATGGGCTGTCACTTTATTGTCTTTTTTCTAAATAGGTAAAAAAGACAATCAGTGCTAGCTGAGATTAGCCGAAGATCGTGATAAGTGGTGTACAAAATTTAAATCGAATGGCACAAAATAAAAACACAAAAATTATCCATTCATACTCCTTTCCAGTACCTACATGAAGAAGCTGACTGAAGAATGTTGCGGATGCGAGGAGGGCATCCGCCTTATCCAGTTCCTTTGCTGGGAGCAGGCGGAGTGGTCGCGCGTCGCGCTTGCCGAGTTATTGTGGCAGATGGCTTACGCGTACTGCCACGAGCTGCGGCGCCACGCCGACGCGCTTACAGCGCTTCTGCTGATGGAGGACAGTTGGCAGCACCACCGCATACACAACGTCATCAAGGTTGGTCTTAATTTTGTACCTGTGATCCACAATAAATGAATTTGATTTGATTTGGTGATCATCTGGGTAACCTGAGAATCCATTTTCATCAGGGATTTTTGGAGCTCCATAACGGTAACCGAAAATATCAGCTTTTGAAATAAAGAGATATCTGTAATTGAATCCGAATTTACTTCCGAACTTTTCAATAGCTTTAGATACGCTATGATATTTTTTTGTTTTGCTGAGCCTACAACTAATTACTTGTATTATATTAACTTATTCACGAACAAGTTTACGCAGCCCTCAAGCACTATTTCATACCTCAGCAACATGGTTTCTTGAAAGGAAAGTCAACTGTTAGTAATGTTATAGCTTTTATAGATGACGTTTCTCTCGGTATGCAGTCTTAGGCCAGGTTGACACTATTTATACCGATTATACTAAGGCATTTGATCGAATTGACCACAAAATCTTGCTAACTAAGCTTGAGCTAGCTGGAATCCACGGAGATCTTCTTAGGTGGTTTAGCTCCTATATTACAGATCGATGCCAGGCTGTTGTTCTTAACAGGTTCTCATCACAAACACGCTTCTCTGCCATTCCATCCGGCGTTCCGCAAGGCTCGATTTTGGGACCACTACTATTTATACTGTTTATTAATGATATTCATAGATGTTTTATTCATTCTCATTATTTATTATGTGCCGATGATATGAAAGTATATAAAAAAATTGACACATTAATTGACTGCACACATTTGCAACAGGATCTGGATAGACAGCATCACTACTGTATCGTAAACAAACTTGATTTGAATGTCTCTAAATGCAATTGCATTACATTCACTAGATCTAGAAATGCAATATGCTACAATTACTCATTAAATCAGCAATTGCTTCAGCGTGCTGATCACACGAGGGATCTCGGTGTAATGTTAGACTCCAAGCTCCTTATGGATAGGCACGTTGAAAGTATAACATCCATCCAAAGCAACAAAAACTTTAGGGTTTATATTTAGAGTGACAAACCAATTTAGAATGCCTAAGTCGCTTAAAATTCTGTATTGCTCTTTAGTGAGAAGTCAATTAGAATATGCGTGTCAGGCGTGGAACCCTCAGTATGATTTCTACACTAACAAGATAGAAAAAATACAGAAAAAGTTTCTAAGATATTTAAATTTTAAGTTCCGAATAAAGAATTTGAACTACGACGTCATCACTTGCTGCCATTGACGCTGCGTAGAGAGGTGTAAGAATGTAAGATCGGCATCTTACATTCCTTCATAGCCTAATCTGCGGTAAAATAGATTGCAGCGAGCTCTTATCGAGGGTTAAGTTACAGGTGCCGATTCGTGCCATTGCTAGGAGAAACTACCTTAGATTCCACGTTGATCCAAGTGCCACAAACTACAGAAGAAATTGGTTTTTTAATCGGGTTGTTAAAACATTCAACAATAAATATTCTGAGGGCTTTGACTTGTACTTGGCTAGACCTAATTATTTTAAGACAATTAATAATAAAATCTTCTTTGACTACTAATTTGTTATAATATGTAATTAAATTTTTTATATAGGTATGTGCGTATATATGCAATTAAATGTTGTTATTATTATTATTTTTTGTTTACAGTTATGTATTTATGTGAAATTCTTTGATGTGGCTTTATCGGTGACGCTGTATTTGGCTGTTGTATTATGTCGACATATATATATATATATATATATATATATGTTTTTTAAGTTATGTATGGCATGTATAATTATTGGATCATATTATATGCTATTTGTGAGAACTGCTTGAGGCATATTTGCTCTAAAACATCTCTATCTATATCTTTTACATGTAAATGCTGTTAGTTTTCCATGTATGAATAAATAAATAAAAATAAATAAATGTTTAGTTGTAGTGCCAAAAGATAACATCAACATCGATTTGGACATAGAATATGTTACATTAATTTTTTTTAATTGAAATACTAATATATAAAGCAGTCATTTAGCTTTGAGGTTTAGCGACTACCTATACCTAAGAATAGGTATTTATATTTTAATTTAACAATTCTAACAAATCTAATGAAATCGATATTTGTAACCAAAACTAACGGTTTACCCTAAATAATTTTGTATTGTAAAAACTTCATTGGTCATTGTTAATGTGTGAAATATTCACATTTCAATGGGTTAGTTTAAGTTTTAACGTGTAGTTTGTTATTTGTGATAATCATTGATATAAGTAGTGTAAAAGAACTAGATATATAATCTGATACAAAAATGATACTTAAAACTGTCCTCGATTTGATGACTGACGTTGATTTTATGTCAACTCAGTATCAACTTTATAAATCAGCCAAATAATGTCGGCATGCAATAGTAAAGATACTTATGTCATGTTGTAATTATTCCATTGATATTTGTTGTACTCAAAGTACGCCCTTATATCAAATGGGTGCACTTTTAGTTTCGAAATTTTTTGACGCTGATTGCGTATCTAGTTCCGCTTTAGATTAGGCTGTATGTTTGTAAAAATAAAAATTGTCAACAGGGTGTATCGGACGAGCGGCCGGGCTTGCTGGAGACGGCGGCGCGCGCTCGCGGCCACTACCAGAAGCGCGCGTACGCGTGTGTGAAGCTGGTCGTGGGCGTGATGTGCCGCGCGCCGGCCGCCGTGCGCGCAGTGCACGCGCAGCCCGACGCGCGCCGCCGCTGGCGCCAGTTGCTCGCCTGGCTGCAGGACGAGCTCGACCGCGTGAGTCGCCTCTACCACCTAGCTCGTACGTGTGGGTGAAGCTGGTCGTGGGCGTGATGTGCCGCGCGCCGGCCGCCGTGCGCGCAGTGCACGCGCAGCCCGACGCGCGCCGCCGCTGGCGCCAGCTGCTCGCCTGGCTGCAGGACGAGCTCGACCGCGTGAGTCGCCTCTACCACCTAGCTCGTACGTGTGGGTGAAGCTGGTCGTGGGCGTGATGTGCCGCGCGCCGGCCGCCGTGCGCGCAGTGCACGCGCAGCCCGACGCGCGCCGCCGCTGGCGCCAGTTGCTCGCCTGGCTGCAGGACGAGCTCGACCGCGTGAGTCGCCTCTACCACCTAGCTCGTACGTGTGGGTGAAGCTGGTCGTGGGCGTGATGTGCCGCGCGCCGGCCGCCGTGCGCGCAGTGCACGCGCAGCCCGACGCGCGCCGCCGCTGGCGCCAGCTGCTCGCCTGGCTGCAGGACGAGCTCGACCGCGTGAGTCGCCTCTACCACCTAGCTCGTACGTGTGGGTGAAGCTGGTCGTGGGCGTGATGTGCCGCGCGCCGGCCGCCGTGCGCGCAGTGCACGCGCAGCCCGACGCGCGCCGCCGCTGGCGCCAGCTGCTCGCCTGGCTGCAGGACGAGCTCGACCGCGTGAGTCGCCTCTACCACCTAGCTCGTACGTGTGGGTGAAGCTGGTCGTGGGCGTGATGTGCCGCGCGCCGGCCGCCGTGCGCGCAGTGCACGCGCAGCCCGACGCGCGCCGCCGCTGGCGCCAGCTGCTCGCCTGGCTGCAGGACGAGCTCGACCGCGTGAGTCGCCTCTACCACCTAGCTCGTACGTGTGGGTGAAGCTGGTCGTGGGCGTGATGTGCCGCGCGCCGGCCGCCGTGCGCGCAGTGCACGCGCAGCCCGACGCGCGCCGCCGCTGGCGCCAGCTGCTCGCCTGGCTGCAGGACGAGCTCGACCGCGTGAGTCGCCTCTACCACCTAGCTCGTACGCGTGCGTGAAGCTGGTCGTCGAAAATTTTGATATCAGAAAAAAAAAGTGGTATCATATTTATTTATATGCATAATGTTAATTAACATAGGTAATCGCCGTCGATATAATAATATAATATGCAATACATAATTATTAATAGTATGGATATAAATTTATTTATGTCATGTTCGATTGATATGGGTTGAACTAAAAGCCTTAAGGGTGCACTTTTAGATTTTGATTGTGTATCTAGTTTTTCATATTTCATCAATGCAAATCGCGCACCTTTATTGAAACAGATAAAATTCAAAAATTTACTAAATTTAATAAAACTTATATTTATATAACCACAAAGTAATAAAAATACATCTTTTTATTGTTGTTTCTTCAAATAAACAGTTGTTATATTTGGTAGATAGTTGGAAAAATAAAATTGTTAACGTGTCTAAAAATACAAATTAGTTACGTCCGTTTTGATCTAGGTGTGCGATATACAAGCTGTACCAAAGCATGACTATGGGAGAGAGTATATAACTATACCATGTAAACAAAATCAAATTAACGCTGGAGCACGATCGTTTCAGAAGTATGGGCCGGGTGGTTACGGATCCTACGGCACATGGTCTCCGCCCGGTACTTCAAACGAAACCTCCAGCGGGTACTTCCTGGAACGCAGCAACTCTGCGCGAAAGACCCTCGAAAAGTAAGTATCAACGTCGGTCGCCAGGTGGAACTGTCCTTCCAAACTGCAAACGATCCTTTTTTGTTTAACGAGTCGCCTTAGCTTCGTAAATCACATCGGAGTTATTTTTTCACAGAGCGTACCAACTATGCCCGGAGGAGGAGGAGGAGGAGGAAGCGTCGGAGGGTCCGGGCGGCGAGGCCGGCGAGGCGGGCGAGGGGGGCGCCGGGGACGCGGGCGACGCGGCCCCGCTGCCGCCGCCGTCGCCCGCGGCCGGCGACAGCGGCGACGAGGACGCGCCCAGCGACGACGACGCGCCGCGCCTGCCGCGCCTGCGCGCGCCCCGCACGCGCCGCGCCCGCGCGCGCGACCCCTGAGCCGCGCGCCCCGACCCCCACCCGACACGTACGTGCCCCCACGCTGTATTCCTTACGCTGGACGGACATACGCCCTTTTGAGGAGCTTCTCAAACCGACTTCATATTGTTCTTCGGGAGTGACTTACTGATATAAGTTTATTTGTTTGTCTACGTGAAATTATATGCCGATGCTTGTTCCGAAGGCTTGTGACGCTGCGTAGGGATCAGATATTATCTGGGACGTATTTATTGATCGACGGACCGGGCGCTCGGTCCCCGTTTGGTTATTGTCGGTGGTGTGTACACACTCGTCGCCGGCTGGAACTTACGGTCGTCCCGCGGGGCCGCGCCTAGCCGTGGTTTTGTTCTGTGATGTTAGCGATATGTGTGCCGGGGCCGCCGCGGCGCTTCGCCGGCCCTCACGATCAGTTATTTATTAACTTAATGTTCCGCTTTAAAAGTACCATATTATTTATTTTTTGTAATTAAGATTATTTAATACTTCGCGTTCGTAGCTTTAGTTTGACGTTTTTGCGCGTGTTGTCGTTTATCGTTGCGATAAATCGTCTCCAATGCAGTATTCGCGATCCACACTGTTCGGATCTTTCATTCATAGTGCTGTGCTGCTCGAATGAATAATTGTAACGTGGCACCACATGGTTTACCCACTCTAACTATGTCGTTACTGTTAATGTAACTAAGCTATGTTTAATCCGTTCGCCATGCATTGCTGTGATGATTTTGCAGTCTTCGGCTGTAGCTAATGGATTTAAGATGTTTAGTATAACCTACGTCCCTTGATGATGATTATTTATATCTAAGTACTAGTCGCGCTCTAACAATACCTACTTAAATATTTATAACATAGCTTGCTGTTAACTAACATAGATGACCGTAAACCAAATACAGCGTTCCCTAACACTAACGCTGCACATTTATAATGCTGAATATGTACATTGTTAGATTACTTTTTATTAGTACGGGTACGAATGGATTCGATAAATTAGATAATATGAAATAGGTCATAGATTTTGTATGCCAATTTTCGTTTCGACCATTTAAAATGTTATATTTAATTCATTCGCGCCAGCTCTAATGAAAATATCATAGCGAGTTGTTTAGTGTGGTATACCTACTTAAAAAAAACTGTTTTACTTTTGAAATTCGTAAACTACAGGGATCGAATATTTTTTCTAGACTGAAATTAAGTTGATGTCGATACAATTGATAATAATTAAAAAAATCAGACAATTGGCATGAGAGCCTTAATGTAAACCGATGTAATATTTTTACTATAGAAACTACATAATAATACTAAGAAGGGTGCTATCTGGATTTATAAGACAGATTATAAAATGAGATATACATACGGTCGACCAAGAAAGTGGTCTCCCAGTTTTGGCTAAATTGTATGTGTAAGTAAAATAGCGATAACGTTAAACTTATGGACTTAATAAGCCTTTATAGCAATGAGAGAGATGCGCAGCTATGACTTTTGAGTGTTTGTAGCTGTCAGAATATTTTTGCATGAGACAATCATCTCTTTTGTTCTATGACGTGCGAATGATTTTTAACCTTAGGGTGATAGACCACTTTCTAGGCCGGCCGTACCATATGTTGGATATCAGCAATGAAACAAATTTGTGTTACAGTGTATTTACAAGCTCTGGGGACTGATTCGCGAAAGATAGATAGATATAGCGAGTTGTCTTTGGAATCAAAACAATCGATACAATTCTTGGCAGCTACTCGCAAACATTGTTTGAACTAGAGAAAAAACTTCAGTAGTTCGATAATAAAAACCGCCGAATCTATTTCTTACTTAAGAGAGCTATCCACAATAACAAATTTTGTGACTGACTCAAGGATCTAGAAGTGAAAAATTATTGCATTTATAACATTAATAGAAGTTCGTAATGTCTTATACATCGAAACTCTCGCATACTGAAACCATATCTAAAGTTGAGAATACGAAACGACATTGAAAGAGGGAGTCTATAGCTAGCGGCACGGGTCTTGAGTGCTGAAAGGTGTTCGTAAGTCCAAACCGATTTTGGTATTCGCTTCTAACTCAGCTATGGTAGACTTGAGGGTCTCTGATCATGTGTCATGTCTCGTGCGATGCGAAAAGCGATCGCCTGTTCACCCGAATGCTTAAGATTTCTACCATGGATTGTATCTAGATTTCAAGAGTCGTCTATGTATAGAATTATTTAACTTCGTTGATTATGTTCCATTAGTTTATCAATGTTAGTTATATTTGATGATTAAAAATGGTGCAATTTTGTTAATGAAATATAAATAAATAGCTTGTTTTTTTAAAATGGATTCGACATTAATATCCCGTCAATTTGGTTGACTGTTTGTATAATATTTTTTTTCAATTAGCAGTACCCGATCATCAATGATATTACGAACGTCAGTATTACGTGACCTATTTGCTCTACAAACTATAGTTTATTTTTTAAGTTGCAGTTATTACTATGAATAATAATTCTCTCGAAGCGCAAATAAGCAACAAGCAAAAGATGGTTCCACGAAATAAAACCTGTGCAGGAAGGGACTTAATGAATGCTGCGCGACGACATGACATTGACGCAACCAATCGCGTGCAAGCTTTTGTGGGAGTGTTATAATTGCTGTTAGTTAGTGTCCGTAAGTGGATAAATAATGGACGCTGTCATTCTTACAGAGTTACTTTTTTATAGTGAATTATTATTCGTAGTTATTTTATATAACTCGTGTAGAAATGACGCATGCAAAGGAAAGTATCATGAAAACTTTTATGATTTCATAATAATTATAATACCATAGAATGATGTATCGACAATGAAGATGACTAAAAATCTTTAATTACCTTAACTTTTTGATTAGATGAAGCCCGAAGAAAAGTTAGCCAGGTTCGTGAATTCTGCTTTGCGCTCTAGCTGAAATCAAGCAGTATCAGAGATAATAACAAATTGACTGTACATAATATAAAAAGCCAAAGGACAAAATTGGCCTAAAACTGACTAAGCAAACTTTAATATTAACTCGGCTTATTTCTATAGACGTAATAACATTATGATCTTAGTATTTAATTCAACAAAAGTGTAGATATAGGTATTAACGACTAGTCTAACAGGAAAATGTTGCCACTATGTCAATATTATGCTTTGTAATATATGTTATTTATTTTTACATGTCTTAATGGTTGTATGATATTTTCCTTCTTTCTAGTAGTAAAAATCGTTGTATTATCCAGGCTATCAGGCGGTGCACATGTGGAAACCTTAATGAAATCACACATTGCAAGGCTAGTAGAGTGAAACACTGTCATTTAGTTATGCATTTTGTCTATTTAATGTATGAGTATAATTCCCTTTTCTATAAATATTGGTCGCGTCGACCTTGTGCCTTAATTTACTTTGATTTGCTCAATTTGCTTGCTCCTGATAGTCTGCATACTGACCTTGAAAAAAAAAAAGGTTTTTTGGCATTTAAGAATAAGCTTTCGAAATTTTTTTTTAAAGGCTTCATAAACTAAAAGTTTTCGTCGTTTAGATTTTAATGTACCAAAAGGACCTATTGTGATGTATGCTTATAAAAATCAAGATAGTGTACAATTATTAGAAATTTGATTGATTATTACTAACTGCTAAAAACATACTGTTAACTTTACCAAAGAAGAAGTTATAGAATGAGGAATTTGGGGTAACCCTTTTTCTTAATAGCTTAGTAATTGAAAATGTTTTGTATCTTTTGTATAATGCGATCGTTAAATGTTCTGTTGAGTTCAAATGTGATTGATCTTAGGCTTAGATAGGAGAAATAGCAATATGTAAAAATGAAATATAATGGGGAAGTCATCATAAATCGGAAGTATTAATAAAGTTCATTAAAAAAAGTTCGTTAAAAAGGAGAGACGACTTCAATTTTTACTCATACATTTAAACTGATAGGACAAAAGGGTCTATATAATTGTACTATTGACTTAAGGACCAAAGACCCCCGAACAACTGTCCGATTGAATTGCGGCAATGCACCATTTTTAAAACATTTTATTTGGCATATATTTAAAACATTGATTTTGTTCAATGCCCAGAAAATTTGCATGCTATTTCATCTCAGAAGTGTAAAATGTCTAATTAATAAATAAATTATTATAAGGTCAGTTGAGTTTTGTATAACATTTCTATGGCAAATATATAAACGAATGGCATTTGAAATTATACAAGAATGCTCACGAAAAAGCATTCGTGCAGATATTATAATAATAAATCAAGAAATAAATTTAAAAAATATCTTAATTGTTTTATTTTGGGCTCAAAATTTTTATATTAGATTGTATTGAAGTATGAATTTTTTTTATAGATTATTAATATGCAAGTAGCTAAAAGAGTTTGGTCCCTAAGCAGCAGTTGATTTATATTTTTGAATTCAAAAGTGTTCCATGACTTAACTGATAAAGCGATTGATGGAAACCCACAATTTTTTTAAGAGGCATAACGTTAATGGTTGGAAGCAGAACACGGTACTTGATAAAACAGAGGTTATGGTTTTAACCATAGATATAATATACCTTCTATGTCTATAGTCTTAACTATGCATACTCGATCAGCATGACAAAACTCCGCTTTGCACAACAAACTATACATTTTAGTGTCATTCTTCTCAACTCCGCTAATACCGTTTCCACTGAAGTAGAGCAGAGATAAGATATGTGATAAGCAATAATCAATCTTTGTTAGCCTCAGCTAACTTCGCGCAGACTTGCTATTGTTGAAAATGTGTGTGTCCCCAGCAGGCCAGCGACGGATCTGTAGCTCCTGTATTTGTGTGTGTTTTAATGCAAAACGCTATTTAGATTCCTGTTCATTTAGGTATTCAGTGTGTAAACCACTCAAGTTGCCATACAATACACATGGAATAACTTTTAATGCGTAAATGCGTAAACAAATGTTTTCATTTGACTTTACCGCATAATACGTCGCTATTTTATTAAAATCGTCGCAATCCACAGGCTAGTACAAGGCAAGCGGTGCCGCGACTTAGGCCTCATTTACGGAGACGCGACGCGTCGCGCGTTGCGCTGGGCGGCGCGGCCCGCACTAAATTCAAGCATATGGCGTTGTATGAGTGCGTTTACGGAGAAGCGATTTTACACGCGTTTGTTTGAGTTGGAGCGTTTTGTGCGGCCGAGCCCGCGGATGGCAACGACGCGTCTCACGCGGCGTTTATCGCGGCGGCGCACGCAGCGGCAATTCCCAATGAAGCGATGGCCGCGGCGGAACCTTCTGCTAGGGATGGCAATTCTTTCCAAAAAATATCGATTTTTGAATCGATCTGAATCGAGACTTAAAAAATCGATTCACAAAAAAATCGAGGCTAAAAAGATCGATTTCCGATATATCGATTTTTTTCCAAGTTTTATTTAAAATGTAAATATATATCTGTTTTATGAAAAAAATACCCTTAACAAACCATTTCTTACAAGTTATTTTTAGTCCCTGGTTAAATATCAACTAAATATGTACAAACAGACACTTTAATGTTATTTATCTGTATAGATCAAAGTCAGATCTTAGGTGGAAAAGGATACCATTTATTTTCAAAATGTATTTATTACATCAAATGGTTAAAGTGACCAATGCTCTATGTCTACACTTTTAAAACAATAACCTGCCCAGTGGTTCCACTCATCACTTGCCATGTTGCCGGCAGCAGAAAAAAGACGCTCGCAAGGAACTGATGATCCCACGCAATATAGGTATTTACTTATTTTGCTTACTACAATATAATAAAACGACAGTTTGCTTCTATTAAACATTTTAAAAAATTAAAACAAACAAAACTAGGTATGTATCTAATAATGAGTGTAGGCCAATCTCTTTAACTGACAAATCAATTTATGGTTTTTAGTTTTTACCAACACAAAAAAATCGAATGGCGATTCCCTAGAGTGAAAGATCGATCCACTGAATCGTCTCAGTACAGTATATCGATTTAAAAAAATCGATCTTTGGGCCCAAAAAATCGATTCTTCGATTAATCGATATGAGATCGCCATCCCTACCTTCTGCCAGTCTTTATTTGGAAATCGCACAACGCAGACGTAGTTACCGTCAATTCAATTTCAATTCAATTCTTTATTCCATTAATAACAAAATACATTGTGTTGGAAATTACAAGTTAAAACAATAAGATTAAAAATAACAGTATCGTTCATGCAATATTACGAAATCAAATGTCTACATCAAAATAATAAAATTAGAATAATATGAAGTATAACAAAATAATAAAATCACAATACATAAATATGTCGTAAATAAAAAATTACATAAAATCAACATTACAAAAAGCAGAAATATGTCAGTTATTTAACTATATTTTATCTTATAGTCAGTCTAATAATAACATCATTTCTTTCAATTAGCATTAACATATTCTTCTACACTATAAAAACTATTTTCCAGAAGATATGACTTTAATCTGCTTTTATAGTGGATCACATTTGTTATGCATTTTAAATCATTTGGCAATTTATTGAACAGTCTGACCGCTTGATATTTTGCACAATGTTTAATTATCTGTAGCTTAGGCTTAATTAGGTTCGCAATATCTTTTCGCCTAGTCCCATGACGCATTATCCTTTCTTCTGTGTTATCATATCTGTCCCAATTTTAACAAGGTCTGTAAGTAGAACCAGAATATAAAGACATGGCGCTGTAAGTATTTTTAGGTTTCGAAATGTCGCAATGGAGAATGATATAATCGACTTTTTTTTGAAGAAAATTCCGTGTTAAAAAGTGAATTATTTAATATAAAAAGTACTAGTACTAGCCGGTTTTGTAAGGTGGCTCCTTCCAAGCTGCTGCGTAAATACCTTGGAGCATCGATAACGCGCTATCGCCGCCTGAATAAAAAGCGTATTGGAGCTTCTGAGGTCTTTCCTTATCGATTTCCGCACCAGCCTGGTAAGAGCCACCCGCTCTTTGGCATTTGTCGTTTCACGTCTTTGTGCCATTAAAAGTTGCGTCTCTACTGAGAAACGAGACTCCCGGCCCGTACGTTGCCTCTCACATAACCTGTTACCCTCTTTCCTTATGATATTAACTACGCCTGTAAGGTCGTCATCAATATCTGCAGTAGGCAAAAGGGCGCCGAAACGGTTTTTAAGCTCTAGCTGAAAGCGTTCAGAGCCAGCTATCTACTGGAGCGGTGTCGGTCGGAGCGTGGACTTCATCAGACGGAATCTTTCTAGGTTATAATCGATATCCTGAGTGCCTCGTACAAATCGGTGATCACTTCCAGTATTAAACCTATTGATCACTGAGACATCTCTGAATAACCTAAATGCCTTTTATCCGACATGATGAAGTCGATCTCATTTTTTGTGACTTTGTCGGGGCTGATCCAAGTCCACTTCCTTTGAAACAGCCCCTCGATCAGAAAGTTTACTAGCATCTGCCCCCTATTGTTCCTGTCTCCAAAATGTGTGCGTTCGCCCAGCAAAAAGTATCGCCTATTCGAAAATTGGATGATGCAGATAATTAGTGCCTTATATCGTGTAAATGTGCCCGAAATTTTATATTTGTGCGTCCAACAGCTTCAGAATTATTTAAGAAAAATGGATTCTGCTGCACGAACGTTCGCTCAGCAAAACTTTTTTTAATTTATGCGTCTAGCTGTATATTAAATATGCAAAAAGGTAGCTTATGTACGAGTGTAAATGTGCCGTAAAAGCCAAATTTGTGCCTCTTACTTATTTGGTTTTTTGCTGGGCGAACGTTTCGGTAATTGCTGTATATCGGAAACGGTTGGACGCACACTCATGATTTTTTGTATACAGATACAGTAAATTTGTGCATATTTGTGCCGCAATTTTCATTAACATGACTAGCATGGTTGAGGATCTATTCTTTTATTTCCTAAAAAATGGAAAAATGCTTTGACTCTCAAACGAACAAGACCAAGGACTTCGCGTTAGTGCTGAGTGATACCTATTATATATTCACATGATCATGTAAAGTTTCGCCGGCCTACTACATATCATTGCCGAGTTCTTAACGATTTTGTTTTTGTTTTGAGGTTATCTTGAGTGAAATTACTTAGAATACGAAAACACTAGTTTTCTGTGAACTGGCTCATTACATGCTTCTACAATAATATATGCGCTGTTTTAAGAATACGTATGCAAAAAATAATGTATGTATGCCCATTACTTTAGACAATAACGATAAAAAACCATTCGTAATATTTTTGGTAGATTATCCGACCAAATTGTAGTGAACATTAAAAAGCGGCCGCACGATACATCGACCTATCCTTCCTCACTTGATGGCGTAACGATATTGAAATAGTACAGATGCATACAGAATTTTTAAGTTGGAAAATAGTTTATAATATAAATATATTATATAATACATATTTTGTGGGACAAGAAATAAAATGTGAATTGTTTTTTATCTTGTAGATTGATGTATTAAAATTAGAACGGTGATTAAAATTACATCTATAAAATCATTTTTCTTTTTCATTATCATACAAACAAAAATTTTGAGATTCTGATTATTGAATATTTTTTTTTTAAATCATGATATCAAGACTTTGACTTCACCATAATTAGTATTTATATGATTAATAATGTTAACAGAGGCTGTGTTTCAACTCGTACCGCCTTTTTTTTTCAGACGGACCAGCGGTCTCCTGGCGCCTCGACAATTTATTTTCAATAATAAATTAGTAATTATAGTGTATTTTTACAAAAAAATAAAACAATTCACATTTTATTTCATGTCCCTAATATAAATTATTTCCAAACTTAACAATTCTATACGCATCTGTATTTAAATTTCGTTACAATGCCATCAAGTGAGGAAGGATAGGTCGATGTATCGTGCGGCCGCTTTTTAATGTTCACTACAATTTGGTCGGATAATCTACCAAAAATATTACGAATGGTTTTTATCGTTATTGTCTAAAGTAATGGGCATACATACATGATTTTTTGCATACGTATTCTTAAAACAGCGCACATATTATTGTAAAAGCATGTAATAAGCCAGTTCACAGAAAACTAGTGTTTTCGTATTCTAAGTAATTTCACTCAAGATAACCTCAAAGCAAAGACAAAATCGTTAAGAACTCGACAATGATATGTAGTAGGCCGGCGAAACTTTACATAATCATGTGAATATATATAAGGTATCACTCGGCACTAACGCGAAGTCCTTGGTCTTGTTCGTTCGAGAGCCAGAGCATTTTTCCATTTTTTAGCAAATAAAAGAATAGATCCTCAACCATGCTAGTCATGTTAATGAAAATTGCGGCACAAATATGCACAAATTTACTGTATCTGTATACAAAAAATTATGAGTGTGCGTCCAACCGTTTCCGATATACAGCAATTACCGAAACGTTCGCCCAGCAAAAAACTTAATAAGTCTGACATCTTAAGAGGCACAAATTTGGCTTTTACGGCTCATTTACACTCGTACATAAGCTACCTTTTTGCATATTTAATATACAGCTAGACCATAGGGATATTTCTTTCCCTATGGCTAGACGCATAAATTAAAAAAAGTTTTGCTTGGCGAACGTTCGTGCAGCAGAATCCATTTTTCTTAAATAATTCTGAAGCTGTTGGACGCACAAATATAAAATTTCGGGCACATTTACACGATATAAGGCACTAATTATCTGCATCATCCAATTTTCGAATAGGCGATACTTTTTGCTTGGCGAACGCACACCTCCAAAATCGTGCGGCCGCACCGTAACCGTGTCGACGTCCGTGTGTTTACCCACCTTTGCGTTGAAGTCCCCCATAACAACATTGAGGTGTGCCTTAGTGGTGTTGTGCAAGGCTTTGGCTATGACCTCATAGAGGCTTTCCACTTTATCATCTGAATGTGTCGATGTCGGCGCGTATACTTGTGTATGTATCACCAGCAGCCATCTTTTACAATTATGTCGGCGGTGTCCTTACGTGTTGCCAGTGCTCGCGCACGTTTTCTAAAAGTCTGGATACAGTAGCCACCAAAGGGCACATGCGAGAGCTTACCATCCTAGCTCCAACCATACTAACAATTAGTAGCAGTCACCGTAGCCGGAGTCGGCTGGGGAGTATATATATATATATTACTTTCAGAAAATATCTCTTCGTGAGTCTTACGACAAGATACGCAACACGACTTGACACACTGGAGACCTCCTCAATGTTGTTAGCGAGGACCTTATGGACGAGAAACCCTACTCCGCCATGGGAGAGACTATCCCCTTCTCGATAGTAGAATAGATGGCCAGATTGTAGGGTCATTGTGTCGTCACCCTCTCTTCGGACTTCGCTGAGCCCCACAATGTGCCATCGTATACGCTCCAATTCTACTTCGAGTTCGTGGACATATTCATCCAGCCGCAGGCTGCGCCCATTATACGTAGCCAGGTCTAGTTTTTTATGGTAGCCGTTCCTCGCCCGGGGATTCTTCGCACCCCCTACCCTATCGTTACCGTGGCCGCTACCGTAGCCAGGAATAATAGGGCGGCCGGGCACTGGGGCCCGTGGCTTTAAAAAGTATTGCATATTGGGAGGAGAGATACTCTATCTAATTATCATTTATTTTGTAAAACTTTTTGATAAATCCATATGGTATTAGGTTCCCATAAAAACATTCCATAATATGAATACAATAATAGGTCGAATGGATGCCAATGACCTTAAAAGTCACCCTGTATAGCGTGTTAGGTAAATGGTATAAAAAGCCCAAATATTGCAGCCTAGGTTAATATTATGCATGTAAATACTATATGGTTAGGAAAAAAAAATTTGCAGATATGCAGGGTCACGCGCTAAGGCACGATAGATGCGAACTTTTGCAGTTGATCATGATGGCCAAAGTGGCGGGAAGGAGAGCTGTTGGCCGTAGAAATAAATCCTGATTGCGTAACATGATGTTACGCAACGCAGGATCCCGTCCATTCTCCGATGTTACTATGTTATTATCGCCAGTGTCTCAGAGGTTTTCCATCTAGCAAGAGATCGAGTGAGATATGCGGAGCTGACTGCCAACCTTCACTAGTTGGAGAGGCACCAGAAGAAGAAGAAGATCAGTGCAGCATAACGTAATATAGGTATTTGCCCTAGCATTGCAAAGTATTTAAAGTGGTGGAACGAACCCACTTAGGCTTACCCATAGACATAACTATGTCAATGGGATAACCATGCTCAGAAAAAAACGTCTCTTTGAATTCTGGCAGGCTAGTTTTACTCGAATTATGCAGTTGCAGTTCTAGAGCAATATGTATGCGTAAAACCAAGCCATAACAGAGGCCTGTAACAGGCGGCTTGGAAAACAACGCCAAATAACTCTTGAAGGATAATCATACAATACAAACAAACGGACAGGTGCGACTAGGACTCTCCCTTCGAGGGTTCCGTACAAGTTACACGTAAGTACAGATCTACCTACACTAAAATTATAAAGAGGAAAGATTTGTATTTTTGTGTGTGTGTATGTTTGTAATGAAGAAACTCAAAAACTACCGTGCCGATTTCAAAAATTCTTTTACCATTGGAAAGCTACATTCACCAAGAGTGACATAGGCTATATTTATTGCTAGAAAAGATTAGGGAACCTTACAAAAATCGGTGGCTGAATGGTAAAGCGCCGCGCCCGGCATGCGAGGAGATGCGGATTCGAGTCCCGCCTGAGACACACTTTTTCAAGTTTAAATACTGATATTATTATTTTATATTGATAGATGTAGGTATGCTTAGAAATAAACAAATAAAATAAAATAAAAATATTATAATTGCAATATTCATAGTTATGACAGGACAACGTCTGTCGGGTCCGCTAGTTATAGTCAAGGAATCGAGTCTGATGGCTTATTCATCCATTTTAGCTTAGAAGTTTTTTCACAGCTTCTAGGGACAGTATTCCTAAGTAAATGGTTATATAAAGAGTATGTATGGAGTAATAAAGAGTATGGATGTATGGTTGGTTCCAACCCGATAGACAGACGGACAACTATAGTTGTCCATACGCCTGTCTATAAGTATATAATAAGTACTAGTTGTTTCCCGCGACTTCGTTCGCGTCAATTTCTGTTATTATGATCGTGACTATTTTTGCAACATTTTTCACTCATGCTTCGCTCCTATTGGTCGCAGCGTGGTGTTCTATAGCCTAAAGCCTTCCTTGATAAATGGACTATCCAACACAAAAAAATATTTTTTCCAATCGGACCAGTACTTCATGAGATTAGCGCGTTCAAACAAACAAACTCTTCAGCTTTATATATTAGTATAGATAAGGGATCAAAGGGCCCTCAGGCTAGGTGGAGTGATGATTTGCGCAAGGTGGCTGGCAGGAGCTGGATGCGAGAAGCCGAGGATCGACCTAAGTGGCGTGCAATTGGAGATGCCTATGTCCAGCAGTGGACTGTGATAGGCTGATGATGATGATGATGAAGGGATCAAATAAGAGTTCCGTTCCTTTTTTATTTCGTTGTCTATAAAGTCGAATTTGTCGCTAACGCCAAAAGCGGCCGCTTTTAGCAATAATGTACAATACTAGAGATAGGCCGAGTACTCGGTTAATACTCGGTACTCGGCGTACTCGGCGGGTATTTTGATACTCGTACTCGGCCGAATAACTCGGTTTTGATACCGAATATACTCGGTATAATAAGCAAAGCAATAAATTTAGGTAGGTATAATTAAAACAACAGTGTTAATCAAAAAGTATTTACTTATTACTAATTTGGGAAATCTTTGAGTGATGAGACAAAATTAAGAGAATGTTAATGAAAAACATCAATATTTAAAATTAAATTAAGGAAAATTGTGATGCAGGAACACAAGGCTCTCTGCACGTTCTGGTAACAGTCTATTCTTTTTTTTCTTTGTAACCGTTTCCAGCCTTCTAAAATAATCGCTCGTTGTACACGGTGCTTGCAGGTGCACAAAGAAACACTAGTGCTAAGCTAGCTCAAGGTACCTTGTTTGGTGCCCTACTCACCAATCGAAAGGACTCTTGTCTTTTGCCAAAAAAAATTCTTTTAACTAGCGATCCAATTCTAAAGCAAGGGGGCTTTTAGGATCATCGCGAAAACAGGTATTTGCTTGAACCGAGTTTCTCGGCCGAGTACTCGGTTGGAAAAAAATGTACTCGTTACTCGGCAAAAGTTCTACTCGGCGCATCTCTATACATACGAAATAATGCCAGAATGAAAAGCAGTTAACAGTGATTCAATAAATACTAGATGTAATTTGCTAAAATGATACTGTTCTAGTTTTTTTAGAATTGATTTTGTTTAGAAGTAATAAAATTTAATCAATTGGGGGCAGCACATAGCTCTAGCCTCTAGTAGTCCCCTAGTACCCATAAGCATCCATACAGTTGCAAAAGATTTCTGCTTTTTAATGTGGGTTTAGACCGCTTTATAAGATAGGTATTAGTTTATTGGTTTACGCGAATGATCCACATTGAAGTTAAATAAGTAACTACAGATTTCAGTCGCGTTAAAAAAGATTACATAATTATTATGAATAGTCTGGCACACTTTCCATTTGTGTTTGGACTTTGTGGCATAAAAAAATAACAATACCGTGTCATGATGACATTGTTTTCTTATGGTTTTCTTGTAACATCATCATGCCTATAATTTCCATGGGCAATAATAAATCCATAATAGATTTTCTATTGTTGTCTCTCAAGATAATGTCATTCATAAAAGGTCAAATTTAAAACATAGTGATTAGGTACGTGTTCAGTGGTCAAAGCTAATAGATCGATAAGAAAAGCTATCATATTCAGTGATGATTGAATGATAACAATATTATTAACATGTTATGTTCTTGTACGTATCATAAATAAACGAATAAACTACTGAACTAATGAGCAATCGCTGTAGGGTTTTTCGCAACAGGATTTTTCGTACAAACGTTTCATCGCACTAATGAAGTATCGCAAGAATAGAACTTCGCACAACTGAACTATCGGTAGGTACACCGTGTTCGATATCACAGAACATAAAAATTTATAACATTTTATGTTCTGTGTTCGATATAGTAAAAATCGAATCAACAACTTTCGAAAACAAATACCCGTATAACATACCCGCGTGTTGCAGTAGGCAAGGTTCAAATAATCTTATAATTAGGGGTATCGCCTTTAACCCTTACTCTTAATTTGCGCTTGAAATCGTATGATAAGTTACTACTAACATTATAAAACATGTTTTTTTTCATTTATTAAAGTCAACAAACAAACATTTTCACAGAAGAAAATCTTAATCCCTCAACCCCCAGGAGGCACTCGGGTGCTACGATAACAATTGATTTCAATTGTGTCTGGAATAACACACGATCGAGGGATTAATTAAGTATTGTAGGTACACTTTACAATAGAGTAGGTAATCGTATAACACTGTTTTCCACAAATTACTTTAAAACTTTTATTCTAATATTAATTAAAACGTTTAAGACATGTAATCCTCACTATTTATTGTAAGTCTCATTATTCCGCTTCATCTTTTTTAGATCACAAGGGCTACGGCAAACTACTTCGTATTCCGTTCGTCATGTATTGTTACTTTAGTGAGTATTATTTTCTATATTTAAGTTTGACCGGTTTGAATGTGATAAAACTCAATACTTAGATACTCAATAGTTAATTTGCAACCATAATGTACGATATAAGGTAAAAAGAATGGTACATTAAGTAAATGAGTATTATGGACCCTGCCGGCCACGCAAAAGGGTAATACAAAAAAGAGGAGACGCTTTCATCTATACTAATATTATAAAGCTGAAGAGTTTTTTTTTGAACGCGCTAATCTCAGTAAATACTGGTTCGAATTGAAAAAAGCTTTTTGTTTTGGATAGTCCATTTATCAAGGAAGGCTTTAGACTATATTATAACATCATGCTGCGATCAATAGGAGCGAAGCATAAGTGAAAAATGTTGCAAAAATGATCGCGATCATAATAACAGACTGACGCGAACGAAGTAGCGGGCACAGCTAGTATAAAATAAAGTTAAAATATATATTTGTAATGTTATTTAAAGTCAAAGTAAGTCAATGTTATTTGCTATTGCAAATAATGTTGGTGATTTTATGCTTCAATACATAGGTAACTAGCATTATGGATTATGAAGATCGATTATTGCTTCTAAAATAAAAATAAATTGTAAATTATTAAATTAACTCTCACACTTTATATGTATCATTTAGTTTCTAGTAATGACTTAAAACCATTCCTCGATAATATTTGTTGTTGCTTCCTTTTTATTGACATATCAAAAATAATATTTGACCTTTGCGCTACCATTAGTTACTTATCAATCAGTCTTAAACGGTTCTATCTTGCTAACTTATTATTGAATATCTAGTTGTTTTTCACTGTCGTTAAAGATACGACGAGAGGTGCGCAGTATTGTATTATGATGGACCAATATATCAGTGTTAAAGAACTTGAAGATGCTGCCAACACGCTTTTACCCAAAGCTGCACGGGACTATTACAAGAGTGGTGCTACAGATGAACAAACGCTATCAGACAATCGGACAGCTTTCAGCAAGTAAGTATATCGAGATATTAAATAAATGAATTCGTCAACGTGGCAATTTCTATATAAATATCTACTATTGCTTGCTTAATTTTTTTAGGCTGCGTATACGTCCAAAATGTCTGGTTGGATTAACTGGTTGTGATTTACGCACTACAGTTCTGGGCCAAGAAGTATCAATGCCACTTGGCATTTCTCCCACTGCAATGCAGAGGATGGCACATCCGGAAGGTGAATTAGCTAATGCTAAAGGTAAACCACAATTACCTGTTTTTACGCACTACCTAAGTAATAGTTGAGTTATTATTTACAATTAAAGTTATTCTTACAGCTGCGGAAGCAGAAGGCACAATTTATACGCTGAGCACTATTGCTACAAGCTCGATTGAAGAGGTTGCTAAAGCTGCACCTAAAGCTAACAAATGGTTTCAGTTGTACATTTATAGAGATAGGTAATTTATGCATTGGATATTCTTGAAACAACATCTTGTTTTTAATATATTGTATTTCATCTATTGATGTTTGATCTCAATAAAAGTTAGCTAATAAGTATTACGATTATGTGGTCTCTAAACACTGAATTCCTAGCTAAACGATGGGTAAAAGTGGTGAGGCAATGTAATGTTACTTAGCATTAAATAAATTGTGTATTATATGTTTACAGAGAAGTTACAAAAACTTTAGTTCGGAGAGCTGAAAAAGCAGGTTTTAAAGCTATAGCTTTAACAGTCGATACTCCCTTATTTGGGCTACGAAGGGCAGACGTCAGGAATAAGTTCACGTTACCTGAACATTTGAAGTGAGCATTTTAAAGATGTTCGATTTTTCTGTGCTAAATATAAGTTGCATTTTAGTGAATTAAACTTATTATTTATTATTTGCAGATTAGCCAATTTTGAAGGGCATTTATCCAATAAAATCAATCAATCTGGAAAAGGAAGTGCCTTAAACAATTACGTTCAAAATTTATTTGACAAATCATTGACATGGGACGATATAATTTGGTTGAAGGGGTATGTGACATACTGCTTTTGATTTTTATAAGCTAAGTCCTATAAGTAACTATACCTATCTGATTTTGATTCAAATGCAACTAATCAAATCCAAAAAACAACAAAAATAACATTTCGTTCTTACTATTCTTGAGCTTTTAGTTCTCCTAGTGGTTGATTCGCGGTTACCCTCATTGCAGAAACGTGACGCTTATCATAGCCCGCTAAGTGACTTAAGCCTGCTTAAAAGGCGAATACTTAGGTTAGGCACTATTATGCGGGTTGCAGAACAAAAGCTAAGCTAAGTTAGTTTAGTTTAGCTCGCATAGCTGACGCAGTTTATCATACTAGTTTTCAGTCTGCACAACACGCATTAGGTACTAGTGAAGTGATGTGGTGACGCACTGCTCAAACACTTCAAAGCGCGTTACCACTTACCTTTATTGCTCTAGTAATCTTTCCTGCCTATCCATATTGGGTTTTACTAATATGCTGTTGCTTGCAGTATTTTAATTTCTTGATATGTCTTTTATTTAAAAAGTAATTTCACTGGCACGCCTCTTGTTTTTTATTTTACCGAATTTAAATGAATACCTAACTATTCATATCTGGTTAACCCTTTGACTTTGTCAGATCTTAATATCTACTTGCGGAGAACCGATGGCCGTTGGGGCGGAAAGGTTCTCGAATGGGGACCGCGTACCGGACGACCATTCCGTGTGCAGGCCCCTACAAGGTGGACCGACGATCTGGTCAAAGTCGCGGGAAGCCGCTAGATGCGGACAG
Organism: Anania crocealis; assembly: GCA_949315895.1. NCBI lineage: Eukaryota > Metazoa > Arthropoda > Insecta > Lepidoptera > Crambidae > Anania > Anania crocealis. The sequence goes on along the minus strand of OX438880.1, from coordinate 12,992,065 downwards.
CACAGGACCGATCGTTGTGGAGATCCTTGGGAGAGGCCTATGCCCAGCAGTGGGCGTCGTACGGCTGATATGATGAATATTTACTTCTTTAAGTGTGGTTTTAGGGATGTATGTTTTCGGCCAATCTGTTGTCCAAGTACACATCTGGTAAACATTTTTTGTTATTTTAGAGATTGATTTTAGAATTTTACAGCTATGGCTGTGTAAAGCTTGGACTTGTGGCTGAAGGTGGTACAAGAAAAGTCTAAAGAAAAAACGGCCAAGTGCGAGTCGGGCTCGCGCACAAAGTGTTTCCTCCTTAATTTATTACTTCTTTTTCAAGTAAATTTAGAGCTTATTTTAATTGTATTCTGTTTTTAGTATTTCTTATTATATCGGCAACAAAAATACATACTTAATCTGTTCAAATTTCAACTGTCTCACTTTTCATGAGATACAGACAGACAGACGGGTGGACGTACAGAGCTGTAATAGGCTCCCGTTTGTTGAGCAGTTATAAACTTATAATATAAAGCCTTTATTTTGTAATTTCAGTATTACCAAGCTACCGATCGTTGCAAAAGGCATTCTTCGCGGTGATGATGCTATCAAGGCAGTCAAAGCTGGCTGTTCTGCAATACTTGTCTCTAATCATGGCGCGAGACAGCTGGATGGTGTACCAGCTTCTGTAAGTCCTATAAAATTATTTTTGTTACATTTAATAAGTCCAATGGATTTCTTACGATTATGCTACTCATAAACTTTTTTACCTTAGATATAGGTCACCTCTTTTCAAGTGAAAATATTTATTCTGAGTCTCTAATTTTATCAGAGAAATAGGACCCTGCCTTTATTTTAAAAACAATCTGGCTAGTTTTCCTTTTCTTTTTTTATAAATAAGAAATAATTATTTTAAAGAGCATCCTGTCTACTCTCAATGAACCCTACTTCATCGCCTCGTCTCACTCATCGGCAGCGGCACGTGTATCGGACAAGGACAAGGTCAAGCGCCGAACATAATAAAAAACGGGATTTTTTATTTTACCACTTAATTTAAATGTGTTTTTATGTGATTTTCCCGAAAAGTAGCGTGTATAAATATTATTTTCATTTACAAAAAAATGTTTATTTAGTATGCTGAACCGGCCCTTAACACTAGCTGTTATCCGCAACTTCGTACGCGTACCTAGTATCAAGGAAAAATAAAATGATCCCATGGTAACTGTACATTTTCCCGGCATATTTGATAGCCTGTGTGTTATTCCAGCCTATAATCTATCTCCGTGCCAAAGAACAACGGCAGCTCTTACATGATTTACAATTTTTTATAGCTTTAGATTGTGGAGAAAAATTTATGTTTTTTTTTATTACCATTTCAGATTGAAGCCTTGCCAGAAGTCATAAATGCTGTCAAAGACTACAATGTAGAAGTTTATTTGGACGGCGGTGTGACTACAGGAACCGATGTTTATAAAGCTTTAGCTTGCGGTGCTAGAATGGTACTTTAAGACATAATTATGAACAGTAAATTGAAAATACGAGTACTATTCCTTGAAAAAATTTTGACTGTTTTAGGTGGGACTGGAACCCACAGCCTTCCGCGTAAAGGCAGTCGAAATTATTGTTCATGAAATTGTATTTTCAAATTGTTTTTTTTTTTCAATTTACACGAACACTATACAATAAATATAAAGATAATTTTAGAGATTTAACTCCTGTTTATTAGAGTTAACATTATTTTTTGGCTTATCCCGTCGTTTCAAACACTTTACAGCGTCCGTGGTCATGGTTGGCCTTCATGTCCACATACACTCATCAACACACACGGTCTAGGGATTTGATGGGAAGTTGGTTTCCTGTAGCCAGATTTTCAGGGGCATCCCTCAGAGCTTTTATTTAAAGCATATCCCATTTGTGCTCAATGGGATTTAGGTCTGGTGATTGAGCAGACCATTTTAAGGCCCTAACATTATGATCCTGCAACCAAGCTACTACCGCTCTCGCCGTATGTGCCAGGACATTGTCAGGAATCTTGCCCTATTTGTGTTCTGTAGGGCAAGATTTTGGGCCCCAGCACCTGTTGACAATATCTTTCTGCCGTCATATTGCCCCGCACCCAAACGAAGTCCGTCCGTCCTCCAAGGCGAATTCCTGCCCAAACCATAATTGTTCCTCCTTGGTATGGATGGACTTCCTAGGTGTGCTGGAGTCGGCTCCATTTCCCAGGGACTCTCCAAACACGCGACCTTCGTGAATCTGGATGGAAGCCGTACCTGGATTCATCCGTGAACAAGACATTGGACCATTGCTCACGGCCCCAGTTCACATGGTTTCGAACCTATTCCAATCGTCGTCCACGATTGCCTCTCCGTAAGGATGGGTCCCGGAGTGGTCTACGAGAGCGTAGATCGGCCTCATGCAGTCGCCTCCTTACAGCTTGGTTACTCACAAGAACAGACCCAGCTTCTAACATTCCTACAGCCCGTAACATTTCCTCCCTAGTTAAATGCCGGCGTTGCATGGCTAGAATAGCTCAATTTGCACTTTATTTTTAAGTCTTCAGTTACTAAACGTAATTTGTATTTTTTACACATCAAGACAAATTTGATTTTGGAACTACTCCGAGATAAATGACGAACAAATTGGTGTATAAAAGATTTTAATGCGGCTAGTACTTTTTGAGTTATTTGAGTATGAAATATCCCTAGAACGTGTAGATGTTTTTATTTATTTATCTTTCAATTAATTGGATTTTCAATTTACACTACCTAGCGAATTATTTGCTTAAAAACCGCTAAAGTTTAATTGGTTTCATTTAATAGGCCGCAGGCACAGTGAACCCTCTATAGAGAGTAGAAAATAATACAGAATTTTAAAGTTTCAAGGCGTTTCGAAATGTTGTAGTGGCCCACAGTTTACTTGTTATCACTATGTTCATCGGGGGGCACGGCAGTGCCCCCGCCAAGTCGAGCGCGAAGCAAACACTGCCGTACCATCCTTTACTGGAACCATTTCGCCGTATTTTCAGGCCCCTATTTGAGAACCTCTGGATAAGACCAGAACGCAGAAATTTTCGTCATCCAGTAAGCTATAATTACATACTTTAAATCCAAAATTTTAAGTCTATAGGTCATTTAGTTCCGAAGTTAAGCGAAAGCAAAGTTTCGCATTTATGACACTCACTCACTCACTCATGATCAGCAAAATAGAACTAGTACTTCCCATAAACTCAGAGCTGAAATTTGGTTCCGAGTTGGTTAGGGTTTAATGGCCACATAAAGGGAAAACTATAAAAACTAGGATAATCGAAGATCTAGAAAACACAAGAGCCCAACCAAACTATAAGAGATCGACATACCGCCTTTACAAAAAATATTCAACGTAATGCCCCCTTCTACTATTGGTACATAAAAAAATCGACTGTCATTGCAAAAATCCAGCGTTGTGGGACACATCTTCTACCTCCCCTCCTCCTTTAATACGCATATAAATAAAATTAAAGGAAAACTCTGGATAAGACTAGACTGGCTTTTATACTTATACTTACAAGTTTACAAGAAGAAATAGTCGAACGATTAACTTTAAAAGTGATAAAGTGGTGAGGAATGAGTTGTGGTCGGCATTAGCTGTGCATGGGGTGAGCAGTAAGCTGATACGGGCATTGAATTCCCTCTATAAGGATTCTAGTACTTGTGTCAGGATAAACGGAGCGTACACTGATTGGTTTAATATCCAAAAGGGTGTTAGACAGGGATGTGTAGCGTCTCCGTGGCTGTTCAACCTTTTCATGGATAATTGTCTGACAGATCTGAAAGAGAGTGATTTTGGCCTAAGAATGAATGAGTTACGCGTCAAATGTCTTCTTTACGCCGATGATCAAGTATTACTTGCATCGACGGCTAAGGATTTGCAAGCGATGGTGACTATTATGAATGAAGCTTTGGAAAGAAAGGGAATGAAAGTGAACACAAAAAAGACAAAAGTTATGGTGTTTGAAAAGGAAGAGAGCATGACAGAAGTATGTATTCGGATTGGTGGTAATGAACTGGAGCAAGTGAATGAGTTTGTATACTTGGGGTCGGTGTTTACTAGGGACGGAAAGTATGAAAGTGATATTGAAAGGAGAGTAAATACTGGTAACAGAGTGAATGGTGCGCTGCACGCCTTTGTAAATAGCCAGAAGATTTCTATGAAAGCTCGTCTGGCTGTGCATAGAGGGGTGTTGGTTCCAACACTCATGTACGGAAGTGAAAGTTGGGTATGGCAGAAAAAGCATGAAAGTAGAATAAATTCAGTAGAAATGAGAGCGCTAAGAAGTATGTTAGGAGTGAAATTGAGTGACAGGATAAGAAATAGTGTGATAAGAGAACGTTGTGGTGTGAAAGAAGATATTGTCACAAGGATTGAGAAAGGGATGCTTAGATGGTTTGGACATGTAGAGAGGATGAATGAGAGGAGAATGACTAGACAGATCTACAAGACGAGTGTGAAAGGGAACGTTGGAAGAGGAAGGCCTAGACGAACCTATCACGATCAAATCGGGGATGTTCTGAAGAAAGGTCAGGTCAAGAGTACTCTAAACCGACGAGCATGCATGAAAAGATTGATGAATGTGGAAGAAGCGAAAGATGTATGCCAGGATCGTAGTAAGTGGAAGGCCTTGGTCTCTGCCTACCCCGTTGGGAAGGAGGCGTGATAATATGTATGTATGTATGTATTAACTTTATTCTACTCGAACATTAAACAAATTGTTTATTAGCCGCAATAACAGATTGGTTTTCTTTCAATAAATCTGCTTATGAATGTTGATAAGACACAATTAATACATTTCAGACTTGGTAATCAAGTTACGCCTCTATGTGTGAGTAATATTATTGACGATCTTGATTTAAGTGAACAAAATTAAGTAAAATTTCTCGGAATTGAATTAGACAATAAGTTAACTTGGACATCTCATATACAGCAACTTTCACAGAAACTTGGTGCAGCAACATATGCGATTAGGAAAATCAAAGAAGTAGGAGGTATAAGAGCAGCAAAAAACGTTTACTTCGCGTATTTCCATTCATTGATGTCGTATGGAGTGATGTTTTGGGGCATAGCAGCAGATGCTCATAAAATCTTTGTCTTGCAAAAAAGAGCTGATAAATATATTTTAGGATTAAAATACAATGACACTTGCAGGGATAAATTTAGGCAATTAGGAATTATGACAGTAACTGGTGAATTCATACATATATCAAAGCATTTTATACATAAAAGAGAATGTTAATAATACGACTAAAAAGTGTGACTATCACAAATATGCAACACAATACAGGAATCAGATAGCACTTCCCAAACATCGTCTGGTTAAATAAAGAAAGAGAATTCTGTTTATGGGCATCAAGTTTTAAAAAAAATATCCATCTGAAGTAAGAGATCTACAAGGTAATGAATGTTGTAACAAAATTAAAACAATACTAAGACCCGAGTTCACCAACACTTAAACAGCCGGTAAACAAAGAGTGACGATTAATTTGACACAATTCCCATACAAAATATTAAAAGTTATTACAGTATGAATGAAGCTGTTTCGGATAATGACATTTTTAAATACTAATTTTTAAATTAATAATTTTTTTAATTGTCATATCTTTTATTATTAGTTTTTTCTAAAATTACTACATTATGGATTGCTGATTCGTATATTTTATTGACATATTTTTATTTATTGACATACTTTTATTTAATAATCATAATGAATCAGACATAAAATATAAAAGTATACTTAAGTAATTGTGACGATTAAGTATTATATGTAGTAATTTTATTTATCCTGCTTTTTTTACTACATAATTTTTAAAATTGACGATGCTCCTAGATTGCTGATATTGTTTTAATTTTTAATTTTATGACATTTGATACATTAATTAGGTTAAACTTGACATTTAAATTATAACAAAAATAGTGTGTCTATTTGAAATTGTAAATTGACGTAGGTATCTAAGTGTAATGTTAATACGAAAATTTGAAATAAATCAATATGAATATGAATAAAAATTAAAAAGATAAAAAAAACGTGTCAAATAAGAAAATCTAATAAAATAAATCAATATGCCCACGTTCTACAAAAAGAAGTGAAATCCCACCAACGGCCAAGTCACACAACATTAACTATAATAATAAAGAAATCGCAGTAAGGAACCTTAGACTTGGCACGACTTTGTCTAGATTTCATTACTTTTTAGAGACAAACAAGCAGCTCCATCGAGACTTGGCTAGTTTTTTACAGAATGTTTTTGGTGGGATGTAATTATCTGAAAAAAGTTGTTAAAAGATTTAACGAAACGTAAGCACGTTTTACTGTTTTTCCGAAGTGTGTAACACTTCTCCGAGTAAGACGTAGGCTTATCAGATTGGATTATTATTACTTCGTTGTCTGACCATAGTTACACCAATTTCTTTGTTGCAGGTTTTTGTAGGCCGTCCTGCGCTTTGGGGGCTGGCTGTAGGGGGACAAGATGGAGTTCAGAGAATGCTCTCAATATTCCGTACCGAACTCGAGTATACCTTCCAATTAGCAGGTTAGCAACAATCAAATATAATATGTTCAAATTGTATAATTACTATAGTCTACTCGCGTTGTGATAAAAACTTTTTTTCGTAAGTTAAAGTAGTGGCTTATCAGTGAAATTGCTAAGTAAAGTCGTGTGCATAATGAGGTAAAATTTAAACCGTAACTTTTAATAAATATTTTTACAGCAGTATTTTCAAATACTCATATTAAGTACTTAATTTGAATATTTAAAAACACTGCCATACTGTTGAATACATTTCTAAAGAAAAATATCAGAATAATCAATAATTTCATCAAAATGTTAATTGATATTTTAAGAAAGAGCGCATTCACAGCGGCCTTTTACTACTATACTCTCGTTAGTCACGTTTTGACCACTACACTGTGTGACAAAGGTAGGTAGGTAGGTACTCAAATAGATTATAAATCACACATGTGGCACTTGCTTAATTTTTTTCCCATGGGAAGAAATACAGATAAACATTTTTTAAGTAGGTAAAAGTCACGTGCATAGTGTCTGCCCTTCAGGCATACCTAGGTTTTTTTTTTATAATCAATGGGATTGCTCTTGACTACATACTTAACACTACGGTTAAAAAGAAGCCTAAAGGTCTGGTCAATTTGAACACGATATACCGTTGTGGGCGTGGCTAAGCTGTGTGAAAATGATAAGCCACTATCTTTTTCACACTAAATAGACTTTAAAAAACTGACAACATTGTTTCGTTCATATTTGTTTTCTTTCCACAGGAACTCCCACCGTTAAAGACATTACAAGCGATATGGTGCGGCACGAATGCATGTATTGCAAGTTATGATGAGTCTAAGAACTAAAGTTATTAACAGAAATTATAAATGTGATTATAAATTTTCAATAAACTAAATAAGTAGTTATAGGAATTGGTAAAAATATTTTTTATTAAATTTAGTATTTAGTAAAATTTAAATTTAGCACTACGTTTGCGAATTCTTTCTCGTAGAATCTGGTTACTACCTATATCGTGCCGATGCCGGTCACAATATTGCGTGCCCGCTTAAATCAGGTCCGGCTAAATAGCGCTCCTTATACACCGTGCTTTTTTAACCGTCTTACTAACGAACACCAATCTGTGCCATACCTATTATAAACCTCTTTAGCAGTGTTATTTTCCTTTAATCAAATAATGCAAGATAGTAGATAGGTGTGAACCAGCCTGTACTTCCATATTTACGATTTACGCATGCGCGAGATACGTAGGCGACAATTATTGTATTATTCATTGGTTATGATAAAAATGTCTCACTCAATTAATATTCAACGAGGACTAACGTCCAATCACACGCTACCTTTTTGCTAACAATCGACCGCGTCCGGATCACGTCCTTGCGCGTTACGGCGTGTTTCAAAATGAATGGTCTGAATCACAGAACATAAAAAACGATAGAAGTAGCATCCACTCCTATTTGTATGAAAACCAGTGTAACCAAACTAACACATTTGTGTTTATATCACATTATCACGCACACCAAGAACGTCTTGTAGCAATTGGTTACCTTTCACTGTCAGATAGTTCTGCTACCCGACACTAGATACCTCTTATTCACTATCAAATAGTTCCGCTACGCGATGATAGATGCTACTTGAAAACCATTGATAACTATCGTAACAAGAATATCGACACTTGTTAGTGTTGACATTTTTGAAGAACATAAAGAGAGACGGCGCACAGTGATTTAAGAACCCTTGAAGGCGGACATGTCTCAACTAATTCTATAAATCTGTAGTGACCACCGACTGCACTCAAATCATAACACATCTTTTTAGCAGTCGGCTAAGTCCGAACTTCGACCCGCAGTTGTACGCTCACCGCGACTGTACACCACCGCTCGCGCATCCATCGATCTCTAGCGGCCGTTTGTAAAAACAGTGCGAATCTACCTGCGACGGCGAATGCACGCTAAAATTCCTTCCGCGCCTACTCACGTAACACTCGTACCTAACCGCGATTCAATTTGTAAATTCGTTTTGTTAAAAAGTGATAGACATTAATTTCTTGACTTCCTTTATTATAAGTGAAAGTATTGTGGAAAGTAATAAACTATTTTAATAGCAACGTAACGGTCATATTTGATTTGAATCCTAGAAACCGTTAGGACTTTGCTATATCTGGTGACCCATCGACGAAAAACGGAGTCTAAGAATATTAAGAAGACCATCACAATGGCCATACCCAATGAAGAAGCTATGAATCGTGCTGCTGCTGCTACTGCTGGGGACAACTCTGAAGTTTACCGTGTTGGCGTTCGAGTTCCACCGTTCTGGCCTGAGGAACCGGCTGTTTGGTTTGCCCAAGTAGAAGGTCAGTTTATATTATCTGGCATTAGTGCTGACACAACTAAATTTTACTACGTGGTGAGTCAGTTGGACCATCAGTATGCCGCAGAGGTGAAGGACATAATTATTTCACCACCCGCAGATAACAAATATCAAAAATTAAAGTCTGAATTAATAAAACGCCTGACTTCTTCTAAAGAAAGCAAAATAAAACAACTATTAATGCACGAAGAACTTGGAGATCGCAAACCATCCCAGTTTTTGAGACATTTGCAGAGTCTCGCTGGCCCAGCAGTTACAAACGATTTGATGCGCACAATTTGGTCGAGTAGATTGCCTAGTAATTTGCAAACAATTATCGCTTTACAGAAAGATAGCCCTTTGGAAGCCGTGGCGGATTTGGCTGATCACGTTCACGACATTGCACCATTCAGCGCAGCTCAGGTAGCCAGTACATCATCCGGACTGCCAGGTACTGCTTTTGATACTATGTGCCAAAGAGTAGCAGATCTGACGCGGCAGGTAGAAGCCTTAGTACTAAATCAGAACCGCCAATCAAGACCAGCATCTCAAAGCAATTTCACTAGAAATAAGTCTAATTCACGGCAACGCTCGAACTCTCGACACCGTCACCAACCTGAAGGTCATCCTCATTGTTGGTATCATTTTAAATTTGGCAATAAGGCTAAGAAATGCGTATCGCCGTGCAGTTTTTCTCATCAACAGCAGGGAAAAGAGAATGGCAGACATTAATGGCCGAAAATGTCTGCTCCACTTCTTCAGGCCGATTATTTATCACAGACCGACTGTCAAAGCAGCAGTTTCTTATAGATACCGGCTCAGACGTTTGTGTATACCCTCGTTCACTCGCATGCGGACCACGAAACAAAACTGATTACAACCTATTCGCGGCAAATGGTTCCGTGATATCTACATTCGGTTGGGCACACTTAAATATTGACCTGGGACTGCGACGAGTATTTAACTGGAGATTTGTAGTGGCTGATGTAACTAAACCTATAATTGGGGTAGACTTGTTATCCTATTATAATCTTTTAGTAGATTGCAGAAATTATCGCTTGATTGATGGACTCACGAGCTTGTCTGTGACGCTGCCAGCTAGGAACGGTGCAGAAGCTATCGGATCAGTCAAAGCTGTAACTGGAAACACGGTATACCATCAGCTCTTACGTGAGTACCCAGAAATTACTCGTCCAGCAGGTACGCATAAGGAACCAAGGCACAACACTGTGCATCATATTAAAACGACTCCAGGTCCACCTATCTCTAGTCGTCCTCGTCGACTCCCGCCGGACCGACTCAAAATCGCACAAAAAGAGTTCGAGGATATGGTTCAACAAGGTATAGCCCGCAGATCGGAGAGCCCATGGTCTTCACCGCTACATTTAGTTCCGAAGAAGGATAGTGGATGGCGGCCATGTGGTGATTACCGAGCACTTAACGCTCGCACCATTCCAGACAAGTATCCCATAAGACATATACAGGACTTTACACATCTTATAGCTGGAAGTACAGTATTCTCCAAGCTCGACCTCGTTAAAGCCTACAATCAGATACCGGTATTTAGCGACGATATTCCGAAAACTGCTATCACAACCCCGTTCGGGTTGTTTGAATTCACTTACATGACGTTTGGTCTAAGAAATGCTGCACAAACTTTTCAAAGATTTATCGATGAAGCGCTTAAGGGTCTTGATTTTGTATACGGATACTGTGATGACATTTTAGTGTATTCTAGAAGCCAGAAGGAACACCAGCGCCACCTACGCGAACTATTCCAACGACTTACAGACTATGGTATACTTGTCAATTCAGCGAAGTGTGAGTTTGGCGTCTCAAAGATAACCTTTTTAGGCCACGAGTTATCGGCGGAAGGTCTTCGCCCTCTCGAAAGCAAAGTGGAAGCTGTTCTGAATTACCCTGTACCTAAGAATATTAAGGAGCTTAGACGTTTCCTCGGCATGATTAATTTTTATAGAAGGTTTATACCAATGGCTTCGTCAATACAAGGTCCGTTAAACAACGAATTGGCAGGTCCTAAGAAAAAACCATCTCAGTCCATTCAAATGACTACAGAAATGCTGGAAGCCTTCAATGCCTGCAAGTCTGCTCTGTCTACAGCTGCAATGCTGGCACATCCAAAAATAGACTGCGAGTTGGCTATACAAACTGACGCATCAGACACCGCAATTGGTGCAGTTCTGCAACAGCGTGTTAATAGTTCATGGCAACCGCTTGCATTCTTTTCTCGCTGTCTCAAACCAGCTCAGAAGAAATATAGCCCGTATGACAGAGAGCTCCTGGCCATTTATGATTCTTTAAGACACTTTCGTCATATGGTTGAAGGCAGACCTTTCACCATATTCACGGATCACAAGCCACTTACCTTTGCTTTTTCTACGAGACGAGATAACTGCTCACCTAGACAATTCCGCTACTTAGATTACATTTCTCAATTTAGCACAGACGTACGGTACGTTCCGGGAGCTGAAAATGTAGTAGCAGATGCGCTTTCAAGAATTGAGTCAATATCTTGTTTGAACTATGATTCGGTTGCACACTCTCAAGATTCAGATCTTGAATTGCAAGAGCTTCTCAACAAAGGTTCATCACTGAAATTAGAGAAAAAGACAATTCCAGACTCAAAAGTCAAGATATATTGCGATGTATCACAGCCCACAGTAAGACCATACTTACCAGAAGCATACAGACGCAAAGTATTTGATGCTTTTCACAAATTGAGCCACCCAGGTGCCAAAGCATCGACAAAACTGATCTCACAAAGATTTATTTGGCCTGGGATAAGGCAAGATTGCCGCAAATGGACAAAGGAATGCACAGATTGCCAACGCTGTAAAACCTTTCGCCACACATCCTCTCCTACCTCTTCCTTCTCCACCCCATCAGAACGCTTCTCCCATGTCCACATGGACATCGTAGGGCCACTAACCATTTCATCTGGTTTCAGATACTGTCTCACAATCATCGATCGCTTTACACGATGGCCTGAGGCGTACCCACTACCAGACATCACTGCTGAGACATGTGCTCGCACCTTCATCGCCGGTTGGGTAGCCCGATTTGGTTGCCCGCAAAAAATCACCACAGACAGAGGAAGGCAGTTCGAGTCGGAGCTGTTCCGCAGTATCGCCAACATACTTGGTGCTGAACATCGACCTACAACTGCTTATCATCCTGCCTGTAATGGAATGGTTGAACGGCTACACCGACAGCTCAAGGCATCCATCATGTGTCACGACAACATCAGCTGGACAGAGGTACTTCCATTAGTCCTTCTAGGGATTCGCAGCGCCTGGAAGGAAGACCTAAGAGCATCTGCAGCAGAACTAGTATATGGTGAACCATTACGCTTACCTGGCGAGTTCTTTACTCCTTCCAAAGACACTCCAGTTGACTTCAGTGACTTCGCATCCCGACTTCGGAGACACATGATGCGCCTCAAACCAGAACCTGCAAGTTGGCATTCTAATAAGACATTCTTTATACCAAAAGAATTATCTAATGCAGACTATGTCTTTCAACGTCTTGGTCCTCCTAAGAAATCTCTTCAACCGCCGTACACAGGTCCATACAAAGTTTTAGAGCGAGGAGAAAAGACCTTCAAGATAGAAGTACGAGGCAAGGAGATCACTGTTTCCATAGACAGATTGAAACCGGCATTCATTAGTGACGGGGAAAATACCATGAGTGGTAGCAGTCGATCCCCTACTCAAGAGAAGAGAACTAGAAGTGGACGCATGGTGCGCTTTACAAATCACTATCGACCCTAGCAAGTAACGGTCTCGGCGAGGGAGTGATGTAGTGACCACCGACTGCACTCAAATCATAACACATCTTTTTAGCAGTCGGCTAAGTCCGAACTTCGACCCGCAGTTGTACGCTCACCGCGACTGTACACCACCGCTCGCGCATCCATCGATCTCTAGCGGCCGTTTGTAAAAACAGTGCGAATCTACCTGCGACGGCGAATGCACGCTAAAATTCCTTCCGCGCCTACTCACGTAACACTCGTACCTAACCGCGATTCAATTTGTAAATTCGTTTTGTTAAAAAGTGATAGACATTAATTTCTTGACTTCCTTTATTATAAGTGAAAGTATTGTGGAAAGTAATAAACTATTTTAATAGCAACGTAACGGTCATATTTGATTTGAATCCTAGAAACCGTTAGGACTTTGCTATAAATCAATAGGGAATTTGACAATAATGATGAAAGCACCGGTCCCGCATGTCCAAAAATTTTTTTTTTAAATGACATATTCCTACTTTCCACCTAGAGGTACTGAAGACGTTTTGTATGGCTAGTTTGATTGTCCTATTGAAGGCGCATATTAATGGCTTTACAACGTCCCAATAGTTCAAGTAGTTATTGAAATAATAAATAAAGTCTTGTTTTTCATTTTTCATTTTTTCTTCCCGGTATTTACGGTTTCCGCAATTGATTATAGTGGTAGAATATACCTTAACAAGTTATCTTGCGACAAAAAAAATATTGATTGCGGAACTCATCTTGTTCGTCAGAAAAAAAAATTCAAAGTTTCCCATTATTGCCTGCCAAAACTTTCTTAGCAAAGTCTTTATCATTAGACTTTGCTATGAAAATTTAAATCTATAAAGCGAATTATTAAGGTCATATGAGACCTGATTTCCGATGAAAGGTTCTGTGTGTCATGAGAAGGGGTCCACCCTCGTTAGGCATTTGCTAAATACCCATGCCAATACACGGAACTTGGAGGAACGGGGGTGAGGCGTCATGGAGCCTGCAAAAATTTTCATAGCAAAGTCTAATGGTAAATACTATGCTCAGAAAGTTTTAGCAGGCAATGATTTGAAACTTTTATTTTTTTTTCAGACGAACAAGATGAGTTCCGCAATCAATATTTTTTTAGTAGCAAGATACTCGTAACTTGTTAAGGTACTCGTATATTCTACCACTATAATCAATTGCGGAAATCGTTTTCGGGAAGAAAAAAATAAAAATGAAAAACAAGACTTTATTTATTATTTTAATAACTACTTGAACTATTGGGACCTATTCAGTACCTGTAGGTGGAAAGTAGGAATTATTTTCCGTGTTTGTAAAATATAAAATAGCTCAACTTTGTCATTTTAAAAAAAAAGACGTGTACTATTGCATAGCTTGCGTGCGTCAAACAGCACCCACCTCGTTAAACAGCACCCCGCTCGTCGAATAGCACCTACCTCGTTAAACAGCACCCCACCCGTCAAACAGCACCCCACCCGTCAAACAGCACCCACCTAGTTAAACAGCACCCCGCTCGTCAAACAGCATCCACCTAGTTAAACAGCACCCCGCTCGTCAAACAGCACCCACCTCGTAAAACAGCACCCGCTTGTCAAACAGCACCCACCTCGTTAAACAGCACCTCGCTCGTTGAACAGCACTTACCTCGTTAAACAGCGTACCCGCCAAACAGCACCCCTCTCGTCAAACAGCACCCACCTCGAAAAACAGCACCCCTCTCGTCGAACGGCACCCACCTCGTTAAACAGCACCCCACCCGTCAAACGGCATCCACCTCGTCGAACGGCACCCACCTCATCAAACGGCACCCACCTCGTCGAACAGCACCCACCTCATCAAACAGCACCCCACTCGTCAAACAGCACCCAACTTGTCGAACGGCACCTGCCTCGTCGAACGGCACCCACTTCGTCGAACGGCACCCACTTAGTTAAACGGCACCCACTTCGTCGAATGGCAAACGCCTCGTCAAACCGCACTTACACCGTCATATTATACTTATATCTTAAACTATTTTTTTTAATTATACTGATTATGTCAAATGGTACCTATAAAGCCAGAAACTTACCTAATCAGTGAAAAAATCATCTTTCAAATTTTAATACAACAATCTACTAGACAATATGACGTATCTTTTCGTATAACCCAGTACAAAAATGTCAAGATAAAGTAGGTACAAAAATTTAAAATTTTTGATATGGCGTCCTCGCAACACTTTTTTTACGCGATGTGCATCACATTTATTCATTACGATACAATTCATAAGTTGTTGATTTTCCTTTCATGTCTTCACAGGCTTAGGACAGTAAAAATTAAAAACTACTTATGTTGCGAAAAATATTTTTGACTAAAAAGTTTGACCTATATCTTTTACTTCATCAATAGGCTCTAAATATGATACTTAACGCCTATAAACAATTTGGAAGGCGATGAAAAAGCCTTTCTGTATAAGGTGTTATCAGTGTATTCGTTTGTCGTCCCAAAGTAGGTATTCTCTTTTGTGATATTTTGCCAAAAAAATTGTCATTAAAAGCATTTATTTTGTTTATTGTTACATTTCTGATCTGAAAGCAGAGGCATAGGATAGAAAAGCATAAATTCGTCAATAAAACCATTAAAAGCATGATTTGCATCTTCAGTAAGATAAATGTCATTGAAGGTTATACTCTGCTCTTACTCTGCTAAACTTTACAAACATTGCTTAAACATACGCACTACGCAGCATACACAATCATGCATGACCGATTTTTTGTAGGACGTGTGCGTTGCTCTATGCCATCGAGCAACGCGGCCTTCCGTCCCGTAAGGGAGTAGCCATACGAAGCGTTTCCCCTCTGTCAAAGGTATAAGCCCAATTGGGCATTAGCGTTTATAAAAACTAGTTGCGCTCAGATTTCTTCCTAGACCGAGACCGAGAGTAGAGAGACTGCCGTATTAAAAATGCCGAATTGCTCAGTTTTCTGTTGTAAAAAGAGGTCTGCAACATCAAGTTTACATAATGATGGTGTTACATTTCACATATAAGTAAATTTGTATCGTATTATTGCCATTTAATTACATTTAAACACTAAATTCGCATATTTTATTCTTGAATAGTTGTTGGATTTGTTCGACAACATCAGGTCCGCTCGCCCGTGCAAATTTCAGATCGGTCGCGCGATAAATCCGATTTCTTGCCGCTGGGCAACATAGTGATGTTATTACTTTCACCTGACATAATGTTTGTCGATAAAGTGTGTTGGTTATCGACGACGACGTTATATAATATATTTAATCACATTAAACAAATAATTGTTGATATGGTTTTATGTGTGATTTAAAATCTCTTTTCTGTTATTAAGTTTGAAACTCTTTAATAGTAATAACATAATAGTAATAATTTATTTTTATTTGATTTAATCATTCTAGTTAGTAGTTTTTAGGGTTCCTTTGGGTAAAAGGGTAAAAACGGGACCCTATTACTAAGACTTCACTGTCTGTCCGTCTGTTTGTCGCTCTGTCACCAGGCTGTATCTCAAGAGCTGTTACCGCAATAACAACAAATACTAAAAACAAAATAAAATAAATATGTATTTAAGGGGGCCTCCCATACAACACACCAATTCTTCTAATTTGCCATTTGTAAATTAGCGGAAATGGGGGCCCGTTTTTTTGGCCTTTTTGGTACGGAACCCTTCGTGCGCGAGTCCGACTCGCACTTGGCCGGTTTTTATTATATATTGTGTGCAACTTGTTTCTTTTCCTTTGTCATTGAAATATATAGAAATGATTTTAATGTAATCATTTAAACTCGGTTTTTTTATTAACTTTTTTTTTAATAAATTTACTTGCAAGATCAATCATGGAAAAATATATTGACACAAGAATTTCTTTTTTATTGAAAAAAATTGCATCCGCCAAATTTAATTTACACAAAATTAATTCATTTTAAGAACCAATGAACTTCTTATCACTAATTTTCACGCAGATACGTAATTTACTATTCTCAAATTCATTATTAATCCATAATTAGCGGATCCGGCAGAGTTCGTCCCTCCCATCCCTCAACCCATACCTCCAATCCCTCCAGTCCTTCCCATCCCTCTAATATTTTTAAATGTCGTGTCACGGTTTATATGGTGTCACTCCTCTAAACAGCTCATTTGTAGCGATAGCGGTATAAAATCATCAGCTCTTAGCGGTATAAAATTAAGTCTTCGTCCTAGTTTCGTACCCATCAAATCTAACACAAAAAATCAACATCAAAATCGATCGTTATTTGAATATCAAAAGTTGTTGTTAAGATCCTACTAATAAATAAATGTTTCACTTTGTTACTTTTATTCCGTCTTCAGAAAAAAAAATTTCGATATTGCCACATGAACAGTTAAGTCAGACTCTATTTACGTTGAAAACGGGGCAATGTGTGAGTTGTAACTTATCCGTACACGAATTGTTGCTGAATTGTTTAATTTTTTGTGTGTGAGTGTCGTCACTACAGTGTTGTTTTTGTATGTGAGTATGCGAACCTGTGCTTGTGTGCACATTTCCCCCCGCAAAAAATGCCAGAACTTTTTGTATAGAATAGAATCGCTATGCGTACTCCCTTCCGGGACGGAAGGCCGCGTTGCTCGAAGCTCTATGCTATCAGTACGTTCTATTTTTCTCCTACAAAAAATCGGTCACCGATTATCGGACGTGGGCGGGCAGCCTTATTAGTCCTATTCTATCCTATATATATATATATATATATATTAAATGTTGTGTTGGTTTGTGTACGCTTCAAAAAATCTAAAAGGTTCTGCACCGATTGAGCAAAAATTTTAGCATGATATAAATCCGCATCAAGGATTGTTTTAATATATTTATCCGCGACCGCGATTAAAAAAAACATAAAAAACAAAAACCATTAAATCACAATGTGCCACCACTGAGCAAGTTATCACTTTGCCACAGCGAAGCGTGGCAGGGAACAGCTAGTTTATAATATAAACGCGAAAGTTAGTATTAATATAATGTTTGTTGTTACTCATTACATACTGCTACTTTTTATCCCGGTAAAAGGTGCCGTTCCCGTGGGATGATTTTATCACAGTTGTAATTATTCAAAAATTCACGCGAACGGAGTCGCGGGAACCGCTAGTTTATCTACATATAATTATCGAGCTCTTTTTACGTCGGAACCCTATAAACGGTTACATGATTAAAAAACATTTAGTATGTTTTATTTTATAATTAATTTACGATACAAATTATATAGAACTTCGGGCGTCATATAAGTATCTCGTGGCCACATAGCTCTCGATATTTTCTGTAACAAATTATTTATTACTTCAATATTATATAACATTTTCAAGATAGGTTGCATTCTTTGTGTAAAAATTTTTAGGTAACCTACCTTAAAATCACAGCCATACAAATTTATTCCAACCTTAAGCTTTGAAACCGTTTCTTTCAGATACTGATTGTTGTTAACTTTGTATTTTAAACTTACGGTGTCATTGCAAGTTTTACAAAATGTCTTGTTTTCTGTTTCTTGAACATGACCGAAATTATGTTTGGTTTCCCCGGTCTCGTTTGACAGAAGAGCGTCTCTTTTGCGCATGTAATCAGTAAAGCTGTAACTACATGAAGGCTCAACATTATTTCCAGTAGTCGCATGGCAGATAGCGGATTCATTCCTTACATTATTATCATGTTTCTTTGAATGGAATATATTTTTAACAGTTTTTACTAATGTTGTACAAGAGTCATTTATAGCGTGAAATAATCTAGATGTCATTGATCTATTTTTCAAATCTTGTTTTGCCTTAACTGTATCTTCAGAAATTCTTGAGCTTTTAATAGTAGTATCAATTACTTTATCAATATTTTTTAATGTATTTTGTTTAGAGCGGGCAAAAGACTTTCCCAAATGTTTCGATTTTCTAATTCCTTTGAATTTTTTCGGTGTTGAAACATATACTGGTTCGAATTCAAGGAGACTAGGTTCTTCATTGTAAAACACCGATGCATTACTTAAAAATGTAACATCTCGTGGCGAAAAGTATTTGTTAGTCAAATCAGTTGTCCTTGTTTCCATTTGAAAACAATTGGAAGAATGTGTGGTTGTTGGGTTTCCAGTTATCTGTAATCTTGAAGTCTTGTTGCTTTCAGAAATTCCAATGTTTTTGTTGCAGTGTTTATTCAGTAAAAATGAAAACGACATTTCGTTTCTGTTTTCGTTCCGTTCTTTCAATTTCCTCGATTTCTTAGTATGTGATATCATAGCAAGATCTTTTTTTTGAGTTAAATATTTCTTCGGGTATGGCTTATTTATAATGTTATACGTTTTTGATTCATTAGTTAGTCTTGTCATATTTTGAACCGCATTGTTCTTTGCGTGAAACTGGTGTATTTCTCTCATAACATTTTGCAGTAGCTTTGTGGTATCATTCGATTTTAAAAATTCAATGTCAAATCTGGATGATTTGTTACCTGTTTCTTGTTCATCGTCATTATTGATATCCAATTGATCATTATTATCGATCAAGCCTAAGTCGTAAAGAAAAACGTTTTATCATGTAGGTATTACGAACGAACATAAATGGTTATTATGTTTAATACAATTTGGTGTTAGGTACTTACCCTTAGTAAATTTTATGCGGGAATTTAAATGATGCCAAATTATAGTTGCCCACTGACCGATCTGTGAACATATACGATACAACGACAAGCAATTAGATTTAGTTGTACAATTGAATATCTTATAGTATGTACCTCGTGACTCGTGTTCATATATGACAAGAAAATTAAACCTAAATATATTTGAAATATAATAACGTTTTCTTTTATATTAACGTTTAATTATATATTAAGACTGTTACCATTAATGTAAAGCCGCAATATTTGCGACGACATGCGACACCTAAGTATGATGAGACTTTCTGCTCACCTACTTTTAATTCAGTCCACCAGGAATAATCTACAGGATTCAACAATGATCAGTTTTCGGCAATCACGCCGAATTTCAATCCACTTTTTTATATTTATTTTTTGTTGCATTCGAATGTTTAATGCGAAAAAATAATAATAAGGACTGTTGATTTAATTGTGTACAGAAATTCGACACACGATGAACACACGAGGTAGGACGTAACTAGTAATAACATGTATTAAAATAAACTATTATAGCTCACCCTATTTTGAGTCCCATACAAATGTTTAAAGTGGTTTAAATTCGGGAACACGGTTTCGTGAATCATCAACAGCATTTCTGGAGTAGAATTCTGAACTAAGGAATTTAAAAGCTGCATTGATGTATCATTCAGAAGAGTCTCCCTCCTAAAACGAAATCATTAAAGCATTTCAAATTTAAATTGTAACAGATACCTACTTACAATCTGTGGTGTATTTAAAATACCCTGTCACCCACCTACTAAAAATTGCTATTCCGTTGGATTTTGCAAACAGCTCCATGTTATACTCGTGATTATATAACAAGCATTTTAATATTTCCATGGCTTCCATATTACCTTGAACACACTTCTGTATAACCTATAAGAATGTTTGTTTATTCATGTTTAGTGGCGTACTCAAGCCTTAGAGTGTAGACGTCAACGTAGACATGAAAAAAAACACTGCTTTCTAAGTCTAAGGACTGCCAAGCCTTAATATGAAATTTGTACGGTCACTAAGATTGTTAACCGTGTTTTATTCTTGCTGTATTACAACGTAACACACAGAACAAACATCCGTTGTCTTTGCTGTTGCTATGACAAAGAACAAGTTAAAGTTACTTTATATGATATTTTAAGCTATTAAATTGCAATTTTAATTAGTATTTAAACTTGAAAAATTATGTCTCAGGCGGGACTCGCACCCGCATCTATCTCCTCGCCTGCCGGGCTAAATGGTTAAAGCGCCGCGCCTGCCATGCGAGGAGATGCGGATCCGAGCCCCGCCTGAGACATAATTTTTCAAGTTTCAATTTCAATTTAGTATAATATGGAAATACGCGTGTTTGCTAAATAAGGACCATTCCGAATCAAAATCAAATCACATGATTTTGACACAGGTATTTAAATCAGGTATTTTTCTTAATAATAAATCCTTACCATGGGCACCAAATGGGAACAGTAAGACTGATTTTCAGTTGACTTTCGGCATGATTCCGCTAAACATAGGCACAGAGCTCTCCATGTTTCCTGGTGCTGAAATAATAAGTGGCTAATAGTGTTATTTGCATTAAAAAAATGACAAATTGCTTATAAAAGGAACCACTCATGCATGCAGAATGTGCTTGTAAAAAAAATTCTTACCAACATACAGCCAGTGAACATATTGCACATGATTAGTAAGCACCCGCTAATCCTGATCATGTTCTGAGCATACAAGACGAGGGTCTTAGCCCTCGTCGGACCCACTTCCTCCTCGTTTTGGTATAGCAAAGCAGAAATGAAATTCAACGTTCTTGCTGTTTTCGCCCATTGGCCTTCACTAAGCACAATGCGTAGTTTGTCGTATATATAATTGCTGGTAATTATGTATCCCCTCTGGTTATTCTTTAAATTACAATGTGTAAGCATTTTTGTTATTAATTTTGAAATCTTACAATATTAGAAATACGAAAGTACTCTGTATGTCTGTTATGTTTTATTTTACGTCTAAACTACTGAAACGATTTTGATAAAGTTTGGTACAAATATAGATTAGACCTTGAGAATGGACATAGGCCATTTTTTATCCCGTATCGTAGGTAGTTCATGCGGGCAGCTGCTAGTATATTATATTTGATAAAAAAACAGGTTTCTTTGCAAGACGGAAATGCATCCACGACTTTTCGCTATTTGAGCAAAGTTTGATCCAATTAAGGCACTACCTTGGATTGAATTACTAATATATCTGTTGCATGTTAATTATTTTTTATAAATATAGAATCCTCAATACATTGATGTCAATAGTTCGTACGACTGGGAAATTTTAATTTAAATTTTTGCAATAGTCTACGACCTATTCTCTGACCTTACAAATATAGGTTAATCAATAACTTAATTAATTCAATCAGAACTACATACTTACATTTGATACTAAATAGACCGCTAACACGGTAAACAATTTTACTAGTAGTTCTTTATTATCGGTTGTGTTTATTAACTCCATGAGCTTCCGTATATCAGTTGTGCTGGCAACATCTGTTTTTTTTCCAGAAATTATCTGAAAAAGTTTCAATAAATGAACGTTTTTAGGGTTCCGTACCCAAAAGGTAAATACGGGACCCAATTATTACTAAGACTTCGCTGTCTGTCCGTCTGTCCGTCTGCCTGTCACCAGGCTGTATCTCAAGATCCGCGATAGCTAGACAAATGAAATTTTTACAAATTATGTATTTCTGTTGCCACAATAAAAACATACTAAAATCAAAATAAAGTAAATATTTAAGGAGGGCTGCCATACAACAAACCCGTTTTTTGGCCTTTTTGGTACGGAACCCTTCGTACGCGAGTCGGAGTTTTATTATCCTTCGAATTCACCTCTTTTATTATCAAACTACTAAGTATTACAGAAAAAACTTTATTATGGATTCCTCAAGAACTCTGTTATTGATAAAAATAAACTAAATCTTATCAAATTTATTTCGGTTTTTTACAGAGTAGGTAAGATAATGTAGCTTTAGGTACATACATTGCTACAAGAATTTAATTGATTAGCAGATCCAAGTCCCTTTGATTCTGCAGAGTTTGAAACTTACGAGTAATTCGTGTCTTTTGCTAATCACCTACTATGATCTTATAGTCCGACAAAATTGTATGTTCGTAAATCTGCCTATCAATTAAGTTCCTTGACTGTCATCAACACAGTTATTAATTGTTGACAATATTCGAGATGGTAGTACCTACTTACCTATATCGTAAATAACAAAGGGTTTTCTTGTCAAACAAGTACCTACTTACACTTTTTTTGTAACTAATTCTTTTAATCAGTAGGTATGTAACTAAATGATTAAATCGCAACTACACTAGTCAAGTAATTAAAACTTACGTTTACAACTTCTGTCGAGAAAGATTTAACATTTTCCATGTCGTATGTTAAGAAATATTCTTACTTTGGTGAAATGTGAACATAGACCGTGGCTTTCCTAATTACGTCACGAATAACCCCTAAAAACTTTTTAAAAAAAATACCGCCAAATTATCGCACAGACTATATGTACCTACGTAGGCCCATAGACTTAAAATTATATTCGAAGTTAAGAACGAGCCTAATGCAAAAAAAAAAGATTTCTCCCGCGCGTAGTTCTAAAAACAAAAAACACACCGTGCTGCGATCGCCAGTGTCGTGACTCGTGTGTAATGACTAAATGAGCGAGTGGAGCACAGTATATGCGATACAGTCAGAAAAATCAATTATTAGTTTTCAATCACATCATGTTGAGGTAGTTTCTTAGAGGAGTGAGGGTTTAGGTAAGTACTGTCAGCAAGAGATTTATAATAAAAAACTCAAACTGAAATATTACAAAAAAAACATATTTTATAAGTCTCTTTTAAGTCAAAGTTTTCTGATTGGGTTTGGATGAAACTTGGCAAGCAGATATGCTCACAACATACAGGTATACCAATTTACTATCCCAAAAAACGTATGATTTATTTGGATCTCGAAATCACAACCTCAGAAATTAACAGTAACTAACAGATAATTTCTGAAAATCGTAAAGGAAATAAGAGCTTATGTTCCGAAATAAGTTTTAAGTATTTTTCTACAGTCACTTACCTGTAAAATTGGCTGTACGTTTGTAAATATCATCTAAGTCGCTCAATCGTATGACAATCACTACGAAGTACGAATAACTTAATTAATCCCTCGATCGTGAGTTATTCCAGACACAATTGAAATCAATTTGTTGAGGGAATAAGCGCTTATACAGCTCCTCTAAATGCAAAAAGGGGCCCCAACTTTTACAGCTTTTTAAATTAGTAGGGCTGGATAGTAGCTGTAGAAACAATATGGAAGCTGTACAGGAGCTGTATAAGGGCTATTATTTGGTGTAAGGAGAAACCATAACCCTCCGAATAATACTTTATAAATATATTTTAAAGATTTTTTTTTAAAAGGAGTTCTAAGATAATAAAAGATTAATTTTGCGCTAGCTATACTATAGCATTGAATAAAATGACTGAATGATACTTCAAAGTAAAAATAACAATTATTATATAAAGAAATTCTGAAATCTGCTGGAGTACCTACCTACATTGATAAAATTCAGGTGCGAATCAAATTTTATCGTCAATGTATGCTTATTTATTGGCAATATTATTGTGCGCCAGTAAAACATTAAACATATTTGAAGAACATTACCAAATACGGATAAAATAAGTAATAGGGGTTAAAGTATGAAATTGCCGATTATTTTCCCACTTTTTATTTTTATTATAGCTCTTAAGTATAGTCGTATTATTTTTGTATTGTATCAAAAACTCAATAAAGTAACTTTTGACTAAAAAAAAATGCAATACTAGTGCCTATTACTTCAAAGGATTGTATCAAAAACTAAATAAAGTAACTTTTGACTAAAAAAAAAATGCAATACTAGTGCCTATTACTTCAAAGGAAGTCGCCTTGAGTCACATTATAAACTTATCTTTTAGTGAAGGTATCTATCCTAAAGCTTTAAAAATATCTATAGTTAAACCCCTTTATAAAAAAGGTGATAGAAAAATACCGAGCAATTATAGGCCCATTGCCCTATTACCAGTATTTTCAAAAATTTTTGAAAGGGCTGTACAATGTCGACTCACTGCTTTCATTGAAAAAATGAACATTATTAAAATTGAACAAAACGGCTTTCGAAGGAACCATAACACAACCTTAACTAATTATGACTTAACACAAAATGTAATAAGAATACCAGTAGTCGCTTTATGTTTAGATATGAGCAAAGCTTTTGATTTCGTGGAACATAAAAAACTTGTAGATAAATTAGAAATGTATGGTATTAGAGGGCTAGTGAAAGATTGGTTTATGAGTTACCTATGCAATCGGACACAGTATGTAGAGGTTAAAAAAATGGAAAATTTTCGTGGAAAACTGAGTAATGTTAAATATAGGTCAGGATAAAGGGAAAACAAATATGGCGTGCCACAAGGTAGCATATTAGGGCCAATTCTGTTCATACTTTATATTAATGACCTTCCCAATATAACGAAACATAAGTCAGTACTATTTGCCGATGACACAACCTTCATTATAACAGCCAAAAATAAAGACCATCTAGAAAAAGAAATTAATATAATTATCAAAGACGCACTAAATTGGTTAAACGAAAATAATTTAAGAATTAATTAAAACAAAAATGATGCAGTTTCGAACATACCAATCTCCAAAATTAGATATTAATATAAAATATGAAGGACAACAATTAAAAGTAGTTCCAACATTTAAATTTTTAGGCGTTATTATAGATGAGCATTGCAACTGGAAAGCTCATATCAAAGACGTATGCACCAAGCTTAGCAGATATGTATTCGTTCTTCGCCGCCTACGAGAAACTGTGTCTTTGGAAGTAGCTAAAGAGGCATACTATGCCTATGTAGTGTCTGTTTTACAGTACGGCTTAATGATCTGGGGCAATTCGACAGACATTAATTTGGCATTTAAGATGCAAAAGAAGTGTATTAGGGCGCTCTTTGGAGCTGATTTCAGAGACTCGTGTAGACCTCTTTTTAAAAGCATGATTGTTCTAACCCTCACGTGTATGTATATTAAACAAATATGTCTTTTTATTAAAGAACATCCAGGTTTTTTCCCACTTAAAAAAAATATACAGAAATAGGTCTTAGAAATCGTCCTTCACACTTACTACAGCTTCCTAAAGGCAGATTAACATTGTTTAAAAGAAATTCATTTGTAATGGCTATTAAAATCTTCAACGCTTTACCAGAAAATTTACGAAATCTATCAGGCCCACCTTTTAAAAAAAAACTGCACGCGTGGCTAACCGAAAACTCATTTTATTCATTAGATGAATATTTTTCATATGGAATTTAACGTGTATTAGTATTAAGGTTTTTATGTGTATATAAAAGTAATTACATACCTAGGGATAATTTAAAAATGTATTATAATATTAGTCGCTAAATTTACTCAAATTGCAATTGTTTTTTTTTCTTTATTAAAATTACCTATCATAAGTCTTCTTTTAATTTTAATGTGTACAGAAATAACTATGTACCCATTGTAAATATATTGTTTAATTGCTTAAGTAGGTAGGTACTTAATGTTCCTACCATAAAATATATTTAATATTTGTACACTACATAATAGCATATTTTGGTCACTGCACTGCTATATTGCTATATTAACAAGACCTGTAACACATACCCAAAATAATACAAATAAATATTTTGATTTGATTTGATTTAAAAAGACCCCTTACAATGTGTCAGCTGACCTTCTTGCTTCAATTAAGTATATTTGTATTATACTTTGATTTTCAGAAATTTAAATACTTTAATGCGTAGCTTTACAACCATCTAACTTTCACCTTTAATTGCATCGAAAACGGTTCAGGCGTTTTTAAAAAAACTAAGAAATTGTTAGTATGGAAAAATGACTTTTCTCGATTTCGTCCATACAAAACGGCAATTTCATACTTTAACCCCTAATATGTGCTTTTAAGGTTATAATATAAATTCCATATTTTAAAAATAATAGTTTTTAGGACACAGTAATCTTTATTTAAACTGATAATCATGAATCGGCTTAAGCTATAATCAGATATTGCTTTGTTAATATTTAATATTTATTGTGTTTGTTTTCATTCGTTTTAAAATGGCTACAATTTCTTATACAGCTTAGACGATAATTGGAGGGTGTTATAATCTTATTGGTTGTAGTAGGATAAGAATTCTATTTTAGACCTTTTGGTTTTAAATCAGCGTTATAAAATAGTATTTTTATTTGTTAGGCTGTTAGTTAGTTCAGAATTCATAGCTTATAATTATCTTTAGAGATGCGTATAAGTTTGATTATCCCTTAAATATTAACGATCGGTGATTTTCAATTAAATGTACCGCCCTGAGCTGCGCAGCTCCAGTACCGATACTGGGTGATTTTATATGTCGCGTCATGTAAAAAGCACTTTGGGACTCATACTGTGCAGGAGTCGATTATCGATCTATTTGGCGGCATGAAGTGCGGGCGCGGGGAAGACTTACCTGTGCCGTTGCACTATAGTCGACCTTAGATTATCGCCATGTGTTGACGTTTTATTTGCTTTCAAATTATTTATTACTAGCCGTTCCCCACGATTTCACCCGCCCGTATGCTGTTTCTTTTTCATTAGGCTTCTAAGGTTCAAAGCTTTATGATAAATAGCCTATAATAACCTTCCTCAAGAATTGGTCTATCTATAATATAAAAATGAATCGCTGAATGTGTTGCTAAGCGCA
The DNA here is from genome assembly GCA_949315895.1 of Anania crocealis. Lineage (NCBI taxonomy): Eukaryota > Metazoa > Arthropoda > Insecta > Lepidoptera > Crambidae > Anania > Anania crocealis. Next base: position 12,965,000 of record OX438880.1, on the reverse strand, counting down.
AATCTCGAGAACGGCTGAACCGATATCGCTAATTATTTTTTTAGAATATTCCTTGAAGTACGAGGATGGTTTTTACGCAGAGATTTTTTTTTAAATCGCCTAAAAAAAGTCAAAAATTTTTGCCAACCCCGCCATATTTGATGACAATGACATTTAAGCCGTCAAAATGCAATATCTGCGGCGATACGAAGTTCGCGGGGTCCGCTAGTTAAATTTAAAAACGATTTTTCTAATCCTACGGGCAGCGCTCGGAAACGTTATTCAAAATAACGTTTTTAAAACGTTTAAAACTGTTCCTTGTCCAACATTTTGTTCGGAACAAAAACGAAATGAGAACGTAATGTGGGAACGTAATAAAACGGTTTAAGCCAAGGTGACGCATCGCTAAACTATAAAATAAAATCCGGAGCGTTTGCCTAACAGGCGACATATTACTGGCAATGTGCAAAATTCAGTTTTTTTTACCCCCCATTTGACGTTGTTGTTGTTGTTGTTGTTGTTTTCTTCACCCATTCTGGGTAGGTTTTTGGCGGGAGTTCGTGAGATACGTTTGGAGTCCGTTTATTTTATCGAATTTTTATTGTTTATAGTGATTTTTGGGTCGTAAAAGTGGTGTTATTTTGCGAAACAAAGTGTCGTGCGAGTGAACAATATACAGTTCGGTGAAATAACATGGTGTATGGGTCGTAACCAAGAAAAGTGAGCCGTGAATTTTGCGCGGGATCGCGAACAGTTCACCTCTTTCTTGGGGACTTCTCTACATTCCTTCAATCTTTCGACTGTCTCCAAAAACTCCATCGAAGCATTAAAACGTCTAACATCAACGTTTTAATGCAAAAATAAAAAAATACTACTAAAGAATTGGCTGTATGGGCATAGTTCCCTTTGCCTACCCAGAATGGGTGAAGAAAACAACAACAACAACAACAACAACAACAACCATTCTGGGTAGGCAAAGGGAACTATGCCCATACAGCCAAGTTCTCAGTAGATTTTTTTATTGATATGAAATGAAAATGAAATTAAATGAGATGAAATGAAATTAACCCTAACCTAAGTCATTGAAATAAATAAATAAATAAATGTGGACAACATCACATACATTGTTCTGAATCTAATCCCAATTTGAATCTGTTTAAAGCATTCGTATTTTGGAAACCAGAAACAACGAAGGTACTACAAACACCCAGACCCGAGAAAATGTAGAAAAACGCATTTTTTCTACATTGACCCGTCCGGGAATCGAACCCGGGACCTCGGAGCAGGCGACACCTTGAAAAACGGTGTGTACGCCACTCCGCCAGGAGGTCGTCGAAATGTATAGGTGGTTTATACATTTCAATGATTACAGGAGTTTTACGCGAGAACGTGGATCAGAGTCAAATAGGAGAGCCTTTCCTTGTTTCTCAATTTTATTTGATTTATCCTACTCACTGGCACATTATTATAACAATGCCACCACTTTATCACAATAAATGCCGCTTAGGATAATTTCACAAAATTACGAAACAAAGTCCATCTTTCTCTTCTCGTTTCCCGCGCAAAACTCTCCCCATTTGACGATATTCTGCAGCACGCACTCTGTCAATGTGATGTCAAACGCCATACATTAAAAAAAAGACGTGTGGCACTCGGAGACTGCCGCGGTAAAGCTATTGCATAGCATTTTTTATCAACTTATGCAATTATAAAACTAAAAAGTATCACCGCTGTGCCGGTCGGAGTGGGGGGTGTTAGGTTATTTTCGTTACGGAATTTCTGGATTCGGTCTCCACGCTCAAGGCCCGCGATAGAAGCTATGCAATAGCTTAATTTTATGATTTTATGTATTTTCTAATTTTGACTTTTGTAATTAAATTTTTCTGTTATTTTGGCAGATATGGTTACCATAGGTAACCATACTGTCAACATCCTTATTTTCTTCTAAATTCTTTTAAATTTCGGAAATTCAAAATTGTTCGATCGTGCCTCGCCCCGAGTGTTAGGTTAGGTTATTTTCGTTACGGAATTTCTGGATTCGGTCTCCACGCTCGAGGCCCGCGATAGAAGCTATGCAATAGCTTAAAAAATAATTTGCGAAATCGGTCCTGCCCTTCACGCGTGATGCGATGACCAAGGGAAATAGGGATTTATTTTTATATACCTATATTATAGATTATCACTAGTAATGACAATAGACAATTTTAATTTAGGTAGACAATTTATCTAGCTATATAATTTGGACCTTCATTTAGGTCCAATTGTCATCAAAATCTTGTAGAAATTTTTATTTTAGTTTTTGCTCTATGGTACTCAATGATCCGGGGGTTGGTTGGTGCACACGTGGTGAACAATGACACAAGGGTGCACACAGTGAATTGAATAACCAAAGCCTGTTAACAGTTAAACTTTTAAATTAACAAAATAAAACCGGGACGCGATTCTCATACAAGTAAAAGCTCACATTCTATTACATGAGAATCGCGCCCCTGTATGTATGTATGTTCTGTACCTTAAATTATTTATTTGGAGTATCTGATCCTACCAATTATACTTATTATAACTTGTTAAAACAACATTTGGAGAAAAAAACAGCGAATAATATGTGCCTACCTTAAACATTAAAGATACTAGACAGACACAACCATTTAATACGAGGGCGGGTCAATAAGTCCGTGACTTTTTGAATTTCTGACCTCTTTACTGAAAAAGCAACACTACTCCTGTCAACAGGTATCTGTCAGTTGATTCCTACCAAAATTTGAACTTGCTGCGTCAGTTAGTTTGTGTTTGACAGCTATTTTTATCAGACTACCCAGTAATTTGAGGAAAAAATAGAAAAAAGTGAATTTCGTGTGCTTATTAAGCATTATTTTTTGCGAAAAAAAACCATTACCGAGACCAAGGCTAAGCTTGATAAATACTATAGGGACTCTGCACCATCGATTTCAATGGTAAAAAAGTGGTTTACTGAATTTCGTTGTGGCCGTAAAAGCACTGAAGATGCCGAACGTCCTGGACGCCCAGTTGAGGTCTCTACACCCGAAACAATCGAAAAAATTCACGAAATGGTGTTGGCCGATCGAAGATTGAAAGTGCAAGAGATTGTGGAAGCCGTAGGGATCTCGCATGGCTCAGTGGTTTCAATTTTAAAAGATCAATTGGGCATGAGAAAGCTTTCCGCAAGATGGGTGCCGCGTTTGCTCACAGTCGACCACAAACGCAATCGTGTAACAACTTCACAGGAAGGTTTGGCGTTCTTTAATCGCAATATGGAGGAGTTTTTGCGCCGTTTTGTAACCGTGGACGAAACACGAATCCATCACAACACACCAGAGACCAAACAACAGTCAAAACAGTGGGTTTCTAAGGGTGAATCGGCGCCAAAGAAGGCCAAGGTGGGTTTGTCAGCCAATAAAGTTATGGCGACTGTTTTTTGGGATGCACGTGGGATAATCCACATTGACTACCTTCAAAAGGGAAGAACAATCAATGGGGAATATTATCCCAACTTATTGGACCACTTCAATGACGATTTGAAAAAAAACCGACCTCATTTGGCCAAGAAAAAAGTTCTTTTCCACCAAGACAATGCAAGGGTGCACACATGTGCAGTTGCCATGGCAAAAATCCATGAATTGGGCTATGAATTGCTCCCTCATCCGCCCTATTCTCCAGATTTGGCTCCGAGTGACTACTTTTTGTTCCCAAACCTGAAGAAATGGCTTGGTGGAAAAAGATTTGACTCCAATGATGAAGTCATCTCGCAAACAAAGGCCTATTATGAAGACCTCGACAAATCATATTTTTTGGAAGGGATAAAAAAATTGGAGATGCGTTGGACAAAGTGTATAGAGCTCAAGGGAGACTACGTTGAAAAATAAAATGATTTGTTTATCAAAAAATCTGTGTTTTATTCCAAAAGTCACGGACTTATTGACCCGCCCTCGTATAAAGCAAGTTTTACATAAGTAGTGGTCAACTTTCAACAACTCTAATAAAAGATCTATGTGAAATTTTAATCATCTTCCAAATTTAGTACAACAATCTACGAGACAAAAATCAATAACGTATTTTTTCATTTGGTATAGCTCATTACAAAATGTCAAGATAAAGCACCTGAAAATGTCCGCCGACTATCTAAAATTTTGGATACGGCCTCCTCACAACTGTCGCAAGCGCAACACACTTTTAACGCGATGCACATATCACATTCATTCAATACGATAATATTCATAAGTTGTTGATTTTCTCTTCATACCTTCACAGGCTTAAACCGTAAAAATTAAAACTATATTGCGAAAAATAATTTCGCCCAAAAACTTTACCTACAGTTTTTACTTCATAACGCCTTTAAAAAAATTTGACGGTGATGAAAAAGTCACCTGTATTATGTTCGTAATCATTATATAACAAGTCATGGTTATGTGGAATTAATAATATTGCGGTATGGTCACATATTATGGGGAAATTCACCTGATATATATATTTTTTAAAGTTTACCAACATGATGTACCTACATTAATAAAAGCACATACTTTTTATTTATTAAAGAAAAAATGTTACGCAGAATGCTATCATAATTACAACTACACACAGCAAAAATTAACATTATCAGTAGAATAAAATTGTAAAATAAATCATAAAATCAAACCATAACCTAATACATTTACATCGAAAATTTTACATCGAAACTTAAAATTAACTAAATAAAGTACTTGCATACATACACACTAAGCATATAAATAAAGTGTTTCATAAGCAAAAGAAATGTCTGAGGGCAATTTGTGGAGTAGGTAGGACCTATTGAGACATGTCGTCCGTTATTTAAGAGATTAAAATTACTCTCACTATAGGGCTTTATATTTTGGTAGATGGTCTACTTGCAAGAAACAACCCACAAAATTTTAAAAGAAATGATGTAGTAAACCCTAGATTGCGTCCAAGAGACACAACTCGACTTTTATCACAAATAAGTAGAAGTGCACTTGTTAGAAAAAATGTTTTGCTGTCTATTAAAATTTATAATAAAATATCAGCACAAATAAGGCTCATAATAATAGGTCTTTACCTATGAAATTGCCGTTCAGCAGTATTGGCCATCTAAAAAAAAACATTTTGTTTGGCTAAGAATTCTAATTTCAAATTAACTAATTTTATTTTAAAAACGTGGAATTCTTTTTCCAAATGTATGTAGTCATTTGTTTATTGATTAGGGTTACATTTTCATCGCATTTCAATCTTTTTCGTCATCATGGATACGTTAAAAATTCAAGTAATTATGGAATATGAGTACCGTCGTGGCAGCAACGCGGCACAAGCGGCACGCAACATCAACGACGTTTACGGAGCTAACACTACAAACCAACGCACCACCTGTTATTGGTTTGCTTGCTCGCTTCCGTTCTGGAAATTTCGACCTGAAAAATGAACCTTGCGGTCGTCCGAAGACTTTGGTCGACAATGACGAATTAAAGGCGATTGTGGAAGCTGATGATACACAATCTACGGCTGAATTAGCAGCAGCTTTCAACGTTAGCGTCAAAACAATATTGGTCCATTTGCGTCAAATTGGCAAGGTAAAAAAGCTTGACAAATGGGTGCCCCACGAACTCAATGATCGCCAGCGCGAAGTACGCGTCGAGACGTGCCTTGCACTGCGCAACAGACACACAAATGAAGGAATTTTGAACCGCATTGTTACCCCTAGAAAAGTGATGGTCACTGTTTGGTGGTCTAGCGCCGGTGTGATTCATCACAGCTTCTTACTAAACGGGGTGAGCATTACTGCAGATGTGTACTGTGAAGAACTAAACACAATGATGCAGAAGCTGGCACATCTCCAACCAGCATTGGTCAATCGCTCGTCTCCGCTGCTCCTGCACGACAACGCGCAACCTCATTCTGCACAGCAGACGGTCTCCAAGTTTTAAGAACTGGGGTTTCAAGCTCTCCGTCATCCGCCCTACTCACCAGACCTTGCACCTACAGACTACTACTTTTTTCTAGAATTTGGATAACTTCTTGGCGGGAAAAAAATGCAATACCCGAGAGGCAGTACAAAATCCCTTTGAAGAATTTGTTGCCTCGCATCCAGCTGATTTCTTTAAGAAGGGCATCAATAAACTGCCACTGCGTTGGCGAAGATGCATTGATTGCATGGGTGATTACTTCGATTAATACAAATAAAATTTACATGAAAAAAATTCGTTTAATTTTTTTCTTACAAAACGGCAATTTCATAAGTAAAGACCTAATTATTTTTGTAAAATAATTACGTAACTGGTTGATTGACAATTGTTTTTATAATCTGAATGAATTTTTTGACATAAAATGATTTAATTACATACTTTCTCGACTAACATTTTACCTAAATTGTACTTACAAATCTGTCTTTCTCATTTGTTATTTTTTAATTTTATGGTGTGCAGTAAAGAGTATCTATCTATCTATCTATTTTATGACTTTGATTTGTATTCTTTTTTTGTTTTTTTAATTTCATTATATTTAGAATGTTTTATTATTGAACGTTTTATTTAACTAGACAAATATTAATGTTGATGTTTAGATTCCATATATTATCATTATTATAATACTTAAATTATTGTGACAATTTGTCTGAAATTTGCATGGCACCGTGATGGCGAAACATGATACTTTTAAGTACTTATAAATTATTGTAATTCATTGAATTCGCCAAGTAATTCACCTGCGCAGTGGAAACTTAATCCCTCGATCGTGAGTTATTCCAGACACAATTGAAATCAATCGCGATCCTGGGGGTTGAGGGATTAATAACCATGTTTTATGCAAATAAATAATTTCTGATTTTTGATTCTCTTCTAAGAGGAAAACCATCTCGTATCGTATTGGTATCGTATCTTGATAGGTATTATAATAATTGCAATTAAATTGATAAATAGCATATTATGACTTAATTAAACAGTTTTATTGAAAATGAAGATTAAAATGATATAGACAATGTAGTACCTACATACTTAAAGCTAAAAAATAATTCGGTAGATCCTAGGTACACCAGTCATCGCACCACTCTCCTCATCAATCTAGCCTACCTATATAAAAACTGAAACGAAAAAACGAAACAAGTTCTACGATCCCAAGCTGTTGCCCGCGACTTCGTTCGCATGGAGTTTAATACTATAAATAAAAAATAAAATATTCTTTATTCAGTAAACACTTTACAATAAGTACATAATCAGGTCTGCTCTCATTAAAGGTTATCCTGTGCTATGAGAGCAGGCTCCTCTAAAAATAAAACATACTTTTCAATAAAATTGGACGATGTGAAACTATAAAGAACGTGAGCAACAAGGAATAACAAAAAAACAATAAAATATACAAAAACAACATAATTAAAAAACTATTCTAATTGTGTGTGTGTGTGTGTGTGTGTTTTTTGTTGTTTTTTTTAAGGAGGGGTGTAATGTGTGATTATTCACTTATTTCTATGTCATACTGAAAAGTTTATGAAGTAATTGTTCTAATAAATCGTACGTATACTGTTCTAACCATTGTTTAACTAGGGATGATTGATTTTATGTTGCGAGGGACTTGGGAGTGAATCTAGATAGTAAACTTCTATTTGATAAACACATAACCAATATGACAAATATAGCATCTAGAGCCCTTGGTTTTGTCATTCGTATGTCTAAGCCATTTAAAAATATGAAGACAATTAAAATAATTTACTGTGCCTATGTTCGCAGCCACCTTGAATACGCTAGTGTGATTTGGAACCCGCGTTATGATGTTTATAGTACCTCAATCGAAAAGATACAAAGAAAATTCACTAGATTTCTAAATTTCAAATTTCGTATCCCTAAATTATCATATGAGGAGCGTTGTTCTAAGTTTCATCTTTTGCCACTTTGTTTGAGGCGTAATATCTCTGATATTGTATTTCTCTTAAAGTTGGTAAGAGGTGTAATTGACTGTCCCGATTTGCTTAATAGGATCGCGTTTAGATTACCCTCGCGTGCACTTCGTAATAATGTTTATAGACCTTTTAGTATTCCTTTCTGTCATACTAACTATAGGCGAAATAGCTTTCTAGTTAGAGCGTGTGAAGCATTCAATAATATTGGTGTTAATGTTGACTTATTTTGTGGTAGTATTGATAGCATCAAAATGGCAGTTTTGAGGTCGGCTGACGTGGCACTTTAGCCCATTTGTTTTTTCAATTGTTTTTTTTTTGTTTTTTCAATTTGATTGTTTTCCTTTTTAAGTGTATTTATGTAGTTAATACTTATCTGACCAACACTGTTGTCGCACTTTTTGTAACCTATATGTGGTAGCTTGTTATTAGCTTGTAGTTATTACTTTCTTAAATATGTAAAAATGTGAAAGCTGTAAGCTATCCTAAAAAAATGAAAATAAAATAAAAATAAATAAATATTTTTAAATTTTGTGGTGTCTTTGTTTGAAAAATAACTTTATTGTAAGGTTTTGGGGCAATGGACATAAACTGACGCTTTGAAAGTACTGAATGTGAAATGGGAATGTCATACCTTGGGATTCTTCTTTCCTTCAAGTGTGTATGCGGAACTACTTTACAATGAAATCTTAGCAAGGTAAGAAAAATGAACAATTTACGGACTGGAAGAACCTTGGCTTGCTGATACAACAGTTCTGGGGCCTTACCATTAGCTCTTAAAGCAGGACTGCTATTGGACTGCATTGCTCTTTTGTACTATGACATCGTTTTTAGCAGGCCTGTGGCAGGCCAATTTACGTTGACGTTTCAAAACCGTTCACCATTTTTTTACTATGAACTTTTCAATCTTTTCATACCATGACACTCAATTTGACAGCAGGTAAACGTCCTTTTGAGCGAGGCTAATGTCATCCTAGTCATCTTGAAAAAGTTACTAGGAGACTAACTTTTTCGACCTAATTTATGCGTTTCTCAGAATTTTTTCAGCAGTTTTGTGAAAATTTACATGTTTCATTATAGATTAAGGAACCTTATTACAGTGTAAAGAAACCTGAAGGTCTTTGAATTAGTATTTTGTATAAAATGTTTATATCATCATTTACCAAAATGAAAATACAATTTCGACAAAATTGTTAGCATGGTTTTGTGATGTAATAGGTATATACAATAGAATATATTGAACAACTGTACTTTTAAATTTAATAACTCTTCTTTCTTACTAATATTTATGTGTAATACTTTTTTCAGATTTGTAACAAATACTTGGAATTTATAAGTGTAAATGATGGCTATGATTCATTTAATTTACAATAAAATATGGTCTAATCATCCTTTGTAGTCTCACTTGAATGAACTGAGCACTATAGCATCTGTATGGCTTTTAGGTAAACATACAATACACATTTTAGTTTAACTTTAAAGATATGTCCTTTCCGTTCAATTGAGTAAAAAGAATGGTTATAGCACCTAAAACCCTTGTGTTATGAATATGTTGCTGATTTTGTTTGTTTAAATATTGCCTGGGTGTAAAAGACAACAAAGTTTTAGTACTTATATAACACATTTGCAGCAGTCTTACAAAGATGATAAAATCAATGAATATTTCCTTTTATTGTAGGTGATTCTAGATATCCACTGCTCAAATTTATGATGACAACAATTCTTAAAGCAGAAATAGATTTTTCTGAAGCCTATTATACCTATACAGAGACATGTAAAAACTCTTAACGACAGAGAGAGATCAATAGGTGTTCTACAGGCTCTTTTTCAATGTTACATTACCAACCTCAGGTTGCTGGCCTTATTGCAAAAGCATGTGTAATCCTACATTACATTTTGCAATGCAGCTAATCACTTATCTCACAGATCAAGCAAATTTATCTCACAGATGAAGAGGTTCACCAATAAGCTTATGTACCTATTGATGTATTTTTTAACCCCTTTTATACCAGTAATTCCAGACACAAATCAATTGTCTTAAGGCTCGATTCCACAACTTCGGTAGCCGACCAGTTAATACATAATATACTAAGTTATGGTTGTTTTGTTAGATTTTAAATTTAGGGTTAAAACTGAAGTACTTTTTTATTAAGTATGTCTTTTTTATTTTAATATGTGTTTGAAATAATTTTTTTTGTAATTATATTTACATAATATGAAATCATGTGTTTGTTTTTTTTACTGCAAAAATTCTGCAAAACATGTCTACTTAACCAAATGCTCGACTGGTAGAGAATACCTAAATGTAATATAATTTTCTGTTTCCTCTTCCTCTCCTTGAATCATTAATTATTTTATGTTTTATTTTTTGCATTTAGTCTACCCAGTCAATACTAAAATAGAATAGATTATTATAATACCTATGTAAAAAGTTGTAGTACTCTTTACTACACAGTGTAACTGAATCAGAAACTTCATTCAAACCCTAATTTTATGACTACATCGCCTGCAGAATTTAAATTTCTGCCACCCTTGCCATTCGCTTGGAGTGGTCTCCAGCTGTTAAAGATTTGTTAACTGTTATTCTCAAAGGTTATACAGTTGGGTGTGAGAAACTAGGCGTTTTTTTTGTTGGTTTTCACTGAAAGTCAATGGATGATCATTTTTTTATACTAATATTTTAATAAAATTACATACAATTCTACTTTACTTTAATCAATAATTAAACACAAGTATAACATTGTGAAAATATGGTTTAACTCAATGTTTAACTGTAAATATAAAATAGTCTTAGAACGTACGTACTACTGTGGTACTACTCCGGGAAAATAGAATATTTCTTCAATTTTTGAATCTTACCGCCAAAAATGCAGGCAGAACCGTTCCAATCATGATCACGTTAAAATGATTATCCACATTTTCAATAACCCAACACTGTACATTAAGTACTATCGTCAAGAAGGTAATTTTACTAGAATTTAGTAATTTAACTAATCTCCTGCAAAATAGCAACATTTAGATCGACTTTTTCTCTTTAAAATCCAATAAGAAGGAAGTTTTTCAAAAACCGGTAATTTGGAATAAATCATGTATTTGTGTATTTGAACGTTTTCAACTAAAAAGAGACAGATTTATCTGAACCAGTATAGCTCTATCTCGATCATGCAATCTGCAGACAAACAGACCATAGACAAGCTTAGCTGTTCACCTTTTGGTTTAGCGATGCTAAAGTCGTTCAGCTTTTCAGCGGTTATGGTATGATTTTTAGCAGGGCAAAAGCAGCCCTACTGTTGAACTGCCTGGAAATTGAGTGGCTTGCTATAAGCTGATGGTAAGCCCCCTGTTGGTATGGAAGACCGAGTGTCACTTTGAGGATTGCTCTTTGAGCTCTTTTCAGTTGAATTATATAAGTCTTGGCAGCATTTCCCCAAACACAAATACAATAATTCAGTATGCATTCACAAAGTGCCCTGACTTCTAATGAGCAGATTGTAATCCGCGGCGATGCGCAACTGTTTGAATGCAAATATTAATTTTCTAGCTTTTCTTGACATCATGTTTAAGTGCTGGCTCCACCGCAGATGTTCGTCAACCATAACACCTAGATATTTGATTGCTGGAGTACGAGACAGAATAGGACAGTTGTAAGTAGTTTGCTTGTATAATTTGGTTACATGGAAAAGTGTGTAGAGTCAAAGAAAAATTGCAAGCCAGGCTCTTTGTTTTGGTCTTACTAAAGCTAATGAATTTGGTTTTTTCCGAATTAATTGTGAGTTAACTTTTTTCCAACCAAGAAGTGATTAGACAAAGTCCCATTTCCGCAACATTTTTAACCTTGTCCCATGTCTCACCATGAAACAAAACCACTGTATCGTCAGCAAACATGATAGTGTTAGCTTTCGGGATTTTCAGCTGGCATAGACTGTTGATGTAAATTAAGAACAGAGTCGGTCCAAGGGTGCTACCCTGCGGAACACCATAATAACATAGGGCATTCTTACTATAGTACTCATTAACTCTTACAATCTGACGTCGGCGCGTGAGGTAATCGGTGAACCAGGAGAGAGCAACACCTCTGACACCAGAGCTCTCCAGACGCGCGAGTAATATGGGAATTGAGACGGTATCGAAGGCTTTCTGGAGATCCAGAAATACACCAACACAACATTCGCCCTTGTCAAGCCAATCTGTAATGAGAGAGGTCAGTCTGAGCACTGCATCCTCTGTCGACTTGCCGGTTCGAAACCCATACTGGTTGTTCGAGAGTACATTGGTCTTATTCATAAAGGTGACAAGTCTACGGTTGATAAGTTTCTCTATTATTTTGGACAAAGTTGGTAGCAGCGATATTGGTCTATAGTTAGAAGGGATGTATTTACTTCCTGCTTTGTGAATGGGACAAACTATGGCGATCTTAAATAATGATGAAAAGATACCTGTTGTGAAGCTTAAGTTGCAAATAAATACGATTGGATTTACTAGCACATCTTTACATCTTTTCAAAAAGTTTCAGTTATTTTATCCCCTCCACAAGCACTATTATAGTCCAATTTTTCTATTAAGTTGAGAACTTCAAAAGCATCCGTAGGGAGGAGGTACATAGATTGTGATGTTGCTGATATGTTTCCTGTTTCATTTACCAAGTCAGCCTCTGTAAGTCCCATTTATTTCAGTGTTTGATCAGCAAGTTCACTGCCAACAGTGGTAAAAAATTGGTTAACAATGTCTAGTGACATTTCCGGACTATTATCTAATGTAAGCAGTTCAATATTAGAGTCCTTTCCTGTGGTCATGTTGCATAGTTCCTTGATGATTTTCCACGTTTGCTTATTGTTACCCACTGATTTGCTTTTTTTTTAAAAAAGTTACTTTTAGCGTCTTTTATTATTTTATGTTACTATGCTACGTAAACCATTCTTATATCATTATTATTCCAGCTTTAAAATTAGTGCCTAATTACATTCAAATCTATTCAGCCTAGTAACAAAAATCCATCCAAACTTTCACATTTATAATATTAGTAACATTATATGCAGTCAGAGCAAAAATATTTTTTGCTATCACTTTTAGTTGAAGAGCTAGAAGTGTCCGACTGGTCAGATTTGGCACAGAATAGAGAAGAATGGCGCACTTTAATGTCGGAGGCCAAGATCCACTTCGGGTCGCTGAGCCAGCGAAGTAAGTAAGTAAGTAAGTAAGTTTAGTTGATCATAATCATGTTCTCATCCACAGACCACCGTTCTCATCCCATCTGAGACACAATACTTAAAAAAATTTGTCTCAGGCGGGACTCGAACCCGCGAGGAGATGCGGGTTCGAGTCCCGCCTGAGACAAAATTTTTCAAGTTTATATACTGATATTATAAGTGCAATTAAGTTGCTAAAATATCAAATAAAGTACACATTACTTAAGTTGAGACAGTAATGGTTTTTAAATATTAATTCGTAAGAAAAATTATGAATAAGTAGGTATATCATTAATTATGCCTGTACTCATCATTGCTGTGGTAACTTGAATTCAATGAGCCCTGCATTGGAATAATATTAGGCTGTTACATTATGTAGGTATATCATAAATTAATAAATATGGCATAATTTTATCTTCGAGTGTATCACATCTTTATCGAGCATTATCTGATAGCATTTTTTTATATTTTTTTTAATTAGATACCTTATCAAAAATAATGTTTGACCTCAGCGCTTGGCTATCATTATTACTTATCAACCAATGTTAAGTAATTGTCATACTAGGTACTTAATATAGATAATATACTTCTTTTTTAGAGTCGTTTAGTGTTTTGCGAAAATGGATAAATATATTAGTGTTAAAGAACTAGAAGATGCAGCCATCGCGCTTCTACCCAAAGCTGCAAGTGACTATTATAAAAGTGGTGCTACTGATGAACAAACGTTAGCAGATAACCGAAAAGCTTTCAGCAAGTAAGTAAAATTAACTGTAATTATGCAAAAAAGTAAAGTAAGTCTGTAACTGTCCCACTGCAGGATTTAAGGTGTGTCTCATTTTAACTATTAGTAGTTTAGGACTTCATTACTATTTACTATTACTCCATCGCTGCAGAGCGGTTTCAATACATAGGTAGAGAGGGTTACTAAAAAGCAAATGATTAATCCTAGTTAGGTATTGCCTTAGGTCCAAATTTTTAATGTGTTCAAATTGTATGTAGTTGGATTTGTTGGACTGCAGAGCACTGTCGCATTTGTATTTTAAGTTTATAATAAAAAAAAAATTGATTACTGAAGTTCTGTTTCGTAATATTTTTTTAGACTGCGTCTACGCCCGAAATGTTTGGTTGGATTGACTGGTTGCGATTTACGCACTACTGTTCTGGGCCAAGAAGTATCAATGCCACTTGGCATATCTCCCACTGCAATGCAGAGGGTTGCTCATCCGGACGGTGAAATAGCTAATGCTAAAGGCAAGTGACATATTTCGATTAGATGTAGTGACAAAGCTGGTAATATGCTTTAATTTTATTTATTTAATATTATGCTTACAGCTGCTGAGGCAGAAAGCACAATTTATACGCTTAGCATTATTGCAACGAGTTCCATTGAAGAGGTTGCCGAAGCTGCGCCTAAAGCTATTAAATGGTTCCAGCTATTCATTTATAAAGATAGGTACCTACTTTAATTGTTTTATGTAGTGACCTCTTGACCTCAATATCATATCATTGGTTAGCTAACAGCTCATGACAGCTGACATCTCTATCAAGAAAATTGTCCCAATATTTAAAAATAGCTGTTTCCCGCGACTTCGTACGCGTCAATTTCTGTTATTACGAGTATGATCGCGATTATTTTTGCAACATTTTTTACTGATGCTTCACTCCTAGTGGTCGCAGCGTAATGTTTTATAGCCTAAAGCCTTCCTCGATAAATGGACTATCCAACATAAAATTAATTTTTCAAAATCGGACTAGTACTTCCTGAGATTAGCGCGTTCAAACAAACAAACAAACAAACAAACAAACTCTTCAGCTTTATAATATTACTCGTAGTATAGATATAAAATTATAATAATATCCGTTTTAAAACCCTTAATTTCATGGGGATTGGATCCCAGACAGTGATATTTTTTTGGCATGTGCGGTCAACTTCCGGTGTCCTACTGTTTACCTTTTACCTAAACATGAAAACAGCTGATTTGCCGTTGACATCTGTCAGGGTCTCCGGAAGAGAAGAGTAATTTACTTACTCAAGTTTGCCATCAAAGACTACTATAGAATACTGTTTGCCATTCAGCTCCATTCAGACAACTTATAACAA
Source organism: Anania crocealis (assembly GCA_949315895.1). Taxonomy (NCBI): domain Eukaryota; kingdom Metazoa; phylum Arthropoda; class Insecta; order Lepidoptera; family Crambidae; genus Anania; species Anania crocealis. Next base: position 12,949,840 of record OX438880.1, on the reverse strand, counting down.
CATCTACGACGGCTATTTCCATGGCTTGATGGCATAAAGCAATTTATTGTTATTTCTTTGTGAATCGGAGTGAAAAAGCGGTTTGTTTCTGTTGGTTGACTGATGTCATCGACAATTCTTTGTAATTGTTTATTTGTGAATATTTAAAATGTGAATGGTTTTATTTTTTTCTAAAAATACACTAAGTATATTAATTACCTACTAATTTATTATTGAAAATAAATTGTCGAGGCGCCAGGAGACCGCTGGTCCGTCCGAAAAAAAAGGCGGAACGAGTTGATGAAACACAGCCTCTGTTAACATTATTAAGCATATAAATACTAATTATGGTGAAGTCAAAATTTTGATATCATGATTTTTGAATAAAAAAATTTTTATACAATAATCGGAATCTCAAAATTTTTGTTTGTATGATAATGAAAAAGAAAAATGATTTTATAGATGTAATTTTAATCACCGTCCTAATTTTAATACATCCATCTACAAGATAAAAAACAATTCACATTTTATTTCATGTCCCTCATCATCATCATCATCATCATATCAGCCGAACGAACTGCTGGGCATAGGCCTCCCCCAAGGATCTCCACAACGATCGGTCCTGTGCTGTCCGCATCCAGCGGCTTCCCGCGACCTTGATCAGATCGTCGGTCCACCTTGTAGGGGGCCTGCCCACGGAACGTCGTCCGGTACGTGGTCGCCATTCGAGAACCTTTCCGCCCCACAGGCCATCGGTTCTCCGCGCTATGTGTCCCGCCCACTGCCACTTCAACGATGCAATCCTTCGAGCGATGTCGGTTGTTTTAGTTCTCCTGCGGATCTCATCATTTCTGATTCGATCGAGTGGGAAAATACCAAGCATCGCTCTCTCCATTGCTCGCTGGATTGCATCTTGAGCGTTCTTATGAGACCCATAGTAAACGACCACGTCTCACTCCCATAGGTCATTACTGGCAACACACACTGGTCAAAGACTCGTCTTGAGACACTGAGGTATTTCGGACGCGAATATATGCCGGAGCTTCCCGAATGCTGCCCATCCGAGCTGGATTCGACGAGAGATCTCTTTCTCGAAGTTGGACTTACCTAACTGGACTATCTGTCCCAGGTAAACATAGTGGTCAACAACTTCGAGTGCAATGTTCCCAACGTTAACTGGAGCGGGCGCAACATGGGCATTTAACATGATTTTCGTCTTGTCCATGTTCATCCTAAAACCCACTCTTTGAGAAGCATTATCGAGATCTACGAGCATAATGTTCAGGTCTTCCAAGGTCTCAGCCATAAGAACTACATCATCGGCAAATCGCAGGTGTGTTAGGTATTCGCCATTGATGTTGATGCCGCGTCCTCTCCAGTCCAGAAGCTTGAAAATATCCTCCAACGCAGCTGTGAACAGTTTCGGAGAAATAACGTCTCCCTGTCTCACGCCTCGCTGTAGTTGGATCGGATTAGAGCTCTGGTTCTGTAATCGGACCGACATGGTGGCGTTTTGGTATAAGTACTTTAGCACCTTGATGTACCTGTAGTCTATTTGGCGCCTTTGGAGAGACTGCAGCACTGCCCAGGTCTCAATCGAATCAAAGGCTTTCTCATAGTCCACGAACGCCAAGCAAAGTGGCAGGTTATACTCTTCGGTCTTCTGTATAACTTGCCGCAGCGTATGAATGTGGTCTATGGTACTATAGTATTTTCGGAACCCGGCTTGTTCGGGAGGTTGGAAGTCGTCCAACCTGCGAGTGAGACGATTCGTAACGACTCTCGAAAACAACTTATAGATATGGCTCAGAAGCGAGATGGGTCTGTAGTTCTTCAAGAGAGTTTTGTCACCCTTCTTGAAGAACAGCATCACATCGCCTCTGCCCCATGCCTTTGGCGTTTTGCCCTCGAGGATGACAGAATTAAAGAGCTTCTGGAGGACCTTAAGTACCGGCTTACCGCCCGCTCTAAGGAGCTCTGTTGTGATTCCGTCATCACCCGCCGCCTTGTTGTTTTTAAGCTGCTCGAGAGCCATTCTAATCTCGCACAGGCTGACGTCCGGGATATGTTCAGAATAGTGTCGGGTAAGCTTGGCTCTAGGGTCTTTAGCCTTGCTTTCAACAGGTGTTTTCGTGGAATATAACTGTCCATAGAAACTCTCAGTCTCCCTCAGGATTTCAGGTGTTGACGTAATGATGCTACCTGTCTCAGTTTTCAGCCTCGTCAATTGACTTTGCCCAATAGACAGATCTCTGGCGAACACTTTGGAGCCTTTGTTCCGCTCAATGGCCTCTTTAATACCTCGGGTATTAAATTGACGAAGGTCGCTCTTCAAAGACTTAGATATCTGTCTATTGAGTTGCCGATAGCGATTGGCATCCGCTGAGTTCTGTAGCCTCATTTCGTTTGTCTGATCCATGAGTAGGAGAGTCTGACTGGAGAGTTTCTTTGATTTGGGACGGCGGGTTTTAAAGTACTTAGACCCTGCCGTACGGACAGTATCCACCACCATGTTGTATAGATCGTCCACATCGATGCTTTTCTCAAGGGCTTCGAAACGGTTTTGAAGCTCGAGCTGAAAGCAATCGGGGTTTTGAATTTGAGCCGGTATTGGTCGGAGCGTGGATTTTATCAGTCGCGCTCTTTCAAGCTTTACGTCGATATTCAATGTGCCTCTGACCATGCGGTGATCGCTTCCTGTCTTAACAGCGTTGATCACAGCGACATCATCGAATATGTGCTTCTTCGTTGACATGATAAAATCGATCTCGTTTTTGACTTTACCGTCCGGGCTGATCCAGGTCCATTTGCGGCTTACGGGCTTCTTGAAGAAGGAGTTCATCATAAAGAGGTTCTCCCTCTCCATGAAGTCTGCCAGCATCTGGCCCCTTTTGTTCCGTTGCCCAAATCCAAATTTCCCCATTCTCAACTCATCACCGCAACGTTGCCCCAACTTCGCATTGAAATCCCCCATCACAACCGTGTAGTGGGTGTTAAAGCTATGCATGGCTTTAAAGATCTCCTCATACATAGCCTCCACTTCGACATCGTCGTGTTTCGAGGTCGGAGCTTATATGTCCCTCATATAAACTATTTTCCGACTTAAAAATTCTGTATGTATCTGTACTATTTCAATTTCGTTACGCCATCAAGTGAGGAAGGATAGGTCGATGTATCGTGCGGCCGCTTTTTAATGTTCACTACAATTTGGTCGGATAATCTACCAAAATCGGTTTTTTATCGTTATTGTCTAAAGTAATGGGCACACATACATGATTTTTTGCATACGTATTCTTAAAACAGCGCACATATTATTGTAGAAGCATGTAATAAGCCAGCTCACAGAAAACTAGTGATTTCGTATTCTAAGTAATTTAACTCAAGATAACCTCAAAACAAAGACAAAATCGTTAAGAACTCGGCAATGATATGAAGTAGGCCGGCGAAACTTTACATGATCATGTAAATATAATAATAGGTATCACTCGGCACTAACGCGAAGTCCTTGGTCTTGTTCGTTCGAGAGCCAGAGCATTTTTCCATGTTTTATGAAATAAAAGAATAGATCCTAAACCATGCCAGTCATGTTAATGAAAATTGCGGCACAAATATGCACAAATTCACTGTATCTGTATACAAAAAATCATGAGTGTGCGTCCAACCGTTTTCGATATAAAGCAATTACCGAAACGTTCGCCCAGCAAAAAACTAAATAAGTCTGACATCTTAAGAGGCACAAATTTGGCTTTTACGGCACATTTAAACTCGTACATAAGCTACCTTTTTGCATATTTAATATACAGCTAGACGCATCAATGTAAAAAATATTTGCTGGGCGAAAGTTCGTGCACCAGAATCCATTTTTCTTAAATAACTCTGAAGCTGTTGGACGCGCAAATATAAAATTTCGGGCACATTTACACGATATAAGGCACTAATTATCTGCATCATCCAACTTTCGAATAGGCGATACTTTTTGCTGGGCGAACGCACACTTCGTCGGACCCATTTTGGCTACGTTTATCCAAGCTAAAACATACCGTTCCGGTGCTCAAAAGAGTTCCCAGTGGTGCCCGTATCTGTGTGGCTAAGAAATTGACTACAGAACTTAGATCTGTAGTGAATCTGAATTCCGCGCAGGCATGGGAACATCTTCTAACCTTTCCTTACAGAATTTTACACTTAGATTCATCCAAAAGCTGCACTCGATCCCTTGCCTCTCAAATTAAAGACTTGAGATTGCTCTTTAAGTCATTCCAGTGCAACTACATAATATTCATTCTCGAAATATTTATTAAAAATATAAGGTTGAGCACTATGGGTATGGGTTCGTATACCCGACTGTTAATTTGCTTCCGTAGGCCCGTACTTCCTTTGCGATGGTGACGCGAGGATAGATGTGGCTCGTTGGACGGACGGCAGAATGCGAGGGTAGATGCGAAGGTGTGGCCCAATTTCAAATGTTAAATTCGTCGCGTTATTATAAACATACCTCGCAGTTTAATCGTACTTATAAACTACACACGAATTCATATAAAACTTAATAGAAATTTCACGTTGAATATCAGACTTGTATGAGCGGCCTACCCCTGAGAGGCTTGTCCCATTTCAAGTTGCGCTCACAAAACCACTCACTATTATAGGAAATACCAACGTAACTTTCATCAAACTACCTTATTTTAAAGATATATTTACTCCATTTCACATTTTTAAGCACAAACACTTTACTAACTTTTAAATTAAAAAACTGAGACGCCAATATGTCTTTGTCCCGCGTAAAACTGCGCTTCCGATGCTTGCAGTTGACTCCATATTTTCTATTGGTCAAGCAATGTCACGCCATATTTTTGTTTTGGATCACCCTCAGCGTTAGTTGGGCCCCAATTTGTGTGTGGAAAGGACGACGAATACGCAAGTTTTTACCCGTATACGAGGTAAATTATTCGTGAAATGTGTTGTCAATTCGGTGGCAAGTTTTATATAACGAACAGAGCGATGTATTGTTTCGTCTAGTTTGTATGTCAAAGATAATTGCCTCAATATTAGGACCAGTAAATATATACTTAATTAATTAGGTAGTTGGGTAATTATAACAAAAAATCCATTTTGTCGTCATTACGGTGGCGTCATTGCGGTGGCGTAGTAGACCACCGAAATGACGAATAAGCCACCGCAATGATCAATACCCGTAAAATCAATATTAGATAGACTTTTAATACATAAACTTTTAATACTTCATATTATTTTGTCGTTCAATGAATTATGTAAGATATGTGACTTAGTTTAGGGCTAGATAACGGTGTAATTAGTATAAGGAAGTTTTATACTATAGTTACAATGACTCAGTTAGTATGTTACTTTATTTAAGAAATAAAATTAATTCAATAAGGTATAGGAAGAGAAAGAGTTGATCACATATAAAAAATAAATCATTTGAGTACATAGCGTATTTTTATTTTATTATATAAGAAAATTTGCTTAATGAATTGATTAATTGAATCATTTCAAAGTCCTTTGTCATCATTTCAGTGGCGCAAATTAAAACAATATATATTTCTCCATAGTTATTATTTCTGAAGCATGCCTTACAAATTATGAGATTCACAGCATCTTAATATATAACCTAGCCCCTAGTTTGGCTGAAACGTAAAAAAAAAAATTCGCCACCGCAATGACGGAAAAAAGTCCGCTCTGAAAAACCCAGTTATAAGACTGACTTCATGGACTATGAAAATAAATATTTAAATGCTAAGGAACTAAACAAATTATAGCGCGTAGTAAGCCACTGCCTTTTTATAGTAATTCATATTCAACAAACTCGAATCGATTTAAAAAAGGTACTATCCCATATTATTTTAATAAACAACGAATTGATGGAGCCTCTAATTTAAAGTCTGAACGTGGATAGCTCTATATTAAAAAAACAAAAAACAATGACTGACTTTTTCCCGAAAATAAGTAAGTAAGTACAACAGTTTTTTCGCAAATAAAATAAGAAAATCGACCATTACCTTTAATATCATGCACCAAAATATTGCAAGGCATACTATCGAAACTGGAAATATTAGAACTTACTTTACAATAGCTTAAAAAATTAGATAGCGTTCCAGACGTGATATGTCTATCAGAAACTTTCCTACGTTCAGGTAATGAAAGATTTCTCAAATTGTTGAATTTTGAATTAGCGACTGCCTTCTGTAGGAATAAAAATAGAGGTGGTACCTGTATCTTGGTAAGGCGAAACTTGGCATTCAATGAACTGAAATACTTACAACAATATGCATCGGAAAAGTCATTTGAGACCTGTGGAATTGAAATACCCTTACATAAACTATTAATAATTTGCATATATAGAACACCTACATCGGATCCGAATTCTTTCCTGGATAGACTAAATAAGGTTTTATTTGAAATATATAAAAATATTAACCTAACACTAAAATTGTTGTGACTGGTGACTTCAATATCAACACTTTGAAAAAAGGAAATATCACAAACAACTTGCTGGATCTATGTTATAATTACAATTTACAATGCCATATTAACGTTCCTACTCGCAAAAATGCCGGCATTGACCACATATTGAGTAATATTAACGACGCCAAAGCTTTGGTGCTTCCCTTGTATTTGTCAGATCATGAGACAGCGCAAATACTGAAGTTTTCCGTACGCCAAAAAGAGGATTGTCCAGAATTTTACTTCATCTACAGGAAGGACTATGCCTGTGATAATGTCCAAAAATTTAGAGAATGCGTAAATAGTTTAACTTGGTCTGATATATACTCAGAAATAGACATAAACAAAGCCTTTAGCAAGTTTCATGAAACTTTGATCATGTTAAATATACTTAGATTCCCAACTAAAAAAATTAAAATTAATACCACCATAGGGAAAGAGTATATTTCTTTCCCTATGATACCACTAACAAAATTAATCAAAAATGGGTGACTAAAGGCCTAATAAAGAGTTGTAAAACAAAAAGGTATCTAGGTATTAAAAATGAGACCGGCTTACCAAAATCGAATGGCCATGTGACAGATCTTAAAATAATTAATGAACATTTAGAAAATCCTTCGGATATAGCTTCTGCGTTTAATACATATTTTATTGATTCAACCAATACCAACTTTTCTACAGTTAACAATGAACAGTATACTATGAATCCTGACACTAGGTTTTTACGTCCAATGTCGGAAGAAGAAGTCAAAAAGATTATCATGAGTCTTAACAATACCACTTCTGAAGGTTATGATGGTATGGTAAGCACAAAAATAATTAAGTTATGTGTAGTTGAACTGGTTCCTATCTTGACCTTTTTGATTAATTTTTCGTTTGTATCGGGAACTTTTCCGGAGTTACTAAAACTCTCTATAGTCAAACCTTTATACAAGAAAGGCGATAAAGATGACGTTAACAATTACCGACCGATAACACTAATACCAGTTATATCCAAGATATTTGAGAAGTATATGTACCTTAGATTACTTGACTTTTTCAATAAATTTAATTTAATTAACAGTGAACAATTCGGTTTCCAGAAGAACAAATCGACTGCAATGGCTGTATTTACACTTATAAATTAAATTTTGATAAACCTAAATAATAACTACCTGACTACTGCCCTGTTTTTCGATTTGTCAAAGACCTTCGATTTCGTCTCGCACAGCTTATTAATAAAAAAGCTCGACTCGATTAGAGTCAGAGGACCGGCATTCCAGTAAAAAGCATCATATTTAAAAGATCGACCACAATGCGTTATTATAAATAGAATAACTGGAGATGAGCTACTGACATATACGTCTACCTGTATAAATAACAAAAGCGGCGTTCTTCAGGGAAGCATTTTGGGACCGATCTTGTTCGTGCTTTATATTAATGACATATCAGAAGTGACTAAACACAAATGACATATTTATAAATGTGACGACCAATAGGAAAAAGCCAATGTGTGACCATGAAATTGCAATTAATTGCACCGTTGACAATATTATTAAATGGCTAGATAATAATAATTTAAAAATCAATCTAACTAAATCCAATTTTATTCAATTTATTATTTCTAAACATCCTAAATACAATTTTAAATTAAATCTTGACAAACTAAAGGAAGTAAAGCAAAGTAAATTTTTGGGGATTACGATAGATCAAAACTTGAATTGGAAGGATCATAATCAGACCTTATACAAGAGAATTCACCAATTTGTATATGCTCTCTATAGAGGAAAGAATGTGACTAACAGAGAGACAGCTATAACCACCTACCGCGCGTACGTAGAATCCATATTACGCTACGGACTAATAGTGGGTAATAGCGTAGACAAAAACAAAGTACATATTTGTAGCGCAAAAAAATGCATCAGAGCTATATGTGGAATCCCACCAGACCAATCTTGTGAACCATTATTTAAGGGCCTTGGTTTGCTGCCACTACCATCACTGTACCTATATATTCGAAATTTGTACTTTTGTTAAGAGTACATGGAATTATTTAAAAAAGCCTGTGATGTTAACTCAAGAAATAAAAAAAATACTTCTAGATTAGTACTAAGTTGTATTCGTAGATCAAAAAAATACAGCAAAAGTTGTCTTGCTTTGTGTGTTAAAATATATAATAAGATTCCCAGTGAAATAAAAGAATTGAACTTGAATTAATTTAAAAATAGGCAAATTACAAGTGGCTTACAATGAAAAATTATTATGATATACGATAGCTTATAGGATATTACTGATTTAAATTTTCATGCTATTGATAAATGGCAAAACATGAGGACTTTGTTAAAAATGTATGTGAAATCTTTGTATACCGTGTTTTATGCAAATAAATATATTATTATTATTATTATATTATTTAGGAACTACTTCAAAATAGAGTATAGTAGCCTATTCTGTAGAAGTCTGCCGGTGTTGTTGTGCATGTAATTTGTGGTTCCACATTCAAAACACAGTATAAATAATATATTATGTACTTGAAACATGGTCGGCCGACAAAGTTGAGTAGATACGAGTATAACCTGTATTATTTACCTACCTAATTAACTACCTTATATTTTTCCAGAGAATTCACAAAAAGTTTGGTTCAGAGAATTGAAAAAGCAGGTTTTAAAGCTATAGTTTTAACAGTTGATACTCCTTTAATTGGACTTCGAAGAGCAGACGTAAGGAATAAATTCACGTTACCCAAGCATTTGAAGTGAGCATTTGAGGCTAAATATTTTTTCTGTACAAATTTTCAACTTTATATCTTTCTATATTAATTATTATTTATGTTTTCAGACTAGCCAATTTTGAAGGGCACTTGACGAACAAAATAGGTCAATCTGTAATAGGCAGTGCCCTAAACAATTATGTTCAAAACTTTTTAGACAAATCTGTGACATGGGACGATATAAAATGGTTGAAAAGGTAAACTTTTTTATCTGATTCAATAATGTTTATATGCCTCTATTTGATTCGCATAAAGATTAAGTAAGTGAATTCTTTGCGGAACTCGAAGATCCACAAAATAACCAAAGTAAACCAACACAGATTGCGTGTAAATTGTGTATGTGACACTGTTAAATATTAGGTCCTTACATATTATGAAATTGGCGTTTTGTAGTAGGTACTGGCCACTTCGATCCTTCCTTTGATTTCCTTTTTAGGGTTCCGTACCCAAAGGGTAAAAACGGAACCCTATTACTAAGACTTCGCTGTCTGTCCGTCTGGCCGTCTGTCCGTCTGTCCGTCGCTCTGACACCAGGCTGTATCTTAAGAACCGCGATAGCTAGACAGTTGAAATTTTTTCAAATTATTTATTTCTGTTACCGCAATAACAACAAATACTAAAAACAAAATAAAATAAATATGGGGGGCTCCCATACAACAAACCAGTTTTTTGGCCTTTTTGGTACGGAACCCTTCGAGCGCGAGTCCGACTCGCACTTGGCCGGTTTTTTCTGTTTGCGTCACTTAGTAGACAAAATGGAAAACTTGAAATATCGCGTTATTTACGAATACGAGTTGGCACCAGTGCTGCAGAAACGGCTCGAAGAGTTCGTTAACTCTTCACGATGTATCACATCGTTATGTGTATGGCGCTCATGACGCAAAAGAAAACACGGTGCGTTTTTGGTTCCAACGTTTTCGTTCTGGAAATTTCGACCTGCAGAACAAGCCCCGTGGACGGCCGGAGACCCTAGTTAATAATGAAGAATTAAAGGCTATCGTGGAAGCGGATAAATCGCAAACTACGTCAGAGTTGTCTGCAGGCTTCGGTGTTAGCGATAAAACTGTTTTAACCCTTTGACGATCGGATATTCCAGACACAATTAAAATCAATTGTTATCGTAACATAACAACCGGTTGTCGCTTGGGGTTCAAAGCGTAAATCCATTTAAAGCAAATCGGGTAGATTAAAAAGCTTGAAAGGTTTAACCTCACAAATTGAGTGAAGCAAACCGTCAAACGCGCGTCAACTGCTGCATTACATTACTTAACCGGCACAATAATGAATGGATTGTACGACAATCGAAAGCGCTTATCGCAATGGCTGAACCCTGGCGAGTCAGCAAATCCTGCCCCAAACGAAAATTGACCCAAAAAAAGATACCTACTTGTGAGCGTTTTGTGAACTAGCGCCGGTGTCGGTCATCACAGTATTCTCAAGTCTGGCCAGACGATTACGGCAGATGTCTATTGTCAGCAATTGCAAACCATGATGGAAAAGCTAGCTGCTAAACAACCGAGGCTAGTCAATCGTTCACGACAACGCTACACCACACACTGCATAATAGACGGATAAAATTAAAGGAGCTCCAATTGGAATGCCTCCACCATACTCCCCGGACCTTGCTTTAACTGATTACAATTTTTTTTGAAATTTGGTAAATTTTTTGCAAGGGAAAAAATTCAACTCCGATGAGGCAGTACAAACGCCTTCAAAGATTTTATTGATTGCCGTCCGAATTTTTTTTAGTAAAACGATCAATGAAAGACCTATGAGATGGCAAAAGTGCATAGATAACAATGGTACATACTTTGATTTAATAAATATTTTATATTAAAAAATATTTGACTTTTTGTTCCTTCTATAACAAACGCCAATTTCATATGTAAGGACCTAATATTAATAAACTGGGGTTAAAAACTTGAATTAACTTCAGCTATTTCCTAATATGATTTTTAATTGCTTTGAATTCTTCGATCCACAATTTTGAATTCAAGAACTAATTAACTACTAATTTAAACTAAGTACAGTACCGTGATCGTGACGTCATAGTTTTCCATTGCCTTAGAAAATTGAAGGCAGCATTGCGTTTGACATATCAAAAAAGGTTAACATTTAATTGTCAAATACCCGGGTCATCAACATTGAACTAATATAGCAAGTAAGTAGACTAGAACAGGCAACCGACGAAAAAGGTTCTTGGGATTAACTGAACTAATTTATACATCGCATGGTGTTTTACAGTTTAATTAAAATGTTTATGTCGTTTTGTTTGAAATTAAGCAATCCCACAATTTATATGCTTTGAAATTTCAGCATTACGAAGTTACCTATCGTTGCAAAAGGCATTCTTCGCGGTGATGATGCTATAAAGGCGGTCAAGGCTGGTTGTTCTGCAATACTGGTATCTAATCATGGGGCGAGGCAGCTGGACGGAGTACCAGCAACAGTAAGTTGTTTCATCACATTCCTCAAAACCTCATTAGAAGTCGGTACAAATGAATTTCATTTGATGCATTTTAAATTCGATCACACTCTAGATTAGTACTGGAATAATTTTTACAACTTACTTTAACTAATTAATATCCCCGCATCGCGAGGAGATGCGGGTTCGAGTCCCACCTGAGACATAATTTTTCAAGTTTATATACTGATATTATAATTAAAATAACAAATAAGGTATAATTAATATTAGGGGTTAAAATATGAAATTGCCGTTTTATTGTAATAGATTCTTTGAATTGACATAGAATCTTCATGGTTTGAGGTTTTCGAATGAAACTTTTTTCACATTGTTTCTATGATGTTCTTCTTTTAAAAAATGTGAAATATTTGAATATCGACTTTCAATTGTTTTTGTTATTTAACTTAGACAAGAAAGATGGATACTGCGAAAATTCGAGTGATTTTTGAATACGAGTTCCGACGCGGAAGTAACGCGGCAGAAACAGCCCGCAATATCAATGTTGCGTTTGGAGAGGGATCTGCTAATGAACGCACCGTGCGATTTTGGTTTTTTAAACGCTTTCGTGATGGAAACTTCGACTTGAAGAACGAGCCACGAGGAAGACCGCCCACACAGGTGATTAACGATGAAGCGTCAAATTAATAAAATAAAAAAATTCGAAAAATGGGTGCCCCATGATTTGACTGATGTGCAGAAAGAAACGCGTGTTGAAACTTGTGTTGCCTTGTTGAATCGGTACAGAAATGAAGGAATATTAAATCGAATTGTGACATGTGATGAAAAGTGGATTCTTTATGATAACCGTAAAAGAAAAATGCAAAGGCTGACCCCAGGTCAAACGCCACAACAGTGTCCTAAAGCAAAACTTACCAATAAAAAGGTAATGGTAACTGTTTGGTGGTCTCAGCATGGTGTTTGTACCGAACGCCCCTATTTGTGACTCTATTGTGACGTCGGTACATATATGTTGCTGGATTGCGCTGGACTAGGGAGATGCCAGTAGGTAGATAATGAAACGCTGGGAATTCTTGCTAATAAGGCGATAGTAGCTTGATGGTGTATAGTGGACTGTATGTTGATTTCTTGAGGCTGCACCAGTTGAGTCTTCTTGTAGACTGTTCAGTCTGAATGTGTTCCGACGAATGTTATTTTTTGGAGATCCCGCTCGCTGTTATGTGGAATTTCGCTGCATTCTATTAGTGACTATATCTGCTTAGCGTCAAGTGCACGCGTCAGCAATATTTTGTGTGAGCGAAACTCCCTATCGTGCGAGCGAGATGGCAAATGAGACCCTCCTTACGCGGCAATACCGTAAGGAGAGCCTCTTATGTGTGTAAGGTGTGTAGTGTACCTATTTCGCCTTTATTTATTTAGTAAAAACTTTACAACACGTAATAACAACATACGATAAACTTAAATAAGACACATAAACAAATAGGACACTTATACAATTTCTAACACTATCTTACACTAACTATATAAATACAAAGGTAATTTACAAATTTTAAACACTTTTAAATCAAACTATAACACACAACATAATAATAAAGTAAATAGACTATACAAGTAAATAGGCCGTCCGTAACACTATTAATGCAAGTAAATAGGCCGTCCGTAACATTCTCCCGCCGTGCGTCGAGTGTGGGCTTGCTCAGTCCGACGCAACTCGAAGTTCACTGGGATGGACGGCTGTTACTGCTTCTTCTGCTGGCACGATGATCACCAGCTTCTTCGTTGGTCTTCGTAGGATGCCGTTCTTGGTCTGCACGTCTGCTGCTCGTACCACGCCGTCAGGACCCGGATAGGTAGCGCTCACTCGCCCCAGGGGCCACGTGTTTCGAGGCAAGGTGTTATCTGTAGTAGAGAATCTACGCAGATAGACAACGCGTGAAGAAGAAGAACCAAAATTAGGGCAAGTGTGTGCTACAAAAGAAAACTCCAGAAATATCCGCATAGATTTATTCTTGACATAAATAAACATACGGATGCTTACTTAATTTACAACCAATGAAGCAGATTATCTTCATAAATACAGATCAAGACAATGTGGTGGCACACAACAATCTCTAGACAAATCATTACAGTAAGAAGGATTAAATGGAAGAGAGAACAGATAAAAAGTCAACGTCATATAACACAATGACAGCTCTATACTTTTTATAGGTATGGCTAAGGAAACCTATTAAACAGCCTTGTTTTTGTAAACGAATAAATAATTATATAAACTAAAATTTAACACTTCCCCTTATTCTTTACATAAACATGGCACACCATGCAAACAACATAACGCAACACTACATGCATAGTACAATACAAAACACACTACTCTACATGCAGTCAATATTTTAAACTTATTAAATTATTAGGACTTTACATTGAATTTTTATAGGTACACTTATTCTTACACAGCTCTACAATTTTTTTTTTTAACATTCATTCCATTTATAAAATAATTGTGTTTGGTAGAGCTCAAAGGCTTAGTGAGTACATCAGCTAACATTTCCTGTGTACATAGGTATTTTATTTCTGCAAAACCATTTTGAATAAGGTCCTTGACAAAATGATATCTCAGGTCAATGTGTTTCGTCCGCTTATGGCAATATTCCTTCGCTTCAAGTAACTTATGAGCACTCTGGTTATCATTATACAGCACTATACGAGGCTCATTATGTAAGATTTCAATAAGAAAATTTTTGACAAAACACAAATCCTTACATACATCGCTAATTGCTAGGTACTCACTCTCTGTACTAGATAGAGCCACGCAACGTTGCTTGCGAGACTCCCAATTAATCGTATTGACTCCTAACTTTATCACAAAACCAGTGTAAGACTTCCTATCAATGTCATTTGCCCAGTCGGCATCTGTATAAGCAGTTAAATTTAAATCACGAGTCTTATAAAAATATAAGCCATAATTTAACGTCCCTGCCAAGTATCTAAGTACACGTTTAGCTGCAAGCCAATGACATTTACCGAAGCTATTATTGAACTGGCTCAGCTGACTGCAAACATAAGCAATGTCAGGTCGAGTACATACCGCCAAGTACATAAGAGACCCCAGCAACTCCCTGTACCTATATACATCATCATCAATACATTCATTTGGTGATGATGATGTCTGAAATTTTTCATTTAACATCATGGGAGTAGCAACTGGTTTGCAGTTCTCCATACCAAAACGTGATAACAGAGTTTTAACATACTCTGATTGGTCCAATGACAAAATACCTTTGCTCATATTACGAGTGACCCTTATACCTAAACAATTCTTAAGTGTACCTAAGTCCTTAACTATAAACTCCTGCTTTAACAAAGTGAACAATTTATTCTTTGCTACAGAGCAATTGCCAAAGATGTAAAAATCGTCAACAAACAAAGCTACAATAGTCAACTTATTATTAGGATTGCTTGCATAGTACACACATGGCTCACATTTACTTTGCCTGAAACTATTGCTACATAAGAGTTCTTGAACTTTTAGGTTCCACATTCTACTGGCTTGTTTGAGTCCATAAATACTCTTTAATAACAAACATACTTTATTATTATTACTTGCAAAACCAGGAGGTTGCTCCATGAAAATCTGTTCATTCAATTTGCTATTTAAAAATGCTGTCTGAATATCAAAATGAGAAATGTCTAAATCTAATTCAGTCGCAAGAGCAAATAACATGCGCATAGTGCTATGACGGACTACAGGCGAAAAAGTGTCGCTGTAATCAATGCCATACTGTTGACTGTACCCACAAGCTACTAACCGCGCCTTGAACGTATCTTTGTCAGGAACATCCCTCTTAACTTTAAAAACCCATTTGCACTTGACAATATTTTTTTATCGTTAGGGCGATCTACGAGTTTCCATACTTGGTTTTGAATAAGTGAATTATATTCATTTTTCATTGCAAGTTGCCAATCCTCGCAGTTAGACGAAGATATGGCCTCTTTGTAATTTGACGGCTCTGATTCATTATTTAACATAAATACATCATAATCTTCGTACTTTAGAGGTGGTCGCCCACGCGTCGAGCGCACGGGTCGCAAATTGGTAGTCACTGGTGCAGGTACCTGTGCTCCAGGACTAATCACTACTTCCCCTCGAACCGGCGGCGACGATTCCTCTACAGAGGCGTTAGGGGACCAGCTAGAGTTCTCAGAGTCCGACTTTGAGTCATCGGCTGCTTCCTCTCCTCCAGTGCAGTATTCAGAGCACAAATCTGAAATTACAGACTTATTATTAAAACTACTATCACAGTTGCCAGATACATTTAAATTATCACAGTTCACAGATGAATTTAAATTATCATTATTATTTATTATGTCGCAACTAGATTTTACATTCGAGTAATTCATGTCAATATTAAAATTATTATTATTATTTGATTCCATTCCTTCATTACTAATTGTATTCATATCATTCAAAAAATTATTTTCCAAGAATGAAACATTTCTAGAATAAATTATTTGTCTAGGATTCTGAGGGTCTATGAGTCTGTAACCTTTTGTGGTTTCACCATAACCAACAAAAACAGTTAATTTAGATTTAGGGTCCAGTTTGGAACGTTTCTGTGATGGAATCAAGGTATAGGCGACGCATCCAAAAACACGGAGGTGACCAAGGTTAACTTCAGAACCAGTCCAAACCTCTTCAGGGATTCGTCCGGCGAGGGCAGATGTGGGGCATCAGTTTTTCAGATACATTGCGGTCATGACCGCCTCACCCCAATATTCCCTGCGAAGACCTGAGTCCTGAATCATGCAGCGTGCCTTCTCCATAATAGTCCTATTCAGCCTCTCAGATACACCATTCTGCTGAGGGCAATAGGGAACAGTAACCTGGTGAATAATGCCTTAAGATTTTAAAAATTGAGAATATCTTTTATTGCAATACTCACCACCTCCATCACTCCTTAGACACCTAATCTTGGCTCCAGTTTGCTTCTCAACAAGCGACTTAAAATCAAGAAAACGAGACATTACCTCACTCTTTTCTTGTAGTAGGTATCCCCAACTCTTTCTGGTATGGTCATCGGTAAAAGTCAATAGATATCTTGCGCCACCCCAACTGCGCACAGACATGGGTCCACAAACGTCTGAGTGGATAAGGTCCAGCGGCTGAGACGCGCGCTTTGCTTCACCAGAGGGATATGCAGTGGCCACCTGCTTCCCTTCCATACAAGCGATGCACTCAAAAATCTCCTGTTTATCATCCTGAAACATAAGAGTATTTTTCTTCCGCAGACTACACAGCCCACTATAGCCCAAATGACCCAGTCTCTTGTGCCAAATACAAGCTGACACATCAGCTAACTTTGCACTCTGTACTCTTTGAACTTGAACAGAATTGCTGCTCTTCAGAGAGTCGGAAGAATGCCCCTGTGGTAGCAAGACACTATTACAAGACATTAAATTATTGTCTAATTTATAAATACCATTCACCTCATCGGCATGACCTACTTTATTACCTACAATTTTACATTTATCACTTTGATAAAAATGACAGCCTTTTTGATCAAAAACAATACTTAGCCCACCTTTTACTAACTTACTAACTGACAACAAATTTGCACTGAGTTCAGGTACATGTAAAGCTTCAGCATTTATACAATGATTTAAAAGAGAAATTTTTACTTTACCAACTCCTTGAGTACACAACTTGTGGCTATTAGCCAGGTTAACTTTACTTAAACTAGGTTTATAGTCCAATAAATGTTTGTCACTATTCAGCATATTATTGCTACATCCGGAATCAATGATAAAGTCACTGTGTGTCACTGAGAGTGCATTTTCCGTGGTTACAAAACTTTTTGCTTCATTATTTTGCTTCTTCTCACGTCTAAGTTTAAAGCATCTCGCACGAGTGTGTCCCTTTATCCCGCAATGATGACAAACAATATTCTTCCTCGGTTTAACCATAGCATAAGCTTTCTCCGGGTGGTGGTTATCTCCATTCTTTCTGAGTTCCTCTTGAAGCAATCTAGTGCGTACAAGTTCACTAGACAATTGTTTGTTTAAGCAAGAGGTTTCTAGGTTCGATACCAGTGTGTCATATTCAATCGGTAGACCACTGAGTAAAATTTCAGCTACTTCTGCGTCATCTATAGTACGCCCAATATCAGCCAATTTATGAACCAAATCCATTACATCATTTATGTACTCACTCATAGTGCCATGCGTGAATTGCATTCTATGTAGTTGTCGTAGCAAAAGCACACGGCGGAACAGTCCGCGGTCCTCAAATATATCTGTAAGCTTCTTCCAGGCGTCCTTGGCTGTTCTGGCTGACCGAACGTATTGATATAAAGAGCTGTGCAAGCTTAAATTAATACGGGCTAAAGCACGTTGATCATTACTGGCTTCAATTGAGACTCCCTCAGCCGGCACAACACATGTCCATAAGTTTTCCAATATCAGCAGGTTCTGGATGCTAAATTTCCAGCTTTGAAAATCACCTGCACCTGTGAGTTTTTCAATCGCGATGTTTGCGTGGCGTGGTGGATCAGAAACACCTGTCGACATTTTGTGGTTATGTTTCCGCTCACAATCACTTTTCTGCGCAACACACTTTCTTGATGCCCTTTTTGTTGTCTGCTATTTAGCCCTTCTTCAATCCTGGGTCGGATAACCCTGGGCCGATAACCCTGTAGTAGAGAATCTACGCAGATAGACAACGCGTGAAGAAGAAGAACCAAAATTAGGGCAAGTGTGTGCTACAAAAGAAAACTCCAGAAATATCCGCATAGATTTATTCTTGACATAAATAAACATACGGATGCTTACTTAATTTACAACCAATGAAGCAGATTATCTTCATAAATACAGATCAAGACAATGTGGTGGCACACAACAATCTCTAGACAAATCATTACAGTAAGAAGGATTAAATGGAAGAGAGAACAGATAAAAAGTCAACGTCATATAACACAATGACAGCTCTATACTTTTTATAGGTATGGCTAAGGAAACCTATTAAACAGCCTTGTTTTTGTAAACGAATAAATAATTATATAAACTAAAATTTAACATTATCGGCGATGATCACGACGTCGCCTTGCTGCAGCGAGGGTCCTCTTCCGTGGGGCTCCCGCCGGTACTGGAGCTCGGGTAGGTATTCTCTGAGCCACCTGGCCCAGAACAAATCGGCCAGTCGGTGCGCCGTCCTCCAGGTGTGCTTCCCATGGAGGTCTTGAGGGTAAGATTTATTTTATTTATTTTTATTTTATTTTATTAAGGATAACAAACAATTGCATAATAAAAGTTTACAATCTAAACCGTTTAGACATATTATTAGTAATTACACAATCAACACCGTTATCCACAAAATGAGTATTCTTATTAATAGTGAAAAAGCACAGAAAAAATAAGGGTTAAAAAAATAAAGATGAAAACAAGAGGCAACATATACAGCATAACCAGTCAATGACAACAAAGTCATGAATTACTTAAGTATATAATAATATAATAATGATAAAAAATATCAGTAACCTTCATTTATCCGCTCATCCAGACTAGAAGAACAGATAATATAATAACAATAATTACAAGTCATCCAATACAAGCTCTATAGCTTTTCGAAATTGGGGTAGCGACATTGTAAATAAGTCTACATCGGAGAAGCGACTATCAAACAGCTCCATTATGCGACGCAATGGGGCACGCTTGCCCGCATTTGTTCTGCACAGATTAAGGTAAAACAAACGATGCACATAAACGTTTTGAATTCTCTGAGAACGACCCGGCACACGAAAGTATATACAACTTACAAATTGAGAGCAATCCAAAATATTACGGCAAATTTTATAAAGAAAAATACAGTCAAGTAGCATTCGCCTATTATTTAAACTTTTTAAAGAATATGTATGCAATAGGTTATCATAAGATGACCAAGAATGGAAACACCTGTAGTTAACCGAGCGTAGATATTTACTTTGCACTGTTTCCAATAAGTCACGGTATTTTTGGTAAAATGGATTCCAAACCTGTGTGGCATATTCTAATTGCGGTCTTATGAGTGATTTGTAAAGCAGTAGGTAAGTGCTAGATTTTTTAAATGGCTTGCAAGTCCTCATGACAAAGCCGTATAGTTGAAAAGATTTGTTAACTATGTGATTAATGTGGTAATCAAAATGCAGCTTAGTGTCGAAGAACACGCCAAGGTCTTTAATAAGCGAGACCTTTTCCAGAGAGGTATTACAGAGAGAATATACGTATTTAATGATGTTTTTTTTTTTTGTGAACGTAATATATTTGCATTTAGGCAAGCTAAGAGAAAGTTTATTTTTAAGACAATAGGATGATAAACGATTCAAGTCCTCTTGAAGTAAAACACAGTCATCAAATGTTTTTATGCCACGAAAGATTTTCAAATCATCAGCATAGAGCAAGAAATGGGAATTTTTAAAACAAATCGATATATCGTTTAGAAAGATTAAAAACAGGAGAGGACCCATTATTGAGCCCTGTGGCACGCCGGACGATACATTTAATTCGTCGGACGAGAATCCATTAATGACCACTCTTTGCGTCCTGTTTGTGACGTACGATGAAAACCATCGCAATAAGTTTCCGCGTATACCATTATAAGCAATCTTTCGAAGAAGAATTTCGTGATCCACTCTATCGAAAGCCTTGCAAAAATCTGTATAAATTGAATCAGTTTGAAGGTGCTTGTCCATATTATCAAAAAGAAAGTTAGAATATAGAACAAGATTACTTACAGTCGATCGATTTTTGACAAAGCCGTGCTGTTCAGGGATAATGATATTGTGTAAGCTTGGATAGATACAGTTGTGAACTAACCTTTCTAATACCTTTGACAAGGTAGACAATAGCGATATTGGGCGGTAGTTAGAAACAACATTTCTGGATCCACTTTTGAAGACAGGGGTAACATTTGCAGCCTTCCAAACCCGTGGCACGTATCCCTCGCGTAGACTACGATTGAATATATGATATAGAGGAATGCTTATGGAGTCTGCGGTATGCTTAAAAAAGAACGGCGGAAGACCATCAGGTCCTGAACCCTTGGCCACATCTAAGGATTTCAGTGTTGTGATTATAGTGTCTAATGAAAAGGATATATCACTTAGAATGACATTATTAGTAGCAGTACAGGGTAAGGAATCTAGGTCGACTGTTGCCGCTGCCCTTTCCGCATACACAGATCCAAAATACTTTGAGAACATGTTGCATATTTCTTGCGGGTTGTCAGACTGATCATTTATATATGTCATATTTTTGGGAATGCTATTTTTATCCTTACGTGTATTGACAAATGACCAAAACAATTTTAAATCCCTGTACATACCCGTTTCGATTAAGTTCATATAAGTCTTATAACATTCCTTACACAATGATTTAAATCTTCTACGAAATACTGCGAATGTCTCATAATCTGATTTATTACCGTACTTTTTCCATCTAATCCATGCTTTTTCTTTATCTTTAAATACATGAACAAGAGGGCGTGAAAACCATACAGGAAATTCTTTTGCTTTAATAGGCCGTAAAGGCACATTTTTTCTAATAATTTTATTTATTTCTTCATAAAAAATATGTACAGCTGATTCCAATGAGATCCCATTTAGTATGTTGACCCAATTAACAGAATTGATATCATTATTAATATTAACATAATTAGCTTCACTAAATTTATACTTGGGTTCCGCGCGACGCGACATAGGTTTCTGTGGTACATCCAAAAATATATGTGCTATAAAAGGTGGGTGGTAATTATCAATCTGCACCAAGGGAAACAGTGGCAGTTCACAGTTGCAAGTATCAGTGTTGCTTATAAAAAGGTCAAGGATTCGATCTTTAGTATTATTAAATATATTATATTGTTTGGCACTAAAAAATGATAAAAAGTTAGAAAGCATTCGGTAGGTAGGCGTAAAACTTTGCAGTGAATCTCGCATAATTGAGAACTTATCATTGGAAACCCATTCCACGTGCGGCAGATTAAAATCTCCAAAAATAAAAAAGTCACTAACCGCACTAGAAGTCAATTCATAATGAAAGGCATTAAATAATAATTCATACGTGTTTATGTTTTGGTTCGGTGGAATGTAAATGCCACAAACTACACTACATTCATGGTGCACAGATGTTTCGAATTTCAAAAATACGTAGTCGATATTAGCGGATATGTGAGGAGATAAATTACCATCAGACATTTGAGGCGACCTAACTACGCAACGAACTGCACTTAATTCACGACGCACCGCCACCAAAACACCACCCCCGTCCGACTTACCACAGGCCTCCCGGTCTCTGTCACACCGATAAACTATATAACGGGAATCCACAAGCTCACAGTCAGCAATATTTTGTATTAACCACGTTTCAGTCAATATAATAATATCAAAACACTCCGCGAGGATATTGTTATATAAAGTATTAAGTTTTGTCCGTAAACCTCTACAGTTCTGATAATAAACATTTAATTTATTATCCACTATAAGAAAGCACACAAATAATTATTACCATTTTAGTAAAAATGAATAAATTGAAAGGCAATAGCTTATTATTCAGTCTGTACATAAAAACCTCAATTATATGTCTTTTTACACATAAGATTGTAGTATTGCACACAAAATACATTGTAAAGTATCGTATTAAACTATTAAAACCGTAACAACCAATATTTATTTTAAACAATCTCCTATGGCGAGTAGCAAACATTACTGGGAGGTACACGGTAAAAAAAAAACGTACGAAAAAGTGCAAAGTCACAGAGCAATGAACGATTGAGAACGCGCACCACCAACATTCAAAGAGAATAAACACCATGTGCAAAATCTTATTATAGCATGTATAAAGATCAACCTCTCCGATTAAACATCCCAAAATTAAAATTAAATTAAAGTATAATATGTATGAATGTTGTTTATGTTGCGGCATTATCAATTGGTTTAATTTTAAGCAAATCCCTTTCAGAGCGTATAGTGAATGCAGGAGAAGTCTCCTTTGCCCGAACCAGGATACATCCGTGTTTAACCCAGATAAATCTATATCCATGCTGCCTGGCCGCATCTCTTGCTCGATGAAAAAGCTTCTTGTTATTTAGCGTTAGATGCTCGTTGATGTAAATCTTGTGAGAAGTTCCCTCAACCTTCAGCTGTTCAGATGTTATATTTTTCTTAAGCCGTGCTGCAGATATAAAATTATCACGTAATCTTTGACTTGAGAATCTGACAATTATATTCCTCGGTCGCGAGCCAGACGGATTCATATGTTGCACGCGATGAACGGCTACAATATCCTGAGCTGTAACGGGCTGTTTTATAATACTGGAAATATTTTGGACCACATTTAACAAGTTCTCACTACGCCTTTCGGGCAAGTTACTGATTTCGGCATTACAGCTTCTTGATATTTGCTCCATATAGTCCAACCTCCCCTGAAGTTCAAAAAGCTCGGGCCCCGGAGAGATAGAACTAGATTTTTTTTCCAGCTTACAAAGTCGACGGTCAACATCCTCAATTTTCTTACTCAAGTCGTCGAAGATGTCACTCATAACTCTTATTGAGGTCCTGACATCCTCAGTATCCTTGACCAGTTTAGAGATTCTTTCATCCTGTCGTGAGAAGTAGCTTTCCATCATGTCAAAGATTTTATTCTGGAATGATTTAAATTCACTCTTGAAGTCCGGATCAGCAGAACCCGAGGCCACTTTACGAAATGTCACAAAAGATGGGGGTGACACCGATTCAAGGTTCTCGTCTACGCTCATGTCACCAGATCTGAGCTGACCCTCGCTATCACTTGACTGGTCTTTCCGACAGAATGTGTTGTTAAGGCTGTCCATAATGCACAGCACGCAGTTACCTCTATACTTGATATTACTCTGTGCTGAATACACTATATAGCTAGCGCTGCGTCGCGTCGTGCAACTGCGGAGCCGGTTACACACACACACTTTGATTATAGACAAAGCGCTAATACGCTAGGCAGAACCGCACAAATCCGCACAACACGGGCGATGGTAACAACGACGCAAGCGGGAATAAGATGGCCCGGTGGGTGGATCATATGCTGGCCCCAGCATGAGGAAGTGGTTCGGAGTCAGCGCTTCCGGTTCTTCAGGGTCGACGCTCACGTGGGTTAGGGGACGACTGTTCACGGTCATCTCTACTTCGGCGAAGACGGTGGCGAGGACTTCTGTTGACGTGGGTTTGTCCAGGACAGCAGTAAGGGCGGTCTTGACAGTTCGTACGAGCCGTTCCCAGGCACCTCCCATGAACGGGGCGCTCGGGGGAGTGAACCGCCAAGAGATTCTTCTTTTCGCCGCTTCTTCTTCGGTGGCGGCGTCGGCTGCTAGACGGATTTCTTTCTCCGCGCCATGAAGGTTCGTTCCGTTGTCGGACCAGATGGTGTGTGGGCATCCTCGACGGGCGATAAATCGCCGTAATGCCATGACAGCGGAATCAGTCGTGAGAAAGGCTGTTACTTCGAGGTGGACGGCTCTGGTTGTGAGGCACGTGAAGAGCGCTACGTAGGTCTTCTTGGTTGCTCTTCCTTGCGTCGTAAGCAGTGGGCCGAAGTAGTCCACCCCGGTGTGAGTGAATGGACGTTGATGATGAGCAAGCCGATCAAGTGGGAGGTCACCGGTTCGTGGTTCTGGTGGCGCTAATCGTCTTTTTCTGCACGGGACGCAGTTGTGGATCACTCCTCTGGCTGTGGTGCGTAGACCGATGATGTGGTATCTGGTGCGACATTGGTTGATAGTCGCCTCTACGCCCTGGTGATGCCCGGTCCGGTGGATGTGCGCGATGTATAGGCGCGCCACGTGGTGTTTCCCGTCAAGGATGGGTGGCCGCTTCGTTTCTTCGGGAACGTCTTTCACCTTTCCTATTCTCGTTCTCACGACGACTATACCGTTGATTATTTCTGATGATATTCTGTGTAGTTTACTGGTTCTTCGAACGCGACGATCTCGTGACAAGTCTTCTATTTCTTCGGCAAAGCTGTCGGCTTGACTCGCTTTGACTATCATTTTCTCGGCTTCGATGAGGAGCTCCGTCGGTATTCTTCTGTATTTATCTTCTTGTCTGATAATTTTCCTTTCACTTTCATTTTTCTTGACTCGTTGGTTGCTCCAGGTGGGGTCATCTTGTCGGTTCGCCTTCGTTCTGGCGTACGCTATCTTTGTGGCTCGCGTTCTGCAGACAGCCACGAATTGCAGTACCCTGGCGGTGGTCCTGATGAGCCTTTCCCACTTGGAGAATCGGAAAGGATCTGGGACAACTTCATATACTGACGGTTTCTTCTCTTGTATTTTCATAACTTTCTCTTCGCCGGTGACTTGTTGAGTTGTCGTCTTCTCTGTTGGCCAGGTCGACGGGTCTTGTAGTAGGAAGCTCGGGCCCTTGAACCAGCGGTGATGCTGGTTGAAGTCTTGAGGGACTCCGCGCGTTCCATCGTCGGCAACGTTCAGCTTGGTAGGGACCCATCGCCATTCTTCTATTTTCGTATTTTCTTCTATTTCAGCTATGCGGTGCGCGACGAAAGGCTTGTATGACCGCGCACCTGTTCTTAACCATGTCAAGACGGTTTTGCTGTCTGTCCAGAAGGTGCGCGCTGTTGGCTCCAGGTCGTGCTCTTGCGTTACGCAGTCGGCCAATCGAGTGCCCATAAGGGCTGCTTGTAGCTCTAGGCGCGGGATCGATGTCGTCTTCAGTGGCGCAACCTTGGCTTTGGCTAGCGCTAAGGTTACGTGTGCCTGCCCGTGGTCGTCCTCCACGCGCCAGTATACTGCTGCTGCATACGCTGCTTCGCTGGCGTCGACGAAGATGTGGAGTTGCAGGTTGCGCCCGCTGCTATAGTTGTGATAGCATCGTGGTATTGCGATTTCCCGTAGAGCTTCAAGATGACGAGTCCATTTGGCCCACTGCTCGGCTAGGTCTTCGTCCAGGGGTTCGTCCCACTTTGTGCTTCTTCTCCATATTTCTTGCAGGATTTGTTTTGCGCCGATTGTCACTGGTGAGACTAGGCCCAATGGATCGAAGAGAGACATGACTATTTGCAGGGCTTGTCTTTTCGTCGGTCGTTGTTTTTGCAGCACATCTTCTGGCAGTCTTGACAGATCCAGGTTGTATCGCAGCGAGTCACCTGCTGTATCCCACACCATTCCGAGGACTTTCTCTGTTTTCGGGCCAATACAGAGTTCTGTTGTCTCCGCTTCTTCTTCTAAAGCGTTAAGAACTTTTCCCGAGTTAGAAGTCCATTTTCGTAGTACGAAGTGCGCCTGTTCGTGTATGTCGCGCACCTGGCACGCTGTTCTGATGGCGGTGTCTTCATCTTCGAAGCTCTGGATGTAGTCATCCATGTAGTGGTTGCATTGAATTGCTTTCGCTGCCGCTGGGCACTTGTCTATAAATTCTTCTGCGTTCTTGTCTTTCACGTAGATCGCCGTCGCAGGAGATGACGTTGCGCCGAATATTAGTGACGTCATTCTGTATTCTTGCACTTCAGCTGTTACGTCGCCGTCGCGCCACAGGTAGCGTATCGCGTCACGGTCTTCCGGTGCTATCTTGACTTGAAGAAACATTTCAGCGATGTCGGCCGACACTGCGACTTTGTGCTGCCGCATTCGCATGAGCACGCCTGGCAGAGACTGAAGAAGGTCCGGGCCGGTGAGAAGGGCGTCATTGAGGGATACGCCTTTTGTTATAGCTG
Organism: Anania crocealis; assembly: GCA_949315895.1. NCBI lineage: Eukaryota > Metazoa > Arthropoda > Insecta > Lepidoptera > Crambidae > Anania > Anania crocealis. The sequence goes on along the minus strand of OX438880.1, from coordinate 12,923,510 downwards.
CGGCGTCGTGCACCATGCGTACCTTGCCTGGCTTCATGGGGTTGAGCACAGGGAAGCAGGGCAGGTACCATGTTCGGTCTGGCGTCGTCTCGGTGGGTGCAGGCTCGGCGTATCCTTTCTTGACTAAGTCCTTCATTTGTTCTAGCACCATGACTTTGAGCTCCGGGTTCTACTCTATTTTTCTCTCTGTGGCTTCTAATCTCTTTATCTTCTCTTTCAGGATCTTCAGAGCTTTTTCTTCAGGATCGTTTCGTGGTCGTTTAGGTGTTACGGCGAGCGATTCTAGTGAGAAGAAATTATTTAGTTGTTGATCGATGTGCCTACTTTCTTCTATGTCTTGCACGAAGTTGACGCGATGTCCGAGGGTTCTTGTGCAGGTGCCGTGTAATACCCAGCCCAGTGGTGTCTTCGATGCGACTGGTTGGTGCCTGCTTCCTATTCTCTTGTCCTCGGCCATCAGTAGGTGCCAGTTGTCCTGGCCTATTAGTACTTGCGGTCGTGCTCCTTCGTAGCGTATGACATCTGGCAAGTCTTTAAGGTGGCTGCATCCCGCAAGATCTTCGGCGTGAATACTCTGCGGTGACAGTCGTAGGTTCTTCATAGTGCGTGCTTCTATTCTATGACGTGCGCCTGAGCCGCCGATGAGTACGGTGAGCCTTCGCGAAGTGGAGGTGTCCACCTTCGCTTCGCCGATGGCTTCTATCACTAATGGCTCCCGTTTTCCTCGCAGCCCGGCTTGATGCGCTAAGTCTTCATCTATGAGTGTCACTGTTGATCCGTCGTCGAGCAGCGCGAAGGTGTTTATTCTTCTTGGGGGGCCATGGATCTTGATCGGTACTATTTTCAGAAACGCTTGTTTTCCCTTGCCGGTCCACGTAGAGCTGACGACTTCACTTTCTTTCTTGACCGCGGGCTTGTCATGATGCAGCATCGGATGGTGTTTGTATTGACACCCGTTCTTCTCGCACTGGTTGCTCTGGCAGTGATGAGTTTTGTTGCGAAATCGTAGACAGCGAAAGCAGAGTCGTTTTTCTTTTGCTATGTCCCATCTTGCTGGGGTGTCTGCTTTCTTAAAGTCGTTACACGAAGTCGCACTATGTCCCTCTCTGTCACACACCGGGCACCGCTGTGTGTCTCTCTCTTGCTGCCGGCTGGTTTCCACGGTGTAAGTCTTCTGTCCCTTTCTGTCGCTCTCTGGTTGCGCGTACGGACTGCATATTTCGGCTTCTTTATTCAGGAAACGCGCTATCTTCACTATTTCGGCGGCTTGATCGTTTTGCGTAGCGTTGTAGTCGTACCATCGATACTTCAATGTCGACGGTAACTTTTCGATGGTTGCCTTCGCTAGTTCGGGATTGCAGAGGTATTGTTGCTTGTTGATAGCTCTCAGAGTGGCCACGACGTTGTTGATTTTGCTGGCAAATATACACACGTCCCTAGGGGCGTCTGTCAGGCGTGGCAGGCTTCTTATCTTGTCGACCTCTGCAATGGCGATGGCGTCTGTACGCCCGAAGCGGCTTTCTAATATCTTCATGATGTCCCTTGGTTTCGATGCGTAGATAAGTAGGGATTCTACTGCTTCTCGTGCCTTGTTGTGTAGGCTCTTCCGCAGGCGGGCTAAGTTTTCGAGTTCGGTGAACCCGCCCTGCGATTCTTCATACGCGGCTTTGAAGGCTAGCCACTCTTGATGGCACCCCGTGAAGACAGGTAGCTCGTGAAATATTCTTGAATGGCTGCTATGTCCCGTTCTGGCAGCTTGTGTTATGGCAGCGGCTAGTTCTGAAAGGTCTATCTTGTTGACCGCTGCCATCGCTATGTTCGACGTTTCTTCTCCCGCCGGTGCCGCTGCGGCTATTGTAGGTAGCGGCGCGTGCGGCGGCGGGCCTGGTTGATTGTAGGGTTCGCCGGCTATGGCCAGCGGTTGGACGCTACTGTTCAGCCAGGATCACCGATGAATGTATCGTGCTCATTCTCGTCTTCGGAGTCCGACTCGGCTTCTATGGCTGCTATATTCGCGGCGGCTAACTCGACTTTGAGGCGGAGTAATTCTTCTCGGGCTTTCACAAGTCGGGCGGCGCGTCGCGACGCCGATGTAGACGCTTTGGACACGGGCGGCCTAACGGGCCGGCTCGTGAACGTTTGAGCGATAACTGGAGGTGGTTCGATGTTGCCTTGCGGTGCCCGACCCTGGGTCGTCGTTGCAGGCGTAGGTTGGCCTCTTTGTGGTGATTCTATTCTTGCTGTGGACGCTGTGGCGTCGGAACTGAAGCCGATCCCTGTGACCGCAGACGATTGTTCGGTGTCCGACTGTCCCTCAGTCGACGAAGTCTGCGTACTGGGTGTGGCCGGTGCAGCCGTTCTCGATTTTCCCGACGTTGATCTTGTTACTGGCATTTTGACGAATATCTTCTATTTTCCGTGATTTTCTTGCTAATAAGGCGATAGTAGCTTGATGGTGTATAGTGGACTGTATGTTGATTTCTTGAGACTGCACCAGTTGAGTCTTCTTGTAGACTGTTCAGTCTGAATGTGTTCCGACGAATGTTTTTTTTTTTTTTTTTTTTTCGAAAGGACCTATGCTGTGGCAGAAGGCCGTTACAGCTTCACCGGGCGGGTTTTAGGCGAGTGCGGAAGGCACTCAGCCCAAAAGCGGCCTGCTAGCGGGTACCTCGAGCGCGAGGCGAGTCCTAGGCTTCGCGTAGCGAAGCCTAGGGCTCGCCCGCGCAGGGGCCCCGTACTAGCGGCGCGATCGGACCGTGATTATTTTTTGCAGATCCCGCTCGCAGTTATGTGGAATTTCGCTGCATTCTATTAGTGACTATATCTGCTTAGCGTCAAGTGCACGCGTCAGCAATATTTTGTGCGAGCGAAACTCCCTATCGTGCGAGCGAGATGGCAAATGAGACCCTCCTTACGCGGCAATACCGTAAGGAGAGCCTCTTATGTGTGTAAGGTGTGTAGTGTACCTATTTCGTCTTTATTTATTTAGTAAAAACTTTACAACACGTAATAACAACATACGATAAACTTAAATAAGACACATAAACAAATAGGACACTTATACAATTTCTAACACTATCTTACACTAACTATATAAATACAAAGGTAATTTACAAAATTTTAAACACTTTTAAATCAAACTATAACACACAACATAATAATAAAGTAAATAGACTATACAAGTAAATAGGCCGTCCGTAACACTATTAATGCAAGTAAATAGGCCGTCCGTAACAGTGTTATTCACTATAGTTTTCTCCGATCTGGTCAATCAATAACGGCAGATGTCTGATTGACATGAATGATTATTGCTCCATGACAACGCGAGACCTCATACAGCACGAGAAACCGTTTTGACCCTTCAGGAACTGCATTTAGAAACCATTCGACATCCTCCGTATTCGCCGGACCTTGCTCCAACGGACTACCATTTTTTTCGTGATTTGGACAATTATCTACGTGACAACAAGTTTTCTTCCCAGGAGGCAGTACAAAATGCTTTCACACAGTTTGTGCAGTCTAGATCCTCAGAGTTCTATCACAAAGGCATAAATAACCTTCCTATTAGATGGCAGCAATGTATAGATAATAATGGTAACTATTTTGATTAAATAAATTTGTTAAAAATTAAAAAATAATCAATTTTGATTTTCAGTACAAATCGGCAATTTCATACTTTAACCCCTATTATTTGTGCAATAAATGAATAAATCGCAATGAAATTGGTCTGGTATAAAAAATTATAGCAGTATAATCGGTATAGCTGAAAATTCGTCGCCCCAATGCTCTGAAGTTTACAAAAGTCATTGAAAACCATAAAGAGAATTCCACAAACCATAAATTATGAGTTTGAGTAACTATTCAACATATTGTATAAATCCTTTATAAACTTTGTAGTTCGGATCTTTAAACTACCCACATAGTAAGAGTTTCAATACCTATCCAATTACAGTTTAATACTCCTCCGAAGCACTTTTCTTAGTTTATGCTTAGTTATAGCCCTTAAAATATAGCTTGATTAGAATGACAGGTGTCACTAAAACAGACGACGTAACTTTGTACCAGCGTCACACAAGTGAAACACATTTGCACACGAAAAAATATTGGTAACTGGCATGTTAAGAATATTTTATTATACTTTGCTGTACATATTAATCAATTTAATTATATAAAATAGAGATTTAAAGTTAAAAACATTGAAATAATCCAGTCACAAAAATTACACTTTAACTTTAAAAGACGTCTTTACAAGGTTACGTCATTTTTCATAATCACTAGTGATGACGTAAAATCGACAAATCAAAATCGACAGATTAACCATATTACAAAATCGAAGTAATGTAACATAAAAGTTACAAATGATTTGATGAGAATTGGTTGATGCTAAGAACATCAAATTGTGTTAGTACATAATAGTACATATCACTGTAAGAATACTGCTGTTAGCTATCGGCACTTAGTGGGTAGGCTTTGATTGAATACTAGACTCACTGCAACTGTGATTACACTGATAGTTGTAAGAGTAGAGTATGTAGGTATATCTAGTTTATCTAGTTGTATTTTGTGCTTAATCCCTCAACCCCCAGGAGGCACTCGGGTGCACGATAACAATTGATTTCAATTGTGTCTGGAATAACTCACGATCGACGGATTAATTAGTGCGAATTGTACTTGATTATCTTTGAATGTGGAAACTGTATGGTGGATTAGTATTGCGCTGAAACTTTTCGCAAAGTTTTCACTAGATAGCTCTGTATCAGTGTCATACAAATTCACGTTTAGATACGCGTTCGATCAGTTTGATTGAGTAGAACTAAACTAGGCCTTTTGGATGATAATTAGTTCTACAGAGAACTTTTTGATATTGAATTCAAATCATGACATTTGTAGATATAATATAATTTCAGATTGAAGTCTTACCAGAAGTCATCACTGCTGTTAGAGACTATAATGATGTGGAAGTTTATTTGGATGGCGGTGTGACAACCGGTACTGATGTTTATAAAGCTTTAGCTCGCGGTGCTAAAATGGTAAGTATTAATAGCCGACCTAGATTCTGGTATGATTCCCAAGGAAGTTGGGAGATCATTAAAAATCAGTAAAATCAGTTTTATTTTTGCAAATAGGCCCCTGGGGCGCTTTGACACGTCCCAATATTTAAACCTACCACAGCACTGCTACGGGACAAGTTTCGCGGTTGTGTCACTTCTTCGCGGCTCCGGCCGTTATGATCCTAGTCCGGCACGCCCCCGGCCGCGACGCCCCCGTTTTTTCTTTTTTTTGTCATGATATTGGAGTAAGTACGGTCGAGTAGACAATTGTAAAAAGAATACAATAAAAGTTTAATATCACAATCAATTTATCATAAATAATATTATGTCAGTTATAATCTTTACAAAATCAACTTTAATAGAAGTATTTAGAAAAATATCAACAAAAAAATATAAAAGCATGCAGAGTCTATGTTTGTCGTTTAATTTTTTGTTTGACTACAACAAAATCATTTAAGTCTGAAATACCGGAATCCCGGAGCCATGTCATTCACCCCAAATCGCTCTACCTACTCCGATCTCTGATGATAATATACTCACAGAACAAAATAAACATAATCTTAAATCAAGACACTTTTGTTTTCAACAATACTTCCTCAAGAGTCTTATCCAAAAATCCGGCCGGGGACGTACCGGACTGGGACCATAACGGCCGGAGCCTTCTTCGCGGCACTAAGAAACACGGTCACCATTGTCAGCCTCTTCTTAAATAAATAAGTTTACATAATATATATGCCTGTGCGAGCTATGACAATTTAAAGCAACACGTTCCCATCATTAAATAATCATCAAAGTACAGGATGAAATTTCAATCACCATCTAATGCAATTTTTTTTTCTTTTGGTATAGCCCAGTACAAAAATATCAAGATAAACCACTTAGAAAAAGTCCGCCAAAAACTAAAATTTTGGATACGGCCTCCTCACAACACACTTTTTACTCGATGCGCATCTCATTCATTCATTAATAGTAGGTACTATGATATGGTAGTATTCGATGTTGATTTTCCCTATACAATATGTTATAAAAACCCTGTCCGATCCATTAAGGTGTTATTAAGTATCTATATAAGATTCTATTTGTGTAATAATTTTCATGAAACATTAGAAAGAAATTACCCCATGAAAAAAAAATACAAAATTCACTACATTAAAAAAGCTTACATGGCAATCCTAAGAGGCGGTGACCAGACGCGCGGGAGGCGCGGAGATGCGCCGGCGCTCGCACTCACAGGTAGCAAAGTCATGACCCCAGTTGACCCCGGTACTTATTAGTCAGATAATTATGTGTCAATTGTACGAAACTTACGAAACGAAACTCTGCAAGTAGCTTTTTTATTTGGTAGTATGAGTTTACTCAATAAGGACACTGATTTGATGGTTGTGGCGAAGATGTTGTTCCATATTTCTGCCACCGTCAGAAATACAGGCTTTACAGCGTCGCACTAGGTTGTCCCGCACCGATTGTAACACACTCGTATCCGCTTGTAACACACTCGTTAAGCGCAACAATCCGCACACGCATTTTTGCTTCACTGTCACATAATTTTATGAAAACTATTTGTAGAATACGACATTTCGCGGAGCAGAACGGTACGACCACTCGGAAGTAATGTCTTCGCGAAACTGACCTGTCGTAATAATAAATAATAATGCATGATCTGGATATATCCACCGACACGTGCCGTGCGGCGAGTTGAATCAAAGCGGGCGGCTACCTTTACGCGGTGTCAAAGGCGCCGGCTATGTTTATTGCGGTGCCGAAAAGCGAGTAGTTTGCTTGCGTCAATGCCGACAATAGAGCCGCGCGACGGGGAGTGTTAACACATTTTGAAAATTTTCCCGTTGTAGGGTAAATGGGTGATAAACCTGTTGACTTTAAAAATCGATAAAAAAGTTGTATTCATGAATTACGTAATTTTGATATTTATTTTGGTTATGTTAATATAGCAACTTTATGACCCTTTCGGATCGGACAGGGTTTTTATAACATATTGTATACCTTCACAGGCTTATTAGGACCGTAAAATTTAAAACTATGTTGCGAAAAGTGTTTCTGGGTAAAAAATCAACCTATTTCTTTTTACTTCTTATTATGGGTTCTAAATGCGATACTTAACGCAAACAAAATTTTTCGGTGATGAAAAAGTCACCTGTATAATATAGCCCTTTTTCATTAAAATTACTTCGAATGATTTCAGTTTTTAAACATGGGATTCAGCATTTTAAGCTATTGCATAGCTTCTATCGCGGGCCTTGAGCGTGGAGACCGAATCTAGAAATTCCGTGACGAAAATAATCTAACACCCACACCCACTCGGGGCAAGGCACGATCGAACAATAAAATTTTGAATTTCCGAAATTTAAAAAAATTTAGAAGAAAATAAGGATTTTGACAGTATGGTTGCCTTTGGTAACCATATCTGCCAAATAACAGAAAAATTTAATTACATAAGTCAAAATTAGAAAATACATAAAATTATAAAATTAAGCTATTGCATAGCTTCTATCGCGGGCCTTGAGTGTGGAGACCGAATCCAGAAATTCCGTAACGAAAATAACCTAACACCCCCCACTCCGACCGGCACAGCGGTGATACTTTTTAGTTTTATAATTGCATAAGTTGATAAAAAATGCTATGCAATATCATTGATGCAATAGCGTTATTATTCTAAGGATGCAATAGCTTTGCCGCGGCAGTCTCCGAGTGCCACACGTCTTTTTATTAACTTTTTGAAGTCTGACTCCTGGAACGGCAAGTTTATCTTTATTTCTGGTATTAAAGTTGTGAGCGTCACTTTTTTTATCGTCGTCTTTTTTTTAAAGGCCGTAAATAGCCCGAACAGCACAATTTTGCAGTTTAAAATAGACTCAATATCTGCCGATGAGCTCCATAATAACAGAATTCCGTATGATAAATAAGGATATCAATGATAAAAGTTTATTACTCCTGTTTGTTCTAGGTTTTTGTAGGCCGACCAGCGCTTTGGGGGCTGGCGGTAGGGGGACAAGATGGAGTTCAGAGAATGCTCTCGATATTCCGTACTGAACTCGAGTACACCTTCCAATTAGCGGGTCAGGATCAATTAAAATACTTATATTTGTTATGTATAATATCAATTTCATTCGATTTTCACAAATTTCTCATTAATTGTCTTTCCTCAGGAACTCCTACAATCGGCGACATTACAAGCGATATGGTGCGTCATGAATGCACATACTGCAAGTTATGAGTGTAAAAAAAAAGTTTTTTTGGTACTGAAATGTATTCCTGTTATTGGTTTGCCTAAACTTAGTGAGCACTGACCAAAGAAAATAAAGATAAGTCTTCATTTTCTTTGGCACTGACTTACTTAATATCAGCAGAATTAATATCCATAAATAAAGATTGTTCAACTAAAAAACTATGTTTCACTACAGATCAAACATGCGATATTGTTGCAATCAATGATATTATAATTAATTTATTATGGTTGCAATACGATATTCATCATCATACATTATCAAAACAGTCTACGCAACACGCATCATTAGAAATTATAATTTATGGGTGAATTGCACAAGCATAAAAAATACGCGTCCAGGCTGAGAACGACAGTGCAAAGTGTAAATTTATGATTTTGATTTTATTTTCTTGGTAAAGTAAGGACTCCAGTATTATTTTATCATCACCTTGACCTGTCCCAGAACCCGATTCGCTCATAAAATCACTTCCCCTGCCCTCCCCTTTATTATTTTGATTAAAAACTGCCATTTTATGTTACCGTGCATACGTGGAATCTGTGTTGAGATATGGTTTGCTGATATGGGGTAATAGCACAGATTGGAATAGATTATTTGTGGCACAAAAAAAGTGCATTAGGATGTATGGAATTTTGCCTGATAAATCATGCAGACCGATATTTAAAAACCTAGGTCTGTTGCCCTTTCCATCGCTTTACTTGTATGAGGTATGTCATTTTGTCCATCAACAGAGATCTGTTTCCCAAAGCATGTGATGCACAGAATACTCGAGTGCGCAGAGACAAACATAAACTTGTCTTAAGAAATGTACCCAAAACATGTAAATATAGTAAAAATTGTCTTGCGATGTGCGTCAGAATATACAGGGTGTTGATTCCGATACAAGCGGAATTTATAAAAACAACTCATGATCGCATATAGAACAAGCACCAGAAACGAATTAATAAAAAAAAATTGAAATAAGCGAATATTTTTCGTTAAACCCTTACTGCACTGTGGCGTTAGATACTGCAAACTGTTTGCTCTGTACGCAAAGCACGGCGCGAATCGCGTAGACAAGCGGTAGGTAGGTACCTACTAGAGCATGCAGTTTCGTTAATTCTCAGTTTCGAAACTGGCTTACGAAACTAACATCGTCAGTTTCGGAATTTCGGAATTTCAGAAGAATAAAACAATTTTTAAGAACATAATTAAATCTATTAATTGTAAAACATAAACCTCTCTCTCTATGACGGGGAAGTTCTAACCACTCCTAACTTACAAAAACAAAATTTTACAAGAGGCGAAAAAATTTGATTTTTATTTTTCCTAAAAGTTTAAAAAAAAATGTGTAAATGCTAATATTATTTGAAACAAAATTAAGAGATGTTTCCATTAGTAATTTAGAATATATTTTTTTGTTTTGCGACGCGCCAAATTTTGAGCGGCATCAAAACAATGATGCCAACATTATATTCAAGTTTTAATTATGTTAATTACGTCACATAATAATAGGGGTTAAAGTATGAAATTGCCGATTTGTACTGACAATCAAAATTGTTTATTTTCTAATTTTTAACAAATTTATTTAATCAAAATAGTTACCATTATTATCTATACATTGCTGCCATCTAATAGGAAGGTCATTTATGCCTTTGTGATAGAACTCTGAGGATCTAGACTGCACAAACTGTGTGAAAGCATTTTGTACTGCCTCCTGGGAAGAAAACTTCTTGTCACGTAGATAATTGTCCAAATCACGAAAAAAATGGTAGTCCGTTGGAGTAAGGTCTGGCGAATACGGAGGATGTCGAATGGTTTCTAATTGCAGTTCCTGAAGGGTCAAAACGGTTTCTCGTGCTGTATGAGGTCTCGCGTTGTCATGGAGCAATAATGGTGAAGATCGATTCATGAGTCGGGGCTGTTTTACTGCTAGTTTTGCCAACATTGTTCGGAGTTCGGCACAATAGACATCTGCCGTTATTGATTGACCAGATCGGAGAAAACTATAGTGAATACCACCATGCTGAGACCACCAAACAGTTACCATTACCTTTTAATTGGTAAGTTTTGCTTTAGGACACTGTTGTGGCGTTTGACCTGGGGTCAGCCATTGCATTTTTCTTTTACGGTTATCATAAAGAATCCACTTTTCATCACATGTCACAATTCGATTTAATATTCCTTCATTTCTGTACCGATTCAACAAGGCAACACAAGTTTCAACACGCGTTTCTTTCTGCACATCAGTCAAATCATGAGGCACCCATTTTTCGTATTTTTTTATTTTATTGATTTGACGCAAATCAATGTCAATATTGTGGGTAAGGTTACGTTAGACCATGCCGCTAATTCCTGGGTAGGTTGACTAGGATCGGCTTCCACCATCTCTCTTAATTCATCGTTAATCACCTGTGTGGGCGGTCTTCCTCGTGGCTCGTTCTTCAAGTCGAAGTTTCCATCACGAAAGCGTTTAAACCAAAATCGCACGGTGCGTTCATTAGCTGATCCCTCTCCAAACGCAACATTGATATTGCGGGCTGTTTCTGCCGCGTTACTTCCGCGTCGGAACTCGTATTCAAAAATCACTCGAATTTTCGCAGTATCCATCTTTCTTGTCTAAGTTAAATAAGAATAACAATTTAAAGTCGATATTCAAATGTTTCACATTTTTTAAAAGAAGAACATCATAGAAACCATGTGAAAAAAGTTTCATTCGAAAACCTCAAACCATGAAGATTCTATGTCAATTCAAAAAACCTATTACAATAAAACGGCAATTTTATATTTTAACCCCTAATATGACTAAAATTTCGGAATTTCGAAATTCAGCTTGTCAGTTTCAAAAATAAGGAAATGTTGTAATTTCGAAATTTTTCCGAAATCACCTAATTTCGGAATTCCGAAATGCATGCCCTAGTACACTCGACAGCACATCAAGTTAAACAGTTGGACTGCGATAACAGCTTTTATTACGTAGGGCATAAAGGCGGTCTCAAGGTCAACATGTATAGTCTGATGTGCCGTCGTGTGTACCTACCTACTAACTGGTCGTCATTGCTTGCTTATCTCTCTTTATATCTGCGTTATTCCCGAATGTGTAAATAGCTATTGTAAAGAAACCGATTTCACGTTAGTTAATTACAAATTTCCTTTCCTATACCTATCTGGGTATCTTAATCTAGGTCAACCTAAAAATTAAGTGTTTTTATTGCTTAATCCCTCAACCCCCAGGAGGCACTCGGGTGCCGAGATAACAATTATTGATTTCAATTGTGTCTGGAATAACTCACGATCGAGGGATTAATGACGCCAGGTTATCTGGTCGAACCTGAATATTTTTGGATATTAAAAATTTTTAAAATTAAAATTAGTTTTAATTGTTTAATGTGCAAAAGTCGTCATGCAGGAAATTGAACCCTGAGCTTTCATGTTGATTTAGCCTAACCCTTTTTAAAAATTAAAAATACTAGATTATTAAATGACGTGAGTCTGCAGTATTTTCGACGTAGTTAAAATTTTGAAATCAACTTATTGACAACGATGTATCTTAATACCTAGTTTTTTGTACACTCTTATTTACACTAACCTCAAAAAATTTTTGTAGTTGCAACTTATTTATTTTCAACGATTTACCTTAATAGGTACCTAGTTTTTGTACACTTTTATTTTCATTAACCTTAATTAATATTTGATTTGAAGTGGCCACCAGACTGAGCAATACATAGTCTAGCACGGCGTCTGGTGTTACTTTTCAAGCTGTTCAACACAACACGATTTTGTTTCACTGTCTGGAATGCACTCACTATTCTTTGTCTCAAGTCGTCAACACTTGTCGATTCTTCAGTCTACACTAATCGTTTTAGATCACCTCACAAATAAAAGTCTAAGGGCGTTAAGTCTGGGGACCGTGGTGACCAAGGCACCGGTCCACCACGCCCGATCCACTGATTTCCAAATTCACGATTTAAATAGTCTAGCACTTTAAAACCATAATGAGGCGGTGCTTCATCGTGCTGGTTGGAATGGAAATACAAAGGCATGTCTTCCAACATCTAGTATGTAGCATTGGTGAGGCGGCCTTCGATGAAGTAAGGTCCCAACAGGTGATCCCCTACTATCCCAGCCCACAAGTTGACACTAAAAGCCGGCGTCTCTGGTGCTCGCTCTCGGTTCCCTCTCAAAGTAGTCCAAGATATCTTCTTGCAGTCTTACTCTCAAGACCGATACGGCCTTCCCGTCTTCGAGCGTTCATGGAACTGTTCATGATCACAAAATCTCTGCGTTGCCGGGAGCATGATTGTTCTCGAGGGTCGTGGACGGTTTGGGAATGACTCACTAAACATCCTCAATAGCTTCACTCAAATTATCATTTCAACTAGCTCAACGTTGGAATAATGTTGCGTCATTTTCGCAAAAACACGGACAAGTTGCTTACGCGATGATTTCGTCACAACTGACCGCGTGAACGAGAGTAGCTAGGGCGGGCGGCAAGCCACAAAGAAATGCCACCGCTTGTCGGCTTCTTTCGGCCCGGCTACTGGTCGGCGCGTACGCGCTAAACACAAAGATTGCGGTGCCTTTGTACTTTGAAGGTATCGTTTGTTCGCACGCACGTTTGTGTTAGTGTCGGGGTCCTACTACGCAAATCAAAGGGTCTACTTTGAAAACCATGATTATGTAATAATTTAAAAAAAAATTTTTCGCACTCATTTTTTTTATTGGTTCATGATCAGCACTAGGTACATAATATAGATTTAATATACTGCTATTAAATCTATGGTACATAATCACCTCTGAAAATACCGCTCGTATTGAAATCAACACCTGTATAATAAGATCCCTAATGAATTTAAAGTACCAAATATATAACTTATTTAAAAAAAGATTAAGTTATTAACTAAATGGCTTAGTGACTCAAATTTGTATAGTGTTAAGGAAATTACTGACAACCAGCTGGATTTTACTGACATTTATCACCTACTGAATCTACGGCAAGCAGCTCTTTTCGTTGTTCTGGTTGCATTTTGTCCTGTTTCCCTTGAATCACTTCTTACATTTTATCCTGTTTCTGTTGCATTTTTTCCTGTTTTCGATGAATCTTCTCTTGCATTGTGTCCTTTTGCTAGCACATGACGCCCATCATCTGCATTAATCTACTGAAGTCGAATGCAGATGCTCCAGCCTCTTGAGCTGATGACGTAGCCCGGTGACCATTGCCAGTAGTTTGGGCCTGCGATGCAGTGTGTAGGTACAGCTTCCATTCCGGTAGGCAAGGCTTCTAGTCCAGTGGATGCGGCCTGGTCGATGGGCGATGCTTGGTGGGCGGAGCCAATGGGCGTATCCCGATGGTCCGTGGCCTGGCGGGCAGCAGCCGTGGCTTCCGCAGCTTCCTGTGCCCCGGTTCTGACGCCAGCAGTATCTTCCCTCGGAGTCACTGGCATTTCCAAATCTCACTTCTGACACCAAATGTTACGAACGTGGGGTTCAGGATTTGGATAAAACACCGTCAATTTGTTGGAAAAATTTATTAGACGATGAACAGATTGCAAACACTATCATACAAGCCAAATCACAAGAATCGTAGTCCGGTGGGTCGCTGAGGTCATTGAGAAAATTAAGTGATGTTTGCTGAAAATATTATGTGATTTATTAAAACAGTAGATACGAGTACGTTGTTGTTGTTTCTAATTTCCCCACTAAGTAAATAAATCAATGTTAAAAACAATTTAAACTTATTTTTTTCCATTTTCTTCTGTATTGGTATCATATTACCATAAATGTGGGAGACTTGTTCCCCCCAGAATCAAGTGTTCCAGAGGGGGGGATCAAGTCAGACATATATATGGGACACATGGTATCATTCCCTACACGAAGTTTTCATGGATTGGTTACTAAATTTATAAACCGATATCATTAGCAATTATACTCGTACTTAGCATAGCCAATGAAATTCCACGTATTTCAGTACCAAGATTTTTAAAATCAGATCAGATATTTACGAAATAATGGCAAAAAACAAAAGGGGGGATCAAGTGTCACCAGTCTCCCCTACTTTATTAAGAAGAATTTACTGTAACTAGCATTTTTAAATAAAACTACATTAGAAAATAATGCTACAGGGACAAGTAATCCTATCAATTATATATATTTTAAATTCTGGTATTATTAAGAATGAGACAGACTATTGAAAGTTGAAACAGAGGGCTCTCCAAATGTCAGACCGTGTCTCAAAGCCACAAAGTCACAATGTTTGATTTTTCTACAATGTACAATACTAAGTGCTTTTTCCAGTTATGTAATATTATGTAAATTCCATGGTGCCACCATGGTCATAAGTACATGTAGGTACATGTATTATCTATGCTTCTGTCATACTTTCTGTATCTGTCTTTGATTATATAGCCAACGGGATAGGACATGAGTACTAATATCCATACAAATAATTCTGCCACTTTCGGTGCGGGGGGCGAGAAAAGCAAATAACAGCGATTACAAACAAATGCATTTTCGATCATGTCGTTACGCACGCATAGGAAGAAAACGTCAAACACAAACACAGACTACACGCACACATTTTTAAACACACGCATGAACAGCCTATCAGTGTACAAGACGACTTCATTTTCGTGTAAGGAATGCTAGAGTAAGACACTATCGGTATGTCATTACGATGAGTTCAGCCAATAATTAATAGGCTACTTGGAGTAGAGATGTAAAAATACGGTATAGTGAGAAATGGGCGGTATTTTTCAGGTAAATTAACAAAAGAAAACGGTATTTTTCGTATTTTATATTTTGATTACCAAATGCAATTTACTTGACTTTTTTACGTATCATCGGTGAATTAACTGATCATGTAAATTCAATTCAACTTCGTTTTTTTTATTCCTATATTATTTAAATTAATCGCACTCCTGCTAACGATTAACAAATCTTTTATGTTAATGTAATGCACGCACAATACACAACAAAGACGTGGGACTTGCGCTTGCGCGACGTTGCCACTGAAATGATCACCTTGCGAATGAAATCCTTCTTTCTCACTCACTCAACTTAGATGCCGCGCGCGGGCCGTGTTTTGTAGTTAGTTTTCGTTCGTGTGAAATGTTGATGCGCCTAGACGAAACGTACGACGACGTTCTTAATACGAAACAAAATTATAAATCAAAATTATACTTTGATCGATGTCTTTAATCGATCTTTTCCTACTAATATAATGAAAATAAAAGTGTGTACCTTACATAACAATATGTTCCGTTTTCACGCTAAAACTACTGAACCAATTTTGAGAAATTTAAACATCGAGATGTATTGGACTACTTAGACTAACATAGGCTGTTTGTTACGAATATAAAAACTGAAGAGGTTGTAATGGCAGCTGAGTTACTATGGGAAAACGATTCTTTTTTTTGGGTAGGCACATCCGTATCCGAAGACCAACTAGCCGGTCTTACAAACCAATAATTTCCCTAACGTATAAGAGATTTCCACTTATTACACTTTCAAAAGATAATATACCAAAAATACCGTACTAAATGACATGATGCCGGTTAAACGATATTATTTTTCATTACGTTTATTAGCTGGTTACCCAATAATTTCCCCAATTTAAAGTACTTCTAATTATTTTACACTCTAAAAGATACAATACCAAAAATACCGTATGAAATGATATTTTACCGTTTAATAAGGTATTTTTGGTATAATAACTCGGAGCACATTTGGTATTTTACCAGCCTTAAATTTCTAACTTGAAGGTACTTGTTGTATCTGTTGATAGTAGGTACGATATACGAACATACGGCTGATACCAAGCTTTCGAAGTGTCTGGAATATGACCGGACTCACTTTGTGCAAGGCGATCACTGCAATCCTATTTTCTTTTACAATCCCATACCATATTGTAATTTGATAATGAACATGATAAAATATGTGAAATTCCGCAAAATTGCAAGAATTTTTTCCAAATTCAAAATAATAAATAAGTTGTAAAAAAAAAGGTTTAATGTAACAGTATTTATGGCCAGAATTGTTATCTACAACTTAACAAATTCTACCTATAAAAAGTATAAAATAAAATAAAAATATTAAAAAAATCCCTACACAAAGAGTTCCCTTTAAAAATTTAAAAATAATATATGAAACTCAATCTTAAAGTATATAATTACGTATTAAAAATATATGTCGAATAAATCATCGTCATTATTGATGATCGATATCGACATTTGTTTTAGGCTGTCACAGCCCTAATTTTCCTTCAGTGTGGTCAGATCTTAAATTTAAAAATGCATCATTTCGTGATAAGTTTACTAGAACGTATTTAAAAGAATTAGAGAATAACGATTTAAAATATAAATTAAATAAAACTTGCTGATTTATTTTTATGATTTATAAAATCTCAGTAACAGTGCGTCGGATCCAAAAAATAATGAAATTTTGGACCCCCTTAGAAACCGCGGATGGCACCCGGGCCCATATATTTTGCCCAAAAAAAAAACGGTCAAGCGTGAGTTGGTTATTTTTCCTTAGTTATTTATTTATTTAGTAAATTCGTGAAAATTTTTCTCTATAAAAAAGGCATTCGAAGATTCGGCTATGTCTCGGGACCCCCTTTGCTACACAAGGTGGAACTGGAAGCAAAAAGTGAAAAATTTTAAAAGTCCCAGCTCCATACAAAACACGATCGAAAATTCGGCTATGTCAATATTCCATATAAAATCGGTGAAAATTATTCTAAGTCTCTGCTCCATACAAAATGCCTTCGAAAATTCGGCTGTCTCGGAATCAACTTTTTTTCCAAAAAAAATTGAAAATCAGTCTATCTCTTTTTGGCTGCTATGTTTTTTGGTGTTTTACGAAAAAAAAATTAAGTATCATTTTTCGTGCACCCCCTTTGCGACACCCGGACCTAAAAGCCTGTAACTTCTTTATTTTAAATCTGACTACTGGGCCTTAATGTTTTTTATTAAAACATTCAACTCTTACTAATTTAAAGTTCAAATAACGTGATTCAGCATTCATTTTTTATCTTTTCTTTAAAACGTCCAATTTGCATGAAATGAAATATTCACCATGGAACGTGCGGCAACTAGTTTTATATAACCAGTATGACCGGTGGTCTCGTACACAGAGTACATTTTAATACGTCTCGTACCTTTGGCAGCGAGGTACGCCTGTCAATGGCGTCTCCCGTAGAAATGTTCTAAGGTACGTATCTGTCTTTAAGTTGAAATGCTCTAAGGCTTCGAGCAACGCGGCCTTCCGTCCCGGAAGGGAGTAGGCATAGCGATTCTATTCTATACAAAAAGTTCTGGCATTTTTTGCGGGGGGAAATGTGCACACAAGCGCAGGTTCGCATACTCACATACAAAAACAACACTGTAGTGACGACACTCACACACAAAAAATTAAACAATTCAGCAACAATAGGCTACTTGACTGATATAAATTTTGGCGCAGTTGATGAATCTTATCTTTAGTATATTGGTTAAGAAACCGGTATTTATCATTTTCAGATGTTAAAAGTTTGAGATTGCTAAATATTTCTAAAATGAAATTATTATTTTTTACTTTTTAAATTTAAGCTTTGAAAACGCTGTCGGCTATTTTGTGACGTCATACATCTTTAAACAAACTGCGTGCGTCGTTTTAAGCGTGACATTGACATTTATGACACAAGTAAATAAATAACACTATGAGGTAGTGATGGACTAGTAGTGTTTGTTTATTTTGACTCGTATGACGTCACAGCACAGGCCACAGATAGTCTAAAGCTTTTTAGCGTTTTCATACGTCGCACGAAAAGTAAACTTTAAATTAAAGTTTTGCCATTTTCTAGGTCCTACAAAAATCTAAAAATGATTTTTTAGGTCTATTTGGACACTAAATAATCATATAAAACCTATTTCCTAAAAGAGTCAACTAGCCTATTCGTGTACGGATAAGTTACAACTCACACATTGCCCCGTTTTCAACGTAAATAGAGTTGGACTTAACTGTTCATGTAGCAACATCGATATTTTTTTCTGAAGACGGAATAAAAATAACAAAGTGAAACATTTATTTATTAATAGGATCTTAACAACAAGTAACAACTTTGGATATTCAAATAACGATCGATTTTGATGTTGATTTTTTGTGTTAGATTTGATGGGTACGAAACTAGGACGAAGACTTAATTTTATACCGCTAAGAGCTGATGATTTTATACCGCTATCGCTACAAATGAGCTGTTTAGAGGAGTGACACCATATAAACCGTGACACGACATTTAAAAATATTAGAGGGATGGGAAGGACTGGAGGGATTGGAGGTATGGGTTGAGGGATGGGAGGGACGAACTCTGCCGGATCCGTCAATTATGGATTAATAATGAATTTGAGAATAGTAAATTACGTATCTGCGTGAAAATTAGTGATAAGAAGTTCATTGGTTCTTAAAATGAATTGGCGTATGCAATTTTTGACCTGATAACGTCTTTAAAATCGTTTAGGCGGGTGACATGTTCAGAAACTTGTGTCACACCAAAACCTCACGAGCGCGATCGCAGGTATAACGAGAGAGAGAGAGACGGACCGATCTCCCGTCTCATCTCGAGCGCTGCCAGTCATTCCGTGAAACTTGTCACGCGGAATCCTCACGAGCGGAGGCTGGCATAGCGTTCGAGTGAGTGGACCGATCTTCCGTCTCTCTCACTCTAGCGGCATACAAACGAATGGAGATTTTCTCGTGCGGTTAAGTTTTCGTTGAATGTTTAAGATGTAATTTAAAATTTGAAAAAATTGTTATCTTCATCTCGATCGTAAACCTACTTTACAAACAACAAATTTTTTTCAATAAAAAAGAAATTCTGTTGTCAATATATTTTTCCATGATCTTGCAAGTAAATTTAATAAAAAAAAGTTATAAAAAAACCGAGTTTAAATGATTACATTAAAATAATTTCTATATATTTCAATGACAAAGGAAAAGAAACAAGTTGCACACAATACATAATAAAAACCGGCCAAGTTCGAGTCAGACTCGCGCACGAAGGGTTCCGTACCAAAAGGGCCAAAAAAACGGGCCCCCAATTCCGTTAATTTACAAATGGCTCAATAGCATAGCAACTGTATATTTTGACACATTTAATATGGAAGTAATGTCAAAATTTACGATTGCGATGCTATTGAGCCATTTATAAATTAGCAGAATTGGGCCCCTGGTGTGTTGTATGGGAGGCCCCCTTAAATACATATTTATTTTATTTTGTTTTTAGTATTTGTTGTTATTGCATACAGACATACATAATTTGTGAAAATTTCAACTGTCTAGCTATCGCGGCTCTTGAGATACAGCCTGGTGACAGAGTGACGGACAGACGGACAGACAGCGAAGTCTTAGTAATAGGGTCCCGTTTTTACCCTTTGGGTACGGAACCCTAAAAACTACTAACTAGAATGATTAAATCAAATAAAAATAAATTATTTCTATCATGTTATTACTATTAAAGAGTTTCAAACTTTATAACAGAAAAGAGATTTTAAATCACACATAAAATCATATCAACAATTATTTGTCTAATGTGATTAAATATATTATATAACGTCGTCGTCGATAACCACCACATTTTATCGACAAACATTATGTCATGTGAAAGTAATAACATCACTATGTTGTCCAGCGTCAAGAAATCGGATTTATCGCTCGACCGATCTGAAATTTGCACGGGCGAGCGGACCTGATGTTGTCGAACAAATCCAACAACTATTCAAGAATAAAATATGCGAATTTAGTGTTTAAATGTAATTAAATGGCAATAATACGATACAAATTTACTTATATGTGAAATGTAACACCATCATTATGTAAACTTGATGTTGCAGACCTCTTTTTACAACAGAAAACTGAGCAATTCGGCATTTTTAATACGGCAGCGTTCACTTGCGCGACTGGACTCGGTCTAGGAAGAAATCTAAGCGCAACTAGTTTTTATAAACGCTAATGCCCGATTGGGCTTATACTTTTGACAGAGGGGAAACGCTTCGTATGGCTACTCCCTTACGGGACGAAAGACCGCGTTGCTCGAAGCTCTAAGGTATCTGTCTTTGATTATGTACCAGGGTTATCTGTTGTGGTTTTTGCGCTGGAAACGAGAAGAGAAAGATGGACTTTGTTTCGTTATTTTGTGAAATTATTCTAAGCGGCATTTATTGTGATAAAGTGGTGGCATTGTCATAATAATGTGTGTCAGTGGGTAGGATAAATCAAACAAAAGTGAGAAACAAGAAGGCGCTCCAAGTTGACTCTGATCCACGTTATCGCATAAAATTCCTGTAATCATGGAAATGTATAAACCACCCATACATTTCAATGACTTAGGTTAGGTTTCATTTCATCTCATCTCATTAAATTTCATTTTCATTTTATATCAATAAAAAAAATCTGCTGAAGACTTGGCTGTATGGGCATAGTTCCCTTTGCCTACCCAGAATGGGTGAAAACAACAACATCTATTATCTGACATCTGTTGACAGTTGTTGTGGTGTGAGACTTGTGATTTGTGTGTAATTCAAGTGAAAAATAAAAAATAAAATTAAAACTAATAATTTCATTTATTTCAAGAAAACTTGTTAATTTCTTGACATACACAGGCGTTGTATTTATGATACCTATCACCTGAATTTAATTTATCTAAAGTCTAAAAATGGATGTTGGGGAGCTGCTGTCGTTTAAGGTTAGTTTAAATCTGTTTTCTCATAAAAAAAAAAAATATTTCAAGCAGATTGTTTAACTTTTTATTTTCTCATAGCCTGTCCCGACGCCTAAAAGGCCGAATGAGGATGATAGTGGTGATTCTGATGATGATAACATTAGATCAGCAAAAGTACGTCGAATGGGCAAAATAAAGCCAGAACCTTATAATGTTATGCCGCAACTGAGTACAGGACTTCCAAAAGAGCCAATGATTACTGACAAAGAACGCGAAGACATTTTACGATTTGTTGAGAATGAAGTTACTGAGGTAGGTACCACTTTTTTTATTCTTGCTTTTTATTGTTTCTTTATCTAATCAACTTTACAATCTTACTTCATATTAAATATTTTTATTTTCTGTAATCAACAACAGGGCGAAGTTCTAGATGAAACAGCTGTTAAGAAGCTAGTTCTTAACTTTGAGAAAAAAGCTCTGAAAAACAGAGAAATGCGAATCAAGTTTCCAGACCAGCCTGAAAAGTTTATGGATAGTGAATTAGATTTGCATGAAGCTTTACAGGTAGTTGCAAAATCTTATTTGATTTCTATCACTTATAAAAGCCAAGGCACCAACACAATCCTAAAATTTAAAAAAGTTAACTCCCTGGGATTTGAACCCATAATTCCTGCCAAGAAAGCAAGCTCTTTATCTATGAAGATATTTTAGACTAAACTGTACATTAACAGACAAATAGTATTAAGCTTATAATTTTTGGTTGAAAATGTTTGTCTAAAAAGTACTTACGCAGTGTTTTGATTTTATTGAAATTTGATTAATTGTCACAGTAATTGATGAGATTTCTTAATTATTTATTGGTTTGTGATATACAATATATGGCAATGGTTCATACAGTCACAAATATGCTGTTGAAATGTTTGTTAAGTTAGTTAACAGTTACCATACAAAGTTGCAAAGGCGAGAGAGCATAGTGAGAGTTGAAAAAAGCATTGAAAGTAAAAAAAAAATTTTACCCTTTTTCTAACCTAAAAAACCTACAAATTAATGTACAGTTTTACCATGTTTTTTGTAATTGGCTTGCATAACCATTTTTTATAATTGTCTTTCTTAGCCATTTTACTTCAAATACTTTGGCACCCTAAGCTTGTGGTATATGGAAAGATATATGTATGTTGTTATGTATCTAAGTAGAAATATAAATAAATTATTACAAGTTGTTATTCATATTATTTGATAATGATACCACAAATTTACCATATTTTTAGGAACTTAGCGCAGTAGCCACTGTTCCAGACCAGTACCCTTTACTAGTGGAATTAAAATGTGTCAATTCTTTATTGGAACTGCTGTCACATGATAATACTGATATATCTACTAAAGTGGTGCATCTTCTTCAGGTTTGTGAATTATTTATTGGTATTGCATACAATTGAGGTGAATAAATATGTTCATTATGACGATTACCTATATTTAGAAAGCTTTAGTTAAAAAAACAACTATTACAGGAGCTGACTGATGTTGATATATTAAATGAGAGTGAGGAAGGTGCAGAAGAATTGATGAATGCACTGGCTGAAGCAGAGTGCCCTGCTCTTCTACTACACAACCTAGCTCGCTTGGATGAGCAAGTCCCAGATGAGAGAGATGCTGTGCACAATACACTTGGTAATTTTATGTCTAAATATTAATAAAAGTTTTAAATAAACCTTAGTTAAAAGAAAATGCACAGATTAAAATTTGATGAAATTTTTACAAGGATTTCTAACAGAAGGTTTATTATATTTTAAACTAGTTGTTGCCCGCGACTTCGTCTGCATCAATTTCTGTTATTATGATCGTGAGCGTGACTATTTTTGCAACATTTTTTACTGATGCTTCGCTCCTATTGGTCGCAGCTTGATGTTATGTAGCCTTAAGCCTTCCTCGATAAATGGACTATCCAACACAAAAATAATTTTTTGATTCGAACCAGTACTTCCTGAGATGAGAGCGTTCAAGTTCAAACAAACATACTCTTCAGCTTTATAATATTAGTATAGTTTTGTAATATGAATACTATGCAAGTAGATAACCTTTCTAACCCCTTGCTAAGACTGTGTCGATAGCTACGAGTATATTGAAATATACACTAATCCATAATAATATCATAATATACATGTGGCAGCACATCACAATCTTTAATGTAATCTATCTCAGAATAGATTATTCATAATACCGGCCATAAATTTACAAAACTTTTGTGTCACAAAATTTCATTGATGAAATAATCATCCAGGACTACTTTAACCCCTTCTAAGTATGAAAGCCGTGCCACAGTGAATGTATTGGTTCCAACAATCAATTTCCAGTTCTGCAAATTTATATGTTTAATTTTTAAAACATTTGAACAACATATCAAAATTTTGCTTCAGTATGCTCTTAAAATATTAAAACTGTTTATTGGGCAAACTAGATTAGATGATAAATACCATGTAATAATAGTTACTTAATTTTAAATGTTGAGTCTGCTGTGCTGCTTTGGTGCATACTAATAATATAGGCTTATTGAAATAAAATCAATGTACTTAATACTTACAGGTATTATTGAAAACATCACTGAATTCAGACCAGAAATGTGCAATGAAGTTGCAAAACAAGGTTTCATGCAATGGATACTAAAACGATTAAAAGTAAGAAATCAAACATATAATTAAAGAAAATGTATTATTTACACATGCATGTTTTAAAGTCAATTATTTAATTTGTTTTAGATGAAAGTACCCTTTGATGGCAATAAATTGTATTCTACAGAAATTTTATCAATTTTGCTACAAAATACACCAGAGAACAGGAAGCTGTTAGGAGAATTGGACGGAATAGATGTTCTATTACAACAACTTGCGGTATTTATAAAATACAATATTTAAAATATTTATAATTAGTACTTAGAAGAAATTTGTTGGTTTTATCATATCGAGGATAGAATAGGTCAATTTTTATATTATGTTTCAATCAATAGAAGCGGATCGATGAAATACGGGAGAGAATTTTCCTGTTATATCTTTTTAAATCTACTGTTGCGTAAACAGATAAAGGGGCACTTCACGCCAGGCAGACAAGAAAAAAAGTATATGGTTGTAAAAATTGTTAATACTCTCGAGTCAGTTATACTTCTAAGAGAACATTTATGAGCTTGTAGAAATTTGCTATCAATAGATTTGTAGTAAAATTAAAATAATTTTATTTCTGGAACCTAAAAAGGTGCAGTTTTTTTTTATTGAATTACAAAATGATTATTTTCGGATACAGTAAACCAGAAATTATAATTTAAATTTTAAGTGCAACCTAAAGAAATTACAGAAGACTAAGAAGAGATAAAACCAAGTTACAAAGTGTTCTTGAAGAAAATACAGTTTGTAACTAGTCAGTAACTGTTTGACTTGCAGCTAGCTTTGATACTTTGTCTGTAAACTTTGTATAATATACGCGACTGCTGCGATTTGTTTCACGTATCCTTAAACAACTGCTTAACAAGCAGACTGATAAAAATTTGAAACGTCACAAATGAATTGAAAGATCGTGTTGAAACAACTCTGCTCTGAATCGAAATATGTTGCTCAAACCGCTACCATATTTTTAATGACTTATCTAACGTCACCCTACACTAGATAACCTATCTAACTTTCGAAACTTTTCAGTTCGAATTTAAATAATTCGAAAACGGTTTAACGAAGTTTTGAATACCAGATATATTTTAATACATATAATAAATCTTTTATAGATGTTTCATTTTCCAGAAAAACAGATACCCGATTATTAAAACATTTTTTTTTCTTTTCACAGATGTTTTGCATACAATAATTTTATTTTCTAGATGTTTTAAAAATCAAACTAACCTTTTCCGTATACTTACTCTGTTACATACACACTTTTTTATATGCTAACAATATATATTTATCGAAAAAAAAAGTAAATTTTTATCGTGTTATTTATTTTTATTGAAAAAAAATAATTGAAACATGCGTAATCTTTGTTAATAAATCTGTACTATAATATCATACCTAGTACTATTATTATACAAAATATCGAAATTTCTTAAAATAACTACTCCATTTCACTTAATTTTTTTATGTTAAAAACATGGATATTAATCCATGTTTTTTTTTTACATCCTTATTAACTCTAATTATGTTTACCCCGACTCGGTCGGCGGTCACTTCGCCGTGGTACTTGTCTGCCCAATACTAGAGTGTAATTTCAAAGCCGGAGGCGCGGAGGGAGAGCAGCCTCCGCCCGCTGCAATAAACCTCAGTCACCCGTGCGAAGGCGAGCGTGGGTGACTGAGATTTGTTGCGCAAGGGCGGAGAGGCTGCACTTCCCGCAGAGACGAGGAAATCCTAATGCATGTGTGCTTGCTTGCATGTGTGTTTGCCTTGCTTGCATATACTAGCTTGTTTGCATGCAAACATAATTTCTGGCATTCTTGCATGATTGCTTGCATGCTTGCTTGCCTTGCTTTTTCCTATTTTTACAAAATCACTTTTTTAATTTGTTAACATTTATTAATCGTAAAAAAAAACAAGTAGTTATATATCGTCTAGTTTGTTTTTATTTAATATATTTTTTGTCTTTTAATAATATTAGAAACGTTTTTCTGGAAACTGAAATATCTGATAATTATATCTTTGGCATAATTATGTTGAGTAAGATATCAAACTATATAGAATTAAAAAAAAAATAACAACCGAAAATCGGAATATCAGCAATGGGTCAATCGTGTTTTCGCTAAAATAAAAATGTGGCAAAACGTTTTCGGAGAAATGAAATTCGTACAATTCGGTTTTAAAATAGGTAAGATAGACAAGAGAAAAAAAACCCTACGGATAATGCAAATGTTCGGATGGATGTTTGTTACTCAATCACCCTTGTACGGCTGACACTGTGATAGGTCACATTGTAGTAGGGGTGCAAATTAATAACTTCTTTCAGGATTAGGATACATTTTTGACGTGATTGATACAAATTTCAGCCTCCAAGTACGCAGTACCTGATATTTACCGCCAACGCCAGTAACTATGAGGGCCGATTTTAAGATGAGCTTTAGAGGTGCCTTGAGGTACTACAGGACCCTTAGAATTTTTTATTTTTGTGGCAGTCAATGTATGCCTACTTTCGTTTTTAACCTTTTGAACGCCACCGTCATATATGCTTGACAAGCACTTGCGGGCCCCGTGCACCAACGACGTCTATAGGTGACAAAAAACCCGGCCAACAAATATAAGAATTTAGTATATTCGAACATTATTAACGGTCTATCATTTCTATTATCCTTACTTTAGAATATCACTGCAATATGCGAGCATAAAAAAAACAAGTCTTCTAGAGGCCACAATTACTGAAAATATTATACTAAAAAACATGGACTTTTATCCAAGCACATTCTATGTCGAGCACGCCAAAGTCGTCCATAGTTGACCGCTAGTGATGTGACTGTAATGCAGAAATATATGCGACATTCCTAAAAACTATTCCAAACTCAAATCAAAAAACGTGTTATTTCTTTCAATTATTATTGATATTTGCTTTAACAAAAAGTTAGAGTCATTAACTATCGTTCGCTACGTTTTAAATAAAAATTTAATCACATAGACTTCGTAAAATAAATCTATTATCTGAACTCTAACCGACCTTAGCGCGTCACCAATAATCAGTGCTCTGGACGCCCTGGTCAAGGATAGACGACACGCTAATGACGTCATATACGAATTGCTCTTCTACTTCGTATGTTTGGAAGGCGTCTAGAAGGATAATCCGGAATTTTCGGAATCCTAATAATATTGTCATTTTGGACATATTGTCACTAACGTCCGAGCATTTATCATTAATGGCAGACGCTTATGGCATATGACTATCAATTGACTCTACATAAAAGCGTTACGTTTTTATTCTTAGCCTAAGCCTCTATCCGTCCACTATAAATATTTGAATCGATGTGTCTATTTTGTCATTTGGACGATATCGATTTTAAAATCGTTACACAACGTGGGACATGGCTACACCACTCAGAAAGGTTTAAAAAGGAATGTCTGCTGCGCCGTTGTAGTCCAGTATGACGACGTGACAATGACGTCATAACGGTGGAAAGTAGTGCTGTGGTTAATTACTATTTTATTTGTGATGTTTGTTTTTATTTATGTACATTTTACGAATAAAATTTATTTAGCATGTTGTGTTCGCCTTAAAAGTATGTTACATTTAGCTATAACATTTAGATTTAAGTTGTATTATGAATGATTTCATGTAAACAAACGCAGATGAACCTAGTAAATAAAAAAAATAAAGAGTGGGCGATAGCCCATGATTAAATAAAACATCCCAGATAATATGTACTCATTTATTACATGAAAAAACTATCAAAAATTAGTCAATGAGTTTTATCGTTGTAGGTATCGATATGTAGTGTTGCCCAACACTATTTTTTCGTAGGTATTTTTATTTACTTTTTGCTATTGGCGTACAAGGCACGGTAGTGTGTTTGAGGAGTGGCGCTCAAAAGATTAAGTGTCCGTTAAATTTAAAGCTACTGTGCATTCGTGACAACGAGCATTTGCACAACAAACACTTACACTTTCCGCCACTAGATGTTTTTGGAAGGTTAATCATAGCTAGTAGTCTGATCTCCACTTAACTAACTCCATAATGCTAACTAACGGCGAACCGTTAGGAGTGTAACAACTTATTTAGATTATGTTTAAAATGCCAGTTCTACAAGAGACACGACCCCAGCGGCGCCGAGGAGCAGGAGGCGATGGAGAACATGTTCGACTCGCTGTGTTGCGCGCTCATGGAGCCCGCCAACCGCGAGCGCTTTCTCCGGGGCGAGGGGCTGCAGCTCATGAACTTGATGTTGAGGTGACGACTACACATTTTTCTAAATTGTTTTTATAAAATTCAGTAGAATTAATTAAATAAATAAATAAATATAAATATTTTAAGACATGCCTCACTGGGCCTCACAAGGCTCACACGAGCACCTAGCAAACTACCAGATATTAATGGTCGATTCGGATTGTTTCGGACTCGAATGCACACTTTCGCCACATTTCAAGAATCGCTGCTTCACTTCCCGTAGCCGCCACAACAATAATACACACACACGCCTTCGATTATACCGCAAATCTGAAATCACTGTGAAAAGCCGCCAAACGCTGCTGGATGGCAGTTGCTGTAGTGAGCTTTCGCTAATGTTAGCCATTTTGAGCTTTAGCTTTGCTTGTCACTTTTGCGATTGTCTCGTTTGCGCTAAAAATTTGCTGACGCACAGGACTAGGTTTATGACGTAAACTTACTGTTATAGAGAAAAGAAAATGTCACGCAACGGCTCGTTAAAGGTTCTGGATCACGCTCTGGCAGGGCCTGATGGGCGGGACAATTGTAACAAGTTCGTTGACATACTTGGTCTACGTACCGTGTTTCCTTTGTTCATGAAGACTCCAAAAAGAAAAAGACTGTTAACAGTGGACCAACATGAAGGTGATTTTTTTTAAACTAGATACCCGGGTTAGGTTTTTTATTTTTAAAAATAACTCGAACTCATTTCTAAAAATAATAAAATGATTTCTATTGAAATATGAAAGTAAGGTAATTAATAAATAAGTAATCCTTTCGTTTTGCCTTTCTTCGTTTTTACGTAGTGTAAGTTTTTGTTAAGAATTTGTTTGAATAAAAAAATCAAAGCTGTCAGAGTAAAGCCATGGAAAAATATTAAAGACTTTACATTTTTACTATCGACCACAAGCACCATGCACTGATTTTATATATTTTTTACAGAACACGTTGTATCTATAATTTCTTCTATGCTACGCAATTGTCAAGGTAGTCAGCGACAAAGGCTTCTTGCAAAATTCACTGAAAATGATTTGGAGAAAGTGGACAGATTACTAGAATTGCACTTCAAATATATGGATAAAGTGGACAGAACAGAAAAGGATATGGAGGTACTACTAATTTTGACTGTTTGCATAAACACGCACTACGCATTCTGTATGAAAAACAAAAACTATTGTTTTTAGGTAGATATAATAAGTTCGTAATGAATAGAACAACCCAAAAGACATACTGTGCATGTATGTGTTTTGCGGATGCGGCAAGCACGTAGTTGCACGAAACTATATAAGCTTAAAAAATCAAACGTGTTTCATGAAAAAAATGGTTCCGTTCTTCAACACTAATAACATATTTTTTTACAGCAAGATGCAGAAGATCTGGACGATGACGCTCAATATTTAAAACGGTTGTCTGGGGGCTTATTTACATTACAGCTTATCGACAGGATTATTTTAGAGGTATGTTTAACATGATTTTTGGTGTAAAAGACAAGTTTATTTTTATAAATTTGAAGGAATACTGACTGTTTATCCAACTTGTAATTATAGCTAACGTTGCGTTATTTTCAGGTTTGTACTGCGGGGCCATCGGCAATAAAACAACGAGTTCAACGAGTTCTGTCTCTTCGTGGTGGATCACTTAAAATTATAAGACACGTAATGAGAGGTGAGTGAAACTCAATACATATATACGTAATTTTAGGCGAAAGCGTAATGTGCTTTTGGGGAACCCATCACTTAATCGCAATTTTCTTCAACGATTTCATTCCCCATAAAACAATTCGCAGATGTTTCTAAACGATATTCAACATATTCTAGAATCATGTTACACCACAATTTCATTTGGTTGAATGCTTATTATCTACAAACTTACTTCATCGTTACTTCTTTTTATATATTATGTATTTTATCGAAGTAATGTTAGTTTACTATTTTGTTACCCATAATTTTATTTCCACGTAAGTTTCAATATGCAGAATTGTTGAAACATCCAATTTTACTTCACTAAAGTCCGTATTGCCTAACGATTTTTGTTACTAATATTATATTGCATACTTTATTAATAGACAATTTAAAGCATAATTGATATAAATATTGATATAATAAATAAACTGCGTTAATCCCGACTCGCCGTGGTCTCCTAGCCGTGGTACTAGTCTGCCCGATACTAGAGTGTAATTCAAAAGCCGGAGGCTCGGAGGGAGATCAGCCTCCGCCCGCTGTAACAAGGTGCAGGCACTTGGGTGACTGCGCCTTGTTTCGCTAGGGCGACGAGGCTGCTATTCCCGCAGCGCCGGAGACGAGGAAATCCTAATGCATCTGCTTGCTTGCTTACATGCATACCTTCTTACTTGCATGCGTATCCATGCATGTGCTTACTTGCATGCATGAATGCATGCGTACCTGCTGCATGCTTGCTTGCTTTCATGCATGCTGCATGCATGCATGCATTAATGCATGCCTGCTTGCTTGCTTTTGATGCGGCGATTAAAAGTTATTTAAGGAAAAAATGCTATGGGAACCGTTACACATTGAAACATAATTCTATGAAACATTAGTTCGATAGATCGTTATTTTGCTTAACAATACAATTGCGAAACATTTTTTTTGTGAAATATTATTCGATGTTATGAAACGGCGATTATTAACAATTCGATAAATCAAGAAAAAAAGATATTAACATTCATAGAATAGTTTTCTGTGAAATGAAATTCGGTCTCAAAAAAGTATGTATCTTGATAGATACCTGTGCTTTTGGTTTATTTAGTAGTCTAGTCTTTTATTACTACTGAGCCCATATAACCAGAAGAGTACTTTAATATAACTAGCTGGTTGCTTCTTACAAACTTTGGTAAACTTCTGCACTTTGTTTTAGCAAATAACATTTCAGTATACGTACTGTAAAATATGTACATACCGAGATATGTTTTTCAGAATATGCTGGTAACCTGGGCGACGCTGGCAGCGAGGAGTGGCGGCAACAAGAACAGCAACACATTCTTCAACTAGTAGATAAGTTTTAAGTGTGTGGCCTAAGTATGTAAAAAGGATGTGAATGATCCACATAAATAAACAACTGGAATAATTTTATTGGGTGTGTATTATTTTCGTTACATAAAAATAAAAACTAACAGTAAACAAATATAACAACATATTTTAAAAAAGAATTAAAGAATTGCACATGTTATTCGTGATCTGTTTTAGATATAAACATGAATTAATTTGTGCTTAATCAAATATATTGATTCAAATATATTGATAAATATTTCAAATCTTAAAAGTTTATTTGTTAAAATAACCATATTCCATTAACAGTTTTAGGACACCATTGTTACAATAACTTCAAATGTAACATAATTTTTGTTTTCATCACAGCATAAACAACAAAATAGTTGCTGATTTTATGTAATTCAGTTTTAAATGTGAAAGTAATAATAACTGAAGAATAAATTATCATTTCATAAAATTTGTGCAATCAAAGGTCCGGATTCATAACTAGAGATCGGGATAATTGGATGCCTATTGTTATGTTATATGCTGTTATAGAAGACACTTTTATATCAGGGATTTAGGGATCGTCATACATGTTTTTAGAAGCCGCTTCCTAATGTCTTAGCCAAAAAGTAACTTTAGGTAAATATGCATCCGATTATGCGATCTCTGCTTATAATACACAAGAAGTGTTCATAAAATTAATAATAATAAATGGGAGTACTTATCTGTAAACTCAAGAATGCATATAACAAAAACATTTTATTTGGTTCTGCACACAAACTGGTTAGTTCCCAATCCCTACTTTCATCCCTTCATGCCCATCTCAAGTACACTAGCCACACAATGTATTGCATACCCCGATATTCCATTATAGACACAATCATAGCACTCTTTACGTTAGGAACTACATACGTTTAAAAACGTTTAACAAATTATAATACTGTCCTAAATGCTTGTTAAATATATTTTTCTGTTCACGCCTATAAACAAATTCTGTGAGTAACATACATAATATGATTTAAGTCATTTGTACTAAATTGACGCGTTCATAAAACACATTTATTTTATCAGTAGCTGTTGAGCGTTCTGTATGTTTAATTGTTGCATTAGAAAAAAATAACGATTTCGCTACCAAAACTAAATTTGATCTCAATGTTACTCGTATATAAGCCTGCCTTTCAACTTATTGCCAGTAAAAATCCCCGATTAATTTACTTAATTTATTGATTTGAATAGTATAATAATGTAATAATGGTACCTTAATATTATTGAAACATGTTCCTGTTAAAAAACAAATTAAAAACAATACCCTGATTACTATCCCCACTAAACTATTTGTTGTTGTATTCTAGTTAAAATAACAGTACATTACATAGATTAAATCTAAACAAATAATTTTATATTAAGGCGGCGCAATGCGCCTGTTATCCGTTAAACAGTAACAATATTAAAGCGGACTGTATGTAGGATATACATAAAGTTTTATTAATATAAGTATAATATATAAGGCGATTCTAACGACCAGGCCACGAAACCTGCAAGTATTGTGCTTTACGTTTACAAGCAAAGCAAAGTGTCAATTCGTAGCCGGGTCGTAAGTTCAACAAGTGTAGACAGAAATGATGAACTGTTGAAACAGAAGGCACTATACACTGTTGTGGTCACCTGGGCTAGGGGCAGTCCTTGCTCATCATCTTGGTGAATGCCTTTGGAATGTCTTCGTTGGTCTTGGACACGGTGCTGCCGCCGAGCAGCGTGGGCGCCGGGATCGTGCCCGTTTGAATGCCGTGCGCGGTTTTGAGCAAGTCGTAGTTTATTTTCTCGGTGACGACAGAGTCTTTGCTAAAGGGAGCGCAATTTTGATTAGTTCATATTGTTCGAATTATATTTTCGTCATGGCTTGTGTGTGTTCGCCCAGCAAAAAGTATCGCCTATTCAAAAATTGGATGATGCAGATAATTAGTGCCTTATATCGTGTAAATGTAAATTTTATATTTGTGCGTCCAACAGCTTCAGAGTTATTTAAGAAAAATTGATTCTGTTGCACGAACGTTCTCCCAGCAAAATTTTTTTTAATTGATGGGTCTAGCTGTATATTAAATACGCAAAAAGGTAGCTTATGTACGAGTGTGAATGTGCCGTAAAAGTCAAATTTGTGCCTCTTAAGATTTCAGACTTATTTAGTTTTTTGCTGGGCGAACGTTTCGGTAATTGCTGTATATCGGAAACGGTTGGACGCACACTCATGATTTTTTTGTATACAGATACAGTAAATTTGTGCATATTTGTGCCGCAATTTTCATTAACATGACTATGCTGGTTGAGGATCTATTCTTTTATTTCCTAAAAAATGGAAAAATGCTCTGGCTCTCGAACGAACAAGACCAAGGATTTCGCGTTAGTGCCGAGTGATACCTATTATATATTCACATGATCATGCAAAGTTTCGCCGGCCTACTACATATCATTGCCGAGTTCTTAACGATTTTGTCTTTGTTTTGAGGTTATCTTGAGTGAAATTACTTAGAATACAAACACTAGTTTTCTGTGAGCTGGCTTATTACATGCTTCTACAATAATATGTGCGCTGTTTTAAGAAAACGTATGCAAAAAATCATGAATGTATGCCCATTACTTTAGACAATAACGATAAAAAACCATGTAATATTTTTGGTAGATTATCCGACCAAATTGTAGTGAACATTAAAAAGCGGCCGCACGATACATCGACCTATCCTTCCTCACTTGATGGCGTAACGAAATTGAAATAGTACGTACAGAGCATTTTTCCATTTTTTAGGAAATAAAAGAATAGATCCTCAACCATGCTAGTCATGTTAATGAAAATTGCGGCACAAATATGCACAAATTTACTGTATCTGCATACAAAAAATCATGAGTGTGCGTCCAACCGTTTCCGATATACAGCAATTACCGAAACGTTCGCCCACCAAAAAACTTAATAAGTGTGACATCTTAAGAGGCACAAATTTGGCTTTTTCGGCACATTTACACTCGTACATAAGCTACCTTTTTCCATATTTAATATAGAGCTAGCTAGACCCATCAACTAAAAAAAATTTTGCTGGGCGAACGTTCGTGCAGCAGAATCCATTTTTCTTAAATAACTCTGAAGCTGTTGGACGCACAAATATAAAATTTTGGGCACATTTACACGATATAAGGCACTAATTATCTGCATCATCCAATTTTCGAATAGGCGATACTTTTTGCTGGGCGAACGCACACTATGGCTTTGGGTTCAAAGAAATTTGCTAAGACCACAATCTGTGCTTGGGATGGTATGGCAATAGCTATTTATAAAAGCAACATTCTGTGATTAATTATTTCGTCAGAATTCATTTATCAACTTTTAATAATTTTGAAGTAGAATAAAAACCCTTAAAACTTGATTTTTTATCAATCATTTGTGTATTGTTTTTGGGGTGGTGGGATCTATCTCCTAGTGGTCCACCCTGGGCAACGGCATCTTTGGTTTTCTAAACAATGATGACGGCTAACAGATCCCTCTGCGGTGGTAGGCTTCGTAAGAGGCTGCCTGGATGCTACCACCCTCCTGTCGGAGTCCAGCGCCAAACAGTTTTTCTGTGTTCCGCTGGTGTGTGGGAGAACCAGTGCTTCTGGGTAAGCTCGCTCCATCTTAGGCTTCTTCTTAAACGTAGAGTTAAGTATGTAGTCAAGAGCAAGCCCATTATTCATAAATTTTTTTAAAAAATATTGCATTGTTAACAGCTAAATGTTTAGGGGGAAAATTTAGGCTACTCGTTGGACGCCACATTGGGCGTGCGCATTCCTAGAGCGTGCTCCCGACGCGTGCGCGCCGCGATAACGTTTTACCAGCGTGCGGCGCACGGTGTTTCCTGGAATCTTAAAATCGGACATCCCCCTTTTTTTCAATTATTGGAAAGAGTTAAGCATTACAAATGCAAGAGTAGAACTCCCGTGTTTTAATTCCGCTTAGTTGCAGAGAAATATTTTTTTGAAAATGGATATTTTTCAACACCGGTAAATCGAAATTTATTTGTTATTTAAAAAAAGGTACTCGCTGGAAATTAATTTATTTTATAAGTATTTAGAGGAATTCAAAATATAAATTTCAAACACATTTTCAAACTTCTAAAGTGTGTATTTACGTCAAAATTAAATAATTAATTTTTTTTAAAATAATCTTTTTTCTCCGAAATTACAAAATTTGCGCATTTTCTTTTCAATTGGAAATATAGCTCAAAACATAAACTACACATACAATAAAGATCGGATGCGCATCTCATGGAATCTTGTTGTAAAATGCATTTATAAGAAATACCGGTAATTAACGATCTAGGGTTGTAACCAACCGAGACCCCCAAAATTTTACCGGTATGTAACTACAAAACAAGTTTAAATAAATTTTACCTGATAACGTGACTCCGTTCTTTTTACCCGACTGCAGAAGGAGGGTAATATTTTTTTGGTGTTTGTATGTATGTCTGTTTTCTTTGTGACGCCCTGTAGCCTTAATGGCTCAACGGATTTTAAAGTGCGAGGTATCATTGGATTAGCCTTGATCTCTGGAGTGACATAGGCTACATGTCAGCGACGCAACTACTAAGGGGCGTGACGGGAGCGAGACGGGGTAACGGACGCTCGGCGAGCGGCTCGGCCAGCGCGGCGGTTAGACCAGTAGTTGCAAAAGCGGGCCCCAACAATACGCGTCGCGCGCGCCTTTATTTTCGTAAAACCGCCCCTTCGCCGCGTACGATAGTTTTTTACAGGTAACTGCACACCACACCGCCAACACTACATTTTATTGTAGTTACTAATTTCTGCTGCCACTCCGTTTGTGTTTTTTTTTTTAATTTTAATAGTACAGGATCGAATCCTAATTTGTAAATAAAAAAATACCTACTTTTTTTCAATGACAATGCTTTTGTGCATTATTTATAAGCTGATGATTAGCTTTGTTTCCAATGAAGGGCTACATGTGATGCGGGAAGGGGTCCACCCTCGTCAGACGTAAGTTAAAACTCCGCATTAATATGTGTAGTCCGGAGGAACGGGTGTGAGGCACCATGGAGCCGTACAAGACCCATGGCGCCACTTTGCCTCAGCAGGGGCTGACCCAATCTGCTGAGGGATGTCTTACCGGGCCCCGACCGGTAGACTTAATACAAGGGCACCGCCGCCAACCCTCCTCCTGGTCAGCGAGTACCGGTAAATCAAAAATAAGTTATGTGACAACCCTGACTAAAATAATAAATATTTGTATCTCCTGAATTCCATGAGATGCGCATCCGGCTTTTTTTGTACGTGTAGTTTATGTTTTGAGCTATATTTCCAATTGAAAAGAAAATGCGCAAATTTTGTAATTTCTAAGAAATAAAAATATTTGAAAAAATGAAATTATTTAATTTTGGCGTAAATACACACTTTAGAAGTTTGAAAATGAGTTTGAAATTTATAGTTTGAATTCCTCTAAATACTTATAAAATAAATAGATTCCTACCTTTTTTTAGTAACAAATAAATTTCGATTTACCGGTGTTGAAAAATATTAATTGTCAAAAATTTATTACTTGCTAATTTAGCGGAATTAAAACACGGGAGTTCTACTCTTGCATTTGTAATGCCTTACTCTTTCCAATTATTGAAAAAAAGGGGATGTCCGATTTTAAAGTTCCAGGAAACACAGTGCGGCGTGTCTACGGCGTGAACGCCGCGCGCACGCCGCGATCTACGAGCGAGTGACCGGACAGTGATTGAGTGACAGAGTGACAAAAATGGATTCTCTCCCTAAATCAGACTACATGAGTACACGCCGCATGCTGGAAAAATGCAGGGCGCACGCGGCGAACGCGTCGAGAGCACGCTTCAGGAACGCGCACGCCCAATGTGGGGTCAGCTTTATACTTCTTCAGATCCAGCGAACTACCGATAGAAAAGAAGGATTAAAATAAATAAGTACACTTACTTATACTCCGGGTGCGTGGTAATGAAGCGACGCATCCAGGTGGCCATTGTGGATATCTCCCCCGAGGCGCGCTTCTGGATCAGTTTCAGGTACTGCTGCACCGAGCAGTGCGTGTCCGCGTCCACGTCCATGCCCGACAGGTACGATTCAATCAGCGGGATCAAACCCGGAAACACGCCGTCCTGTCATCAACAACAAGCTATGAATCTTATATTCAATGTACACACGGCGGCACATCAGACTATACATGTTGACCTTGAGACCGCCTTTATGCCCTACGTAATAAAAGCTGTTATCGCAGTTCAACTGTTTACCTTGATGTGCTGTCGAGTGTACATAACACTTTTTTTTTAATAACGGCCATGACGTCAGTTTACATTAGGGTTATTTACACAGTGAAATCTTCGATCTGGATGATATTCTAAATCACAGTTACAGCATCACTCATAGTTATGTGAAATCGAGAACTACGTGAGTTAGATTAGTAACACTATGATCCTACCTACCATATCACTTAATGACCAAATGTCTAAGGAAATAGACAAAAGAATTGCTACCGGATAAAAAAAGTTTTGGGCACTAAAAGAAATTATGAAAAGCAAGGAGTTGGGCATTATGATCAAGAAAAAGACTTAAAATACATGTATGTATCCTTCCCTGTATAACATATGGTTGCGAAACCTGGGCTCTAACTAAATGTCACAGGGACAAACTTGTTAAATGCCAGAGATCCATGGAGAGGAGCATCTTAGGACTAAAGCTAAGGGATAAAATCAGGAGTACAGACATTCGAAGCAAAACAAAAGTAACAGATATCCTAACACGTATCGATAAGCTCAAATGGCGATGGACAGGGCATTTGCTTCGTTGCAAATACGAAAAATGGAGCAAACAAGTGACAGTCTGGTATCCGAGAGATGGCACTAGGAGCCGAGGTCGTAAAGTGCGAAGATAGGAGGACGATCTAAAATTCACTATAGGTCCTCTATGGCTACGAGTGGCAGCTGGCAAAAAGCAGTGGAAGACATTGGAGGAGGCCTATGCCGAAAGGCACACCGGGCGTAGGGACATTTTGTAAATTAGTACTTTTCAGTTTTCTTAAACAACATTTATTTGTAAAATTTCTACCACGGAATAAAGGGCTTTATTATTATTTTTATAATGATCCTACCTACAGTAGAGTGACACAGTGCATTTTTAATGAATTTACTACATACTATAGCACTGCGTGCTCCCCATTTTTTTTTGACCTTACGAATAAATAAATACCTATATTTTATTTTTTTTTGTTTCTGGCTTCTATGACCGTTCATTCGGTCATAATTTCGCCAATGTCGGGTTTACCGAGTCACGGGGTCATATAAAATTACATGAAGCAATAGAACAGCCTCTAGTCTCAACCTATTCACATAATTTGCAGACAACACAAATATAATAGGAATAGACAAAAAAACATAGATATTAAAATTTAATATTATATACAGAAATATACTTACAGATATATTTAATAATCGATGAAGAGGGAAACGAAAGGAGGAATTGGAAATTCATAGGGCGAGGGACTTTAGTCGGAAGATAATCATATAGCGAGATAGGGTATTTTGGACAGTTAAAGAAAATATGATCCAGAGTCCCTTCATCGAGTCCGCATTCACAGAGAGAATTGTCGCGGATGTGGAGTTTATGTAGGAAAACTGGAGTGCAAGCATGGCCAATTCTCAGGCGACAGAGAGTAGAGATCACACGTTTCTCAATTAAATCTATGATAAATACCAAACAATGAAACTGTCATTAATACAAGGCCCACTCAAAAATGACAATACTGGAAATTTTTGACGTAGAGCTTCTGAGAGCGAAAAGGTCCAATTGAGAGCGAAAATTTAAATCATCTTGATTGCTATCGCGGTTCGTAAAAATGTATATCAGATACTTAGAGACCACAACAACTACCGCGTACTGCCTTAACATAGTTGGATCAGTTAAACTTTTATAAAAATATACTCTGGGATTTAATTATTTAGTGGTAAATCCTTGAAGAATAATCACAGAACATGGAAAAAGGTTAGAAAGGCGTGTCATACGCCATTTGTTTGAGAACAGATGTCGCCGCTTGCGCCCCACTACATAAAATCAAAATTCAAAGAACGCCAATCAAGCGAATTCTTTCGACGTCGTGCGACCAATAGAGTCGCGCGATGTCAAAAGAAACCAATCACAGCGCTCTAAGGATAAGCATTTGCTCATAACCTCTGTGGCACGCCTGCCCCGCCTAAATTGCCTTTCTAACCCTTTTCCATGTTCTGTGATCATGTGGCATGTCGTGCCGGAACATAAAAAGAATAGCACAACCCCATCTCTTCCTACAGGTGTCGTAAAGGGCGAACACAGGAGAACTGCCAGAAGAAAGGCAGCGTCTTCTCTTAGCCATTTGGATCAGCGGTAGTAAACACTGCTTCTGAGCCATGGGTCGCGGGTTCGATCCCCGCACAGTACAAATATTGGTGTGCATGAACATGTCTGTTTGTACTGGTCTGGGTGTTTTCTATGTATTATAAGTATTTATTTACAAAAAAAAAAGTATATAAGTAAGTTTATCGGTTGTCTAGTACCCCATACGACAGGGTACATAATACATAGTAGCTTAATTTGGGACTAGATGGCTCTGTGTGGCCCAGTGAGGCATGTCTGAAATATTATTTATTATATTTATTTATTACTAGCTGACCCGGCAAACGTTGTTTTGCCATAAAAATGATTAAATTACTAAAATGGCTAACAAAAAATAGGGGTTGGTGGTAAAAGGGTAAAAATTTAGGTTTGTATATATTTTATAAAATTTTAATATTTTACTACCCTACCCTACCCCTACCCTACCCTACCCTAACCCTACCCTACCCCTACCCCTACCCTACCCTACCCTACCCTACCCTACACATACCCTACCCATACCCTACCCCCAAAAATTGTGAATCTAAACCATTCCCAGATCCCCTTGAACACACACAAAAAATTTCATCAAAATCGGTCCAGTCGTTTGAGAGAAGTTCAGTGACATACACACTCACAGAAGAATTATATATATTCCGGTGTACTTCATATCACCTGATCCTAACATCATTAAAACTGACTTAATGGCTCAAAAATTTTATGTAGAGCATTTTATATGGGAATATGAAATTAACGTTTTTACTATCTTCCTCGCAATTTTTCCATGTTTTCTCACCTTTTAAACCTTCCCTGGACTACGACAAACATTTCAAAACCAAAATCAGCTTAATCGGCCCAGCCGTTCTCGAGTTTTAGCGAGACTAACGAACAGCAATTGATTTTTATATATATAGATTTATTATTTATTGGCCACCCTACAATCGACCCGCCTGCCAAGCGTAGTAGTTATAGCAAAATTCCTCATAATATGGTGAGGCCTACAGAACACGGATAATGGTTAGAAAGGCTGTCATGCGCCATTTGTATGAGAACTGATGTCGCCGCTTGCGCCCCGCTACTACTTGTGCACATAATAAACACAAGTTTTCGCACACATAAACGAGTTCCAAGATCGCCAATCAAGCGAATTCTTTTGTCGTCGCGCGACCCTATTGGTCGCTATTGGACGTCAAAAGAAACCAATCACAGCGCTCAGTTATATTCATATTTAGGCACAAGTATGACCATTTGCTCATAACCTCTGTGGCGCGCCTGCCCCGCGTACATCGTCTTTCTAACCATTTTTTCGTGTTCTGTGGTGAGGCCTGGGTCTAGCAATACACCGATATAGGTGAGATGAAAGATAATCATTCGCCAAGACTATGGACTAAACTACCCAGCAGTACTAACTAAATTATAGCAATATTTGGGGGTTGGATTTACCTCCTAGTGGTCCACCCTGGGCAACGGCATCTTTGGTTTTCTAATCAATGATGACGGCTATCAGATCCCTCTGCGGTGGTAGGCTTCGTAAGAGGCCGCCTGGATGCTACCACCCTCCTGCCGGAGTCCAGAGCCAAACAGTTTTTCTGTGTTCCGCTGGTGAGTGGGAGAACAAGTGCCTCTGGGTAAACTCGCTCCATCTTAGGCTTCTTTTTAACCGTA
Source organism: Anania crocealis (assembly GCA_949315895.1). NCBI lineage: Eukaryota > Metazoa > Arthropoda > Insecta > Lepidoptera > Crambidae > Anania > Anania crocealis. The sequence continues at coordinate 12,882,619 of OX438880.1, read as the reverse complement.
TAGTTGATATGAAGTCAAGAGCAAGCCCATTATTTATAAAAAAAAAGTATTTTTGTATGGGCACCTCACCTTGCCGTTGACGATTTCATCAATGGTCATCTCTGCGTAGTCGCCGGGCGCGCCGGCCCGCGGGGCGACGTCTCGCGGCGCGCCCACGTCTCGGCGCCACCAGAACTTCTGCTGTAGGCACGCGTCGCGGCGCTGAGCGCGTTGCATGTTCTCGTCAACCTGTTCAACGCGTCAATTAATTATTTACACTAGAACATTTATGCGCATGACAGGAATATGGTTTAGCTCACAGAACATAAAAACCGGCCAAGTGCGAGTCGGACTCACGCACTGAGGGTTCCGTACCAACTTCACTTACTTCCACTTAGCCAAAATACCACAATATTTAACACATTGAGCGCCATGGGGGTCACCGGTGACCTCCAAACAATAAAATTTTAATTGTGTCTAGTACTTCGGAAGTTAAAGGCTTAATTGACTGCAAAAATAATGTCTTGTTTTTCATAGTATTTGGTATGAAGGACAAAGTTATTTTTGCGGTTGTTAAACTGTGCTATTTCTCAAAAACTACCAGTTTGATCTCATTCGAACCAATTTTCGTGGAAAGTATTTGTTAAGATCTACATTATGTATTTTTTCATAATTTTCCCTTGCTTGCTATCTTCCAAATGGAAGAACTTTTAGAAAAAATGGTTCTATTAACCTCTATGTCATTTAAAAAGATCTATCCATAGATATGCATAGGTTTGAGTAAAAATTTTTTTTTAGTTTTAGTTCTATGTTTGGTAAGCCCCCCTTAAATTATTTTTTTATTTTTTGAGAATCGTTAAGTGGTCAACAGGATACACCTACCCACCAAGTTTCATCTGTGTAATGCTAATACTTTCAGAGTAAAGTGCCTGTGACATACGGACGGACAGACAGACAGACTTGACGAAACTTTAAGGGTTCCGTATTTTGCCATTCGGCTACGGAACCCTAATAAAAAACGAGTAGAAGTAGTAAGTAGGGGGGCTCCGCGTACGACTCATAGGCCAGGCTTTTATGTTCTGTGGTTAAAATGCTCGGTGTATATTAAGTTAACAAAAGTTAATTTATGCGAGTTTTATTTTTACTATGTACAATACAAATGTCTATTATTTTATTACTTTCTTCATTATTATCTTTCCTTTTCAAGTACCTATCAGGTACCAACTTGAACCCTAAATTAAAAGCTCTTTAAATGATAAATATAAACCATTACAAAAGATCAACTATGCTTTTTCGTTCAGTTCAGTACTATCCCACCAAATATTCATCCTATTTAATACTATTGGTTTATAGAAAAGATTTACCTTAAGGTAAACTGCAACATGTCTTTTTAACCGTATTGTTTCTGCCTTGAGCTAATACACGATCCAGCGTCAGTGAGATCAGGGAAAGAGACGTGTGAGCATAAAAAGTATCTATCGATGCCACAGAACATAAAAAGTATCTATCGATGCTACATAAAAACCATTTTTAACTAGAGATGGGACAGTTACGATAATCATTATAAAAATATCGACACATTAGTTAGTTAGTGTTGATATTTTTGTTATAAGAACATAAGAGTGACAGCGTTATGTTTTGTATGACACGCCTCCTTTGGATAAGTGCTTGTGTTTTTGCACTCTAATACTGTGCAGGTAGGCATATTTAAAGATTTTTGTCCGAATAGCACAACGTCTAACACGTTCCAGCAACTGTCACCGTCTAAAGCGCGTAAAAGGGAGCGGAAACATGAGATCGATGCGTGGCGTATGTTTGATACGCGGGGCCCGCCTACTTACTACTTCTACTCGTTTTTTATGTTCTGTGATTTTAACCGCCTGACTAACGCCCTCATTATGTAATCATCATACTAAATGTTCACACCACACATAGTACCCATCTGTGAGTCACGCTTTGTCTTGTGACGTCCGCTGTTATTTATAGTTACTAAATATTTTAATTATAAACAAAATAGCGGCTCATGAACATACCACAGAGTAAAGGATATATACTCTTAAATTTTAGGAAGCTGTCACTCTAACCGCGTCCTAAGAGTATGTTGTTTTACACATAAAAAACAGTTTGTCGGTCAAGACTCAAGTTCTTATCTATATACTAATACTAGCTGTTGCCGCGACTTCGTCCGCGTCAATTTCTATTTTATGATCGCGATTATTTTTGCAACATTTTTCACTCATGCTTCGCTCCTATTAGTCGCAGCGTGATGTTATACAGCCTAAAACCCTCCAAGATAAATGGACTATCAAACGCAAAAAAATTTTTTCGCGCGCTAATCTCAGGAAGTACTGGTTCGAATTGAAAAAATATTTTTGTGTTCGATAGTCCATTTATCAAGGAAGGCTTTAGGCTATATAACATCACGCTGTGACCAATAGGAGCGAAGCATCAGTGAAAAATGTTGCAAAAATAATCGCATCATAATAACAGAAATTATCGCGTACGAAGTCGCGGGCAACAGCTAGTTTTTAATAAAATTCAAATAGATGATTAAACTTACTCCACGTTAAATAAGATTAGAGTTAGTTTAATCATCTAGTGGTTTAAATACCGGGCCAAGTTCACAGGGTCACCAACCCGCATTTGACAAGCGTAGTAATTATGGCTGTACCCATCATTGCTATGGCAACTTGAATTCAATGATGGAGAACTTTGCCCTGCAGTGGGTATATTGAAGGCCGTTACTTTACTTAAGATCTTCGAAGAAGAAGATTAAATCTTTATCAAAGCAGTAGAATTACCTAAAACATTGAATAAGACCTACCTTGCTTATCGGCATAACGAAGTTAAGATTGTATGAGAGTATGACACGCGTGAGTAGCACGACGAAGCAGACGTAGGCGGCGTTCTCGAAGTCTGTGAGCTGCGCCTCGCACGGGCGGAACTCCACGCGCCAGCCGATGGGCGAGTTGGGCGGCGGGGGCTTGAACCGCATCGTCTGCCAGTTGGTTGACTGGATGTTCTGAAGACGAAACCGTCTGTATAAACATGACTGATTTTTTGTAGAGCCCATGATGAATGAAATGAATGTTACTTATTTTAGAATAAACAATTTGAAAATGCTTACAGATAGATAAAAAAAAAGACGTTTGGCACTCGGAGACTGCCGCGGTAAAGCTATTGCATAGCATTTTTTATCAACTTATGCAATTATAAAACTAAAAAGTATCACCGCTGTGACGGTCGGAGTGGGGGGTGTTATGTTATTTACGTTACGGAATTTCTGGATTCGGTCTCCACGCTCAAGGCCCGCGATAGAAGCTATGCAATAGCTTAAAAGAGAACTTAATCAAACACTACTACTACTTCATTTCACTTCACTTCACAACCTTTAAACAAACTCTCGGCTGGTATATCTGTGTCTGCTAGACCACATTTACTATGATATTCAAAATATTAACTGCCGCTATTCTAAGATAGGTAAGAACTACTAAATATCAAGGTTTTTAAACTTTCTTGATGCATTGTTACACATAAAACTTATCACTGAACCGGGATTTACAATGCAATGTTATAATTTATAGGTAAAATCGTATTTACCTTCCCGACGATCGAAACATTGCATTGTAAATCCCGGTTCAGTGATAAGTTTTACTAAATATCAAATTCGTTACTAAAATAAAGTAAATATTTAATAGGAGTGCATAAATTTTACAAAATATATGGCTCCATTGCGTTTTAGGTGTGTTGAAATTAATTTGTAGGTAATATCTGGGTGTCATCGTCATAGATATTGATTTAAATTATAACAAAAATTTTGCTGTTTACCGTAATTCAATATTTTATAATGCCAGGTGGCATTATTAACTTACAATTCTTTAATAATCGTAAGATAACACTAACACTTTCGCATCGTAGTTCAGTAAGTAATGTGATGAGATCATGAGAGGCTCATTACCTATTGAATGGAAGACACATAAAAACATGCACAAACTGTTCAGTACTGTGATTGTGATATTCCATGGATGTCAAACCTCAAAATGATCCGTATCATTCTTGTCATCCTGATGAACTTTCTCGGAGAAGAGCGAAACAGAGTCCCGAATGAAGAGATGCGCGACGTGCATCGCGAGCGGGTGGTCGATGCCGCCCTCGCGCAGCCGCCGGTAGATGGCGGGATCGTGTACTATTGGAATGTCGTTGTATCTGTACAAACATACATCATTCATGCAGCTACATTGAATATTTATGTATTGGAATATTATTTGTCTCCCAAATTAAACAATACATATAATTATGAGGTATTGCTACCGCTTGGGAATATAAAAATTAAATTCCTCCACGTTAAATTCCTTCTTTATTATAATTAATTTTCTTACGTTGAGTTATAACAATTACAAATGTATGACATGCACAATGTGTTAGTCATAGTGGTGAAGTCAATGACGACACGAAACAAAACTTAAAATGGTGCTCTGCTGGGGACGAGTAATGGTCACCGCCAAGTACCTGCCGCTGTCTGAGATAGAACACCTTTACAGCTTTTGTCCAGCGGTGGACTGTTATAGGTTGTTGGAGACGATATATGCTCCTATTTAGTTAGATGGCATATTCTAACGTATTTTGAAAATTAAAATATTAACTGCCAAAGCACATAATTTTAATTGCTTTGATTCTAATTGAAAATTATGTGACACAGTTAAAAAAATACTTACTTTTCGTGCTCAGGCGACAAGTAGGAATCAATGGAGTCATAACGAGACTTTTGTATGCGAAACTTGTTCTTCTTGAGCGGGTCGAGGCCGCGCTCCTCCCGCGTGCGGCAGTCCACTGACGCGGAGATGACGTTCCAGCGACAATCCACGTCGGTCAAGAAGCCGCGGTACACGGGAGAAGCAGCCGATAGAGCTAACTGGAAGAACAATAAACCTATTAAAAAATACTTGTCTCTAACGCACATTCAACTCTACCTACATAGTATGAAAATCAGAAATTTGAAAAATAAGTCTTATTTCATACCATACGAATGTAACTGAAGAAGTTCTGCAATTCAAGTTCGCAATGCAAGTGCCATGCCATGATCATGGAACAACAAGTAGATATTATGGTAGATAGATACCCCCTCAACGACGAACTCATATGATAGTAACCATGATAGTTTAAAACGTGAGTATACTACAAAAAGTTAAGCTGAGCGGAAATATATTACGACGCGTTACACGTTTTTAAAATACATATTTACATTTCATTTGACCCAATAACGTTCCCAATGTCGCAGGGTCAAATTTTGTACGGATATTACATTTGAAAGAGTAGGAGCTTTATATGATTTTAATTTACGAAATTCAGACAAGGCAACGTCAAAGCTGACCGCTAGTAAGTAATTTATGAAATAAATACCTTCCAAAGAAGTGAGGAAAGTAAAAAATGCATTTGGGATAGGTATCCTAAATGCGAGTAGTTACTCTAAGCAACGTGTGTGTGGAATGAAAAAATGACGCGCTTCAAAACTCATAACTATAGCAAAGTCACGTGAAGAATTGTAGTTTTATGAAGAAACGTTATTATTGTAGAAAAAATTTTTGAAATTCCAACATCGCGATGTGGGTATTCAACTACGAAGACTAACATAGGTTGTTTGTCACGAATATAAAAACTGAAGAGGTTGTAATAGCGGCTGAGTTAATAGTAATTCAGTTCTCATAGGGGAAAACGATTATTTTTTTTAGAAAGAGGTACTTGCACAACTTGCACATCCATATCCGAAGACCAACTAGCTGGTCTTACTCACAAACAATTTCCCTAACGTACCTACAAGAGACTTCTATTTATTCTTTCTTATTTACACGTTCCTAAAGAAAATATACCAAAAATACCGTATGAAACAGTATAATACCGTTTAATACGGTATTTTTGGTATAATACCTAGATGCACATTTGGTAAAATACCAGCCTTACATCTCTAATCTAGATAAGAATAATAATGACTGCCACTCATAACATATAACAGATGTACAGATACCCGAAAATATGTCGCAATAATTAATAATAGCGGACAATGACTTGCTTTTTTCTTCGAGACGACGTTTAGAGTATTGGACGGAAAGAATATTCTACGTCAGTTAATAGACAAAACATAGAACAAATAATTGGTAAATAAACAAGATACGAATGATATCATTCAACATCAGAGTAATACTATTATGAAATCTTATGAAATATGTCAAAGTAGACAATGAGCAATTAAACTTTTTGATTTACATATGTCATCAATAAAAAAACATGAATGCTAATTAATACTAAACAAATCTATACAATTCATACATTCATCAACGGAATTAATAATTGGTAATATCAAAATACGTAATCTACCGCGATGGAAAATCGACTGAAGTGATGACGGTATTATTGTGATAACTAGAACCGCTTGGTATGACTAGGCACATTTTAGGCTAGAGTGGTTATCTTTCAAGGCCTTAAACTCGAGGTGGGGTGACTAATGTCTATTATTAGAGAAGGATATTATAGCACACTAGCTGTTGGCCGCGACTTCGGTCGCGTCAATTTCTGTTATTATGATCGCGATTATTTTTGAAACATTTTGCACTGATGCTTCGCTCTTATTGGCCGCAGCGTAATGTTCTATAGCCTAAAGCCTTCCTCGATAAATGGACTATCCGACTCATGCATATTATTTTGGCACCTGTCAAACGTCATTAATAAACCAGCAGTTGACTCGAACGGTTGTTTCATTCTGATACCTACTTATCAAAGGTTTTAATTTTCCAATTTAATTCTATTTGCATTAGACATTCCGATCAACTGATTCCTTATAAGGGTAGTTACGACCTAGTATTTGATGTCAATCATGAATCCCCTACTTCGAGCAATTTGTTGCCCCCTTTGGAACAAACCCCTCAATTAATGAATACCCCTACTTTTGCCGCTGCAGAGTTACCATTAGATTCATACACTGGAAGAAATTAATGGTTTGACTGTGAGGAAGGGTGGGAACGTGAGAGCGTAAACGAGGGTGGAAGAGATAGGACAGTTGATGATGATGCATGTGCATGTGCACAGCCAAGCAGTGTGCCTCTTCCAGAACGTCGTCCTACGTTACCAATTTTTTTTTTTTTTCAATTTGAACCAGTACTTCCTGGGATTAGCGCGTTCAAACAAGCAAACAAACAAACTCTTCAGCTTTATAATATTAGTATAGATAAGTCATAGACACAGTTGGCTCACTCCCTTCTGTGCAGCGAACACGATACAAATATCAGATACAATAATACTGCGGGTTGCGAAGTGACACGTGTCCACCTATTCATTACTTAGTACTTAAGGTGGCGCTGGCGGTCTCCGCAGCCTAACCACTTACAAACGAAAATAGTTTGCAGTACTACACAAAAACGGACGTCACTTCAAATATTAGGCGACGCGAGCAGCAAGCGATTTTGATCTTAAAGGCGATAGTACATGGTGCTGCTACTGTTTGAGTTTATTGTTTTGACTGCACAGCCGCGATCGCATTAGTCATTTATTGGGCCTGTCAAGCACTTACAGCTATTTAAAATTCTCAACAAAATCTAAACAAATCAATCGAACAATATTATTTCGAGTCGCGGGTCATATTTGCAGTCGCAATTGAAATCGCGGCAATTGAAATGTGAATGGTACCAAACCAATGTTTTCTTCTTTCTTTCAGTTCCAAGGTTATATTGGGTAAAGTATTTAGGTATATATTTTGTTAACATACCATTATAGGGCACAAGGGAGCGAGCTGGTCGTAGAGCGTGCGAGCCTCCACGATGCAGCAGGCCTGGAAGGTTAGCTGCAGGCAACAACAACCCATGCCGAAACCCATGGCGTCCATGTATACGCAATCTGGCTGCGCCGCACTCGGCTCCAAACTGTGCGAATTGTCTACTGGGATTTTCGTGTTTACGTCCCTAAACACTGAATAAAAATTTCATCATGTTATAATCACACCTGATATAATTACAAAAACTTTTAGAGAATTTAATATGAAAAAAACAGAGGATCTTTGGGGAATTTCTGTCAATATTATCAATACAATCATAAGTTCATTAGCCCCTCAACTCGCTATTATTTTTAACAAATGTATTGATGATAGACAGTTTCCAACTTTAATGAAGTTTAGCAAAATCATTCCTTTGTTTAAGTCTGGCGAAAAATGTGACCCCTCTAATTTTCGACCTATATCTATATTGCCAGGGCTAAGTAAAATTTTCGAGAAAATAATGTTTAATCAGCTTTTATCTCACTTTAGTGTAAATAAATTATTAAATAGCAACCAATATGGCTTCAGAAAAGGTAGAAATACTACCGATGCTGGAGTTGCTCTCCTACAACATGTGTTTAAGGCTTGGGAGAGTAAGCTAGATGCCTTAGGTGTATTTTGTGACCTTTCAAAGGCCTTCGATTGTGTAGACCATGAAATATTACTTAAAAAACTTAAACATTATGGTGCATCGAATGATTCCTTGGATCTAATAAGTTCTTACCTTAAAGGCAGAATACAAAAGGTTTGCATAAATGGAGCTGAGTCTTCAGGGTCGGCCCTTGTTATGGGTGTCCCACAGGGATCAGTATTAGGACCCCTGCTATTTTTAGTTTATATAAATGACCTTCCCTGTTACTTACATAATCTTTGTGAGATGGTATTGTTTGCAGATGATACATCCATGATTTTTAAAACCAAGAGGGGCAAATCTTCATTTGACGATGTTAACAATACCCTCTCTAAATTATTGCATTGGTTTACAACAAATAATCTCTTACTGAATGCAAATAAAACAAAATGTGTTAAATTTACGATGCCAAACGTAAGGTTAGCTGCCCCTAATATAATTGTTAAAGATGAACCACTAAACTCTGTAGATTTTACTACCTTTTTGGGTATAACTGTAGACTCTCATTTGCAATGGGGTGCTCATATTAGGGGGCTGTCTGGAAGACTTAGTTCTGCTGCTTATGCTGTGAGAAAGATAAGGCAGTTGACTGATGTTGGAACGGCAAGATTAGTATATTTTAGCTACTTTCATAGCATAATGTCATACGGAATTCTGTTGTGGGGCTCAGCGGCAGATATTGAGTCAATTTTTATATTACAAAAACGTGCTGTACGGGCTATTTACGGCCTTCGACCCCGTGACTCGCTGAAAGAGCTCTTCAAAGAGATTAATATACTTACAGTGTCTTCTCAATACATTCTCGAGAATATTGTTTACGTTCGTAAGAACATACATTTATTTCTTAAGAAAAGTAACGTACACAATTTCAATACTAGAAATAAAGATAAACTTGCCGTTCCAGGCTTCAGACTGCGAAAAGTAGGAAAATCGTTTATGGGAAATTGTATCCGTATTTTCAACAAATTACCAAAGGATATTGCTGAACTCCCTGTACATAAACTTAAATCGTATGTTAAAGTTATTTTAATGAAAAAGGGCTATTACACTGTTAATGATTATTTAAATGATAGAAATGTATGGCATTAAGTTGTCCCAGCTCGTACTTGCTTAAACCTTGTAAAAATTACCTTACCTTGTAAAAATTTATTTAAAAAGAGGCTGACAATAGTGACCGAGTTTCTTGCGCTGCTTCTTCTCGGCACTAGCCCAGACTTGTCCCGAAGCAGTGGTAGGTTTAAATATTGGGACGTGTAAAAGCGCCTCCTGGGGCCTATTTGCAGAAATAAAACTGATTTTAACTGATTTTAACACCTCAAGGGGGGCTCTTTGATGATGGATGATGATAAATCATTGACTTTGTGATCAAAATTTCAAAACAAAAGGAGGACGGGCAAAAATGTATGGGACGCGTACCCACCGACCAATAACGACCAGACGTATGTCGTTAGAAAGCTCTTTTCATGACTATCATTTGTTATTATGGGAGCTAGTCTCAATTCGTTGTGGGGAAAATGTTATTAGTTACTTAAATGAACTATTAATGCAAGGTGTAACACTGCCGAAATGACATGCGACGCGTTGCGCACGCGTCGCCCGCGCCGACCGCCCGTAGCGCCCGCGATCGCCGCCTTTGTTTTTTTTATTTTAAGTTCCTTTTTAGGGTTCCGTACCCAAAGGGTAAAAACGGGACCCTATTACTAAGACTTCGCTGTTTGTCCGTCAGTCCGTCTGTCCGTCGCTCTGTCACCAGGCTGTATCTCAAGAGCCGCGATAGCTAGACAGTTGAAATTTTCACAAATTATGTATTTCTGTTACCGCAATAACAACAAATACTGAAAACAAAATAAAATAAATATTTAAGGGGGGCTCCCATACAACAAACTCGTTTTTTTGGCCTTTTTTGTACGGAACCCTTCGTGCGCGAGTCCGACTCGCACTTGGCCGATTTTATTTACGATTTGACTGACCTCATACTTAACATTATAACGCTGAAAGTACATGGAATCCACACAAAAACTGTTTTTTTAGATATCTAGAGTTAACAACTTTTATTTTAATAGATTTCATTTATGTATCTATAACATTTTCCCCACAACGAATTGAGACTAGCCCCCATAATAACAAATGATAGTCATGAAAAGAGCTTTCTAACGACATACGTCTAGTCGTTATTGGTCGGTGGGTACATTTCGCCCGTCATCCTTTATTGAGAATTTAATTTATTAATTTGTTTTTAATATTTAATAAGTATGAAGTCAATTAACTGCAATATTTGTCGTTAATTGTTTCGAGGCTAGTGTAAAGCATTATTATTAATTAGTGCATCTGTAAAGCGATATCAATGATAAGTATGTACTTTATAATAAACTGAGTACATAAGATATATGCGTATCTACCTACTAGCCTATAAGTAGCATTTATTAAACAACATCCTACAGCTAATTGGAGAAATATTTATAAAACAGTGAATTAAAATATTCCAACAAATATGCACTGTACATGACTCACCTGGTATATTTATAGCAACTTTTTCCCCTCTTCTCTCCCGAATATTTGCAGTAAGAGTTTTAAAACGGGGATGACCAGGAAATATGCCATCATCCGGAAAGAATAGAGATCTTGTAACTCCTTTTTCTGGAGTTGGTGGATGTGGAGGACTTGTAAAATTCGGACAACCTAATCTAAACAAAAAAAATATCTATTAAAATTTGATTGTATTTCTAATGGGTTACTTTTATTGTGATGTACAATCTACCTTGGGAAATTAGTAATGCTCATTATAACTTCGCCATCCTTCAACAATGTGCTGGCCTCAGCTCTGCGGTACTGCATGTTTGCCTCTACAATATTGAAATGTGCCAGCAACCCACCATATGGTTTCCCTGGCGTTCCCTCTACCATGTATGCGCCATATTCAGGTCGCCATAAAGATTTTACATCTGTTACAATAAAAATTTATGTCGTTATATTGCGTCATCAACTTATGATGATTTTCGGAATTATTAAGAATATACTTCCAGTCATGTAAGGGGCCGTCTACAAATTACGTCACACATTAAGGGGGGGGGGGGTCTTACTTTTTGTGACATTGGTCAAAATAGTATGGGAATTTACGTAAAAATGCGTGACAAGGGGGAGGGGGGTCTGAAAATCTCCAAAATCGTGTGACGTAATTTATGGATGACCCCTAAACTAGTATTTTGACCTTGACAAAAGTTCAATATACCAATTTACATAATATGACGACCTTGCCCATCTAATTGTGGAAGGTAAACTAATTGAGATTCAATAAAACCACAAAGCATCAAGGGAATTGAGAATAAAATAAATTTGCATTAGTTTTTGTTATAATTTTCAATGAAAGGCTACATCTTTATAACATTTAGAAAAGTCAACAAAAAAATAAATTAGAATAAATAATACTCCCAAATGTAAAGGAACTTAAACATAATTAACAGACATTTCTTGTTTTAGTTTTTTTAGATCGAATTTTTATATTTAGTAGAGTATGTACATATTTTATACACTATTCAAAATTTATTAACGGATTATTGTTCAAAGGTAGAATTTAGAATAATTATAACATATTTCCCGCCGACGAAAAAAACAGAAGGTGTAAAATGTTTTTTATTGCAAAACTTTTAATGAAAAAATTCATTGCATAAATATTTTTTATTGCAAAACTTATAATGGAGTTGATTAATTCCCATATTTTTTTCTTAGGGTATAGCTCACAGTTGGTTTCAATTTGAAAAGAAAGCTATATCCCAATACAAAAATAAGATTGACAGCCTTAGAAAATAAAATAAGCACCAACAATCATTATGCATCGAAATTGGTACCTTATTTTGTTAGTAGAATAGAAATTATTTTTGGTTTTTAAGAAAAGTTTGGGTTTAATCTTTAATTCCTAATATTCTGTCAAACTTTGAGATATATCATATTCCATCGAACAAAAAAATATTTTAATGCACACCTCTGTACAAATGTTGCAATCTGGTAACACATAACACCACTATCATCATGACTCACCACAGTATCTTTAATTTTAAAGATAAGTAGTAATTAATCATCACTAACTCAGCCAAACATCACCTACAGTTGGGCAAAGGCATCCCTAAAAGATTTCTACAATGATTACATTAATGAAGTTACATAATATTAATAATTCCGTTAATAATTTTAACTATACTAAATCATTATAAAATGTCTAAAATATTGCAAAAATATAATTATGTTTATTGTTCCTACTTAATCTATAGTATAGATATAGATTGTTATTTCTTTGTCTTGCTACTAAACTCGAGAATGGCTGGACCGATTTAGGTATTTAAATCTTGAAATATTTGGAAGGAACTTGAAATAGGTGGAAATTTAAGGAAGGTAAATGTTGGGAAACATAAATAATAAGTTAACAAAAATACTTAAAACCTCTAATAGTTTTCTAATACAAAATGTTCCTACCTGTGAAACATTTGATGCTTTTCGTAACTTGGTTGTCAAACATTTATACAAGTTGGTACATTTAGAAATTGGTCTTTTTCAAAGCTGTAGTATGGGTTCTGATCACTCTGATCTTTGTTTCAGAAATAAAAAAAGTGTAGTGTCAATTGGTTGTCGAAATATGTACTTACTATATTCAATCATAAAAATCTTTAAAGTTAAAAAAGCTTTAAAGTTTAACTGTGTTGCATTTATTAATGTTATTATTTTTAGGTCATCTAGTAATACATAAATATGAAATTAAAGAATACACATTGTTAAACACAAATAAGTGTCTCTAAAAAAATATAGAATGTGGCAACTAATTAAAGAGATGATATACATCTTTTTAGCCTTAAGTTGAAAAATCGTAAGTTCAAATTTAGTTCAGTTGTGTATAGAAATGTTAAGATATTTCAAAACAAATAAAGTGCATTTCACCAAAAAGAGTCTCAAGCAGCATGAACATTTTTTTAAGGTTTAATCCCTCAACCCCCAGGAGGCACTCAGGTGCCACGATAACAATTGATTTCAATTGTGTCTGGAATAACTCACGATCGAGGGATTAAAATTAAATGTAACACCTTCATCTATGTATACATAATTATAACAGCCAAAAATTCCAAATGTGACAAATCACTTTCTTTTACTCATGTCTTCAATTAATTGAATAATAACATTGACAAAATATAAAATCCACACCATCTACTAACCAGTACAGACATCAAATGAACTTTATACAAACAGAAACATGAGATTTTCTTAAACTTTAGCAGTTTACACAATATCTGATATGGTGGGAAAACTAAACTGTGGATAAATTAATTAATTTTTAAATAATACACTAAGGGTGAGGATGAAAGTAGAAATGTTTTTGAATTAACCAATAACATTTTGTACTTGCACAATATAATATGTATGACTAATATCTAACATTAATGTTTGAAGAACTTAGTGTGTATTTATGCAAAATGATACAAAAAAGTCACAAAATACACCTGCACAGACACATTGACATTGATCATGTTTATTAGGGTACTGAAAATAGAGAAGTTTCAAGCTATTACTCTTCTGGTAAGTATATAAGTATATTTTCAAGAAATCTCAAAATAGGAATGTCAAGTTAAAATGCTAACTCTATTAAAGTATGACATGCCAGTAATTAGGTGTTACGAGGGCGGCACTGAAAATTTCGGGAATCAAGGAAGTGACACAACATTACTATTTAAAAATGTATTTATTGCTTTTCAAAGTATTCTCCGCGAAATTTGACACATTTTTCTATACAACGGGACCAATCATTGAAGCAACCATTCCATTTGGAAGTTTGGGTCTCCAAAATGGCCGTTTTGTAGGCGTCCACAGCTTCTTCAGGTGATGAAAATCTCTGACCACGCAATTTATTCAGAGTTCAGAAACGACCTGTGGCAAACAGATGCTAGCATACCATTCTGCATTAACCGTTCTTTGTTCCTCAAGAGGAATAGTCGCAACATGGCCGGTTTTGGAGACAAACGTGGCCACCATTTTTTATGCAAAACTCCGTGAACGAACAATTTTTGTTGGCTTTAACTCATTTTCGAACACCCAAACTCGTAAATGGTTTTTTGTTTCGGGTTCGTACGCGTATATCCAGGATTCGTCACCTGATACAATGTAGATACAGCATTTGAGGATCCTGCGTGGAATCTTTCGAGAGTTCTGACGCACCAAGTAACGCGAGCCGCTTTTTGCTCTTCACAGAGCGAATGCGGTATCCATCGGGAAAACAACTTTTTTACTAATTGTTCATGCAAGATTATTTGTATTTGACTCATGCCAATGTCTTAAGTTGCCTGAATTTCGCGGTATGTCACATGTCGATCTTCCTCAATTAGCTTACGCACAGCATCAACGTTTTCTTGGGTGACTGCAGTTTTTGGATGACCTTGACGGGGATCATCACTGAGCTTGACACGTCCACGTTGAAATTCAGCAAACCAGCGATAAATTGTGGTTTTGGACGGGGCTTCATTACCAAATGCAGAAATCATCCGGTCAACACACTGTTTAAACTACTTCGAAAGTCATAATAAATCATCGCTCTTGAATTTTCTCGAGTCAATTCCCATAGTTTGACAAGACCTTGTGATAAGACCGAGAATCTTTTTTTAAATAAATAAATGGTATTCGATTGTTAAAACCAAGGAGTTTGCAATTAAAAAGATTTTAATATGACGAACAGTGGAAATATTCCATTCCTGATACTTTTAATGCAGCCTATGTATAAGTTACATAATTAAATTAAGTCTTAAGTTACTCAATAACACATCAATGAAACATAATGGAAAAGATTTGTATAATTAAATGGTTCCTAGCAATTCCAATCAAATTGAGCTCCTTTCTACCTTTTAGTCATAATGGATCAGTTAAAATCAAAACAAAAGGTTATGGGCTCTACCAGCTGACAGTAATTTTTTATTATCCTTCTATCTTTGAATATACAGGATCATATGATTGCCGGCAGTTGCAATAACAATTAATTTCAATTGTGTCTGGAATA
This sequence comes from Anania crocealis, assembly GCA_949315895.1. Classification (NCBI taxonomy): domain Eukaryota; kingdom Metazoa; phylum Arthropoda; class Insecta; order Lepidoptera; family Crambidae; genus Anania; species Anania crocealis. The sequence continues at coordinate 12,867,181 of OX438880.1, read as the reverse complement.
ACCCACAATCGAGGGGTTAACTCCTACAGGATCATAAGACTGCTGGTGGTCACGGTAAAAATTGATTTTAATTGTGTCTGGAATAACATACAATCGAGAGGTTAAAGAGACAAACCACAGTTCTTACAACAAACTAAAGTAGATAATGGATATGTTATGTAGGTACAAAATAATAAAATGTGTCGTTATTTTTACTTACTTTGTGGATCTTCCATTTCTTTCTCCTGTAGTATTGGAAGTAATTCATCTGCTCTAAGACTCACTGTTGCCCGTTGATTTTCATCATCAAATTTAACTATGATATATTCCACCTTAAAAAAAGAGGATTTCATACAATATGGTATGTTTAAGCAAAAATCCTTATGGATACAATATTAAAAATAATTATATACCTCGTCGCCCCATTTAAGCACATCTCCTGTTCGGTCTCGCAATTTGCTGTACAAGTTTATAAACTGTTCTATGCCGTGTTGTCGGACATGTTCTGCTAAAGCCTTCGTCTCTTCCCAGGACAGTGGACTGCCTTCAGTTAACAAGCCCATTTTAACTACTTGATTAGTTCGAAAATAGAAACTTGGTTTACACAAGCTTTTCACACTTGAAAGTTTTGAATACAATCTCCCTACTTGAGAATAAATGCTCATTTACTTCATATCATGAAGTTTTTCTGTACAATGAGGTAATCAGCACCGGTTCAATTTTTATATTGCTCCTTTTATAGGCTGAGTTTATGTGTGTTATTATTATTTTCTTTAAGCCTTAATGATCGCATTGACTCAAGTTGATACAACAAGGAAGGAAAAACCAGGAAAAACGTGAATCAAATCAGCAGTTTCCGTAGTATAAATTGCTCTATTCAGCAATCAGCAGGCTCAATCATAACTTCATTCATTTTATTAGCACAGATTATAAATAGCAGATAGAATTGTAGCGCTATTTTTACGTATCTTTTTTGACAGCCAAAGTGATAATCGCTGAGCCTGTGTTTATCTGTGAACTGTCAAAACACAGTTTTGGTATTACGTATCGTCGGTTTAGAAAATATTGATGTCAAAGTCAGTGACTATGACTAATAGGCACTGTCATATCAACTATCCCACTTTTGACAGCCACAAAACTGCTCACAAAATTTCGTAATCAACTGAAGTCAGTTGTCCACTCAGTAACTATCCCGTACATAATAGGTCTGCTGGAGCCTTTTGGTATATTTACTATACTCTATGGCTGGAGCTATACGTCCAATGAAATATCAATATAATTGTGCCTTTTTCATATTTATGGGCAATACAAAATAGCCTATGTATTTCTTATAGGTGTTTTATAGGTGTTAATCTGTGTTTTAGAGAAATTACAAGACTTATAGACAGACAGACTTACTTTCGCTATCATAAATGTGTATGCTACCTTAACTAACGGCCATGCCATAATAGTTCATCTGCCAAGCGTGGTGAATATTTATGGTATGTTGTTGTTGTTGTTTTCTTCACCCATTCTGGGTAGGCAAAGGGAACTATGCCCATACAGCCAATTCTTTAGTAATATTTTCTTTATTTTTGCATTAAAACGTTGATGTTAGACGTTTTAATGATTCGATGGAGTTTTTGGAGACAGTCGAAAGATTGAAGGAATGTAGAGAAGTCCCCAAGAAAGAGGTGAACTGTTTGCGTTCCCGCGCAAAATTCACAGCCCACTTTTCTTGGTTACGACCAATACACCATGTTATTTCACCGAACTGTATATTGTTCACTCGCACGACACTTTGTTTCGCAAAATAACACCACTTTTACGACCCAAAAATCACTATAAACAATAAGAATTCGATAAAATAAACGGACTCCAAACGTATCTCACGAACTCCCGCCAAAAACTCTATTTATGGTATGTACAATCTAGTCCGAACACGTTTGTATAAAAAAAAAATTGCTGCCACTTTGACATTGACAGTGACTCTCTTGGAGCGTAGCGTAGTAGTAGAGCGTAGATTTGTTTAAGTTGTCTAATACAAGATCGGTTTATTTATCATGTGAATTTGTGAATTGATTAATAGCCGCGAATATAAGTTAACCAGTACTACAAACGGCAATCATGGTGCCAGTCGCAATAGAGGGATGTAATCAAGGAACAGAAGGTGGTGGAGCTCGAGGTGGTTCAATCTCTTTGGCACTGCTGATCGACTTCATCGTTCAAAGAACTTACGATGAACTCACTGTTTTGGCGGAGCTGTTAGTATAAATGTGAAGTCTTACATCTGTTATAATCATATAAGATTGGGTAGGTGTGTAATTATGCTATTGTAAATTTTAGGTTGCCTCGAAAAACTGACATGGAGCGCAAAATTGAAATATACAAATTTAGCGCACGCACGCGTCAGCTATTTGTTCGACTCCTAGCCCTCGTGAAGTGGGCAAGCAGTGCAACTAAAGTGGACCGTTCAGCACACATCATGGCTTTTTTGGAGAAACAGGCTTTACTCTTCGTAGACACAGCAGATGTCTTAGCTAGAGTAGCGCGTGAGACTTTAGTACATGCCCGGTATGTTTACTTAGAATATACTATGTATCAATAATACACAAAGAAGTGAAGTTCCAAGGTATATTTGTCTTAAATTGAAAGGTTTCTATGTGTGTTTCTTATCTTTTTTTAAGATTTTGATAGGATTTAAGTTTTTAGATTTCATAACATAATACGGAATAGAATTTGCTTCAAAACAACACATCATCATTATCATCATATCAGCCGAACGACGCCCACTGCTGGGCATAGGCCTCCCCCAAGGATCTCCACAACGATTGGTCCTGTGCTGTCCGCATCCACCGGCTTTCCGTGACCTTGATCAGATCGTCGGTTCACCTTGTAGGGGGCCTGCCCACGGAACGTCGTCCAGTACGTGGTCGCCATTCGAGAACCTTTCCGCCCCAACGGCCATCGGTTCTCCGCGCTATGTGTCCCGCCCACTGCCACTTTAGTTCTCCTGCGGATCTCATCATTTCTGATTCGATTGAGTAGGGAAATACCAAGCATCGCTCTCTCCATTGCTCGCTGGGTGATCTTGAGCCTTCTTATGAGACCCATAGTAAACGACCACGTCTCACTCCCATAGGTCATTACTGGCAACACACACTGGTCAAAGACTTTCGTCTTGAGACACTGAGGTATTATGAGGCGAATATATGCCGGAGCTTCCGAACGCTGCCCATCCGAGCTGGATTCGACGATCTATAATATCCTTCAACGCAGCTGTGAATAGTTTCGGAGAAATAACGTCTCCCTGTCTCACGCCTCGCTGTAGTTGGATCGGATTAGAGCTCTGGTTCTGTAATCGAACCGACATGGTGGCGTTTTGGTATAAGTACTTTAGCATCTCGATGTACCTGTAGTCTATTTAGCACCTTGGGAGAGATTGCAGCACTGCCCAAGTCTCAATCGAATCAAAGGCTTTCTCATAGTCCACGAACGCTAAGCAAAGTGGCAAGTTATACTCTTCGGTCTTCTGTTTAACTTGCCGCAGCGTATGAATGTGGTCTATGGTACTATAGCCTTTACAACACAATATTTTATTTAACATAAGGTGTCATTAATTCAAATCCATCTCTTAGGGTACCTACTGAGTAACCTGCATTAATAACAATAGAATTCTTAGATGCCAATGTTGGTGAATTTAAATTTAAAGTTTGCATACCTACATGTCACACAGAACTTCCTTTGCCAATAAATTCTTCCAATCTTAATTCACTTTGGTGTGACTTGATCTATAAATGTGCTTTTCTTATTATCAGAGGTACGTTAGGTTTGTAGCAATTTATAAAAATATGTATATTGCATAATATAGTTATTTTTATTATTTTAAACTAGCGGAACCACTGAGCAAGTAATCACAGCAGAACCTTCGAACTTCGTATCACCTCAGCAGAATAGTATTTGATATTGACGTCTTACATGTCATTGTCATCAAATATGGTGTGATTGAAATAAAATATAAGAAACTAGCGGACCCGACAGATGTTGTCCTGTCTTAACTATGAATATTGATTACGAAATGGTTTAATAAAATAAATGTTACCCATTGTTTAGTATTATTATGCTTTATGATTTATACAACATTCTTTGTTGTTTTTTTTCTGGCGGGTATATAAACAGTTTCGTTGGTATTCCGACACGGTAACAGGCGACATATTACTGGCCATGTGGAAAATACATTTTGACGATATTAGCAGCACGCATTCTGTCAATGTTATGTTAAATGCCATACATTAAAAAAGTTTTAAATTGTCAAAAGCGATAAGGTTACATAACAAATAATTTAGTATGGTGATTAAGTTTTCTTAAATTTTCAAACTTTTCGCGCAATTTTCTTATTTTTTTTATTTCATAAGAACATTCTCCTGAAAACTACAAACAAAACAAAAAAGAATTAGCGAAATCGTTCCAGCCGTTCACGCGTGATGCGATGACCAAGGGAAATAGGGATAATTGGAATTGGGAATTGTTTTGCCATAAAAATGATTAAATTACTAAAATGGCTAACAAAAAATAGGGGTTGGTGGTAAAGGGGTAAAAATTTAGGGTTGTATATATTTTATAAAATTTTAATATTTTACTACCCTACACCTACCCTACTCCTACCCTACCCCTACCCTACCCCTACCCCTACCCTACCCCTACCCTACCCCTACCCCTAACCTACCCTACCCTACACATACCCTACCCCTACCCTAAACCCTTCCCTACCCCTACCCTACCCTTACAAAAAAGACGATAATTGATCAGTTATCGAGCGGGATGAAAAATGATTAAATTACTAAAATGGCTATTAAAAAATAGGGGTTGGTGATAAAAGGGTAAAAATTTAGGATTGTATGTATTTTTGTATGTTGTATCATAAAAAAATAGAAATTAAAAATTGTGTCTAAAAAATAAAAAATAAAATTTAGGGTTGGACTACACCTAACATTATCCCCGACAAAATTGTGAATCTAAACCATTCCCAGATCCCCTTGAACACACACAAAAAATTTCATCAAAATCGGTCCAGTCGTTTGAGAGAAGTTCAGTGACATACACTCACAGAAGAATTATATATATAAAGATATATATAGATGAATTTTGTAACAGTAACTTTTCAACGTTTTTGATAGTTATTATCCTATTTCCGACGAATACAAAATCAAAAACACAAAAATCAACTTATAGTGGTGTAACTAACACGACTTTCTTTTAAATATATAGATTTTATGGGTTAGTAAGTCAACAAGTATAAATAAATATATTTTAACTCCATGTGTATTTGCAATTATTATACCAAATCACCAATTTTTTAAAATTTAAAATAAGAAAAATTCTGTAATTATTTAAAAATACTAAAATTAAACAGACTGTTGAAAAAAATCGGCGAAAAAAAAATTCTAGTTTAAAGTCTTAAAATAATAGCATGATGAAGGTACTCGTATGTCTGAACCTGTCTTAGAGAAAAAAAAAATTAACACTTTTACCTCATCTAAAAATGTATGCTGAAGATTTACAAAGCAAATGGCTGATAAATCTTTGTTATACTCGTATCTTACTAGTGATATAGCAATCTTCTCTTTTAAAGGTACTGCAACAAAAACAATGTTATTGTAAAAGATGAGCTATTAATTACTGTCGACTCCTCTACCTTTTTAGGTATAACTGTAGACTCTCGACTGCAATGGGGTGCTCATATCAGGTATCTGTCTGGAAGACTTAGTTCCGCTGCTTATTGCTTATGCTGTGCGAAAGATAAGACAATTGACTGATGTTGGAACGGCAAGATTAGTATATTTTAGCTACTTTCACAGTATAATGTCATACGGAATTCTGTTATGGGGCTTAGCGGCAGATATTGAGTCTATTTTGATATTGCAAAAACGTTATATTCGGCCTTCGACCCCGTGACTCTCTAAGAGAGCTATTCAAAGAGATCAAAATACTTACAGTTGCGTCTCAATACATTTTCGAAAACATTATGTACGTTCGTAAAAACCTTGAATTTTTTGTCAAAAATAGTGACGTACACCTACGTACACAATTTCAATACCCGAAATAAAGATAAACTTGCCGTTCCAGGATTCAGACTGCGAAAAGTGGGTAATTCGTTCATGAGAAATTGTATTCGTATTTTCAACAAATTACCACTGTCAATTGCTGACCTCCCTGTACATAAACTCAAATCATATATTAAAATTGTTTTAATGAAAAATATTATACTATTAATGGTTATATAAATGATAGAAACGTTTGGCTTTAAATTGTACCAGCTCGCACTGGCATATATCTTATGTAAACATGTTTATTTAAAAAGAGGCTGACAATAGTGACCGAGTTTCTTGCGCTGCTTCTTCTCGGCACTTAGCCCACATTTGTCCCGAAGCAGTGGTAGGTTTAAATATTGGGACGTGTAAAAGCGCCTCCAGGGACCTATTTGCAGAAGTAAAACTGATTTGAACTGATTTTAGCTAAATATAAACTGAATTAAAAGAACAAAATTTATCTTTTTTTTTTAACCTTCAGGCTTCTATTTAATTAAAACAACAGGATGTACACAAAATCATTTAAATTATTTAAGCCTTCAAAAATTGTAGCCTTAGATTTAGCTTAACACACTATTCGATCACTCGTTATCCGCAACAACAATAACTAGTTAGATTCATAACGCCATTCAAACGATCGAAATAGGCATCGGTCTTCTATAACTGCTTTTCATCACAACGCTCTGAAGTTAAATTGAATTCACTCTTATTTGAAAGGTCTATAACTACGTTATTTGGTTGGCTTCACTCCTCACGAAAAATCGCTGGTTTTAAGTTACTCGTTACGACAAGTTGAAAACGACATTTTACATTGCACATCTCACACATCGTTTTGAATTCATGAAGGAGTAAAACGAGTAATGTATAAAGGTTCCAAAAAAAAAAGAATCACAACAAAAGAGTGATATCTTTGTTGTGCGTATGAATGAAACAACTATAGGACGCGAGCGTAAGTGTGAATGAAACAGGTATATGTTCGGCTTTCGGTCAACAGCTCTCATCCACTCTACGTGTGCGTGAAGTGATTAAGTTATACCTGCTATCTAACCAAACGTTTTAACCTTATAATAATCACGTTTGCTTCAGAGCGTTGTAAATATAACTAGTTACAAAAATCACTAGTAATTAAACCAGTTATTGGAAATACATCACGGTTAGGTTACGTTATCTCAAAAACCGATAACGACCCATCGCTTGACTCACGCGTCCAAGTAACTTTCACTCATACACAACTTCCTTCACCGTACTGTCAATGTGTGTAGCCCCTGTGTATGTGTGTGTGTGTATGATACCTAAAACGGTCTTAGTGTACACGTGTTTTTGATACTAGGAAGACAAGCCTTCTGTAAAGAATGATAGTAACACTGCTCTTTATGAAACTGTATTGTAACTTTGCCGGCTGTTGCCGTAACGATTTTTAGATTAATTTTCGTGAAAACGGCGATACCCGTATTGCCATTATATGCATTTGACTTTCACTGTCTATGCCGTTACCGCGGCGGAACGTGTGTCACTCGATACTTCTTAGTATTGAGTGACATAGGTAGTGCCACTGCCATTGATCCTGAAAGATGATGTTAATATCGACATATCCTAGGATATCCATGATTTCTGAATGTCTAATCATTAAATGAAGATAAACTGTTTAATTTCATGTATATGCAGAACAACTTATTTGTATCTATTACACGATTAGTCACAATTTAATATAAAAAAAAGCTTTCAAAATCAGATTTAAAGGTATTAGCTTCTGTCTGACCTCCACGAGGTGTTTTTTTTTTACTTATAGTAGGTATATATTAAAAAGCATTATGTAAGCTATTTAAAAAAATATATAATCAAAATTTCAAAAAAATATTAATATCACAGTTAAAATCAGTTAAAATCAGTTTTATTTCTGCAAATAGGCCCCAGGGGGCGCTTTTACACGTCCCAATTTAAACCTACCACTGCTTCGGGACAAGTCTGGGCTAGTGCCGAGAAGAAGCAGCGCAAGAAACTCGGTCACTATTGTCAGCCTCTTTTTAAAGAAATTTTTACAAGGTAAGGTAACTTTTACAAGGTTTAAGCAAGTACGAGCTGGGACAACTTAATGCCATACATTTCTATCATTTAAATAATCATTTACAGTGTAATAGCCCTTTTTCATTAAAATAACTTTAACATACGATTTAAGTTTATGTACAGGGAGTTCAGCAATATCCTTTGGTAATTTGTTGAAAATACGGATACAATTTCCCATAAACGATTTTCCTACTTTTCGCAGTCTGAAGCCTGGAACGGCGAGTTTATCTTTATTTCTCGTATTAAAATTGTGTACGTTACTTTTCTTAAGAAATAAATGTATTTTCTTACGAACGTAAATAATATTCTCGAGAATACGAGTATATTGAGAAGACACTGTAAGTATATTAATCTCTTTGAAGAGCTCTTTCAGCGAGTCACAGGGTCGAAGGCCGTAAACAGCCCGTACAGCACGTTTTTGCAATATAAAAATTGACTCAATATCTGCCGCTGAGCCCCACAACAGAATTCCGTATGACATTATGCTATGAAAGTAGCTAAAATATACTAATCTTGCCGTTCCAACATCAGTCAATTGCCTTATCTTTCTCACAGCATAAGCAGCAGAACTAAGTCTTCCAGACAGCCCCCTAATATGAGCACCCCATTGCAAATGAGAGTCTACAGTTATACCCAAAAAGGTAGTAAAATCTACAGAGTTTAGTGGTTCATATTTAACAATTATATGAGGGGCAGCTAACCTTACGTTTGGCATCGTAAATTTAACACATTTTGTTTTATTTGCATTTAGTAAGAGATTATTTGTTGTAAATCAATGCAATAATTTAGAGAGGGTATTGTTAACATCGTCAAATGAAGATTTGCCCCTCTTGGTTTTAAAAATCATTGATGTATCATCTGCAAACAATACCATCTCACAAAGATTATATTGTAAGTAACAGGGAAGGTCATTTATATAAACTAAAAATAGCAGGGGTCCTAATACTGATCCCTGTGGGACACCCATAACAAGGGCCGACCCTGAAGACTCAGCTCCATTTATGCAAACCTTTTGTATTCTGCCTTTAAGGTAAGAACTTATTAGATCCAAGGAATCATTCGATGCACCATAATGTTTAAGTTTTTAAGTAATATTTCATGGTCTACACAATCGAAGGCCTTTGAAAGGTCACAAAATACACCTAAGGCATCTAGATTACTCTCCCAAGCCTTAAACACATGTCTCACACTCTTTATTTCTGGTATGGCATGGTATCGTGTGATGCTGATGCTGTTTGCCTTTATTACTGGTCAATAGATGGGATCTCAGTAAACTGAAAAATGGGTAGCTTTATTTAACATCATCATCATCATCATCAGCCTATTGCAGTCCACTGCTGAACATAGGCCTCTCCAAATGCACGCCACTTAGATCGATCCTCGGCTTCTCGCATCCAGCTCCTGCCAGCCACCCTGCGCAAATCATCACTCCACCTGGCCTGAGGGCGTCCTACATTACGTTTGCCGAGACGCGGTCTCCACTCAAGAACTCGTTTACCCCATCGGTTGTCGGTTCTGCGGCTAATATGGCCAGCCCACTGCCACTTCAGCTTGCTAATCCGGTGGGCTATGTCGGTAACTCTAGTTCTCTGCCGGATCACCTCATTTCTGATTTTATCCCTAAGAGAAACTCCGAGCATAGCTCTTTCCATAGCCCGCTGAGCGACTTTGAACTTGTGGACTAGCCGTACCGTCAGTGTCCACGTTTCGGCTCCGTATGTCATGACGGGTAGGACGCACTGATTGAAGACTTTCGTCTTGAGGCATTGTGGGATCGACGATGAGAAGACTCGACGTAGTTTCCCAAATGCTGCCCAACCCAACTGAATTCTTCTGTTTACCTCATCCTCAAAGTTGTTTTTACCTAACTGCAGTATCTGCCCAAGGTACACATATTTCTGAACAACTTCGAGGACGGCACCGTGGATTGCAATCGGTTGCGGTAGTATGTGTTCATTGAACATAACCTTGGTTTTATCCAGGTTCATCCGCAAGCCGATGCGTACAGAAGAGTCAGCTAGGTCATTCAGCATCTGTTGTAGGTCCTGCAGCGTTTCTGCCATAATGACGATGTCGTCTGCAAATCGCAAGTGAGAGATGTATTCGCCATTGATGTTGATGCCTCGTCCTTTCCAGTGCAGCGTCTTGAACATATCCTCCATTGCATTTGTGAACAATTTCGGGGAAATGACGTCCCCTTGTCTCACTCCTCGATGCAACGGTATAGATTTTGTTTGCTGATTCTCTACTTGGACGGACATGGTGGCGGCTTCGTAGAGACATCTCATCACTTGGACGTACCGCCAATCTACTTGGCAACGCTGCAGGGACTCCAAAACGGACCAGATCTCGATCGAGTCGAAGGCTTTCTCATAGTCCACGAATGCTAGACACAGGGGCTGATTATACTCTTCGGTCTTCTGTATAATCTGCCGCACTGTGTGGATGTGGTCTATGGTGCCGTATCCGCTCCGAAATCCAGCCTGTTCCGGTGGTTGGAATTCGTCGAGTCTCCGCGCAAGACGGTTCGTGATGACTCTTGAAAACAGCTTATAGACGTGGCTTAGAAGGGAAATGGGTCGATAGTTCTTCAGCAGGGTCTTATCTCCTTTTTTGAAGAACAGGACGACCACACTTCTACTCCACGCCTCCGGAGTTCTCCCTTCAAACAGGACAGCGTTAAAAAGCTTTTGAAGCTCCCTCAGTACGGGTTTACCTCCAGCCTTTAGCAACTCTGTTGTAACGCCATTCTCTCCAGGGGCTTTTCCATTTTTCAGCTGTTTAAGAGCCATCTCGATTTCGCCAATGCTGACTTCTGGCAGGTCTTGAGTATAGTGGCGTGTTAACGCGGCTCTAGGGTCCTCATTTTCGGGACCAGGTCGAGATGCATGCGAAGCGTATAACCGGCCATAGAAGCGTTCCACTTCGGAAAGGACTGCTGGCCTCGAAGCAACGAGTTCTCCACTTGCTGTGGTCAATTTCGTCAGGTGGCTTCTTCCAAGAGATTGTACGAACACTTACGACCCCCGATTTTGCTCGATCGCTCTTTCAATCGCAAGAGTATTGGAGCAACGGAGGTCGTGTCGTACGAGCTTTCAGATCTCTTGGTTTAGAGCCCGCTTTCCCGACGAAGTGACGGGTGGGTTTTCACGTCGTTCCTTCATTAGCCCTAAAGTCCCTTCCGAAAGCTTTGACTTCCTGCCCTTACGCTGCATTTCATAAAATCTTATACCTTCTTCCCTGAGGATCCGAACCACATTTTCGAGGTTCTGGTTTACGTCTGTTGTGGTTTCCACGGCAGCGAGTCGGTTTTCCAGGTTTGACTAAAACGTGTCAGATCCTATCATGGTTTGGAGCAAGGTAGGTCGGAGCCTAGACTTCATCAGACGGACACGTTCAGCCTTAAAATCGATATTCAGAGAGCCTCGAACGAGTCGGTGATCGCTTCCGGTATTAAACCTGTTGATCACGGAGACGTCTCTGAATATATGCTTTTTGTTGGTCATGATGAAGTCAATCTCATTTTTCGTCATAGTGTCGGGGCTCTGCCACGTCCACTTCCTTTGGGGCTGTTTCTTGAAGAAGGAGTTCATCAAAAAGAGCCCCTCGCGTTCGAGGAAGTTGACAAGCATTTGCCCCCTATGGTTTCTGCATCCAAATCCATGGGATCCTACTACCGATTCGTTGCAATTCTGTACTCCCACTTTAGCGTTGAAGTCCCCCATAACAACGCTGTAGTGCGTCTTAGTGGTGAAGTGGAGGGCCTTTGATATGTCATCAAACATATCCTCCACCTCTTCGTCCGAGTGTTTCGAGGTCGGCGCGTACGCTTGCACCACCTTGAGGTTATACCTCTCGGTGAGCTTAATAATAAGGTACGCTACCCTGTTCGACACACTGGACACTTCTACAACGTTGTCAGAAAGGGACTTATTTACCAGAAACCCAACGCCACCTTGGGATTGTTGGTCTCCCTCACGGAAGTACATTAGGTGACCCGATTCGAGGGTTATAGTGACCTCCCCGTCTCTTCGGACTTCACATAGCCCTAGGATATGCCACCTAATCTTCCCAAGTTCCACCTCAAGTTGGGCCAGATGCGAGTCTAGCCGTAACGTGCGTCCGTTGTACGTCGCCAGGGTCAATGGTTTTTGGTGGCCTCCCGTAACCCGCAGATTCTTCGCACCCCCCTTGTTATTTAACAGCAATAACTTTTTGATGATTCATCCATTTACAATAAATTCGTAAATTGAAAATACAATTCCTTGAATAATAATTTCGACTGGATCTGGAAATCGTCTTGAAAAAAACCATTTTATACATTTTTTAAACCTATTCCCAAATAGTATCTGTAGATAGTAAGAGAGTATGTTTTTTTTTTCATAGTTTGCCTACATTTCACATGGCAGCTGCAGTAGAAGTGCTTACATTAGGCACATACAGCCGCCTACCAGCTGTGATCCGTGAGCGTTTAGTACCGCCGCCGCCGCTCACGCCGGCCGAACGCCGCTCCACGCTCCGGGCATTAGCACATGTTGTCCGACAAAGGCTTACCACGGCATCATTACCGAGCGATGTTCGTAGCTTAAAGGTTGGGTGGATAAAGAATATTTAGAACAGTAATCTGATATTGTTAGCAACTTTAAATAACCTACTTATAAACTTGTAACTACAAATAAGTAGTACTTAGGCGGTCATGCTTATTCTATTGAATTGTAATAAATAATTTTGAAATAGAAACATCAACAAACAACTAGTATAATACAAGTGTCTGTTTATTTTTACTTTTAGGTGGAAAATGGCAGAGCTACATTTTCAGTTGGTCAAGAATTTAGCGTATCATTAACAGTTATGGGTGACGCCCCTAATCTACCATGGCGATTGTTAGACATTGCTATCTTAATTCAAGACAGTGAGACAGGAGGTAAGGGGTAAAAATAATGTATAAATATGATGATGAAGAATCACTTCTGACTTTCTGTAAATCAATTGGACAAACTAAAAGAATAAAAAAAGAAAGCTAGTGCTGAAATGCTCAACTGCTTAATCTTTTTTTGCCCGTTGCAACCGTATGAGTTTCAGCTCTAGCTAATCTTGTTGATGGGAAGCTAGCTAAGAGAATAAATAAAAGACCCGGTTGGTGGTCCGCCTTCTACGCAATAGCCTCGGGTTTGACTCTCAGTAAAGGCTAATTCGTTGGTCACGGCTTCTGTAACAATATTGAAGTCGTAAAAACTCGGTATAAACTCTGATACCAGGCTCACTATGAAGATAGTCAAATTAGAAAAAGGAAAAATAAACAAGGGACCCCGACTTGGATATCTTTCTTTTTTCTCCCGCTAAAAGCAATTGAAATGTATTAATTTATTCTTCAGAAGGCAAGCCTCTTGTGCATAGCTCTCAACTCGCCTGGCTTCGCGGAGTAGCGCAAGCGCGGCTCGCGGCTGCAGGCCTGGGTGGCGCTCTCGCCGCACTGCGATACTTCTGCCGATCCCTCTCACTAGAACTGTTGTACACGCAAACGCTCAGGCTATGTCGCGACCGCCTAGCGAAACATCTGCAAGTTGACAAATACGTACCTGGACAAAAACTTCAAGTTTCTTATTGGAGGTAAGAAGTGTGGTTCTCTAGAGTTGTTTAAGTTGTTATTTTTACTAATTAATGCTAAATATACTATGATACTGATATTTGTCACTAAATATTGCCTGAACGGCTAAACAGATCTGGATTTGGCTTTGAGGTAGACTAAGACTATAGTCTGGAGTACAAGCTACTTTATATTCCGGGAGGAAACATGGTTTCCGTGAGATCGTTTTGTTTTTTACAGATAAGGCAATCAAAATTTTTTTCAACAGTTCTTACAATGATCATCAAAATTTCCACGTGAACAACGGCGAAGCTAGTGCTATAATATATAATTCTATTGCTTCAAGTTGAATTTGAACCTCAATTTTGTAATCGTAATCGTTCGAAAGTTTTTCATTTGAATTAGTCTGTCAAGATCAGTTAAAAGTGACGCGAAGGTTGTTGTTAAGTGAGATGATGAAAGAATTCTTCGGTCTTGTAGTTTCGGAACTTATTCCATTCAAACAATCAAATCTATCTTCTTTATCATATTAATGTATTCGAGAATTGCGCTGTTGTCGGTTATGTGATCAAATTGCACTCTCTTGTCAGGGAACTAGGTTGCGAGCTCGGCTACCGGCTTATAATCGGCGCAGAGGGCGAGTCGCTCTCCGTGTGGCACGTGCCGGCGCTGACGGGCGGCGAGCGCGTGTCGGCCGCGCTGACGCCGCACGCGCCGTCCATGGAGCGTCTACTGGCACATACGGTGCATGTACGCTCGCGCCAACGGCTCAACGATCTCAAGGTGCTGCTCAACGATCTCGGGGTGAGTAGATTATTAATACGCCGTTAGTTAGTTAGATGAACTTTGAGTTTTTCGAACATGACCTTAATTGGGCCTTTGTGCGTGATTGAAAAATTCACACCATTTTTATGTCAGTCCAGAAACCCACCAGGCCTCGTATATCTCTGAGTGCCTCTTGTATGGAATGAGGTTTCTCAAGGAATTCTGTCCAGTGTGTGCTTACGCTGTTACAGGGTAATATCATATGCTCTGATGTTTCCTCTTCAATCAGACATCCCCTAACAAGAGCACTATCTGTTATTTATACCTATATTGAAGTGATGCTTATTTAGAGCACAATGATCGGTTACAATACCCGTATAAATACGGGTATTGTAACCGGTCATTGTTAGCTAGCTCAGACTTTCTGATTAAAACGACGTATATTTGAGATGATGCTGGACATGAAAAAATAATGACTATACGCAGTATCATACTGAAAAGACACTTCGGACAGTTCGGACTAATGACCGACTTATAGTTCAATGAAATGGTATCTATCTACACTAGTAGATATGAGCTAAATTGTAATGCGAGTGCGCAGGTATCGTGTGGCGTGCCCACGCTGGCCGTTTGGACTAACGACCGACTTGTGGAGCAATTAAAATGCATACTTATGCCAGTGTAGATATAATGTGCTAAAACGTACTGTATGTGTCGTATGGTGGTGGGCAGGTGAAGTGCGGTGTGGACGGGTGCATCCAATGAAAATGCGCCCTTATGCTAATTTAGAAATGAGCCCTAATAATGTAATGTAGATCTGAGCTGATATCTCATTGTGGTGCGCAGGTGGAGTTTAATCAAAATACGCCGTTATGCTAGTGTAGATAAGAGTTGGTGTCTCATGGTGGTGCGCAGGTGGAGTGCAATGAAAATGCGCCCCAAAACTAGTGTAGATCTTATTTATTTAAAAGGTACACCAACAGTTTACATATTATACGCACTTAACTATAAATAACATTATCAGTGTTGTCATCTTATATGCATACCTATTATAGGCGTACACAGCATTGATGAAAAAAGAAACCTTTGACTAGATAAATAGTCAAGGGAGTTAACGAAGCAACAGTAACTAAATCATTTTGACTCAACAATTCCACCCCAATATAAAACAACAAGTGTGCTTAATGAGAAAATCATAATAATAAAAAAAAAAAACTAAATCAGAACCCATCACTCGTTCAGAAGCTTGACAAGTCCCTTCTTAAACTTAGGCAAGGAATCGTGGAAAATGTCAAGTTTCGTATTACACAGATCATTGTATCGTGAGCAACATCTGACGAGAGGAGCGTGACGACCAAGGTTGGTCCGAGTATGTGGCAAAGCAAAGGTCTTTTTTTCTTTTTTGTAGTGTAACGAGGCACACGAGCTGGCACTGATAATTTGGTACGTTCAACGAGATCAGGACATTTTATTTTACCATTAATAAGACCGTGCAATAACACAATATCCGTTCGTGCTCGACGACTACGCAGGGTACTCATGTTAAAAAACTTGAGTCGCTTGTCGTATGGTGATCTATGCGATATGCCTCTAGAAATGAACGCTAGATGTTTGGTGAACGCACGTTGAATACCCTCTAAACGCTGGGAATAAACAGCGTACACGGGACTCCATGCGACGCTCGCATATTCCAAGTTGCTACGGACCAGTGCATTGAATAGCGTTATACGAGTGGAATTAAGTCGAAAACCAGCACTGATTCTTCTTATAAAGCCCAGCATTTTGTAAGATTTCTTAACGACGTTATTAATGTGTGATGTGAAGTTAAGCGTTACACCCAGATCTCTTATTTCCTCCATTTCGTGTATTTTGGCGTTATACATTTTATAGGCAGAGGGGAAAGGGCTTTTTCTTTTTTGTGTATTTTATATGGTAGCATTTATCGATGTTCAGGGTCATAGCGTTAGCTTCACACCACATTTGAACACTGGTTAAATGTTCTTGGATGAGCATCATATCATGGTTACTATTAACTGACTTATAGATTTTCAAGTCGTCGGCGAACAGACTATACTTACAGTGCCTTATGTGTGTAGTTATATCATCGATAAATATTAGGAATAGAATTGGTCCCAAGTGAGAGCCCTGGGGGACTCCAGATGAAGCATAGTACACATCAGATTCATATCCATCAACAACAACTACCTGGGGTCTCATATTGAGGTATGACCCAAACCAGCGAAGCAACCCACCATGAACCCCTTTTATTTGCAACTTCGAAAGAAGCAAAGAATGGTGAACTTTGTCGAAAGCGCTGGCAAAGTCTGTATACACAGCATCAATTTGATTCCCACCATCTACTCCTTGAGCCAAGTCGGAGATAAATGAGACTAACCTGGATTGAGTCGAACGACCCCCACGAAAACCATGCTGGTACTCAGCCAGTGAACTGTCCACATGACAACTAATTCATATTAAAATTCTTTGGACATATCACCCGTAAAGATAACGCTATGGAACGGTTGGTAATTCAAGGTCGAATTGAAGGCAAGCAAGGTCACGCGGTCGATCTCCAACTAGATGGCTGGATCTTGTTGAAGCTATTATACAATGTCCAGCAATTGTTTGCTCCAGGAATGCTGCAGATCGCAATGCGTGGAGGGCCGTCGCTAGAGCAGCGGCCTATTGCGGGATATAGAATCCATAATCATGACAGAGTGGGCGCTGTCAAAAGAGCATGATTAAGAAGAACTAGTGTAGATATGAGCTGATGTCCCATGATGGTGCGCAGGTGGTGTGCAGAGTGAGCGGGTGCGTCCAATGAAAATGCACCCCTATACTAGTGTAGATATGAGCTGACATCCCATGGTGGTGCGCAGGTGGAGTGCAGCGTGGGCGGCTGGCCGTGCGTGCTGGCGTGCTCGGTGGTGTGGTCATGCCTACATGAATTTCCAGAAATTTAAATTCGTAATAGGCTTTTCAGGCCAATAACACAACGGACTTGTAATCCTTCATATTAATGAGATTAGGCAAATAAAAAAATTTACTTTTGACGTTCTGGAAAATGTTAATCATGATTTTGAATAGTCGGAATTTTAATTCTTTGGAAACGTTATATTCGGAGGTTTGAAAATCGGAATATTCAATTTCGGAATTAAATATTAGGGAATCTTTGGGTGTTCCCGTAGATATGAGCTAATGCCTCATGGAGGTGCGCAGGTGTTATGCAATGAAAATGCGCCCTTATGCTAGTGTAGATATGAGGTGACGTCCCATGGTGGTGCGCAGGTGGAGTGCAGCGTGGGCGGCTGGCCGTGCGTGCTGGCGTGCTCGGTGGTGTGGCCGTGCCTGCGCGCGGAGCAGCTGCTGGTGTGCGTAGGCGCGCACGGTGGCCGGCTGCGCGCGCGCGTGCCCGCCTACCCCGCCTCGCCGCGCATGCCGGACCTGGCGCGTGCGCTCGCCGCTGCCGACCGGCCGCTCATAAGGGCACTGCTCACACAACTCAGGTAACTACAAAAACTCCAAAAATGCTAAACGTGAACATTTTTGATACCAATTTCCTTTTTCTTAAAGTTTGTGCTTCGTGTTTGTTGTTGTTTAGTGTCAAATATTTCTTTCTCTCTTTCCAAAACAAATTAGAAAAAATAACGGTTTTATTGAAATGATGTAGTGAAGCAAGTAACGGCCTATATTATAGGGCAAATGCTTCGTTCCATCATTGAATTCAAGTTACCATAGCAATGATGGGTACTGACATAATTACCACGCACTTAAACCCCATGCCGCCGCTGACAGACCGCTCATAAGGGCACTGCTCACGCAGCTCAGGTAACTGTAAAAGCTGCTTACAGCTGTAACTGTAAAATAAATGAGCGGGAACCTTTTTGGAACTTATTTTTTAAAATGTTTGTGTTTCTTGTTTGTTTATGATTTTTTTCAAATAAATATTTCTTCATTTCTTTCTTCTATAAAAACAAAAAAGTAAAAAAAAAATAAGAACGGTTATATTGAAATGATGTAGTATAGTAAGTGACGGCTTATAATCATTCTACTATAGGGCAAAGGCTTCCTTCCACCATTGATCCACGGTACATAAAATACAGCCTGGTGACGAACAGACGGACAGCAGAGTCTTCCTGTTTTATCCTTTGGTTACGAAACTCTAATTAAACAACTAAATAAAACCGTTTGAACAGAACAGATATCTATTAGGATAGTCAAGATCCTTGTAGTTCCGACTTGTCCGTCTATATGTCTATTATAAAGCTTTGGTTTGGCATAGGTAAATGTATCAATCACGCCGAGAAAATGGCTAAATGAAATGTAAAAAAATGATTTTTAGCTTAATTCTCCGACATGTGGAGTGGAAGTGAAGGATTTGTTTTTTTTTTATGCCATAGTGTGTCGTTCGGGAAGGTCTGTAAAAAATATCGTTGTTCTGTGAATACCAATTTTTGATTCAGGTCATGGTAACATATTAAGTTTTAAAGAAAAATAAGTGTACTTACATACTTGTACAGTTTTGGTCAAAAGTGTCATTTTTTGCAGGTTTTGGCTAGTAGCGCGCCGTTGCGAGAAAACTTTACAGCATCTGCCTGCTAGCGTGTGTGAACATCTACCGTTCCTACACGGGCCAAATCACCCACTCAACAAATTATCGCCCGATCGGCTCTACGTCACGCTACATAGGCATACTGATCATATACTGGCAAGTGTATTATAAAGATTATTAATGTTTCCCAACTTTTGTGGACTAAAATATTATGTTTAAATGGACAAATTCACAACTGCCTATCTTTGTGGTGTGGCGGTGTCTTTGTCGATCAATTCACTCTAAAAGTTCAAATGCAGCCCTAAGCTGTTAGGAAATATTTTAATAGTGATGGGGATTTTTGTTTAAGGGGATTACTAAAGCTAAGTGCTGCCCCTAATTTATTTAGTTTTATTAAGCTATTGCATAGCTTCTATCGTGGGCCTTGAGCGTGGGGACCGTATCCAAAAATTCCGTAACGAAAATAACCTAACCTAACACTCGGGGCGAGGCACGATCAAACAATTTTGAATTTTCGAAATTTAAAAGAATTTAGAAGGAAATAAGGATTTTGACAGTATGGTTGCCTATGGTAACCATATCTGCCAAAATAACAGAAAAATTTAATTACAAAAGTCAAAATTAGAAAATACATAAAATTATAAAATTAAGCTATTGCATAGCTTCTATCGCGGGCCTTGAGCGTGGAGACCGAATCCAGAAATTCCGTAACGAAAATAACCTAACACCCAATTAATACTAAAAGTAATTTGCTAAAATGATACTGTTCTAGATTTTAGGGAATTAAAATCAATTTAGTTTAGAAGTAATAAATTTAAATTATTTGGGGGCAGCACTTAGCTCTAGTAAGTCCCCTTAAGAATAAAAAAATCTCACGTATATTTTATGATTATGAGGGTCTTAATTCGTCAGTTCTCTGATGACATGAGCCTTCTGTAAAGATTTGTTGATTTTTAGGAGACTATTTGGTAATAATACAAAATATAAATCCTAGATAGTGGAGATGAAGGAGGTGGCGGCCGGCGGCACGGCCACCACCAGCAACAGCAGCAACAGCGGCAGCGCGTGCTCCGTGGCGCTGTCCTTCCACCTGGCGGGCGCCCGCCGCTGTACGCCCGACGAGTGTGAAGACGAGGTGAGACACACATTATAACATTATTATTGGAAATGTTTTTATATTTTATTTACTTGGACCAACCAAAAACAGTTTACATTGGTGCAGTAAAATAAATAAAATTAAAATTAAAATCGCTTAATGTAACTGTTAATTACAGGTTAGTAATTAGTTCCACATGCAAAAAGGGTTTCAGTATAGAAGTCCGCCCCGGACGGCACTTTTAGGAGGCGGCGAAATATGACATAATATAAATATAGTAACACTAGCTGATGCCCGCGGCTTCGCGCGCGTGGTATTTTATCTGTTACACAGTTTTCGTCGTGACTCAACCCTCTCTCCTCCACTTTTTTCCTCGACTTCCTTTGCCTACGGTGCTGGGGGTGGCCATCTCGAGCGAGGTGGTGGTGGGCACTTAGTGGGAGCCAATACGTCGTTGCCGGCTTACCGGGGCCCGTTGATACAATAGTTAGATGAAAGGGGCCGATTTATACTATTGTTTTAGGGATCCGGTGTTGGTTCTCCTAGCGTATCGTGGTCCAAGCGAGCTCGCACCACATCTGTTTGCATTTACATGAAATCTGAAGTACAATATCATTTGAAGCTTAAAAAACTGTCAATGCTGTAGTAAAACAAACCATTCAAAGCAGCTTGCAAGGCTTTATTCGAATAACTGGCGTAGAGCCCGGAAGAAGTGACCCTGTGTAAAAAACCAAATTCTTAGTTTCCAACCAAGTAGGTAAATCCATTTTTCTCGATCCATAAGCGATAAAAAGGCTAGAGTTATTTAATTCGGGGTTTATACCATGTACCTTATTTATTATGAGTTTCCGATATTTCGGCACTGTTGCAAGCGCCATGATCACGGGAGAACTCTCAGTTCTAAATAAGGTACATGGTATAAACCCCGAATTAAATAACTCTAGTGATAGTGACCATGAAAGTTTAAATCAGTATATTGATAAAAAGGCTATTTTACAAAGACAATTTGCTTGCATACTACGTTTGGATAAAAGACCTAGATCGGACGGTGGACGTCGGACTTAGACGGTGTAGTACCAGCATCGGTGTAGAGCTCTGGAAAAGGCAGTCCTATGACATTCTCCCTTCATGATCGATAGACGAAGTTTCAAGTACTTCAATTTGATATTAAACACTAATAATCAACCACATAATTTTCCACCGTTTTTCACAACTTATAAACAACATTACAAAATACAACATCTATACTAATATTATAAAGCTGAAGAGTTTGTTTGTTTGTTTGAACGCACTAATCTCAGGGAGTACTGGTAGAGGATAACTGGTAAACTTTACAGGATAGAGAACTGATTCGTCTGTACTGACCACTGTATCTTTAAATTGTTACTTATTTCTTCAGCTTCAATGATGTCAGCGAAACATAATTAATTACTACTGCCACTGTTATTAGTGGGTGAATGGTGGTAGCTATTCTTAAGTTAAACAACACGGAATTATGAAGTAAGGTTATTTTTTTTCTGACCGTTCTATTTTCATGTTTTAAAAGTGTATTTTTTTAAATATGGTGAAAATTAAATAAAAATTCCATTTGGATGCGTTAGATAGGAAGGTTCAATGAACAAACTATGCCTTAAAAGCTTTGCGTCATAGAAATAAAAATCGTTACTAAATAGAAGTTTATCAAATCATCTCCTCTAAAATACACTTTCCTCGTAGATACACTTTTGAAAAATCACCGCTTTTGTTCATACACTTTGGCCAAGTACAGCAAACCAGAATAAACGGAAGCTTTTCAAATGGTCTACCAGTCCATATTGATTTAATCCACCGGTTAGCTGCTCAGTGTTATTGCAACACACTTATCTTATTCTGCCTGAGATACGGGTCTATGCCCAGTTTTTTGTACTGCTTAATATAGTTGATAATTTCATGAGGTACAACAGTGTAGTTTTTAAGATTTAATAATTGATTACCTATTCCATTTTTACTTACTTTAAGTTTTGCATGCATATAGCATGTAAAGGAATTTTATTATACGTATATTGTAGTGTTGGTTGTACAAATAAATAAATTCACTTACCAATTTTATTCTACACACTTTTTTCGATTTCCCAACATTTGTCTCTACCGTATAGGTAAACAAAAATGATTGAGTTCTAAATAATACCATTCTATTTATAAGTACTGTTATTTATTTTCTGAATATGTTCCTAAATATAGATAAGACAGCCAATAGGAATTATCAAGTTTCGTCAAAATTTTCGTTACAAAGCCTCCTATTTCTCCGTCAACTTTGTCCTTCAGGGCGTATGGAATACGTCTAGATGAAAATAGGTGTCACATTTTCTTGAAGCACTAATTGAGCTTTATAGTTTGATATGCAAACAAGAGTTCCGTCAAACACTATTTAAAAATCTTTTAGTAATCTGTCCAATTTTGAGTTGTTGATCATTTACTAACTGAATTTTAACTAACTCACAAGGGTCCCGTTGAGCACATAAATATAATATAATACGTTTTCTGATGTAATTCTGGGCTCAAAGATGTTAGAAACGTGTATTTCCTTGTATCGATATCATCACATCTGTTCAGTTTTAAGTAAGTATCCAACCGTTTAATGATGTTTTTGAATGTTTCGTCCTTGGGGAATGGTACTGAGTTCAATTTAGATGTCCTAAGGTTTGTTTGTGGCCGACCTTTGCTCCTCAGTACCTTCTGCATACATGGAATTGTTTCTTACTATCGAATTCAAACTCTGCAGTTTCACTTTTAGCTGTGTTGTAATTTCCTGAAGGTTATTTTTTCCTTCAATCTCATTTTCCTACTGTGACCCACAGTAATTTAATTATTTGTTGTCGTATCTCTTCCAAATTATTCTTGGTAATTTTGTACATTTAATTTTGTCACTGGTCACTCACTAATTTTAATTCATAATCAGAAATTTCTCGTAGGGTTTGTATCTGGCTGCCGAATTTTATAATGCAGCCTTTTAATGAAGTTCGTGTACGTTTTAACTTAGTTAATTCATCCATTTGGGCGCCTATTATTAAATTCTAAAATAATACTATTCTATTTGTAAGAAATGATATTTATTTTCTGATTGACACATTGAATGTCATAACAAACTAAGTAAAGTCAGAAAGTATAAATATGTAAAGAGTATGGATATGACGCGGAACCGAACAAACTTTGCCCCCGTTTTTTATCCCCTTTAAGATTAAATTTTCAAAAATCCTGAAAGACGTAATTCATAATTTCTAATCAGGTAGCTGGATACCAATTTTCATCGACTTAGCTTCAAAACTGAAGGAGTTTCATACAAACTTATGGGGCCCTTTTTAACCCCTTAGAGGCGGAATTTCCGAAATTCCTTTCTTAGTGCTCACCTACACTATAAAAGGAAGCACCGTGAAAATTTTCAGACTTTAAATCCCAGTAGTTTGGGCTGTGCGTTGATATGTCAGTCAGTCAGTCATTAAATCAGTTTTCATTTTTATATATATAGAAGATAATATACATAATAATAAACATTTCATATTTTATTTTTCAACTACGCTTCAGACCGATTGAAAATGAGCACGGAATTATTTCATCACTTAACCTGTGACGAAATCGGAGAATCACCGTCATCTTTTAATGAATGTATAATAATGACATTGTTCACTGTAGCAACTTGCAACACCACGTGAACTTGCAATTATCATCGTACGGATCATCAGTGATTTCCCGTACTTTATCTTGTTTTTGATTTTTTTAAGACTAATATTTAACAAGAATAACTTCTATCTTAAAAAAAAAAGAGTCCAATATTGTATAATACAAAGTATAGAGTCTCATTATAATGCAAAATAGACAGCACAGTTACTATGCTCACAAAGTAAATAAATAAATTGATAATAAAAAAAGAAATAAAGGAAATAGGCAGACTTGGGCCTGACTGTTACAAGAACCAGATAATAACTAAAATTCATAATGTATTTTTTTTGAGCTTGTCGTAAAATATCAATTATCAGTTCTATGGGACAAAAAATGTTAAAATTATAATGAAATGAAACTGATACCCACAATATCCTCATTCCAAATCCATTATCCACTATGCAAGGTTGCCAGTAACAAAAATAGGTGATTTAAATTCGATTCGATTCAATCGCTAGTGAATTTGCTACTAGAGGCGCTAGTGTCGCGTGAGGTCCAATATCATTCACTTTGTACTGGTTTTAGCGGAATTTGTTGCATAAATTATAATTTCTTTAATTTACCTGCTGGAAAGTGATCTCCTTCGTAAAATATCGCAAATATGGATTATTTGGCGATTAATGTGCCCCGAATTAAGAAAAAGCGCAAAAATAGGCGGCCTCAAGAGCAACTGTTTCAGAAGTTAGTTTGTTGATATCAAGATAGTTATTTATAAACAATATAACCTTAATTAGATTCAAGATATAACACTTTGTTTCGGCGCTAATCACCTTTGACTGGTGCGCAAACTGGTGAGCAAAGAAACGGTAGTCCCCATTCTGACAGTTCGATTTTATTTAGTTGATTAAATCATAATCTCTTTAGATAAGCTATTTTAACTATGTAATGGTCCTGCAATTGTAGCAAAATATTTTTACTGAAAAACAATTGAAGAATTTATTATGCAATTGATGAAGATTAAAATGTTTTGTGAGCTGTTTTTTACGTAAATAAATTGCTAGTATAATTAGAAAAATACAATTCCTTGAATGAAATTTTTAACCCTCTAAGTTGCGACAACTCATGCGTCATGTAATAACTTAATTATTTGTGAAATATTTATACAAATATTTTAACAATAGGTTAAGATGAAACAACTTTTTTAATGTTTTTAAAACTGTTCTCTAAGCAAATAAATTGCTACTGTGAAATGAAAATACAATTCCTGGCATAGAAAAATATAATATAATAAATAATATAATAGGAAGATTGTATTATAAGTCCCATCTCAGGCAGTCAAAAAAAAATGTATCCAAGGAGATGATAATGTTATTTTCTATGGATAATCGATTGCAATTGATTGATTGCATCGATTCGATTATTTGTCTTTTTTTTTTATCTGGTAACAATAAAATGTCACAGTGACGAGACTGACATTCGTTCGATGTGCGTTTTGTTTTTTTGAGTCGTTCTTACTTTTATGTGTTTTTGTATGATTTTCTGTTATCTCCACGACCCTTGCTACGATTACTTATTAACTAAAATCATTTAACACTCGTCTGGGGGATGCCATATCTCTTTATTGTATTAGTATAGTAGGCGATTTAAAAAAAAAATGAAGTTATGATAGTCTTAGTCTGCAGACTGTCTTAGTAAATGAACATACCTCACATAACCTAACTAACGACAGGAAAACATTAAATATTTCTATTTCCCCATTAGATCACTGTGAAATTTAAACACATATGAAATTTAGGTCCAAGAACCTAGTAAAATGCTTAATATTATCCATGTAACAGTTAGGCCCAAGGTCCTATGAAAGACTACCCATCTCCTTTAAACAGCTCTGCTGATCAATTTGCCAAAAGGCAACATTTGTTCGTTCTTTCCACCTCTTTCCACCGATCGATATGTATTTAGTATAAATATGAGGGCGGCAAAATTATCTTTGCCCCAGGCGGCAAAATTATCTTCCGCCCCGGGAGGTTAACACCCACGCTACACCACTGCACGCATGCGTAGTTTAAACTCTTGAAATCGTGTTTTTTGTTTTCGCGTTTACAGAACACTTTATAAAATACTTTCTGTCTTTCCTAGCTATAGTCCTTAAAATATAGCTTGATTAGAATGACACCTGTCAAACTGAGGTGACTATCTTACTCGACTGATCAAGCGAATAAAAACAGTTAAGGCGAATAAAATAAAACGAAAATCAGATATATTAAGATTTAACAGTAAGTCAGTATCGTGATCATTATCAGAACAATTAGAACAATAATGAAAATCAATTAGATTTTTTTTATCGCATATCTAATAAATTTGAAAATTTTTCGTAAACCAATGCTCATTAAATCATATTTTGTAACATTTATTTTACATTACTTCGATTTTGAAATATTGTTAGTCTGTCGATTTCGAGTTGTCTATTTTACGTCATCACTAGCTATTATGAAAAATGACGTAACCTTGCAAAGACGTCTTTTAAAGTTAGGTGTAATTTTTGTGACTGGATTATTTTGATGTTTGTAACTATAAATATCTATTTTATATAATTAAATTGATTAATATGTACAGCAATGTACGAGTATAAAAAAATATTCTTAACTTGCCAGATGCCAATATTTTTTCGTTTACAAATGTGTTTCACTTGTGTGACGTTGGTACAAAGTTACGTCGTCTCTTTCAGTGAGAACTGTCATTCTAATCAAGCTATATTTTAAGGACTATAGATTGTTTAATTTCAATTATTCCTTTAAGTGAAGATACTAGCAACTGCATATAATTTAGATATTAAAACACTCAATAAACTACTATTGAAGCTGTGCATATTTTTAACAGCAATCTGCGGCAGTAGTAGCGGCAGGCGGCCCACCAAGCGCGGCTCGCGCGTTCTTCAAGATACATTCACTAGTCGAACTAGATACGTTCACGCTCACACACGGGCCCTTCACACCGCTCGACACGCCAGGTTAGTAAATTTAACATACAATCTACGTGTCTCACTATGTCGTATAATATACATTTATTGAGCAATTATCAGTGGCTGTGTCGCGCTCATTGCGGCATCGCCTCATACTGAGCGGAGACCCTTTTGGTGCCATTAGTTTTAGGTTCTATTGTAATCTATCTCTAAGTCTAAAACAGAAAGAGCTGATCCCCGCAGTGCGACAGTTAGAGCTGTTAGGCTCTGTTCCTCCGTCCATCCGTTAGCAGGAGCAACGGTCTGAAATTGTTGGCGGCAAGCGGTTAAGGACGTAGTACTTTCACCCTGGGTGCCGGGCTGGTAAATACGAAGTCACTCGAGGCGGCGGGTCCAGCGGTCTCCAGTTTTAGAACCTTTTTCTGCAATCCAGCGTGGTTCATTTTCACGCTATCTACAACGTGTTCCTTTTGATATCCCATAAGTCTAAGGTTATGTTCTATAGGTAAAAATAATATAAAACGCCCTAGAACATGTGGTATAAAAATCAATAGTTTCGAATATAACATCAATTTTAGTTAAATTTGTAAAAAAATATAACCAGTATGGCGAATCCTTAGTTTTGCGAGATGTTGGCAAACATACACTAAAGTGTAGTAGTAAAGTAGCGGGAGAGCGTAACTTGTAAAAAATATTGACGCCAGCAGTATCTTCCCTTGGAGTCACTGGCAAATCCAAATCCACTTCTGACACCAAATGTTACGAACGTGGAGTTTGGGATTTGGATAAAACACCATTGATTTATTAGAAGAATTTATTAGGCGATGAACAGGTAGCAAACACTATCACAAAAGCCAAATCACAAGAATCGTAGTCCGGTTACTCGCTGAGGTCGTTGGATCCAATACACTATTAGCCGATCCGCAGAGTAGTACTTTTATCCGTTGGTATCGCTAAGGTCGTCGTTACTTCGCACTTGATCACTTTTCGCAGGTATCGCACCGAAAGCTCACAATGAACTGACTGCGGCGTCCCAACTCCTGTTATTTATATCTCTCGACATCTACGCCGGTCGCAAATACTAGAACGTTCGTTTAGAAATAGCAGGAAAAAATAACAAGGACGTTAAACGTAAACAACACTAGTGAGTTATGCCATTTTACGCCTTAATTTGTAAACTTGAAAGTTCTATGTCGCTTGCACTAAGATCTTGTTATTACTTTGTGGTCAAACTTAGGTAGTTATGTCCACGACAATATAAAGCATAATTTAGCCGGGTTATAAAGTTGACTGTGCCGTATTTCGTGTAAAGTATACGTCAGTTATTCAATCGAGGACAGTTTTAACTACCATTTTTGTATCGAAATGTGTATCTAGTTCATAGGTAATCTCTTTAACGTAATAACTCCCCAGGTATGCAGCCGGGCAAACGAAAGCTGTCGAGCGGAAACGCGCGCGCGGTCCGCGTGCGGCAGCCGGCGTACTTCCTGCCCGAGCTGGCGCACGTCGTGGCCGCCGCCGACGAGCGCGTGCCGTTCGTCAACCTCGCGCAAGAGGTAATGTGCTTAAGGGTCATAGCAATATGGTCGAGTTTTGGCTGAACTAATAAACGTTGCCGTATATTGAAATGAAACCTGCAAAGTGCATGTAGGGGGCTACGTACGTTGTAGGGATCCGTGTTGTACGTTGCAAATCCCTACTTGTTAGATTTTGTAACCGTTTTTTTTTGAGTAACAATAATTGCAGGTACCATTAAATTTTATGGAATGAATTTATTTCTACTTCTAACACATTTTGTAAGACTATCGACTTATTTGAAACTTGCAAACCCAACTTAATTGTTGATAGTTTCTTAGAGGAGACCTATCTCTAGAGAGCTTCGTTTGGCTGAGAGGATGATGATTGACAGGTTGATTGAAAAGGTTGCATTAGAAAATATGGTGGTTAGGTTTTGTAATGTTTTTTTTACTGAATAATCTTTTTCAATGACAATAATAAATGCAACGCTTTGTCTTTAAAAATACTGTTTTAAAATAGAGTTCTAATTGACTTGGGACTTATACCATGTACCTTGTTTTTTATGAGTTTACGATATTTTGGCATTATTGCAGGAGGATCGTAAAAAACAAGGTACAGTTGGTAAGTTTATCCATTTTTATATAATTAGATCTGTGTCAACCACTAGAACATGTGCTAAATACTATTGTTGTCGTGCACCAGCTGGCGGCCCGCGGGGTGACGCACGGCGGCGTCCAGCCCGAGTGGTGCGGGTCGGCGCTGGGCATGCGCGTGGTGGCGCTGCCGCGGCCCGAGGGCGCCGACGCCGCCGCCGCCGCCGCGCTGCGGGCGCGCATGCTGGCCGCCACCGTCCGTCTCACCACTAAGAACCAGGCGCGAGTGTGGACCGCAGAGATTGTGTTCCACGGATCGCCGGTGCGCACGCCTAATCCGAAGGAGCAAGGTTAGCTTTCAGTCACTATAACCAATCTTACTGATGACTTGCAGTCTGATGTGTAAAAAAATTAGGAGTTTTTTTAACTTTGTTTATTGATTAGGTTTACTAATTAGTAAGTAAACACTACAATAGGTGCACATCTAACTTTAGGTAGACACATCATATAAATTTACTATAACAAGTGCCAAAACAATTTAAATTACATTTATACAAAATATTTTTTGTAACAAAATCGATGATCAGTACAGTTCGTTTGAGGTCGAAACCGAAGTAATGCATTTATTGTGAAGTCTACACAGTTATTTCTGATTTAACATACCTTAAGAGGCTTGGGCTTTGACTAAAGAGATTAGCTTTACAACATGTAGGTACATTTTTTTTGTAATAATAAATATTTTTTATATTTTATTAGAATAATTCCAAGTTAGCCTTTTATGAAAATGCCACAGTGCTGCGTTCTATTTATAAAATATAAGACTTTATGGGGGTCATTTATCCAATCACAAAAAATGTTTGAACGACCTGTAAATTTTATATGATATACCTATGTATTTTTTAAATTATATTTATATGGTCACTGTTCCTCATAACAGGAGAAAGGCGTTGCGTGTACCTGCAATATGAACTGGGAACGGACGCTGGCCGCACGGCTGATGCGTTTCTGGCTGACTGGGCTGCTATTGTCCACCTACACACACTATTGCACGATTTCGTGTTACGACCTGCACATGGTTTGTTTACTGTTTAAACTTGATATCTGTCATTGAAATCATTGATATTTAAGTTAAAATTTTACATTTGAAATGAACCTTTACAGTGTTATTAAATAAAAGATAAACAATTTTTAAGCCATGTCAAATTATAAGACGGTTAATTTGAATGACAATGTGTACAGTATCTCGTCTGAATGTCATACATTTATGACAATCTTAAAAAATTAATAGACTCAGGCGTTACTCTGCGGAAATCCATAACTAATTATGGATTTAGAAAATTATTTTGCTACTGATTTCCGCTTATTAACACCGGCCTAGGTACCTTCACCACACTACCCGCATTAACACTGATTTGAGCAAGCACCTGCACCACACCACCCGAACTAACACTGATTGAGCAAGCACTATTTCATGCAGGAAAACCGCCCGCCTTCCCTCAAAAATGCATGCGTACTGCAGTACATTTTTGCAGTTAATGCAATTATTAGTACCCAACACCGATACAATAAAAGCCTCGAAGCATTTCGCCACTTCACGTAGCATACTCAGAAGATGTTGTCGCCTTCGCTGCGCTCCGACGACTAAGCTGTGAAAACTGGCGAACAGGCCTTTTATTGACACTCCCCCTGTTGTCGTAGTGGGGTGGTGAAGGTACCTAGGCCGGTGTTAACTAGCGGAAATCATTAGCAAAATAATTTTCTAAATCCATAATTGTGTCAATTTTGCCTGATTAAAAAGATACCTACTACAAATGTTTGCCCACCACCAACAAATGTTTCTAATTCCAAGCATTTACAATAAGTTAGCTAACATTTGTAACCTAAGATCTCAATTCTACTACTATTTATATTAGACTACAAACAATCTGAGGATAACCTACTCACCAATCTAAATTTGGATTCTTTCAATAATTTTACTGTTGTATCACTGTTAGGCGCTAAAAACCTCACTTACTAGTGTAAGTCTGTAATGAATATACCTACTTATTTGATTTGTCCAGAGCGAGACATGCTGTGGCAAGGCGTGTGCATCCGTTCATACACGTACCGTTCGCTGGTGATCGGGTTCGGCGCGTCCCAGCGGGCCACGGCCGTACTGCAGTGGAACGCGGCCTCGCAGCGGTACACGCTGGCCACGCCCGCGCACCAGCCCGCAGCTAACGCGCATCATTTACTACACCACCATTTAGACCATTATATCAACTGGTGAGTGTTCAAGAAGTTTTCTGCTGTAGAGAAACCGCTTTGTTACCCGTGTCACGTAGATCTGCTTTAGTATAAATGTTTTGGTATATTTCATTTGTTAATATGATAGGTATTATAAATACGAAACCCTTAATGAATTACATTTAGTATTTGTTCTTAAAATCACCCTTAATTGGGGTTGAAAGGGGACGATTCCCACGCGACTTGAGTCGCGGCAAAGAGCATTAGAAAATCTTAATTCTTTTTGGCGCTTGAATATCTTGTCGGTTTTTACCTACGTGAAGCTAAGAGAAACCATTCCATTCGTCCTTGTGCTGCTTTGCAGACAGGTTATCCGCTAACCACTTCTTCCCTTGTTCCATAGTGTGAGGAAGCTTAAATCCATTACGGTTCAATTCGGTAAGTATCTTCAGTATTAGGTGAGGGGAAGAGGCTTATTTTATTTCATGGGTAGATTAATGAATTTTTAAACTAAGATTTTAGTTGTTGCTTGTAGTCAATACATGAGTGTAGTAAATGATTTTGTGAGTAAGATAGACAAATATATGTTTTCACTACGAACTTCAAATGTATCGAGTAAGTTAGTTGCCCAACTTTTTGCAGTAGAACTAGACTTTATAGAGTTGTATCGTGACCTGTCATACAGGATGACTTGAAGAAGTCACCTTCTAAAAATTTTATAGGCGTTCAGTATCGTATTTTACCCAAAAATATTTTTCGCAACATAGTTTTCATTTTTTACGGTCCTTAAGGTATGAAGGGAAAATCAACAACTTATGACTGGTATCGTAATGAATGAATGAGATAGCATAAAAATGTGTTGCTAGGAGGTCGTATCAAAAATTTTAGATTTTTTGCGGACATTTTCTTGGTGCTTTATCTTGTCATTTTCGTACTGGGCCATACCAAAAGAGAACATACGTCATTTGTTTTTTGTCTCGTAGATTGTTGTATTAAAATTTGGAAGGTGATTAAAATTTTATCCTGTATATTTGCTGCGTAGGCACAAAGATCTGATGTCGCTGGGCGTAGTGCTACGTGAAACGTACGCGCCGCTGCTGGCGCTGAGCCGCCTGCCCACGCTGCCGCAGCTGGGGCTGCACCACGTGCGCACGCAGATGCCCACGCCCACCTTCACCATGCTCGCCCACTCCTGGCGCAAGGTCACAACACTACCCACAACCATATAGTAACATAAAACAAGCCTATCACGCATTGTTATAATAAAATCTCGATATCACGCGTTGAGCGATGCTCAACGATGCTCTATAATTAAATAAAAATACACATTTTCTATGTTGATGACGCTGTGATATGACGTCAATAATATCACATCAACTAATACTTAAACAAATAAATGTCTTGCTATTTAGGCGTACACCCTAAACGCTAAAGTTGCCACACTGCATTGAATGTTAGATGTTGTGCATATAAAGTTCACAGATGGAAATTGTTTTATAACGTAGTGATGTCAACTAGCCGCGAAGAGCATAATATATCACAAGTTTTGTTAACGTACTTGCAATAACCAAAACAATATCAATATAAAAACTAACTTCCAAATGAATAGTAGTAAATATAAAATGTACTAATGTTTCTAAAATTATTTCAAATTCATCAATTTACAAAATTAAAACTCCAATAATCGAGTCATTATGTCAACATTCTAAATGCTTTATCTTGAAATTTTTTCAAATCAAATCCAAATCAAATTCTTTATTTGCCATAAATTTAATTTTTTTTTTTACATTTTTAATGTATTGATCATGATTCATGAGTAAAATCTTTGTAACATGTGTTTGTTAATTGAGAGGACTATTGGCTCTCTGATACTTATCTGTTAATATTTTTTATGTTGCATTAGCTGTTGGTCTTCCGAATATTAAATAAATAAATAAATGTATTTGTTCTCCTTTAGATACGTATCATCTATGCAGGCGCATACTCATTGGAAATCAGTATTCGAGGAGGTGGCATGGTGACGATTCGAGATGGCTCCTTCTCAAAATTCGACAGAAGTTCTGTTGTAGACGAATTTGCACCTGCGCAAGGACTTAAGGTATTTATTTTCTTGCCTAATTATTGTGACTTTTAGAAAATTAAAGTACATGTGAACGTTAAAGAGACTTGACTAGCTTAGATTTAGTATCACGTCGTCCTTCTCATCATAATATGTGTCGTTTATAAAAACGTTGTAAATTTTCTTTTACCTAATTTGTTTGTTTAGGCATTTTTGTCGCGGTACGTAGAAGAGAGTATGAGTTCAAGACTGTTAGCAGAAGACGATAACCCGCCTTCACCTATGTCTCCAATGCCTCCAGGTACGTTAGATTGCATTTACTCCATATGCCTGCTTAGGAGAACTTAAATGTCAAAATATTAATATAATTTTTTTATGTGGTTATATTTTCCCCCCGAAGGGTTTTAAGGTCTTGCTCTATAGCATTATTTGTTTATCTACTAGCTGAAACTTTTTGTACATTCTCAGTCACGCTCTCCAGCAACTTTAACAAAATATTATGTCTCTACTAATTTAATGAATTGACTTATTAATGCAATTGAGAAAAATCCGCAATTCATGCACCACTGTGGTAAGGAATAATGTAAAATAGCCACACAAAATATTTTATTTGCCTGTTCTTGTTTCATACCTAATACGTGTACTTGTTTTTATCTGTTTTTTTAAGAAAAACCGATTATATTGTCTTTAGGTGGGCTCCGATTTCCGGCGCCCCTGACGCCGCCCCAGCCTCACACGCCTCATTCGGCCCCCGTCACACCTCACCCTGCCTCTCCAGCACAACACCAAGTAAGACTATTTTATCATGTATAAGTTCTAAATTATTTAGAACTCAAATGTTGTTAATGACGTTTTGTGAAGTTCTTAATCAAGAGGAGGACTAACTTAGAAAGCAAATATTCATGCACGAAAAAACTTAATCTAAAACCACAGACTAAGTAGAAATAGTCCGGAACATTTCTAACTTTTTTTTAATCAATGTTTCCGAACGTGATATAAATATGGTTGCCAGTGTGGCGTTGTTATTTTAAACTAGATGTTGCCCGCGACTTCGTACGCGTCAATTTCTGTTATTATGATCGCGATTAAGAATTTCACAATTAAATACTCTTAATTAATCAAGAACACATTTATTTGGATAAGAATTAATATTAGGGGTTAAAATATGAAATTGCCGTTTTATTGTAATAGGTTCTTTGAATTGACATAGAATCTTCATGGCTTGAGGTTTTCGAATGAATTTTTTTTCAGATGGTTTCTATGATGTTCTTCTTTTAAAAATGTAAAACATTTGAATATCGACTTTCAATTGTTTTTGCTATTTAACTTAGACAAGAAATATGGATACTGCGAAAATTCGAGTGACTTTTGAATACGAGTTCCGACGCGGAAGTAACGCGGCAGAAACAGCCCGCAATATCAATGTTGCGTTTGGAGAGGGATCTGCTAATGAACGCACCGTGCGATTTTGGTTTAAACGCTTTTGTGATGGAAACTTCGACTTGAAGAACGAGCCACGAGGAAGACCGCCCACACAGGTGATTAACGATGAATTAAAAGAGATGGTGGAAGCCGATCCTAGTCAAACTACCCAGGAATTAGCGGCATGGGTGCCTCATTATTTGACTGATGTGCAGAAAGAAACGCGTGTTGAAACTTGTGTTACCTTGTTGAATCGGTACAGAAATGAAGGAATATTAAATCGAATTGGAACATGTGATGAAAAGTGGATTCTTTATGATAACCGTAAAAGAAAAATGCAATGGCTGACCCCAGGTCAAACTCTACAACAGTATCCTAAAGCAAAACTTACCAATAAAAAGGTAATGGTAACTGTTTGGTGGTCTCAGCATGGTGTTATTCACTATAGTTTTCTCCGATCTGGTCAATCAATAACGGCAGATGTCTATTGTGCCGAACTCCGAACAATGTTGGCACAACTAGCAGTAAAACAGCCCCGACTCATGAATCGATCTTCACCATTATTGACAACGCGAGACCTCATACAGCACGAGAAACCGTTTTGACCCTTCAGGAACTGCAATTAGAAACCATTCGACATCCTCCATATTCGCCAGACCTTGCTCCAACGGACTACTATTTTTTTCGTGATTTGGACAATTATCTACGTTACAAGAAGTTTTCTTCCCAGGAGGCAGTACAAAATGCTTTCACACAGTTTGTGCAGTCTAGATCCTCAGAGTTCTATCACAAAGGCATAAATGACCTTCCTATTAGATGGCAGCAATGTATAGATAATAATGGTAACTATTTTGATAAAATAAATTTGTTAAAAATTAGAAAATAAACAATTTTGATTGTCAGTACAAATCGGCAATTTCATACTTTAACCCCTATTATTATGTTGATAAAACTCTATGGCAAATAATTGATAATAATGATTAATTTCGGCCAAATTAAAGCCGGAATACCATAATAAAGCAATCAATCTTAAAAGATAGACATATACTGATATGTTTTTTTTTTTGGTAACTTGAACCGTTTACGCAGCGCACGCAACGGAAGCCTTCAAATATGAATAATTTACTCCGTTTTTGCAACATTATTCACGGTTGCCTCGCTCCTTTTGGTCGCAGCGTGATGTTATTTAGCCTAAAGCCTTTCTCGATAAATTGACTATCCAACACAAATATATATTTTTCAATTCGAACCACGTTTACGCCAGACGAAGAGATAACAAATGTAAGAATATGACATTAACAAACGATCGAAGGATCGTAAGCTTATGTCATTTTCATACATTTGACATCTATACGTCTAGCGTAAACGATATTAGAAAGCCACTTGTCTAAGGCCGCAGTACTTCCTGAGATTAGCGCGTTCAAACAAACAAACAAACTCTTCAGCTTTATAATATTAGTATAGATTGAGTTTATTTTTGTGAGAGTTTTGATATTTTATATGACTTATCATTATTTTGAACTCTTAGTTCGAATAGTGTACATAGTCCTAGCCAAAAATGAAAAATGTCCTTTATTTTGCCAACTTTAACAACCTATTCTCAGAACCAGAGGCTATGTTATTTTTTAAAATTTGATTGGTACGAACATAACCAGAATAAGCTTACTTTTACTTTGAAACTGACCGTGATTTGGTTATAGTCCGTAAAATATAGCTTGATTAGAATGACACCTGTCAAACTGAGGTGACTAGTGATGGGACTGACTCCACTGATCAAACTAAAAAAAACAGTTACGGTGAATAGAATAAAACGAAACTATCGTAATCATTATCAGAATAATTGGAACAATCATGAAAATCTATTAGATTTTTTTAATGTCATAGAATCTAATAAATTTTTAAAAAATTCGCAAAACTATTAAGTTTCGCAATTTGATGTTCTTAGCATCAACCAATGCTCATTAAATCATTTGTACCATTTATGTTACATTACTGCGATTTTGAAATATTGTTAGTCGGTCGATTTCGATTTGTCCATTTTACGTCGTCACTAGCGATTATGAAAAATTACGTAACCTTGAAAAGACGTCTTTTAAAGTTAGGTGTAATTTTTGTTGAGTGGATTATTTTAATGTTTTTAACTTTTAATATATATTTTATATAATTAAATAGTATGTACAGCAATGTATAAAAAATATTCTTAACATGCCAGTTACCAATATTTTTTCGTGTGAAAATGTGTTTCACTTGTGTGACGCTGGTACAAAGTTACGTCGTCTCTTTCAGTGAGAACAGTCATTTTAATCAAGCTATATTTAAAGGACTATAGTTTTTCCTATCAAGTAATAATGTTTTAGAAATAACATCGATATGTAATAAGAACTAGATACACAGTCCAATACAAAAATGACATTTAAAACTGTCCATGATTGAATAATTGACTGTGAATTTATATCAGTGTCAACTTTATAAACCGACCAAATTATGTTGACATGCAGTAGTATGGCTGATTGTGTTATATTGTATCGATTCGATTGATATAGTTTAGGTTGTACATAGTCAGGTCATAAGTTCTGTCACACAATAAAAACTTTTGAATTTAGAATGCTGGCCACAAAAAAGTTTATTGAATTCGAATTTCGAATTTTTCATGATAATAAAAATGTGTACTTTTTAGAATTTTCCTCATTTTTAAATATGGAGTGGACACTTAAAGAAGACCGTGTCGCGTTTATTGCGTTGCATCGTTGCGGTTACGCGCCAATTCAGATTATCGACATACTGAAAAATTTGAATATAACCAAAAGATTCGTTTATCGTACCATAAAACGATACAATGAAGACTCTAGTGTAGATGACAGGTCAAGAAGTGGTCGCCCTCGCTCTGTTAGGACTCCAGCAGTGATAAAAGCTGTGAAGGCGCGAATTCAAAGAAATCCCATACGTAAGCAGAAACTGTTGGCCCTTCAGATAGAGTTAAGCAAGACCACGGTGAAAAGGGTGTTAAATGAAGACTTAGGGCTTAGGGCATATCGAAGAAAAACAGGACATCGTTGGGACGCTCGTTTAATGGACCTGAGACTGAATAGATTTTTTTTTCGGATGAAAAAGTTTTTACCGTGGAAGAGAGCTACAACAAACAAAATGATAAGGTGTACGCACACAGCAGTGAAGAAGCGAGCAACCGTATTCCGCGTGTCCAACGAGGTCATTTTCCATCCTCGCTCATGGTTTAGTTGGGAGTCTTTTATTGGGGCTTAACTGAGGTAAAAACGAATGCAGTTGTGTATCAAAATATAGTCCTCAAGAACCTTGTGGAACCTGTTTCTCATACCATGTTTAATTTTTTTTTTTTATTTATTTAAAACAGGCAACAAAAGGCCCATACAATATATACCTTAAAGTCTAACATACATAATATACATAACTAAGATAACTAAAAAATAACTATTTACTGTCTAATACACGTAGAGAAGGCGGCGACGTGTTGCGCAATGCAATGTCAGGTATCCGACCGCGGAATCGTCGAAACAAAACACCTCTAGGCCAAAAATCTTCTTTCACGAAGGTCGACAGATGTTCGGTTGGCACTCTCACCACAAATGAATTAAAATTCACATTATGGCGGGAAACCAGCCGCTCGACCCTCAGAGTAAATTTGGCTTTCACTCTGATGTACTCCACAATATCTTCTGATTTCGTGGAGTAATGCAGGCGGGACACATACAATTGCGTTGTCGGGATAGCCGGACGCAGCAGGTGGTTCTGTCCAGTCGGGGCGGTGCCACAAAGGTTTCGGCGGGCGGGCTTCTTCTTCCTTTCCACCTTTATAAAACCTTCGTCATCACAACCGTCTTCTTGTCTCTGCGGTATATCCTTAGAGACCGGTCGTTCTTGGTGTCCCCCCACTTTTTTAACCCGCTCGGGTTGTCGCTTGGCGGGTTGGTTAGCAGCGGTGACTGCAGCGTATGGACGTTGAGGGGTCGACGTACACACGCGTGACGTCTCCGCCGGGGCGGAGGGGGCGGCGGGGTGCGCGACGGAGGCAGGCGGTGACGCATCCGTATGCGCTGAAGCAAAACTGCTGATGAATGCGTTTTGCCCTCCACGACGAGTGTTCACGTTGGCGACCTCCGGTGACCTACTTACCGTAGCCGTGTTTCTTAACAACATGACTTCGGTTTGCAACCCACTGATAGTGTTTTCGGAGGCCTCCAATTTGCACTGAACCTCAGCCAGACTCGTTTTCAAGAAGATGATGTCCTTGAGTAGGCTGGTGACGTCGACGTGGTCGAAAGTGACGGGAGGCAGCTTATGCAGATCCTTCGCCACGATCGTTGGCACGTCGTCTGGGTCGGTCTCCTTCAACAGGGTGATGATATCCTGGAGACTCTTCGCACCTCCATCCCTCCGGCGAGATGGCATCTCATCGGCTTTACCGATGCTCCGATAAAGCAGCGCCTTGCCACTGCAAATCTCAGCTTCGTTGAAGTTCGACTTGCAGATCTGCACGATGCTGACTTCGTCCATTGTGTCGATGGCGTTCTGGATAAACGCCAACACTTCGTTCACTATGACTTGATGTGAGCCCATAGTGAAAAATTACGCGCTACGGCTAATGCCGCGCGTGCCGTGAATTATTAATAACAGGCACTGGGTATTCCAACAAGATTCTGCGCCAGCTCATAGAGCGAAAAGCACACAAGACTGGCTGGCGGCGCGTGAAATCGACTTCATCCGGCACGAAGACTGGCCCTCCTCCAGTCCAGATTTGAGTCCGTTAGATTACAAGAAATGGCCTTTTCCTCCAAGAACACTTGGAGGAAAAGGCCTGCTCAAAGCCTCATCCTGATTTGGAGTCACTCAAGGCATCCTTGATTAAGGCAGCCGCCTATATTGACATGGACCTCGTTCGTGCTGCGATAGACGACTGGCCGCGCAGATTGAAGGCCTGTATTCAAAATCGCGGGGGTCATTTTGAATAAACTTTATTACCATATGAATCTATGTTTTATTAAGTTCATTTTGTTATATAAATGGTTACATAAATAATAAACATGTCTAAATTATTTCATATTACACATGTGACAGAACTTATGACCTGACTAGCTACTAAAAGTGCAGCACGCAAGTGATTAGTTTTTTAGACACTTTTTTGACTCTGATTGTGTATCTAGGTTTTATATTGTATCAATAGAAATAAATGTTTTATTTACGAACGTGCGACTAGATGGGCGCGGGTTCGTTTAACCTGACGTCGCCGCCGGGCGGGGCGGGCGGCGGCGGCGGCGTGTCCGCGTCGCCCGCGTCGCCCATGGCGCCGTCGCCGCTGGCCGCGCCCGCCGCGTCGCCGCACCCGCCGCCCACCTCGCCCTTCACCGCCTGGCCGGGCTCGCCGTCGCTGCCGCGGCCCTCGCCCGGACACCACCCGTCGCCGAGGCATCATCTAGACCACAAAGGTCAGTTAGCCAAGCATACTAGGCGGTTAACACAAAATAGGGTACAGAAATCAATCTCATGTATGTGTAGGTACTTAACTTTCTACCTTCGCTCGGCGGTCGGTAGAAATTTTAACCACCTTCCAAATTTTAATATAGAAATCTACGAGACAAAAATCAAATGACGTATTTTTTCTTTTGGTATAGCCCAGTTCAAAAATGTCATGATATGCTTTATCATGACATTTTTAGAAAATATAAGCCAAAATATTAAAATTTTTGATGCGGCCTTCTAGCAATACTTTTTTACGCATCTCATTCATTAATTACGATACTTTTCATAAGTTTTTTATTTTCCTTTATACATTAACAAGCTTAGGACCGTAAAAATTTAAAACTGTTTTACGAAAAATATTTTCAGGTGAAAACTTGATTTACATTTTTTACTTCATAAATGGGCTCTAAATACGATACTGAACGCCTATAAAAAATTCGGAAGGTGATGGAAAAGTCAATTTTAATGTTATTTTAGCTTCTTTGAAAGTACGGGTAGCCTAAAAACCGTCAATTTACCGAATTTAAACAACGGCCCACTGAACAGTTATTATAACTTTTTTGTTGCTCCAATTTTGCACAGAAAATTTGACAGACGCGTGTCAAAAGCGGATCACACTTGCGCTCGCACTGATCCCGGTGTCTATGTGTGCGTTGTTCCAACGATAAGTAGATTAAGATTTGTACCTATCGTTTTGTGTTGTTAACATCCAACCACAAATCACTGTTAAGAAACAATAGTGGATTTTATTTGTGATCTGTGAAGATTAAGCACTGTGATTGGTAAATTCACGATCCGCTGTTGTCCACTATGCTCAACTCCGCGTCAGTAGAAACAAAGTTATTTTTTTTTTCAAATTTCATTTGCCCTTCAGGCCCTCAGGCCACTGGATCTTCATCGACGGGCGGTTCCCGCGTCCTGATTGGAGGACGAGCGTGGGCGGGTGCGACGGCCACGCCCCTGCCCGTCGCCAAGTTGGAGACGCTGTGCACGCCATGCGAGCCGCCGCCAAACGCGCCGCCAGGACCGCCGCTAGCGCCTCTGCAGAGGTTCCTCGCCTGTGTTTATATGAAGCGGACGCTGCAGCGATTCGTGCAGCAGGAAGAGTTCGTAAGTGATCATGTTAGCCTTGGCGTCATTAGTATTTTTATGAATTCTATTAAAAATATTATGTAACCTATAACGAGAATTAAACGCTATCATTTTTTTACCTTTTGTGCGTGATACATAGTCTCTGGCACGTGCGTCAGTAGCGAATTATTATTATCAGAATCCGTCAAAACTAAAAACTCACTCAAAAGGCAACTCCCTAAGAAGTCAATAATTCTAAATTTCTGTGATTTAATCTACGTAGCAGTTGCCATGTTTTATGCCTGCTGTATTGATGGAATTTCAACCTTATCGACATGATAATTAAAATATCATGTCGATATATCACGGCCCATTACAACTCTTTTATAATTTTTTATTTCTTGGTAACAGCTATTTACTTGTGTTTCACAATTATTATTTTTTTGTAGTTTTTTTACTAGCTGACCCGGTAGATGTTGTTTCTGCCCGGGATACTATGTTTTCAAACCATCTACTGGATGGTTTGAAATATCTGTGGGGGATATTCTCACACTTTAGGGACGATAATGATGAGAGGGCTTTAGGGATGATAAGAAACAAACCACTCTGGATTGAATGCTGCTAATGCACTGATTTATTGATCAAAGTTAAATATGAAAATTTATGAGTTCACATACTAAACACAAGTGCGGTGTCGACATGTAAAGGCACCGCTACAGTGCTAATGATATTGATTAGCGATAATATTTCTACATAAATGTGCGATGGCTCATACAAAATCCACACAAAGATTCATTTAAATTGGTTGAGGCGTTAAGAAGGTGTCAGGGGACTAACGCATTTACAGAAGAATTTTATACATTAAGCTGTGTGTGCAGATATAACTAAAATGTTTCTTTCCCCAGCTAACGATGGTATCGGTGGAGGCCACCAGCCTCACGTTCCGTTGCGATGCGGCCGGTCTAGCGGCGCGAGTAGCGTTGCACCCGCAGCACCTGCAAGCGCTGCACCTGCAGCTCACGCCGCTGCCCGACCACAAGGACAACTGGTCCGCGGACGACCTGCAGGTATACGACGAAACTGTACACTAATGTGATATCACTTCAATAAAATGTGTAACACCTTTTTTTGTTTTTGTTGTATAATCTTTCAATGGTAATCTGGCGTCAAGATATTACAGACACGTAACGTGACTGATTTTCAGAACTTTTATCTTGCGACCACCTAACTGGATTAAGACGTTAGTCTAAAACTGAAATGGTATTTTTAAGGTGTATTAGAAGATGCTATTTCACATAACACCTACATGTATTTCATTTGCTTCGCACTATGATTCTCATTGAACGCATTTTATGCCCATGCGCGTATTTTTTCAAATATCTTTTATTGCTTTTCATTTCATACGATTCAGCAAGAGTTGTCTCAGTCTACATTATTTTATGCTTCATTTCAATTAATCTTGGAATGTGAACTACGACTGATACTCATGTCTATTGTGGTTATTTCCTGAGTTAGTCACACTTATATGAAAGTAAAACACGAGCACACGTTGTACGCAGGTTATGGAGAAGTTTTTCGACCAGCGCGTAGCTGTGGCCCCGTACCGCGCGACCGCGCTGCAGGGCTGGGCGCGCATCTGGGGCGCGCCGGCGGCGGCGCTGGCGTCGCTCGTGGCGCTCATGCGCGCAGACCTCGCGCCGCACGCGCTGGCCGCCGCGCCCGCCTGGCACCTGCACTGGGCGCTGCGCATCCCGCCCGCCGCGCCGCAGATCGTGCCCGCCGGCCAGCCCGCCGTGCTGCTGGCCAAGCACAAGATACTCTTCTTTGTGAGTCGCTCTCGCCTCCGCTAGCCTCGTGCCCGCCGGCCAGCCCGCCGTGCTGCTGGCCAAGCACAAGATACTCTTCTTTGTGAGTCGCTCTCACCTCCGCTAGCCTCGTGCCCGCCGGCCAGCCCGCCGTGCTGCTGGCCAAGCACAAGATACTCTTCTTTGTGAGTCGCTCTCGCCATCGCTAGCCTCGTGCCCGCCGGCCAGCCCGCCGTGCTGCTGGCCAAGCACAAGATACTCTTCTTTGTGAGTCGCTCTCGCCTCCGCTAGCCTCGTGCCCGCCGGCCAGCCCGCCGTGCTGCTGGCCAAGCACAAGATACTCTTCTTTGTGAGTCGCTCTCGCCTCCGCTAGCTTCGTGCCCGCCGGCCAGCCCGCGGTGCTGCTGGCCAAGCACAAGATACTCTTCTTTGTGAGTCGCTCTCGCCATCGCTAGCCTCGTGCCCGCCGGCCAGCCCGCCGTGCTGCTGGCCAAGCACAAGATACTCTTCTTTGTAATCTTAAACGTTTTTATTAGAACAGCAATAATGCGAAAATAGTTAAAGACTACTAAAACAGAGCAATATAGATACATTCTGTCCCATCATTGGCGCAGCTGATCTGACTGACTAATACAAAAAGATTTTTGTGTGTCAAGCTACACAAAATGCTCTTAGTTTGACATCTACGAGAATACTGCTTTCCTCCTTCAGATTGTGCATGATTATCGAAAATTGTTTGGTATCTTCGACCAAGTACAAGATAGATATTGTACTTCATGAGTAACTTGGTACTTTAACAAACGGCCTACTATGTTATTTACTACGTAGATGACAACTGTGCAAACTCAACTTACTTCTCTGTACTTTGAACAAAGTAATTTTATTATTTTACCAGCCGTAAGAATAATGACTTGATATATTGCAATTTGCAGCCTTGCCTTCACTGTCCTAATATTCATGTTAATTCTGATTTGTATTGCACATCAGATATGCCTGACTCGCGGTGACACACAATTGGTGCTTCCTCTCGTGTACGACGTTCAGTCGAACGTGACGCAGCTCGCTGACAAGCGAGACTCGCAGCCGCATCTCATCGCTGTGAGCTTGCATCTCAAAAGGTAAGTCAACTTTACATAAAAATACTACTGCATACAAAGATTTATTAAAAAAAATATGTGATAAACTAGCAGTCAATTAGGACATAGAGTGTTTGGAAAATCTGTGAAAATTATTATTACAATAAATATAAAAATTTGGCAAGGGGTAATTAAATCATTCTAAGGACTGAACAGTTTTGGTGGATTTTTTCCGGGGATACTGTTAATTAATATCACTGATAGAAATCGGATGGCTATACATAAGAGGACACCTTCAAACTGGATTGATCAGTCATAAATTTATATTATTATAATAATCATCATTATTTAATTTATTTGAATCAATCAATCAATCGAATATCATGGAGCTTCGTGATCGCTTAATTCGTTTCGATTCGTGAAAAAATTGGCACATGACTTTTCAGGCTCCCCTCGTATCTAAAAAACGGATTCTTTAAGTAGACCTACATCCGCGTTCCAGGTTCAACGAGTTCAACCAGTCGCACCCTGAGTGCACGCTGTGGCCGGCCGTCCGCGATCTCCTCACCAACTTCACTCTGCCGCAGGACGCGCCGCAGCCGCCCGCGCCGCCGCCGCCCTAGCGCTCCGCCCCCCACGCCCTTCGACACCACGCACCCCTCTAGCGACAAAGACGACTCCACCACGATGATACCTAACATCAGGCGTCAATATCACCTAAGCGTCACGGCGGGCTGACGCTAGCAGATGTCCCTATTTTTTTTTTATTATGTGGGGCCGTTTTTTATGTTTTACGGAGCTTTTTGACTATTATTATTCGTAGACTCAATACAAACTTTCACAGAAAAATCAACTTAAAACAAAAATGCACATACCTTTTTTATTTGTGTGTCTGTAAATTATCGTAGCTATAATGTTTAGATCAATCCTTTAATTGTGGTTTAAATTATGTTCCTTTATAGAGCTTGTAGAGCTTGT
Organism: Anania crocealis; assembly: GCA_949315895.1. Lineage (NCBI taxonomy): Eukaryota > Metazoa > Arthropoda > Insecta > Lepidoptera > Crambidae > Anania > Anania crocealis. The sequence goes on along the minus strand of OX438880.1, from coordinate 12,822,234 downwards.
TCGATATTTTATTTAATAATTATTATATCAACATATAAGCAACATAAAAATAACTTTACTATGTGTCAATATACAGGTACATAATAGGTATCGTATCGCAAGTCTGCACAGCCCCACCACACTCTGCATGAAGATTTGTCTTCCTGGGAGAACTTTTAGGCTATTAGGCAAAACCTTCTAAGATAATACCGCAGATTTAACAAAACAGATAGGTCAAGACAATTAGGGAAGTTAAGTTTGTAATTTAAAAGGTATTGCTACAGTGTTCTCAAATATGTAAATGTAAATAGATATTGTTAGTTTGGATGATATAGCTAGAAATTATTTTAGGTTAATCAATGACTTTATTTTTTTATAAGCCCTAATAACTTCAAACTATCAGTTATTTTATATAATTATTTATCTATCTTGTTGAATTTACCCTATAAACAATAAAGAGGCCAACAAGTGTAATTAATTTAGGAAAACGATTTGGTTCCTTAAAATGTATTTTGTAAGAAATAAAACCGTTTTATAGCATATATTTTTTCATTTACCGCTTAGTAAGTTCCAAAATATACATGTTAAGATAATTTCATTTTCAGAAATTAAGCGAATACTATCACGGAATAATTAAAATGCGGAGACATGTGGACTAAAACTAAATGAATAAACTTACTCTTTAAATTTCAGGGACAAGGACTTAACTCTTTAAAAATAAACTTCAAAACAGTGGTCGCAAATACTTATGGCATGCGCAGACGACGGACTTTTCTCCGCGGCTGATTTACCGCGAACTCAACGCACACGGTGTGCGATCATTTGTTCGTTTATCTTCGTGCATACGTACGTCACTCTCGAGCGCACAACGCGTACTAAAGTCCGCCGTGTGCGTTGCTTCGCCTAATCACACGAGTTCAATTTTTTTTGGGGACTCCCCTGTACTTTTGTCCGGTCCGCTCTCTGCATGTCCTCGGTAATTTGGGGGACTTTTTGTACGCGGTAATTTTAATCCCTCGTTTCCGTTACTCAATAAAGTTGAAAGCGATCTATTTTAGCGGACAAAAATCCCTCGTCTGCTCAGGCCATTATGGGTCATATTTTTTAAACATTCATACAACATAGTTCCATCTATTTCAAAGGTATTTGCTTTTTATGCTAATCTAGCGGGATGTCTTTATCTAGTCAACCGTTGAGAGTAAATCTCCATTAAAATTAGACGTAATATGCCTTAACTGAAATACAAAAAGTAATAAAGAATTAGATAAGAAAAAAAAGTAACGATTTATGGGAGATTTCTATTAACATTTTTAATATAATTGTTGTTACAATAAATCGTTTTTAACAAATGTACTGGTACAGTATTTTGTAACATTTTTATTTTAAAGGAGACGAAACAAGTGACCCCATTCGATTTTTCGACAACAGCCACTGAACAAGTAATCACGTAAACGTGGTGATCACTTTATCAGTGGGACATTTTTGAAACTTCAAACACCTAGAATAGTTTATTATTTGATTTTGAGTGTTTTTACTTAATGATTTTTTGTATGTTTTTTTTTACTTAAGTTCGCTTGGAAATATTTAACAATTTGATATTTTCGTCTTCTAACCCAAGTGAATATATTATTATGGTCAATACTTCACGATCAAGAGTATTATAGTTATAAGCTTAAGACGCTGACATGAGCCAAATTGAGCTCAATGAAGATTGTTTTGCTTTAAGCCTATGGCTCGTATTGTTGCCAAATTCTATGTAGTTGTAATTGATCATATTTTTGACCAGGTGGCTGTTTCCAAAACACGATACTAAAAACTTTTCTCGATAGAAAAAAATCTCAAAGTAGCCTCTGAAAATACATAAATTACCATTTTTCTCAGCAGTCCGTATAATAATGATAATAAAATTTTGCTATATTGTATATTACATGTTGCTTAAGCAAATGGCTGATTTAGATTTTTAATAAAATGGCAATTTTAAATTGCACAACGAATTTTGTTGTTTGGCACTTAGGCCCTTCTATTCCATGCGCTTTTTCTCTGTCACTCCTACGAGAATCGACAGTGATAGCTGTGGCGCGTTCCAAAGAAATTCAAAGACGAATAAATTTGTGGGCGTGTTCATTGCTCAAGGTCATCGGCTGCAGTCAGCGTCTTAATCTGTCTTCTACACTCTTCTACGAGCTCAATGGTATAACGATTAGCAACATGTCAAACAACTCTTTGATTGATGTCAGCGTACGTCAAAATGTAGCCACCCAACATCGGTGAGCTTGAAATTTACCTGTTTTAAATTAGATAAATTACAGAATTGATATTTCTATCATTTACATTGACATTGCATATATTTATCATGGCAGCAAACGCAAATCGAAGCACAAATTCTATGGAAACGATTCTAACATTCGAGAATAAAAATGTGGTAAGTTGCTTTTCTACTTTTCATCTTAGCTAAACGATGTCTACTGCTGGACATAGGCTTTCCCTAAGGATCTCAACGATCTGTCATGCGCTAGCAGCATCATGCGGCTTCTCGCGACCTTTACCAGATCGTCCTTCCATTAGATATGTGAAGGACCTGCCTACAAATTTATTTTCCGGTGCGCGGCCATCGGATCTTTTTACTGTGTACCCACTTCGCGCGGTGTCTGTTATCTCACTTCTTTCTATCACGCAGGGACTAGACATACGATGCATTGACACCCATACCGGTTGGCTTCCGAAGTCGCTGATCCGAGCCATACGACAATTGATTTCTATTGTGTCTGGAATTACCCGTATACAAGGCGACCACGTTTCATTTCTATAAGTCATCAATCACTGGCAATATGCAGTGGTCAAAGACTTCTTTTCCATAACAGTAACTTGTTTCATCATACAATTCTAGACTATAAAATATCTTAAAGGATGCAACATTATGCTTGAGTAGAGTCAATGGTCGATGGTGTGGTCAACGGCCCACATCCCCGGCATGGATACTGGTACCGGCGGCGGCATCACGAGGCGCAACACTGGCCGGCGACGCCTGCGCGTCGGGACCTTCATCCTAGGCGCCTTCCTCACTATGCACTGCAGAGTCACTGCGTCGGCAATCACCGGAGGATTTTGTGAGTACAGCTTTATAATTTACTAGCTCCGCCTCCGCGTGCGTAGCGGCTATCGCTTTTGTGGTTATAATGCGTTGTCTTTACCTACTATACAAAAAATTTTACCGCCATTGTCCGTCCCTGCTGGACGTAGGCCTCCTAAACAGACATACATCGCTCTACCAAAATTATTCTTTTTACTACTTGATAATCTCTAAACCAAAAAAAAAATTTATAAGGTACACACTTCCATGCTTTTGAATGAATTCAAGGACAACAATTAACCTATATTAGTAGTTTTCAAGGTCTCAAACTCCATACCAAATTTCATCTAATTCATAAAATACACAACTACACTGCTTTTCTCCCCCTTAAAGTATTATGTCTAGAGATAAAATCTATTGTGTGTAATGCAATGTAATACTAGAGTTAATTGATACGGGGTTTATACCATGTACCTTAGTTTTTATGAGTTTCCGATATCATAATTAGGGAGTGCTCGCATGTCATTGATGACAAAATTTTCAATTTTCTACTGAGTCCCAGGAATGTCCAGTCTCCAAAACTATATGGCCTGCCTAAATTACACAGGCAAAATGTGCCGCTGCGGCCAATCGTGAGCCAAATTGGTTCACCTACACATGAATTGGCGAAACACGTTGCAAGTGTATTGCAGCCGTTGGTGGGACAAGAGTCATCGCATGTCAAGGATTCTCGCCATTTTATAGACATTTTGCACCAAACTAAAGTGGAGATGAATGAGCTGATGGTCAGTTTTGATGTAGAATCGACGACGTCATCAACGACATCCCTATAGAGTATGCCAATTTGATGCAACATTGTGTCGACAAACTATTTTTTGTATAGGGGTCAGTACTCCTGCAAATAGATGGGGTCGCTAGGGGTAGCCCCGTAGCTCCAGTTGCTGCTAATATCTGGATGGAACATGTGGAAAAAAGCCATCGCCACTGCATCCACAGAAATTAAACTATGGAAGAGGTATGTCGACGACCTGTTTTGCATACCAAAATGTTACAGGGACGATGTTGAAATAATTTATCAAGTATTAATAGTATCCACCCCAAGGCTAACTTCACCTGTGAGATTGAGGATGACAGACAGCTGGCATTTTTAGATGTTTAAATTAGAGTGCAGAAAGACGGTTCACTTAGCCACTCAGTGTACTTATAGAAAACCTACACATACTGACCGTTACTTTCACGCTACTTCGCACCACTACCCTAGACACCTCAACTCCGTAGTAGCATCCTTGACCAACCGTGCATATGATCTATGCGACGAAGAACACCTGCAGGAAGAGCTAGATCATGTACAACATGTACTACGGAGAAATGGATACACCGGACGCCTTCCTACAAGAAAACTTTTAAAACACCAAAGGTATAAGGTTGACAGGCAACCTGTGTTTTTGCCATACATAAAAGGAGTGACAGACAAAATCTCAAATATCCTAAAGAAGTTCTCATTAAATACTGCCTTTCTTCCTTAAGAAAGGTATCACAGTGTCTAAGATCACCTAAAGACAATCACACTTTAGAAAAACCAGGTGTCTATAAGATTGACTATAGTTAAGGAAGTTCGTACCTACATCGGCCAAACTAAACGCACGGTGGCTTGCCGGGTGAAGGAACACATTAAAAGCGGTCAAAAATAACGAGACACATAAATCAGCTATCGCTGAACACCTTATACACTCGGGTCCTAATCACTGGATTGAGTTTCACAACGCGAAGATAATTTCTACAGAACACCACTATATACCAAAGATGGTCAGAGAAGCGATTGAAATTACCAAACACAAAAATTTATATCGCGAAGATGGCTTTAAATTATTCAGTGTATGGAATCCAGTGGTTCAAATTTGCGAAATCCGAAAAAACCCAAAAAATCCTATATCTCGATTGGATACTGTAAGTGTTGTGTGTCGAGAACAGAAGTGTAATAGTAAGTTCTCAAACAGTGGTACCGGTATCGAGTGTAATAAAAAAGACTACGACGGAGGGTAGATTGATTTGTCTGCTCTTAACAACTACCCACCCGCATAGACATCAGTTCTCCCGTGATCATGGCGCTTGCAACAGTACCGAAATATCGGAAACTCATAAAACTAAGGTACATGGTATAAGCTCTTAACAACTACCCACCCGCATAGACATCAGTTCTCCCGTGATCATGGCGCTTGCAACAGTGCCGAAATATCGGAAAGTCATAAAACTAAGGTACATGGTATAAACCCCGTATCAATTAACTCTAGTGATAGTGGCCATGGAAGTTTAAATCAGTATATGTAATGTAATGATTAATGTTCAGATTAGGTAGTGTGTTTTACACGTTTAGATTATTTCCTAAAACTAGCAATCCCGCGGGCGTATTCGTTTAATGTTTAAGGTCGTTAACGTTAGGGTTTGCATTGCACTGCCTAATCCGATCACTGGTATTGATATAGGATAGTGTCACCGGAATTCTTCAAGGTGCAAGTTTATATGGGGAATATATAATTTCGCAAACAACCCTCCTGACCCTGATCTATTCCGGAAATTAAACCTTTACCAAATTTCGTCTCAATCGATCCCCTACTTTATTCGATCCAAACATCCAATAACACAAATTTTTCGGCTTTTTTATATTACAGTAGATTTTTTGTAAAATTGAAATGATTCACTTAAAATCTGATGTTCTGCAGTTATCTTCATAATATTCCTGACAATCGCGGTTGCGCTACTTGCAAATCCGTTACGTCACTTTGAAGTATATCTTGGACAATGGAGTATCAGTGGACCGGGGCGTGCCTTCCGAATTATACCCATGTTTGATGGTAAGGCATAAATGTACTTATAATACTTTTGTGACGATTAGGGTATTTTAAAGTTTCTTAAATTTTTTAAAGGTATCGGTATAGCTATTTGCATACATGCAATAGTGCGGGCTATCTGCTGCTGCACTATTGCAGCTATAACCGCAATATATGTGTTCCATTCTGCATCGGATGCGAGGTTACCATTCACGTATTGCAGGTAAGAGTAAAAAATAAGTATAATATTTTCTACCGCAGTACAGCGCTATTATCACTTACCCCTATCACGTTTCCAGGGATTTTAATTTAGAAACATACGAGCCTAGTTATAAGGCAATGAAAACGTTAAGACAGCGGCAGGTATGCCATCCTTTAGTTTTGTTTCTAAGGCGAAATAAAGTCGTAATTAAAAAAATATATATTTCCAGATGAAGATACCTGTGGAAGTAGTCCAAAAAGATGAAATATTTACTACTATTCGACCATCAACTGTCGGTTTGTATTATCGAGCGTGGAGAAATGCTTCACTGAAAAGGTGATATGAAGAATTGAATTTACTTCCTTTTTACATGAACTCGCAAATATAACGAGAGTTTTATAATATGCGCTAACATAAGTATTACCTGTTGATTTCAGAGTAATGAAAAAGATGAAACGCATCAGTCAACCACGTCAAATGCAAGTATGCAAGGAAACATACACTGGAAGTTATCCTCCATTATTCAACACTCCTGCTTACAATTTCTTCTAGTCGGTTTATATTTTGTTATTAGGTTAAAGGAATGAGTATATTCCAGATTTATATTGAGAGGTTGTAGTCTACCTATACTATCCTTAGATAATAGATTTTATAGAGTTCGTTTTGTTGTAGTGTGGAGGTGGTGCGGTTAAGATCAGATTATAATTTTGGGCTTTTCAATATACCATTGATAATTAGCATTGCCATTGTTTGGGCGGCCATATGGCTTGTTTTGATAAGCGAGCGCATTTGCCATGGCAGGGTAAGGTTATTAACTTGTTATAAGTAATCTTATTACTTCCAAGATTCTCAAATATTGATCTTGAGCGGTAATACTCAATTAGCATAATTACTCAAGTCATTTTTAAAAGTTATGTGAAAAATATATTGATATTTCATACTACAAAATACGATAAAAACAGTTCATATCAATCACATATTTATCACTAGCTAATTTGGAACAACATGGTTTCTTGGTTTGCTGTGGTACCGTGGCTATGGGCAGTTTTGCTAGGTGGAATGGCTCTTACAAACATAACTGCGATGCACAAAACCTTGCGTAAAGCCTTTCGCCTCGACGCTATGGAAATAATAACTGTATGTAATTACATTGTTACAATAACACTAATAATATTGAATCATGTATTTCTGTCGGTCCCAGACGTTTTAATTATTTTTTTTATATTTACTTATTATAGTTTAATCTTTAGATAATAGCTGATGCTCTGGAAGTAGCTTTATACATCCATTCTGCGGGTACAGGCACAGAGTTAATTCATGGGAAAGGATTAAACCATTATGGTAAATGTAGTTTTAAAATTATTATTTTTACATTTTTTTTTTCTAATTGTAAGGCTTTACTTTTATCACAATTTCAGCGTCTGGGCATATTGACTCGCGCCTGAACTCAGAAAACGTGTGGCATTCAGGTTTAGTTCTCCTTTTGGCAGTTCTTAACTCTACTAATGCTGCAGTCTGTGCGCTTGTCGATTACACGCAAGTAACTAGTCAAGAAAACCACACTATGCATGAAAGTAAACAATAAATTTTATTAGTTATAGTTTGCTAACCAATATGTATGATTAAAAAACATTTAATTTTATTTCAGGTTCTTTGTGGATTATACCTATGTATTCCAAATGCATGACTACTGGAAGCTACTCGCATTTAATGTACGATTTCTGGTAAAGTTATATTTATATGATAGATCACTAAACATTGATTTAATAGTTTTCTTTTATTGCCTATAGATCTACGCTTATTTTCGGCGGGTTAACAATTTCATACATGGTCGTCGCTTATGTGTTGTTGAAAACTGCACTGCATACAATTTTTGAATACAGAGTAAAATTAGTGTAAGTAACTTAAAATTTTAGAGTGCTTTTACTCTTATTACACGCACGCTAGGGTTCACTATTAAACGTAATAAACATTAACAATGCCATCAGTGTTAGTTTTTTGTGCTGTAACGTTAATTTTTTCAGTTTCGTAGAACAACTGGTGGTCACTATTTTGATGATGACTGGAATGGGGTTAAGCTTGCTTTTTGCTACAAACGTACGTACACAGTTGAGTAGAGTAAATCTTTTTGAGTGTACATGCTCTCTAACATAATATCATCCATCACAGGGCGGCATAGCCCTGCTGGAGAGCGTGGACTCAGTGATGTCGGGCGTGGCGACGCCGCTCGTGTGCCTCATGGAGCTGTGTGGGTTGCTGTGCGTGTACCGCAGCCGCGACTTCGTCTCCGACATGAACATCGCCACCGAGGAGAACACCTGTGCATCGCGCATCGGGACGCAGTGGCAAATCATTCCATTTATAACAATAGTTTGTTCTTATATTTTTATGTACGACGCGAATGCTCGGTAATAATGGGTATTTATATAGGTATCTAATGGGTATTTCATTATTTCAGATTACTATTGGAATTAAGCTTACAGTCCTTATTAAGTCTGAGCTACCTAGCCAATCGCTATACCTGGCGTTTGCGCCGTTGGTCGGTGTGATTCTGGCGGTGCCCATCCGCGCCATCTACAACGCGGTAGTCTTTATCCGAGACGCAAGAATCGGCATCAAGTAGTATTCTACATTACCAATTTCGATAATAAGTGTGTTTAAATTTTATATAAGAGTGAGCAGTGTTAGGTACACAAATAAAAATACTGTTGACTGAAAATAAATGTTTATTGTATCAATCGTTTAAAATATTTATAAATATAAATCTTTGTACAATGTATTCGACATGCGTACACATTTGATTGCTGATACATGATAATAGCAGTGATGAGACTCATGAAACCTACGGGCGACATAAGTAATGAAAGGCGACGGCGATGGCCGCATTCACGCGCACTATGTACAAGAGGCCGCGCCCCAGATTCCACCAACACTCGCTGTGTCGCAGTCCGACGTGTAACGTTTTCAAACAGTTGCCAGAACGATTAGATAGGTATCGATTACATCACTACGTTAAACCTACAATGCCTATTTCACGATTAAATTAAAATATCACAATATGTACATATTACTCTCAGGAGACTGTCTCAAATAATAATATCATTAAAATATTTCGACGCGACACGCGAGCCGGCGCGTTCTATAATTTTGGTAGCGCACCGGCTCGTATTCCATTTATAAAATCGTCCCAAATAACATCCGACCGTAGTGGAGCAAAATACAATAAATTAGGTAAAATCAGTATACGGCTACGTTTCGTAAAATTGCATCGATCTTTTGTGACGAGTGCCTATCGTTAGACCAGAGACACACATAATAAGATTAATATTAGCATAGACGGGGGGACCGTCAAGAGCACTCGGTCCGCGGCGTCCGCACCGTTATATCACTAGGTTAGAGTCACGCTGAAAGCGTACGAAGGCACTGGGGGCGCGCGCCGGCCGGGTCAGATCCCTTACTCTGCAACACGAAGCTCGTATTCACGGATACATCTGTCTCTTTCAGATAGTTTATGACATCGGCACGAGTGATAGGGACAGATGGATCCGAATATACGGGCATCGTGTTGCGGAGTAGGGCCTCAGGCGCGGCTGGTGCGGCGTCAGAAGCGGCGCAGCGCGGCGGCGGCCTGCGCGGCCTTGCGCGTGGGCTGCACCGACAGCGGCGCCACCAGCACGTCGCCGCCGCCCGACGCGCAGCCGCCGCCGGACGCGCCCATTTCCTGAAATTATTTACAATTGATCATTGTGATAGGTCGGTACAAGGCACCATTAGGCAATAATTAAAAACATAATACCTTTAGACTTATTTACGACTATATGTTGAATTAGATTTTTGATTGATTCTAGTTAAATAATTAAGTACGGTAATGTGACGTCATAGTTTTCTACTGACATACTTCAGTATGGCAAAATTACGTTTTGACAGACCATAAAATAGATGTCAATTGATTGAAGGTAATCGACCCAATTAAATACCTAGTCCATTTACAAAACAATTTAAATACATAGTTTATTTAAAATTACTTTATTTAAAAGTTTTTTAAGATGAAGAACGGAGTAATTTCAGCTATTTGTTTAAAGTACATTTTTAATAGCTTTGAATTGAATCATTAGTCCGACAAGACAAGCTTGTGCACGACCGCGAGCTCATACCATGCTGCTTATACACATAAACATCTATGCCTAGGATATTTCGAAATAAGCCTTCATGATTTATGATAAACGTCACGGACCGAATTAATTTATTTAAGTTTTTCGCATCAAGTATTTCACGCAACATAGACCGTGTCCACACTGTAGCTGTAACGAATTCCAAGCGTCAAAGAAATAAGTCGTAGTGATGTACCAGTTACGCAATGCATATGCCGTTCAGTCCTGTTTTTAGAGTCTGTGCGGAAAGAGAACCGTCGTGGCGTAAAATGGTACTAACATTAATGTTTTTATACAGGGTGAAATTTTAACCACTTTCCAAATTTGAATATAGCAATCTACAAGACAAAAAACAAATGACGTATTAAGTCCGCCAAAAATCTAAAATTTTGGTAATGGCCTCCTCGCAAATGATAAACAAAAACATTACCATAACCTACAAGTGTTCGTTTTAAAACGGACATTTGAGTTTTTTTTCTCGTACCTCTTTTAATCCTCTGCTAGCTCCATAGGCAATCCATTCCTATGTAGTAAAACTTTTACCGAATTCACAATACATTAAACAACACAAAACATTGAAAACACGCACATTTTGGGTTCACAACATAAAGAAATCACCAAAATTGTGTTTAACGAGTTAGCTTATGGGCAAATACGAAGCCAAGAATGTAACTCCTTAAACATATGTATTTTAAACATTAAACATATTGTAGATAGCTTATGGGCAAATACGAAGCCAAGAATGTATCTACAATCCACATTAGATGTTTTTCAAATTCACAATAGGTTTTAATAACACAAACAATGAATTAGACTGACAGCTGCGCATGATTTTAGCACCATAGATTTAGTTTTTTCGCTTGTTTGTTTGTTCCTTTTGGAACCGGCTAAGGTCTAACCCCCGTATTTATAAACAAGTAAAAGTAATTACTTGACTAAAAGTAATTACTCGAGAGACAATTTGTATGCACTAATCAAGAAATTACTAGAAGTTATAACTACCAAAAGTAAGCATTTCCAGCCAAATAATATGACTATTAATGTTGACCAATTTCTTTCACCTAAGGACTAGGTATAAACATTTTAAGTTATGACTTTCTTAAGCAATAAGTAATTACTTCTTTATAAATACGGGGGTAAGACCATGCTGCCATGTCATTAGTAGGAGGAATTGTACAACCTTAATAAATACATAAAATATCATAAATACTTACTTACACATAATTACATAACCTAACCTAACTCATTGATAGTATGGATGGTTTATACTTTTCATTGATCACAATAGTTTTACGCGAGAACGTAGATCCGAGTCAAATAGGATCGCCTTTCTTTGTTTCTCATTTTTATTTGATTTATCCTATTAACAAATACATTATTATTACAGTGCCACCTTGCCAACTTTATCACGATTTAATGCTACTTAGGATATTTTCACAAAATAACGAAACAAAGTCCAACTTCCTCTTTTCGTTTCCTGCGCAAAAAAAAAACTATTGATTTGATTGAACTATTGATTGATTTAGTATTCGACACATTGTTTTTTTGTTCCTTTCGAACTCATTGAAATGTATGGGTGGTTTATACGATGCTTTTACTCAATGAGTACTATTTGATAGTCATCGTATCGAATAAATAAATAAAAACACTTCATTTAGCATAACTGTTCTTGTTTATGACAGTTCCATTCAATTACAGCGTGCTAAATGTATTAAAACATTATACTCAGTTCAAAATCGTCCATACACTTCACCAGTCCTATTCTTTCCTTCATTGTTTTCACTAATCAATCACTCGCTCGTTCGTCATTCTTTCAATATTGTTTCATTATATGTAATCGTTTCGCGTCTTTGATTCCTGTTGTATTTATGCGGTTGATGATAATCGTGCTTGGCTATTGAATACATAATTGTGCACAATTTTAATTCAGTCCGGTCAACCTTTATGAGTAACATGCAGCCAAGAATGAGTAACAAACATCCCTTCAAAATTTTGCATAAGTAAAATTAGTATGATTGATTATTTTTGTTATACTTTAGAATCGTACTCAGTTAAGTATCGAGACAAAAGCATCGATACTTTCAAATATCGAGTACTTTTCTAAGGATCTTACTTACTTTCTCATAGTAAATAAAGTTATTTCAGTTTGATAATGATTCTGATCATTACATTTAAAATACTGTTAGTTGTTAAGCTGTAAGATTTTATTTCAATTAAGGTAAGTAAATGTTTTTGTTTTTCATACTGTTTTATTGTACGTAGGTACTTGTAATTATTTAGTACTGATCTCTTTCAAAAAGTATGTGGTGTTTGAAAAATAGTTTCATAATTTCGCTAATACATAAGTCTCTTTACTTTTTATTAATTAATAACATTAAAACCAGAGTCGCCTCATCGTACAAACTTTACTGTAGGTTAAGTTATTATGTGTAAGTAAGTATTTATGATATTGAATGTATTTATTGAGAATGATTAAATTCGCACTAATGACATGGCAGCATGGTCTCAGACCTTAGCCGTTTCCAAGGAACAACAAAAAAGGAAAGAATTGACAAGTGTTTATGGCTGCATTTGGTTTTGTGATATTCTGTTTTGTGTTATTGTTTGTTGTTTCTAATACAAAATACCTAATATAGATTTTAATCATAGTTTTAATAGTGAATACATGAAAATCGTTTAATGATACTCGTAGTTTTAGGAAGCTTATGGGAAAATACGAAGCAAAGAGTGTAACTCGAAAGACAAGTTTGGTGAGTCCTACATGTTGTTAACCTAAAATTCAATTTTATTGTGAATTCGGCAAAAGTTTTACTACATAAGTAGGAATGGATTACATAAGGGAGCTAGGAGAGGATTAAAAGAGGTAAGACAAATAAAGTACTCTAAGTGTTTAAACGAATTCGTTTTAAAACGAATTGTGCAATGCAATGTTTACGTTCAAGGTTGTAGGACGACCACATTTAGTTGAAAATATTTTTGCGAAAAAAATTTTAGGGTGAAAACTAGACCTACATTTTTTATTTCGGAAATGGGCTCTAAACACGATATTTAACTCCTATAAAAAATTCCGAAAGTACTTAAAATGTCTTCCTGTATGGCAGCCTAATCCAGCTATCCATCAAATGACAATTTTTGTTACGGATTGATTCAATATTGTTTATCGTGTTATTTTACAATAGTCTTGTATGTTAATAATTTGTAACTGCAGGAAACACTCCACGTGAATAAAATCCATACAATTTTGGTTTCTTAACACAGCTGCCGTAAATCATCAATTTCGGTTAAGTACCTACCTATAGTAGAAGTCTTTTTTAATTATATATGGATTTCTGTAAAGTGATGCCTGAGTCTAATGATGTCTTTTCTTTTCTTATGAGGCGAGGTTAAAATGTTTTCTTCCATCGACTCCCGCCATTTTCACTGAATTTTAAAACAGACTTTTTTGTTCTGATATGCATTATTTAATTAAACTTTAAGGAATAAAATAACAATAAAGAGAAAACAGACTACGTAGCGCAATGATATTATATTAAATCGAATCAGATAAATGTCATGAGCGCGCTCGTTGTGAAGACTCAAATACGTCCTAATATAGGGCGTTTTGTAGACTGTCTGCGTTGAGCGCATCACGAGTGATAATCGTTAAATATTATAGTCATCTCTTTCATTTGCGTGCTATTTCGCATCTTTTGTTCTGCTTATCAGTAAAACTTGTCAATGTGTGCAGTTTATAATTGCTCGGAACAGATTTAAATTTTATTGATGTACGGCCGGTCACAATAATCGATCTATCGCCAGTTTTGACATTTCGGAGATAGGAAACAGTTTCTATCTCTGATTTTGCCGTACAAAGAAACAAAGACAGAAGTGGTTTTCTATCTCCGATATGCCAAAACTGAAGATAGATAGGTTATTAGGACCGGCCGGTAGCGAATACAAGGCGTTAGCACTTGTAATGACGTCGATTGCCACAGATTTAGGCTGTAGCATCTGTCAAGATGGCATCTAGTCGCTAAGTCATACCTGGGATAGAGTATTGACAGAATAAAAAATTGAATTATAATAGTAAAGCCTTTTTTTTACAAGATGTTACTGATAATTTTTAACGATTTTTGTTTTCACATAGATGAACTCGTTCTAATATCAACTTATTGGCTTAATTTTAAACTTTCCGATGAATCCCAACACTAGATTTTTCTCATTATGACATAACCTCGTACAGGCGTACTTTTAATTTCGTAAATTTTATCTTAAAGATTATAGAAACTATTTCTGGTATTAATCTTATATCCCTTGTAATTGTTAATGTATTTTACTTACACAAGTCAAATATTTCTGATATATATTCAAGGTAATCCTCGTGTAACAGAGACATTCTTTGTGTTAGAAAATGAACGTTTCGTTGTGACGCTTGTTCAAAGTTATATCGTTGTTTGCGTTGACAGCTGTCACAGGTATCAAGCTACAATGAGATGAGTTTAAGTAAAGATACGGTATCTAAAATTAAAAAAAAAGGTTCTACAAATTATGGAGTGTGGTGTACACCTGGAAAGAAACGTATAGGAAGACCAAAAAAAGACATTCTTGAGGATTTTGATAAGTGCGCCGTAACAAAATTCGTGCATTTTACACTTTTATAAATGTTCTAACTAATGTATAATTTGCAATACACTTTGTGATGAATCAAATTGTACTTGTTTCATTAATTTTTTCCCTAAAAGTTTACAAATTGATATATGAATTTACTTTAGCATTAGGCAGGAGTTTTCCAGAAACCCTAGGAAGTTCGGTTTTTTTTATTCATGCAAAAACTAGTTCAATAAAGTATGTGACAGTCGCACTATAATGATGCAACAGTGTTGTTAACACAACAAAAGCATTATTTAAACACAGTTGCGCCCTCAAATCTTACGACGGTTCACTTTCCGCACCGACTCTATAATCTTCAAAAAGTTATTTTTCAAAACAATTATCAAGCTTTCTGCTGCCCATCTTCTGGCGCTTATATCCCTTATGCTCCTCTTACCACACCCATAAAATGAGATGCAGTGGTAGGGTAATACTATTTTATTTAAAGCTACGCTAAATTATAATAGTATCCCAATAAAATAAAAAAAAGCTTGGAAGGGCATAGTTTTCTGAACCGTACCAAACCAATATATATAAACCATAGGGAAAGTAAAATACTAGAGTTCCAATCTTCATACTAAAGATCGTCCTCCAGAAGAAAGCTGAAATTCTGTATTAAGCATAGATAGCATTACTGTGCGCTCGTGTTAAATCGAAAGAGACAGAAAATCTTTTTCTGCTGCGGCTATTTGTAGACTGTTCTGCTATTTCCGTAGCGCTAGTGTTGCAAAGCATGCTTTTGCTCGTTGAGTTGTTCTAAAAAAATAAAGCAGGTAAATGTGTTACGCACGGCATCTTTGTAACGATTTATGAAGAAAATTGAGAGGTGTCAAGGGACACCCGGATGGAACGAAGTTCATTTTTAGTGAAGGAATTGTAATAAAATTTCGTTTTATTTTAAATTTATTTTTAATTCTCTCTCCCTCTCACCCTCTCTACCTCTCCCTCTCCCACTTACAACTATACATACACGGCTTACAACTATAGCAAAAAGTGTCGTTACAATTTTTTCCGTCTAGCCAGCCCCCTTTCGCAACGCGCGATAAGGAACTTCGTTCCAATAAGAACAAATAATGTTTTTTTTTAGTTTTAAAATAGAAAATAGAAATTCTAATAACTTGCTTTGGATTTCTCTTGGCCATTACATTAAAAGCTAAAAAAGCGCCATCTTACGGCACGTTAATGTCATGGTCAAAGCATAGCCAATTAGCCACACTTGCTTGCAAATGGTTCTGCTTGCCGCAAGAAATTGATTTCGTGCGGCAAGCAGTACCCAAACACGTCACATTCAAAGCAAAAGAAGCTCTACGCACTAAGTAATACAGCATAAACTGCACCGCGCGAGGGGCAATGACCCCGGCCGGTGACCGGCTGCGGCGCGGCTGGTACCATTGGTTCGAGGTTGCTTTCGAGTTTCGTTTATCACAATCGTGAAACTGCTATTTTTTATTTGAATATAAAAAAAACTGCACAAATCTATTGTACTACTAATAGAATCATTTTACTGCAAGAAAACAACCACTAAAATTTCACGGTGTATACAATCGAAATCTTGTGACCTATCCAACTATTACGAGAACCATTTGCAAGCAAGTGTGGCTAGTTGACTATGCTTTGACCATGACATTAACGTGCCGTAAGATGGCGCTTTTTTAGCTTTTAATGTAATGGCCAAGAGAAATCCAAAGCAAGTTATTAGAATTTCTATTTTCTATTTTAAAACTAAAAAAAACATTATTTGTTCTTATTGGAACGAAGTTCCTTATCGCGCGTTGCGAAAGGGGGCTGGCTAGACGGATAAAATTGTAACGACACTTTTTGCTATAGTTGTAAGCCGTGTATGTATAGTTGTAAGTGGGAGAGGGAGAGGTAGAGAGGGTGAGAGGGAGAGAGAATTAAAAATAAATTTAAAATAAAACGAAATTTTATTACAATTCCTTCACTAAAAATGAACTTCGTTCCATCCGGGTGTCCCTTGACACCTCTAAAGTTTTTTTTTCTTCATAAATCGTTACAAAGATGCCGTGCGTAACACATTTACCTACTTTATTTTTTTAGAACAACTCAACGAGCAAAAGCATGCTTTGCAACACTAGCGCTACGGAAATAGCAGAACAGTCTACAAATAGCCGCAGCAGAAAAAGATTTTCTGTCTCTTTCGATTTAACACGAGCGCACAGTAATGCTATCTATGCTTAATACAGAATTTCAGCTTTCTTCTGGAGGACGATCTTTAGTATGAAGATTGGAACTCTAGTATTTTACTTTCCCTATGGTTTATATATATTGGTTTGGTACGGTTCAGAAAACTATGCCCTTCCAAGCTTTTTTTTATTTTATTGGGATACTATTATAATTTAGCGTAGCTTTAAATAAAATAGTATTACCCTACCACTGCATCTCATTTTATGGGTGTGGTAAGAGGAGCATAAGGGATATAAGCGCCAGAAGATGGGCAGCAGAAAGCTTGATAATTGTTTTGAAAAATAACTTTTTGAAGATTATAGAGTCGGTGCGGAAAGTGAACCGTCGTAAGATTTGAGGGCGCAACTGTGTTTAAATAATGCTTTTGTTGTGTTAACAACACTGTTGCATCATTATAGTGCGACTGTCACATACTTTATTGAACTAGTTTTTGCATGAATAAAAAAAAACCGAACTTCCTAGGGTTTCTGGAAAACTCCTGCCTAATGCTAAAGTAAATTCATATATCAATTTGTTAACTTTTAGGGAAAAAATTAATGAAACAAGTACAATTTGATTCATCACAAAGTTTATTGCAAATTAAACATTAGTTAGAACATTTATAAAAGTGTAAAATGCACGAATTTTGTTACGGCGCACTTATCAAAATCCTCAAGAATGTCTTTTTTTGGTCTTCCTATACGTTTCTTTCCAGGTGTACACCACACTCCATAATTTGTAGAACCTTTTTTTTTAATTTTAGATACCGTATCTTTACTTAAACTCATCTCATTGTAGCTTGATACCTGTGACAGCTGTCAACGCAAACAACGATATAACTTTGAACAAGCGTCACAACGAAACGTTCATTTTCTAACACAAAGAATGTCTCTGTTACACGAGGATTACCTTGAATATATATCAGAAATATTTGACTTGTGTAAGTAAAATACATTAACAATTACAAGGGATATAAGATTAATACCAGAAATAGTTTCTATAATCTTTAAGATAAAATTTACGAAATTAAAAGTACGCCTGTACGAGGTTATGTCATAATGAGAAAAATCTAGTGTTGGGATTCATCGGAAAGTTTAAAATTAAGCCAATAAGTTGATATTAGAACGAGTTCATCTATGTGAAAACAAAAATCGTTAAAAATTATCAGTAACATCTTGTAAAAAAAAGGCTTTACTATTATAATTCAATTTTTTATTCTGTCAATACTCTATCCCAGGTATGACTTAGCGACTAGATGCCATCTTGACAGATGCTACAGCCTAAATCTGTGGCAATCGACGTCATTACAAGTACTAACGCCTTGTATTCGCTACCGGCCGGTCCTAATAACCTATCTATCTTCAGTTTTGGCATATCGGAGATAGAAAACCACTTCTGTCTTTGTTTCTTTGTACGGCAAAATCAGAGATAGAAACTGTTTCCTATCTCCGAAATGTCAAAACTGGCGATAGATCGATTATTGTGACCGGCCGTACATCAATAAAATTTAAATCTGTTCCGAGCAATTATAAACTGCACACATTGACAAGTTTTACTGATAAGCAGATCAAAAGATGCGAAATAGCACGCAAATGAAAGAGATGACTATAATATTTAACGATTATCACTCGTGATGCGCTCAACGCAGACAGTCTACAAAACGCCCTATATTAGGACGTATTTCGAGCGCGCTCATGACATTTATCTGATTCGATTTAATATAATATCATTGCGCTACGTAGTCTGTTTCACGATTGTGATAAACGAAACTCGAAAGCAACCTCGAACCAATGGTACTAGCCGCGCCGCAGCCGGTCACCGGCCGGGGTCATTGCCCCTCGCGCGGTGCAGTTTATGCTGTATTACTTAGTGCGTAGAGCTTCTTTTGCTTTGAACGTGACGTGTTTGGGTATTGCTTGCCGCAAGAAATTGATTTCGTGCAGCAACCAGTACCCAAACACGTCACATTTTGTAAAGATACTATCGTATCTCACGCTTTTGAGTTGATGATTATTTTTTTGATTAATTGAGAACAACGATATCTTTATTTTCAAAAAATAACTCGCACGATTCGATGGTGCTACTAAAGGTAAATCGTTCTGTTGCGGGAAAACAACCACTAAATTTTCACGGTGTATACCTTAGTCTATGATTTTATTCAAATCGAGACTCCTAGGGAAATCTGTCGTAATATTTTGAAAATAATTCGGCAGGACAGGACTACGATTTGTACTCTTGTATATTACTTTCCCTATAGATAAACCAAACTTACATTGATGTTGTTACAACTGGCGAGGCGCATCTGCGCGAGCTGCGCCGCCGGCAAATTAGTAGTAGACCCGAACGGGGAGATCATAGACGACATGGCGCGCTTCAGCTTCGATGGCGTCTTATTGAACGAGAGCGCACGACCCACCTACAAACGTCATCAAATATACTAATGTAATGATATCTAAATCTGGAGGCGTATTTTCAAGGCATTAGAATTCTAATTCGCATTCGATATCATTTAATCATATAATGCTTTCGTATGGTTTTCTTACCCACACTTATTTACATTTCGACTTGTCTAGAATACGAACACGGTGTAACCATGAGAAACTATTCATTATTGATTCATTTTTGATTTTGTTTATCGGTTATTTTCTTCATCACTTGTTTTTTTGACATTAATTTGTTTTTAGGAATCGACACAGTGGTGTGGTTAGAAACTAACCAAACTAAACTAAAACAAACTAAGTCACGGAAACTTTACCACAAGTGGCTTGGTTGCACAATATGTCAGATATAATTTTTATAAAAAATTTAGTCTATTTTAATCTATCAACAATCTCAAGTGTTGTCATCAATAATACATCTCTGGTTACACATGTGACATATCGAGTAGAAGGACCGACTACTATGTTATTATTAGGCAAAAATGTGTTCCTCCTAGAGATTTTACAGAATATGTTGATATCACATTTGACACACCAATGACCGATCGTTGACGACGCAGTCAAGGCGATGGTATTTCCTGGAGTGTTTGCAAAACGCGTCATAATTGTAGGACGCTGATAGGTACTAAAAGTTACTTTTTCCTGTGTTCGCATCCATATTGTCTAATGCTTTAAAAATAAAAGTGTCTAATGCTTAAAAAATACAGTCTCCTGCACTTTACAAGTAGTAAATTGGTTGAAGGTTTAAAGGAACTCAAATGTCAAAAACTCTCAAACTAATTCCAACCATGCTTGCTTATCAAAACTAATAAATCTTATAATAAACTTTTGGTTTTTATACTAAGTAGTTAGTAGCATATTAATATTTTATAAGTAGTATGCTTACGAAGTAATATGTATGTAGGCAGTAAATGAAAATATTACATGATATTTATGATATTATAAACAAAATGATACAAATAGGGTTAGACCGTAAAATGAATTCGGATGTCATGATCCCAAAACCTGAGGTATGGCACGCTCACGAAAACTGTTAATAACAAAATGTATGAAGCGAAGCATTACGTATACATTCACTCCTCTAAATCTTCCTCATCTATAAATACATCGTTACATGTGTTTTCTTTAATATTTTGTCATTCATCCCAAATAAAATATTCTATTATGACGCTATGATTCTGGGTTAAATATCATATTAAAAAGCTGTAAATGTGAGTCATTGAGAAAGCAATAACAATTACTGAATTATAGTATGAACACACATCACACTGATTCCTGTGTCTACTCCGAACGACAGGGCCAACGAAATGATACGATTGTGGTGCTCCCGAAACCGAGTCCCGTGCGACGCGATGCAGTGAACGGCACAAGACAGATACGGCTCTAACACAGGAAGCAGTATACGATTAGTTCGGGAAGGTGGCGAGGAGTGTGGCAGAGACGCGTCAGACCTGTGCGAGTAAGTGAGCGCGCAATACCCATGTGTCTAGGAGCCCGGCGCCCGGCTCGGCGCGCAGCCAGCCGCCCAGCCCGGCCAGCGCCTCCAGCTACAACACAACACCGCTGTACTAGCCGCCGCCGCCGCCGCCGCCGCTTCTAGCCACTACTCTACCGCGCTGTGCCGGTTATTCGCTTTCTACATTATCTCAATGAAAAGTTACTACGCATTGTCATTACCCAAAAAATTTTATTTTTCTTGATAGTTCAAATATACAATGAGTGACTAAAATGATTAGATTGCGAATCGATACCAATTTACATTTTCATGCCTTAGTTACATATACATAATGGACATAACGGAAACCTTTATTAAAAATATTTTTAGCAGTAGCAGCTTTCTCTGTAGTAATAATATACTGATAGACTTTTGTTATTCATTAGTTACTTATTGAGTATTAGCTAAGCTAAGTACGATGTGCTGTTCATCATGCTCTAATAGTTTCTAACTTTGACATTCGATTCATTTGGTAATTTTAGTGCCTTTGGAATAGAATTGACTACAATTAGGGAGGGTGCTAGCTAGTGTTAACTTGAATTACCATGTGGGTATATGTGCGGCATTAGAGCCCAGTGTACGAAGTGAGAGATGTTAAGTGAGGGAATACCTTGATCCTGGTGCGCGCTGCAAACTTAGACACCTTGGAGAGCGTGCTGAGCGCCAGGTCGCTAGTGTCGATGTCGAGCTGGTGCGACTCCAGGCACGCCAAGAATTTGTCCTGTACCACAAAATATTTTAAAAAAATCAGTTGGTATCGGGATAGCGGTTGTTCTACAATAGTAGTGTTATACAACTTTTATGTAGATTTTCTTAAAATAAGTGATGATAAGACCCAAAGGTCTCCATCATTGAATTAAATTACCAAAACATTGTTTGAGAGGTTAATTGTTGGATTCTGTATAGTATATGCATAGCCACCTTAAAGCCTAAGAGATAGATTACTTACGGCATCTGCTTTGCAGACAGTGTTGGCCATCTGCCTACAGAGCTGTCTTAGAAAGTGAGATTTATCTACTGTGTCATCTGTGATCATAAACGAGTACAATTTCTCTTTTAGCTCTTGGTTACTTCGGCACATCAGTGCAAACACATTGTGACAGTCTGAAAGAAATACGATTATTTTTATAACATGTTAGATTTTTATTAAGAAAATTTAAAAAAAAATAATTCAATATACATACCTTCTGCTTCTCTAATATCCACAACTCGTTTCACTGTACTTAGCGGCATTAGCGATATATGCCTGTAGGGTTTACTTGATCCTATTCTCATAGTGCTTGTGCCGTTCGTAGGACTTTTAGAATTAAAAGCCTGAAATTAATATAATGATGTTGATTACATAATACTGAACACTTCAATGGCTACTTTGAAGATAAGGTACTTATAAGAGTTAGTTGTTACTGAGTTTCTAACGTTATATAGGTACTTGGTTTTTTATGAGTTACCGATATTCATTTAAGTGGACCGTGATCATGGCCCATGTAATAATACTAAAATGTCGGAAACTTTTATCATAGTGACCATGAAAATTGAAGGTACTTACTTTGGATCTTTTCTTGCACACTTCCATCGTATCGGTAAAGAGAAATAATACGAGATGATCGCCCCGACCCGACAGCTCCTTCGATAGCTCGACCACTTCGCAGCGAGCCACAAATGTTCGATGTGAGGAGACAAGGTGGGGCTGTTGAATAAGATATGAATTAAATTTTATATGCCTTAAACAGTTTTCGTTACTTATTTGGATGAGATAGCTGAGATACAGGCATCATTAGCTATCTGCTGAATGGCGACCGCGTACCGGACGACGTTCCGTGGGCAGGCCCCCTACAAGGTGGACCGACGATCTGATCAAGGTCGCGGGAAGCCGCTGGGTGCGGACAGCACAGGACCGATCGTTGTGGAGATCCTTGGGGGAGGCCTATGCCCAGCAGTGGGCGTCGTTCGGCTGATATGATGATGATGATGATGATGAGCTTTTTAACCTTCTTACAAACAAACACCAATTTATCTATGCCATATTGCCATATAAACCTCTTGGCAGTGTTTTATTTTCATCGCTTGATTTTTTAATACGGTAAAATAAAATAAATAATAAAATAATTGTGAACCATCCTGCCTGTACACAATTTTTACGATTTAAGCATGCGAGATGCGCAGGCGGCAATTGTTTTTTGCATTGGTTAAGATAAAAATGTCTCACACCAATCGATATTTGTCCACGTGCTAGCTCTTTGCAAACACTCGACCGCGTTCGAATCTCTGGGGCGAATGAATCTTACGGGTCACAGCGTGTTTCACAATGAATACTCTGAATAAATATTTTTCCACGATTATTTTTATTGACAAAATAATAATGCCAAGGTGTTATACATAATAGTTACATAACGTGGGTTTCGCTTGTCAGACGATTACAAATGCACGGTTCATACACATGAATCACTTTAGGAATCAAAGTGTAATTTACAGTGTAGTATATACGAGGTCGTTTATATACCGGACACTGCTCGATGTCGTTGTAGATGTCGAACATCTGCAGCTGGCCCTCGGTCTTGCGCTTGTCCTCGTTGATGTGCGACATGACCTCGCGCAGCCCGCCCAGCGCAGACTCCAGCGCCGCGTGGTCTGGGTTGTTCTTGTGCGTATGTTTCAATATGTCTACAAAATAAAATCATAGCATAATAGAGTAAATTTAAAGTATTATTAATGATTTAGTTAGAGCAACTAGACAACAGTGTATTTATAATGCTTTTTCTGTGAGTTATACCAGTATATTTAAGTAAGTTAAAATTGGTCTTAAGATTGAAATTCCCAAGACATCAAAAAACACATTCATATTAGTGTTTTTCTGTAATAGCTTGCAACATGCTCTAATAGTTTTTAACTTAATTGATTTTCTTTTATGAAATTCAGTATATTTAATATTAATAGTAATAGGTAAAGGAAAATGGCAATAGATATTAATCAAACTTAACTAATTAAATTACTTTAAAATAAATATACAAAGAATCTGCTGAATTTATAAACTCTGCTCCGAGTAAAAAGCCTTTCCCTGTCCCTCTCTCTTTTAATCTCTATTTCGAATTATTGCGCAGTTGTAAAACAACGTACATATTAGCATAGGGAAAGTATCTTTCTTTCCCTATGATATTAGCATCGCTGCGTCACAGCGACAGAAATTAAAAGAGAGCACGAGAGTCAGAATGAGTTGTAATTTAGTGGTGATTACTTACCGTCGAGTAATAAACTAATACTAGGTAGACGCTGCACTGGTCGTATTAAAAGTTCTTGTAAACTTTGTCGGCCACACTCTGGTTTAGTCTGACAGATTTTTAGGAATGCATGAAATCTGAAATATAAGCAATGAACATATTACACAATTTATCAAAAGATGTCTGAAGATTTTTTCATTTATAATTTATGTAAATTGAAATGTAGGTTAAAAAGTGAATTCTAATTATAGTATTTCCTGAGAAAATAAAAATTGGAAATACACTCATAATGGATTGAAACGGATGATGTAACTTAGATTCAGATTAGCTCAACACACGGACATAGTATACGACTCCTTGCAACCACCACCCCTTATGTATAAAATCAGACATACTCGTCGAATGTAGATATTGTACCTTGGGTTCTCACGGTCGCATTGTTGCAGCATGTCTTTGGTGTTCTCGAAGAAGTTGATGAAGGGCGGGTAGGCCTTGAGCATGTCGGGCGTGTAGCGCAGCACCAGGCGGCCGATGCTCACCTCCTCGTTCCAGTGCGCCGCCGTGAACCGCAGCTCCTCCAGCATCCGCCTGAGAATGGTGTTTTACAATTATTTGAAGATACTTTCAAATACCTTTTTAGATCTGATTCGGGTTTAATAACCCGCTTAACAATTAATGTGGGTACAAATTTGTCGCTGCCAAAACTGTCAAGGCTTTTAACGGTTAGAGTAACTCGCTCGCCAAAATAAATTAAAAGTATTGAAAAGATGTTGTTGCTTCAGAGTCGAGTGTAGGCAGACTATCTCTTCTGTACTCGGCCGGGGATGCAGTTTACATATAACCCCATAGGAGTCGGTATACGGTGCCGAAATTTTATTGGGCATCCTGATACGTCATGCGGTTTCGGTACTATATCTGATCGTTTTATTATTGTTTTTTTTTTGCATTCTTATGCATGTGATGTTGACCTATGTTAGTTTTTACACTTATGTATGTAACATATTGTACAATTTGTTTGTATGTATAAGCGTTGGTAAAACTAATAAAAAAAAAAGTAGGTTCTGTCGATACATTGGAGAGCATACTTTAAACCTTATTAACTTAAGATAAAGTCGAAACCAATGATTGGATAAAACTTTCAGAGGAAGACTTTGATTAATAGGCTCACTATCCAAAAAACGATAACTAGATAGGGCAATAATAGCATTAGGTAGCTTTTTTTACCAAAGACTTAGAGAGTTAATACCATTTTACGTATGTGTAAGTAATAATACTATTTAAAAGCATGTTCTTATTTTAGAGTCGTCATATTATACTCACTGGTGTAATTCATAAATAGGCGGTAAGTTTCCAAATATATTTTTCAATTCTGTGTTATTGAGCAATGCTTGATTTTTTCCACTACTGTTGTCCTCTTCAACCATTTCTTCTAAGGGCTGTTTGAACATCTGGAGCAAACAAAACGAATTACAGTGAAACTTGGTTAAGTGGGACCTGGATAAGTGAGAAACCTCCATAACTGGAACTCATGCTGAGGTCCCAACACTTTGGCACTGAATTACCTCTGTTAGTGGGACGAGGTAAGCCTCTATATCTGGGATTTGTTCTTTCGATTTATCATCATAGTTACCTCTATAACTGAGATAGCGAGTAAATTTTATATGCATAAACCTCTGTAACTGAGATAACATTGTTTGTTTACTCATTCTTATTCTACCCACAAATTCCACACATAATTCCAAGTACGTAAGTAATTTTGAGCATCAGTTACCTTCAGTTTTAGTTTCGCTTTACTATCATACAGATGTTTATTTGAAAAATGCCAAAACGAAAGCTACAATCGTTATCATTACTTGAAAAACTAAGGTTAATATCCGTTTATGAAAGTGGGAAGACACGCGAAGAAGTTTGTGCCGAATTTAATGTGCCAAAAACTCTTTGTAGAATAATTCAGAGTAAACATAAAATTGAATCACAATGTTCTGAAGGACAAGGAAAACTAAAACGTGTACGTTTATCAGAATACTATTTTTTTTTTATTTAATCTCATTTACATACATAACACGTTATTTTATTTAATGATCGCACCTCTATAACTGAAATAACCTGTATTCTCACCTCTATTAATGGAACCCTCTGTAAATGATACAGATATTTATTTATACCTGTATATCTGAGACACTGGGTAAGTGGAATACCTCCATAAGTGAAACGACATTGCAGGTCCCTTGATGTCTCACTTAACCAGGTTTCACTGTACTTACAAATCACTAGAAATACCAATGACATTAATGATCATCACAATAACAAGGTATAAAATGTAACTTACATTGACAATAGTATGCAATATCCCAACGTAGTTGGATTCAGTTTGCAGGAGCTCCATGAAGACCTGATGTCGGGGGGACATCAATTTTCTAACAACATTGTCTGGAACCTCTGATTCTGTAAACACAATACAGTAGTTTAACAGGAGCAATATATATATATATATATATTGAAAATCTCGTTTAAGGCGATATCTCGGGAAATGAATTGTGCAATATATAAAGATCGAAATATGATTTCCCTGCACATAAAAAGAAACAACAACAGTGCACGCAGTTCTCAGCGACATTTTGGAAATTAATAATTTAATTTAAAAGTAAGTAATTAAGTACACTTATTAAATTAACTAAATATGAGAATGTTTAGAACATTCTTCCATCTGAGTAAATTTTAAATATACCTTCGTTTTCTTGTAAATGATTGACGAAAAATAAATGATATTAGAATTATAATTTACTTTGAAAATAACATTTATTTACTTCTCTGATCGTCTTCTGTTTTTAAGTTCTATCAAGTAAATTATTTCCATAATCGTTTTGGCCTTTCTTAATAAGTTAAAATACATTTTTAATGAAAGATATGAACAGCGGAAATATTACATATTTGCGAGGGATCCTCTTAATTTGCTAAAGTAGTGAGGTCACACGGCACGTCGTAGCTCTGGTAACAAAGCAACGACACGTCGCCGGCTGGCGGGTTTAGACAAGTTGCTTTTTAATATCTTATATGCTCGACGAATAGATAACAAATGTATAATGACATTGGCTTACGATCGATCTTTTCGTAAGCTACTGTCATTTTCATAAACTATTCTTTCTTTAGACAACAAATGTATGAAAATGTCAGCTTACAAACGATCGATCGTGAGATAATGTCATTTCCATACATTTGTTACCTACTCGTCAAGCATACACGATATTAGAGAGCGACTTGTCTGACTCCTCGGCTCCGTAACCTACCTTCGAGCAGCTGCTTGCCGTCCGGCGAGGGCGTGCAGTCGAGCAGGTTCCCCGACAGGCTGAGCAGCACCGCGTCACCGACAGACGAGCGCCGCTTGTGCAGCGCCGCGTCGCCACCGCGCAGCTTCCGCTTCCGCAGCCGCTGCAGCTGCGCCGGCGTGCTGCCCGCGCACGAGCCGCCGCCCCCGCCACCGCCGCCGCCGCCGCCGCCACCGCCGCCGCCGCCCGGCGTGCCGGGGCCCGCGTCCTCGCTCGCGGCTCCCGCGCACGCCCCGCCCACAGACGACCGACGGGATAGCTCGTTCAGGTACTGGGAATTATTGAAGATTAGAAATAGATGTCATTTCATTTATCAGTACTTATGTGAACTTGAAAAAAATATGTCTCAGGCGGGACTCAAACCTGCATATACATGCATACCGGGCGCGGCGGTTGTAGAGCGACGCTTAATGATATAGAGACATAATTTTTCAAGTTTCAATACTGATATTATGATTGCAACTAAATTTAAAAATATCATACGTTTATTTCAGACCGTCACGATCCATACAGGACGTTTTTACGCATCGCACGCATTTCAGTATGTGCCCGTTTTTTGCTCCATAAAGATAGCATGCAAATGCACTAAAATTTACTTTTTATCGTACCTATGACTAGTCTTCAAGGAGTCAGAATCTTTCAGCGTACCTACTAGTATAGGTATCTGTATGATTAAAATCTTGTGACAGTGCCTTCCAATACACGACTATAACAATCCTTTCCTGACTCAAGTATTTACAAAATAACGTTTGCTAAATTGGCACGGCTAAAAATCGATTCCGAGAAACTTGCGTAGTTGACGGATCAACAAAACACCACACCAACCGGGTCATCAAATACAATGAACTGCTAATTTCACAGATTCCGACAAAGTACAATAATCCTCTAGAAAAGTAACTTTCCAACAGATTCAAATTGAAAGAAAGAAAATTAATAAATAAATAAATAAATAAATATTTTAAGACATGCCTCACTGGGCCACACTGAGCCATCTAGTCCCAAATTAAGGTACTATTAAGTACCCTGTCGTACATACTTATAATACATAGAAAACACCCAGACCAGTACAAACAGACATGTTCATGCACAAAAATATTTGTACTGTGCGGGGATCGAACCCGCGACCCATGGCTCAGAAGCAGCGTTAACTACCGCTGATCCAATTGATTTTGGTTCCGTTTACAAATCTTGAACACGCTTGTATTCATCGTGTCAAGTCACTTTGCATGACCGGAGCGAGGCGCCTTTAATAGACGCCCCGCCCACCACGGATTATATTTCATGGAACCGTATCTAAGCATTCGATTTTAACCGTAAGGATTAGTTACAATTCTAGAGAAAAAAAATGTAGTTTTCGTTTAAGGAGAAAATAATTTAATCCCGAGTGGAAAGTGCAAATAACCCACATAACAAATAAAGTAAATACCACACTATTAATAATATTGATGTACTTACATCTTTGTATAGATAATCCTTCTCGTCCTGCGCCTCTTCGTTCTGAACGGACGCCCAAAACCACTCGGCTTTGACGATGTGCTCCCGGGGGTTGCACTCCGGCGCAATTGATGTATTGTGTTCGTCCACAACCTGAATAATAACACTCCATTACTAAAGATCACATCACCAGCACGTCGTCTGGTCTAGACCACCACCGATTTACTAAGATGCCGCTGAGCATTCAGATCTAATTTATAGATACAGCGCACCCAGATGTGCACGCCCTACGAAGCATATCGCCGTGTGATGCTAATAATTTAACTTGTAACAGGCATGCAACCCAGCGAGGAGAATGAAGTTAAGTAGAGACTCGTAATCAACAAACAATTTTAAAACACGCTTTCGAGTGATATGTTAAGCTTAAACTAGTATTTAGTACTGAATTAAATGGTGTTAGTACCGGCAGCGATATTCCATGGCATTGCGATATGGCGCGAGCGTCGCGGATGGGGAGCGCCGAGGCAGGCAGCGGCTGGTCGCGCGCGGGCGGGGCGGGGGGGAGGGGAGGGGGGCCGCGTAGCTCTGCGCCCACGCAAATCGAGTGGCGGTGAGCTCTCAGCCAGACGCTCTGAGGCGTTTTAAACACTGCAGACTCGTCTAGCTCGTCCACATCGGGCTCTCTATGCGGAGTCATGTCCGTGCTGTCTACAGTGTCCACTTGAACAGGAGATATGTCCAAGTTCATCTCGTCAAGTTCCCTTTTCGGTGTAGAGACATTTCTGAGATCTGGGGGCAAATGGCAGGCATCCACTTCAACGGTGTTTCTATCGGACCTCTTTTCATACTTTTTTTTCCTCTCGCTCCTAAAGGACGCGGTGAACGACTTGACACTCCTTCGTAATTTGGAAGCCGATTTCACAGTTTTGGAACTCCTTATCGAAGCGAATGAAATATCGAAAAAACCAGATTGTTTGCTGGTATTTATTGAACAAATTGACGTGTTATCGTCTTCTCTGATAGGGGAAGAAGTAGAAGCGATATATTCGCCTGCAGGATCCGTCGGCTTAACACTCTCTGGGCTTAGCGGTTCCACCGTTATGTCACCCGTTGTTTTAGAAACCGAATCCTTTTTTGTCCTTTTAAAAATTGTGGGCCTATTTTTAAACTTGAAAGAGTCTTTAATTTTAAGCCTTTTGATTGACTTCCAATTGCTGTCTTCTTTGTCTGGAGAGAGATTTGCGTCTACAGTGCTGACATAGAAATTCGAATCAGTAGAATTTCGACTTCTCTTCTTACCTGAGGATATTGTTGTGGTTGATTGTTGTAACTCTCTGTTAGTGGTTGACGTAGGCAGTAGACCTGGCTCATCTTTTGAGTCCAATTCGCATAAGCTTTTCGTCAGGGAAGAATGAAGAGATCCTGTCTCGGTTAAGCAGTCTACTAAATTAAATACATTAATTGACTTATTTTTAAATACTTCTCGCTTATCCTTGACATTCAGTTTATTCGTATCATAGGTTAGTTGAGACATATCTTTATTTTCCTTTCCAGGAGGTTTATATTTCCTTAATTCGACATGCTCAGCATTCGAAGGGCTTCTACGCTCGCTATTTGAGCACATATCATCAAAAAAAGATTTTCCTACATAAATAATACTGCTGTCTAGCTGATCCATCCCAGCTAATCGTTTTTCTCTAATACTGTTTCTTGCAAGTTGTATCCTTTTTTCTCTTTGTTCGTAAGATTGTTCCTCTGCTGTTTCCGCGCTTTGTACATTAGGACTATTTCGTCGGCCCGACAACCTGGCGGACAGCCTTCGATAGAGCGAGCTCTTGGGAGTGGTTTGAGAGCGATTAGGAGTAACACGGGAGGGCTTTGCTGTGGAGTTAGGAGAGTTCGGGTGAGGTGACAGGATAAGCGAACGACCGAAAGTCTCCCCATTGGCCATTACCTGAAACATGTGTGAAACACACCACGCAATGATGTAATGAAGCCATTCCGATACAAACATGCACGACGGTAATTTATCGTGACAAAGGCAGTTAAACACAGAGAAAGCAATAGTCAAGAGCAGAGATTGTTTGTAGCATCTGGTTCTATACAGTCAGCAAGTTTTCAAGTAACGTTTTCAGTAAGAAAAATATTGTTTAAGACAAGTAGTACTGTACGGTCAGTTCTGAAATGTCTGTGTAATCACAAACACTAAGGTGTAAGTTTGTGCAGACACAAGCATTATTAACAATGATGGGCCCAAAAAATACTTGATCTGATACATTTATTGCTTATGAATGAGTGTCCAAGCCAAATGAGTCAGTGCATATCTACATAAATAACGTCACAGATGATGTAACAAAACATTGAAAGGTGATTTTTTTATAAACAAACAAAACAAAAGAGACAAAAACAATGGGTCGACTTTGCGCCGTGCGGGTGAGGGACGTGGTGGGGAGACGGAAGTATTTCCATATACCCTACAATCATCTGAAGTGATTTACTATAAGATACAAGTCGAATAAAATTCTTGTAATGAGTAAAACGAAAAGAGCAAATATACAGTTTTTTTATTAATGTAAAAAGTACTTTATTAAGAGTAGAGTATTATAATGCTAAAATTTGCATAATTATGCAATTTCTAGGCTGTGACATAGAAGTCGCAATGAAGTGATATTTTTTGTAGGGTTACTGACGAAAAAACAATGACTGCCACTAAAGATCAAATCTTAAATAAAGCAGTCATCAAAAGGTTGTATAAAAAATAAGATACATAACATAAAAAAAGTTATTCATAATAACGAAAATAATGTGCTATTAGCTAATCTATAGTGTCTACTATGTAACTAACTAAAAAGTGATTTGTGTTCCCAAGGTGGCTTCGTGCATGCTGACTTCATAAGGCTAAAATTAGTAACTAATGTGGCATAAAGATATAAATAAACAGGTATGTGAAATATTCAGGGGTAAACGTTCTGCAATTAAAATTAGTGCAAACTACGTTGTTGTCTTTGCCTTTGTTATTGAGTCGTGAAATTAATATATACATTATGGATGTTACGTAATAGTATGGGGCGAGTACTCACGACATGAGTGCAGTCGGGGTCATCCAGCGGACAAGTACTGCCCCCGTTGCTGGCGAGCACTTCAGCCATATGCTGCGTCTCATCTTCTGGAAAGCCGATGAAGCACACGCGTGCACCCGCAAACACTTTCAACTTATGCTCCTTCTGTAAGAGTAAAGGTTCGTGTTGTGTTGAGTTCAGGTAAAAGAAATAAGATCAGAAAATATATTATGGTATGATCACGTTTAATTCTCGTTAAAGATCAAATAACTATGCAACACGAAAATTTAAAGTAGTTAAAAAATAAGATGTTGTGTATATTATCACAAAATAACAATTTTTGTAAAACTTAAGCGTAAGTTGAAGAGACATCTAAGAGTTGGCGCAGATGATCGCGCTATATGAAAACTAACATTTGGCCAATCTGTCCGTCTTGCCAAACTTGTTAAACCGGGAGGTGGCAAGCCCCACTACTAGAGATCTGTGTCTAGAAGACTACATGTGTCTTAAAGATACTCACAATAATATCGTCGTCCGTAGCGGAGCAGGCGGGGTCGTCGCGGCGCTGCCAGCAAGCGTCGACCCACGAGCTGGCGAGCACCGGCAGCCCGAAGCCGGACGCGTATCGGTACTTGTCGCCCGTGGCAGCCGCGGCGATCAGGTGCGTTACTTTACTCGACATGTCTTTACGGATTGAGCCGCCCATGTAGTGTATTAGGTTTATCAGGTACGTCTGTCAAGGAATATTTTATAAGTGAATGAAAAGCATAATACAAACAGAACAAAAATTCAGAGTCTAATCATCTGTTCTAGTTTTACAAATATAAATCAATACTACACCAACGCGATTAATAAAGTTATTTAGTACGTTTCCTGACTAAGAAAATGTACAGAAATTCGAATGCTAATATAGGAATAGCTTACTAAAAGCGTCGCAAACTTACAAGTTCATCTTTTTTCCGGAACCCGGAGAAGCATATGACGGCGCCGCGCATAGCGAAGGAGTAAAGAGGGCGAGCATTCGTGGGCGGCGGCTCGTCCCTCTCTGCCAGCTGCAGAACTGCGGTTGGGCCCAGCACCCTACAATAATAACAATTATGACTACACAACGATTCCGCACTATGTTGTGTTAAATCCTTTCATAGAGTAATCCATTACACCATTGATGAGAAAAAATATACACACTAACTGATTACATTGACGTTGTTTTGCTGTCTTGCTGCGTATGGTCCTAACAACTTTAGATTTTTTTATAGTGTTACGGTTATTGTTTTTTTAAGGCTCTACTTACTTCAGAACAACACCTAGGTATACTCGGCTTATGTATCTCCCTCAATCATGCCAAAATACCAAACAGAATGTAAAAGGCTCACTCGTAGAGCTGAGTAGGGCACACTTCGCGATGTGAAGTGGAGACTCGTTTAACGGAAGCATTCAATTTTGACTTCATGGTCCGTAAATGTGTAATAGTTGTAGAGTAGAGTTAAACTTACAAAGAAATAGAGACTTTATGTAATGTATGCGCGTCAGTTCGCGAGCGAGACAGAGACAGGAGACAGAGAGCATACATAAGTGATGGTCGCGGTCTCTAGTCTCGGTCTCCTGTCTCGGTCGCTAGTCTCTGTCGCGGGCGCAAACATTTGCAACTTGTGTAAATAATGTAGTTTTTCATGTCAAATCAGTATAAAACATACGGCCACAAACATTGATACGTTGAAAAATATATTGGAAATGCGTACGGAGTAAATACATGCGTTTGGAACGCGTCTGGTACTAAATATCTTAAATTATAAATCATGCATATCGAAAACTTTTTGTATGGTTGGCAAACCTTTGAGTTTGAGAAAACGTATCAAACACACATGTATGGGTTAACTTATTATTCATATAGTTGCGTATGCGATACCTAAATAGTGTACTCATAAAAAGTGAAATCATTGTAATGTTTCATGGAAGCAGGAAATATATCGTGCTTATGTGGCAAAGCAAGCAAGCAAGAAAGACAACCGGGAATTTATTAGATTTTGTGATGCAAATCACTTAGTTAATAGATAAGTTTTTATTTTATTAGTCTTAGTTAGTAGTCGTTTGTATTGTATTGTACTAATAAAGTGGTTTGTCAATAACAATTATAATAAAGTGTAATGAAATTCCTTAAATTAAAAATTTCGTCTGCCTAAGGTGGGACTCGAACCCACAACTTTCCGCTTACTGGGCGACTGATCATTCAGCCGCCAAGACATTCTGTAGGTACCCAGAATTCATTTAAGCTTTTACGCTCTGAGCCGGCGCGGCGGAGTTACTTCTATACATTTTCTGTATTTTTTTTTTAAATTTATGTTTAACAATCGGATACGATGAAACAGTTTTTAAATGTTTTTATTAAACTGTGTTTTAAACTATTTATAAGCAATGGCTAGTGTAAATAGAACATACAATTCCTTGAAAAAAAAAACAATTGGATCGGAATAAAGTGTCTGAGTAAACGAACAAATTCGTAGTTACCTAAGTAGGTATCATAGGGAAAGAAATTTCTTTCCCTATGGTAGGTATTTACAGTACATTGTAATATACTCGTAGACACTACACACAGCGACAATACTTCTGAAATTACAGTTTGTTATGCTCTATCGACTGTCGATTGAGATATTATTACAATATATCGTAAACTATACAGCATCATAATAAGAACAATATTAATAACAGGCTACAAAGCTCCGGCGACCCACGATTCTAAAAATAAGATCGATTATCTTGTGAATAGAATGAGTCAAAGTAAGATATTCGGCTAAATGTTTGCGATAAATAGTATAATTACTAGACTAGGTTAGACTCTTACCCCCGTATTTATAAAGAAGTAATTATTTATTGCTTAAGAAAGCCATAACTTAAAGTATTCATACCTAGTGCTTGAGTGAAAGAAATTGATCACCATTAATAGTCATATTATTTGGCTGAAAATGCTAACTTTTGGTAGTTATAACTTCTAGTAATTTCTTGATTAAGGCATACAAATTGTCTCTCAAGTAATAACGTGTAGTCAAGTAATTACTATTACTTGTTTATAAATACGGGGGTTAAATTAGATTAAACGACCACAAACTAACTATGCGTTTTCATCAAAAAGGCGTACCTATCAAGCTGAAGATTTTAAACGAAACCATTAAAAAGAGTGAATTACGACAAAAGTTTCCAGGAAATTAATTTTTTTGTCTTTAAAAAATAAAGGTAGCAAAAAGGTATTAATAGGACATACAATTTGTCTTAACGGGCATGAATTAAACCGACCGTGGAAATGGTGGGCGGCAGAAGTCGTGAATTGTGACGCTTTCGAATTTCGTACAAAGTGAGTCGCCGAGTCGTCGGCTATCCGCTCGCCAGTGACGTCACGGGATACCGCATACAAGACCAATATACGTGTCGTTATAGAAATAGTTGATGAGTTAAATCCAACTTCTATGAAATATGTAAACAATCGTACCGATTAAATTTAGACATCTTCATTGAAACGTTATGATGACGAAATACCTACTTGGTTTATAGGTCAATTCAATGAATTTTTACATTTCATTTTATCTTGGATCCACCATTAATGTAGATAATAATTTTAACAAATAAATATTACTAAAATTTTAATTTTTTTTATTTATTTGTAACCTTAGAATAATTTGTAACCTTAGTTTTGGTGAATTGAATATTTTTATAAATTGCTACTGAAAAATTTGTGAATAATTATTTTGAAAATTGTCAAGAAATACGACTGATCAAGCTAAGACACAATACTCCAGATACTTCGTCAGATCATTTAGTTGTTGGTCCATAATTTCATTTAAAAACAGCATATTGTTGTAGGTAACTATTGTAGGTGCCCTTCGGGTCGCCTAAAATTTAATTTCATTTGGCCGAACCATATTGGCCTAAACTCATAACTTATAATTATTGCATAGGCTTACAGTTGTTTTCGCACTTTTACAGTTGGTTCTAAAAATTTAAAGCCCTAATTTTAGTATTTCTAATATCGAATGCACTAAAATGTATTTTTATAACCGAAATAGTTAAAGAAACGAATTTCTCAAAAACCGACCCCAAGCAGTCTTGTCTGCCCTACCCCTAGAGTGTAATTTAAAAGCGCGTAGGTGCGGAGGGGTGTGACGGCCTAGGTGTAGTAAAAATAGGCTAAACACCTTTAGAAAAAGTGAATGTGTGAATAAAATTTAAGGTTAAAGTTTGGGCGCCAATGACAATTAGGAGTACAAACATTCGGCATTCCGATATATACCCATTTTAAATATTCTGTTGGTTAAATGTTTAACTGCCGATAAAACTGTCGGGGTTTAGTAAATGCCATAGAATACGTTCCAGCTGTAAAATTTATTATTATAATATTATGTTCATATTGTCTACTGATCATCATCATCATCATCAGCGTATCACAGTCCACTGTTGGACATAGGCCTCTCCAATTGCACGCCACTTAGGTCGATCTGTCTGACCTGTCTACTGATAATAGGCAATAATTAATATTCATACACAGTATACATGTATATTATGTATGATATTCTGAGAATAAAAATAATAAATGGTGCGTATATGCGCACCATCTATCATTTATTTATTTTATTTATTTAAAGTTTATTGCACGAGTTTACGAAACAAATGTACAAAAGGTGGACTTAATGCCATCTTTACAAACCGTTACTAAATTAACTATCCAAGGTAAAACTTGTAATTACAGAACTTGATAGTTATTAGAAAAGGTTATAAAAGTCAAAAGATAAATTTGCAAAGTTTCCAAAAATTATTTAAATTAATTTGTCAAGAATCTCTTAAGAAATTAGTCCTGTACCCATTAAAACCCATTCTGGGTTGTACAGGCATAATCAACACGCTTACCAAATGCGAGTTGGTGAGCACAACCCCGAGCAATGCTTGAATATTTGAATCATTTGTGTTGTCCAAACCGGGGATCGAACCCGGGACCCCGAGATCTTAGCCCGGTATTTAAACCTCTTGAACAACGGGGCTTACGCGGCTAGAGTCATCGATTATCATAAACAGGAAACGTGGATTTTGGTCTGTCACAGAAACAAGACATTGCGCACTCAATGTCCTCAGGATTAGTAACCGTGTTTTTTACCAGGATAAGTTTTGTTGGTGCTTGATTAGGTTTTCAATAATTAAAATAAGATTGAAATGAACTTCTTAAGTTTTTTTTGTTTATTGAGTCTTTGAAATAATTAATCATACTTAGTGCTAAATTAATCCCTCGATCGTGAGTTATTCCAGACACAATTGAAATCAATTGTTATAGTGGCACCCGAGTGCCTCCTGGGGGTTGAGGGATTAAAGATAATCTATTAATCAAACAATACATACAGATCGCATTTTATTGAGGTTGAGTCAGGTGTCTTTAGTTCAGAAAGTGCGGAAACATCATGAGGAGGCTCCTCCTCCTCAGGTGTAGGTGGTAACCGCGTAGGCCCCATAACTAGCTCACTCAATTTCACTTAGTTTAGTCCAAATCACACTTCCAATGCACCCAATACACACACTATTATTTTGCATATCCATATCTGATATTTATGATCCTGCACAACACACGTTAAATACATCACAAATCACAGGTGTCGTTAACTTGTACACAGATAGAACAGTCAATTCAGAATAAATGTATCAGAATTTGTATCGCGGCAGCACAAACAAAGGCACAGGCGGCATGCGCGTTATGCGTTTCACGTTAGATTGAAAAACAGTCGCGAGGAATGTGAGGCCGAAAATAGCAAGTAGCGTCGCGCGGCCGCAAGGGCGACCCTCGCGGTAAACGACGAGCGTCGCGCGCCCGCGCCACCACCGATCGCTCCCTTACCGTATGCACACCTTTATTTACATCCTTGCATGAAATAAAGTCACCCGGGGACCGCTTAATGAGTGGAATCGGCCAGTGTGTATAAACCCCGAGTTCATTCCAGGGTAAGGTAACGATAATGTTGCAGTATACAGCTTATTTAGTGACGTTGCGTGCGGCTAAGGCTTCACAAACATGAAAGAGGCGCGGAACGTGGGGATTTTTCCAGTGATTATTATCGATCAATCAAGTTTCACTACGAGCAACACTAATGTAAGAAAAGTGTACCAAGTCGCAGTTCAAGTTTTTTAAGATGATGTTTAACTTTCAATAGGTTTCTGGAGAGCCAGATAAATATTTCCGTAAAAGTTCAAGGTAGAACCATTATTTCTAATTATTCAGTTATTTGGTATTTGTTGTTGTTTTTACAAATCACGGTGAGTCAGAGATCCTCGGAAGAGTGATAAGTTGCTGGCCCAAAGTTTAATTTTCAACAAAGTAAACATGCGCCAGCCAGAGGATATGTGAAACAATAAACAATTAAATCTCATCAACACTGCTCAACCAATATAATGTACCAAAATGCAGTACTTCAAACGGAACGCATCATAATTTCAGCTTAAGCAATGCCGGTATAATAAATTATTATCCAGGCGCCTAAATTATATCTAGTACAAAGTATACATACGTTCTCGTCAATAATATACGCAAACGAATACAGTCAGTCAACGATTAGGACCATCTGAATCGGCGCTCGTAAATCATTTATGAACATCATTCTAGTCTCAACATATTTTGAGAATTATACATCCCAGCAGACACACAGCATGGGAATACAAAATCAAGCATTATTGTTTTATTACACGAATAGTTCCTAAATGATTCGTAACGAAAAGGGGAGATATGGATTATACTACGCGCTTATCGTAGGTACATAGACTTCGTGACAGCCAATAATAATAAAACAGGTGAACTTATTTGAATACGGGGGTAAATGCGAAGGGTAATTTTAGACCGATAGTAGGAAAACGTGCACGCGACAAACAGACACTGTTGTGGACGGAGGCGGTGTCGTTTTAGAGCTCGTAAATCGTCAGTGAAGCAAGCACGACACATCGCGATGGCTCTGGCATTTCAACATGCGCTCGCAGCAAATTCTTAAACGTTTACAGTTGCTCTACAGGAATCTAATTCACGTTTTGGTCCACACCCGAATTACACCTGACAGGGAAATTCACTTATCCCTCTATTTATATTTCTTTTGCTTTTAAATATTTTATCTTTTTTTTTTGAGTGTGTAAGATCACCATCGATAAAGTCCCGGACGACGCCATCAGTCATCATAGTAATCAACGGCCAAGTGCGAACAACACCCACGTCGGTTCCGTTTTCACACTGCAAGCCAGTTTCTTCTGTACTGTTGTTCTAACGTCCTAACTTCAGTATCGAGTAGGTACTATTACATCTTAATGAGCACCACAATAAACGTTAGGAGTCATAAATGACGTACTTAAATAACCGGCCAAGTGCGAGTCGGACTCGCGCACGAAGGCTTCCGTACCAAAAAGTCCAAAAAATTTCCCAAAGTACCAAAAAGGGTATGGGAGCCTCCTTTAAAAATTTATTTTATTTTGTTTTTAGTATTTGTTGTTATTGCGGCAACAAAAATACATAATTTGTGAAAATTTCAACAGTCTAGCTATCGCGGCTCTTGAGATACAGCCTGGTGACAGAGCGACGGACAGACGGACAGACGGACAGACAGCGAAGTCTTAGTAATAGGGTTCCGTTTTCACCCTTTGGGTACGGAACCCTAAAATGAAGATAATAATATAAACATAACAGACAGGCAGTGTTTTCCACATGAGCAAGACAAAAAGACGTTGAAGTAAGCGCGTAACAAAGCATCCGATACACACGTTACAGTCTCGCAAGTAGCCGTGTACCGAGCCAAAATAAATGACAATAATAATTCCTCTCGTTAACGCTACTGTTCTTACAACTCTACTTGCTCAAAGGGGCCGTTCATTAATCACGTAAGGCCCATAGTAGGGAGGGGGGGGGGTCCGAAAAAAATGGAGTAGGGGCTTATGGAGATATCACGTGTGTTTATTTTCGGAACCGAAAAAACATTTGTTTTCACAATCTTGCAATAATACGTTAAACTGATCTTGATCAGAAGCAGCCTTCAACCTTAAAATTTTAATACTTATTTGTCCTTTATTCTAGTCTCTTTGTACCTACCTATTTGTTTTTCGAGATAGGTACGGTTGCTTATTTTTAAAGACAATTAAATCTCGACAGATAGACGGACGGACGGATAAAAGAATGGTCCTATAGGGGCTCTGTTTTTTTCTTAAAGGTACAGAACCCTACAGGTATTACAATAAGGCGTTGCACAGACAGGTAAAAGTCTCGAGTTCAGCTGAATCAGTCGTTTTTTATTTCATATACAAATATCTAATTACGGCTCAACCACTTTTGCCAATTGGTTGAGAGGATTCGCCATTTGGTTGAGAGCCTTTTTGCGACCCTACAAGTCATAGCAATACTAGAAGAGCACAATCAGGACGGATCTAAGCAAAGCTCTTTTAGCGCTCACTATTACTTGCCGGCAGCGCAGGAAGTTACATCCATCCGAAATTAAAATTAATAATTATGGAATTATCAACATACGGAACTTGACTGACCTGTATTTAGCTCTGTGTGCGGCGTCAAACAGTTCACCGTCGAACGGGTTCGTGACGAGGTAGGAAGGTGGCGCCGGAGGCGGCAGTGGCGGCGGCAGCGCCTCCGGCCTTGGCGCAGCCGCCACTGCTCCCAGCCGCTCACACGCAGCCCGCACCCTATCGCACTCCATACACGACTCATTGACGTACACCACCGGCGTCGCCGAGCCTGGTGGCAAAAGAACCTATTAATGTCAGCACAACGATACAATACAAAGAACAATATTTACATAGTTTTAGTCACAACAATCTTGTTCTAAATCAAAACAGTGTCTACCTGGTTAACTTTCTATTAGATTCAGTATTTAACGTGTTAATCAATTAAATAATAATATGGTAGCTGATTATGAGTAATGCAGACAAAACTGCTCTAGTAGGTACTATTATCAGCATGTACTGTTCAGTGCGAAACGAATTCTTGCCTACACAGCATCTCACCCTTCCGCCAATCAACTTTTCATATGGGTGCAATGGTGTTTTTGCTTCCAATGCACTATCCGCGTGTTGATTACAGACATTAAACTTGCACGCACCTTGAATTTACGCGCGGCTGTCTAGTAACGCTACCTTCATCGACTGTACCTCACCGTTACAACAATGCATAAATGTTTAATTCAAATTCCAAAGAGGATTTTTAGGTTGCACTTAAGTAAGGAAGTCGTTCCTTTTAGCCATAAACACGATTTATCTGATTACTACGAATTGCCTTGACATTAACCAGACGCTGCTGGACTTCCACGAAAGCCTCTTTGATCCTTCAGGTATTTTATTCGACCATCAAACAAATGCGGTTAAGTCGAAGTACCTTAGGGTTAATCATAACTTTTACTTACTTAATTAATTTCATCCAATACAAACTATATTTTTTGTAGATCGTTTATTTGTCATCGAATAACATTGCACAAGAATTTTAACACCAATGGAAATTATAGATCAATACAGAATAATAATCATCTTTAAAGATCAACATAGTGCCTGCTATGTAATATCGCTGCGGAAATTGTATTTATCTCGAAAATATCATGTAGGTAATGAATACTATTTATAAATGCCAGCCACTTAAGAAGATGCCGCCAGAAGTAGGTAACTAGCGCGGTGACAAACAGACAGTATGTTATCTACTTGTGATAAGAAAGAAAATATTACCAATGATTAAGTCAACCCACTAACTTTATAAAAGAAAGGAATTCTATTCTGTGAGAATCTTGCAATTTTAACCGTTGCAGGTTAGTTTGGCAAATGCATCATTGCTCGGTGCAGGGATAAAGTTGGTAATTTAGATATAAAAAATCGGTTCTTTGATTTGTTATTTTCTATTTCTCGTTATATATTATATTCATACAAGTGAAACACAGGCTCTGTTGTTGCGTAGCGTCCCTGGACATGTTATGATTTATATAACATGTAGAAGGACACAACGTGCAAACAACTAATCCAGAATTGCACATACGTAATCAAGGAGCGTCAAGAAAGTTTTTTTATTTTTAAATTTTAAGAATTACTCGGGAATACCTAGAGCTGATTAAAAATAATAATAAAAATATAGATATCTTTGCGAGCAGTAAACTTAAATTTAAGTCTGATTTTACTGATATTTTAAAGAATAGATAACATAACATTGTATTATTACAAAAAACACATGTTAATAATTGTATGTAATTTATGAATCATCAATATACTGTAGTACTTATATTTGTTTAGTCTATTGATTTTCATTTCTTATATTATTATATCTATAAAACACGTAGTTTAAAACACTAATTGTGCTTCCTCATTATATTTTCGTTAGTTTGCACTCAAGTTTAATTACGGAAAACCTGTTATTGGCCTTACTTTATATCTTGTTCTAATTACTTAAATTATATGTTAAACGCTGTTGGTTTTTGAATAAATAAAAATAAAAAATAAAAAAAATAAAAACTTCTCTACGTTTATTCCATTACGAGCATACGCTGCCATGAAATGAAATAAACTTTCATGAACATGTGTTTCTTCAAACAACATGCCCTCGTAAACTGACGTAGACGATCAGTGAATCGAATTTGAAACGTAATAATCTGTATGACCTTTTAGGATACCTTCGCGCGTTAATGGTTCAGGGTCGGTGAGTCACACTTGCGACATAGGGAACACCCGGCTCTTTTGGCATCTAACACTACCCTCGGTGGACGCTTTCTACAATGTCTAATTTCGCCGGCATAAGTGTACCTACTTACATCGCGGCATCGTGGACAAAGCTTAGAAAGAATAATGTGCTTGTTTATTATTATACGATGGCGATTCTTGTGGTGGTTAAGAAAATAGAAAAGAGGTAAAATCTTCATGACTCTTACTTTCATAACAATGTACCTACTGTATACTTAAACCATGCAGAAAGAAACATAATATATTAAAATGTTAATCACCTCAGTTTTAATCAGGCTTGTATGGTGCATAATAAAAAAGTAAGTCAAGTACCCCTAGTCGTCACCACAACGAATGTCGGATACTTTTTTTACAGCCATAGCATTAACAACGTGCATAGCGCATACGATGGTAATTCCGGATATAAAAATTGCGTAAAACAATGAAATTTCTATGGTTTTAATGAATATTTATAATACTGGCATGATTGACTTTAATGGGATTTTTTTGGTGGTACTCGTAAATCTTCCGACTATGAAACAAGGATCTGTCGAGGGAACACATCATGCCGCAACCCATTCACACTCACATCCTCCAGCGAGGTAAGACCGCAGTTGCTCTACCAACGCTAGCATAGTTGGCATGCGTGCCCTCTACCACGCTTTACGCCATCTGCAAAAGCAGCGACTTTCAAAAAAGTAATTAATAACACAGTTATATCGTTCTACCAAAAACGATTATAGTACTTCCGTGCTTATGGCGCTTGCATAAATAAATAAATAAAATCAGTTAATAGATGTACCACCCACACCATTCACCTTATTGCGTACTAGCTGTTCCCCGCGACTTCGTACGCGTCAATTTCTGTTTCTATGACCGCCATTATTTTAGCAACATTTTTCACTGATGCTTCGCTCCTATTGGTCGCAGCGTGATGTTATATAAGCCTAAAGCCTTCCTCGATGCATGGACTATCCAACACAAAAATATTTTTTCAATTCGAACCAGTACTTCCAGAGATTAGCGCGTTCAAACAAACAAACAAACAAACAAACTCTTCAGCTTTATAATATTAGTATAGATAATCTGGATTTACACAATCATTTTAAATAGCTAATTTTCTTTATGTTTTAATAGAGAATCGCAAATGAGTATACCATTCAACAGGTTTCTTTTAGTGAGCTCGTGTGGCACGCAAATATCTATCTTATTTGTAAAGATGGGTCCAAACTATTTTAAATAAGAGCAACCAGAGCGAGATGCACCTTTAATAGCTGAATTTCTGGACCGACAAAGCTTAAACCAAGTTTGTGCACTTTAGGGTGCGTTTTCACTAATACGGAGCTGGGCGATGTGCAGTGGGGCGAAGTATAGCCGAGCGGAGTGGATGGAGCGGACTGGAGCCGCAGGAGTCTACCGACAACGACAAATCAGTCAAAATTTATTTTCATGTAACTATATCTCTCTCATTGAAGATTAAAATACGGAAGCAGACGCAGTAAGAGTATCATTAATTAATTAACGCAGACTATTTAGTTACAAAATGTAACCAGAGATTCTGGATTCATTCGAGACCATTTAAAAATACTCATAATAATAAAATACATAAAATCTTAGAGTAAGGCTGCGTATACACAAAAGCGTAACTTTAAAAAATTGAGCTAAGACAATATCTTTGCTACTTCCACTGAAGCAGAGCGGAGCGGAGGAGAGTAAAGAAGAATTATCAAAATGTGTAGCGTGCTGAGTTTAGTTGAGGAGCGGGGCTATTACAGGGTGATATCGATGCATTTTGATCTGTTTTTGTACCGTCTTCATCATCTAGAAAAGAAAGATTCCCGCAACACCGCTCGGCTCTGTTTCGCACACCTCTGCTTATGTGGAAATGCAACCTTAGAATTCCTGTCATGGCAATTCTACCCTCCGACAGTGATCCGCAACACTCTGCTGCCGTCCGCTTCCCTTACACGGTTTTCACTGACGCGTAGTGAAGAATTTGAGTACAGAAACTCTACCAGTCAACAATTCGGCTAAACAGAAATGTTTAGTGGGCAATAAGACAAAATAACAGCAAAATTCATTCAATCAAATTTAGTATGTAAGAGAATTACCTAACTTGGTAGTTGCGAAAATAATGCACAACTTATAAATTCATAGTAAGAATATAAGTAAGTAAGTAACAGCCTATAATTATCCCACTGCAGGGAAAAGGCCTCCATCATT
Source organism: Anania crocealis (assembly GCA_949315895.1). Taxonomy (NCBI): domain Eukaryota; kingdom Metazoa; phylum Arthropoda; class Insecta; order Lepidoptera; family Crambidae; genus Anania; species Anania crocealis. The sequence goes on along the minus strand of OX438880.1, from coordinate 12,777,303 downwards.
GAATTCAAGTTACCACAGCAATGATGGGTACTGGCATAATCACCACGCTTGCCAAATGCGGGTTGGTGATCACAAACCCGAGCAATGTTCGAAAATTCGAAACTTTTTGTTGCCCGACCCGGGGATCGAACCCGGGACCCCGAGATCTTGGTCCGGTATTTAAACCACTAGACCAACGGGCGTGTGTGAGAATATAACGACAAACCAACGACAAACTAATTAAGGACGGGGTGGGGCTAGTGGAGAATTCAAACATAGGTCAATAATTTATGGTCATCTCTATCTAGCTCCCAATCAGTGGAAATGCAATATTTCTGATATCTACTGCATTCTTTTCGTATACATCACATATTTTGTTGAAGCTTTTGAGTATTTTTTTCTTTTTTGTAACACCTTTATCTTTAGAATTATGTAGGTAGTGTAATATAATTTAGGATGTAAACAAATTTATTCATTGGCAAAAATAACTACCTAATCAATAGCAGAAAAGTGGGTATTTCTTTTAATCTATTTTTATAATATCTATATTTACTGGTATTAAGCAAAATAAGAAAAGACTTGATCCCTGTCCTATTATCTATTTCATCAATTATTATTTAGATCCGCCTAAACTTTCAGCTTGATGATTGATTGATTGATCGAACCTGTTGAAAGACCTTGGCTTGCCCAGAACTGCAGTAAGTTCTATACTAGAGCAAGTTTCTAAAGCTGCATTAGCAGGTTCGTACCAGATTTTGCTGGGCAGAGAGAGAAACACGAGTAGTGAAGGTTAGTGTTGGTGTACGTCGGATAGGGGCCCCTAAAACCTACACCAGTGTCACAAGTCCCGGGTGAAACCAATCTTTATGCCGTGTATTAAAACAGCTTGTTCTAATACCCGGTATGGAGCCGGTCCCAAGTCCGGATAAATGGTGAGGGTATCCATGAATGCAGAGCACAAGGAGCCAACGGGCTGGAAAGCGGGCATACTTGAATCTGCAGTCAACTCCACTTACACTTCACAACACACAGAAAACACACACCAGTGCCTGTGCGGGGTGAGATTGGACGTCACCGTCCAGTATCACAACACATAGGTACTTAAGACATGACAACAACACAAACATTATTATTTGTCCATCTTGGGGACTGTCCAAAAACCAAACATGGAAGAAGTTAAATTTCAAAAATTATTATCCCAGGAGGGTACCAACATCACAGATGTTGGAGAATCCGTCCCCGTTTCGGGCTGCCCCACGTATTCTGGGAGGGGCAAAATTTCACGCACGCCACAAGAGACTGTCGAATCGGCAGCGCTTAACTTGAAGGGGCTGGCTGACGCTATGCCCACTATCAAGACAAATCTGGGCACCTCCTGGCAACTGGTACCGCATCGAGCAGGGAGAAGCAGTCGCACACCGCGCGTCGACCCCAGCTCCGCGAAGACACCAGGAGAAATCCCATCACCAACCAGGAAACGCAGTCGCCGATCCAAGCGCGCGAGACCTATAGACCTACAGCCAGGGTGTAGCGAACCTGTTATAACGGCCCACGCACCCCTCGCTGTAAAACCGACCACTGCAGCTGGTGATGTCCGTAAGCAACACCAGACGAAGGCAGACACAGCTCGACCTTCGACATCCCAGCATAGTAGACAGACCCCAGACGTGCCAACAGGGGCGCAGGCAAAGCCAACCTGCAATGCCGCAGCCCAGAGCGCACAGAGCAGAACACCGGACGCTGGTCCTGCCTTCAGCAGGCACTCAGCAAGAGGTAACCGAGGTTTCCGGGACGGGACGCATCAGCACAATCCTTCGAGCGGTGCCCCTCTGCAGCCGGCAACGGCCAAGAGGGTGCGCATAGACGACACCTTATCGCCGAGGGAAGATGTGAAGCAGACGAAACGGGACCTCACACACAGGCGAGCACCGATTAGCTACGCGGATACGGCACAGTCGCATCTGCTGATAGCCATAACAACGGTGCCACCAGCGGACCTGACAGCAGAGCATGGTCAGCAGCTCATGAATTCTATTGATGATAGAATCATTGAAGCAGCCCTTGCTGTGGTGTCAGATGACGAACCAGCCTACGCACCTGCATTTAGAGGTAAGCCCATCCCAGCGGAGGGCGTTCTCAAAATGTGGTGCGAGGATGAGAAATCCCTGGAGTGGCTAAACAAAACGGTGACCGGTATGCAGTCACCAATACCAGGCACAAAACTCGCCGTAATTAAACAGCCGGAGATCCAAAAACGGATCCGCGCGGCGTTGTACCTGCCGAAGACTGTTGGCGAAAACACCGAGAAGATCCACCGTCTCCTGAGTGTGCAGAACCCGTGGACAGATGTCAAGTCTTGACAGCTGTACGGGGCTACCCTACAGAAGAAGGGGATCTCCTTAACACTGGGCATCCCAGAGGTGCAGATCCCCAAACTGATGTAGCGGCAGAGGAGACTAGCGTTCCTCACAGGGAGTTTGTACGTTAAGTTCCACACTCCCGCGGGGCTCAGCGACAATCCATATGCCGAAGAACCAGCAACCACCAACCAACCCAAACCCCAAGAGGCCACACCAGAGGTCTGCGCAAGTACTTCGCGTCGGACCTCAACAACACAGTTGTCCATTGGAGCAGAGAGAGAAAGACGGCCCAGCACAATGGACCTCAGCGGCACCGAGCAATCTGACGAGGGGTGTGTTGACGACGCCGTTGTCCTCAGCTCCTGTTCGTCAGATTGAAGTCATACAAACCAACCTCCAGCATAAACAAATCGCAAAGGCTACCCTACGCAGACTGCTGGAGGTTAAACCCAGGACCATAGCGCTAATCCAGGAGCCGTGGATTAGAAAAGACAAAATATGTGGTCTTAACAACAAAATGGGTAAGATATTGCTAAATGCCTCAACGAACAACCAAGGACCTGCATATATGTTCCCAACTCTATACCAGCTTTGCTACTCAATCAATTATGTTCTAGAGATATCACCGCGGTTAAAATCGCAACATCACCAGACTCAGATCGACCACCGCTGGTACTCGCATCAGTCTACATGCCCGGTGACGGGGAGATCCCATCGCGAGAGTTGTCCGAGCTAGTGGACTTCTGCGAGGACAACGGCTGGGACCTGGTGATCTCAGCTGATACCAAAGCACACCACGCACTATGGGGTTGTGAGACTCCGAACAAAAGAGGTGAGCATCTATCAAACTACATCTTTTCTACTAACCTAACAATAATTAACAGAGGCAAAGAGCCTACCTTTGTTAGTTCTAGATATCAAACCATTGTAGACATCACGCTGGCCTCCTAAGGGGCGGCCGCAATGATAAACAAATGGCATGTATCACCAGAACCATCCTTTGCGGATCACAGGAGGATATGCTACACCATAGCAGTGGTCGAGAAGGACCCACAGCCCAGGCGCAACCTCCGTAAGACGGATGTAGCCAGGTACCAAGAACTTCTCGAACACGAGGTACAAGTATCTAGTTTTAAGGATATGACGTACAGTACTCATAACATAGAAATAAACACTAACACCCTAACATCATGCATTAAACACAGCTTCGAAGATGCTTGTAAATTAACATTACCACCAAAAGGGGATAAGAACAAATGGTGGGGTACTGAGCTTGAGCGACTCAAGAACAACCTGAATAAATTTTTAAACCGGGCAAAAAACACTAGAAAATCGAAAGATTGGGATAGGTATAAAACAGCCCAATACCACTACAAAAAACGAATAAGACCTCGAAAGGGAGAGGCATGGAAACGATTCTGTGAGAGCATTAACACCACAAGTGAAACAGCCAGAGTAAAGAAACTGCTGTCCAGAGATGACAACATGACTCTAGGATGTCTCAAAAATCAAAACAATTCATACACAACCACTGATGAAGAGACTGAATGAGCCAAGTACTCATAGAAACCCACTTCCCGGGTTGTAGAATCACGGAAGAGAATACTCAATGGGAAGAAACAACCCATATTCCGACTAGTATAGATAGACTGGATGGTAGCTGATTCCGTAATAACAACAGAAAAAACCTTATGGGCTATAGATAGCTTCCTCCCATTCAAATCCCCAGCGCTGGATGAGATATTCCCAGCACTGCTACAATGGGGTAAGCACACCATAGTACAACACCTGATACAAATATATAAGGCATGCCTGGTGCATCACTACATACCTCGCCAATGGAGAGAAGTGAAAGTCATGTTCCTTCCCAAACCGGGTAAAACAGACTACACTCAGGCTAAGTCGTATAGACCTATAAGCCTAGCCTCCTTTCTGCTAAAAACACTGGAAAGACTAACCGACAGACATCTAAGAGATGGTATTCTAAAGCGAAAGCCGCTCAGTCAACATCAACACGCATACAGCACAGGCAAATCTACTGAAACAGCTATCCACTCCGTAGTAGGCATGATAGAAGCAGCTCTGTCAGACAAACTCATGGTCATGAGTGCCTTTATTGAAATAGACGGAGCTTTCGACAACACGAATTTCACTAGCATAGACAAATCGCTCAAAAAATTTGGGGTAGAACCAACCATCAGTGGCTGGATTAAGAAACTACTCAAACAAAGAGCAATACAATTCACAGTAAACTCAACCACGAGAGGAATAGTAGCACGAGGATGCCCGCAAGGGGGAGTACTCTCACCACTACTCTGGAATATGGTGGTTGATGACCTTATTACACAACTGAACAAAAGCTGGTCATTAAATCAACCACCATGTGGCCTATTACGACTTCGTGGTAGTAATAGACCATAGGGTGCCGGTCCCAAGTCCGGATAAATGGTGAGGGTACACCTGAATGCAGAGCACAAGGAGCCAAGGGTCTGAAAAGAGGGCATACTTGAATCTACAGTCAGTTTCCCATACACACCAGGAACGCACACAAACACTCACGTGGTTCGGGGTGGAGGGTCTGCCTGCAGTCTCTCCACACAGAATCCCACACACACAAGACACACACAAAACAATCACTTTCCCTCCCATCCAACATCATCCCTTGCCCAACCTTGCATAGCCGAACCGTGGCGGCGCAAAACCACATTCAAGGCCAACATAGCCTTGGGGCCCTAAATCTCCCCAGAAAGTTGTACCACACCACCAAGGGCAGGGTGGTGTGAATCCCCCATCGCCCCAACCCCCAAAATGGAAGCACATCTTAAAAAAGTACTACCCCAGGAGGGTACCACTGGCCCCGTCAGTGGAGAATCCCTCACTGAGTCCAACTCGGTCTGTCCCGCGTATTCTGGGGCGGACAAAGTGTGCTCAGGTTCAGACTCATTCCTGGACCTGTCAAGCCTTGCAGAGGCAATGCCAGCAGCGACTGCTGACAACGCTGCCACATCGCAGTGGACAGTAGTCGCACACAAACGCTTCCGCAAAGGAGCCACTAAACCCAACCTAATAAAGGGGCCGAAAGGCAAACCTGAACGCTGCAACCACAACCGGCGAGCGAGAGGGAATGCTTCGAAACCCCTTACAAACGTGACAGTCAACGCAGCAGCGGAAACGCAGCGCGACCCTGCGCCGCCAAACTCCTCGCAACCGAGTCAAGTAGCGGCGCAGGCGGCACTAACGTCACCACCAACAAAACCAAGCAAGCCAAAACGGTGCCGTACTGCGAGAAGTAAGCGCTTACGGGAGTACGCTGCAATGGCTACCACTGCCCCTGAAAAGGAGCAGCCTGGTGAGACTGGTAAAGGCCCGAAAAGGCGAGCTTTCACCAAGCGTGCTCGAGCGGACGAGACCCAGTCTCCCAGGGGGGATGCCAAACGCGCGAAAACCGATGCCAAACTGAGGCAGACGGTGAGCTATGCAGATGCGAGTCAATCGCACCTGAAAATAGCGATAACCACCGTCCCGCCAAGGGACCTCACGCAAACCCAGGTAGATCGGCTTAGGGAGGCTGTCGATGACAGCATCCTTCAAGCCATTCTATCTCCACCGACTGCGAGCGCCCAGGCTCCGTCATTTCGGGGGAACCCCTTCCTACTGAACGGGGCTCTCGCGATGTGGTGTGAAAATGAGCATGCTCAGAACTGGCTTGAAAACGCAGTCAAAACGATGACCTCACCAGTGCCGGGAACGACACTGACGGTCATAAAACAGTCCCAACTCAGGAAGAGGCTCAAAGCTGGGCTTCTTCTCCACACCCCCATCACCGATGCCGCCACGCTACAAAAAGCCCTCGCTGCCCAGAACCCCTAGTACAGAGTGGACTCGTGGCAGTGCCTCGACATGACCGTGGACAACAAACAGCTTCAGGAAGGTTCCAAGGACAAGGAAGTTCACCTCGTTCTTGGAATCCCTGAAGAACAAAAACAGTCGATAATTGACAGAAACCGCCGGGTTGCCCACATGGCGGGGAGTGGGTACATCCGTTTCTTTGACTCAGAGGCGACGGAACCGGCCAAAACGAAACCTGCACCAGCGCGTGACATGACGGAAGTGGCAGCTCCAAAGCCGTCCACTTCAGCTCCCCAAAAGGGTCTGAGCGGAGTGGAGACAAGCTCACCGCCGAGTGCAGAGGGAGACACCAGCGACGAAGATGACGTCCTGCGTAGTCCCTAGCCCCACCTCAATCGACGTCATCCAAACCAACCTCCAGCACAAGCAGATCGCGGCGGCCACCCTGCGAAGGGCACTGGAGGTAAACAACAAGACCGTCGCCCTGATTCAGGAACCCTGGATCAGAAACAACAAAATCTGCGGTCTGAATAACATCAGCGGTAAGTTACTGGTAGGCACAAATGTCGACAAACCACGAACTTGCATATACATACATGCCTAAATACATAACAACAACTTTGCTAAACCAATTCTGTTCTAGAGACCTCACTGCGGTGATAATTCCAACAGAAAACCAAACAGCCCTTGTGATAGCCTCAGTGTACATGCCGAGCGAGGGAGAGGTCCCCCCAAAGGAACTGTCCGACCTGGTGCAACACTGCGACAAACACAGCTGGGACCTAATCATCTCCGCAGACACCAACGCACACCACCCGCTGTGGGGAAGTAAGGACACAAACATAAGGGGTGAGTTACTAACTGAATATCTATTCCAAACAAACCTGAACATCATGAACATAGGAACAGAACCTACTTTTGTGAGCTCAAGGTATCAAACTACAATCGACATAACTTTGACAACACACACGGCAGCAAAGTACATTGACGGATGGCACGTGTCAAAAAAGCCATCCTTTGCGGACCACAGCCGTGTCTGTTTTCAAATAAACCTCAACTTAACAGACCCTGCTCCGTATCGTAACCCCCGTAAAACAGATATAACAGGGTACACAAACGTAATGACCGAAACACTAAACAAGACAAACATGCCAGACACAACACAGAGCACAAACAAAATAGAGACAAAAATACAACTCTTAACTAACGCACTAATAAGAAGCTACGAGCGCACCTGTCCTTTTGTCAAACCCAAAAAGCCGGGAAAGAGCTCCTGGTGGGGGCCAGAGCTCGAACGACTGCGCAAAGGACACTATTTAACAGAGCGAAACACTACGGGACCATAGAGGCCTGGGATGAATATAAAACAGCACAAAAATACTACAAAAAACGAGTCCGTTTCCGCAGGACGGAATCGTGGCGTAACTTTTGTAGCAGTATAAACTCAACAAATCAAGCCTCGAGAATTAAGAAAGTTGTAGCCAAAGATGACCTCAGTCTCCTGGGCTTTCTCAAAAAAGAGGACGGCACTTTCACTAACACAGAGGAACAAACTAATGCAGTCTTACTAGAAACACACTTTCCAGGCTGTCAAATTACAACAGACTCCGAGTGGTCAGACCTACACTACGACACGCCAACAAGCCAAGAATGGGAAACCGCGGAGCAGATAGTTACTGCGGACAAGATAGCCTGGGCCCTGAGGAGTTTCGAACCTTTCAAATCCCCAGGGCTAGACGGAATTTTTCCGGCTTTACTACAATGGCAACCCAATCTGGTAATAAAACATTTACTAACAATCTACAGGGCCTGTTTAGCCTTCAAGTACATACCCAAACCTTGGAGGGAGGCGAAGGTGATCTTCCTACCAAAACCAGGAAAGGAGGACTACACCATCGCGAAATCTTTCAAGCCCATCAGTCTAACATCGTTTCTCCTGAAAACGCTTGAAAGACTAGTAGATCGATACCTAAGGGACAGAGCGCTAAAAGACTTAGCACTACACCCCCAGCAACACGCATATAGACAAGGCAGGTCAACAGAGTCGGCACTGCACACATTAGTACATAAAATAGAGTCGGCCATCACAAACAAAAACTCAACTCTAGCTGCCTTCCTAGATACAGAAGGAGTTTTCGACAAAACCATACACAACAGCATCAACCACGCCCTACGAAACTTTCAAGTTGATCCAGTCACCAGCTGGATCAAGGAGCTCGTAAGTAAAAGGGCGGTTCGGATAGCATTGGACTCTACCACAAGAGCAACGGTAGTCCGAGGGTGCCCCCAGGGGGGGGTGCTCTCTCCGCTTCTATGGAACATAGTGGTAGATAGCCCCATAAGAAAGCTAAACGACAGAGGTTACACTACTATTGGTTATGCAGACGACCTTACAATACTGATAAGTGGCAACGCTGAGAACATGCTATGCAGCATAATGCGTTCTGCCTTTCAGATTGTAGAAAAATGGTGTGACGAGCAGCAACTGTCAGTAAATCCGAAAAAAAACAGAACTCATCCTTTTCACAAACAAAAGGAAGTTACCAAAACTGCAGCTACCAAAACTATTTAAAACCCAACTTAAGTTATCGAATCAAGTGAAATACCTAGGTGTAACTCTTGATAGCAAGTTGAACTGGGCAAGTCACATTGATTCTAAAACAAAGAGGGCCTGCATAGCTTTTAATCAATGTAGAAGAATGATCGGCAAAAGATGGGGTCTAAACCCAAAGATCACACTATGGCTATACACCTCAGTTATCAGACCCTCTATGACCTACGGCTCAGTTGTATGGTGGCCCCGCACACAACTGTCAACCTCCAATGAAAATGAAACTCCAAAGCCTACAACGTCTAGCCAGTCTGGCTGTAACAGGGTGTATGAGAACTACCCCATCAGCTGCACTGGAACATATTCTAAACTTAAGACCACTAGATCTGGTCATACAAGAGGAGGCAAGGGCAGCCGCTCTAAGACTTAGACTAAATGGACTATGGAAACAGGGCACAGAGCCAACACACTCAAGCGTTCTGCAGGGGATCCTCAAGGACATCCCACTCCTCGAGGCACCCACGGACAGGACCATGTGCCAACACGTCTTCGATCGTGGATACAACATCCAACTTTACGCGGAACACGAAGATTGCTCCGACATTAACGAAGTAAGGATATATTTACACAGACGGCTCGAAAACCACAAGTGGAACAGGTGCCGGTGTATTCTCGAATGACCTAAACATAAAAATATCAACAACCCTATCCAAACTAAACACAATCTTTCAAGCAGAATGTGTCGGTATAACCAAACGGGGGTGAAAAAAGTGTGCAGGACATAATAACCCTGCTAAAGGAGACAGATCCTGACGAAGTACCTGCGTTCGTGGCAAAGGAGCTACACAAACTGCCCCCTGTCACGTTTGATCACGTCGACGTCTCCAGGCTGTTGAAGGACATCACGTTCCTGAAAACAAGTCTGGCCGAAGTGCACGCAAAGTTGGAGGCCTCAGAGAACACCATAGGTGACTTACGTGCCAAAGTGTTGCTATTAAGCAACACCGCTCCGTTAAGTAGGTCACCTGAGGCCTGCAATGTCAACACACGTCGCGGGGCGCAAAATGCATCGGTCTGCAGTTTCGGGTCGGCGCGAACTGATGCGTCACCCGTCGCGGTCACCGACATCGGCGGCGCTACCGTGCGCCCCACCACGAGCCCCGCAGCACCGCGGGACACATCGCGCGTTGTGACGTCAACCCCGACGCGTGCATATGCTGCAGCTGCCGCTAGGAAAAGCAGCTACCTGGCGGCTCCGAAGACGCTGGCATCACAGGCTGATAAGTGTGATGAGGAGGGTTTTACGAAGGTTGAGAGGAAGAAAAAAAAGCCCTCCACTCACAACCAGTGCAGCAACGCACCGACCGGACCGAACCACCTGCTTCGGCCTGCAATTCCAGTGACGCTGCTATACGTGTCCCGGCTTCATTACTCTACAAAGGTCGAGGAGATTGTAGAGTACATGCGATTGAAGACCAAATACACCTTGAGGGTTGAGCGTTTGGAATCTCGACACAACACGAATTTCAATTCGTTTGTGGTTAGGGTTCCGACAGGACAGCTGTCGACCTTCATGCAGGCAGAATTTTGGCCGAAGGGTGTTGTGTATCGTCGGTTTCGTGGACGGTTACCTGACACCAAGTTGCGTAACACAACGCCGTCAAAATAGTGTGTTTATAGTGTAGTTTATCATGATATAAATAGTGTATATTATGTTAGTTTTTAAGGTATTTATTTTATGGGCCTGTATCTTTTTACTCTGTTGCCTGAAATAAATGATAAATAAATAAAATAAATAAATAACCAAAGCGGCACAGGCGGTAGCAGCCAGAGACATTAAAGATCTTAGCATTAAGATCGTCTCTGATAGCGCATCCGTACTACAAGCCCTAAAAAACAACAATATAACATCTACCCTCATACTGGAGTGCCACAAAGCACTCCAATCCATCGCAAACAAAAATACCGTAACTTTGCAATGGATAAAGGGACACAGCAACTCTCTAGGCAACGATGCAGCGGATTAACTAGCCAAAAGGGGAGCATCAGCCACAGTATATGGACCGGAACCATTACTGCCAATACCCCAGGCTCAAATAAAAACATGGCTCCGTAATAAAACTGAACAAACACATACAACAGTATGGAACAACACTGATGGCAGCAGGCAAACCAAGAATGCTGTTCCGGTGGCTTCAAAACGGCTTGCCCGCAAACTGCTCAGGCTAAAAAGGGACCATCTCTCTAAAATAATAGGTACTCTTTCCGGTCACTGTCCCCTAAACAAGCACTTATTTACCCTAGGTGTCACAAACAGCTCCAATGCAGAGGATGCATGGAGGCAGACGAAACGCCACAACATGTTCTCACTGAGTGTAACAGTGTGGCCGCGGAACGGGCTCCAATCACCAACATTGGTTTCGGAAGTCAGTGGAAACCTGAGGAAGATTCTGGCTTTCTGGAGTCACCTGGGATGGTTGGAGTAGAAGATGGGGAAACCCATACAATGGCCCAATAAAGAGGCTAAGTGCGGACAAAGCCCAGACAAAACAAACAAACAAACAAACAAAAGCTGGTCATTTTACTGTGGGATACGCAGACGACATAACTATCTTTATCAAAGGCAACTCAGAGAATATAGTTAGCAACAGGATGAAATCAGCGCTCATGATACTACAAAAATGGTGCATTGAGCACGAACTGAAAGTCAATCCGAAAAATACAGAGTTAATACTCTTTACAAAGAAAAAGAAACTAACTGAGTTTAACCTCCCAAAGCTATTTGGCACAGTACTTTCCCTCTCGGCTGAAGTCAAATACCTAGGGCTAATACTAGCTAATAAGCTGAACTGGAACAAACATGTAGAAGGAAGAATAAACAAAGCAAGAATAGCGTTTTGGCAGTGTAAAAGAATGGTAGGTAAAAGGTGGGGGCTAAAACCATCATATACACTATGGACTTACACTGCCATAATTCGCCCAATGATCACATATGGTGCCTTAGTATGGTGGCCCAGGACCAAACTAAGTACCACTAAAAAAGAACTGCAAAGCCTCCAAAGAATTGCATGCACAGCAACAACAGGCTGCATGAAAACCACTCCAACAGCTGCAATGAAGGTAATGTTAAACATCAGACCACTAGACCTCTTCGTGCAACAAGAAGCAACTCTAGCAGCCATAAGACTTAAAAAAGTAGGACACTGGAAACAAGACACCAGCGTCGCTCACACGCATATCCTGGAGGCGGTCAAACAAGACCATCCCATGATAGAGGCAATAAGTGACACGATTCCAAAAACATATGTATTCACAAAAAAACTATTCTATATGACTCCAAGAGGAAAAAACTGACAGCTCTGGTATTCACGAGATAAGAATATACACAGATGGATCGAAAACTAAATCAGGGACTGGTGCTGGAGTGTTCTCTCAGGACCTGAATATAAATATAGTAACCACCTCAGGTAAACTCAATAACATATTCCAAGCAGAATGTGTGGGGATATCAAGGGCAGCATCAGCGGCAATAGCGAGAAACGTGAGACTTATCGATATGCATAGTATCTGACAGCGCTTCAGTACTACAAGCTCTAAAAAGGAACCACCTGGACTCCTACTAGAATGCCACAAGGAGCTTGAAAAACTAGCAAAACACAATAAAGTAACTGTACAATGGATACGCAGCCACAGCGGGTCACTGGGAAACGACACTTCGGACATGCTAACAAACAGGGGATCCACAACGACATTGTTAGGACCAGAACCAATTGTTCCAATACCGTTCAATCAGGTCAAGACTTGATACGAGATAGGACAGAACAAATTCATAGAGAGCAGTGGGTGGAGCTAAAGTATTGCAGGCAAAGCAAACTAGCTCTAAAAACCATAAACAAAAACCTGTCTTGTAAAATTCTAAACCAGGACAGAAAAAGCCTGAGTATAATTACAGGCACAATAACCGGTCATTGTGCTCTAAACAAGCACCTTTTCAATATAGGTATAACAGATAGCCCTCTTTGCAGGTGATGTCTGATTGAGGAGGAAACACCAGAACATGTGATAACACAGTGTAAAAGCGTAAGCACACAACAGACGAAATCCTTAAGGAATCGCAGTCCATACAAGAGGCACTCAAAGATATACGAGGCCTAATGAATTTCTGGACTGACCTAGGATGGTTTGAATAAAACATAAATTTAATCACGTACAAAGGCCCAACTCAAGAGGCTAAGTGCGGAAAATTTAAGTCCAAATAACTAACTAAGTCCCGGGTGCTACTCGAAGTTTCTCTTTCTGCCACACGATAGACCCAGCACCCGCATGGTGTCATGAATCCACGGTAACTGCTAAGAAATTTGTCTCATTTGTAAGATTAATAGTTTTATTGACTGTTTAATCATCCCGTTTAAAAGATAGATTGGAATCCATTTTAAAATCATATTTATTCAATATTGTACTGCCACTTGCACAAGCCAGTTGATGAAATCATGTACCCAATGGATGCATATTATAGCTACCATCACTAATGTCGGCAAATTAATACCATAGGCAGCGTGGTCGCTGGCGACCGCTTCGTAGTTGAGGGGTTATGTATCTACCCAATTCGCTAATTCTGAAGTGTATGTTATCATGTGTCCAAAGATTTAATAGCACAGAGGCACTCAACCCCCAGGAGGCACTCGGGTGCCACGATAACAATTCATTTCAATTGTGTCTGGAATAACTCACGATTGAGGGATTAAGGACAGTTTGAGGAATGCCACTTTTGACAGAAAGGTTAGCAATAGCAGTTTAGCTAATTGTGGTGAGATTATACTGCTGCCTATTACCTTCCAGTATTACTCTCTTACTAAGACTTAGGTCTATAGGAATAGCTAGTACCTATGGTGCTATTCTATTTTAGGCTAAGGTGCATAACATACAGAGAGAAGATAATTAAGAGATATTGAATAGAATCTGTGATAACGAAACTGTGCTATTCATTGCCAGTAGTGACATTTATAATTATGTACCTATGATAACCTTTTAACTTTAGATTCCATATCTAAAGGTAATGTCAAGGTCACTACAGTTATCAAGTAACAGTACTACTAGTTCAACATAATATTAATTAGATATGGGAATAAATTAAATTTGTCAAGGGAATGTTTATTTTCCAAAAAGTCCCTTCCCCTGTAAATGGGCTTCAAATTCTAGGTTTGTATTATTTATGATAAATATTGATGAGAATGTTTATTACAGAAGATAGATAGAAGAATATAGTATGCGTTGATAAAAAATTGTTGTTATAATACCAGTCTGTAACTAGTTAAATTAAAATACAGTTAAAAGCTAATACCGTTGAAAACATTAAAATAAAACCTTTCAAAAACGATCAAGTGGTAAATAAGAATTTTAACGGTAAAGTTTTTTTTTCTAGTTTACAAAATAATAGCATCCAAAACAAAACTGTTCAGTCAGAGGGTATCCTTAGGGGCGGGAAAATGTCAAACACTATAATTTTCGTAATTAAAACAACCATTAAAATACTTCTAAAGTCCACAACCACAAATATTATTGAGAATAAAATTAATCTGAATGTTAGAACGTTTAATTGACGCACTCTTGACTTTATCAAATTGTTCGATGTTTACATTTCAAAACATAAATTTGGCATGAAATGAAAAGTAAATACATAAACATATTAATGGCCCTAACTTGCTTCTAAGTAAACAGCATCATGTTATAAATGTTTACCATTATTTTCTTGAATTTTGTCAGTTGTAGCGGTGCTTCCTGTTTGTGTCATGCCCTTAGACAATTCGTCCATCTTGCCGTACACTTGTTCGTTACATCAATCATTAAAATCACAACATAATCAACAATAAATTAACGAATACACATTCTAATTCAGTTTTTAGTTGAGATAAATTTAGTCTTTTTCGATTAGAGATAGTTTTATCCATTTCAAACACATAACTACAATTCCAGAGGCACAGACAGTCTCACTCAACGCATAGATTATAGACACAAGACCACAGACAGCACAAGACACTCAAAGAATATGTAAAGTCTACTAGACTGTCACAGTGTCACAACCAAAGAGTAAAATTACTCTACGTGAATCCTACGTCACAATGAAGAATGTTAACTAATTTTGATTATTATCACTTCATATTCTCTGTCAAAAATAAAAAATACTAGTGAAAGAATTACTTCGATACGTCAATTAGTTTCCGATTTAGAAGTAGAACAAGTTGTAACCGCACGACGCGGGATGCCGGAGACGGTGTGACGTCATCGCACAACACGCTCAGTCTGGCTCACTCAGTCCGCTCGCGGTCGCGCGCCGTGCCCGTCGAAATTATACCTAAATACTTTTAAAAATGTCCAATCCAAATACTAGGAAATCATGTGTTGTGCCTAAATGTAAAAATACAACTACCAATTCGCCGGAAAAGTTGTTTTTTATAGTTCCAAAGGACGTTAAAATGCGAAAAAAGATGGGTAAAAGCTATAGTATGTTTACAACCACCTCTACTGGCGGCACAATCTTCGCAAGTTACATTTAAAACTTCTTGATCCTTTTCATTGCATTCTAATAGAGTTGCCTATAGATAGTTGACGTCATATCAATAGTATAGATATTCTATCGATAGTATCGATACTATCGATATTGTTATGCAGGTGAATAGTATTGTTTTACAAAAATAGTATGGATATTATCGAAAGTATTAGCTCCTCTAGTATCGATACTATCGATAGTATCGATACTATTTACGACCAATATATATTTAGGAACTATACTATCGATAGTATCGAAAGCTCATACTATCGATAGTTTTATAAACTGCGATAGTATTGCCTTCCAATAATCAGTTAAATAGCTAGTAAATGTCTCATAAACACATTAATAAAAAACTAACTAATCCTAAAGAGTATCCGAACACAATCAAACATTGACACAGGGCAACACTTAGCCTTGTCAAACATTTTTCGTTGTACTTTTAAAACTACGGTGAATTACGAGCGTCTACTATCGATAGTGTAATACTATCGATAGTTTTTATGTTTTAATACAACAATACTATCGATAGAATCGAGAGTATCAATACTATCGATGCTATGCTATGATATGCTTCCAATCAATAGTAATTGTTAATTTTTAATATCCATAGTATCGTTATTGTTACTAGTTTTACATAGCGAAACTATCGATAGTTGGGCAACACTGATTCTAAACTGCAATAATAAGGTGTGGTACGTACTCGGTGTTCTGGCGTGATTCTACATTTAACCGTACATACATCACCTACTCTTTTTACTTGAACATAACCAATAGCATCATCGCCATAGCCTTCTCTTGCCGATCTGAAAAAGTTTCATATAAAAATAAATGGCCTTACGTATTCTGTTAGTAAAGAAATAATCAATTTTTAATATTTACTATTCTATTAACGTAAAATACGCGGACGAAATCACAACAAAATACTACTAAGCGGGCCGCGGCCCGCGCGGTGCGTTGTGACATGACGTCACAAGCGGTCACGTGACTGTTAGCGGGACTCGATATTTTTCGAAACTTTGAATGCCTATAAAATCAAAACTACAACAAAAACTAGTGTATTTGTATACATACAAGCTTTACTGAGACTAACTTTCAAGCGATTTGGCATACCTAGTAACATTCTTCATTATAAAGGGTAAAACCTTAGAGCATTTCAACGGGAGACGCCATTGACAGGCGTACCCCGCTGCCCAAGGTACGAGACCGCCGGTCATACTGGTTATATAATAAAACTAGTTGCCGCACGTTCCACGTCATTCAGCAAATGTCAGTAGCGCACAACAGACCTGAGCTAAAAATGCCGAATTGCAGCGTTTTTGCGCGTAAAAAGAGGTAGGAATCCTCTAGTTTACAATAGGATAACTTTACTTTCCATTTCTAAGTATAATTTTGACTTAATATTAACAAATAATACAATAAATTAGCAAAATAACATGAAAATTCCCAATCAATAGGTGTTGCCACTAAATAGTAATCGTATCTAATTTAGGGTAATTTTTAAAGATGTAGTTTATAAAATTTGACTTGATTTAAACGTCTAATTAAATATGCGTTTTGTTTATTACTATAATATGTTATTGAAAACATATAACTGAATAGTTATGTCTCGACGAAATAAAACATGGCAATCTGTAATCTATAATCAATTATTCAATTCATTATAGATTTATTATTTATTTATAAATCATAAAAATAAATCAGCAAGTTTCATCTAATTTATATTTTAAATCGTTATTCTCTAATTCTTTTAAATACGTTTTTGTTAACATATCACAAAATGATGCAATTTTGAATTTAAGATCTGACCACACTGAAGGAAAATTAGGGCTGTGACAGCCTAAAACAAATGTCGATATCGACATTATCAATAATGACGATGATTTATGCGACATATATTTTTAATACGTAATTAGGTACTTTAAGATTGAGTTTCATTTATTATTTTTTACTTTTTAAAGGGAACTTTTTGAGTAGGGTTTTTTTAATAATTATATTTATTTTTTTATTTTATACTCTATAAAGGTAGATTTTATTGAGTTGTAGGTAACTAGTCTGGCCATAAATACTGTTACATTAAACCTTTTTTTTACAACTTATTTATTATTTTGAATTTGGAAAAAAATCTTACAATTTTGCGAAATTCCTCATATTTTATCATGTTCATTATCAAATTACAATGGAATGGGATGTTAAAGAAAATAGGATTGCAGTGGTCGCCTTGCACAAAGTGGGTCCGGTCATATTCTAGACACTTCGAAAGCTTGGTATCAGACGTATTTTCGTATATCGTACTATCAACAGATACAACAACACTACCTTCAAGTTAGAGAGATATAAGGCTGGTAATAATACCAAATCTGCTTCGAGTTATTTTACCAAAAATACCGTATTAAACGGTATAATACCATTTCATACGGTATTTTTGGTATTTTATCTTTAAGAGTGTAAAATAATTAGACGTTCTTTAAATTGGGGAAATTATTGGGTAACTAGCTAATAAACGTAATGAAAAATAATATCTTTTAACCGGCATCATGTCATTTAGTACGGTATTTTTGGTATATTATATTTTGAAAGTGTAATGAGTACAAATCTCCTATACGTTAGGGAAATTATTAAGCTAGTGCATAGCTTCTATCGTGGGCCTTAAGCGTGGAGACCGAATTCAGAAATTCCGTAAATAACCTAACACCCCCCACTCCGACCGGCACAGCGGTGATACTTTTTAGTTTTATAATTGCATAAGTTGATAAAAAATGCTATGCAATAGCTTTACCGCGGCAGTCTCCGAGTGCCACACGTCTTTTTGGTTAGTAAGACGGGCTAGTTGGTCTTCGGATACGGATGTATCTACCTAAAAAATGGTTGCCTGTAAAGTCGGTTTTACGGGCGAAGATTTTACGTGACAACGTCTTTTTCTCGGTAGAATATTTATTGATATGAATATAATTAAATTGCACAATAGGAACAAGGAATTGAATGAAAATAAGAATTGCACAAATTTTAACTATAGAAATATATTTTGTTTACTAAAACATTGTACATGTAAACTTAAACTTAACTAATTCCTATTTGAGTGATTTTGTTGAGGATAGGACGATGATAGGAGAAATATGAAATGAAAGGAAGTGTTTCTGCTGTAATGTGTCTTGCGAAAGTCAAGTCTTTTTCCAACGCCAAGAACGTTCGAGAAAGACAAAGACAGAGACACAAGCATGCGCCGATTCAATGCGCCTAATTCTCTAGTGCTGCGCGCGCGGCAGACCGATCATAGTTGAGTGGGAGAGAGACGCAAGGCATTCGGCGGGCCTCTCTCTCGTTCGGTGACTCATCGTAACGTTACCGAGCGTTACACTTTTTCATAAGTGACTCCCAGCCGCAACCTAATTTAAGACGTTGTCACGTCAAAAAGAGTCGTTTTTATATTCGTAACAAACAGCCTATGTTAGTCTAAGTCTTCAAGCAACGCGGCCTTCCGTCCCGTAAGGGAGTAGCCATACGAAGCGTTTCCCCTCTGTCAAAAGTATAAGCCCAATTGGGCATTAGCGTTTATAAAAACTAGTTGCGCTCAGATTTCTTCCTAGACCGAGTCCAGTCGCGCAAGTGAACGCTGCCGAATTAAAAATGCCGAATTGCTCAGTTTTCTGTTGTAAAAAGAGGTCTGCAACATCAAGTTTACATAATGATGGTATTACATTTCACATATAAGTAAATTTGTATCGTATTATTGCCATTTAATTACATTTAAACACTAAATTTGCATATTTTATTCTTGAATAGTTGTTGGATTTGTTCGACAACATCAGGTCCGCTCGCCCGTGCAAATTTCAGATCGGTCGCGCGATAAGTCCGATTTCTTGCTGCTGGGCAACATAGTGATAATATTACTTTCACATGACATAATGTTTGTCGATAAAGGGTGGTGGTTATCGACGACGACGTTATATAATATATTTAATCACATTAGACAAATAATTGTTGATATGGTTTTATGTGTGATGTAAAATCTCTTTTCTGTTATTAAGTTTGAAACTCTTTAATAGTAATAGCAGCGTTTTACCCTGAAATAAAACGCATATTAAAATACTTACCTCACTGGAAGCTTTATATTGAGATAGCATTTCCGTTTCCCGTCATTTGCCTACCCTTTTTAGTACGTAGTTTCCGGCTAAGTGGCGTCACCTGGCGGTCGTGTGCTTTTGAAGTTTCTTAAAATTTGCGGCACACCATTTTGCTCATTGGCTCAATTGCACCAGGCAGAAATAAAGTGAAAGCTTCCAGTGAGGTAAGTATTTTAATATGCGTTTTATTTCAGGGTAAAACGCTGCTATTAAAACACTGTACCGTAACTGGAAGCTTTATATTGAGATCTGTTTGTTATCGCCTGGTGACGCCACTTAATATTATAACGCCTTAGCGTAACGCCAATGTGACAGATTTAAAAATAAAAAAGTATTTATAATATTGAATACTTTTTATTTAAAGTAAGACAATATTCTTTTCCGTGTGTTACACAGGAGTAACAATAAAAATTAACATGTAATATAACTATGAAAAGGTAAAAATTCAAACTAAAAAGCTTTCTAGGAAATTCTTCTAGCAATCGCATTAGTTGTGTAAAAGTTTATCAACACTTGATTTAATTTCACACATATAGGATTGTTGTGATGTTTTAGCTGATTACCAATTCCCATGAGCTAGAACTTCGTCGATGGGGTGATTTTCTAACAAGTTCTTGGAAGCTACACAGATCTTACGCTATCTGGGGTAGCTGTGTAATCAAGAAACGTTTTTACAGTTCCTGCTATAACAGTAAGGTACCTACGTGACGTAGGTACTGCACCTCAACTGATGAAAATATTGAATAATTTAAAATCGTTTTTTATCTATCACTCAGCGATGTTTTAACTAATAGTAAATATTATAATTTTAATCACCGAGACAGGAGGCTTACATTTTTATTATTTATATTCAAAATTTATCTGTAGACTGTCAGTACCTATGTATTGCTATCGGTTGTAGAACCAAATTCAGGCCATACGGTAAAGTTTTTGTATTATGGTTAGGTAGGTACTTTAGGTAGGGTATATTCTAAGGTCAGGTCATGAATGCATCTGCCTGAACAAATAAGTATTAAAATTGCTATTTGATGTAATGATTGAAACATTCGTGTGTCGGTTATAAATTTATAAGTACACTGACATCCCATACGGTTTGGGGTTTTTTATTTTTTGTAAAAGCAATTAATTTAAGAATATGTTTTACTAGAACGTGAGTACTTCACTGTTCATGGTTCAGAATCGCATTATTTTCAGACAGCTAATTTATGTGTAAAAGTATTGTATTATGTGATAATGCACATATTAAATGTAAGCCTGATAAGAATTGCGCCAATTGCGGAAAATTAAGGCTTTTAATCTTTATTGTTATTGAAATTGTCCTTGAACAACAACAATTCTAAGTTACTTGACAAATTTATAAAATAGACTCACCAAGAACTTTTAAGTAAAAGCTTTTCTTTAGAGGTCTAGCCTTCCACCGCCTCACCAACCCCCAGATTTCCTTTTTTCCATCGAGGAAATGTATCTGGAGGTTACTAAGGTAAGTGGTGCTGCAAGTGCTCAGTCTCTGACACGCCAGAACACTTTCTCCCATAATGGCAAAAACAACCATGTTAAAAGATTTAGTTGAGTGAGAGCACCCTGGATATTAGAAGTGTTTGTAGGAAGACCCAAGTAATGGGTTCGCACCATGAAGAACCGAACGCATCGACAATGTATCCTGAAATGCATTCGATGCCGATCTAACGTATGATATTTTCATTAGAAATAAAGATTTCGTACTTTCCCTTTGCGAAGATGTAGGTACACCTGTTATTATTTTGTCACACTAAGAATCAAACTGTGATGTAGTAGTGAATGTGGCTCTGAAGAGCATTTAGTATTGGTAGCATTTCTTTACGGATGCAATGTCAACCTTTTCTTAAATAATTTAACTTCCCGCTATCGCAATACCTTTTAAGTTAAACAGTTTAACTCTTTACCCTCGATTTCTAAACCTTACGTATTTGGCATGCTTAAATGCTACAATTGCGTCAAATTGTATTCCTAGTTACGGCCTATAATCATCCTACTGCATGGAAAAGGCCTCAATCATTAAATTCAAGGTACCTAATTAATGATGGGTAAAATGAATTGGAAAAGAGCTTGATCCAGGTCCAAGTCAAATCCAGGGTCAAGTGATTGCTGACAATGTGAGCAGCTTTGGAGGCAAATAGGTCTATTATTGGACATTCCCGGTTTATAATCACGAGATCTGTACAGTGTACTAGTCGGTTCGGACTTTGCAGTCGGCAGTGCCTATTTGCCGAATATGTGGAATTTAATGGAACTAGTAAGTTCAAAATTCGAAATATAATTATTGAAATCAAGTCTAGGTTTAAGCGCAAACCTGCTTGGTCTAAAGCATCCGTAGTCAAAAAACGCCCCTGGGAAGGGCAATGCAACTGTCGATCTACTACTTCAGTTGTTCGATAACCACCACTAGGGGCTGGAATCTTATCAACTATCTATGATTTATGTGACAATGCGGCACGACAAAAATGACGAAATTCGTTCATATCATTAATTCAATTCATCTTTGTAATTATTATTTTACTTGATTGATTTCTTTGTTGCAGTTTTTCTATTCGTTCATGTTTTCACATTATTCCATTTTTCATTATATAGTTAATAATACTTTTTTGGGGACAAAAAACCGATATTTCTAAATTCACTTGCCATCCCAACTTCTGCAATGTTTGAACCATAACTTTTATATGCTCGCGAGCATTTAGATGTAACAGTAAGTGTCAAGTACACTAAGAAGGGTTCTGACATGAAATATTCGATTTGGCCTTATACAGGGATAAAAACCAACTGCATGACTACGTTCGAGTTCACAAGTTGAGACTTTTGACACAAAGGAATGCGATACTATAATTCTTTCAAGTCAACTTTTTTAATACCTCTTGGAGTATTAAAACGACCTCGGGTACTTTAATCGAGTCGCGAGCCCTTTTTTATGAAATGAACATCTGGCCATGTTGCAAAAGCAGGTCCATTCCTTTTTGAGGGTAGCTGGTACAAAGCAGGCGAGGTAGCCCCGCAAGGGTGGATAATTTTAGGCGTATCGCTTGCATGAAAAAGCCTAATTTTAAGTCATTGCTTGAATCTCTTTGATCTAGCCGCGAGCCCTGATTATGAAATGAACCTCTAGCAATGTTGCTATAGCAGGTTTATTACAATTTCGAGGGTAGTTCGTGCAAAGTAGGCACCCGCGAGGGTGGATAATTAAAAGGCATAGGCTTACATGGCAGAGCCCGATTTTAAAGTCATTGCTTGAACCTCTTTGATCGGGCCGCTAGGGCCCTGGTTATAGAATTAACTTCTAGCAATTTTGCTTTGGCATAACTTACCTTAGGAGGATAGTTGATAAATAATAAGGCACCCCGCGAGGGTGGATAATTTGAGGCTTGCATGGCAGAGCCCGATTTCAAGTCATTGCTTGAAACTCCTCGAGCTCTGGCTATAGAATTAACCTTCATTTTTGCTTTGGCAGTACTTACCTTAGGAGGGTAGTTGATAAGTAAGTAGGCACCCCGCGAGGGTGGATAATTAAAGGTATAGGCTTGCATGGCAGAGCCCGATTTGTATACCAACTACCCTTAGGAGGGTAGTTAATAAATAAGTAGGCACCCCGCGAGGGTGGATAATTAGAGGCATATGCTTGCATGGCAGAGCCCGATTTGTATATCAACTACCCTTTGGAGGGTAGTTAATAAATAAGTAGGCACCCCGCGAGGGTAGATAATTAGAGGCATATGCTTGCATGGCAGAGCCCGATTTGTATATCAACTACCCTTTGGAGGGTAGTTGTTAATAGGTAGGCACCCCGCGAGGGTGAATAATTAGAGGCATAGGCTTGCATGGCAGAGCACGATATGTATATTGTAAGTAGGCACCCCGCAAGGTTGAATAATTGATAGCATAGGCTATGAGACTACTAAATTTTTTGCATCGTCCACACGAGAGACAGCGCTTTGATTGATTGTTCTTAGCTGTGTGGATTTTTTGCCCTTTGGAGGTCAAAAAGCTTTACGAATGCCATCTGTTTTCTCCAGAATGCATTTGAGTGGAATGTGGGTCTACACTAAATAAGACGGGTTTGTAAAGTTATGCAGGCTTTAATAAGTGGATCTCTAACTTATACTGAAATCTCATCGAATCTCTGTAAATGCTGCCCGGTGGCCACAAACGAATTGCACTTTATTAGAATCCGATTTTATTTGTGAATAATTCTTTTACCTTCGTGTACAAATTGTTAAAATTAACGTCTGTTTAATTGAAATAAATTTACGACTGAAACTCGCGTTTATCAATACGGACTTACGTAAATTACTTCCATTTTAATGAATAGGTTGCATGAATTCAAAAAATCTGTATACTTAGTAATCTGTTGATCAAAAAAGGGGCTCCACTGACCTCAGAGATCTTATATCAATACTGATCATTAGCAGTGTGTAGGTATGCTATTTTAAGGCACTTGTTTGCCAATTTTACCCATTTCATAAAATTTAACACTAACACGGGATTCTAAAGGCACTGTTTTATAATTTAAATGTAAAGAAAGGCAATTCGCCCATTTCGTCAAGCAATTTAGCATTAATTTGATTAGAATAAAGATGCATTTTATTAAGCGTATTTATTTTATGACGGCACCCGAGGTGCCGTTCACCTCGTTAACCGGCTAAAGAGGAGCTCGAGGAGCTGCCAGCCGAGCCAAACAAACCACTCAATGCTAAACGGAAAAGACACCATACACTTTTACGTATTACATCATGACTTTAATCCGAACGGCAAAACCGTTAAATTCATTATTTAAGTCACACGAATATTTAAGCAAGATATTTCATGTTTTATTAAAAACATATTTTAAGCAATAAAATTGCTATTGGAAACTGAAAATAAAATTCCTTGAAATAAAATACATAACATTTTAAAATAATGAGGGTAGGACTTACCAGATTTGTGTACTAGTTTGTATAAAAACTCGCTTGGTTATAATAAAATTCTGCTCTGAGAATTATAATATCACTGAATTTTAATGATCACCGAGACAGGGCTTGCAGTGAAGGTGTTGTTACGACGGTAAACTAAACGCCAATGAGCAAAATGGTGTGCCGCAAATTTTAAGAAACTTCAAAAGCACACGACCGCCAGGTGACGCCACTTAGCCGGAAACTACGTACTAAAAAGGGTAGGCAAATGACGGGAAACGGAAATGCTATCTCAATATAAAGCTTCCAGTTACGGTACAGTGTTTTAATAACATAATAGTAATAATTTATTTTTATTTGATTTAATCATTCTAGTTAGTAGTTTTTAGGGTTCCGTACCCAAATGGTAAAAACGGGACCCTATTACTAAGACTTCGCTGTCTGTCCGTCTGTCCGTCTCTCTGTCACCAGGCTGTATCTAAAGAGCCGCGATAGTTAGACAGTTGAAATTTTCACAAATTATGTATTTCTGTTACCGCAATAACAATAAATACTAAAAACACAATAAAATAAATATTTAAGGGGGCCTCCCATACAACACACCAGGGGCCCAATTCTGCTAATTTATAAATGGCTCAATAGCATCGCAATCGTATATTTTGACATTACTTCCATGTTAAATGTGTCAAAATATACAGTTGCAATGCTATTGAGCCATTTGTAAATTAGCGGAATTGGGGGCCCGTTTTTTTGGCCTTTTTGGTACGGAACCCTTCGTGCGCGAGTCCGACTCGCACTTGGCCGGTTTTTATTATGTATTGTGTGCAACTTGTTTCTTTTCCTTTGTCATTGAAATATATAGAAATGATTTTAATGTAATCATTTAAACTCGGTTTTTTATTATTTTTTTTAATTAAATTTACTTGCAAGATCAATCATGGAAAAATATATTGACACCAGAATTTCTTTTTATTGAAAAAAATTGCATCCGCCAAATTTAATTTACACAAAATTAATTCATTTTAAGAACCAAAATTTTCACGCAGATACGTAATTTACTATTCTCAAATTCATTATTAATCCATAATTAGCGGATCCGGCAGAGTTCGTCCCTCCCACCCCTAAACCCATACCTCCAATCCCTCCAGTCCTTCCCATCCCTCTAATATTTTTAAATGTCGTGTCACGGTTTATATGGTGTCACTCCTCTAAACAGCTCATTTGTAGCGATAGCGGTATAAAATCATCAGCTCTTAGCGGTATAAAATTTAGTCTTCATCCTAGTTTCGTACCCATCAAATCTAACACAAAAAATCAACATCAAAATCGATCGTTATTTGAATATCAAAAGTTGTTGTTAAGATCCTACTAATAAATAAATGTTTCACTTTGTTACTTTTAACCGTCTTCAGAAAAAAAAAATTCGATATTACTACATGAACAGTTAAGACCAACTCTATTTACAATGAAAACGGGGCAATGTGTGAGTTGTATCTTATCCGTACACGAATTGTTGCTGAATTGTTTAATTTTTTGTGTGTGAGTGTCGTCACTACAGTGTTGTTTTTGTATGTGAGTATGCGAACCTGCGCTTGTGTGCACATTTCCCCCCGCAAGAAATGCCAGAACTTTATGTATAGAATAGAATCGCTATGCCTACTCCCTTCCGGGACGGAAGGCCGCGTTGCTCGAAGGTCTAAGTAGTCCAATACATCTCGATATTTAAATTTCTCAAAATTTAAATTTCTCAAAAAGTAGTTTTAGCTTGAAAACGGAACATATTATTATGTAAGGTACAGACTTTCATATTCATTATATTATTAGGGAAAGATCGATTAAAGACATCGCTTATAGTGTAATTTTGTTTCGTACTAAGAACGTCTAGGCGCATCAACATTTCACACGAACGAAAACTAACTACAAAACGCGGCGGGCGCGCGGCATCTAAGTTGAGTGAGAGAGAAAGAAGGATTTCATTCGCGAGGTGATGTACACTCGACAGCACATCAAGTTAAACAAATATAGGCGGTATAAAGGCGGTCTCAAGGTCAACATGTATAGACTGATGTGCCGCCGTTTGTACAAAGTGGCAAAGTCGCGCAAGTCCCACGTCTTTGTTGTGTATTGTGCGTGCATTACATTTACATTAAAGATTTGTTAATCGTTAGCGGGAGTGCGATTAATTTAAATAAATAAGGAAAAAAACGAAGTTGAATTGAATTTATATGATCACTTAATTCACCGATGATACGTAAACAAGTCAAGTAAATTGCATTTGTTATCAAAATATAAAATACGACAAATACCGTATTCTATTGTAAAATACCTGAAAAATACCGCCCATTTCGTATTATACCGTATTTTTACATCTCTGCTTCAAGTAGTCTATTAATTATTATTAGCTGAACTCATCGATAGTGACATATCGATAGTGTCTTACTCTAGCATTTCTTACACGAAAATGACGTCATCTTGTATACTGATAGGTTGTTCATGCGTCTGTTTAAACATGTGTGCGTGTAGTCTGTGTTTGTGTTTGACAATTTCTTCGTATGCGTGCGTAACGACAAGATCGAAAATACATTTGTTTGTAATCGCTGTTAGTGTGCGTTCCTCGCCCCCCGCACCGAAAGTGGCAGAATTATTTGTATGGATATTAGTACTCATGTGCAATCCCGTTGGCTATATAATCAAAGGGTAAAACCGTCCATGGGTAAAACAGCCACGAAAACAGCAAATTACAGTTCGAAGACAATCCAAAACTTACTTTAGCTAATGGAAACAATATATTGTCTTGTTTTTAAATATTTTTTGTGAAGGATTATTATACATCACTACATTAGAAAATAATGCTACAAGGGACATTCAGTATGTTTAAAATTTTGGGACCTTAATATGTAATCCAACCAATTATATATATTTTTTACTCTGGTATTATTAAGAATGAAACATACTATTGAAATTTGATGAAGCAGAGGGCTCTCCAAACTTCAGACCGCAAATCAAAGCCACAATGTCAAAATGTATTATTAACTTTAAGCATTGTGAATAAAGTTGATTTTTCTATGATGTGCAATATTAAGTGCACTTTCCAGTTATATGTAAAAATTCTTCGGTGCAAACCAAATACCAATATTATATTATTATTAGGGGTTAAAGTATGAAATTGCCGTTTTTTAAGGACGAAATCGAGAAAAGTAATTTTTCCATACTAACAATTTTTTAGTTTTTTTAAAAACGCCTGAACCGTTTTCGATGCAATTTAAGGTGAAAGTTAGATGGCTATAAAGCTACGCATTATAGTATTAATATTTCTGAAAATCAAAGTATATAATACAAATATACTTAATTGAAGCAAGATGGTCAGCTGACACATTGTAAGGGGTCTTTTCAACGACTTCCTTTGAAGTAATAGGCACTAGTATTGCATTTTTTTTTTAGTCAAAAGTTACTTTATTTAGTTTTTGATACAATACAAAAAGAATTACGCAATAATATCACTATACTTAAGAGCTATAAACAAAATAAAAAGTGGGAAAATAATCGGCAATTTCATACTTTAACCCCTATTATTATCTATCTATTAGCGCCGCCGCCGCGTGCTCCCACCCACGCCCCCAAGTGCAGCACGGGGAGGACGGGTACGTCACTAATACCCGTGCCGCGTCAGAGAAAAAATATTTTATTTCTGTGCGTTCCGCAAAAATACTTCCCGTATTTTTTTTTAAATGAAAAACTGATGACATATGAAGGAAGGATCTCAGAAATATACTTTGATTATATAGCCAACCTCTAAGGGAATATATTATGTCGGAGTGAAGTGGGTGTAGTGACACGTAATGAGTCACTCTTTGTTTGTGGGTGGATCAGTAGCATTTTTTTTCTTTAGTAAGTTTAACGGCTTCGGATACTTGTCCATACAGCCAATTCTTTAGTAATATTGTCTTTATTTTTCATTAAAACGTTGATGTTAGACGTTTTAATGCTTCGATGGAGTTTTTGGAGACAGTCGAAAGATTAAAGGAATGTAGAGGAGTCCCCAAGAAAGAGGTGAACTGTTCGCGTTCCCGCGCAAAATTCACGGTCCACTTTTCTTGGTTACGACTCATACACCATGTTATTTCACCGAACTGTGTATTGTTCACTCGCACGACACTTTGTTTCGCAAAATAACACCATTTTTACGACCCAAAAATCACTATAAATAATTAAAATTCGATAAAATAAACGGACTCCA
This sequence comes from Anania crocealis, assembly GCA_949315895.1. Classification (NCBI taxonomy): domain Eukaryota; kingdom Metazoa; phylum Arthropoda; class Insecta; order Lepidoptera; family Crambidae; genus Anania; species Anania crocealis. The sequence goes on along the minus strand of OX438880.1, from coordinate 12,748,740 downwards.
AACGTATCTCACGAACTCCCGCCAAAAACTTCTTTTTCTTCTTTTTAATATGGCGAAGCAAGTGTTTTGACATAACGCTGCTTCGGTGCAACAAAGTCTCAACTACCCAAAATTTCAATATAGAGTTGAATATGCCAAATTGTTCCTTAACCATGCGTCTATTCGGGGAAACAAAGACAACCATCAAAGTACCGCAAGTTTCTACTAGTGCCTTTGTGGCTACAGTGCTTTTTTCCGCAACTCGTGGGCCAACATAGGCTGATTCGTTAGTAGTGCCCCCGTGCCCGCGCACCGCTGTCTTGTTCTGGAGCAACATACGCATAAATATATTTATGACCAATTTTATTGCAAATTATTGGTGAATCAAGAGCTCATCTTACCTTATATCTCCAATTAAATTGAGCTTTTTAAAACAAATTTGAAGTTACAATGGCATTGATTACAAAAACGCTTTTGTTGATCCAATATTCGCGTTTTTTATAAAATGATAGTGCCTAAATCTGACTGCTGACATTAAAGTCGTAAAATTCAGTAAAGCTTCTGATACTCATAAATACAAAACCACCTATAAAACTCAAGTTTGGAGCGAAGCAATAGTTAAAATTTGTTGTTGCATGTTTGTTGTAATGGCAAGAAAAACATCAAATATATTAATTTGAATGAGGTTTATACCTCCAAGTTGTCCATTCTAAACAATAAAAAACAAGATTTTATGCAGTTAATTAGCTCTAATACTGTGCCTAAATTTTATGAAAACTTATAAATATTTGTTCGATTAGGTTTTGCACAAACTGCACACATTTCGTTTAGTTAGATTTGCTTTTAATTATAAACAAAGAAATGCGGTTTTATGAAGAAACCAATACCGTTTTTCAAACTTTTTAATTTAATGTTAAATAATTGGTTAAATATGACAAAGAAAAAGTCATTTACAAATAGGACTGCGATACAAAAGTGTGATTTTTATTACGAAGGAATTCCATACTTTAGTGCTTTACTTAATTTTATTGTTATTTTTTGATGACGAAAATGCCTTTTTGTTTACAAATATTCGATTAGCTATAATGTGAGTTCAAAGAACGTTATTATTTCTTAAATTTGAAAATATACGAAATTTTTTAAGATTAAAAAGACCAAGTATAACTTAATCAAGCATAGGTAAATGCTAAACTGAGAATGATTGTCATAATCATTTTATGGTTTGTTATTTTGTTGGAGATATTAATGTCAATTTTTTTTCAAATATATTTGACTGTAAGTTAAAAATAATAATTATGTATAAAACACAGTATTTCTTTATTAAAATACTGAAAAACGGTTAGAGCTAATATTAGCAAAAAGTTAAGTAAGATTATTGCCTTTCCTATAATTTGTCAAAACTTAAAAAAAGGCAATATTATGTTAGATTGTTTTCAAAACTTGATTATTATGTTTATGTTTTTTAAATAGTAGAAAGAACAAAAAAAAACTTTCCTAAAAAATGTATAAAACTAACATTTTAATTATAATGAACATAAGGCACAAGTCACAATATTTTATTAATAATTATGGTGCAACAAAATCACAATTCAGGGCATTTTTTGGTATTTTATTGAATTTACATTATTATATATATTTTTTAATAGTTTTATAACTCCAAGTTTAAGCACAGTTAATAAAGACTCAAATTTAATTTCAATTTTAAACATACCGCATGGGGTTGTGCCTTAATTGGGAAACTAAATTTTAAAAAATCTTAAAAGTTATTTTCTGTAAAATTGTAGAATGAGTTGATGTGACTTTGTTGTACCGAAGCAGCGATAAGTCTTACACGATTACGCCAATGTCACGAATGGGGTAAATACACGGTAGGTAAATGAAAAAAAATATACAAATTTTAACCATACAGTCTACGAATTGAACGGATTATCGAAAGTAAGCAAAACTAAAGTAGATATTTAAGTTAACAGTACAAAACGTATATATACATACGAAATGAGGGGAATAGTAGGATAAGAAAAGTGAGGGTGACAAATAAAAATAAATATAGTCTAATTTTATTTGTCACCGAGCAGGTTACAAATTACAAGCGGATTTTATTGTCATTTATGAATTTTGTTAGTGTTTTCAAAAGGGAAGAGTTAATAGAATTTAGTAAACATTTAATATTAGTAGGGCGAGTGTCACGTTGTGATTTCTGAGCTGCGCACTAATCTTTAAATACTCACATTTAGTTAATACATTCATTGTTTCATTATTAAAACACATTTAATTTCACTGCAATAATCGAGTTTTGTTGTTTTGGATAATGATCTGTCAATGACAAAGAGCTGTCAGATGCGCATGCGACTGTCCGTATGCTCTGAATGACTAAAATAACGTTACGTTCGTTTTTCTACGTTTAGCAAACGCACGGAACACACTCATTTCAGGTCGTGAATGATTATTTCAATAAATATAACAATAGTTTGTTTTCTATATTTTTAAGATTGTGTGTTAACATTAAATTAATTTATGAAACTTCACGCAGCCAAAGTAATTTTCATGAGCCTGGCAGAATGACGTTTTTGACCTTAGACAGATGTTTAAAAAAGTTAATAAAAATAGTAGTGTTGTAGGTTTACAAACATTGGGAATTTATTCGGGAAAAATACTTGTCTTATGGACTGATTGGTAAAGTAAACAATTAAATCTATGGTAAACAAAATAATTCAACGACCAGTCTGTAGTTTACAATTATAGTTAGAATATTAAAATAATGTAAATTAATAACCTAAAAAGTTTGAATGTTTTCTTGTTAGTTTAATATGTGTTTTACAAAGAAATAGTTCTTTGTGATGTTTCGATTGTTTTGGGGAGATTTGAGTTAGTGAACTTAGCACTCGGAAATTCCTTCGTGACAATGATTTGCATTTTTGCAATTTCGAGGTTTCGTTCGAGGATTGCATTTTGATTGATTTCATTCTGGTATACGGCTTGGGGTTGTGAAGATATCGAGGAGGACACCTTCGCTCTGGCTGTCGGCCAGGAAACCGAAGGAGAAAGATGGAGGCCGACACCTCAATTTTGTTACCGGCTTATAGTCGCCGTGTAAAATATTTTTGAATTTTGTTCCGGTCTAAGTGCCATCTTTTGATGGCCGCTTGGTTTGGCTACCAGGCTTAGCACATTACCTTCCGTTTTACGCTGACTTTCCGCTGATCTAATGAACGACGCAAGAAGCTTGTCTCGATAAGATTCGGGTTGGTACCACGCCACGTGGATGCATAAGGTTACCCTACCCTATCTATCTTTGTTGAAGTAAGTGGAAACATCTTCTTAATCCAGTTAGCAGTCTACAATTCCGGTTGCAGTTTATTAGTATTCCGCTCATAATTAAATTCAGATTACTCCGTTTAGTATAATTTACATGATAAGTTTGGTGGTACAACTCGCTCAGAAGTAGGGGTAATTCAGAGCCTTACAAAGGACTCACGCCTGAGATTTCTGTGTAGCTTGTAAGAGGTGGTAAGCTTAGCCGGAGCAAATAAATATATTCTGTTAATTCATGCTCGTCTCTTTATTTACCACCAGCATTCCGTTCATCCACATCACCCCCAACACCCTCCCCAAACCCAAAACGTTGCACGAGGGATGCTCTTAGGCAGTACGTCGTACAGCGAAGAGCCAATTTTGGGACAGTTGAAAAAAATGTGATTAACTGTGCCCTCGTCTAAGCCACATTCGCACAGGGAGCATCCCTGATTCGCATCTTCGCCAAGTGAACCGGTGTACACACGTGACCAATACGCAGACGGCATATAATTGATACTGCAGTCTTTGGTAAGAATTTGTGAGTGAAGAACCATGGGCGAGGGGGAATGTTTTGCTGAACGTCTGCATAATACTTTCCGCCTGATCTTTTGGTGATATCCGAGTGATTGTTCCATGATTTTAGTAAATGAAGACGCGAAAGGGTTGATGCATCATGGGCAAAAAGTTTGTGATGTTCTAGTGAGCCATTGGAAACGGCTATCTTAGCACATGAATCGGCTGTTTCATTGCCCGGGATTCCCCTATGACCAGGAATCCAAGCCAGCACAATACGTAGACCTAATCGCTTACAGCTTAGAAGAGTTTCCGGATTTTTAAAATGATAGGAAATTTTGTTTTGGATCTAAAAGGGTTAGCTAAAATGGTTTGCAGGCAACTTAAAGAGTCAGTAAAAATTAAAACATTATTTAACGAATGTGATTTTGCATAAAGGATTGCTTCTAAGATTGCAATCGATTCACCAGTGAATACTGAAGTCGCTGGAGGGCACTTAAAATTTAAAATAATATTGTACATTGGGATCTAGACTGACGCTCCAACACAACCACCGTCAGCGATCTTGGACGCGTCTGTGTATATCCTTAGCCATCCCTGCCATTAATCTTAGACAATGTTCATAAATTCCTGAGGGGCCGAAGTGGTGTCCTTAGATATCCCAAAATTCAAGATTATCGGCGGTTCAAAAATCAACGATTCGAAGCTGTTAGGAAAAGTGGGTTCAATGGATAATTTTCGATAGGGACAGGGAGTCGATTGAATTTCCGGAAACTAAGGAGAATACATGGAATTTTCGAAGGTGTGTCCGAGGGACGAATATGAGAGGAAAGAAGGTTCAATTTCTTCAGAAGAGGATGGGAGGAAAATTGAGCAACCTTGACAAAGAAACGGTCACTGTGATATTGTCTACGCAAGAAAAGAGGAGGATTAACACACTCAAGTTGTAAAGCATTTATGGGTGATGATTTCATAGCTCCTAAAATGATACGTAGACATTTTGATTGCTTTTTGGTAACTTTGTCTAGAATAGATTTATCGGATGGATCCAAAAGAAAAGAAGACACAACAAGATTCGGGATATATCGCTTTCGAGTAAAAGTGACAAACGAACATTTCTGAGCCGAGATGGATAATCTCAACCAATTGTTCAGATAACGAAGAGCGGAGTTAAAACGTGACGTGGCTTCAAGTGGTGATTTGGAACATACATAAATAGCGATGTCATCAGCATATTGCAGTATATTACAAAGAGGTTCTACTGTTTTTTCCAGATCGTGGTTGTAAATGCTGTAGAGTAGAGGACTGAGCACTGAGCCCTGAGGCAAGCCTTTCCAGACTAGACGTGAAGGAATAATAGTGTTACGAACGTGGAGTTCGGGATCTGGATAAAACACCGTTGACTTATTAGAAGATTTTATTAGGCGATGAACAGGTCGCAGACACTATCACAAAAGCCAGATCACAAGAATCGTAGTCCGGTGGTCGCTGAGGTCGTTGGTTCCAAATCACTATTAGCCAATCCGTAGAGTAGTCCTTAGATCCGTTGGTATCGCTAAAGTCGTCGTTACTTCGCACTAGATCACTTTTCGTAGGTATCGCACCGAAAGCACAGAATGAACTGACTGCGGCGTCTTAAGTCCTGTTATTTATATGTATATCTCAACATCGATGCCGGTCGTACATACTAGAATGTTCATTTTCCAGAAAAATCACAAGGACGTTTAAACGTAAACAACTCTAGTGAGTTATACCATTTTGCGCCTTAATCTGTAAACTTTAAGTCCAATGTCGCTTGCACTAACATCTTGTTATTACTTTGTGGTTCGACTTAGGTAGTTATGTACATTCCTCTAGCGATATCTCGAAACATCTAGCATGTACGCGACAATAGTATTTAGACATCTTATTGAGATTGTCCTAGACATCACCGTATTGTAGATGAACCGTACCAACTTCTCCGAGACGCTCAGATGAAGCAGTTTTTGCCTGAGTACTGGAAGTAGGACAATGTCATACGCGGCGGCTATATCAAGGAACACTCCTACAAGGTATTCCTTGTTTTGGAAGGCCAAACGGATGTCAGTTGTCAAAATGCTAAGGCTGTCGACTGTGCCTAAACCCTTGCGAAAGCCGAATTGGGTTCTTGCCAAGATGCCTTGAGATTCCATCAACCACTCCAAACGGTTCCGAATCATATGCTCAACAACTTTAAGAAGGACAGAGGAAAGTGCAATGGGTCGATAAGAATTATGATCTAGGGGATCTGTTCCTTCCAAGAATCCGGGACAGCCCCTAAATCATAAAACGAGTTCACTAACGCTAAGTAGTATATTTGGCTTTATATAGGGATTTAATTAAAAATGAATATGGAATACCGTCTATACCTGGGGATGAGTCAGACAGGCCATTTAAAGCTGATACGAGTTCTTCGAAAGAGAACGGGCCGTCCAAGTAACCAGCTGGAGAGATTGGCATATTCATATCGGAGGGAAAGCAATTTTTGGTAGGGACGAACGGAGGTGCCAATTTGTCTGCAAAATGGTTAATCCATACAGAGGGGTCATTAGACACAATATTTGAGGAGCTAAGCGAACGACGGAATCTTTTTATCTGTTTCCACACTAGTGATTTTGGGGACATACTTTCGCAAAACTTTATCCACCCTGCTTTCTTTTTTTTGATAACACTTTTCTTGTTTGGGCTGATGTCTGTTGATAATGCAAATAATTATCCATGGTCATTGCTCGATTGTACCTTTTTTCTGCTTCTTTGCGCTTTGGAATCCCACCTTGGAGGAGACGATTTTCGAGACGGCTTTTTTTGGGGTAATGATCATCTGCTGAAGATTTAAGGATATTGACAAAGTCAGAGTAAGTAGAAAAACAATTTTCAGAATTTACACTTGGAAGGGAATCTAATTTATTATTATTGATTGATAATTTATATGAGTACCAGTCTGCACTATTTAATTTATACTTTAAGAGGGGAGGAAGAGGAAAGTTAGGGGCTGATTTGTCAGGGATAGTTATAAAAATTGGAAAATGGTCACTACCAAAAGTGCTTCTATCGATGTCCCATATAAGCAGTGACATTAAATTTGGAGAACAAATTGTGAGATCAATTGTGGAGCCCGATTCCTGAGATGGAGCCCGTCGCCTCGTTGGACGACCATCATTCAAAACGCCGAGGTTAAGTTCATCCAAAAGGTCTATGAGCAATGAGCCAGAAGGCTTAATGCAATATGAGCCCCATGAGGTGTGGTAGGCATTAAAATCGCCCATAATTAGAATAGGAGGAGGAAGAGCTAATATGCAGGAACGCAATTCGTTGAGAATTGTAGGTTTTGGACGCGGAATATACACAGATAGAAGAGAGATATCAAAGATTCGCACAGCCACGACATTAATATCCTGGCTATGTGAGGGTAAGGGGAGTTGAGAGAAAGAAAGATTGCGCCTTACAAGCAAAGCGCTACCGCCGTATCCATTGTTTCTATCATCCCGGAGACATGAGTAACCTGAGACACGGAAGTGTGAGTCAGGCACCAACCACGTCTCAGAGACAGCTAGAACCGATGGCGCGTGTTTGTTTATAATGTAAGTGAGTTCATGTTTTTTCGACCTAATACTTTGGCAGTTCCACTGAGCTACCACGGACATTATTGTTAAAAGAAAGATGGGAAAGTTGAGCAAGAGCTTGTTGCTACGTTGGGCGGTAAGGAGTCACTACAATAGGAAAAAATACGAAGAACAAGGGAGAGGATCAACTGTAGGAGGTTGTCGCTGTCATTGTCATGGGATGGATGTGTCAGAGAATTGTTCAGAGCATGTCCATTGGGCAGAGAAGAGGCACAGTTGCCTATAATGGCCTGATGGGCCTGCTTGTCGTAACCTTTGTCCAATGGAACGTGTGAACGCGGGGAATGAGTCACTGTCTTTCTATATGACTGGCAGGGAGACGTCATCTGCGAGTAGGATGGCTGACTAGGTAGCGGACTAGGTCGAGGTGTAGAGGATTTCGTCATATCAGCGTATGATTTGCGAACCGCAGGATACTGAGACGAAGCCTGGGCATAGGATATATTATCCTGTGACATGGTCAGCTTTATGACCTTTTGCCGAGAGTGTTCTGGGCAGGCTTTGTTTAAAGCAAAGTGTGAGCCTGTGCAGTTGATACAAGTTGCCTTTTTTTCTGAAACAACACAACTATCTGAAGAATGAGGTTGAGAGCAACGGAAACACCTTGGCTTAGATCGACACTGGCTAACATGGCCAAAGCGGCAACAGTTGAGGCATTGAATCGTAGGAAGTTGGTAAGTTTCTACAGGAATTGAGTTATGGTAGCAGAATACACGTTCTGGGAGTACCTGGCCTTTGAAGGTAACAACTACCGACTGTGTTGGGACCCAGCTTGCTTGTCCATTATTCACGACTTTTCTATTTAGGCGTCGAGCTTTAAGCAAAATGCCGCAGCCATCAGGGACTGTCAGAGATTCTGCAAGTTCCTCCATAGACCAATCAGTTGGAATTCCTTTAACTAGCCCCATACGCGTTACATTATATGTAGGTATAGAAGCCACATATTTATGTAAAACCAAAAAACGATTGTTCATAAAATTGTTGGCTGCACTCGCTGATGTGAACTCTACAGATATACGGTTTCGGCCAATTTTTTTAACTCCGTAAAAATTTACCGAACATTATAGGTTGTATGAAAGTCGGTGCGGACGGATCAGAATCCATACGCGACACATGAACAATAAAGGGGCCTTTATCCGCATTTGAATATGTCTTAGGCTCAATTACCAAAGATGGGTGCGTGTATACCGGTTGACTATTAGGTGTGTTGGTGGCAGTTTGAGACGAATCAGACACAGGCCTTTTAGCAGGTTCGGGGTCTACTGCAGAATCAGAACGGCGTTTTGTTGCCGTCTGGGAAAACAATGGTTGTGAAATTTCCATTGGAGATTGAGCCCGATCCGGAGGGTCAGGCGGGTCGGGAGGAACGGGATCCATATTAGTACTTACCAATTATAATAATAAGACACACAATTCACTATACTAAATAATACTACTTAATAGTTTAACTTAAAGAATTCAATGAGAAAGAAAAAAAAAGTGGGTAGTTTTAAATCCCGGAGTACGTGTAATCACCTACAGACGCTTGGGCAGAATCTCCGCCAAAAACTCTGGATCAGTAGCACGAGCTGTCAGAGATAATGCCATTGTCACCTGTCAATTTCAATGTGAACTGTCAGACGTGAGTACTGTGTTGCTAACCTACACTGGTCTCGAACCTACCGATTTTCCGGTATTTCTACCGATATTGGCTCTGTTCTACCGAAATACCGAAATATAACTATTTTTTTACGATTTCACAGTATATATGAAAATTCTCCCGATTTTTCTACCGATTTCACACTTTTAAGCTGGCAACCCTTTTCATGTATGTTTAATGTTACGGGGAAGCCCTCAGTAGTATGTAAGTGCAGAATGTAATTCATATATTTTGGGGAATACCCTTGTGTTTTACAATTCGATGTTTTAAGGGGATTCTCGCTCGGGAATTTACCTGTCTAGTCTATATAAAGAGGAATTTGGTTTTATTTTTTTATTATTTTCTTAACTTTGAAGAGAGAGTACCTAACTTAAAGAGTGCCTACAAAATCAGATAAGTAATTAACGACGAGTAGCCAAGCACAAGTACGAGTAAAAAGAAAAAAATATTTACAATATTATAGAAAAGAATGGGAAGAAGAATTTCCAGGTTGGCTGCAAGATAGCCGTAAAGGCGAAAGCTATGCCTATTGTAAGAGTTACAATAAAGATATCAACATCACATCAGGAAAAGATGCTATAAAGAAACATAGTTCTTCACAAGCACACTCAGTATCATCAAAGAATATAAAATCACAACCGAAGATATCATCATTTACTGTGACCAAAACTCAAAAATCTGATATACTGGTTAAGCAAGGTAATTTTTGTTAGTTATTTATTTTACTACTTACATTTTTATATTATTTTGTTTTCTACTTATCGGTTTATAGAAGCAGTGCATATAATAATACCCTAATCGCTACCAGATATACCCACGTAGTTTTAATTCTTCATTTTTAATTTCAGGTGAAATAAGATTAGCCTCGTTTGTTGCTGAGCACAATCTACCATTCACTATTATGGAGCACCTGCCGAAGTTGATGCAAGCCGTTTGTCCTGATTCAAAAATAGCAAAAGAAATAAAGTGCTCTTCGACCAAAACTCATGACATAATTATTGATCATATTATAGGTAAAGAAAGTTTCAATAATTTATGTGAAGATCTAAGGCAAACTAAGTTTTCGCTTATTATTGACGAGTCCACTGATCTTAGTACAACCAAACACTTGTGCTTAGTTGTGAGATATGCGAAAATAAATCGTATTAAAGATTCTTTTTTAGCTCTTATTCCATTAGAAGAAGCTAATGCAGCAACTTTATTTGAACACATTGTAAACTTTTTTAGAAGCAATAATATTCCATTTAAAAATAATCTAATAGGTTTTGCATCTGATGGGGCAAACGTAATGATGGGACGTAATAATTATGTTGTAACGTTGCTGCAAAATGAAATTCCCAACATTTTTATACTTAAATGCGCCTGCCATTCGTTTCATCTTTGTGCGTCATATGCTTGTACCAAATTGCCACGCTTCATAGAGGATCTTGTAAGAGACATTTACAATTACTTTTCTTCTAGTCCAAAAAGAGTGGCAGAGTTTAAAAACTTTCAAATGTTTTGCGACTTAAAAGTACATAAAATACTCCACCCCTCTCAAACACGCTGGTTATCAGTACATGCAGAAGTAAAAAGAATATTGGAACAACTCTCTGCTCTAAACCTATTTTTTATAGATTAAATCTCTAACAATGATCATCTTTTAGCTGCAGAACATATATTACAGAAGCTCCAAGATCCAACAACGATATTATTTTTGTTTTTTTTAGATTTTGTATTACCATTAATTACCGATTTAAATAAAGAAATGCAAGCGGAACACCTGAAAATTCATAATTTGTATGAAAAAATAACTGGAACATTAAAAACTATTTTTGATTGTTTTTTAAAAAGAGAATATTTAACTAGCACTCCAATCGAAAATGTTGATTTTAAGAATCCCAGAAATTTTATGGATATTGACGCCGTATACTATGGTGCTGCTGCATCTAATACACTACTAAGTAATTCAGAAAATCTAAACTCAGATCAAGTAAATTTGTTTAAATGCAGATGCCTAGATTTTTATATCGAAGCTTGTAAGCAAATAACCACGGGTTTTCCATTGAAAAATAACCCAATAAAAGGTTTAGACATAATTGATCCAAAAAAAATTAAAATTGGTAAAACTGCTTCGATAGTTCCTGTTAGTAGGCTCTTTCCCAATATTGTTCACAGCAATGATTTCCAGGAAATTGATACAGAGTGGCGCATTTTAAGAAATTGTGAACAAATCAAAACATTTCCTGATGATGTAGAACTATTTTGGAATGAAGTACCTTTATTGAAGCGTGGCGATGAAACTCAAATGTTTCCATTGTTATCTAATTTCATCTTTAATATTTTATCACTTCCCCATTCATCCGCTAACGTTGAACGCATATTTTCACATATTAATCTTTTGAAAACAAAACAGCGAAATAGGCTGTCTACTGAATCAATCACTAGCCTATTACATTCAAAACGACTCTTTAATACAGCTAATTGTTATGATTTTGAAATTAATTCCAAGATGACCTCGGCTATGGCCAAAGAATATTGGTACCATAATGAATAATTATACTTAAGCGTGATTGTTATAAATTAGTCTGTAAGTTTTTTAATAAATAAACGAATTAGATTGAATATTGTGTTTTTTTTTTCAAATACCGATTTTGGGTAGAAATATACCGATTTTAGCTAGCAATTCTACCGATCTCGCTCTATGACGTTCGAGACCACTGCTAACACTGACCTCTATAATACACAAGTTTATAGAGGTCAGTGACTGCTAACCTATCTCATTGAAATGTATATAATAGGTGGTTTATTACATTTCAATGATTACAGAAGTTTTACGCGAGAACGTGGATCAGAGTCAAATAGGAGCGCCTTTCCTTGTTTCTCACTTTTATTTGATTAATCCTATTCACTGACACATTATTATAACAATGACACCACTTTATACGTGCAATAAGTGCCGCTTAGGATAATTTCACAAAATTACGAAACAAAGTCCATCTTTCTCTTCTCGTTTCCCGCGCAAAACTCCTATCAATTATAATAACAGTGTATAATGACATTTCTTTTTTATACTTGACATTTAGAAGTTTTGCCATTCGAAATCATTTTCGTGCGTGCCAGACTGCCAGGTTTCATTTGTCTCACTCCTTTTGCATCGTCCAATAAAATTTCTTTCCCTTTCGGTGGCACGCTCGGCCTGTCTATTGTTTAGATAAGTCTCCTGCCTGTTTCGCCTGTTTGTTAGTGACTTCTGTCTGTCTGTGAGTGAAGAAACGTCATAATTGTGTGGTGTGCAAACTGCAATCTTGTTGTAAAGGAATAATGATAAGATAAAACTGTTATGAACATTTGCTTTGAGATAAAATATTACAATGGTGTATGGATTCTGTAAATAAGTATAATAGGTACACCGTCGCTTAGGTGCAACTTTTGATTTTATCAGGATGGAACATTTCGGTCTTTCACATATCTTGTATGAGCCAGATAAATATAATCCAGACACTTTGGACCTGCTAGGCGATGAAGAAGCACGAGAATATTGGCTTAATACATGTGAGAAACTTGTGGAAAAATATGTAAATTTTGCGCTTGCTAATACGGAAGATCCAACAGTAGAAATACGAGCTCTTAAATTTAAGACTTGCTATGTTGAAGCATTAAAAGAACTACGAATCAATCCTATGTGAGTGAAAGCTTTTATCGTAAATAATCATTGTATGTTAGTAAGAAGAGTTTAAATGAGAATAATGTAATTAATTTTATTTATCAGTGCCCATGGACAGCTGACAATACGATTGCTTTTGGACATCAATGAAACATGTCTACGTTCTCAGGGTTTTTTTGATTTATGGAAAAAACAAAAAAAATATGAAAACGAAGGAGCACTGACATCACTTGCATCACGGCTGGCAGAAATTGATGCATTATCTAATGATAGACTACGTTGGACTGAACTATGTAGAGGAGTTTTGGCAGGTTATTTTTATTAGTTGGGTTACAGTCTTTTTTGTTATAACGATCTGTAATGTTAGTATTAACTTAAAATACATATTATAATTTCAGGCAATATGTTTGATTGGGGTGCCCAAGCTGTTACTGATATATTAGATTGTGGTCTCTACGAAGCATTGGAAAAGATTCAGAAAAGACCATGGCTCTATGATGGTTTAGATAAATGGCTGGAAAAACTTGAGGTATAACATTCAATAAATAGCAAACATTTTCAATCGGCAGTCATTGATCTGTGTATTTATGAGTAACAACAATAATGCCTTTATTATTAACTATTGTTATTATAGATAAACATGCTAACTTCGTGTTCATATTGATTTCTACAGACTACAGGTTGTCAATGTCAACGTGAAAACATAACACGTCAAATAAGTTATTAATTAGTAAAATTTGTAAAATAACTAGTTTTTCTGCATCTCAGGGCGGCTTTTTTCATAAGAAATATTTATCTTTGTAGTGTTAAATTAAATCCATCCAAATTCAAGTGAATTATCATTCCGACTCTTGAGATTTTTATTACATAATAAGAAACATTAAGTGTTCAGGCTGTCTGCAGAATATTAACAAAAAGAATGAATCTGTGATTTGCACTAAAAAGGATTGCGGACAGTCCTTTCATGCCGTTTGTATAAGGGCAGACCTCAGCTCAGTTGAAACTAGCACTTGGATTTGTCCTGATTGTAAGGCCAAGACTAGGATGGGAGGAGACAACTCGCTCACCCCGGCTCGCTCGCGGCCCGCTTTAATCTGCGCTTAAAAAGCCAAGTGTCTAACAAATCCATTGTGCCTGTATCGGAGACTACGCAAGTTCTTCCGTCTAAGATGTGGGCCTATCTTCGCGAAATGTCTAAAATGTGGGCCTATCTTCGCGACCGCTTTGACAGCCTTTTTTCAAAACTATCAGACTGCGAACAAAATATCAAAACCCTGGCAAACGTAAATTCCACACTAAAAGCTACAGTAAGAAGCTTTAATTCAGGGAGTAAAAAAACTAAACGCAGACCCTGAAGTTACGCAATCTGAAAAGCAAACCAAGCCATATTACAAAATATTATAGCTGGGAAATGTTTTTTATTTAAGAGACTCAAAAAAATATTATAATTCGTAGCGCGCAATGTATAGCAGCCGAAGCGTAGACCGCTGCGCGGGAGATGGCTGCTAAGTTCAAAAGTCGTCCGCGCTGAGCCGTACATTGCGTATTGTAATTAATAGAGCGATTATTGTGAACGAAATAATAAAAAGAACCACTATGTTTTTTCTATGAAGAATAGTTTTTAAGTATCCTTTGGCAACAGTTTTTGTAATAAAATGTAAAACAAAATTGTGACTTTGACCCTCAATATCTTCGGAACCAGCTGTTTCCCAGGTATGGTTCTAAAGAGAAAAATCATCTTAATGATGGGGACAATACGTGGTTTTCGGATCTGCGTTTGGTTTTTTTACACCTGTTATATTATAATAAACCTGTATATTCCATGAAAAATTTTTAAATTTTTAAAGTGTTTAACATGATTTTTAGGGCTTAAAAATATTCAGTTTTTGTATCAATCGATTTGGCTCATATTTGGGGAAAGTACTATGAATCACGAGTAGGTTCTTATTTTAGAAGGATGCCAATGTTTTCCAATTCATCCTGTATATATATTTGGGCAAACTGATATCATTCTCTAAAAATTATAACGAAGAAGAAGTAACAAGAAGAGTAAATATTACTTGGAAGAAATATTGGAGGTTTTTAAAGGAAACTACAATATGCCACTTAAAAAAATTGGGCATGATACTTGTCTACTACCCTGCTTGTCATATGGTTCACAGACATGGATCTTTACAAACAAAATAAAAGAAAAAATTAGAACCACCCAACGGGCAATAGAGAGGAGCATGATGAAAGTACAGAAAATAGATAAAGTAAGACATATCAAAATCAGGAGTAATACACGTGTCCTCGATGCCCTCTCACACACCCTTAAACAGAAATGGAAATGGGCTGGACATGTAGCTCGACTACCTGATAACAGGTGGACAAAACGCACGACAACATGGAGAGGACCAGATGGCAAAAGAAAGGTTGGCAGACCATACAAGCGATGGATAGACGATATTATACAAACTGCAGGTTTGCAATGGATAACAAAAGGAAAAGATAGAGAAGAATAGAATAATCTGGAGGAGGCCTTCACCCGAAGAGGGATCCATGAAACATAACACAACTAACATATCAGTATATAAACTTGAAAAAAAGTTTTTTTTTTCTAGTTTATATACTGATATTATAAGTGCAATTAAGTTGCTAAAATATCAAATAAAGTATATAAATAGCTGTTTCATCTTAACCGACTGTCAAACATCTGCAAAGATGTTTCTTTCATTGCAAATTCCTAACATTTGATGAAACAACGCTGGCTTACAGCGTAAGAATATGCTTGAAAAATTCGCGCCGTGTCGCAGTGTCTCGGTGGCCTAATGGTATGGCGCCCGCCCGGCATGCAAGGAGATGCGGGTTCGAGTCCCGCCTGAGACAAAAAATTTTTCAAGTTTATATACTGATATTATAGGTTATTGTTTCATTTCTGTGTTTGCTGTAGTCTTGTTTAATAGATTTTTTAACGTCTTTGAATAGTTGTGTTAATTCGTTTCTCTGTGTTCTGTTTTTGTGTTTCGTATTAATTAGTTCAGTCCGTTTTTGTATCAGATTGCAAGTCTCTACACTAAGAATACTATGTTTTTTAGTATTTTCTAGTTTTATTTTAAGGCTTTCTTTAAGATATTGTAGTAGTTTTGGACTTTTTGTGTTTTTATTTGATTTTCATCAATATGGGAGTTGAGCTGATCTAAATACAGTTTAATTTCATTTTTAGACCTTGGAGTGTTTGGAATGTTCTGATAGTTTTTTCGACTTTTTTTGAGCGTTTTTAGGTGAACTGTTGCTCTTACTATTCTATGGTCAGAAGGAAATTGTATACTGTTTAGAACTTCTACATTACTAATGTAATCTGGTCTATTCGAAAGGATGAAATTAATTTCATTTTTGGTTTTTAAGTCGGGTGAAATCCAAGTCCATTTGCGACTTTCTTTTTTCTTAAAGAATACCTTCTTTAATCTTTAATTATTGAGAATTTATATTCTTGCGCATGTTCTATTAGACGTTCACCTCTTTCGTTCCTTAAGCCATAGCCATATTTTCCCATGATCAAATCCTCATTACCTTTTGGCTGTCCAATTTTTGCATTAAAGTCGCCTATTAAAAAACATGTCCCATCGGTTAGATTTTGTGCTTTTTTAATGTCACTATAGAAAATTTCTAGTTCTTCTTCTGACGATTTTTCAGTTGGTGCATATGCTTGAATAATTGAAATACTGTAGTTATTAAATTGAAGTTGTAAAATTGCCACTCTTTCAGATATCGCAGTGAAATTTAATATGTTTTCTTTTAAGGTTTTTTTAATCAGAAGCCATGAATTATAAACCTTTAGTTTGACCGAAATAACAAAAATCGTACTCGTGATACTCTTCAATTTTGCACCCTAATCTTTTAACTTCTGATATTCCTAATATGTCAAAATTGATGTTTTTCAGAGCATTAGTTAGTTCCAAAAATCGTTCTTCTGAACTTAGTGATCTTACGTTATATGAGCATATTTGTATGATAACATGTGTTGATTTATTGTTGCAAGTTAAATGTTGGTATTTTTGAGGGTTTTGGTCATACTTCTCCACGGTGACCGGCCGGGTTGGAGAAGGATTTTTAGTTTTGTTGATAGCAGTTGCAGTATCTGTGTTGTTTCGGTTTGGGTTCCGGTGTGGGAATGCTAGTTTTTTGGTATCTCCGAAGTTGATGCTGATCTTCCTCGAGCTACAAAATTGAGTATGTTAGGATTCATTGTTTCCTTAGCTTTCGGAGGTTGGTTCTTGGATCTAACGATGTTCTCAGTTTGCTGCTTTTTGGAGGAGTGATTATTTCCAGCTGGTGACACAGTTTGTTCTCTTTTCCTTTTTTCACGATTATCATCTTGCGGTTTCTTAATTACTATTGTGTCGTATTTTAGATATTTAATTTAGAAGAAGATTGTCTAATTTTGGAGGGCAGTCCATTCCAGAGTCGTACAGCTGTCAGAACGAATGAGTCAGACATAAAACCAGAAGTATGTCGAGGAGTAAATAACTGAAGTGTATCAGCAGAACGGAGAGTTCTATCGTGCGTAGTGTGAAGAAAAGAAAATTTATCTTTAAGATAAGAAGGTGATTTAGAATCGAAGAGGATTGAGTAAAGGGCGCAGAGAGTTCGAATACTCCTGCGGTGCCTGATAGGGAGGCAGTGAAGCTGGGAGCGGAAGTTGGAAACATGGTCAAATTTGCGAAGGCCGAAAATGAAGCGTATACAGTTGTTCAGGAGGCGATCTAATTTATTAAGAAGATCTTGCGACATGTTGGAGCAGCATACGTCCCCATAGTCGATTATAGGCAGGACCAGAGACTGCACAAGCAAGGTCTTAGTACAGGAAGGAAGAAAGTTTTTAGGTAGAGAGAATAGACGAAAAATCCAGTCGACGAAGCTGACCAGGGCTACCGACGATGATAGCTTGACACTTGCTGGGATTAACCCTTATGCCAAAGTTACTTGACCAAACGCTAATTCTATGCAAATCGTCATTGAGCCGACAAACGACATCATCAATTTTCGAAGGATGCGCCTGAGAGTACCTGAGAGAGGTCGTCAGCATAGAGATGATAGGTTGAAGAAAGATGGGAAGTAAGAATGTTTATGAATACAGAAAATAAAAGGGGTGAGACAGTATTCCTCCCTGCGGCACACCAGCTGACAAATTGGTCCAGTCTGAGAAGGTATGTTCAAGACGTACAGCCTGCTGACGGCCGCGAAGATAAGAGGAAAACCAGTTTAAATCCGTTGATGAGACTCGAAGATGAGAAAGGATGGCTTAGAGAATGTCATGGTCAACGACGTTAAAAGCTTTTCTCCATTTTTTATTTTTATTTTTGCGAAAACTTAGATTTTGACTGGCAACACTAGTAGTCTATGGTTTGCGTTTTGATGTTGGTATTAATTGGGTGCTTGTTGGTACTATTGTGACACTGACATTACGATTACGAATTTATAAAAATGTTGACGGTATTTTTAGAAAAATTGTGACAGTTTAAATTTGCACTTGTATTTTTCGTTGTGTATTAAACTTTACACTTTTACAATTCACAGTTAAATGTTTGTGGTTAGATCCCTTGATGTTTTAATCGCGAGTTCTACACATTGGCGCACTTGTTTACGTATTGTTTTTTCGGTTATAATTTATTATCCACGGAGCTTACTGACGTACAGTCACGAGCAATAATATATATACATTGTCACATTTTCTAAAATATCTTAACTTGTACCAATCTAGAAAGAAGTGAACAACAATTTGTTCTAAATTAACTAACCATTAAACAATGTCAAAATAAGGTATACGTTTATTCCACATTAATATAAGCGAAACAAAATCATAAAGTGATATTCGAAGTGTGAATTTATCACACTTCGAATATCATTTTTAACTATCCATGTCAATTTCTATAATATGTATACAAATGTACACATGTAATAGACATTGTCATGGATACATCAAAATGATATTGGAAGTGTATACTTACTTTTGCTTTTACGTCCTAAAACTAATCGTGCTGTTAGGTTCCTTCGGAAATATTGCAGTAGGGATAAGCGCGCATTAACACTCGATATTTGGAAAAAAATATACTGCCATATAGAAGAAGTGGCCGGATAAGCGTCGGCGTTTGGGGCTGGATGGTAGTGGACCTGGTGAATTAACCGAGGTCAGTGGTTGAATGAATAGCCAACAATATACGGATATTTAAGACGAAGTTTTAGTGCCTAGTTTGGAGGCATACTTTCCCGGATTGACGCCTATAATTTTTGTGCAAGACAATTCCGGGGTCCATAATTCGCGATTCACTCAAACCTGGTTCAATCGCAACTAAAATTTGGTGAATTTGTTTCCATGGCCGCCTAAAAGCCCAGACCTCAATCCGATTAAGAATTTGTGGGGGCTGATGCTTCAAGAGTGGGACAGCAATAAATAAATAATAGTTAGTTTAGATAGTTTAAGCGGCAGCGATATATGTAATAACATGGTTTTGTCAATGCGGGAAAGGTTGCAAGATGTTATAAACTGAAGGTGGCTACACAAGATTTTAATTTATTTAGTTACAAATACTTCATTTTTTAAATTAATACTGATGTGAAGCGACTGTGAATTATACTTGATTACATTGTGATTTAAAATTAATAACAGATATTTGAATAGCTTGTTAATAAAATTTTATTATTTTATTAGAATAAATATTAGTTTTTTGAAGATAGTATGATTAATACGCTTTAAAAATTATTATAACATTGGGAAACGAATTACAAGGAACTGATTGTATAAGCTCTTGTTTTATTTCAGTATTAAACCATAGGCTGAGATTATGTTGATAAAAATATTTCTGTGTTTTGCAGATTAATAAAAGTATTTTTTTATGTTTAAAAATCACAACAGCTTGTTAGGGTATTATTTGCAAAATAAGTAGGTATCCTCAAAAATTAAATTGTCTATGACTGTATTCGTCATGATTCGACTAAAATAAAAAGTAAATTTACAAAAACGGCAAAAGTAAGTATACACTTCCAATATCATTTTGATGTATCCATAACAATATCAGTACAGTGCGAGAATTTGTTGCGGAGACGCGTATTACTAGTTGCGAGTAAAAAACCTACGGTTCTCAACATGTTTACGTCGAAGTGTGCGGGGTGCTCTGAGCTTGTGGGCGATGGACCGGAATGCTTTGTCTGTAAAAAGAGATTTCATTTCCCTTGTGGAGGTATAACGGAGCGTGGTTTCTCCAGGCTTGGTATCGGTAGGGCGTCATGGACGTGCATGACCTGCAGGAATGTGTCAGAGGCAGAAACTTCAGCTATGGAGATATCAATCGCCAATACCCCAGGCTGCTCAAAATTTTCCTCGGGATTACCATTGGAGACTCACAAAGCTTCTACGTCTACTCCTAAACAGACTGGTATTGAACACAACGAGCAGAACTCATCTATCCTGGCACTATTGACTGAGGTTTCTTCCAAGATTGCGACTATGCAAACTGAAATGAAACTTATGACTGTTATTCAGCAGGATCTCCAGCAGGTTAAATCAGATATTGCTGATCTTAACAAAGTCGTAAATGCAAGGTTGGACCAGCTTGCCACTCGGATAGATGACATTGAGTCAAGAGTGTCAGCAGTCGAAGGATTGAAGACGGACCTTGAGGCAGTAAAAGTACAGGTCAATTCAATGTTACGAGGGTGGGTCAAAAAGTTCGCGGAATGAGGGGTATGGAGGGGGGAAGGGCGACTTTTTACTACCTACACTAGTTGCGACACTCATTAAGAGTATAAATACTAAGTTTCAAAAAAATTAGGTCATAATTCACTGAGCTACACATCAATCAACAAGTCAATCCGGAAGAAAAATTGCAACATGGAGAAAATTGAGTTTCGCGCAGTCATCAAGTTCCTTACCAAGCAAGGAAAACCTCCCCAGACTATTTTGGAAGAGATGTTTTCTGTTTACGGGGACTCTTGCCCTGGTAAAACCATGGTTTACAAGTGGCACAACCTGTTTAAGGAAGGCAGGGATTCGATTGAAGATGATCCGAGGCCGGGGCGGCCTGTCGAGGCAACCACGGCAGAAAACGTCGAAATACTTGAAAAAATCATATTGGAAGATGCCCGTTTAAAGAAAAAGCAGCTTGCAGAGATGATTGGAGTATCAGCTTCAACCATTTTCAACATCCTACACGACCATCTTGGCATGTCAAAGGTGTGTGCAAGGTGGGTGCCGAGAATGCTCACGCCACACCAGAAGCAGCGGCGAGTTGAGTGTTGTCGCGAGTTTTTGGCGCTCTGTGGTGAACAAAAGGATGAAGTTTTGAACCGGATTGTGACTGGAGATGAAACTTGGGTTCATCATTATGAGCCTGAGTCCAAACAAGACTCTATGCAGTGGCACAAAAAGGGCACACCATCCCTGAAGAAATTCAAAGTGTGTCCGTCGGCTGGAAAACTCATGGCTACTGTTTTCTGGGATTCAGAAGGAATTCTCCTTATTGATTATAAAGAAAAGGGTGTCTCTATAACTGGAAAGTACTACGCTGTACTATTAGAACGTCTGCGAGATGCTGTGAGGGAGAAAAGACGGGGAAAATTGACCAAAGGTGTGCTCCTTTTGCACGACAATGCACCCGTACACAAGGCGCAAGTTGCGATGGCTGCTGTTCAAAGAGTGGGCTTCGAATTCTTGGAACATCCTCCCTATAGCCCAGATTTAGCCCCAAGTGATTATTATTTGTTCCCAAAAATGATAAAAGAGCTTCGAGGGAAGAAATTTTCCAGCGATGAAGAAGTGAAGAGCGCAATTTCGGCCTATTTTGACGACAAAGAGAAATCATTTTTTTTTTGAAGGTATTAATAAATTAATTGATAGGTCTACTAAATGTATTAGAGTTAAGGGGGAATACATTGAGAAGGAAAAATAATTTTGTGTTTTATTTCTTACTTTTTACCCTCCATTCCGCGAACTTTTTGACCCACCCTCGTAGAAGAGGGCTACAAAAATGAGCAATGGGTTCGTAGATCTAATATCCAAATTAATGGTGTACCCCAAAAAAATGGTGAAAACCTAATACGGATCATCAAATCCCTCGCTGAACGTAGTGGTTTTCTTTTGTTGCCCGAATATGATATTGACTTTGTGACACGAGTAGCAGTGAGAAATGACGTGGAAGGTAGAAAGCCAAAACCAATAATACTGAAAATGCACTCAAGATACAAAAAAGACGACTTTTTGGTTTCGCTTCGTAAATTAAAAAACATCTGTGCTAGTGATATTGGATTTGCTGGGGTGACTTCGCGGATATACTTTAATGATCACCTCTCATCGCGTAATCGGCAATTATTCCAGCGAGCAAAAGTCATTGCAAGGGAGAAGAATTATAGTTATTGTTGGGTTCGTAATTGTACAATAATGGTGCGTAAAACAGACAGTTCCCCGGTTTTACACATAACATCTGAAGATTCGCTAAAAAAAATTGTATAAGTAAAATTTTAGATCTACATGTAAACTTCGATCACATTGTATTCGCAATTTTTCATTTAATTGGTTTAATTTGTATTGTTGCGTGCGACAGTTTGAGTACCTTGTTTGCCTCGTTAAATCTTACGTACTATAATTATGTTGTGTCAACTACTGTATCGATGCATGCAACAACCATTGCGGAGTGCGTGAGGTGTTGTGATGAAGCGTTTCAAATGCGAAAGTCAATCTATGATATGTTAGTTTTAAATAATCATAGATATTTTAATGTTGTTATTTTTTCTCGATACAAATCAGGTTTGGTGTTAATATTGCTTTACTGTGACTGGGTATTTATTGTGGCTTGGAGGGTGTTTGTGAATCGTTTAATGCGGCTTATGACTTCGTCTGCGCCAAAAGTACAACGTAGCTTAGTATGTCTTCACATTTATATTGTTATGATTCAACTGATGCGCGGACATAGACCGATTATTTTATCAATGCTTTATGAATGTGGCGGCTTTAGAATATTACTGTTGTGCTTATACTATATACATGCATTTCGCCTGACTTTGAATTGCAACGTTCTTGTTTTAACTAAATTGAATCTTTCGACATTGAACAATATTTTAATGAAGGTAAGGGTTACACAGAATTACAAACTAATTTTATCAAGTTACAGTGTATTTTAATAGTTTAAATTGTTTTTATCAAAATGTACGTGGTCTTCGGACTAAAACTAAAATATTTTATAAAAACCTTATTAATTGTAATTACGATATTGTTTGCTTGAGTGAAACATGGCTGTTGCCGGGAATTTTTGATGCCGAGCTTTTTGATTCGAGATATAATGTGTACCGTACTGACAGAAACTATGAACAGAGGGGTATGACTATGGGAGGAGGCACATTAATTGCGGTTAGACGCGAGCTATTGGCGGATTCAAACTGTGCTTGGGTGCTTCCACAGCTTCCTGATGCCGATGTAACTCATTTAGACATCTTACTATCCAACGGTCCAAGTGCTAAACGGTTGCATGTGTTTTGTTGTTACTTTCCTGACACAAAAAATCAGGTATTGTCGCAACAGTTATTTTTAGAGTCTGTATCGGATTTTGCGTACCGATAGACCTGATGATTCATTTTTCTTAGTGGGCGATTTTAACATTAGGAATGCAGTATGGGTAGAGAGCATGACAACGCCCCATGAACTCGTATTGTCAAATCCATCCAACGATGTGTTATCCTCTCAGTTGTATGCTTTCATGTGTTTTACGAATTTTTCTCAGTTTAACAAAATTTTAAATCTCAACAACAGAAACCTGGATTTGGTAATTTCAAGCCTATCTTGTAACGTATCTCGCACGGAACCCCTATCTGAGCCAGAAGATGCACACCATCCTTCTTTAATAGTATCGATAGATCTGAACGTGACCGATGCCCTTCTGGTGCATAAACCTCGTAAAGTGCGTCGTTTTCATGCCGCCGATTATAATCTTATTCAATCGAAGTTAGAAGACATAAATTGGGCGGATCATCTTTCGAATGCTAACATTGAAGATGCATTGGACTGCTTTTATAAACTTGTTAATGAAGTCATTGACAAATTCGTTCCTACAAAATTAGTAAAATATAAAAATACTTACCCAGTGTGGTTCTCCTCCGCGCTGATTAAATTAATAAAAAGAAAACAAAAAATGCATAAAAAATGGAAAGTGTACGGCAGATTAATTGATTATGAAGTTTTTTCGGAATTGAGACGATCCGTTAAATCCCTTGTGAATTCTTGTTACAATTTATTTATCAAAAGATCAGAATCAAACATAAATCATTGTTCAAAGCACTTTTGGGCTTTTATTAATTCTAAGATGAATATTAACAGCATACCTGATTCAATGAAATTGGATGGTGTGATAGGTAATGATGGTCAGACCATATCTAACATGTTTAATAGTTTCTTTCGGTCGGTATTTGAGAATAATACTCACATTACCCCACAGTTATGTTGCCAGTCTGATATTGTTCGAATTAATAATATTGAAATCACCCAAAAAATAGTCGAGAAATATCTCTCGAAAATAAACGCCTCGAAGGGTTGTGGACCTGACGGTCTACACCCAATCTTTTTGAAGACTTGTAGTAAGCAATTGGCTTTGCCCGTGTCTTTAATTTTTAAATTATCATTGTCCACTGGCAGCATGCCTCTCGTTTGGAAGAAGTCTTTTATTGTTCCTATTCATAAGTCGGGCGACAAGCACAACATACGTAACTATCGTGGTATTTCCAAATTATCCGTTTTGCCTAAAGTATTCGAAAAGATCGTTTGTGATTCTGTGTATCCAGCAATAAGTCCTTTAATAACTATCCACCAACATGGTTTTGTTTCTAAGCGATCAACTGAGACTAATCTTTGCGAATTTTTAGACCTGGTACTGGATTCTATGGAGGAAGGGTTTCAGGTGGATGCTGTGTATACTGACTACTCAAAAGCATTTGATAAAATTTCCCATTCACTGCTAATTGCTAAGCTTGAGGCAGTCGGTATACATGGTGACCTTCTTCGCTGGTTAATTTCTTATCTTGAAAATAGGACACAGGCTGTTACGATAAAGGGGTTTACTTCTTGTTTTGTTCCGATCACCTCCGGCGTTCCACAGGGATCTCACCTCGGGCCATTACTTTTCAATATTTTTATAAATGACGTTGTTAACTGTTTTCTTAATTCTAACATTTTACTGTATGCCGACGATTCTAAGATTTTTACGGTTATTAAAACGCCGGAGGACTGTGAAAAACTTCAAAATGATCTCACTCGTCTGTGTCGATACTGTTCTAGTAATAAATTGTTGTTAAATGTTGATAAATGTTACACTATAACTTTCACAAGGAAAACACAACCTATTAATTTCAATTACACGCTTTATAATAAACAACTTAAAAGAGTCCTCGAGGTTAGAGATCTTGGTGTGCAGCTTGACAGTGGTTTATATTTTGAGTCTCATGTCAATAAGATTGCTGCCAAGGCGTATAAACTACTTGGTTTCATTTTTAGGCAAGGAGTTGATTTCAGGAATGTAGACACGCTTATACTTCTTTATAATGCTTTCGTTAGGTCTCAGTTGGAATACGCTTCTGTTGTGTGGAACCCTCAATACAAGAAATATATTGAACAGTTAGAGGGTATTCAGAACAAGTTCATAAGACGCTTGAAATATAGATTCAAATGTTTTAACAGCGACAACATTCAATCTTTGGCTAGCCGCCGTGAACAAAGGGATCACATGCTTTTATATAAAATCATAAACTATGAAGTTGACTGTCCGTACTTACTAAATAAAATAGCTTTTAAGTGCTCCAGGCCTCGAGCCCGACAGGTGAGTAATTTTGCTACCTTCGCTACACCACTATGTAGGACTAGATATAGGAAAAATAGTTTTATCATAAGAGCTACAAATAAATACAATGCGAATCTTAGTCACATTGACATATTTCATGTGGGGATGACGAGGTTTCGCCAACTTTTGAAATTATCTCGGGATTAACCAGATTCCGAGTCATATTAATTAAAAGTTATGTTTAATATTTAATAGTTATTAGCTGCATAGACAAGTAGTTATAATAGTTTAAGTTTAAGCAATTTTCTGATGCGTTTGTCTCCGTATCAACATTTTATGTATTAATTAGCCTTGAAAACTTTAAATGCTAATGTATTATTAAGTAAATGTAAGTCTAATGTAATAAAATAAAGCTGTATGTTTTCTTAATAAAGATAAAATAAAATAAATAAAATATCTATTACATGTGTACATTTGTATACATATTATAGAAATTGACATGAATAGTTAAAAATGATATTCGAAGTGTGAATTTATTTATGATTTTGTTTCGCTTATATTAATGTTGAATAAATGTATAAGTACCTTATTTTGACATTGTTTAATGGTTAGTTAATTTAGAACAAATTGTCGTTCACTTCTTTCTAGATTGGTACAAGTTAAAATATTTTAGAAAATGTGACAATGTATATATATTATTGCTCGTGACTGTACGTGTTTACACTTTGACCACCGGAACCGAAAAAAAAGAAGCTTAAAAGCGCAACTTAATGATCAGGCTCAGCTGGCATAACGAAATGAGCTGGATATTGCAGGGCTTGATGAGACTCCAAACGAAAACCCAGTCCACTTGGCTATGATCATTGCTGCAAAGTTAGGTGTTGAGATAACGGAATGTGATCTGGATTATGTGACCCGGGTTGGACCTAAACAGGGTAGAAGCAGCATTGCAGACCGTGGCGCCAGGCTGCAACGTTTCTGTCAAGCAAAATCTCAACGAATGCTTAAAAGCAGGGATATCGTAATCGAAGGACTAGACAATAGGGTCTGTATTTATGAACGCCTGACTAATGCAAACCGTCAGCTATTTCGTGACTCCAGATCTGTCGCAAAAACACACTGCTATAAATATTGCTGGATTCGCAGTGGATCAATATTTATTAGAAAACAAGATGCAAAAGACGGAAGTCCAGCGATTCGCATTCGGACAGAAGAAGACCTCAACCGCCTGCTCTCGACCACCAATTCGCCTCTATTGAACTCACCATACGCTAAAGGCTTCTCTAACTTCGTGTCTGGACCAGGTCAACTGGTTTGAATTTTTTATAGTTATAATTTTTCTGTCTATTTCTTTTGGAAATAGTGGAATACTGTTTTTACTTTTACTTTTAGCTCCTGACTCCTACTGGAATACTGTTTTACTGCGCTTCACTTCAAATTTACAATAACAAAAATTCAAGAATTCACATTCATTTACACTAACTTATATTATAGTTTTGAGGTGTGCTAGGACACCCCAAGCAACTATAGACCCATATCGCTCCATAGTGTCTCTTCTCTAAGCTTTATTTATTTATTGAAAAGGTTAACCAACAGCATACATATAAAAACAACAATAAAAACAATACATAAAGGCCTTAATCTTACATAATATGCCTACTACAGATTACCACGCCATTCACAGTATTAAAAATTTACGTATAATTTAACAATCAGTAAGTATATTACCTAAATGTGACAACAATAAAATAAAAGAAAAAATAAGATAAATGACCCGCTAAACAAATGACTGAACAATTTTAAATTTATTCTGGGAATCGAAAAATACATCCATATCAGGCACGATAGCATTTAACTCGTTATATAAAGCAGATATGAGAGGCAAGGGTGAATGCGCGATGATGTTTGTGCGGGACGAGGGAACCGAAAAAGTTTTTGTGATAGGCTTCCTGGGGACATTGTATGGAACAGATAGTGAGATCCGACTAACAATTTTTTCGGATGTTAAAGCTGCGTTAAAAGATTTATGTTGAAATATCAGGTCAAGCATTTTTCGTCGGTTTCGTAATGAAATCAGATTAAAATGATCAAGTCGCTGCTGGTAAGGCACCCTATGAGATATACCTGGAGAGATATATGCTAAATGTCTGGTGAAGCTTCTTTGAATAGATTCAATACGTTGAGAGTGGTTAGCATACGACGGATTCCAAACGACCGAGGCATATTCTAGTTGACTCCGAACTAACGAATTAAACAAAACAAGCTTTGTATGGGCTCCAAAAGACTTTGAGTTTCTTTTTATAAACCCTTGCATCTGCGATGCTTTTTTCACGACCGCATTTATATGTGAAGTGAATTTTAACTTCCTATCTAGAATCACGCCAAGGTCTCTAAATTCGTCTACCTCGAGCAGCCTCTCGCCACTAGTAAGATATGAGGAAGGAACAGGGTATATCCGTCTTGTGTATCGTATAAAGGAACATTTTTTTGCGTTAAGAGTCATACTATTGGATTTGCACCACTCTATAGCATCTAGATCTTGTTGGATAAAGTCCACATCATGGCCAGAATCAACCGTTCTATATATTTTTAGATCATCTGCGAATAGTGCATAGTTGCAGTGTTTGATACAAGATGTCATGTCGTTAATGTAAACCAAAAACAACAATGGCCCGAGATGGGAGCCCTGTGGTACGCCAGATTGAGCGATATATGTATCAGATTCAAAACCCTTGACTACAACCGACTGTAATCTATCAACCAGATAGGATCTGAACCAAGCCAGAAGAGTACCGTGCACACCATAGGCTTCTAGTTTACGTATTAACCGTAGGTAATTCACCCGATCGAAAGCACTACTAAAATCGGTGTAGACAGTATCGATCTGACGTCTTCTATTTATTTCACATGCTAAGCTTAGGCTTAGCTTAAGCTTCTTGAAAGAGTGGTCAACAAGCGGTTGGTAAATTTTTTGGAAGCAAATGGTTTGCTATCTGATCGTCAATTCGGGTTCCGTCGGGGCAGATCTACTGAGGATGCTGTTTCACGCCTTACTGAGGTTGTTGTCAATCACCTTGACCAGGGGCGAAGATGTATTGGAGTCTTTCTGGATTTAGCCAAGGCGTTTGATACAGTCTCGACTCCTTTACTACTCAGAAAACTGGAGTCTCTTGGAGTTCGTGGATCGGCGCTGGATTGGTTTGCCAGCTACTTGACCAATAGAAGCCAATGTCTTAGGATTGGTAACCAAATAAGCAGTTTTCAGCTATGGAGTTCCCCAAGGAAGCGTTTTGGGCCCCACTCTCTTTATTGCATACCTATATTAATGACGCTATGAACATTCTCCCCCCCAAATTCTGAAATGTTTTGTTATGCTGTTGATACAGCTATGATCTTCAGTGGCCAGCCTTGGAATGAGGTTACAGCTTCAGGTATGCAGGCAATTAATGACTGGTTAAATCGCAATCTCCTGACTCTGAATGCTGCCTAGACCCAATTTTTGTGTTTCCACAAGACTGCTGCTTCTAGACCTCCTCCAGCTCTATTGTACATCAAAGTGCACGATCGAACATGTAAAGCATCCTTGGACGAAATTTTTTCCAGCTGTAATTGCGCCCAAATAAAAAAAGGGGAAGCTCTTAGGTACTTAGGCGTCTTTTTGGATGAAAAACTTACCTGCACATATCTATCACTGCAGGAAGAGTTCGCAAACTGATTTATGCTATGAAAATACTTAGATAGACAACGGAAGGTAGTTTATTAAAATTGGTGTATCTAGCGTTGTGTCAGCCCGTCATTAATTTCTGCATTTTGACCTGGGGTGGCGTTGGGTCGACTACATTGATGGTTTTGGAGAGGGCACGGAGAGCTGTCCTAAAGGTGGCTCTTGGCAGGCCACGGCGATAACACACTAGTGATCTGTACGAAGAAACCCAGGTGCTGAGTGTCCGGAGACTATATTTGTTCAGAGTCGTAGTCTACATGCACAAAATAGCCATCAACTTGCTGGAGCAGGGTGGGTCCAGGAAAAGAGTCTATAGATTCAAAGCATTTCTTTTCACTCGCATTTATAATAGGTTCATTGGCTTATGTAATTTAAAGTACGTCCAACTATATGAAGCCAGGAGGCATGTCCAAAACCTTCTGCTGACTTGGAGTTATGAGGAAACTGAAGATGTTCTCAAAGTTTCTGTTTAGACATTTCCACCCACTCGCACCCTTATGCACACACGCAGATACATACATAAAACACTCATAATCGCAAATACACGCACACACACTCATTCACACGCACATATATACACACACAAGCGCTTCTTTAATTTTAATTAGTTAAAGTTAGTAACAAATACAGCAGTCTCCCTGTCGACCAAAAAGAGGATAACCCTCACCAGCCCCCTGACATTATCAAAAAGATCAGCAATCCACCGCCTATAATGAAATTTGCAGTATATTAGAGTGTAGTTTAAGTAGGTATATTTATCACTATCTTATGCTAGTCTATTTTTATTTATGTAAATTTTCTTTTTACACTTCTAAATGTACATTACTGTGCCCGTTTAAATGTATTTTTTCTTTCACTCCAGTTAGGTTGGCTGGAAGAGATCTCTTAAAGGGATAAGCTCACCTTTATAAACTATTGTATTGTAACAACTTTTATGTAATTTTGTGCGCAATAAAGAATATATATAATACTATATGGCATCGAAGACGTCAACAAGCTAACTGAATTTCTTGAGAAAGTTGCCAACAAATCAGATTTTACTTACAAAATCATAAATCATAACCAAATACGCATTAACTTTGCTAATGACGACGTATATAAAGTTACAATAGGTGAGATAAGTGCAAAGGGCCCACACATTTAATTGAATAGATAAACGTCCCTATAGGATAGTTATAAGAAACCTTCACCATACAACCCCAATCAGCATTATAATGGAAACATTGGAAAACACAGGAAACACTGTGATTGGGGAAATAATAAATGCAAAATATGGGCCCGAAAAGAAGCCAACTTTCACCTTTTTTGCAACTCTGGAGCAAGGTCCAAACAACAAAGCATTAAAAAATATTAAACATACAGGATGAAATTTTAGCCACTTTCCAAAATTTTTATAGGCGTTCAGTATAGTATTTAGAGCCTATTTATGAAATAAAAAATGTAAATAAAGTTGTCACCCAAAAATATTTTTCGCGATATAGTTTTCAATTTTTACGATCCTAGACCTGTTGAGGTATAAAAGGACAATCAAAAACTTATGAATAGTATCGTAATGAATGAATGAGATGGGCAATCCGTAAAAAAAGTGTTGCTAGGAGGCCGTATCAACAATTTTAGATTTTTGGCGGACATTTTCTAAGTGCTTTATCTTGACATTTTTGTACTGGGTTATACCAAAAGAAAAAATACGTCCTTTTTTTTTTGTGTCGTAGATTGATACATTAAAATTTGGAAGGTGGTTAAAATTTCACCCTGTATACAGGTTGTAAAAAAACTAAACGCAGATCCTGAAGCTACGCAATCTGTAAAGAAACCAAGTCATGTTACAAAATATTATAGCTGGAAATTATTTTTATTTTTGGGACTCATAAAATATTAAAATACATCGCGCGCAATGTATAGCAGCCGGAGCGTGGACCGCTGCGCTGGAGTTGGCTGCTAAGTTCAATATTCGTCCGCGCTGAGCCGTACATTGCGTATTGTAATTAAAAAAGCCTTATTATGAACGAAATGATAAAAAAAAGCACTATGTTTGTAAGAAGAAAAGTTTTTAAGTAACGTTTGGCAACAGTTTTTGTAATAAAATGTAAAACAAAATTGTGACTTTGACCCTCAATATCTTCGGAACCAGATGTTTCCCAGGTATGGTCCCGAAGAAAAAAATGATCCTAGTGATGAGGATAATACGTGGTTTTCGGATCTGCGTTTGATTTTTTTACACCCGTTATACCACCAATCAGTCACTGTAGAAGACCCACGTAAAAGAAACTTAGTAGTCCAATGCCAGAGATGTCAGCAATATGGCCACTCAAAAAATTACTGCATGAGACCATATCGATGTGTGAAGTGTGCCCAGCCCCACAAAACCGCAGACTGCCCTAAAACCGACCACAATACTCCTGCGCAATGTGCTTTATTTCTTGGTGCTCACCCTGCAAACTTTAAAGGCTGCACACGTTATTTAGATCGGACCTACCATATAGTCAAAACGTCACAGTGTCGCGACCTTCGCTGGTGACACGGCTTTGCTCACTTCGAACAAGTGTCCAGCAGAGGCTTTAGCATTGCTGCAGGATGGTCTTAACCAAATAGACAAATGGTTAACCAAATGGAGAATAGCTGCCAGTGTTACAAAATCAGTGCACATAACTTTTACCCTTCGCAAGGATAACTGCAAGGATAACTGTTTAGCGTGACTGCACACCTGTCACGCTAAACGGCATACAACTTCCACATCAAGACCCAGTAAGGTACCTAGAAATGCATTTAGACTGCAGGCTTACTTGGCGTAAACATTTACAAGCAAAGAGAGACGAAATTAACATAAAATACAAAGACCTCTATTGGCTACTAGGCAGAAACTCAAAACTATGTACTGAAAGCAAGCTTCTTATATACAAAACTATCCTCAAACCAATTTGGACATACGGTATACAACTGTGGGGCTCTGCAAGTCAGTTCAATACTATGATAATTCAAAGGGTGCAAAACTACATTCTGAAGCAGATATCGAACGCTCCATGGTTTTCTAAGACAAGGGAGATCCATGAAATATTTGACTTACCAATCAAAGATCAAAGAAGAAATAAACATACATAGTGCTAAGTACAAACTGCGTCTACAGAAACACCCGAACCAGCTCGCAGGGCAGCTTACGATTCCGGAAAAGACACGTCGCCTAAAAAAGATACGCGACATATTTGACTAGAAGCGAAAGCCAGTATGAAGACTGACTACTTAAACGATAGGGACTACTCCGCTGGGAGTTCCAACCTTACCTACCACTGACCTTGTACCACATCTGCTTATAGTCAAATGACTGATCGCACGATACAGAATTACCAAAAAAATATATATTAAAGCTAGCTTTCATCGGGTTATTCCTAAAGGTCCACGACTCTATTGTTCTTCTTATCCCAGCGGGTCCATTTTTAAATGAATTTTTAAATTTTCATATAATTATGAATTCCCAACAGGTCCACGAGACTTTTTCAAAAGTACAATCAGCAAAAACAACACAAACTCTCGGTTAACGAGAGTTTGTGCTATTTGAATTGCCAGAACGACTTTTTTTGGTGAATCGTTATCATCATGACTGATTATCGTTGTAGAAAGGGTCGGTTTAATGTAAGCTAATCAACTTAAATAATACGCTGCGATGCGACGTTCCTATAGTACTTCAAACATGTTTAATTCAAGCAGTTCATCTGTGGCATAACAGATGTAAAAATAGTCTTAAACACAAAAAAATAACAGTCTTGGTACAATCATTTACCTAAATCCTCTCATCTTCGACTAAAGTACTCTTAAGCATTAAAAAAATTACAGTTTAGGTATAACATTGTATGTAAGTCATTTTTTCTTAACTAAAATAGGCTAAAACATTAAAAAATCACAGTATTGACTCACAATGTTGTACCTAAACTGTGATTTTTTTAAATGTTTATGTTTACTTTAGTCAAAGATGAGAGCATTTACAATGATTATACCAAAAATGAGATTTTTTAATGTTTAAGACTATTTTAGTGTAAGACGAGATAATTGTCGGTAATTATTCTAAAACTCATTTTTTTTAAGTCTATTCCAAAGACAGTCTGACACAACAATGAAGACTCCTTGTTTATCTAGTCACTTTCTTTTATTTCATAATTAATAATTTTAATTTCTATCCCTTTACCTAGCTTTTACTGTTGACTGTACCAAATATTCTCATGGACCCGCTGGGAAAGAAAATGCTTCTTTATTTTTAACGTTGTGGACCTTTTGGGAATCAAAGTACGAACTTACGTTTTTTGAAAACAATAGAACCCTTGGGAATAACCCCTTTCATCTAGTGCAAAACTTTGTCACTCAAATGTCTTTAAGCAAACTTTCTGAGCTTGGTAAGTTAATATGAAAAATACCATGTGCTGTTAAAACCCTTTATATTTTTTTAAAGATTTAATCTTAGCAGGTTTCTGGCAATGTGCACTGTAGGGTTTGGTACATGTATGTCGCAATTTAATACTTACTTGATTTTGTTCCATAAGTAATATTGTTAAATTATAGGCACACTTTTTACAGAAGTAATGGCTGTTTAAGTAATGTTCAACATAATTTCTTAGAGAATCTTAGAGAAATCTTAGATAAGTAGTTGGTTGTGCTCTTCAATTTTATGCCCTTCTTAGCTTTGATAGTTTAACTTTGTTATATATGCTGGTTTGCAAATTTATCGCATATCCATGATCAAATGGCAGAAGGTATGACTCTTCTCGAAATTGTATATTAAAGCACTATGAAACCTATAGTATAAAAATCAAATTTCTGATTTCAGCATAGTATTTATATGCATAATATGTTAACATAGACTGACCTAACACCCTGTGTAAAAATACTTGTTTTGTTTTTTTGTGGTTTATAACTTTTAAGTTGTGGCACTCTTCAAAATATCAAGCAAATAAATTTTATTTTCAGAAAACGGTTCACCATTGTGCTGCTGTATTTGTAGACAACAGTGGAGTTGATATTGTACTTGGTATATTACCATTTGTTAGAGCTTTACTTCTCCGAGGGACATCTGTTATTCTGTGTGCTAATGAATGGCCAGCCCTGAATGATGTTACTAATGTTGAATTAGAAGAAATTTTGCAGCGTGCTTCTATCATCTGTCCAGTATTGGCAGCTGCTGTAGCTACTGGAGATTTAGTGGTTAGATCAAGTGGACAAAGAGGTCCATGTCTTGACCTTAGAACAATCAGTGCTGGTGAGTTAACACTAATGATGGGCAATTAATTTGTTTAAAGATAAGGATAATAAAAAAAAAACTATCTCTTTATTCCATTTGGTGTGGCTTTATCCTGTATTTTTTTAACTCTGTAATACAACTATATCCCATAACTCTTAAGGTTATGTTCTATAGGTAAAAATAATATAAAACGCCCTAGAACATGTGGTTCAAAAATCAATACTTTCGAATATAACATCAATTTTAGTTAAATTTGTTAAAGAAATATATATATATATATATATATGTTTTTTTTTAATGTGGGCAACATCACATACATTGTTCTGACCCCAATTTGAATAACTTTTTAAAGCATTCGTATTTTGGAAATCAGAGACAACTAACCAGTATGGCGAATCCTTAGTTTTGCGAGACGTTGGCAAACTTACACTAAAGTGTAGTAGTAAAGTAGTGGGAGATGGTAACTTGTAAAAAACATTGACATGTGTGGGTGTTTCATTGATAAGTAGGTGCGAGTAAATCGTTTTCATTCAAAAGTTCATTCATAATAAGGTAATGGTGTTTTACATAAACAGTCGTGACTTTTAAGAATTATTTTGTATAAAAAATTACTTAAACAAAAAAAAAAGACTTGTGGCACTCGGAGACTGCCGCGGTAAAGTTATTGCATAGCATTTTTTATCAACTTATGCAATTATAAAACTAAAAAGTATCACCGCTGTGCCGGTCGGAGTGGGGGGGTGTTAGGTTATTTTCGTTACGGAATTTCTGGATTCGGTCTCCACGCTCAAGGCCCGCGATGGAAGCTATGCAATAGCTTAATTTTATAATTTTATGTATTTTCTAATTTTGACTTTTGTAATTAAATTTTTCTGTTATTTTGGCAGATATGGTTACCATAGGCAACCATACTGTCAAAATCCTTATTTTCTTCTAAATTCTTTTAGATTTCGGAAATTCAAAATTGTTCGATCGTGCCTCGCTATTATTTATAACTAGGTTAGGTTATTTTCGTTACGGAATTTCTAGATTCGGTCTCCACGCTCAAGGCCCGCGATAGAAGCTATGCAATAGCTTAAAAATAAATTGAAAAATTATTCATATACTTTTTAAGTCTTTAACATGGTCTGTTTATACCCTATAGTTATGGGATATCAAAAGGACCATGTACCATAACGAATTAAATTATACCGTTCACCAAAAAAATTAACCTAAAATGTACCTTTTACTACCTCGCTCTAAAAAATCAGTACCTTCTTTAAAACTAAATTATTTCGAAAATAAAATACACCCGCCATATTGACATCAAGATGGCGGGTGTACTATAATATGTTATTATTATTACTTGACAATCACTCATAAAATGTATAGACACCAAAAAAATGTACCTAAAAAGTACTTCAAGGTATAAAAAGAACATGATCAGTTGCACAGTTTCTGACAAATACAAGAATCGTGTCTTATTTACTTAATTTTACTGTGCATTATTGATCTATCTATATCATTATCATAATCGGAGCTATGTTTAATAACGGAATAACTTAGTTTTTCATAGTGTTTGTATGAAGGACAAAATAATATTAGCGTTTATTAAAAACTATTGGTTCGATCTCGTTCAAACCAATTTTTGTTGAAAGTATTCGTTATGATCTAAATTATGTATTTTTTTCAAAATTTTCACTTGCTCAGTTTAAAAGTTAGACACATATTTTACCACTTTGGAAGCGTCTATCTTCCAAATGTTAGACTTTTGGAAATAATGGTTCTACAAACCTCTCAGTCATTTTAAAAGACCTATCCATAGATATCCCATACGCATAGGTATAAGTAAAAAAATTTAGTTTTAGCTCTATTGGTTCTATGTATGGGAAGCCCCCCTTAATATTATTATATTTTATTTTTTGTACAAGAATCGTAAAGCGGTCAACTATATACACCTACCTACCAAGTTTCAACTGTGTAATGCTAATACTTTCAAAATAAAGTGGCTGTGACATACGAACGGACCGACAGACTTGACGAAACTATAAAGGTTCCGTTTTTTGCTGTTTGGCCACGGAACCCTAATAATGGAACAGTGTGGGAACAGCCTATAATCATCCCACTAATAATTCATAGTTAACAGTTGCAATGTGTTGCGTCAAGAGAGCTGGGAGTGTGCTGTCGAGGACATTTGGCTTACTATCCTACCCCTAAACCCTTCTCATCCTAAACTTCATCTATGCTTGTGTTATTTACCACCGGACATATCGCGTGAGAACTTACAAAAGTTTTACGATAGTGTTCAAAGAAATGTGCTTCGAAGTGCTGGCGATACATTCTTGTTTATTGGGGATTTCAATACTCCTAATATAAAATGGACCTCAAATTCACTTAGCTGTATCATGACTCCCGAGCTAACATCAGATTCCAAAGCTTGTATGCTAATATTCTTGTTGAAACGCTCAATATTTGTAATCTAAACCAATTCAACTCTACGTATAATAAGAATAACCGCCTTCTTGATCTAGTTTTGTCTACATCGGACGGGGTAATTGTGACAGCTACAGAGTCTATTTCCCGAATCGATTCTCACCACCCTCCACTTAAAATCGAAATTCGGAATATGACAGGATTTAAAAAGATGAGGTGTGGTCGTGAGTCAAGATATAATTTCCATAGGTGCAGATTTGTTTCTCTTAGGCAAGATCTCAAGGATACTGACTGGTCGGTTTTGTTGGCTGAGTTTGAAGTGGATCATACTGTGGAGGCTTTTTATGGTATTTTGAATAAATTAATTGCTATACATACACCATTGGTAAGTCGCGTTGGCAATAAGTATCCTTCATGGTACACGCCTACATTAATCAAATGTTTAAGGGAGAAAAATAAGTACCATCGTCGCTTTAAGAAATATTATAACCCTAGGAATTATGATACGTTCTCTTTGCTGCGTGCAAGATGTAAATTGCTCACAAAGCTAGCCTACGAGTCCTTTATATCATCTACCGAAGACCGTCTTTCAGACAATATAAAAGTTTTCTGGAATTTCATTAACAACAAAAAAGGTAGCTCCGGCTTGCCACAGACAATGACACTTGGCTCAGACTCTTCTTCTGACACAAAAGGGATTTGCAACCTTCTATCCAGATATTTCAGTTCTGTTTTTGATGAGACCACCAATCCGAAAGATATATTGAGCATTAATCAAGATCTGAATTCCCTAATCTGTAGCAACCACACTCTTAGTAACATAGTTTTAAACGAAGATGCAATATTACGTAAATTAAAGCAACTAGATCCGTGCAAGGGTCCTGGTTATGACGGAATTCCTGCCATTTTTTTCTTAAACGCTGCTAATGAGTTGTGTCAACCTCTTATGATCATATTCAACAAATCCCTCAAATTGGGCATCTTCCCCTCAATCTGGAAAGTTGCACACATCGTACCTATCCACAAATCGGGTAATAAGACCAGCTGTGAAAACTACCGTCCAATTAGTGTCTTGTCTTGTGTCTCTAAGCTGTTTAGAGTCCCTCATTTACGATCACTTGTACTATCAGTTGGGGCCGTCGATCTCTCAAAAACAACACGGATTTGTCAGGAACAGGTCGACTGTCACTAACTTGCTTGAGTATAAAAATTATTTGTGTGAGGTGTTTGCACGTGGTGGTCAAGTGGACTCTATTTATACCGACTTCACAAAAGCATTCGACAAGGTCAATCATTTTCTCCTCTGTAATAAATTAGCTAGTTCTGGTATTCACGGGAATCTTCTACGTTGGATTCAGTCGTACCTTGATAACAGAAGTCAGATCGTTGCTCTTAAAGGCTTCAGGTCGTCACCTGTATTTATCAAATCCGGGGTTCCTCAAGGATCTCACCTTGGCCCATTATTTTTTATAGTTTTTATCAACGATCTGATTGGCAAAATGTCGAGTCCCTGTCTTCTTTATGCTGATGACTTAAAGATATATAGAGAGATTGGTGATCATAGCGATTGTTTGAGATTGCAGCGTGATATTGATACTATTTGTGAGTGGTGTCAGCGAAACAAAATGTACCTTAACGTAAAAAAATGTTTTACTATAACATTTACGAACAAAAGATACATAACCAGTCATAAGTACCAATTAAATGGGGAAATCTTAGATAGGAAGACTATAGCAAAAGATCTTGGCGTACTGTTTGACCATAAACTTACATTTCGTGATCACTATGCCTTTCTTAAGAACAAAGCTTTTCATTTGCTCGGTTTCATAGCACGTTGCACCAAGGGCTTTAAAAATCCCCAAAGTTTCCTTACTGTCTACTGTAGTCTCATACGAAGCATTCTTGAGTACGCTTGTGTTGTTTGGTCACCTTGTTATACGGTTCATTCAGAGAGCTTGGAGAGCGTTCAGAGGAGGTGCCTTAGGATTCTTAGTTACAAATATGGTTATGGTCGCACTCTTTCGGGTTATAGCGAAAGACTGGATAAATTTAAAATAAATTCCTTAGTCAGTCGCCGAGAGCAGCATGACTTACTACATTTGCACAAACTGCTCCATGGTCGCTTTGACTCTCCCTATCTCTTAAACTTAATTAAACTTAATACTAAATATAACCCTCGGCGAGAGAACAAGACCTTCATATTACAAACTTATAGGAACAATACATCGTACTATAACTCTTTGTCTCGAATGTGTCGGTTCTACAACTCGGTGTCAATTAGGGACCCTAGCCTGGATATATTTGATCCTAGATTAAATGTATTCAGGAAAGCAGTTAGGCTACTTCCCTAGAAATAATCCATCGCAACAACTGAGTTTGTTGGGCACTATCACACTTGTTTTAGAATTTATGTGAAAATGCACTTATAATGATGATGTGTCAACAATCTAAGGATTCCAATCTTGGTCGAAGTTGTAGTTGCATTACTTGGATTATATATGATTGTAATCTGTTTTGTTGTCCAAATACATAATAAAATAAAATAAAAAAAGACACGATTCTTGTATTTCTCAGAAACTGTGCAATTGATCATGTTTGTTTTTTTTTTACTTTGATGTTTTTTGGTGTCTATACATTTTATGAGCGATTGTCAAGTAATAACATATTATAGTACACCCGCCATCTTGATGTCAATATGGCGGGTGTATTTTAACCCATTCGCTGCGGATGGCGAGTTAACTCGTTCAGAAAATTGTGTTCTTAGACACGGTGGACGAGAATACTCGTTTACATTTATCTGTCACTACATACGGAGCACTGAAAGCGAAAACTGCTTGTACAAACGGGTTTAGTGTACTCTGTACTTCCAGGCCAAAAGTTATAGTTATAGTCATGATTAGTATTGCCAGGTAAAAAATAAAATAAAGTCGTTTGCTTTCGCTGCGGAAGGCGAGTAATCTCGTCTTGATTGGAGATGATCATATACGGTAGGCGAGTTAATACGTCCTAATTTGGGGTCGAAAATAATAAAATGAAACTAATTTGATTGAACAAAAATTTAAAAATGAGTAGAGGTTGAATACGTGTAAAATTTGTACGGTTGTTGAAAAATACTTTGAATGCATTTAAAATAAATAAAATAATGTATTTATTCACCATTAATCATAATGGGTATTTACCTACCTACCTACTAGCTGAAAACCATGTAACATAAAATATTGTTTACATTTTATTTGCATTTAGGTAATTTGGACACAATCCTGAGTTTTCCTAAGTTTGGCAAATGTTTGTTAAAGTATATTTTTATGGCATTGACCAATTTCGATAAAATTAATATGGGACCACCTCTGAAGTATGATCTACCAAATAAAAAAATAATCATCAAAATCGGTTCATAATTGATTGATTAACATACATAAAAAAAAGTACATACCTTCGAAAAGGATCTCATCTCATCCTCCTTTTTTGAAGTCGGTTGAAAACTGGTTTTTGATAATAATAATAATTCCTGGACATGCTATTTACTACGGAACCGCATTTTAAATACTTAGTCACTCTTGACAGATTTGCATCTAGCAACATTTACCCTCATTTTGCTCAATTGACTATACATTCCTGAGACGAGTAAACTCGCCTACCGTGGTGCGGGAACGTTTTTGTCAAACGGTATATCTCGTCTTTCGTCTACCAACGCGACTTTTTGAGAACGAGTTATATCGTCTTCAGTATAGGAGGGCTACATTTATTTTTCTAAGACCGTCTACAGTAAAGTTTTAGTGAACGATGAACCCGCAGCGAAAGGGTTAATTTCGAAGTAATATCGTTTTGAAGTAGGTACTGATTTTTTAGAGCGAGGTAGTAAAAGGTAAATTTTAGGTAAATTTTTTGGTGATAGGTATAATTTAATTCGTTATGGTTCACCCGCCATTTTGACTCTCATGTTGTATACACCATGATGTGAGTCACACAATGATATTACAAAGAAATAGATATGTTATGTTCAAATATTAAATTGCGTTCGCAAAACGTCACGGCGCTGCACGATGACAGTTACATAGATTAGGAATTGTAACCAAAATCAGACAGTACAAATATTTGAAAGTAGGTAGAAAATAGAGAGAAATAAAACAGGTTGTATTTGTGTTATATGAAAAAATATTTTTACTATGTAAGTACGCAACATAAAACATACACTGGAATTATGAGAGTTACACAAGTTAGAATTTTTAACAGAAATATTTATGTACAATTTTAACAAAAAGATATTACACAATTACATCCAGTCTGATTTCGCACTATTGCAATTCACTCTTCTTTCCTAACTTCATTACAAGGAAAGCTAGAAAAATAATTGTGAATAGTAAATCTTAACACTCACGGGGTACTTACGTTTCATATTAGCTACTCCAGAACTTTAACATCACGGTTCAAACCACAGAACATGGAAAAGGGTTAGAAAGGCGATGTTGGCGGGGCAGGCACGCCACAGAGGTTATGAGCAAATGCTATTACTTCTGCCGAAACGTGAGCACTGTGATTGGTTAGCGTTCTTTGTACTCGTTTACGTGTAGTGGGACGCAAGCGGCGACATCGGTTCTCATACAATGGGGACTACCGTTTCTTTGCTCACCAGTTGGCGCCACTGTAGACTGAGGTCCGGAAGTATAGCTATCAAAGGCGATTGGCGCCGAAACAAAGTGTCATATCTTGAATCTAATTAAGGTTATATTGTTTATAAATAACTATCTTGATATCAACAAACTAAACAAACATTAATCGCCAAATAATCCATATTTGCAATATTTCACGAAGGAGATCACTTTCCAGCAGGTAAATTAAAGAAATTATAATTTATGCAACAAATTCCGCTAAAACCAGTACAAAGTGAATGATTTTGGACCTCACGCGACACTAGCGCCTCTAGTGGCAAATTCACTAGCGATAGCCCCCATTGGCGCATGACAGCCGTTCTAATCTTTTTCCATGTTCTGTGGTTCAAACTATCAAACTTCAAAGTACTAAATTTAATTATGAAGAATTTCATTAGAATTATTTTTAAATAAATACCACTATGTGTGCTATGGTATGATTAACTCGTCATATTGATACCTAAATTGTCGCATTTGAATTTTTAATCTATGTCGTCGTCTTAGCACTTACAAAGAAACTTAAAAATTAGAAAACACGTAGTATAAAACAAATATTTTTATAAACTTACATGTGATATGTGATCCCTTGAGATTTATTCATTTTAGCACAATAATTTGTGCATTTTTCAAATTTTTGTTAATCTGTCACTGTGACTCGCTCTGAAGCTTGTTTGACGCAAACTGATTGAGACATGTTACAATTGACTCAAAAAGACTTTATAACTTAAGCCGCGAAGTAACATATCTATTTCTTTGTAATATCATTGGAGTCACATCATGACG
This sequence comes from Anania crocealis, assembly GCA_949315895.1. Taxonomy (NCBI): domain Eukaryota; kingdom Metazoa; phylum Arthropoda; class Insecta; order Lepidoptera; family Crambidae; genus Anania; species Anania crocealis. The sequence goes on along the minus strand of OX438880.1, from coordinate 12,706,439 downwards.
TGACCTATCTATAGTTACGGGATAATCCTGAATTTTTAGACAGCCTGTAATCTGTATTAAACTTTATTTTATGAACTAAGTAAATATGTTTTTTTTTCAGGTTTATGCACTGAAATGAAAGTACGGGGTGTGGATTTAATTGTATTAGAAGGAATGGGCAGAGCTTTACATACAAATTTAAATGCACGTCTAGCAGTAGATTCACTTAAATTGGCAGTAGTCAAAAATGCATGGCTAGCTCAAAGACTTGGTGGACCACTTTTCTCAGTAATTTTTATTTATGAAGAAAAGCCTCCTGAATCATAGGTACCTAGATTTTATAGTAGTTATTTAATTATTATACTTTATGTGACTCTCCCAGTATTCATTCTAGTAAGCCATTAACAATGTGAATACTTACATAATTCATTTTGCATTCATGTTTACGAATGCCTCTATGAGTAATATCTTATTGTGTTTTTCTGAATATATTGAGTGTTACCTTGATAAATGTGTTTTTATGACATCTATAGTTTTGTTGGTATAAATAATTTATGTTTTTGTAATTTAAAGCCTATAGTGGCTGTTTTCCGTTTCGTACGCGTGGAATTTGTACCATCAAATGGCACTGACTAATGGTACAGGTGGTCCACCGGGATATTTTGGTATCATTTGTACAATCAATTGTACTAGTGGGATAAATCCGTACCATTTGTACCACCAATGGTACTGTTTAAAGGTACAGGTCGTCCGGAGGGGAATTGTAAATTTGACACTATCCCCAAGGTACCATAATAAATTTTTGGAAAAAAGAAGCGTTTATGCTGATCCAGCCTATTGTTCACTTGTTAAATTTTATTCAAACCTGTTATGGCGTGATTAAATAACAATCATGTATACAGATCTTCGTATTTGTAATATACTAGCTGTTGCACGCGTCTTCGTACAGTCAGCTGCAAAATACGAGGGCGGGTCAATAAGTCCGTGACTTTTTGAATTTCTGACCTCTTTACTGAAAAAGCAACACTACTCCTGTCAACAGGTATCTGTCAGTTGATTCCTATCAAAATTTGAACTTGCTGCGTCAGTTAGTTTGTGTTTGACAGCTATTTTTATCAGACTACCCAGTAATTTGAGGAAAAAATGGAAAAAGGTGAATTTCGTGTGCTTATTAAGCATTATTTTTTGCGAAAAAAAACCATTACCGAGACCAAGGCTAAGCTTGATAAATACTATGGGGACTCTGCACCATCGATTTCAATGGTAAAAAAGTGGTTTACTGAATTTCGTTGTGGCCGTAAAAGCACTGAAGATGCCGAACGTCCTGGACGCCCAGTTGAGGTCTCTACACCCGAAACAATCGAAAAAATTCACGATATGGTGTTGGCCGACCGAAGATTGAAAGTTCAAGAGATTGTGGAAGCCGCAAGATGGGTGCCGCGTTTGCTCACAGTCGACCACAAACGCAATCGTGTAACAACTTCACAGGAAGGTTTGGCGTTGTTTAATCGCAATATGGAGGAGTTTTTGCGCCGTTTTGTAACCGTGGACGAAACATGGATCCATCACAATACACCAGAGACCAAACAACAGTCAAAACAGTGGGTTTCTAAGGGTGAATCGGCGCCAAAGAAGGCCAAGGTGGGTTTGTCAGCCAATAAAGTTATGGCGACTGTTTTTTGGGATGCACGTGGGATAATCCACATTGACTACCTTCAAAAGGGAAGAACAATCAATGGGGAATATTATGCCAACTTATTGGACCGCTTCAATGACGATTTGAATAAAAACCGACCTCATTTGGCCAAGAAAAAAGTTCTTTTCCACCAAGACAATGCAAGGGTGCACACATGTGCAGTTGCCATGGCAAAAATCCATGAATTGGGCTATGAATTGCTCCCTCATCCACCTTATTCTCCAGATTTGGCTCCGAGTGACTACTTTTTGTTCCCTAACTTGAAGAAATGGCTTGGTGGAAAAAGATTTGACTCCAATGATGAAGTCATATTGCAAACAAAGGCCTATTTTGAGGACCTCGATAAATCATATTTTTTGGAAGGGATAAAAAAATTGGAGAAGCTTTGGACAAAGTGTATAGAGCTCAAGGGAGACTACGTTGAAAAATAAAATGATTTGTTTATCAAAAAATCTGTGTTTTATTCCAAAAGTCACGGACTTATTGACCCGCCCTCGTATGTAAACACTTGTTTGTTATACCAACCTTGTGTCGTTGTATCAAGAGTCAATATTAGTCAGAAGTGTATACATAATTTTGCAGCTGACTGTTCGCGTAGAATATTAAAAATTGTAAACTATCTCTCGCGAACTGTACCTACATTTCTCCTTAAAAAGTGCCCATGTGCTATTCTACCCGTTTCAGCTTATAATGACAACTTCTCAAAATGACAACCGGACGCAAAATGTCTCTTTCTCAGAATGCCAACTTCTTAAAATGACAAATTCTCATTATGTCGATTTCTCACAATGACAAATTCGCATTTGGTCAACTTCTCATAATGTCAACTTTGTACTTTCTATCTTACCAAAGCCTTAATTGATTAACTATAATTTAAAAAAAAAAATATCTTATTAATATTAAACTTATTATTGGTATGTTATTAATTGAAATAGTAAGACTCCAGTTAAATTAGATATATCTATTTAAAAAAAGTGATAATGAAACACAACTTAACGTGGTTTTCTTGCCATTTTTTGCTCGATATTAATAACAGTATTCGCGGAATATTTTGATATATTTGGTACCCCACGACTAAAATAAATATTTAAATTAAATTAATGTACTTAACCTAGGGTACATTGATAGACGCGAGTCTGACTTGCTCTTGACCACTTTTTATTATGGAAATATCTATTTAAAGGGTGGAAGTAAAAGTACGAGCCAAATTCAAGGAGTGGTTGTCAATCAAGTTAAGAATACAGGAAAAAATTATTAAAATTGATTTTTTTTTTGTTGCATACATTTTTTTTTGCGTTTAGGTAATTGTTATATAGAAAAGTTAACAGTCCATCCATCCATAGTAATACATTTAGAAATAATTACAGCGAAACCTCATCAACATCATTAATCTACACTTGGCAACACTTACACAAATCAATATTTGGCTTTGTTAAGATAGAAATTACAAAGTTGTCATTATGCGAATTTATCATCTAAGCAGTTGACATTATGAGAAGTTGACCAAATGCGAATTTGTCATTGTGAGAAATCGACATAATGAGAAGTTGACTTTTTGAGAATTTTACATTTTAAGAAGTTGGCATTCTGAGAAAGAGACATTTCGCGTCCGGTTGTCATTTTGGGAAGTTGTCATTATGAGCTGAAACGTTCTACCTTCCTTCAGCCGTTCTGGCATGATTGAGAAACAAACATCCATCTCATTTTCGCATTTATAATATTAATTAACACGTTAAACGCCGGCTAACATTATGCGATTTTCCGTTTGGGCCATGGGGGTTACCGAAAACATTAGAATGCTCCGTTCAGGCCATGGGGAACACATGTGACCGCGATCTAGTATTGACTTCAAATCCTTCTGGCAGGCCAACGGACATGTCAACTTAAGCTTTTTCTATAAAATGGGACCCGCGCGGCCCTCTATATTATTATTAAGGGTTCTGCTTGGTTATATATCGCACCTACGGTGCAATAACGTCACTTATGAAATTTTTGTCACAACTGAACTGAGTATGAGAAAATACTTCTAATCCACCTCTTTACTTGGTGCGTTAATGTCACTTGTGTAGTACGCATAGTTTCCTTGTGAGGGCACTAGTGTCGTACGGTTTTGGCGAGAATCTAAACGGCACTGGGAGAAACAACGTTTCATTGGTCAGTTGCGCGCCGCCCTCCGCACAAGAAGGAGCCTCTTGGAGCTACAACGTCATTAAGGTAATTGTGACATTTGATTTATTATGTTTTTGGAGGAATAATGACACTTTTGTGAAGTAGTGACGTTGTTTCCCAATTTTTGTATTTTATGGTTTAAAGTCTGACTCGGGACGATTGTTCAAGTTTAATAAGTAAGAATATGTCTGTTATTATAAGTCTGATTAATAAAGTTAAGAAGTTATGTTACACTTTGCAATTTTAATAAATATTTTTAAGAAATACATGATGACGTGTTTTATTTGTTATGACACAATTGACCGATTGAATATTTTCTAGATCCATAACGTCACTTTTGCGAGGGTAGTAATTTTTTAACTTTTATATTTCCAAAATAGTAACAAGTGAAATTTTCGCTTTTATGTTAAAACAAAGATTAAAGTTGTAGTTTAAATATTATCAATTTATTTTTTTATTCAAGAACAACTATACAATGTATAAGGGTGTTGAATTTTCAAATTCTTCTCCTGAAAAATTACTTTAAATGCATAAGTGACGTTATTGCACCGTAGGTGCGATATTTCGAAATTTCGAATTCGAGTATATATTATATATATATATATATATACTTACATATATATATTTTTGACCTGCTTGATCCATGAGATCTGCTGGCTGAAGAGGGTGAAAAAGCCAAGCTAATTATTAACAGAACTAGTGGGATTAAACGGATATGAGTGGGGTTATTAGTGGTGTAACTATCACGACTTTCTTTTATATTAAAGAGTTAGTCTATATCCAGTCATCAACATCCTTAAGTTTTATGATAGGGACTTCTTACAGAAACTAGTTTTAGGATTCCATATATAGTTTATTTAATAATAATGACCCAATTATATTACATCTACACATACTAAAAGTAAAAGGTCTTGTCACTTCAACAGTTCATTATATTGGATGAAATGCAGAGTTGTATAAGTACTGAAACTTGAATGTAAGACAACTGTACAAGATAATACAGTAATGTACACAAGGTATAAAAAATGTTACCTAAATGCTAATAAATTATAACGTTCAACATTTCCACTGTGATATCTTCTACAACAGGACACAACATTATCTATAAAACAAGCCATTTATAAAATGGTCATAAGTTCATGAAGTCAACAGTATGTAATTACTTCATCTTACATTTTAGGGACAGACTGACTATTGAAAATTTATTAGGATCTGTTCAGCCAAGCAATAACTTTAATCAACAAATAAGCTATGCCTACGGCATAAGCAATTTTTTCCTTTTGCTGACGTTGCAGTTGCTCTGCTTCAATAGCCATGACACGTCGGTTCAGTTTGACAATCTGCCGTCTAAGATGGACTAGCTCTTCAGCAGCAGACAGACCTTCACCATTACCCATTGGTGGAGTAGGATCTCTAGAATGGTTTTAACATTTAATTAAATCTGGCAAAATTGCACATTATCATGACCAATGAGATTTGTTCATGAAGTGGTAAAGATCATACAGTTCTACTATTTAGTTTACCTCAGTACAAGACGCGATTCAGTCATCGTCGATTCATTAAAATTATCCGGGCGAGGTGTAGTAGAACGTGCACCATCACCTTGAGATCTTATGGTCCTTACATTCCTTGGGGGTGAATTTGGTACTCCTATTGGGAAATCATCAGCCGAGGGAAAATAATGCTGGTCTAGAGTGATAACACGTGGTGGGGTGCTCACTCGAATCATGCCTGGGTCAGTAGGTAGAACTGCATTGTCCAGTTGAATTTCTCTTGGAGGAGCCTTGGTACCTATATGCAAAATAAATTTGAGTCAAAACAATAATCAAAAACCAGAGTGCGACAAAATCCGATTTTTATAATAAAAATAATCAAATTAGATTTTTTATTTACGATGTGATTGAATTATGAGAGTGGATTGATTAGTACCTACTGAATGCTATGCTTTATTTCCTGACTGCCATTTGGCTATATCAGCTCATTTGTACCGATTAGAAAAATGGATACAGTGTATCAAAATCTATTGATAACTTCATTGATTGATAAATGTACACATCCTCGCTCCCTGCTATAGATGAAACTATGGTTAGACACAGGTGTTTGGGCAAACAAGGAGTTAATAGTTAATCAATACTGATATAATAAATATAGAAGTTATAATAATTGATAGTTTTTAGTATCTTAACTCCTACAGGATCATAAAACCGCCGGCGGTCATGATAACAATTGATTTTAATTGTGTCTGGTATAACATACAGTCGAGGGGTTAATCATAGTAATAATCTTAAACTACTGTCAACTTACAATTTAGACACTTTACAAACTTACCTAAGTGTTGATCCTGACCAACAACAAGGATTCTTTCTGGTACCTTCATGTCAAACTTTTCATTTGCATAATCCCAACCTGTGACCATTCCATTAGGTGCACTATCTTCATCCACGATATCTCCAGTTGCCTAAAATATTAGTGACATTAAAAAGGAATTTTAAGGCTTAATTCAAGATAAAATTAGGGTTCTTAATGAAAAATTATTTATGGTGTCCTGAATCTAACACATTAAAGCAGTTCACAACAGCATTTATTGTTAATTGCATATCCAAAATTTTGCACATAACTTAATATCATTTCATGGACAAAAACTGGATAAAAAAAAATCTATTATCTTGTTAAAGGTTTGTGGCCATTTCAATACAAGTTTTTTTACAAGTCCTACTGCCAGCGATTATCTTCTATTTTACATGTAGATGCTAATGGTTAATATTAAAGTGAAGAAAGAGTTTCCTTTATTTTTAGCTATTCCAGTACCTATTGAGTAATTAAAGGGTATGCATGCAATCCAGAAAAATTTAGTATCTTCTTATAAATAATCTAAATAGAAAATAACTGCTAATAGTTTATAGAAGGCCCTAACAAACCAACTAAGAGCTAAACATTCAATAATTGAACATTTATTACCTATTAATAAACACACTATCATATTTTATGAAGCAATATATTTAAGTTAAACGAGGGTACTACAACAATAAATACGGACAATGAGTGAGTGAACTTACCTTAATTCTTTGAGGCACAGTCATATTATGGCTAATAAGACGCGAGTAAGCTTCTTCAGTCGTGAATTGCATTTTATATCTATCTGGAAACTGTGAGCCAAATATAAATTTAAGATATGTCAAGTGCAATAGAGCTTGCTATTTTTTACCTAATAAACTAAAATAAATTGATACTTAAATGTACTAGACAGAGGGATACATTCTTAGTCCTACACCTAGATAAATCGAATATTTATCCATGGGCATTAACAATGGTGAACGATAATAATTATTGTCATAGATCCACTTACACAAAATTTTATTGCAGTAATTAAAAATGCACACCAAATGACAAAAAAATGGGTCGGTTATTCCATTGGCAGGGAACAAATAAACTAGGTTTATTTAGAAGTAAAGATGATGGTCGTCCGTCGCGACTCACGTACTCGTCGTGGACCGTCAGCACAGAACATTATACTATAGACCGTCAGTCAGTCAGTTGTTGTTGTTGTTGTTTTCTTCACCCATTCTGGGTAGGCAAAGGGAACTATGCCCATACAGCCAAGTCTTCAGTAGATTTTTTTATATTGATATGAAATGAAAATGAAATTAATTAGATGAAATGAAATGAAACCTAACCTAAGTCATTAAAATGTATTGGTGGTATATAAATTTCAATGATTTTACGCGAGAACGTGGATCAGAGTCAAATAGTCGCCATTCCTTGTTTCTCACTTTTATTTGATTTATCCTACTCACTGACACATTATTATAACAATGCCACCACTTTATCACAATAAATGCCGCTTAAGACAATTTCACAAAATTACGAAACAAAGTCCATCTTTCTCTTCTCGTTTCCCGCGCAAAACTCCTCAGTCAGTCAGTCGATGGATAGTTGTTGTTGTTGTTGTTGTTGTTTTCTTCACCCATTCTGGGTAGGCGAAGGGAACTATGCCCATACAGCCAATTCTTTAGTAATATTTTCTTTATTTCTGCATTAAAACGTTGATGTTAGACGTTTTAATGCTTCGATGGAGTTTTTGGAGACAGTCGAAAGATTGAAGGAATGTAGAGAAGTCCCCAAGAAAGAGGTGAACTGTTCGCGATCCCGCGCAAAATTCACGGCCCACTTTTCTTGGTTACGACCCATACACCATGTTATTTCACCGAACTGTATATTGTTCACTCGCACGACACTTTGTTTCGCAAAATAACACCACTTTTACGACCGAAAAATCACTATAAACAATAAAAATTCGATAAAATAAACGGACTCCAAACGTATCTCACGAACTCCCGCCAAAAACTCCCGTCGATGGATAGTTTTGACTGTCAGTCCTTTTTTTTTGTTATTTGTCCCTTACGGAACCGGCTTAGGTCTGAGACCACGCTGCCATGTCTTTAGTAGGAATTCTACGTTTTCAATTTATACAAAAAATACTTATTACACCTTACACATAATAACTTAACCTAAACTAACCTAACTTATTAAAATGAATGGGTGGTTTATACATTTCAATGATGACAGGAGTTTTACGCGAGAACGTGAATCCGAGTCAAATAGGAGCGCCTTTCCTTGTTTCACACTTTTAATTGATTTTCCGAGGAATTTACATATAACTGGAAACAGAACTAAGTATTGTACATACATACATACATACATACATATTACCACGCCTCTTTCCCAACGGGGTAGGCAGAGACCAAGGCCTTCCACTTACTACGATCCTGGCATACATCTTTCGCTTCTTCCACATTCATCAGTCTTTTCATGCATGCTCGTCGGTTTAGAGTACTCTTGACCTGACCTTTCTTCAGAACATCCCCGATTTGATTGTAGTATTGTATATTGTAGAAAAATCAACTTTATTTATAACACGTGATATGCGTGGGTCACGTTGGCGAAATAACGACACACTTTAGACTCTTTACACTTATATTCCAGCAGAGTAACTCCTTATACAATATAAGACAGAATTCAAGAACCCCGAATCAACGTTACAAGCCGTTTTATAACAGTCTGACAATTACCCCCACCTATCTTAACAATGGCACAGGAAACTAAGCGGCTGTTTATTCGTAATAATAAAATAATTAGAAATAAAATACATCTGCACTGTTTAAATAATTCAAAATATAAATTCAATATTTTAAACAAAAGTTAATTACTTCAATAAATGCATTTAGTTAGATTTTAATTATTTAAAGTGACGAGGAAGCGGAAACAGTTACTGCCTATTTCATTTAATAATAATAATAAGACGGGGACCGGATGTACAACTATTTAGTGTTATTTGTGGAGTAGCCAGGGTGGCGGGACGAGAAAACGGAAGTAGTCGCTAACACACGTAAAGTCGATATTACATTGGTTTAGAGCATTTAAACGGGAGACGCCATTGACAGGCGTACCCAGCTGCAAAAGGTACGAGACCGCCGGTCATACTGGTTATATAAAAGTAGTTTGCCGCACGTTCCACGTCATTCGGCAAATGTCAGTAGCGCACAACAGACCTGAGCTAAAAATGCCGAATTGCAGCGTTTTTGCGAGTAAAAAGAGGTCGGAATCCTCTAGTTTACAATAGGATAACTTTACTTTCCATTTCTAAGTATAATTTTGACTTAATATTAACAAATAATACAATAAATTAGCAAAATAACATGAAAATTCCCAATCAATAGGTGTTGCCACTAAATAGTAATCGTATCTAATTTAGGGTAATTTTTAAAGATGTAGTTTATAAAATTTGACTTGATTTAAACGTCTAATTAAATATGCGTTTTGTTAATTACTATAATATGTTATTGAAAACATATAACTGCATAATTATGTCTCGACGAAATAAAACATGGCAATCTGTAATCTATAATCAATTATTCAATTCATTATAGATTTATTATTTATTTACAAATCATAAAAATAAATCAGCAAGTTTCATCTAATTTATATTTTAAATCGTTATTCTCTAATTCTTTTAAATACGTTTTTGTTAACATATCACAAAATGATGCAATTTTGAATTTAAGATCTGACCACACTGAAGGAAAATTAGGGCTGTGACAGCCTAAAACAAATGTCGATATCGACATTATCAATAATGACGATGATTTATGCGATATATATTTTTAATACGTAATTAGGTACTTTAAGATTGAGTTTACTTTATTATTTTTTACTTTTTAAAGGGAACTTTTTGAGTAGGGTTATCGTCTTACTCAAAGTTGTTTGGCACTTTCTCACCCAGACAGCTTCTTCGCATCTTTCAATAACGTCACCTTCCTTTACTTGGATCTCTTACAATGGCAGTTTTGGAACCCTTGTCAAGGCTCCTGGCTGCCAGAAGCTTTTGTGTCTTCAACTTGCTTAGTGTATCTTCGATCAAGACGCACCTATTCTTCTCATTTTTCTTAGCACGTGGTAGCTTCACCAGCAGTTCTGCTTGTGTTCTTCCGGGTATGTTGATCTTCTTTAGGCATGTTACTTTCCCTTCGGGCCCACCCAGGATAAAAAGCTCTTCATTACCACACTTAAATATGTCGTTGAAGGTCAATTTTGCAGTCATATTTTCGCATAAAGTCGAGGCCCAATACGCAGTCGTCCATAATTTCAACCACGATGACATTGTAAGTGTATGATGCTTCACCCACTTTTAATGTGGCCTAAATTTCCCCTAGGACGGGTATCTGCTGGTCGGAAGCGGAAAGTAGCCGAACATTAATGGTGCTGTTACGCCTCTTCGCGGTCACCACTAATTTCGGCTTAATTATCCTAGAGGCTCCTGTATCCACCGTCATCTTGCAGTCTTTTCCGTTTACCGAGCCGAGTATCATCGAACTGTTCCCATGGCATGCTTGGGAGACAATCATGGGCGGGGCTTCTTCCGTTCAAGCCAGCACCCGCCTCAGCTCCTTCTCCAGAACGCTGAACCCGGTCTCGTATTTGATCGCGGAAGACATGCTCCAGATGACGTTCTCCATAACGAGTCTCAAGTGCCCCCATCAGATCGTTGAATGTGCTACCCAAAGATGGTAGCGCCTCTAAAACAGAAAGAGCTGATCCCCGCAGAGCGACAGTGAAAGCTGTTAGGTTCTGTTCCTCCGTCCACCCGTTAGCAGAGGCAACGGTCTGATATTGTTAGCGGTAGGCAGTCCAAGATTTAGTGCCGTCATAAGATGGTACTTTCACTCTGGGTGTCGGGTTTGTACAGTCACAAGCAATAATATGTCAACACTATTAGAACTTTGTCACATTACAATTTCTATTACCTTTATACAGAGTGGCCCTTTAATAGACACGATTTAATGTGATACGGTTCTACTGTGTGTACATATTATTGCTCGTCACTGTACATGCGTAGTCACTTGAGGTGGTCTCCAGTTTTAAAACTTTTTTTTGCAATCCAGTGAAGTTCATTTTCATGCTGTCTATATTGGCCTCAAGGTTAGTTACCTTCTCTTCTACCCGGTCCACATTTTTATGAAGGTTTTGTACCATGTTACCCACTGAACCGACTCAACTGATTTCCTCTTGCATTGTGTCCTGTTTCTGGTACATGTCCATCATCTGCATCAACCTACTAAAATCGAATGAAGATGGTTTGGCCTCTTGAGCTGATGGTGTAGCCCGGTAAGCGGAGCCAGTAGGTGAGGTCTGTGACGCGGTGGGTATAGCTTTAATAACGGAAGCGGCGAAGCCAATGGGCGTATCCCGATGGTCGGTGGCTTGTCGTGTAGCAGCCGTGGCTGCCGCAGCTTGCTGTGCTCTAGTTCTGACGCCAGCAGTATCTTCCCTCGGAGTCACTGGCATTTCCAAATCTCACTTCTGACACCAAATGTGATTTTCAACTCCCATTATTTATATATCTCGACATCGACGCCGGTCGTACATACTAGAGCGTTCGTTTTCCAGATAACATTTAAACGTTAACAACACTAATGCATTATGCCATTTTGCGCCTTACGCTGCACACTTAACGTTCAATGTCACTCTCACTAAGATCTTGTTATTACTTTGTGGTTGAACGTAGGTAGTTATGTTTCCCCTAGCGATATCTTGAACCTTCTAGCACAGTCTATAAAACCATACAGTCGTCCGACGAAGACGTCTAGACAGGGCAATTATCTTGGTGTGAGGGGCGAGACGCGGGACCCGAACTGCAAACGAAACGATGTTAGTAGTTCGGGACACATCATTCAGGGCTAACAAGTGTTTGTTTTTAATTATTTTATATTTGTTAATTTAAGTGGTGCATTGTGTAGACGGTAAAAAATATCTGATAGATACCCAGGTAGGGCATGAGTGTTTGTTTTTTTTTTATTCAAAATATTATCGATGCTTTCAAGCTTTATTGGAATGCTGATAATGAAATATGTATGTATGTATTTCGTCGGTGCGCTTGCCGATCCTGGTATGTGTAAAATGACAACTTTTCAGGAGGAACAAAAAACAGTTTTTCTCGTGAACTGTTTTGATTTTTATAATCATAAATATATTATATGATAGAAAAAAATACAACGCTTTAGATAGTGTACCATTTATTAACTACGAAACAAAGCTTTAGTCTCTATATTTTTTTTTTACATTTTTGTGCACATATCATATTTGGTGTGCCTAAAGTTTGTTCCTGCATATTAGCGTCTGTGCAAAATGTATCACATAGAAGTATTGTAATGGTTCAGTTTTTTAATTCCCACTGCAGTTATGTGCTTAAACATAAAATTAACATTAATAAAATGTGCAAAGACACAATAATCCAACTGTATTATTCAGTTATAAATATTCATTCCTCAAGATACCTAAGTTAGGAAAACACTAAAGCAATTTTAAATATTTTTATTAGTTTGTTTAATTCTACATGGCGTTCCCCTTATTAAATAAGGTAACTTTTACATATTCCTACATTATGTACCATAGAACATCCTACATTAATTTCACATCGTAATCTCAGGAAATAATTTCCTTTCCCATAATAGATGTACAGACCGTGTAGTGCCGGCACATAAAAAGAATAGCACTACCCCCTCTCTTCCCGTGGGTGTCGTAAGAGCCGACAGAGGGAAAACTGCCATCAAGATGGGCAGCAGCGTTTCCTCACAACAGCAGGCCATACTGCGATCGCCAACCCGCCTGCCAAGCGTGGCGATTATGGCAAACCCCCCCATATGAATACACAGCAAATAAAACGGCCCCTAGTCCCCGGCGGCCCCGCTAGTCCTAGCTATGGCAGCGGCTATGGTAACGACGGGGCAGGGGGTGCTAAGAATCCCCGGGTAAGATCCGGCTGCCAACAACGACGTCTCGACCTGGCAACATATAACACGCGCACACTGAGGCTCGACGCGAAGCTCGTAGAGTTGGAAGAGGCAATTGGTAAGTTACATTGGGATATCATTGGGCTATCTGAAGTCCGAAGAGAGGGGGAGGACTCGATAACCCTGCAATCCGGTAACTTACTATACTACCGGGAGGGCAACCAACAGTCCCTAGGTGGTGTCGGGTTAATCGTCCACAAGTCCCTTGTCAACAACGTGATTACTATCGGAAGTGTTTCGAGCAGGGTAGCGTACCTGATACTCAGAATATCGAAACGATATTCGCTGAATGTCATTAAGGTTTACGCTCCGACCTCGAAACACGATGATGTCGAAGTGGAGGCTATGTATGAGGAGATCTCTAAAGCCATGCATAGCTTTAAAACCCACTACACGGTTGTGATGGGGGATTTCAATGCGAAGTTGGGGCAACGTTGCGGTGATGAGTTGAGAATGAGCAAATTTGGATTTGGGCAACGTAACAAAAGGGGCCAGATGCTGGCAGACTTCATGGAGAGGGAGAACCTCTTTATGATGAACTCCTTCTTCAAGAAGCCCGTAAGCCGCAAATGGACCTGGATCAGCCCGGACGGTAAAGTCAAAAACGAGATCGATTTTATCATGTCAACGAAGAAGCACATATTCGATGATGTCGCTGTGATCAACGCTGTTAAGACAGGAAGCGATCACCGCATGGTCAGAGGCACATTGAATATCGACGTAAAGCTTGAAAGAGCGCGACTGATAAAATCCACGCTCCGACCAATACCGGCTCAAATTCAAAACCCCGAGTGCTTTCAGCTCGAGCTTCAAAACCGTTTCGAAGCCCTTGAGAACAGCATCGATGTGGACGATCTATACAACATGGTGGTGGATACTATCCGTACGGTAGGGTCTAAGTACTTTAAAACCCGCCGTCCCAAATCAAAGAAACTCTCCAGTCAGACTCTCCTACTCATGGATCAGAGAAACGAAATGAGGCTACAGAACTCAGCGGATGCCCATCGCTATCGGCAACTCAATAGACAGATATCTAACTCTTTGAAGAGCGACCTTCGTCAATTTAATACCCGACGTATTAAAGAGGCCATTGAGCGGAACAAAGGCTCCAAAGTGTTCGCCAGAGATCTGTCTATTGAGCAAAGCCAATTGACGAGGCTGAAAACTGAGACAGGTAGTATCATTGCGTCAACACCTGAAATCCTGAGGGAGATTGAGAGTTTCTATGGACAGTTATATTCCACGAAAACAACTGTTGAAAGCAAGGCTAAAGATCCTAGAGCCAAGCTTACCCGACACTATTCTGAAGATATCCCGGACGTCAGCCTGTGCGAGATTAGAATGGCTTTCAAGCAGCTTAAAAAAAACAACAAGGCGGCGGGTGATGACGGAATCACAACAGAGCTCCTTAGAGCGGGCGGTAAGCCGATACTTAAGGCCCTCCAGAAGCTCTTTAATTCTATCTTCTAAATATATAAAAGTGAAAACTGATTTAATGACTGACTGACTGACATATCAACGCACAGCCCAAACTACTGGGAATTAAAATCTGAAAATTTTCACCGTGCTTCCTTTTATAGTGTAGGTGAGCACTAAGAAAGTAATTTTGGAAATTCCGCCTCTAAGGGGGTAAAAAGGGCCCCATAAGTTTGTATGAAACTCCGTCAGTTTTGAAGTTAAGTCGATAAAAATTGGTATCCAGCTAACTGATTAGAAATTATGAATGATGTCTTTCAGGATTTTTAAAAATTTAATCTTTAAGGGGATAAAAAATGGGGGCAAAGTTTGTTCGGTTTCGCGTTATATCCATACTCTTTACATATTTGTACTCTCAGACTTTACTTAGTTTGTTATGACATTCAATGTGTCAGTCAGAAAATAAATATCATTTCTTACAAATAGAACAGTATTATTTTAGAATTTAATAATAGGCACCGAAATGGATGAATTAAACTAAGTTAAAATGTACACGAACTTCATTAAAGGCTGCATTATAAAATTCCAGATACAAACCCTACGAGAAATTTCTGATTATGAATTAAAATTAGTGAGTGACCAGTGACAAATGTACAAAATTACCAAGAATAATTCAGAAGAGATAAGAAATCAAATAATTACTGATGACCCACAGTTGGAAAATGTGATTGAAGGAAAAAATTACCTTCAGAAAATTACAACACAGCTTAAACAAAAACTGCAGAGTTTGAATTCGATAGCACGAAACAATTCCATGTATGCAGAAGGTACTGAGGAGCAAAGGTCGGCCACAAACAAACCTTAGGACATATAAATTAAACTCAGTACCATTAGACAAGGACGAAACGTTCAAAAACATTATTAAACGGTTGGATATTTACTTAAAACTTAACAGAATATGTGATGATATCGATACAAGGAAATACACGTTTCTAACATGTTTGAGCCCAGAATTACATCAGAAAACGTATTATATTATATTTATGTGGTCAACGGGAGTTAGTTAAAATTCAGTAAGTAAATTATCAACAACTCAAAATGGACAGATTACTAGAGGATATTTTATCAATAGTGTTTGACGGAACTCTTGTTTGCATATCAAACTATAAAGCTCAATTAGTGCTTCAAGAAAATGTGACACCTATTTTCATCAAGACTTATTCCATACGCCCTAAAGGACAAAGTTGACGAAGAAATACTTGATAATTCCTATTGGCTGTCTTATTTATATTTAGGTTCATATTCAGGCAATAAATATCAGTACTAACAAAATATATAATGGTATTATTTAGAACTTAATCATTTTTGTTTATACGGTAGAGACAAATGTTGAGAAATCGAAAAGAGTGTATAGAATAAAATTGGTGAGTGAATTTATTTATTTGTACAACCAAAACTACAATATACGTATAATAAAATTCCTTTACATGCAATATGCATGCAAAACTTATTAAGTAAGTAAAAATGGAATAGGTAATAAAATTAATATCAAATCTTATAAACTACACTGTTGTACCTAATGAAATTATCAACTATATTAAGCAGTACAAAAAACTGGGCAGAGACCCGTATCTCAGGCAGGATAAGGTAACAGGTGTGTTGCAACAACACTGAGCAGTTGACTGGTGGTTAAATCAATATAGACTGGTAGACCATTTGACAAGCTTCCCTTTATTCTGGTTTGCTGTACTTGGCCAAAGTGTATGAACAAAAGCGGTGATTTTTCAAAAGTGTATCTACGACGAAAGTGTATCTTAGAGGAATGATTCGATAATTTGATAAACTTCTATTTAGTAACGATTTTTTTTTCTAGGATGCACAGCTTTTGACGGTTTGGCGTAGTTTGTTTATTGAAACTGCCTATCTAACGCATCCAAATGGAATTTTTATTTAATTTCCACCATATTTAAAAAAATACACTTTTAAAACATGAAAATAAAACAGTGAGAAAAAAAATCACCTCACTTCATAATTCCGTGTTGTTTAACTTAAGAATAGCTACCACCACCCACCCACTAATGACAGTGGCAGTAGTAATTAATAATGTTTCGCTGACATCATTGAAGCTGAAGAAATAAGTAACAATTTTATTTATAGACACAGTGGTCAGTACAGACGAATCAGTTCTCTATCCTGTAAAGTTTCTGAACACTATTAATCCTGCTGATCATCCTCCATCCATCCATGCATCGAACCCACATCCCACATAAAAGTTTTGTGAAACTGCGTCAGCTTTATGCTATACTAGCTGTTGCCCGCGACTTCGTCCGCGTCAAGTTCTGTTATTATGATTACGATTATTTTTGCAACATTTTTCACTAATGCTCCGCTTCTATTGGTCGCAGCGTGATGTTATATTTAACCTAAAGCCTTTCTTTATAAATGGACTATCCAAAAAACAAAAATATTTTTTCATTTTTGAACCAGTACTCCCTGAGATTAGTGCGTTTAATAAACAAACAAACAAACTGTTTTATAATATTAGTATAGATGTTGTATAAATTTTGTAATGTTGTTTATAAGTTATGAAAAACGGTGAAAAATTGTGTGGTTGATTGTTTGTGTTTAATATCAATTTGAAGTACTTGAAACTTCGTCTATCGATCATGAAGGGATAATGACATAGGACTGCCTTTTCCAGAGCTCTACACCGATGCTGGTACTACACCGTCTAGGTCCGACGTCCACCGTCCGATTTAGGTTTTTTATCCAAACGTAGTATGCAAGCAAATTGTCTTTGTAAAATCGCCTTTTTATCGCTTATGGATCGAGAAAAATGGATTTACCTACTACTTGGTTGGAAACTAAGAATTTGGTTTTTACACAGGGCCACTTCTTCCAGGGCTCTACGCCAGTGTCGATCATATTCGCAAGCTGCTATGAATGGTTTGTTACAACAAACCATGTTGCCAATGCTGTAGTACACTACAGCATTGACAGTTTTTTAAGCTTCAAATGATATTGTTCTTCAGATTTCATGTAAATGCAAATAGATGTGGTGCGAGCTCGCTTGGACCATGATACGCTAGGAGAACCAACACAGGATCCCTAAAACGATAGTATAAATCGGCCCCTTTCATTCAACTATTGTATCAACGGGCCCCGGTAAGCCAGCAACGACGTATTGGCTCCCACTAAGTGCCTACCACCACCTCGCTCGAGATGGCCACCCCCGGCACCGTAGACAAAGGAAGTGGAGGAAACGAGGGGAGGAAAGGGGGTTGAGTCATGACGAAAACTGTGTAACAGATAAAATAACACGCGCGCGAAGCCGCGGGCATTAGCTAGTCAGTATATAAACTTGAAAAATTTTGTCTCAGGCGGGACTCGAACCCGCATCTCCTCGCATGCCGGGCGGGCGCCATACCATTAGGCCACCGAGACACTGCGACACGGCGCGAATTTTTCAAGCATATTCTTACGCTGTGATCCAGCGTTGCTTCATCAAATGTTAGGAGTTTGCACCCTTAACACCCGAAAGAAACATCTTTGCAGATGTTTGACAGTCAGTTAAGATGAAACAGCTATTTATATACTTTATTTAATATTTTAGCAACTTAATTGCACTTATAATATCAGTATATAAACTTGAAAAATTTTGTCTCAGGCGGGACTCGAACCCGCATCTCCTCGCATGCCGGGCGGGCGCCATACCATTAGGCCACCGAGACACTGCGACACGGCGCGAATTTTTCAAGCATATTCTTACGCTGTGAGCCAGCGTTGCTTCATCAAATGTTAGGAGTTTGCACCCTTAACACCCGAAAGAAACATCTTTGCAGATGTTTGACAGTCAGTTAAGATGAAACAGCTATTTATATACTTTATTTAATATTTTAGCAACTTAATTGCACTTATAATATCAGTATATAAACTTGAAAAATTTTGTCTCAGGCGGGACTCGAACCCGCATCTCCTCGCATGCCGGGCGGGCGCCATACCATTAGGCCACCGAGACACTTCGACACGGCGCGAATTGTGAAGAGATGGGGATGTTTTCTAACAAATACACATAGCTCCAAGATGTATTGGCAAGGTAAAGGCAAAATTTTTAGGCGCTGAAATAGTGGTTTACAGTGGTCCAGATAGTCGGCGCCACATATAGCGCGAATACACTTTTTTTGAACTCTAAATGCACTTTGTACTTCCACTGAGTGTCCCCATATAATAAGACCATATCTTAGGACTGAGGACACATAACCGTGATACGCCGACAAGGCAGTATCCTGTGAGGCTACTAATCTTAGGCGACGCAAGGCAAATACGAATCTGTCTAGTTTTGTGCAAATCATACCTACATGTTCCTTCCAGTTTAGATGTTTATCTATATTTATACCTAAAAACTTTGTAGAGGATACTTGGTTAATAGGCTTGTTATTGTGCATAATGTTGATACATGCATCTGACTGATTATAGGCCCTGAAATGTATAGCATTTGTTTTATTAAAATTTATCTTTAAGTCATTTTCTTCTAACCACTCTACAACTTTCCTTAGCTCATCAGTAACAGCAAATGCTAGGGCATTTTTATTTTTGCATTTAATTATTATTGTAATGTCATCCGCGAATAAAATGCATTCTTGATTTAACGCTTTAGGTAAGTCATTTAAATATAATAGAAATAGCAAAGGTCCAAGTATACTGCCCTGAGGCACGCCAGAGCTATTGGTTTTAGTAGAAGATTGAGAAGTTATCTTTTTAGAGCCAATTATTCTGCTTATTACTGTAAACTGTGTACGCTCAGATAAGTAGCTTTTAAACCATTCATATGCTTTGCCTCTAATACCGTATTTTTGTAATTTGTGAAGGAGCCGTGAGTGGCAAACATAGTCAAAAGCTTTACTCATGTCTAAAAACAGACCCATAACTGTTTGTTTTCCATCCAAAGATTCAGTGATTTCTTTGATTAACGAGAAGCATGCCTGAGTGATAGATTTGCCCTTCCTGAATCCAAATTGGTTCGACACCAACGTTTTGTTTTTCATTAAAAAGCTCTCCAATCTATCAAACATTGCTCTTTCAAAGATTTTTGATATAACTGGTACTAATGTTATCGGTCTATAATTCTCCAACTCAGTAGGGTCGCCCTTCTTAAATATAGGTTTGACAATAGATATCTTTAGTCGTCTAGGGAAAATGCCTTGTTCAAAAGACTTGTTTAATATATCTGCTAGAGGCGCAGCTATGAAATGGGAGCATATTTTTATGATTTTTGTACATATCTCATCATATCCCGCAGAATTGGTATTGTTCAGAGATTTTATATGCTTTAAAACTTCCGACTCGCCAATTGGATTTATAAACATGGTATTGGGCGTATCATAAATATATTTACACTCGTTCATACTTCTATTTTTATTACCATTATTACTAGATTTCAGATTAATAAAATAGCTATTAAATAATTCACATATGTCATTTGATTCACTAAAAAGTATGTCATTGTTTTTAATTGTATTTATATCATATTTTTTATCAGCCAAGATAGTATTATTTTTAATAATATTCCAAGAAGCACTACACTTGTTCTTAGAGTTTGCTATATATTTACTATTATTAATTTGTTGCGATTTTTGTATGCATTTTTTTAATATCTTCGTATAATTTAAATATTTTTTGTTGTTTTGTCTTTTATTTGAAGCGTCGTTTTGGTATTTGTAATATAATGATCTTTTGGCCACACAACATTTTTTAGGGCCCTTTGTAATCCATTTGTTTTTTATTAGTTTATTCGAAACTTTTGCCCAAATAAATGGAAAACAAAGATTATAAAAAAGTTTTACTAAGTCATGAAATATTTCGAAAGCTTTATTACAATTTTCTTCTTCAAAAACCTCAGAAAAAGATAAAGACGATACGCATTCACAAAATTTTGCGATATTTTCATCAGATAAGTCTCGACGATTTTCGGACCATTGTTTTATAGATTTAACTTTACTGTGTGTCTTTGAAACAGAGAATGTTAATGACTGTCCTGTTTCATGGTCTGATAATGCTAATTGATGTATTTTAGCATTTACCTTGGAATGTTCCAGATTAGTGGCAATTTGGTCTAAACAGGAGGTTTTCCTTGTGGGTACATTTATATGTGGACGTAAATTATGGTTAATTAGAATAGTTTTGAGCTCTCTAGATTGAAGATTGTCTGTAAGGATATCAATATTCCAGTCACCGCAAATGATTACGTTTTTTTTATAATTTTTTGTAATTTTGTCTAAGAGTAGTGATATTTTATCAAAAAATATTTGTACATTTGAATTAGGGATTCTGTAGATGCATATTATTATGAGATTATAGCTTGTCAATTCAACGCCACAACACTCAAAAGTAAAGGAACAAGCTAACTCATTTGTAATCTTTAAAGGAATGTAATCTAGGTTACTTTTAATCAGTACACACGAGCCTCCTCGTCTTTGATCTTTCCTACAGTAGCAGGACGCTAGTTGGTAGCCTGTTAGATGCAAATTACGTTCTGATCCCTTTTTCAAAAACGTTTCAGTTAAGCATATAAAATCTAACTGTCCTAGTTCACTAGAAAGTTCTGTTATTGTCAGGTCCAATATTTCATTTTTATTTAGGGCTCCCGCAATGTTTTGGTGGAATAAGGTGAATTTCCGGTCATTTATTTCAGTTCTCTTATTGATGATGGTGATATGCCTGATCCCGATAAAAAATTAGTCTCTTCTTGATGCATGGAAGATGGTATGAAGTCTGGAACACTTTTTTGAGAAGTTTGCTAAGCACAGGGAAGTAATATGGAATAGTGCCTATTCTATAGGAGGCTTTAACCTGTGGTTTATTATTGGTTTTAGTACTATTACATTTAATTATATCTCGTATACCTTTAGATGACAAGTACTTGTATCTGTAGTTATCATAGTCAATTAAAAAATTAATCCTCTTACATGTCAAATTTAGAAACTTATAAATACTTAATTGCGAATGATTAATATTAATGTCAACAAATTTACAATTCGGTATATGTCTACATACATTTGCAATAGATTTATTTAATTTTTCTGTGTTAAGGTATTTATTATTATTTACACTTAAGACAACAACGTTTATAAATTTAAATCTTTTTAGGGCTGAAGCGTATTCAATAACAACTTCTGTTGGATTATGGTCATGTTCGCCTGCGCATAATATTATGTAGTTTTGTGACGAGTCTTCAATGTTATCGCTCCCTTTCAGTATTTCCTCAGCTGTAG
The DNA here is from genome assembly GCA_949315895.1 of Anania crocealis. Classification (NCBI taxonomy): domain Eukaryota; kingdom Metazoa; phylum Arthropoda; class Insecta; order Lepidoptera; family Crambidae; genus Anania; species Anania crocealis. Next base: position 12,684,561 of record OX438880.1, on the reverse strand, counting down.
CGTTTGGTTTAGTGGATGCGTACACAGAGTATTGTCCGAAGCTGCTTTCTGATCTCGATCGGAGAAGTTCACAGCCGAGGCCAACGCATTGTTTACTCCCAAAGATGTAGATTTTTGATAGATTTCGGGTGAAAGGTGTATTGATAGTTGATTTTGGTGACTTCGAGTTTGATTTGTCTGAAGATGGTATAATTTTATTTAAGGTATGCGGTCTCTCATGTGTTTCATCATTTTTCTTTGGCCTTTCACATGAGTGAGATGATAGCAACGTCTTTCGTCGAGGTGTACTCGAATATAAATGCGCGCACTGACTTTGTTTCAAAGGCGTTGATTTGCGTAATGTGGGCTCTGTTAGCAGCTGCTCTAAAACTTGGTTTTTTCTTGTTTGTTCATATTTTTTTTTCTGTATACTAGACACTTGCATACTTAACCGATCAATTTCCGCGTGAGCGCTTGCTAATTTTGTTTTTAGAAGATTGATTTCTTCCTGTAACTCTGCATTATCATCAATATTTAGTTCTGGTAAACTCATACGCGATTCATGTAGCAAGATTGAGCCACACTGAATCGAAGAGTCCCCGGTGGATTTATCAAGTAGTTCGACTGAAGATGCACGAGGTTTGTTTCGCTGCCGAACAGTTACATTATCATGCATCACATCGTTGCCACTAATGCTACTGTGTGGTGGTGACAACGCCGCATTTTTGAATGATGGTGATTTCGGTTTCGTCGTAGGTTTATTAACAATGCATTTGTCGCATTTCCATTTCTTTTTGCGGTCCGGGTCCATGATATTAAACCTCAAAAATGCTACATTGGCACATCCCAGGTCCAATTTCAGTTTGCATTGTGAACAAACGAGATATTCTCGCCTGGGAATGTCGGTTTTGCATTCATCACATTTTAACTTTATCGATTTACTTTTTGATGTGGACATAATTAGTATAGTAAAATTTCGAATTTAAAAAATAAAATAAAAATATGACAAAAAAAAAAGAAAAAAAAAATTCTCGACCGTGGTTTCGAACCCTTTAATTATGGATGTGATAAGCGATCACAGTCTGACCCGTCTTCCGTTAAGATACGGTGATAATAATAGATGTGACGAAAATGTTGTACAGCTGCTCGATCTATGTTACCAAGTGTCGCTTCATGACCATATAAGGTAATAATGAAATTAGGTCACTTGATGAGTCACCCACAACACGGCACTAAAATGGCAGTTTGTTTTGTTCACTTCTAACACGTTTGTACAGATTTAATATACTAAAGTCACTTCAATATGTTTAAAAAATAGCACAGATTTTATTGTTCTTCCTGATGTATAGACAGGTATAAATTTTTGGTAAAAAAAAATACTTTTAACCACTTTAATAATAAAAAATAGACAGAGCAAAACAGAGTACGTGCACTCGTTCGAGCGATCGCGACGAAGAGATACATATTATTATCACGCCTCCTTCCCAACGGGGTAGGCAGAGACCAAGGCCTTCCACTTACTACGATCCTGGCATACAACTTTCGCTTCTTCCACATTCATCAAACTCTTCATGCATGCTCGTCGGTTTAGAGTACTCTTGCTTGACCTGACCTTTCTTCAGAACATCCCCGATTTGATCGTGGTAAGTTCGTCTAGGCCTTCCTCTTCCAACTTTCCCTTTCACACTCGTCTTATAGATCTGTCTAGTCATTCTTCTCTCATTCATCCTCTCTACATGCCCAAACCATCTAAGCATCCCTTTCTCAATCTGTGTGACAATATCTTCTTTCACAATAATGAAAATAATATCTACATAATAATTGATTTAAGAGGGCGATTTTTTTTTTATTATTCACTAAGGGTGAATTTCGGGATGGTGGACGTAATTTTTTTTTAATAAGGTAATTAGTTGTCAATTTTAAGCTGCGGACAAACGGACTCGTCGGACGACTGTATGGTTTTATAGACTGTGCTTCTAGCATGTCCGCGACAGTACTCGTATAATATATCGATATCCCTGTATTTTATTTATGGAGACCAATTTGTTGTTGTTGTTGTTGTGGTTATGTAATAGCGCCTCCTGGGGCCTATTAATAGAAATACAGCTGATTTTATTATTTGAAGCATCTCTAAACAATCTAAACAAACAAATTATTGGATGTATAAACGCTGACACAAACTAAATGCAATGTCCTAGTTACGCACGTCTGCCGTCTATAGCAGAGCAGCGTTTTCTTCCTCTCATCGATGTGCACTGTCACGGTCTTTGTTAAAATTCTTTAGTGAAATAAATAAGTTAAAGTTAATTGGTTGTCTTTGCCTTTATTTCATCAGCACAGTATAATAAAGAAACTTTTCAATTTCAAACCTTGTTTGACTTTTTTTTCTCAACCTTGAATTATTTAAATTTGCGATTTAAGAACTTTGGTTAATGGCACGTTCACATCTCGTTTTACGTAACTAAGGAACAGTCTTATACTCTGTAGCCGCGGCCCTGTTTGTACCTCGGTTCGATATATTGTACATACTTAAATTTACTAACTAAATACACCATGTACGAGTCACAATCTAACAAACAAGTATGTTCAGTAATTTTAAAGTAAAAATAAGGATATATTTTTAAGTTAGATAAAACGTTAACCGATGACAATTTTCTTGTCATTTTATCACGTACATACTAATTTACTTTTGTACACCAACTAAATTTAAAATCAACACTACATTACATCTGGTAATAAGGATCCTAAGGGGTGCGGCTAGAGATCATGCTCTCCAGCCGCCTCCTATGAAATGTTCTGTTTCTTCAAAATTACTGAACGTAGATACTAGATTGTAACTCGTACATGGTGGTACAAACAGGGCCCAGCTGCAGAGTTTAACACGAGGAACAACATCTGGTAACAGAGAAATATATGCTATAATATGCTATAACATATTAACTATTTAATTTGGCGTCGGTATGTTGTTTTGTTGTTTTCGACCTGGATACCCACGTACTCAATCTTTTTTTTAACACCATTTTAAGATTTATACTTTTCAACGCTATTATGTAAATTGAAACCAGGTTATATTGGCAATCAAGCTAGAAAAAGTGGATACAAGAACTTTATTATCATTATACACCGTGAAATTCTAGTGGTTGTTTTCCCGCAACAGAACGATTTACCTTTAGTAGCACCATCGAATCGTGCGAGTTATTTTTTGAAAATAAAGATATCGTTGTTCTCAACTAATAAAAAAAAAATCATCAACTCAAAAGCGTGAGATACGATAGTATCTTGATAAAATGTGACGTGTTTGGGTACTGCTTGCCGCACGAAATCAATGTTCAAAGCAAAAGAAGCTCTACGCACTAAGTAATACAGCATAAACTGCACCGCGCGAGGGGCCATGACCCCGGCCGGTGACCGGCTGCGGCGCGGCTGGTACCATTGGTTCGAGGTTGCTTTCGAGTTTCGTTTATCACAATCGTGAAACTGCTATTTTTTTATTTGTATAAAAAAACTGCATAATCTATTGCACTACTAAGATAGAATCATTTTACTGCGGGAAAACAACCACTAAATTTTCACGGTGTATACAGGATGAAATTTTAACCACTTACCAAAATTTTTATAGGCATTCGGTATCGTATTTAGAGCCCATTTATGAAGAAAAAAATTAAAATCAAGCTTTCACCCGAAAATATTTTTCGCAATTTAGTTTTCATTTTTTACAGTCCTAGGCCTGATAAGGTATAAAGGGAAAATCAAAAACGTATGAATAGTATCGTAATGAATGAATGAGATGTGAATCGCGTAAAAAAAGTGTTGCTAGGTGGCTGTATCATAAATTTTAGATTTTTTGTGGACATTTTCTAAGTGCTTTAACTTGTCATTTTTGTACTGGGCTATACCAAAAGAAAAAATACGTCATTTGGTTTTTGACTCGTAGATTGATATATTAAAATTTGGAAAGTGGTTAAAATTTCATCCTGTATAGTTTCTGCACTACATAAAATTTTCTTGACCTTAATATTTAAGTAGTCTCAATATGTTGTGTTATGGGTTGTCACCCTACAGACGTCAGAGCCCTCTGTATCTGTCACTCGGACCGCGTTTTGTCACTAGTGCACGTTCCAGTTATGTAATGTAAAAATTCCTTGTAAAACATAAACGTAGAATATAATAGACGGACAAAGCCTGCGAGATAGAAGAAAACCTCTTATCCTGTCCTGTGGCGCTTGTCAAAATTAGAGGTCCGGCACAAGTGGCAGACAGTAGGATCCGAAAAAAAAAAAAAAGTTTGATTCCGCGGTAACTAAAACCGCTAATTTCTGCAAATTTTTGTATGAAACATGGATATCATTTAAATACCAACGTAATCTACACAAGATTTACAAGCTTTTACCTACATTTAATATTAATTTATCATGTAATTACTATAAGTTATTAATTGTTACTTCCAAAGTACCTCAGTTTCTAACCACATTTTCAAAAAGAAAAATATGCTTAAAATTAGTGACTCAAAGTTTTCTGATTCTAATTGTACAACAACATAGGACACTAAATAAGGTTCATTTATGGCTAAAAATATTTATTTATGGCTATACAAGTTTTTTATTTAAAACCGATTGAAGTAGTAGGTGAAAAAATAAAAAAATTATGGCCGAGTGCCGGTTCTTACAAAAATGTTTTTCTCTAAGAATTCACAAATCCTGGCGAATAGATTAATGCTTTAAATTAAAGCTTGATAACGTACACAGTTAATTAAATGTATTTAACCATATTACATACCAAGATTGATGGAAATATCAAGTTTCAATGACAATTACGAAAAATTTCGAACAGCCCCGGTTTTAGTACTATTTTGAAACCAAAATCACGTCACACATCACATAATTAAGTTTAATTAGTTGAATTACATACTGGTTTATAGTTTACACTAACTTAACTATAAAAATCACTTCAAAATCCTCTATAAAATCGATCGATCGAGCACATTCGAGTATTAGGTGCTCACTAGTGGGCTCCGTGGTCTTTACTGACCAACGGTTTTATATTTCACTTAGAAAAGATGTGTACAACTTTACTTTTACCGCTAGTTTATTTTGTCAAAAACACTTTGAACACTAACTGTAAAGACATAGAGTTCTAAAATTTTAACTAAGAACAAAACCGACCGCACTAGTCAAGTGTTGGCCGAGCGCACATTAGAGGACGATATGCCACCTGCGCGATAGCAAGCTGTCATCCTCTAATGGCCGCTTGCCAAACGAATCTATGCTCTGACACTCACTGACCATGATATAGGATACAAGTAGATCGACTGACAGCCCGATAATGCGTGACCATAGATATAGGATACAAGTAGATCCACTGACAGCCCGATAATGCGTGACCAGTTTTGATTTGTCAATGTGTGTGTTAACTAGTGACGTACCTTTAACATTTTTAGACTATCGACAATAATTGCAGTTTGTCGTTTGGAAAATAATGTTTACTGTCACACTGTTTTTATCTCGAGATTATGCACCTACTTTGCGGCATACCTAACCGCCCTCACTTCTTACAACTATAATAGTGGGCAGATAAATGTGCCCGGTGAGTATATTTTTTACATATAATTTAAAAATAGATAGATAGATAGATAATTCTTTTATTGCACAAAACAAAGGTAACATAAATTACAATGTGACACATATGTACAATAAGGCGGTCTTATTGCTAAAAGCAATCTCTACCAGACAACCTTTGGGTAGAAAAGGATAATTACGTCTCAGTGGAGTAGGGGTGACGTGGTGCAAAGTAATAAGTGTGTATCTAACTTATTAAATATAAAAATACATACGCCCATACATATAAATCATATATAAATAAATACATATATAAAAACATATATAATTTAAAAAACATACATATTTATACAGGTACACATACATAAACAAAATACAGTTATAATATCAATATTTACCCGTATCTACGCAATCCTGACCCGATGCACACCATCAGCGCGACAAAAAAAGTGCCTTGACTCTAGTCTTGAAAGTAGAAATGGATTCTGATTCTCTTACAGTCTGTGGTAAAGAGTTCCACAGACGGACAGACTGGACAGTGAAAGATTGTGAATAAAATTGTGAAGAATGAGAAGGGAAAGAAAGTTGTAGTTTACGAGACGACCGCAAATTATCCTGGCCATTGGTGGAATGCAGAAATTGAAAACGTTCCTTGAGGTAAAATGGAGTTCGGGGGTTAAATAGTACCGAATAAAGTAAAGTAAGGACATGAAGATCACGACGGAGACGAATAGGAAGCCACTTCAGTTGTGTTCGGAACTTGGAAACATGGTCATACTTCCTTAGTCCAAAAATAATACGAATACAAAAATTTTGTAGACGTTCAAGCTTATCAAGGAACTTTTCATTGAGGTCGAGAAAACAGCAGTCAGCATAATCTAGAATTGGTTGGAGCAAGGTCTGAACGAGAGCGACTTTGGTGGGCATCGGTAAAAAGTTGCGTAGTCGGTTGAGTGAACTTGCAGATGCAAACATTCTCCTGCTTACCTCACTGATATGCTTGTCCCAAGTCAATGAATTATCCATTAGAACTCCTAAATTCTTTACAAGTTTACTGAACGGAATTTGGACACCGTCAAACACAACTGAAGGCAGTGTTCCCCAACTAATCCTAGAGATCAACCGGGGGCTGCCAACAATCATAACCTGTGTTTTGACAGGGTTAACCTTGAGCCCAAAAGATTTACTCCACTCCAAAATGCGGCGTAGGTCGGAGTTTACTGCGAGGATTACATTTTCAAGATCATCAAGACCACCCTGCCGATATAGTTGAAGATCGTCTGCATAGAGATGGTAAGAAGATGTGAGATCAGTGGTGATAGAATTTATGAAGATAGCAAAGAGAAGAGGAGACAAGACGCCACCCTGCGGCACACCAGCTCCAACCTCGCACCACATTGAGAAGGAATTCTCAACAATGATGCGTTGTCGACGCCCGTGAAGGTAACTATGAAACCAGTCAATTACCGTTGGAGATATGTTAAGGGAACGCAATATGCCAATAAGAATGTCAAAGTCTACTGTGTTAAAAGCATTACTGAAGTCCAGCAACGTCAGAACCGTAAGATGCCTATTATCCATACCATGGCGGATATCATCGGTAATTTTTACTAGAGCTGTAGTTGTGCTGTGGCCAGGACGAAAGCCAGATTGGAAAGGGTTAAGGAGATTGGATTTAGTAAGGAAGAGACTGAGCTGTTCATGAACAGCACGCTCCAATACCTTGGATAAAAAAGGGAGTATTGAGATAGGCCGGTAATCAGTAAAGGACGATGGATTAGGTTTCTTAGGTAGGGGAATCACTTGAGCATCTCTCCACGCAGCAGGAAAAGTGCTAGTGCTTAAGGAGTGGTTTAGGATTCGCGTGATAATAGGAGCAAGAATGTCAAGTAGAGGGATTATCATTTTTCGGCTAACGTTATCACTGCCCACAGCATTTGAAGCAATGCTTAGTACGTTTCTCTTAACATCACAATCGGATAATTGACTAAAGACAAAAGACGAGAAGTCAGGAACTGGAAGGGACGATAGATAATTTAAAGTTTGTACTTTTGTTGCATCATCTATAGATGCAGACGAAGAGAAGTGTTTGTTTAAGGACTCGAAGTTAATATCTTTCGGGATGGGATCATTGCGAGTTCTTCCAATTCCAATAGACTGAAGGAATTTCCAGACTTTAGCTGGGTTTCCATTTTGAACAGATTCATGAATGTGGCGTCGTTGAGCGTCTCTACACATTCTATTGCAGCGATTTCTGAGTAATTTATATTTCTCGCGGTTAACATCGGACGGGTCTTTCTTAAACTTAGATCGGGCTGAGTTCTTTTTGTTGCGTAAATCCTTTAGATCGTCAGATAGCCAAGGGGCAGGAGAATGCTTCATCTTAACAGGTCGGACAGGAGCGTGTTGGTCGATCAGTTGAATTAGAAGTGAGTTAAAAAGATCGACTTTCTCATTTATACAACCGGTGCTATCAATCACAGACCAATCCGTCCGTCCGTAAACAGTCTTAATTAATAAAAAAAAAAATAACAGCCATTGTTAATTAGTTTTCTTTATTTATTTCTTCAAAAGATTTTACCTTGTCATCTGCTGTGCCGTGTGAGCTTATCAATGGCAGTAAGTGAAAAAGAACAAGTAAACAAAATCTGAATAAACATTTACATTCTGATGTATCAAACACTGATTATTGACTTTTAAACAAGATTATCTTAGTTATGTGATTCCTTACAGTTTCCTTCTTTAAATAGTTAAGTTGACATTCATTTGAGACGCTAAACGTAAAATAACATCATATTTCTCCGGAAACATTCAAGATAAATGTCGACAATAGTATCGATAAATTTGAGTCAAGCTCTAGCGTACATGTAAAATATTTCGATAAATTATTTATCCACCAAAATGATGTAAATAATCAATACATAAAACTTTATCTATACAAAATATTAAAATGAACAAGTGGATTGAAATAATTTTATATTTACAACTTAACAACAAGATCAAATTCAACAAAAAAAAAGCGTTTTTACGATGACGACTTTTTACATATTTACCTGTGAAATGAGCAATTTTCTGGATTATTTTTGTGGTTGACTCCACAGGCACTCACAGAACATGTGACCATTGTTAGATAAAACTGTATAAACTTTAGATAATCTACGATGTACTAGATAATTCCATAAAATGTTGAACCTTATATCGCATATGCCACTGGATGTCACTCTGTCAAATAAGACAGGTCACAAAACGAAAAGATTAGTTTTATTTTTCTATCTTGCTAGATTTCCATAAGAGGTTTTCTTCTGTCTCACAGGCTTTGTCCGTCTATTATATTCTACGTTTATGTCACTGACACATTATTATTATTTATCATAACAATGCCACCAATTTATCACGAGATAATCTCACAAAATTACGAAACATAGTCCATCTTTATCTTCTCGTTTCCCGCGCAAAACTCCCCCTTTTTTTGGTTCATTTGTTCCTATTTTTTATTTATTTGTTCCTTTCGGTACCAGCTAAGGTCTGAAGCCATACTGCCATGACGTTAGTAGAAATTCTACATTCTTAATAAAGACCTACATACATAAAATATCATAAATACTTACATACACACAATAACATAATCTAACCTAACCCTAAAACTCATTTAAACGTATGGGCGGTTTTTACATTTCAAAGATCACAGGACAAGCAACGTGGATCCGAGTAATAGGAGCCTTTCCTTGTTTTCAGCTTTTATTTGATTTATCCCACTAAAAGTAAAATATTTTTTTGTTTGACAACAGGACAACTAATAGGTTCCTTGTCTTTTAGTTGTTTTTTATTTATTCGTTCAAGCTGAGGAAATTATGTTTGGCTAATTCGGAACATAAATTCATTCTCTCTCGTCCGTCTCTCCGTCAAAGAGTACCTACCTACACATGTAATTAGCTCTCCGTGTTTAACTGTCATTGGTGGATTTTTTAACTTGTTCCTTTCCTTGAGTGATGATGAATAATTTTTATTAAAATCAATAAATCATCTTCAAATTAATTATCGACAATATAGTTCATATCGTGTCGATAGATAAAATGCGTTAAAAAGTTGTAGTAAAGCTCATTTTGTTCGGAACTACTTAAACTGGTATGATGAGATTCACCGGCTTGATATTTATCTCTGTAATTTCTTTGATTTACATTCGTAATTGTTTTGCTACCAATAATGACCTGCCGAAAGGTGATGAGAAGAAAACAAAATCTGTTACTTCATTCGTTAGTGCGAAATGGGAATCTACTCCTGTGATCTTGGAATTGGCTGAATACCTTTCTGGCGAAAGCTCCGATCTTTTCTGGTCTTTTGTAGATGAAATAAATTCCTTGAAATCTAGTTTAGAGAGCTTAGGTAAGCAAGTGTTACTATAAACATACAGAACTTATTTATTTAATTTATTTTTACATGTACTCTAACTGGTAAAAATGTTTACAGAGACTGACAAAGAAGTGTATGATGCATGTATCGGCGTTGCTAGTACCTTGCTGGCTCCAGCTCAACTACGAATGGCCAAACTGGCTCTCTCTATGCACATGACCTCACCAACTGTCCGTATGTTTGATCAAATCTCCACTCAAAATGGTGCAAAGAGTGTGCAATGTGATACATTTGTGTCTATAGCTTCAAGGAGAGTCTGTGATAATGATGCATTGCGTGATATTCTTAAAACTTATGATCAGTATGATCCAGTTAGTATTGATTATTATTATCATAATTTTTACCCACTGTTAAACATTATTTATTATGCAGTATTCTTTAAAGTTTTCTAATAAACCAATGGAGTTCTTTATTTTACATAGGCAAATTATGTGATATTTATTTGTTTTCAAACTAATTTTCAGTAATTCAATTGCTAGTGTAAATACATAACCATAGATTTATGTAAAAATTAAAAGAAGATCTTCGTAATTACATTAACCCTTTGACGAACGGATATTCCAGACACAATTAAAATCAATTGTTATCGTACCAACCGATTGTCTCTTGGGGTTCAAAGCATTAAGCAGTACAGAATTACAGTATAATAGTTGTGTGTAGTAATGCATTGGCATAAAGCTTTATTTTCAAATTTATAAAATAGGAAAGAAAATATGTTGTACTAGTGAAAGAAACATGCTAGTAGGGCCTTTGTTGTTTAAAAGAATGTTAGAAAGTGTGACCTGGGGTCTACCCATTGAAAAATTCATAAATAAATAAAATTTGAGGGACTTACTAAGTGCCTTAATGCTTTGAACCCCACGAGGCACCCGGGTGCCACGGTAACAACTGATTTCAATTGTGTCTGGAATAACTCACAATTAAGGGATTAAGTAGATCACTGGGTGTTATATTTACATGCTAAAACCATTTTGATGATTTCAGGATGAACATAGATTAGAAACCTATCTACTTGATCATTCCTACCCTAGCAGTGATAACAAAAGTTTAACAGCCATACTATATGGAGAACTTGGAATGACAGATTTTTCCACTAAACATAAACTATTGGCAGCATATGCTGACAAAGGTGCCATAAATTATGTGGTGAGATGGAATGTGAAGGTAGGATTTATAAATAATATGCAAAGTTTTTGCTTTTCAATGTAATTGTTCATCTTAAGTTTTAATCTCAGAATCAATATCAAAAAAAAAGCTTGAGATTTCTTAATATCATCTCATTTATAGCTGCATGTTGCATTATTTAATTAATTAGAATGTATTGTTTGATATGAAATGGAATGTGTCCAGATTGCAAAGAACTGAAATAATGTACTTTAACAAATTGATTTGAGTGTATGTATGTATGTAAATAACTTAAATAATTAAGTAACAGCCTATAATCATCCCACTGCAGGGAAAAGGCCTCTATCATTGAATTCAAGTTACCACTGCAATGATGGGAACTGGCATAATCACCACACTTGCCAAATGCGGGTTGGTGATCACAAACCCGAGCTTCGTTCGAAAATTCTAAACTTTTTGTTGCCCGACCCAGGGATCGAACCTGGGACCCCGAGATCTTGGCCCGGTATTTAAACCACTAGACCAAGGGATGCTACTTAAATAATAATAATTAATAAAAACACAGACCATATGTTTTGTGTAGCCTCGAGGGAAGCCTAAATTACGCCTCTCTGGATATGGAGTAGAACTTCAACTAAAAAGTACAGAGTACAAAAGCCAGGATGACTCCAATCCTAAAGAATCTGAAGGTGGGGATGTTCCTACTGCATCTGAGGAGGAAGATGAAAATGATCCCCAGAATCAAATAGATGGATTTAACTTTGGCAGATTAAAGTAAGTATTGTACACATAATTTACAATGGCAGCAAAACAGAATATTCTGTGAAAACAAGATAATTCAATTTATATTGTTTTCAAAAACTTAAGTTTGTTAGGAAAATATTACAATTTTACAAATTACATGTTGTTTTTTAAAATGTTACTAATTCAGTTATATCGCACTCACAGCTATTCCGCACTTTCGATTATATCGCTTTCCTTAGATATACTCACAATTTTATTTAGAAATTATTGATTCTATATACAAACTTCCATCCTCTTTTCACTCCTCTAGGGAATGATTTCTAGGACAAAACCAACATAATGTTTTACCTAATTTCATCCAAATCTTTTAAGAATTGCCTCATGCTAATTTTCACATCCCCATTTTTAATGATGATTTTAGGGATAAAAACTATATCTTTGACTCCTGGGACTCGATCTTGAATTTGAAGAGGTCTCAGGAGGACAAAAAGATATGATTATAGTATAAAAATAGATTCATAGAAATGAAAAAAATATAAGATTCTTTTTCACCTCCTTAGAATTCCCTCGTTCTTCAAAACAAATTGTACATGTTATAGTTGTAATATGAATTCAACAGAAATCTTTTCCCTGCTTTGCGTACACCTCTCGAACGATTCCGTCGCCACCTGTCCGAGTCGAGCGAAGAGCTGGCGCCGCTCAAGGTGTGGCAGATGCAAGCGCTGAGCATGCAGGCCGCTGCCGCTGTCGTCGACGCGAACGACGCTGGCGGTGACGAATCCCTCAAAGTGCTCGCTTCTATCGCGCAGAATTTCCCGATGCAGGTTCGTATTGTTTTTAATTTGCAATTTAAACATGTATTTTATTGTGGATTTTAGTCCCCTGTACCAGATGTCGCTGTGACTATTCGCAAGAATTTTTCACAGGCCTAGTTGTTTCAGCCTTGTGGCCGCTATAGCTGCCTCCTGCTGCACGAAAAGGTCCAGCGGCGGCAAGCCAAGTAGCGCCTCAAGGGCCGCGGTGGGGGTAGTTTGCATGCATCCCATGACTGCACAGCATGCCAGTTTTTGGAACATTTCCAATTTTTTAACTCCTGTCATTAGTTAGTTCTGGGCCACCAAACGATCGCGCCGTATGTGATGATGGGTCTAATCATAGCTTTATAAAGCCATAGTGTGATCTTGGGAGATAGACCCCATGTTTTGCCCATTAGACCTCTGCATTGCGAGAAGGTTATGGAGGCACATTTAATTTTCTGTTCGACATGTTTCCCCCACAGTAATTTATCGTCAAGTGTGACGCCCAAATACTTGACTTCATTTGAGAAGGACAGTTGTGTTCCGAACAGTTTTGGTAGTTTAAGTTTGGGTAACTTCAGTTTTTTGGTGAATAGGATTAGCTCGGTTTTCGCTAGGTTAACCGAGAGATCATGATCTATACACCAAAGTTCTACGATCCTGAGAGCGGAATCCATTAGGTTACATAAAATGTTCTTAAAGGGTCCGCTGATGAGTATTGTTAGGTCGTCAGCATATCCCACCGTGAAGTAGTGTTTGCTGTTGAGTTCCTCTATGAGTTCATCAACAACAAAGTTCTATAGGAGCGGCGACAAGACTCCCCCTTGCGGGCAGCCCTTCGCCACTATTCCTCTGGTAGTATTGTTCACGGTGAATCGTATGGCTCTGTTTATTAGCATGCCGTCGATCCACCCCGCCATGGTTGGGTCGACACCATGTCAACACAGTGCCCGTCCTATGCTGGTGAAGTTAGTTTTATCAAACGCCCCTTCAATATCAATAAAAACACCTAGGGTCGATTGTTTGTAATTAAGCATACTCGATTTTATTTACTACAGTGTGTAGGGCCGATTCGGTGGATTTGCCCATACTGTAGGCGTGTTGGTTTGGATGTAGGGTCTCGCTTACAAGCACGTTAGTCCTTATGTTCCTGTCACGGAGTCTTTCCAGCGTTTTGAGCAGGAAGGATGTTGATGCTGATCGGTCTGAAGGACTTCGGTTGTGTGTAGTCGCTTTTTCCAGTTTGGGAATGAATACGACCTTTACTTCTCTCCATTTATGTGGCGTATATCGGAAAAGCTAGGCAGGCCCTGAAGATGGTGACAAGGTGTGACACCAACTCGTCCGCACACCACTTCAGCATACCCGGAAAGATGCCGTCGAGGCCTTGCTGATTTAAATGGGAGGAAGGTGTTGATTGCCCATCTTACTTTGTCGTGGTCGACAATTACCATGGCGGTTTTCCAGTCCGCGTCCTGCGGTCTGTAGTCCGTTTCCCCAGAGCAGCCCGTGTCACTGGTGATCCGGCAGCCTGGAAAGGTGGGTTTGGAGTAACAGTTCGCAGGTTTCGTCGTCTGTGTTGGTGAAGCTGCAGTCTGGTTTCTTGAGATTCCCTATGCTGCGTTCAGGATCACGCGTCAGAATCTTTTTCACTTTGGCGGCTTGATTACTTTCTATATCTTCGCAGAAGCGTCTCCAGTGTTCTTCGGGATGTCCCTCTGCCGACATAAGGTCAGCTTGGTGTCAGGTCGGGGCGGTGTGATCTTGGTGATGGTGTGGCGGAGCCATTCCACCGAGAAGTCGTTCTCGCACCACATCTTGACGATTCCTTCACTTTAGGAAGGCCTTCCCTCAGAAGAATGGCGTACTAACGCTAGTGTCCTCTGAGAAGAGGGTAGCATCGTAGGCCTCCACGATGGACTTCTGTATGTGAGCTGAATCTTCTTCCGTAAGGAAGTAGAACGGCTCAGACGTGATGGCGACACAGAGGTCGTTTGTTTTTAGCGCGTCCGCGTTTCTGATGGCGTTTAGACCCAGAGACGAGCCACACAGCTAGGCGCATTTACCCTCATCGCGGGGCGTTAAGGTGTCTTCAGGACGACTCCTCTTCCCCCACTAGACGAAGTGGTCTTCGCAGCCGCTTTGCCGCTCGCCTCTCTGGCCGCTTGGCGCTGCCATTTTGGCTTGCCCGCCCTCTTACCGCGCGGAATGGGCTGTGCGTAGCGTGTAGCGTTCCCGCTTTCGGCTTTCGGGTCGCTTCAGGGAGCCTTTTTCGCTGATTGCCCTACCGCAGCAGCGGACTGAGTCCAGCGCTTCGTTTAGGCTCAGTTAGACGGGCCGCGGATGCCCTTGCGGGTTCCGACGGGGGTCAAATGCCTTTCGGCCGTCGACAAATCCGTCCCCTCAGCAGCCTTCTGGCTTAGGCGGTACTTGTTAAGACGCGCGCGGTCGCGTTTCTCCCTCCTTGACGATTGCTGAGCAGCAGGTCCTGTCTTGGAGGTAGATGGTTGTGGGCCCTTGGGTTTGCTTACCGGGCTGATTCCCCTTCTTCTTCTTCCTCCTCGGTTTTATGACGACCTTCCATACCGCCTCAGGTTGCTGAATGCAGTTTGGCGTGGCGTCTCTCAGCGTGCCGAGATCCAGAGGCTCGGACGAAGAAAAA